>OX422212.1:23892058-25292764 GCA_949130495.1 Sambucus nigra | reverse complement strand
TAGTGGGTGAAAACCCAAAACAGCCCCCCAAAGGCCCGATGGGTGGTACCAACACCTCCCACGGGAATAATGTTACTCGTAGGAACTGATCGCGCAGCCCCGAGACTCTCAATTTTAGAATACTATGGTAATTTGTATAATTCTATACTTAGGCTTAAAAATATGACGTTAGTTGGTGAAAACTCGAAACAGCCCCCGAACGACCCCGTGGGAGGTACCATTACCTCCCACGGGACCAATATAAGTCGTAGGAACTGACCATGTACCCCCAATACTCTCGGTTTGAGAATACTACGGTAATTTGCATAATTTTAGACTTAGACTTAAAAACATGGCATTAGTTGGTGAAAACCCGAAACAGCCCCCGAACGGTCTCGTGGGTGGTACCATCACCTCTTACGGGACCAATGTAACTCACAGGAACTGACCGCGCAGCCCCGAGACTCCCGGTTTGACAATACGATGATAATTTGCATAATTCCAGACTTAGGCCTAAAAGCATGGCATTAGTGGGTGGAGAACCGAACGGCCCCCGAACGGCCCGTGTGTGGGTTCCAACACCTCCCACGGGACCAATGTAACGCGTAGGAACTGACTGCGCAGCCCCGGGCCTCTTGATTTGAGAAGACAACAATAATTTTCATAATTCTAGACTTAGGCTTAAAAACATGGCGTTAGTGGGTGAAAACAAGAAACAGCCACTGAACGGCCCTGTGAGTGGCACCAACACGTCCCATAGGACCAATGTAACTCATAGGAAATAACCGCGCAGCCGTGGGGACTCCCGGTTTGAGAATACGACGATAATTTTTTTATTTCATGAGTTATGCAAACCTTGGCGTTAGTGAGGTGAAGCACGAAACAGCCGCCGAACGGCGCCGTGGGTGGCACCAACACGTCCCACTTGACCAATGTAACTCATTTGACCTAGTTGCGCAGTCTCGGGACTCCCGATTTGAGAATACAACGATAATTTGTATATTTTTAGACTGGACTTAAAACATGGCGTTAGTGGGTGAAAACCCGAAACAGCCCCCGAAACGGCCCATGGGTGGCACCAACACCTCCCACGGGACCAATGTAACTCATTGGAACTGATTGCACAGCCACGGGACTCTCGATTTGAGACTACGATGATAAATTGTATATTTCTAGACTTAGGCAAAACATTGCGTTTGTGGGAGAAAACCCTAAATAGCCCCTGGACGGCCCCGTGGGTGGAACCAACACCTCCCACGGGACCAATGTAACTCGTAGGAACTGACCGCATAGCCCCGGGACTACCGATTTGAGAATACGATGATAGTTTCCATATTCTAGACTTAAGCTTAAAAACATGGCGTTAGTGGGTGAAAACCCAAAACAGCCCCCGAACGGCCCCGTGGGTGGCACCAACAGCTCCCACGGGACCAATGTAGCTCGTAGGAACCGACCGTGCAACCCCGGGACTCCCGGTTTGAGAATACTATGGTAATTTGCATAATTCTAGAGTTAGGCTAAAAAATATGGGGTTAGTGGGTGAAAACTCGAAACAGTGCCCGAACAGCCCCGTGGGTGGTACCAACACCTCCCACGGGACCAATCTAACTCATAGGAACTGAACGCGGAGCCCCGGGACTCCAGGTTTTAGAATACGATGATAATTTTCATAATTTTGGACTTAGGCTTAAAAATACGGCATTAGTGGGTGAAAACCCGAAACAGCCCCGGAATGACCCGTGGGTGGTACCAGCACCTCCCACGGGAACAATGTAACTCGTAGGAACTGACCGCGTAGCCTCAAGACTCCCGGTTTTAGAATACTACGGTAATTTTTATAATTCTAGACTTAGTCTTAAAAACATGGCAATAGTGGGTGAAAACCCGAAACAACCCCCGAACGGCCCCATGGGTGGTACCAATACCTCCCACGGGACCAATGTAACTCGTAGGAACTGACCGCGCAGCCCCGAGACTCCCGGTTATAGAATACCTACGGTAATTTGTATAATTCTAGACTTAGGCTTAACAATATGGTGTTAGTGGGTGAAAACCTGAAACAACCCCCGAACGGCCCCGTGGGTGGCACCAACACCTTCCACGGGACCAATGTAACTCGTAGGAACCAAACCCGCAGCCCCGGGACTCCCGATTTGAGAATACGACGGTAATTTGAGAAATTCGAGACATAGGCTTGAAAACATTACGTTAGTGGGTGAAAACCCGAAACAGCCCCCCAACGGCCCCGTGGGTGGTACTAACACCTCCCACGGGAATAATGTAACTCGTAGGAACTGACCGCGCAGCCCCAAGACTATCGATTTTAGAATACTATGGTAATTTTCATTATTCTAGACTTAGGCTTAAAAATATAGAGTTAGTGGGTGAAAACTCGAAATAGCCCCCGAACGGCCCCGTGGGAGGTACCATCATCTCCCACGGGACCAATGTAACTCGTAGGAACTGATCGTGTAGCCCCAAGACTCTCGGTTTGAGACTACTACGGTAATTTACATAATTCTAGACTTAGACTTAAAAACATGGCGTTAGTGGGTGAAAACCCGAAACGTCCCCCGAACGGCCCCGTGTGTGGTTCCAACACCTCCCATGGGACCAATGTAACGCGTAGGAACTGACTGCGCAGCCCCGGATCTCTCGATTTGAGAATACAACGGTAATTTGCATAATTCTAGACTTAGGTTTAAAAACATGGCGTTAGTGGGTGAAAACCTGAAACTGCCACCGAACGGTCGTGTGAGTGGCACCAACACGTCCTATAGGACCATTGTAACTCATAGGAACTGACTGCGCAGCCGTGGGACTCCCGGTTTGAGAATAAGATGATAATTTGCTTATTTCTAGACTTATGCAAACCTTGGCTTTAGTGAGGGGAAACACGAAACAGCCCCTGAACGGCCCCGTGGGTGGCACCAACACATCCCACGGGACCAATGTAACTCGTAGGACCTAGTTGCGCAGCCCCGAGACTCCCGATTTGAGAATACAATGATAGTTTTCATATTTCTAGACTTAGGCAAAACATGGCGTTAGTGGGGGAAAACCCAAAATAGCCCCTGAACGGCCCCGTGGGTGGAACCAACACCTCCCATGGGACCAATGTAACTCGTAGGAACTGACCACACAACCCCGAGACTACCGGTTTGAGAAAACGATGATAGTTTGCATATTTCTAGACTTAGGCAAAACATGGCGTTAGTGGGGGAAAACCCAAAATAGCCCCTGAACGGCCCCGTGGGTGGAACCAACACCTCCCATGGGACCAATGTAACTCGTAGGAACTGACCACACAACCCCGAGACTACCGGTTTGAGAAAACGATGATAGTTTGCATATTTCTAGACTTAGCCTTAAAAACATGGCGTTAGGGGTTGAAAACCCAAATTAGCCCCTGAACGGCTCCGTGGGTGGCACCAACAGCTCCCACGGGACCAATGTAACTCGTAGGAACTAACCGCTCAACCCCGGGACTCCCGGTTTCAGAATACTATGGTAATTTGCATAATTCTAGAGTAAGGCCTAAAAATATGGGGTTAGTGGGTGAAAACTCGAAACAGCGCCCGAACGGCCTCGTGGGTGGTACCAACACCTCCCACGGGACCAATTTAACTCATAGGAACTGACCGTGTAGCCCCGAGACTCCCGATTTGAGAATACTACGGTAATTTGCACAATTCTAGACTTAGGCTTTAAAACATGGCGTTAGTTGGTGAAAACCCGAAATAGCCCCCGAACGACCCGTGGGTGGTACCAACACCTCCCACGAGAATAATGTAACTCGTAGAAACTGACCGTGCAGCCCCGGGACTCCCGGTTTGAGAATACGATGGTAATTTGCATAATTGTAGACTTAGGCTTAAAAACATGGCGTTAGTGGGTGAAAACTCGAAACAGCCGCCGAACGGCCCGGTGGGTGGCACCAACACCTCCTACTGGACCAATGCAACTCGTAGGAACTGACTTCACAGCCCCGGGACTCGAAGTTTGAGAATACTTCGGTAATTTTTATAATTCTAGACTTAGGATTAAAAATACAGCGTTTGTGGGTGAAAACCCGAAACAGCCCCCGAACAGCCCCATGGGTGGTACCATTACCTCCCACGGGACCAATGTAACTCGTAGGAACTGACCGCGCAGCCCCAAAACTCCCGGTTTGAGAATACTATGGTAATTTGAATAATTCTATACTTAGGCTTAAAAACATGGCGTTAGTGGGTGAAAACCTGAACCAGGCCCCGAACGTCCTCGTGGGTGGCACCAACACCTCCCACGGGACCAATGTAACTCGTAGGAACTAACCCCGCAGCCCCGGGACTCCCGATTTGAGAATATGACGGTAATTTGAAAAATTCGAGACATAGGCTTGAAAACATGGCGTAAGTGGGTGAAAACCCAAAACAACCCCCCAACGGCCCCGTGACTGGTACCGACACCTCCCATGGGAATAATGTAACTCGTAGGAACAAACCGCGCAGCCCCGAGACTCTCGATTTTAGAATACTATGGTAATTTGCATAATTCTAGACTTAGGCTTAAAAATATGTCGTTAGTTGGTGAAAACTCAAAACAGCCCCCGAACGGCCCCGTGGGAGGAACCATCACCTCCCACGGGACCAATGTAAGTCGTAGGAACTGACCGTGTAGCCCCAAGACTCTCGGTTTGAGAATACTATGGTAATTTGCATAATTGTAGACTTAGACTTAAAAACATGGCATTAGTGGGTGAAAACCCGAAACAGCCCCCGAACGGCCCCGTGGGTTGTACCAACACCTCCCACGGGACCAATGTAACGCGTAGAAACTGACCGCGCAGCCCCGAGACTCCCGGTTTTAGAATACTATGGTAATTTGTATAATTCTATACTTAGGCTTAAAAACATGGCATTAGTGGGTCAAAACCTGAAACAACCCCCGAATGGCCCCGTGGGTGGTAACAATACCTCCCACGGGACCAATGTAACTCGTAGGAACTAACCGCGCAGCCCCGAGACTCTCAATTTTAGAATACGACGGTAATTTGAAAATTCTAACCTTAGGCTTTAAAACATTGCATTAGTGGGTGAAAAGCCGAAACAGCCCCCCAACGGCCCCGTGGGTGGTACCAACACCTCCCACGGGAATAATGTTACTCGTAGGAACTGACCGCGCAGCCCCATGACTCTCGATTTTAGAATACTATGGTAATTTGCATAATTCTAGACTTAGGCTTAAAAATATGGCGTTAGTGGGTGAAAACTCAAAATAGCCCCCGAACGGCCCCGTGGGAGGTACCATCACCTCCCACGGGACCAATGTAACTCGTAGGAACTGATCGTGTAGCCCCAAGACTCTCGGTTTGAGAATACTATGGTAATTTGCATAATTCTAGACTTAGACTTAAAAACATGGCATTAGTGAGCGAAAACCCAAAACAGCCCCCGAACGGCCTCGTGGGTGGTACCAACACCTCTTACGGGACCAATGTAACTTGCAGGAACTGACCACGCAGCCTTGGGAATCCTAGTTTTAGAATACGATGATAATTTGTATAATTCCAGACTTAGGCCTAAAAACATGGCGTTAGTGGGTGGAAATCCGTAAGGTCCCCCGAACGGCCCCGTGTGTGGTTCCAACACCTCCCACGGGACCAATGTAACACGTAGGAACTGACTGCGCAGCCCCGGGTCTCCCGGTTTGAGAATACGATGGTAATTTGAATAATTCTAGACTTAGGCTTAAAAACATGGCTTTAGTGAGTGAAAACCAGATCAGCCACCGAACGGCCCTGTAAATGGCACCAACACGTCCAATAGGACCATTGTAACTCATAGGAACTGACCGCGCAGCCGTGGGACTCCCGGTTTGAGAATACGATGATAATCTGCTTATTTATAGACTTATGTAAACTTTGGCGTTAGTGAGGGGAAACACGAAACAACCCCCGAACGGCCCCGTGGGTGGCACCAACACGTCCTACGGGACTAATGTAACTCGTAGGACCTAGTTGCGCAGCCCCGAGACTCTCAATTTGAGAATACAATGATAATTTTCATATTTCTAGACTTAGGCTTAAAAACATGGCGTTAGTGGGTGAAAACCCGAAACAGCCCCCGAACGGCCCCATGGGTGAGACCAACACCTCCCACGGGACCAACGTAACTCGTTGAAACTGATTGCACAGCTGCGGGACTCTTGGTTTGATAATACAATGATAAATTAGATATTTCTAAACGTAGGCAAAACATGGCGTTAGTGGGGGAAAAGCCAAAATAGCCCCTGAACGGCCCCGTGGGTGGAACTAACACGTCCCACGAAACCAATGTAACTCGTAGGAACTGACCGCACAGCCCCGGGACTACCGGTTTGAGAAAACGATGATAGTTTGCATATTTTTAGCCTTATCCTTATAAACATGGCGTTAGTGGGTGAAAACCCAAAACAGCCCCCGAACACCCACTAGCCCCAAGGCTCTCGGTTTGAGAATACTACGGTAAATTGCATAATTCTAGACTTAGGCCTAAAAACATGGCGTTAGTCGGTGAAAACCCGAAACAGCCCCCGAACGGCCCCGTGGGCGGTTCCAACACCTCCCACGGGACCAATGTAACTCGTAGGAACTGACCATGCAGCCCCGAGACTCCCGGTTTTAGAATATTACAGTAATTTGTATAATTCTAGACTTAGGCTTAAAACATGGTGTTAGTGGGTGAAAACTTGAAACAACCCCCGAACGGCCCTGTGGTTGGTACCAACACCTTCCTCGGGACCAATGTTACTCGTAGGAACTGGCCACGCATATTTCTAGACTTAGGCAAAACATGACTTTAATTGGTGAAACCCCGAAATAGCCCTTGAACGGCCTCGTGGGTTGCACCGACACCTCCCACGGGACCAATGTAACTTGTAGGAACTGGCCACGCATCCTAGGGACTCCCGGTTTGAGAATATAAAGATAATTTGTGTATTTCTAGACTTATGCAAACCTTGGCGTTAGTGAGGGGAAACACGAAACAGCCCCCGAACGGCCCCATGGGTGGCACCAACATGTCCCACGGGACCAATGAAACTCGTATGACCTGGTTGCGCAGCACCGGGACTCCCGATTTGATAATACAACGATAATTTGCTTACTTCTAGACTTAGGCTTAAAAACATGGCGTTAGTGGGTGAAAACTCGAAACAGCCCCGGAACGGCCCCATAGGTGGCACCAACACCTCCCAAGGGACCCACGTAACTCGTTGGAACTAATTGCATAGTCACGGGACTCTCGGTTTGAGAATACGACGATAAATTGGATATTTCTAGACTTAGGCAAAACATGGCGTTAGTGGGGGAAAACCCAAAATCACCCCTGAACGGCCCCGTGGGTGGAACCAACACCTCCCACGGGACCAACGTAACTCGTAGGAACTGACCGCATAGCCCCGGGACTCCCGGTTTGAGAATACGATGATAATTTGTATATTTCTAGAGTTAGGCTTAAAATCATGGCTTTAGTGGGTGAAAACCCAAAACATCCCCCGAACGGCCCCGTGGGTGGCACTAACAGCTCCCACGGGACCAATGTAACTCGTAGAAACTGACCGCGTAGCCCCGGGACTCCCGGTTTGAGAATACTATGGTAATTTGCATAATTATAGACTTAGGCCTAAAAATATGGCGTAAGTCGGTGAAAACTCGAAACAGCCCCCAAACGACCCCGTGGGTGGTACCAACACCTTCTACGGGACCAACGTAACTCGTTGGAACCGATTGCATAGACGCGGGACTCCCGCTTTTAGAATACAACGATAATTTGCATATTTCTAAACTTAGGAAAAACATGGCATTAGTGGGGGAAAACTCGAAATAGCCCTCGAGCGGCTCCGTGGATGGAACCAACACCTCCCACGGGACCAATGTAACTCGTAGGAACTGACCGAACAGCCCCGGGACTCCCGGTTTGAGAATACGATCATAATTTGCATATTTCTAAACTTAGGCTTAAAAACATGGCGTTAGTGGGTGGAAACCCAAAACATCCCCCGAACGGCCCCATGGGTGGTTCCAACACCTCCCACGGGACCAATGTAACTCGTAGGAACTGACCGCGCAGCCTCGGGTCTCTCGGTTTGAGAATACAACGGTAATTTGCATAATTATAGACTTAGGCTTAAAAATATGGCGTTAGTGGGTGAAAACCAGAAACAGCTCCCGAACGGCCCCGTGAGTGGCACCAACACCTCTCACGGACCAATGTAATTCGTAGAAACTGATCGCGTAGCCGCGGGACTCCCGATTTGAGAATACGACGATAATTTTCATATTTCTAAACTTATGCAAAACATGGCATTTGTGAGGGAAAACACGAAACAACCCCCTAACTGCCCCATGGGTGGCACCAACACGTCCCACGGGACCAATGTAACTTGTAGGACCTGGTTGCGCAGCCCTGGGACTCTAGATTTGAGAATACAATGATAAATTGCATATTTCTAGCATTAAGCTTAAAAACATGGCATTAGTGAGTGAAAACTCGTAACAGCCGTCGAACGGCCCCGTGGGTGGCACCAACACCTCCCACGGGACCAACGTAACTGGTTGGAACTGCTTGCATAGCCGTGGGACTCCTGGTTTGAGAATACAACGATAAATTGCATATTTCTAAACTTAAGCAAAACATCGCGTTAGGGGGGAAAACCCCGAAATAGCCCCCGAACGGCCCCGTGGTTGGAACCAACACTTCCCACTGGACCAATGTAACTCGTAAGAACTGACCGCACAGCCCCGAGACTTCCGGTTTGAGAATAAGATGATAATTTACATATTTCTACACTTAGGCTTAAAAACATGGCGTTACAGGGTGAAAACCCAAAACAGCCTACAAACGACCCCGTGGGTGCCACCAACAGCTCCCGCGGGACCAATGTAACTCGTATAAACTGATCGCGCAGCCCCGGGACTCCCGGCTATAGAATACTATGGTAATTTGCATAATTCTAGACTTAGGCTTAAAAACATGGCGTTAGTGGGTGAAAACCCAAAACAGCCCCCGAACGGCCCGTGGGTGGTAACAACACCTCCTACGGGACCAATGTTACTCGTGGGAAGTGACCGCGCAGCCCGGAGACTCCCAGTTTGAGAATACGACGATAATTTACATAATTCTAGACTTAGGATTAAAAACATTGCGTTAGTGGGTGAAATCCCGAAACAGCCCCCGAACGGCCCCGTGGGTGATTCCAACACCTCCCACGGGACCAATGTAACTCATAGGAACAGACTGTGCAGCCCCGGGTCTCCCAGTTTGAGAATACAACGGTAATTTTCATAATTCTATATTTAGGCTTAAAAACATGGCGTTAGTGGGTGAAAACCCAAAATAGCCCCCGAACGGCCCCGTGGGAGTCACCAACAGCTCCCACAGGACCAATGTAACTCGTAGGAACTGACCGTGCTGCCCCGGGACTCCCGGTTTGAGAATATGATGGTAATTTGTATAATTCTAGACTTAGGCTTAAAACCATGGCGTTAATGGGTTAAAATCTGAAACAGCCGCCGAACGGCCCGGTGGGTGGCATTAACACTTCCCATGGGATAAACGTAACTCGTAGGAACTGACTGCGCAGTCGCGGCACTCCTGGTTTGAGAATACGACGATAATTTTCATATTTATAGACTTAGGTAACAAATGGCGTTTGTGGGGAAAAACCTGAAATAGCCTTCGAACGGCCCCGTGGGTGGCACCAACACCTCCCATTTGACCAATGTAACCCGTAGGAACTGGTCGGGCAACCCCGAGACTCCTGATTTGACAATATGATGATAATTTGCATATTTCTAGACTTAGGCTTAAAAATATGGCGTTAGTGGGTGAAAATCTTAAACAGCCCACGAACGGCCCCGTGGGTGGTACCAACACCTTCCACGAGACCATTGTAACTCGTAGGAACTTATCGCTCATCTCCGAGTCTCCCGGTTTGAGAATACGATGGTAATTTTCATAATTCTGGACTTAGGCTTAAAAACAGGGCGTTAGTGGGTGAAAACTCGAAACAGCCCCCAAACGGCCCCGTGGGTGGCACCAACACCTCCCATTGAACCAATGTAACTCGTAGGAACTTGTCGCGCAGCCGCGGGATGGAAAGTTTGAGGATACGACGATAATCTGCAAATTTCTAGATTTAGGCAAAACATGGCGTTACTGGGGGGAAAACCGAAATAGCCCACGAATGGCCCATTGGATGGCACTAACACCTCCCACGGGACCAATGTAACTCATAGGAACTGACCCCGCAGCCCCGAGACTCCCGGTTTGAGAATACTATGGTAATTTTTATAATTCTAGACTTAGGCTTAAAAACATGGCGTTAGTGGGTGAAAACCTTAAAAAATTGCCCGAACGACCCCGTGGCTGGTACCAACACCTCCCACGAGACCAACGTAACTCGTTGGAACTCACCGCACAGCCATGGGACTCCCGGTTTGAGAATACGATGGTAATTTGTCTAATTCTAGACATAGGCTTAAAAACATGGCATTAGTGGGTGAAAACTCGAAATAACCCCCGAATAGCCCCGTGGGTGGCACCAACACCTCCCACGGGACCAACGTAACTCGTAGGAACTGACCACACGGCCGCGAAAATCTCGGTTTGAGAATACGATGATAATTTACATATTTCTAGACTTAGGCAAAACATGACGTTAGTGGGAGAAAACCTCAAAGAGCCCGCGAACGGCCCCGTGGGTGGCACCAACACCTCCCACGGGACCAATGTAACTCGTAGGAACTAGCCGCGCAGTCCCGAGATTTTCTTTTTGTGAATACGAGGATAATTTGCATATTTCTAGACCTAGGCTTAAAGACAGGGCATTAGTGGGTGAAAATCCGAAATATCCCCCGAACGCACCTCCCACGGGACCAATGTAACTCGTAGGAACTAACCGCGTAGCCCCGGGTCTCCCGATTTGAGAATACGATGTTAATTTGTACAATTCTAGACTTAGGCTTAAAAACATAGCGTTAGTGGGTGAAAACCTGAAACAACCCCCAAGCGGAGCCGTGGGTGGCACCAACACCTCCCAAGGGACCAACGTAACTCATAGGAACTGATCGCACAGCTGCAGGACTCCCGGTTTGAGAATACGACGATAATTTGCATATTTCTAGAGTTAGGCAAAACATGGCGTTAGTGGTGGAAATTCGGAAAGAAGCCCCGAAATGCCCCGTGGATGGCACAAACACCTCCCACGAGACCAATGTAACTCATTGGAACAGGATGCGCAGCCCCGGGACTCCCGGTTTGAGAATACTACGGTAATTTGCATAATTCTAGATTTAGGCATGAAAACTTGGCGTTAGTGGGTGAAAACCCGAAACAGCCTCCGAACGGGCCCGTGGGTGGTACCAACACCTCCCACGGGACCAATGTAACTCGTAGGAATAGACCGCGCAACCTCGGGACTCCCGGTTTGAGAATATGACGGTAATTTGTATAATTCTAGACTTGGGCTTAAAAACATGGTCTTAGTGGGTGAAAACTCGAAATAGCCCCCGAACGGCCCCATGGGTGGCACCAACACCTCCCACGGGACCAACGTAACTCATAGGAACTGACCGCACAGCCGCGAGACTCCCGTTTTGAGAATATGATGATAATTTGCATATTTCTAAACTTAGGCAAAACATGACATTAGAGGGGAAAACCCAAAAGTGCCCCCGAACGACCACGTGGGTGGCACCAACACCTCCCACGGGACCAATGTAACTCGTAGGAACTGGCCGCGCAGACCCGGGACACCCAGTTTGAGAATACGATGATAATTTGCATATTTCTAGACTAAGGTTTAAACACTTGGCGTAAGTCGGTGAAAATCAGAAATAGCCCTCGAACGGCCCCGTGGGTGGTACCAACACCTTCCAGGGGACGAATGTAACTTGTAGGAACTGACCGACAGCCCCGAGGCTCGCGGTTTGGGAATACAATGGTAATTTGCATAATTCTAGACTTAGGGCAAAAAACGTGGCGTTAGTGGGTGAAAACCCGAAACAACCGCCGAACGGCCCCGTGGGTGGCGTCAACACCTCCCACGGGACCAATGTAACTTGTAGCAACTGATCGCGCAGTCGCGGGACTTCCGGTTTGAGAATTCGACGACAATTTGCATATTTCTAGACTTAGGCAAAACATGACTTTAATTGGTGAAACCCCGAAATAGCCCTTGAACGGCCTCGTGGGTTGCACCGACACCTCCCACGGGACCAATGTAACTTGTAGGAACTGGCCACGCATCCTAGGGACTCCCGGTTTGAGAATATAAAGATAATTTGTGTATTTCTAGACTTATGCAAACCTTGGCGTTAGTGAGGGGAAACACGAAACAGCCCCCGAACGGCCCCATGGGTGGCACCAACATGTCCCACGGGACCAATGAAACTCGTATGACCTGGTTGCGCAGCACCGGGACTCCCGATTTGATAATACAACGATAATTTGCTTACTTCTAGACTTAGGCTTAAAAACATGGCGTTAGTGGGTGAAAACTCGAAACAGCCCCGGAACGGCCCCATAGGTGGCACCAACACCTCCCAAGGGACCCACGTAACTCGTTGGAACTAATTGCATAGTCGCGGGACTCTCGGTTTGAGAATACGACGATAAATTGGATATTTCTAGACTTAGGCAAAACATGGCGTTAGTGGGGGAAAACCCAAAATCACCCCTGAACGGCCCCGTGGGTGGAACCAACACCTCCCACGGGACCAACGTAACTCGTAGGAACTGACCGCATAGCCCCGGGACTCCCGGTTTGAGAATACGATGATAATTTGTATATTTCTAGAGTTAGGCTTAAAATCATGGCTTTAGTGGGTGAAAACCCAAAACAGCCCCCGAACGGCCCCGTGGGTGGCACTAACAGCTCCCACGGGACCAATGTAACTCGTAGAAACTGACCGCGTAGCCCCGGGACTCCCGGTTTGAGAATACTATGGTAATTTGCATAATTATAGACTTAGGCCTAAAAATATGGCGTAAGTCGGTGAAAACTCGAAACAGCCCCCAAACGACCCCGTGGGTGGTACCAACACCTTCTACGGGACCAACGTAACTCGTTGGAACCGATTGCATAGACGCGGGACTCCCTCTTTTAGAATACAACGATAATTTGCATATTTCTAAACTTAGGAAAAACATGGCATTAGTGGGGGAAAACTCGAAATAGCCCTCGAGCGGCTCCGTGGATGGAACCAACACCTCCCACGGGACCAATGTAACTCGTAGGAACTGACCGAACAGCCCCGGGACTCTCGGTTTGAGAATACGATCATAATTTGCATATTTCTAAACTTAGGCTTAAAAACATGGCGTTAGTGGGTGGAAACCCAAAACATCCCCCGAACGGCCCCATGGGTGGTTCCAACACCTCCCACGGGACCATTGTAACTCGTAGGAACTGATCGCGCAGCCTCGGGTCTCTCGGTTTGAGAATACAATGGTAATTTGCATAATTCTAGACTTAGGCTTAAAAATATGGCGTTAGTGGGTGAAAACCAGAAACAGCTCCCGAACGGCCCCGTGAGTGGCACCAACACCTCTCACGGACCAATGTAATTCGTAGAAACTGATCGCGTAGCCGCGGGACTCCCGGTTTGAGAATACGACGATAATTTTCATATTTCTAAACTTATGCAAAACATGGCATTTGTGAGGGAAAACACGAAACAACCCCCTAACTGCCCCATGGGTGGCACCAACACGTCCCACGGGACCAATGTAACTTGTAGGACCTGGTTGCGCAGCCCTGGGACTCTAGATTTGAGAATACAATGATAAATTGCATATTTCTAGCATTAAGCTTAAAAACATGGCATTAGTGAGTGAAAACTCGTAACAGCCGTCGAACGGCCCCGTGGGTGGCACCAACACCTCCCACGGGACCAACGTAACTGGTTGGAACTGCTTGCACAGCCGTGGGACTCCTGGTTTGAGAATACAACGATAAATTGCATATTTCTAAACTTAAGCAAAACATCGCGTTAGGGGGGAAAACCCCGAAATAGCCCCCGAACGGCCCCGTGGGTGGAACCAACACTTCCCACTGGACCAATGTAACTCGTAAGAACTGACCGCACAGCCCCGAGACTTCCGGTTTGAGAATAAGATGATAATTTACATATTTCTACACTTAGGCTTAAAAACATGGCGTTAGAGGGTGAAAACCCAAAACAGCCTACAAACGGCTCCGTGGGTGCCACCAACAGCTCCCGCGGGACCAATGTAACTCGTATAAACTGACCGCGCAGCCCCGGGACTCCCGGCTATAGAATATTATGGTAATTTGCATAATTCTAGACTTAGGCTTAAAAACATGGCGTTAGTGGGTGAAAACCTAAAACAGCCCCCGAACGGCCCGTGGGTGGTAACAACACCTCCTACGGGACCAATGTTACTCGTGGGAAGTGACCGCGCAGCCCGGAGACTCCCAGTTTGAGAATACGACGATAATTTACATAATTCTAGACTTAGGATTAAAAACATTGCGTTAGTGGGTGAAATCCCGAAACAGCCCCGAACGGCCCCGTGGGTGATTCCAACACCTCCCACGGGACCAATGTAACTCATAGGAACAGACTGTGCAGCCCCGGGTCTCCCAGTTTGAGAATACAACGGTAATTTGCATAATTCTATATTTAGGCTTAAAAACATGGCGTTAGTGGGTGAAAACCCAAAATAGCCCCCGAACGGCCCCGTGGGAGTCACCAACAGCTCCCACAGGACCAATGTAACTCGTAGGAACTGACCGTGCTGCCCCGGGACTCCCGGTTTGAGAATATGATGGTAATTTGTATAATTCTAGACTTAGGCTTAAAACCATGGCGTTAATGGGTTAAAATCTGAAACAGCCGCCGAACGGCCCGGTGGGTGGCATTAACACTTCCCATGGGATAAACGTAACTCGTAGGAACTGACTGCGCAGTCGCGGCACTCCTGGTTTGAGAATACGACGATAATTTTCATATTTATAGACTTAGGTAACAAATGGCGTTTGTGGGGAAAAACCTGAAATAGCCTTCGAACGGCCCCGTGGGTGGCACCAACACCTCCCATTTGACCAATGTAACCCGTAGGAACTGGTCGGGCAACCCCGAGACTCCCGATTTGACAATATGATGATAATTTGCATATTTCTAGACTTAGGCTTAAAAATATGGCGTTAGTGGGTGAAAATCTTAAACAGCCCACGAACGGCCCCGTGGGTGGTACCAACACCTTCCACGAGACTATTGTAACTCGTAGGAACTTATCGCTCATCTCCGAGTCTCCCGGTTTGAGAATACGATGGTAATTTTCATAATTCTGGACTTAGGCTTAAAAACAGGGCGTTAGTGGGTGAAAACTCGAAACAGCCCCCGAACGGCCCCGTGGGTGGCACCAACACCTCCCATTGAACCAATGTAACTCGTAGGAACTTGTCGCGCAGCCGCGGGATGGAAAGTTTGAGGATACGATGATAATCTGCAAATTTCTAGATTTAGGCAAAACATGGTGTTACTGGGGGGAAAACCGAAATAGCCCACGAATGGCCCATTGGATGGCACTAACACCTCCCACGGGACCAATGTAACTCATAGGAACTGACCCCGCAGCCCCGAGACTCCCGGTTTGAGAATACTATGGTAATTTTTATAATTCTAGACTTAGGCTTAAAAACATGGCGTTAGTGGGTGAAAACCTTAAAAAATTGCCCGAACGACCCCGTGGCTGGTACCAACACCTCCCACGAGACCAACGTAACTCGTTGGAACTCACCGCACAGCCATGGGACTCCCGGTTTGAGAATACGATGGTAATTTGTATAATTCTAGACATAGGCTTAAAAACATGGCATTAGTGGGTGAAAACTCGAAATAACCCCCGAATAGCCCCGTGGGTGGCACCAACACCTCCCACGGGACCAACGTAACTCGTAGGAACTGACCACACGGCCGCGAAAATCTCGGTTTGAGAATACGATGATAATTTACATATTTCTAGACTTAGGCAAAACATGACGTTAGTGGGAGAAAACCCCAAAGAGCCCGCGAACGGCCCCGTGGGTGGCACCAACACCTCCCACGGGACCAATGTAACTCGTAGGAACTAGCCGCGTAGTCCCGAGATTTTCTTTTTGTGAATACGAGGATAATTTGCATATTTCTAGACCTAGGCTTAAAGACAGGGCATTAGTGGGTGAAAATCCGAAATATCCCCCGAACGCACCTCCCACGGGACCAATGTAACTCGTAGGAACTAACCGCGCAGCCCCGGGTCTCCCGATTTGAGAATACGATGTTAATTTGTACAATTCTAGACTTAGGCTTAAAAACATAGCGTTAGTGGGTGAAAACCTGAAACAACCCCCAAGCGGAGCCGTGGGTGGCACCAACACCTCCCAAGGGACCAACGTAACTCATAGGAACTGACCGCACAGCTGCAGGACTCCCGATTTGAGAATACGACGATAATTTGCATATTTCTAGAGTTAGGCAAAACATGGCGTTAGTGGTGGAAATTCGGAAAGAAGCCCCGAAATGCCCCGTGGATGGCACAAACACCTCCCACGAGACCAATGTAACTCATTGGAACAGGATGCGCAGCCCCGGGACTCCCGGTTTGAGAATACTACGGTAATTTGCATAATTCTAGATTTAGGCATGAAAACTTGGCGTTAGTGGGTGAAAACCCGAAACAGCCTCCGAACGGGCCCGTGGGTGGTACCAACACCTCCCACGGGACCAATGTAACTCGTAGGAATAGACCGCGCAACCTCGGGACTCCCGGTTTGAGAATATGACGGTAATTTGTATAATTCTAGACTTGGACTTAAAAACATGGTCTTAGTGGGTGAAAACTCGAAATAGCCCCCGAACGGCCCCATGGGTGGCACCAACACCTCCCACGGGACCAACGTAACTTATAGGAACTGACCGTACAGCCGCGAGACTCCCGTTTTGAGAATATGATGATAATTTGCACATTTCTAAACTTAGGCAAAACATGACATTAGAGGGGAAAACCCAAAAGTGCCCCCGAACGACCACGTGGGTGGCACCAACACCTCCCACGGGACCAATGTAACTCGTAGGAACTAGCCGCGCAGCCTCGGGACACCCAGTTTGAGAATACGACGATAATTTGCATATTTCTAGACTAAGGTTTAAACACTTGGCGTAAGTCGGTGAAAATCAGAAATAGCCCTCGAACGGCCCCGTGGGTGGTACCAACACCTTCCAGGGGACGAATGTAACTTGTAGGAATTGACCGACAGCCCCGAGGCTCGCGGTTTGGGAATACAACGGTAATTTGCATAATTCTAGACTTAGGGCAAAAAACGTGGCGTTAGTGGGTGAAAACCCGAAACAACCGCCGAACGGCCCCGTGGGTGGCGTCAACACCTCCCACGGGACCAATGTAACTTGTAGCAACTGATCGCGCAACCGCGGGACTTCCGGTTTGAGAATTCGACGACAATTTGCATATTTCTAGACTTAGGGAAAACATGACTTTAATTGGTGAAACCCCGAAATAGCCCTTGAACGGCCTCGTGGGTTGCACCGACACCTCCCACGGGACCAATGTAACTTGTAGGAACTGGCCACGCATCCTAGGGACTCCCGGTTTGAGAATATAAAGATAATTTGTGTATTTCTAGACTTAGGCTTAAAAACATGACGTTAGTGGGTGAAAATATGAAACAGCCCCCGAACGGGCCCGTGGATTGTACCAACACCTCCTACGGGACCAATGTAACTCGTAGGAACTGACCACGCACACCCGGGTCTCCCGGTAGGAGAATACGACAATAATTTGTATAATTCTACACTTAAGCTTAAAAACATGGCGTTAGTGGGTGAAAACCTGAAACAACTGCTGAACGGCCCCGTGGGTGGCACCAACACCTCCCACGGGACCAACGTAACTAGTAGGAACTGACCGGCAGTCGCAGGACTCCAGGTTTTAGAATACGATGATATTTTGAATATTTCTAGACTTTGGCAAAACATGGTGTTAGTGGGGGAAAACCCGAAACAACCCCCGAACGGCCCCGTGGGTGGCACCAACACCTCCAACAGGACCAATGTAACTCGTAGGAACAGGCCGCACAACCCTGATGCTCTCGATTTGTGAATACGACGATAATTTTCATATTTTCGGACTTAGGCTTAAAAACATGGCGTTAGTGGGTGAAAATTCGAAACATCCCCCGAACGGCCCCGTGGGTGGTACCAACACCTCCCACGGGACCAATGTAACGGATAGGAACTGGCCGCGTAGCTGCGGGACTCCTGGTTTGATAATACGATGGTAATTTGCATAATTCTAGACTAGGGTTTAAAAACGTGGCGTTAGTGGGTGAAAACCAGAAACAACCCCCAAACGGCCCCACGGGTGGCACCAATACCTCCCAGGGGATCAATGTAACTCATAGGAACTGACCGCGCAGCCCCGAGACTCCCGGTTTGAGAATACTATGGTAATTTACATAATTCTAGACTTAGGCTTAAAAACATTGCGTTAGTGGTTGAAAACCTTAAACAGCCCCCGAATGACCGTGTGGGTGGTACCAACACCTCCCACGTGACCAATGTAACTTGTTGGAACTGACCGCGCACCCTTGGGACTCCCAGTTTGAGAATACGACGGTAATTTGTATAATTCTAGACATAGGCTAAAAAACATAGCATTAGTGGGTGAAAACCCGAAACAACCCCCGAACAGCCCCGTGGGTGGCACCAACACCTCCCACGGGACCAACGTAACTCGTAGAAACTGACCACACGGGCGGGGAAATCCTGGTTTGAGAATTCGATGATAATTTACATATTTCTAGACTTAGGCAAAACATGGCATTAGTGGGGAATACCCCAAAGAGCTTGCGAACGACCCCGTGGGTGGCACCAACACCTCCCACGGGACTAATGTAACTCGTAGGAACTAGCCACGCAACCCCGAGATTTTTGTTTTGTGAATACGATGATAATTTGTACATTTCTAGACTTAGGTTAAAAAACAGGTCGTTAGTGGGTGAAAATTCGAAATAGCCCCTTAACGCACCTCCCACGGGACCAATGTAACTCGTAAGAACTAACCGCGCAGCCCCGGGTCTCCTACTATGAGAATACAATGGTAATTTGTATAATTCTAGAGTAGGGATTAAAAACATAGCGTTAGTGGGTAAAAACCCGAAACAACCCCCAAGCGGAGCCGTGGGTGGCACCAACACCTCCCACGGGACCAACGTAACTCGTAGGAACTGACCGAACAGCTGCAGGACTCCTGGTTTGTGAATACGACGATAATTTGCATATTTCTAGACTTAGGCAAAACATGGCGTTAGTGGGGGGAATCCGGAACCAACCCCCGAACGGCCCAGTGGATGGCACAAACACCTCCCACGGGACCAATGTAACTCGTTGGAACTGGATGCGCAGCCCCGGGACTCCCGGTTTGGGAATATTACGTTAATTTGCAAAATTCTAGACTTAGGCGTAAAAACTTGGCATTAGTGGATGAAAACCCGAAACAGCCTCCGAACGGCCCCATGGGTGGTACCAACACCTCCCACGGGACCAATGTAACTCGTAGGAACAGACCGCGCAACCTCGGGACTCCCGGTTTGAGAATATGACAGTAATTTGCATAATTCTAGACTTGGGCTTAAAAACATGGCCTTCATGGGTGAAAACTCGAAATAGCCCCCGAACGGCCCCATGGGTGGCACCAACACCTCCCACGGGACCAATGTAACTCGTAGGAACTGACTGCATAGACCGGGACTCTCAGTTTGAGAATACGATGATAATTTGCATATTTCTAGACTTTGGTTTAAAAACATGGCGTTAGAGGGTGAAAACCCAAAAGTGTCCCCGAACGACCCCGTTGGTGGCACCAACACCTCCCACGGGACCAATGTAATTCGTAGGAACTGGCCGTGTAGCCCTAGGACTCCCAATTTGAGAATACGATGATAATTTGCATATTTCTAGACTTAGGTTTAAACACTTCGCGTTAGTGGGTGAAAATCCGAAACAACCCTCGAACGGCCCCATGGGTGGTACCAACACCTCCCAGGGGACCAATGTAACCTGTAGGAACTGACCGTGCAGACCTGAGTCTTTCGGTATGATAATACGATAATAATTTGTATAATTCTAGACTTAAGCTTAAAAACGTGGCGTTAGTGGGTGAAAACCTGAAACAACCCCTGAACGGCCCTGTGGTTGGCACCAACACCTCCCACGGGACCAACGTAACTCGTAGGAACTGACCGCGCAGCCGCGGGACCCCTGGTTTTAGAATACGATGATAATTTGAATATTTCCAAACTTTGGAAAAACATGGTGTTAGTGGGGGAAAACTCGAAACAGCCCCCGAACGGCCCCGTGGGTGGCACCAACACCTCCAACGGGACCAATGTAACTCGTAGGAACAGGTCGCGCAGACCCGATGCTCCCGATTTGAGAATACGACGATAATTTTCGCATTTCTAGACTTAGGCTTAAAAACATGGCATTAGTGGGTGAAAATCCGAAACATCCCCCGAACGGCCCCATGGGTGGTACCAACACCTCCCACGGGACCAATGTAACGCATAGGAACTGGTCGCATAGCCCCAGGACTCCTGGTTTGAGAATACAACGGTAATTTGCATAATTCTAGACTTGGGCTTAAAACGTGGCGTTAGTGGGTGAAAACCCGAAACAGCCCCCGAACGGCCCCACGGGTAGCACCAGCACCTCCCACGGGACCAATATAACTCATAGGATTTGGTCGCGCAATCGCGAGACTCCCGATTTGAGAATACGACGATAATTTTCATATTTCTAGACTTAGGCAAAAGATGGCGTTAGTGGGGGGAAAACCCGAAACAGCCTCCGAACAGTCCCATGGGTGGCACCAGCACCTCTCATTGGACCAATGAAACTCGTAGGAACTGACCGCGCAACCCCGAGACTCCCGATTTGAGAATACTACGGTAATTTCTATAATTCTAGACTTGGGCTTAAAAACGTGGCGTTAATTGGTGAAAACCCAAAACAGCCCTCGAACGGCGTCGTGGGTGGTACCAACACTTCTCACGGGACCAACGTAACTCGTATGAACTGACTGCGCAGCCCCGGGACTCCCGGTTTGAGAATACTATGGTAATTTTCATAATTCTAGACTTAGGCTTAATAATATGGCGTTTGTGGGTGAAAACCCAAAACAACCCTCGAACGGCCCCATGGGTGGTACCAACCCCTCCCACGGGACCAATGTAACTTGTAGGAAATGACTGCGTAGCCCCGAGACTCGTGGTTTGAGAATACTACGGTAATTTGCATAATTATAGACTTAAGCTTAAAAGCAAGGCGTTAGTGAGTGAAAACCCGAAATAGCCCCAGAACGGCCTCGTGGTGGTACCAACACCTTCCACGGGACCAATGTAACTCGTAGGAACATACCGCGTACCCCAGAGTCTCCCGGTTTGAGAATATGATGGTAATTTGCATAATTCTAGACTTAGGCTTAAAACCATGGCATTAGTGGGTGAAAACCCGAAACAACCCCCGAACGGCCCCGTGGGTGGCACCAAATCCTCCCATGGAACCAACGTAACTCGTAGGAACGGACCGTGCAGCTGCGGAACTCCCGGATTGAGAATACGATGATAATTTGCATATTTCTAGACTTAGGCTTAAAAACATGGCGTTAGTGCGTGAAACCCCAAAATAGCCCCCCGAACGGCCTCATGGGTGGCACCAACAACTCCCACGGGACCAACGTAAGTCATAGGAACTGACCGCACAACCGCAAGACTCCCGGTTTGAGAATACGATGTTAATTTGCATATTTCTAAACTTAGGCAAAACATGGCGTTAGTGGGGGAAAACCCGAAAGAGCCCGCGAACGGCCTAGTGGGTTGCACCAGCACCTCCCACGGGACCAATGTAACTCGTAGGAACAGGCCGCGTAGCCCCGATGCTCCCGATTTGAGAATACGACGATAATTTGCATATTTCTAGACTTAGGCTTAAAAACATGGCGTTAGTGGGTGAAAATCTGAAGCATCCCCCGAACGGCCCCGTGGGTGGTACAAACAATTCCCACGAGACCAACGTAACTCGTAGGAACTGACTGCATAGCCCCGGGTGTCCCATTTTGAGAATACGACGTTAATTTGTATAATTCTAGACATGGGCTTAAAAACGTGGCGTTAGTGGGTGAAAACTCGAAACAGCCCCCGAACGGCGCCGTGAGTGGTACCAACACCTCCCACAGGACCAACGTAACTCGTATGAACTGACTGCGCAACTCCGGAACTCGCGGTTTTAGAATACTATGGTAATTTTCATAATAATATACTTAGGCTTAATAGTATGGCGTCAGTGGGTGAAAACCGGAAACCTCCCCCGAACGGCCCCATTGGTGGTACCAACACCTCCCACTGGACCAATGTAACTCGTAGGAAATGGCAGCGCAGCCCCGAGACTCGCGGTTTGAGAATACTACGGTAATTTGCCTAATTCTAGAAATAGGCTTAAAAGCATAGCGTTTGTGAGTGAAAACTCGAAACAACACTCGAACGGGCTCGTGGTGGTACCAACACCTTCCACGGGACCAATGTAACTCGTAGGAACTTACCGCGCAGCCCCGGGTCTCCCTATTTGAGAATATGATGGTAATTTGCATAATTCTAAACTTAAACCTAAAACCATGGTGTTAGTGGGTGAAAATCCGAAACAGCCCCCGAACGGCCCCATGGGTGGCACCAACACCTCCCACGGGACCAACGTAACTCGTAGGAATGGATCGCGCAGCCGCGGGACTCCCGGTTTGAGAATACGATAATGATTTGCATATTTCTAGACTTAGGCTTAAGAACATGGCGTTAGTGGGTGAAAATCCAAAACAGCCCCCGAACGGCTCCATGGGTGGTACCAACAACTCCCACGGGACCAATGTAACTCGTAGAAACTGACCGCGCAACCCCGGGACTCACGGTTTGACCATACAAGGGTAATTTGTTTAATTCAAGACTTAGGCTTAAAACCATGTCGTTAGTGGGTGAAAACCCAAAACATCCCCCGAACATCCCCGTGGGTGCCACTAACAGCTCCCACGGGACCAACGTAACTCGTAGGAACTGACTGCATAGTCGCGGGACTCCTGGTTTGAGAATACGACGATAATTTGTATATTTATAGACTTAGGGAAAACATGGCGTTAGTTGGGGAAAACCCGAAATAGCCCCCGAACGGCCCCGTGGGTGGCACCAACACCTCCCACGGGACTAATGTAACCCGTAGGAACTGGCCGAGCAATCCCGAGACTCTCGGTTTGAGAATACGATGAGAATTTGCATATTTCTAGACTTAGGCTTAAAAACATGGCGTTAGTCGGTGAAAATCCGAAACATCCCCCTACTGGCCCCGTGGGTGGTACCAACACCTTCCAACGGGACCATTGTAACTCATAGGAACTTACCGCGCAGCCCAGGGTCTCCCGGTTTGAGAATACGACGGTAATTTGCATAATTCTATACTTAGGCTTAAAAACGGGGCGTTAGTTGGTGAAAACTCAAAACAACCCCCAAACGGCCCCGTGGATGGCACTAACACCTCCAATGGGACCAATGTAACTCGTAGGAACTGGTTGCGCAGCCTTAGGATGCCTGGTTATAAGGACATTTTTTTCCATTGTCAATTTGTATGTCGTTCTCCGTTACATCATTGAAGAAATTCAAGTTCGTATCTTCATCAACGGATCCTAATATCAAAGAAGAAAGGAATCAGAATTTTTGTTAGTCGGATCGATCCGCCCCTTTTAAAAAAGGAACCGATTCGCCCCAAACTAATCCGCCTCAAGCCGGACCGATCTGCCTTGCTCTAGAACTAGTAGACCCCGGATCGAATTCGAACCTAAGAGACCACTTTCAAAAATGAACCGGTCCGACCACGGACCGATCCGCATCCATAACGGACCGGTCCGCCTGGGATAAAATCGAGCAGATTTTTCTTGAGATTTTGTAGGGCAAGATTTCCTTATTTAAACCAAATTCAGGGAGTTGTTTTCTGAGACTTTTTAACACGATTTTAAGAGTCTTAAAAACTCTAAGTCTTTGCCTTTGTGAGTCCCAAGACTCATGTTTTGCTTCACACAACTTTGCCAATCCTTTGTGAATCTTTCTTCAACCCAAGAACACATCCTTATATTTGTTCAACCCTTATGGAGAAGCCATCTCTCTTCTTCATTGCTGACTACCTGGAGTTCCTGCGGGAGATTCCAACCGAAACTGTTTCTAGCCGTTGCTTTGAAGGTTTGACGAAGACATCGTGCGTTACACGTGTGGGCGATTATCATGTTGTATGTAAGTCAATGGTCTTGGAAATTTTTCAAAGTTCTAGAAATAAAAGGTTTTTCCCTTCGGGGATTTTTCCTTAACTTTGTGTCGCTTGCTTTATTTGTTTATGGATTGATACGTGCACTTTAGATGCATGATTAGGGGCTGAAATTAAATAAGTGTGCTAAATTAGAAATTTACGAAGTTAATCAATTATCATGCAGTCATACGACTTTTCTAATTGGTATCAGAGCCAGTTATGCTACTTTATAAAGTATTCATTTTTTCCGCAAAATCGTGTGATATTGATTTTTTTGAAAAATCAGTTTTGTGATAATTTGCATTTTTTTCTTATGGATAACTTATATAATCAAATGCCTATTTTTGACGGGTCTAATTATGCCTACTGGAAAGCTCGTATGAAATCGATTTTAAAATCTATTGATGAGCATGTTTGGTTTCTTTGCGAAAATGGTTGGACTCCTCCCACGGTCACTGTTAATAACATCACCACTTTAAAACCCGTGTCAGCTTGGACTGAAGATTATTATAAATTGTCCAATTTTAATTCCCGTGGTCTGATTGCTATTTATGGAGCTGTCACTCTGGATGAGTTCCGCCGAATTATGACATGCACCACGTCTAAAGAGGCCTGGGATGTTTTGAAATTGACACATAAGAGTAGGAACGCGGTCAAAGACTCAAAATTACAAAATCTGGCCACCCAATTTGAGACTATTACCATGTCTGAGTCTGAATGCTTTGATGAGTTTTATTCATGTTTGTCGGACATTGTTAACACTTGTTTTAATTTGGGTTAGGTGATTGATAACACGCGTGTCGTTAAAAAGATTTTGAGATCTCTTCCAAAATGCTTTATTCCTAAAGTCACTGTTTTGAACTCTTTGGGAAATTTGAAATCACTTAAGTTGGAAGAACTTGTAGGAGATCTTCAAACCTATGAGATAGATATGTTTTCCAAAACCATTAAGGCTAAGGATAATGGCATTGCTTTAAAGACTCATGTTAAGAGAAAGAAAGAAAGAAAAAGTTTGTGAGTCCGACTCTGAGGAAGATTTTGATTTTAAAGAAATGGTCTCGTTTGCGAATTTTTTTAAAAAGTTTCTCAAAATGAATAAAGAAAATTCTTTCAATAAAAAGAGATCTTTTGAGTCAAATAAAAAGAAAGAGGAGGCCAAAGATAGCGACAAGGAGGATGAGATCAGGTGCTTTGAGTTTGAAGGGAAAGGGCACATAGCTAGAGAGTGTCCTACTAGGACAAGGAGAAAGGGAAAAGAGACTGCTATGCCCACTACTCTTAGTGATTGTAAGGGTGATGAGGGTAATGAGGGAGATGAGTCTGATAAAGTTTTGGGACATGGGATGGTTGTCGCCTTTTCTAGTCATGTGAGCACACCCACTTTGTCTCACAAGAGTGCACACGAGAGCAATGATAGTGATTTGTGTTCGTCAAGTGAGGGAGAAAGTGAGGAGGATAGTGGAGATGAAAGTGAGCTCCAAAAAGATTTTAGAGATTTGTACACTGAGACCTTGAAAACAAAGAAGTATAATCGAGATTTAGGTCGTCGAGTTTTAGATTTGGAGAGAGAGAAGGAGGTTTTGAGAAAGGAGAAGTGTGATTTGACCAACACGTTGTCTAGTCTGACGACACATGTATCCCAACTCTAGAGTGATCTCGAACTGCCTGGGAGGTCAATGTCAAGTTTGAGAACGTACCTAAGGAGGTTGAAAAGGTGGTCCTTAAGGGTAAAGGTGAGAAGTTTGGAATAAGTCATGACGGTGCCTCTTCTTACCAATTAGAACCCGAGTCGGTTCCCACTTTAGTGTTAGATTCACGTAAGTCTCACCCTACCCCACATAGGCATCCCATTCCTATTAGGAGAGCACGTCCTCGAGCTTTTGAGAGAGGTGTTCCTAGGCCTATTTATGTTTGTTGACATTGAAAGGGGAGAGGTAACCTTAAGGAATTTTATTTTAAGTTGGGTTATGTGTCACATTTTTCTTCTACACGTGTTTTTGGCACACCCACACATGATACTGTACATGCTCCCGGAGACTACATAAGAGAGTTTGCACATTTAGGTGAGCAAGTGAAGTTTTTGGTCAAAACTTCACAAGAATTGATGGAGGTTTTTCATAAGTTGTCACCACCTTTGGAAAACCCCTCCGCACCTAATGATTGAGGTTTGAGTTGTTTACTAGCATAGGGTGATTTTCATTATCACATTGTTTGCCTATTGCTAGTATGTATCATTTTTGTATGTTTTATTTTTTTGAAAAATTTTGAAAAATACAAAAAGATTTTATTTTGATAAAATTTTGAGAAAATCCAAAAATATTTTTTGTATTTTGTTTGCACCGTTTATGGATGGACACTTAGGATGACCGAGTCACAACATCATTCCATTATTTTCATGTGACTAGTTGATAGTGTTTTGAGACAATAGGCCAATTCATCCATGTGCTTTATAATGTTTGGAGTCATTAAGATGTAATTAAGTGTTACTTCCAACATGTTTGACTCTTGTTTCCTTTATTGCACACATGCACGGATTTGTTTGATTATTGTGCTTGTCTTATCACATGTTGGTTGGGTGTTTTCACTTCAATCATATCCTTAAAACGAACCAAGTGCGATAAATTTTGATAAGAAAATTGTGCATATAAAAACCGTTTTGTGAGTTTGTGTGCTTTGTTTGAAAACGGGGAAGGGTTGCGAATGGTTCATTTTGCCTTTGCGAATATTAAGCCACTGTTAAAAATTGGACCTAAAAAATTAAGGAATTTTATTATCCGAGGTCCAAAGAGGTTAAAAGAGCTCAAAAAAACTGAAAGGCAATAAAAAGATATTCATGCCAAAAAGGGGCCATTTAAGTTTTGCACCAATTATCCAAAGTTTGAGAATTTAGTTTATACACCTCTAAAAGAAAATATGCATGAGGGAGTTTGGTCAAAGAATTTAAAGCGGGTTTGCACATCCTTGATGTGCTTGAAAATGCGCTACATAGTTTTGGACGTTATTGGTGTGGAAATCACTTTGACTTTGATTTGTTGATTTGCATAAGACGATGTCATCTAAATTCAACAATCTTTTCACCTAAGGATACTTTTGATGTTCATTCGTTAAGGGTACCCATATGCATCGTGTACATATGATTGATTGAGTTGATTTACCTATTTAATGTGTTCACACCCATTCATTCCATTTCCATGAGTTGGTTGTATGAGTCTAAATCCATGGTGTGATTTTTGTAGCATATTTTTTTCAAATGTATCTTATTTTTGTATGAAAAAAATGAAAAATCAAAAAGAGTTTGTGAATTGTTTCTGCATCTCCTTCCAAGAGCACGTTTACCATATTGTTTGATGCCCTGTTTTGTGTACCGCGACACCCCGATTTTGCTTATTTGATTCATTCTTCTAATTGTATATTTGAGGACATCATAAAAAGGGGGAGAAAGAACTATCATATTATGGGGGAGTTTGAATTTTGAGGAGATTTTATCATAAATTGGTATCTATGTTTATCTCATTTCAAACTCGATATGTCACGTGGTATTTTGCTTTGTCTCATGTGTGTAGGAACTTCTTTGATGATCTCTGAATTGCACACCCTGATGAGAAAAGCATTGAGATTCCTGAAGAGTTGAAGAACAAACGATGAATTTCTATTCATTTGTACCTTTCCAGTTGATGAAGTTATATTCATTTGTACCTTTTCAGTTTTGGGTTTATGGAAGGGTAGATTTGTACAGGCAACTTTATACTTGATAATTCGGATATTTTTATGTATGTACCGGCATAGACACAGGGGGAGATTTGTAAGGACATTTTTGTCTATTATCAATTTGTAAGTCGTTCGTCGTTACATCGTTGAAGGAATTCAACATCGTATCTTCATCAACGGATCCAAATATCAAAGAAGAAAGGAATCAAAATTTTTATCAGCCGGACCGGTCCGCCCCTTTTAAAAAAAGAACCGGTCCGCCCCAGACCGATCCGCCTCAAGCCGGATCGATCCGCCCTGCTCTTGAACTAGTAGACCCCGGATCGAATGCGAACCGAAGAGACCACTTTCAAAAATGAATTGGTCCGACCTCGGACCGATCCGCATCCATACCGGACTAGTCCGCCTGGGATAAAATCGAGCAGATTTTTCTTGAGATTTTTTAAGGCCAGATTTCCTTATTTAAACCAACTTCGGGGAGTTGTTTTCTAAGACTTTTCAAGACGATTTTAAGAGTCCTAAAAACTCTAAGTCTTCACCTTTCTGAGTCCCAAGACTCATGTTTTGATTCACACAACTTTGGCAATCCTTTGTCAATCTTTTTGCAACCCAAGAACACATCCTCGTATTTGTTCAACCCTTATGGAGAAGCCGTCTCTCTTCTACATTGCTGACCACCTGGAGTTCCTGCGGGAGATTCCAGCTGACACTGTTTCTAGTCGTTGCTTTGAATGTTTGACGAAGACACCGTGCGTTACACTTGTGGGCGATTATTAGGTTGTATATAAGCCAATGGTCTTGGAAATTCTTCAAATTTCTTGAAATAAAAGGTTTTGCCCTTTGGGGATTTTTCCTAAACTTTGTGTCGCTTACTTTATTTGTTTATGGGTTGACACTAGCACTTTAGATGCATGATTAGGTGCTGAAATTAAATAAGTGTGTTACATTAGAAATTTGCAAAGTTAATCAATTATCACACAGTCATACGACGATAATTTGCATATTTCTAGACTTAGGCAAAACATAACGCTAGTTGGGAAAATCCGAAACAGTCCCAGAACGGACCCATGGATGGCACCAACAGCTCCCACGGGACCAATGTAACTAGTAGGAACTGACCGCGTAGCCCCGGTACTCCCGGTTTGAGAATACGACGGTAATTTGTATAATTCTAGACTTAGGTTTAAAACCATGGCGTTAATGGGTGAAAATCCAAAACAGCCCCCGAACGGCCCCGTGGGTGGCACCAACACCTCCTACGGGACCAACGTAACTCGTAGGAACTGACTGCGTAGCCGCGGGACTACTGGTTTGAGAATACGGCGATAATTTGCATATTTATAGACTTAGGCAAAACATGGCGTTAGTGGGGGAAAACCCGAAATAACCCCCGAACAACCCCGTGGGTGGCACCAACACCTCACACGGGACCAGTGTAACTCGTAGGAACTCGTCGGGCAACCTAGAGACTCCCGGTTTGAAAATATGATGATAATTTGCATATTTCTAGACTTAGGCTTAAAAACATGGCGTTAGTGGGTGAAAATCCGAAATAGTCCCCGAACGGCCCCGTGGGTGGTACCAACACCTTCCACGGGACCATTATAACTCGTAGGAACATACCGCGCAGCGCCGAGACTCCCGATTTGAGAATACTACAATAATTTGCATAATTCTAGACTTAGGCTTAAAAACATGGCGTTAGTGGGTGAAAACCAGAAAGAGCCCCCGAACGACCCCGTATATGAACCAACACCTCCCACGAGACCAAGTAACTCGTAGGTACTGACCGAACAGCCCCGGGACTCCCGGTTTGAGAATACGACGGTAATTTGTACAATTCTAGACTTAGGATTAAAAGCATGGCATTAGTGTGTGAAAACCCGAAACAACCCCCGAACAGCCCCATGGGTGGCACCAACACCTCCCACGGGACCAACGTAACTCGTAGGAACTCACCGCACAGCCGGGGGACTCCCGGTTTGAGACTACAATGATAATTTGCATATTTCTAGACTTAGGCAAAACATGACGTTAGTGGGGAAAAACCCGAAAGAGCCCGCGAACGGCCCTGTGGGTGGCACCAACACCTCCCCTGGGACCAATGTAACTCGTAGGAACTGACCGCGCAGACCCGAGATTCCCATTTTGGGAATGCCACGATAATTTGCATATTTCTAAACTTAGGCTTAAAAACAGGGCGTTTGTGAATGAAAATCTGAAATAGCCTCCGAACGCACCTCTCGTAGCAACTAACAGCGCAGCCCCGGGTCTCCCGGATTGAGGATACGATGGTAATTTGTATAATTCTAGACTTAGGATTAAAAACATGGCGTTAATGGGTGAAAACCCGAAACAACCCCCGAGCGGGGCTGTGGGTGGCACCAACACCTCCCACGGGACCAACGTAACTCGTAGGAACTAACCGCTCAGCTACAGGTCTCCCAGTTTGATAATACAATGATAATTTGTATATTTCTAGACTTAGGCAAAATATTGCGTTAGTGGGGGAAAATCGAAAACAACCCCCGAACGGCCCCGTGGATGGCACCAACACCTCCCACGGGACCAATGTAACTCGTAAGAATTGGTCGCGCAGCCCCGGGACTCCCGGTTTGAGAATACTACGGTAATTTGCATAATTCTAGACTTAGGCTTTAAAACATGGCGTTAGTGGGTGAAAACCCGAAACAGCCTCCGAACAGCCTCGTGGGTGGTACCAACACTTCCCACGGGACCAATGTAACTTGTAGGACCTGACCGCACAGCCCCAGGACTCCCGGTTTGAGAATACGACGGTAATTTGTATAATTCTAGACTTAGGCTTAAAAACATGGCGTTAGTGGGTGAAAATTCGAAACAGCCCCCGAACGGCCCCATGGGTGGCACCAACACCTCCCAATGGGACCAACGTCACTCGTAGGAACTGACTGCATAGCCGTGGGACTCCCGATTTGAGAATATGACGATAATTTGCATATTTATAGACGTAGGCAAAACATGGCATTAGTGGGGTAACACACGAAAGAGCCCCCGAACGGCCCCGTGGGTGGAACCAACACCTCCCATGGGACCAATGTAACTCGTAGGAATAGGCTGTGCAGCCCCGGGACTCCCGGTTTGAGAATATGTCGATAATTTACGAATTTATACACTTACGCTTAAAAACTTGGCGTTAGTTGGTGAAAATCTGAAACAGCCCCCGAACGGCCCCGTGGATGGTACCAACACCTCCCACGGGACCAATATAACTTGTAGGAATTGACCGGAAGCCCCGGGACTCCCGATTTGAGAATACGACGGTAATTTGCATAATTCTAGACTTAGGCTTAAAAACGTGGCGTTAGTGGCTGAAAACCCGAAATAACCCCCGAACGGCCCTCTGGGTGGCCCTAACACCTCCTACAGGACCAATGTAACTCATAGGAACTGACTGCATAGCCGCGGGACTCCCGGTTTGAGAATTCGACGATAATTTGCATATTTCTAGACTTAGGCAAAACATGGCATTAGTGGGTGAAACCCCGAAAGAGCCCCTGAACGGTCCTGTGGGTGGAACCAACACCTCCCACAGGACCAATGTAACTTGTAGGAACTGGTCGCGCAGCCCCGGGACTCCCGATTTGAGAATACGACGATAATTTGCGTATTTCTAGACTTAGGCTTAAAAACATGACGTTAGTGGGTGAAAATCCGAAACAGCCCCCGAACGGCCCTGTGGGTGGTACCAACACCTCCCACGGGACCAATGCAACTCCTAGGAACTGACCGCGCAGCCCCGAGTCTTCCGGTTTAAGAATATAGCCATAATTTGTATAATTCTAGACTTAAGCTTAAAAACGTGGCGTTAGTGGGTGAAAACCTGAAACAACTCCCGAACGGCCCCGTGGGTGGCACCAACACCTCCCACAGGACCAACGTAACTCGTAGGAACTGACTTCACAGCCGCCGGACTCCCGATTTTAGAATACGACGATAATTTGAATATTTATAGACTTTGGCAAAACATGGCGTTAGTGGGGAAAAACTCGAAACAGCCCCCGAACGGTCCTGTGGGTGGCACCAACACCTCCAACGGTACCAATGTAACTCATAGGAACTGATCGCGCAGCCCCGGGACTCCCGATTTGAGAATACTACGGTAATTTGCATAATTCTAGACTTAGGCTTAAAAACATGGCGTTAGTGGGTGAAAACCCGAAACAGCCCCCGAACGATCCCGTGGGTGGAACCAGCACCTCCCACGGGACCAATGTAATTCGTAGGAACTAGTCGCGTAGCCCCGGGACTCCCTGTTTGAGAATACGATGGTAATTTGTATAATTCTAGACTTAGGCTTAAAAACGTGGCATTAGTGGGTGAAAACCCGAAACAACCCCCAAACGGTTCCATGGTGGCACCACCACCTCCCAGGGGACCAACGTAACTCGTAGGAACTGATCATCCAGTCGCAGGACTCCCGGTTTGAGAATATGATGATAATTTGCATATTCCTAGACTTATGCTTAAGAACAAGGCGTTAGTTGGTGAAAATCCGATATAACCCCCGAACGGCCCCGTGGGTGGTACCAACACCTCCCACGGGATCAATGTAACTCGTAGGAACTGACCGCGCAGCCCCAGGACTCTCGGTTTAAGAATACGACGATAATTTGTATAATTCTAGACTTAGGCTTTAAACCGTGGCATTAGTGGGAGAAAACCCGAAAGAGCCCCCGAACGACCTTGTGGGTGGCACCAACACCTCCCACGGGACCAATGTAACTCGTAGGAACTGGCCTCGTAGCCCCGAGACTCCCGATTTGAGAATACGATGATAATTTGCATATTTCTATACTTAGGCTTAAAAACATGGCGTTAGTGGGTGAAAATCCGAAACAGCCCCAGAACGGCCCCGTGGGTGGTACCAACACTTCCCACGGGACCAATGTACTCGTTGGAATAGACCGCGCAGCCTCGAGACTCTCGGTTTGAGAATACGACGGTAATTTGCATAATACTAGACTTAGGCTTAAAAATGTGGCGTTAGTGGGTGAAAACAACCCCCCGAACGACCCCGTGGATGGCGCCAACACCTCCCACGGGACCAATGTAACTTGTAGAAACTGACCGCGCAGCCGCAGGACTCCCGGTTTGAGAATACGACGATAATTTGCATATTTCTAGACTTAGGCAAAACATGGCGTTAGTGGGTGAAAACCCGAAAGAAGCCCCGAACGGCCCCGTGGGTGGCACCAACACCTCCCACGGGACCAATGTAACTCGTAGGAACTGGTCGCGTAGCCCGAGAACTCCCGATTTGAGAATACAACGATAATTTGCATATTTCTAGACATAGGCTTAAAAACATGGCATTAGTGGGTGAAAAAAATGAAACAGCCTCCGAACGGTCCCGTGGGTGGTACAAACACCTCCCACGGGACCGATGTAACTCATTGACACTCACCGCGCAACCCCAGGTCTCCCGATTTGAGAATACGATGGTAATTTGTATAATTCTAGACTTAGGCTTAAAAACGTGGCGTTAGTGGGTGAAAACCTGAAACAACCCCCGAACGGCCCTGTGGGTGGCACCAACACCTCCCACGGGACCAACGTAACTCATAGGAACTGAATGCGCAGCCGCGAGACTCCTGATTTGAGAATACGATGATAATTTGAATATTTATAGACTTTGGCAAAACTTGGTGTTAGTGGGGGGAAACCCGAAACAGCCCCCGAACGGCCCCGTGGGTGGCACCAACACCTCCCACGGGACCAATGTAAGTCATAGGAACTGCTCGCGCAGCCCCGGGACTCCCAATTTGAAAATATTAGGATAATTTGCATAATTCTAGACTTAGGCTTAAAAATATGGCGTTAGCGGGTGAAAACCCGAAACAGGCCCCAAACGACCCCGTGGGTGGACCCAACACCTCCCACGGGACCAATGTAACTTGTAGGAACTGTCCGCATAGCCCCGGGTCTCCCGGTTTGAGAATACAACGGTAATTTGTATAATTCTATACTTAGGCTTTAAAACATGGCGTTAGTGGGTGAAAACCCGAAACAGCCTCCGAACAGCCCCGTGGGTGGCACCAACACTTCCCACGGGACCAACGTAACTCGTTGGAACCAACCGTTCAGCCGCGGGACTCCCGGTTTAAGAATACGACAATAGTTTTCATATTTCTAGACTTTGGCAAAACATGGCGTTAATGGGGGAAAACCCGAAACAGCCCCCAACGGCCCTGTGGGTGGCACCAACACCTCCCATGGGACCAATGTAACTCGTAGGAACTGACCGCGCAGCCCAGGGACTCCCGGTTTAAGAATACTACGATAATTTGCGTAATTCTAGACTTGGGTTCAAAAACATGGCGTTAGTGGGTGAAAATCTGAAACAACTCCCGAACGACCCCATGGGTGGAACCAACACCTCCCACGAGACCAATGTAACTCATAGGAACTGGTCACGTAGTCCCGGGGCTCCCGATTTGAGAATACGAATGTAATTTGCATATTTCTAGACTTAGGTTTAAAAACATGGCGTTAGTGGTTGAAAACCCAAAACAGCCCCCGATATTATAACTCATATATGCAATTTTTCAGCGTGATTAAATTTTTTATAAAACTACTTGGTTACTGATTTTTTTTTTGTATCCTATCATTTGTAGGATTTTTACACGTGGAACAAATGAAGGAGGTAATGGTTTACAACATGAAGATTGTTTATATGCTGTGGACATTCAGGATTAGGTTTTTTATATGTTACAGTCGTGCGGGCTTTTATTATTTAATTTTTGGCCATGCGGGCTTTTATAATTTGATTGTTGAATTTTATGGTCATGCGGGCTTTATAATAAGCAGTTTATACATTTACAGGGTTTGGAATGTCAAGAAAATAGAGGAAACTCTACCCAATTTTTTTTTTATCTATGAATTATTAAGACGCATAATATTTTTAAGTTTGTATATATATTTGTTTATTAACAACGTTCTCGATTCGCAATTTTTGTTTTGTTTTATTGTTTTTCTAATATTAAATATTTGTAACACCTCGTACGCGTCCAACGTTACACGTAACAATCGACGGTGCACTCAGAGGACCCCCAATTTTAGGATTTGGCCAAAAAAATACATTTTTTTAAAATTATAGTTAAATATGGTCATGAATTTTGTCCATGACCATTTTTATTTTTTCCGTCGCGCATAAAAATGGTCGCGGCCAAACTCCGCGACCATTTTTTTCGTCACGGTTGTGGGTCACGGACTTGGGCCGCGACCATATTTTTTTATTTTTTTTGTCACGGTTGTTGGTCGCGGACTTTGGCAATTTGTCACGGTTGTGGGTCACGGATAAGGGTCGTGGCCATTTTTTTAAAAAAAAATTGTCATGGTTGTGGGTCGCGGACTCTGGCCGCGATCAATTTATCACGATTGTGGGTCACGGATAAGGGCCACGACCATTTTTTTTTAATTTTTTTGGTCACGGTTGTTGGTCACGGACTTTGGCCGCGACCAATTTGTCACGGTTGTGGATCACAGACAAGGGCCGCGACCCGTCACGGCCCAAGTCCGCGACCATATGCCGTGACCCCTCTGGGCCGCGACGCCCGAAAATTGGTCACGACCGAAATGGTCACGACCCAAGTCCGCGACCCACCGTTTTGGTTAGGAATTTTGGCCGTGACCAATCGCCAGTTTTGGTGTAGTGTAAGTTAGTGAATGAGAACAACTTCGTTTAAGAATAGCCTGCTCACTTAAAACAGTTCAACAAACCGTATGTTGAAACGACCGTTTTGACTTGGACGGGTTTTGGAGGAAAGCCAGGAGTTATTGCGATGTTCACTTCGTTGCTTGATTTCAAGAGACAGAGATATAAACAACATAATATGTATGAGTTATTTTGTGGAATTTTAATAGTACGCGTTATGTTTATTTCTATTAGTTTATGTATGATTTCTCTATCACTTTAATTCGCATGATTTATTTTAAATCTTATTTTGAAATCAACCTTCCTTTTTATATGATTTTATATATTTTGTTTACTCAATGGCAAAAATGATTAAATCAACAAGATTGGTAATTCTTGAGTTAATTAATTAGAAAATTATTGTATTTTCAATAAATATACACAACAGTTCATATCATACAGTTGCTTAGTTTAGCAAATTAACAAATATGATAAAAAAAGTAGATTTGATTTCGGGATTAAAATATGGTTTTGTATGAGATGATGTCATACGATTATTAATTTATATGAAAATTTTCAATAAATATTTAAAACAGTTAATTAGTTTAGAAAATCCGCGAAGATAAGGAGAAATGTTCCACTGTGCCTATTTATTTTCAGATGTACACGTATATTTGATTTCGGAATTAAAATATGGTTTTGTTGGTATAAGAATTGTTCCTTTTAGTTTACTTAAGATATTTTTATTAATTTAACTTTGTAATAACTATTTTATAAGAAAAAAGATTCGTTGTGATTCTATTGTCAAATTTTTTAAGAATTATTTGGCTCCTTTTACTTCTTCATTTTTAACTTTTAAGAATCTAAGATTATGTTGCAATAGTTTGTTGTCAATGTTACTTAAGTAACTAGGTACCAACTAATTGAATATTCAACGTAAAATATTAAACACAACATATTTACAAATGCTATTAATTATTATCTATTTATATTACTAAAATTATTTTAAATAAATTTTTAGTTGTTTTTTTTTATAAAACTCCCACGCATCGCGCGAGTTACATACTAGTTACTATATAGAAATAGGTGATATTGTAAAGTCACTAATTCGAACAATATTCACGAGGTAAAACTTTCCGAAGTGCATGTCTTAAACTTAACGATATTATATTTTTACTTGGGTGAATTTGGAAGGTGTATTTTTTCTTAAAATGAGTCTTTCAAAGAAGTATGAATTCAGAATATATGGAATATATATAATTGTTAAATCATATTTTATTTAAAAAAGTAAGTATTAAAAATCTTGTATTAAAACTGATGAATAATACAACTTATCCTGCCAGTTAACCCACTGAATGAACCAGTAACCCGATGACCCAATGACCAGATCCCCTCACTGGGTGGATGATCGAGCCGGTTTTGATATCAACATCATTCTCTCTTGCGAAGATATTCACATGAGGGTTTTACAACAGAGAACCTCATTTTTTCTCCCAAATATCACAACATGCTTTAAATTGATTGAACATTGTGTTCAAAGAGTTGTGATGTAATAATGGTGAGGAAAAAAATTAGGGGTGCTTTTAGCACGTCACGCCTTTAGCACGACCCTTCTCGTAAATGAAGATTTGTATCTATTCATTTGGAAGCATTGCTAAATAAAGAAGGATTAAGATTTCTAGCATCAATGATGAGACGAGGCAATCAAGAATTGGACTGCGAGAGCAACCACCAAAACAGCAATCAAATTGATGTTCATGAAGGTGCCTTTGGTTAAAAGAGAAGACGACCCAAGATTTGTTTGATGAGTTATGGGTATCAAATGAACAAGACATGATTAACTATCATGTCCATTAATGAAAAGTCATTTGACCCGAGCGGTTAAACAAATCTAGTTAACTTTAGCTAAGCAATACCTGACACAACCCGAACACTAACACATGAAATACCACCCTTAATCTAACATTGCGAGGTGATCTACACGATGAGAAAAAAGAGTGGTAAAAAATTAACCCATTCATCATCGAAAATTGGAGCTATCGTTTTTCAGGTATATTGGAAAGCATTTTCATGATGTTCATAAGAGTCTTTATAAAGTTGTGAGCTTGGAAAGCCTATCTTAACACAACTCTCTCTTTATCCGAGCTTGGAAAGCTCAACGACATACATCACAGTTCTTTTTTTATCCGAACTTGGAAAGCTCAACGGATACATACATCACAATTCTCATAAATAAAATAAAAGAGGGAAAAGATAGGCTTAGCTAAATAACAATCCTGTTGATTAAAATATGACACTAAATAGAAGCCCATGCATCAAAGAAGTAAAACGTGTTATAGATATTAATTATAAATGTAGTTCAGCTCAGCAGTTCAAAGTTCGGAGGAGGATCAGACATTATGTTATTGATCTGTTGATCTATCTGATCTGCCCTGTACTCCTCAGCAAAACGTCAAAGCTTGTTTAAAGCACCAAAAGCTTTAAAGGTTTGAGTAAATTTGAAGTAAAAGTATTGCAAAAATATCACAGACATGACTGAGTATCATGAAGCCTGACAAAAGAAAAAAGGTGGCAAAATGTTGGTTGTGGGCGTGGATGTGGGTGGAGAGCGGGGGAGGTTCATAGCCGTTTGAAGTGCCAATAACTTAGATATATGCATAATGAAACATAAGTCGAGCTGCATTGGGGAACCTAGAAGGAATCAAGATGACCCCCTCAAACTCTTTGTTGATGAACTCTGATCTACATAAAATCATGAGAATTTAATAGATATTTAATCTTGGCTTTTCATTTCTCACGAATATAGTTGATTCACACTTGAAAGCTCAAATCCAAATCCCTCGGGTGTGAGGATTCTATAAGAATTTGCAGTTGTCCCTACACATCAGTAGATAGTTTGAACCGTCATTTTCATAGGTATTAATGTTTCTTTCCTATTTCCAATTTGTGGATTCATAGTTCCTAGTTACATTGCACTACTATATTAATGTTCTTTCTCAGTTGATTGATGGATCTACACTTCGTTTGAGATTAGTGTTATATTTTCCTATTCGAACTCCTATTCAGAGTGATAAGCTAATAATAATGATGTGTTTGGAAAATATACAGATCAGCAGGAAACCTGGACAATCTGGATCCAGTTCGTTCCATATATGATTACAAGTCACCCAACGTACTTTACTTCAATTTGGTTACTCATTTCTTTTAGTTTCCTAAATTTTTAGGTTTTCTAAATTGTAAATGATTTCTTGGAGTATCTAGTAAGTTCAGAATAGTCTCATAAATATGTGTCACTGTAGCTATGTAAAGAAGATCGAGACTTGTAATAACATTTGAGTTAATGATTGTCCACAAGTGAAGCTCATTTTTCAGGATACTTTTACCAATTCCCTTTAATTTCTTGTGAAGGTTTTGTATTTGTGTGAAATTCAGCTGCTTATGCTCTGAGTCCCCATCTCATTAAAGGCACATTTTGGTATTTAGAAATCCTATAAGGGTATGATTGATTTGTATTATTACTTGATCTCACTTCATGTGGAGCAAGGGGATGAAAAAATGAGGAGGTTATGATCAGCACAAGAAGAATTGAACGGGTCTGTAGCGACCCGTAGGTTTAATTCTACAAGTAGAATGTTTTTGACCTTCCGTGGGGTTCACAGTCGTCCCAGTAAGCCTCTTTTGAAGGTCAAGAAGTTTGAGCGCACAACACATCGTATGCAGTTGTTTGAAACGTCATTAAAAAAAAGATTCATCGAGTCAAACCAAACGCATGATATTTTTTTCATACGCAACGCACTTTTAAGGATAAGAAAACATGAATACATATAGAGACCAGGGTCCACATGAAATATAAACATATATAACCTGAAGCTAAAAAAAAAGACATCAAATTGTTGTTGTACATAAATAGACCAGCAGCACCAACAAAAGGAAAAGAGTTGAACACCACCCGAGAAGCATTTCATCCAAGGCTAAGGGTGGTCAGGGAATTACTGAAAACTTAGTGGTTGGTTTTCATTTAAACATTTAAAAAATGTTTTACCGACTTATCGTAGCAAAATTAAAATACCAAAACTACATGCAACGCAAACATGAAAAATCAATAAGGTAGAATTAATACCTTCCACACCCGAGAAAACCCCCCTTGTTCGAAAACCCTAGATCGTGGTTCTACCCTGATAAGATTCAAGATTATTATTTGGTTACAAAGAAAGTGAAAAAAGAAATTTGAAAGATGAGAAGAGAGGAAAAAAATGAATATGAGATTTTTACAGTTTTTCATTAATTGAAAATGAGATACATTGAGATTATATACACGATCATTCAATTGAGCAACTAACAACTTAGCTGACCTAGCATAATTAACTGCATAACCACCTAACCACCTAACTGTGACCAATCCATAACTGCATAGCTGAATTCTGAATTTGACATATACTCTAACATCCCCCCTCAAGCTCAACGGCGTGGAACAATATTGAGCTTGGAACGAAGATAACAGTGTTGATCAATGCTTAATGGTTTGGTCAAAACATCAGAAATTCGTTCTTCACTAGAAACATGAACAATCTGTAACTCCCTTCTTTGAATATGCTCCATCACAAAGTGTAGATCCAACTCAATATGCTTGGTATGAGAGTGATACTTAGGATTGCTAGCTAAAGCTTCTGCACTCTTATTATCACAATGAATAAGAGGAACATCTACCATAGAAACCTTTAACTCATTTAGCAGGTATGTAATCCATAAGACTTCAGAAGTAACTAAGGCAAGAGAACGATATTCAGCTTCAGCTGTGCTCCTAGAAATAATGGGTTGTTTCTTAGATGACCAAGACACAAGATTATCACCAAAATAAACACAATAGCCACCAATTGATTTGCAATCATTCAAATCTGACCCCCAATCAGCATCATTATAAGCTCTAAGAGAGGATACCCCAGAGTGATAGAATTGAAGTCCAAAATCAGAGGTACACTAAAGATATCTCAATACACGTTTGCAAGCGATCCAATAAAGCATAGTAGGAGCACTTAAAACCTGACTCAGTTTATTAACTGAGTATGTTATATCTGGCTTAGTAAGAACCACGTATTGAAGAGAACTAATAATACTCCTACAAAGAGTTTGATTTAAAAAAGGAACACCTTTATCTTTGACAAGTTTTTCGGTATAACTCATAGGAGTAGAACAACCTTTACTATCCAACATGTTGACCTTCTTCAAAATATCCCCAATATACTTGGTTTGAGAAAGATGCAGGCCATCAACAGATGGTGTAACCTCAATACCAAGAAATTAATTAAACTCTCCTAATTCAATGCATACTCTTTTTGCAAGTGTAGAAATCAGCTTCTCAATCAAAGAAGTATCTGAACCCGTAATCAAGATATCATCCACATAGATAAGAATGGTCAATATGTGGGCTCCTTTATGTTTGTAGAAAAGAGAAGTATCTGACTTTATTGACTTGAATCCTCATGAAACCAAAGAACATTTAAGATGATCATACCAAGCTCGAGGAGCATGTTTAAGGCCATAGAGGGCCTTCTGAAGCTTACACACATAAGAAGGGAAAAGTGGATCGATGAATCCCTCAGGTTGCTGCATAAACATATCTTCAGATAATACTCCATTCAAGAATACATTATTAACATCAAGTTGATGTATAGGCCACCTGTGCATGACTGTTATACTTAGAATCACTCGAACAGTACATGGCTTGACAACTGAGGTAAAGGTCTCAAAATAATCAACTCCATATGTTTGATGGAACCCTTTAACAACCAACCTAGCCTTGTACTTGGAAATGGTACCATCGGTATTATACTTGATTCGAAACACCCACTTGTTACCAATAACTTTAGAATCTTCGTGTGGCGGAACTAGATTCCATGTGCCATGCACTCGTTTCGTCATTCATGGCAGCCTTCCATTTTGGACAAGTTAAGGATTTCTTTACAGAGGTAGGTTCTAAGGTTGAAGCTATAGAAAGATAAGTTTTAGGCTTTATAACACCAGATTTAGGTAAGTTTTATGTCATATGACACCAGATTTAAGTCTGGTTGTCATAGAGTGAGAGCCAACAGATTGGTTATGGGAAGGCATGATGTTTGGATCATTTGATAAGGATGGACCAAAGGAGAAAGGGGATTAATTTGTAGTATGGGGAGTGGATGAGATGGGAAATATATGATCAGTAACAGGAGAAGGAGAAGCGAAATTACTTACATGTGCATATGTTGAACTTGAAGTTGGTGATGCCATGCCTGCCCTTGAAGTAGCTAAAGATGGTGATGAAGGAGAATCTGAATCACTAATTTTGAGTGTTTTGAAAGGATTCGAAACATGAATGATTGAAGAAAATGATTGAGATTCAGTAGGAAATTGATCTAATTTAGAGAAAAAAAACAAGTGAATAAGGAAATTACTTCTCATTAAATGTAACATGTCTAGCAATGTACACACGACCAGAAGAATCTAAGAACTTATATCCTTTATGGACTGGAGAATAACCAATAAACACACATTTTTTAGTGTGAAAATCAAGATTAAGTTTATGATATGGCCTTAGAAAAGGGAAGCAAGAACAACCAAAAGTTTTAAGAAAAGTATAATCAGGTAATGTATTGTACAGTTTCTGAAGTGGTGAAATGTTATTGAGGGTTGGGGTTAATAATCTGTTTATAAGGTAACAAGAAGTATGAAAGTCCTACCACCAATAAGACAAGGGCATTTTAGCTTGAGCTAACAGAGTAAGCCCCATTTCAACAATATGCCTATGCTTCCTCTCTACTACCCCATTTTGACGATGAGTATGAGGACAGCTATGTCTGAACATAATTCCTTCCTCACTTAGGAATTTTGTGAAACTTTTAAATTCTCCCCTAATGTCATATTGAACACACTTAATCTTGCAATTTAATTATTTCTCTATGATGTGTTTCCAAGTTTTGAAAGTAGAAAGGGCATTGGATTTGAGAGTTAAGGAAAACACCCAAGTGTACCTTGTATAATCATCAACAAAACTTATGTAATAATTACAACCATCATTGCTCACTAAAGGTGATGGTCCCCATAAATCAATGTGAACTAACTGTAATGGAGATTTTGATTTTATGTGAGTAGTAGGAAAGTGAAATTGAAGCATTTTACCATATTGACATGCATCACAAAACTCAAGAGAAGATAAAGAATTAGAAACAAGAGAAGAAGAAGATTTTGTTACTGTCTACAAAACATGCTTATTTGGATGTCCCAATCCTTGATGAAGGATATTAGAAGTAATTCCATCAGTTGCATAAGGATTTACAACAAGAGACAAACTAGATATTGTGGTGATAATTATTATGCAACACAAGTAAATATAAAATAGGCAATTACCAAGTAAGAATAAGGAACGTAAAATAACAATCACACAACAAAGGATGTACGTGGTTCAGCAAAGAAGTGCCTACGTCCACGGTGGTGCAGTCGATACTATTTTTATATATTCCGGAGAGTGATTACAGAGAATACAACCTGTCCTTTACCCCGGACCTAGGGTTTTATATATATACAAGAACATTTAGGTAAGTGGGGGTGATGGGTTCCCCCACGTCTTCCATCTCTCCCTATAACCTCCCTTAAAGGGAACGTGGGAAGAGACCAGATCATATTCAGAATAAGAGACGGGGATCCTGGACTTTGGGCCGCTAAAGATGGGCTACTCGTCCAGGCCCATGGGCCTAATTCTGGGTACCCACCATTGCCCCTAAGTTTGTTGGGCAATGTTTATGGGCTCAATAAATTTAAATGATTAGCCATAATGGCTCTTTTGCAATTCTTCGAAAGTTGTGAAGTTGATTTTGGCGGCACCCGCTTCGTTTCTTATCTACTATGATTAGAAGAATTTGAAGGTTTGTTGGAATAGCCACTTTTCTACCGTTGCTTCAGTCTTTCCAGCATTCTTCCATTCTCTGTGAGCTCTAGCACTTCGTACCTTCTTCTCTCAATCTCTATTCTCACCGCGTCCTAGCTGTTTGGGCTTGTGCTTCTTCATCGCTTGAATCGATCTTCTATTTTGTAAGTTTCCCGTTCCTTTTCTTTGTACTTTCTCTTTGAGTTTGTAGCTTTTCTAGGGTTTTCAATGGCGAAGATTGGGAATAGGCCGATCTCTGAATTTAGAAAGTTTTATAACGTCCCTGATTGGGTAGATATTGAGTGTCGCACTTCTCCTCTTAGAAACGTTAGAGAGATAGATGACGCCCATTGGATCCATATTTTGTTGCTTTCCCAGGGGGGACTCACCTTTCCTCCCAATGATTTGTTCTTGCATTTCTTTGGTTATTTCAATATTGTTCCTCCACAATGCTCGCCCAATGTGTGGAAAATAGTTAATGGCATGCACAGAATAAACCGGTTGTATGGTACTAGGTTGGGGTTCGCCGAGGTCTGTTTTTACTATTCCTTCTCTCGAACTAGCTCTGGTGTCCTCTACCTCAAAGCTAGGAGTCCTGACAGGGTATTGGTAGTAAACCTACCTGATTCCCATAAGGACTATTGGCAAGAAGGCTTCCTTGTCAGAAACTGGCAGTTTTCTCCCCAATTTGAGGGGCTGAAATCTGAGAGGTTCACTACTCCCTTTTATGGAGAAGAATACATAAGTAGACATTGCTCTTATTGCTTTAATTTTTATTGATTTGTGGTCCCTCTAATTTTTCTCTGTTCTTCTTTTGTAGCTAGGTCAAAGAACTTGGAATTTGCTCTCAACGAGGTTCGTCTTTTGGAATTGATAAAAGCTTCGAATATTAAGGATCCCTTGGGTGACGGAGAGCATCCCTGATCTGTTGCTTTTTTTCTCCTGTACAAGAACGTTAGTTCCAGCTTCATAGCTAGGCTTGTGGACAGTATCCCAGAGTTTGACTTATTTGAAGAGACTACTGTGGGTCCAATCCAATTGGACGAGGAAGAGAGGATCTCTGAGAGTGACATTGCAGGAGCTGTAAGTGATTTGTGGGGAGAGAGCTCTAGCAACAGCAGTTCCTCTGATCGTAGGGAGGTTTTTGAAGCTCAAGAGTTATCGAGCACGTCCAATAGTTTGAGTGAAGAGATGGCTCCACCTCGGAAGAACCTGATTAGGGATGATGATGATGAAGACCATATGCTTCTCGCACAAAGGTCAAAGAAGCAAAAATCTAGCTCGGGGGCTGTGGCTACTGGTTCCCGGTCCTCTGCTCAGGAGCAGGAGAGGAAGAGGAGCGGGTGAGAGAGAGAGAGAGAGAGGAAAAAGAAATAAGAGAGGAAGAAGATGGAAGAGAAGAGGAGGGTAGAGGAGAGGAAGAAGAAGGAGAGTGAGAAGGAGTAGGAGAGAAGGAGGGCAGAAGCGAGGATGAAGTCCGAGAAGGCCTTAGTCCCAGTGTCCGCGCTGCCCGAGAGGGCCTCTGTGGCAATTTCTCCTCAGTTGGCCCCGGCTCTGCTTGAGAGAGCTGTCCTCCCGGCTGATGGCCAAAGGGAGGTAGGGTCGGAGCAGTTGGCCCTTCAGGCTAGTCAAAGGCTTGCTCTGGTAAGGTTTTTCCCTTTTTTCCTATGTTGTTTTGAATTCCCTTATTTTCCTCTTCTAATGCCTTATTTTTTATGCACTATTTTACTGACTTCGCCGTGCTGTATCGTTCACGTGATGAGCTGGCGAAGAGAAACAACGAGCTGGAGCAAGAGAACTCCGCCCTGAAGCTGAAGGGTAAAGAGCTCGAGGCTAATTTTAAAGCTATTGACACTGCTCGGATTTCATCCGAACTGGCTCTTGCCACTGCCAACAAAGAGAAGGACGCGACAGTCGATGGTCTGAAGGAGCTGAGATAGGCCTACGACATGGTTTGCTCGAGCAAACTTACTATCGTGGAGGAGAACAGGGTTCTCTCCGAAGAGTTGAAGAAGAAGGAGTCTGAGGCTGTTACTTCCAAGAAGGACTCATACAATTTCGGTTGGGCTGCAACATATGAGGATGCTGAAGTTCAGATAGGCTATATTACTCGTCTGAACTTCAAGAAAGGCTGGAACAAGGCCCTTTTGGCTGCTGGCGTCGACATCGATTCTCCCTTATTTGACGAGCATGACCCAAGTCCTAAGCCAATCATGGATGAAGTTCCTGCCCCAGCTGTTGAAGGCGTTGATCCTGTTCCTCAAGAGACCCCTGCTGAAGTTTCTCTGGTTATGGGGACAGAGATTACCCCAGCTGAGGGCAGTGCTCCTGCTGATGTTGACAAGGGGAAGGGGCCATCGACCTCTGGGCCACCTGAGGTTGTCAACTAGTTATCCACCAGGATTGCTCTGTACTTTTGGTTTTTTTTGTTTGTAAACTTTCTTTCCATTGTTCGATGTAACTTTCATCTTTATTAATGAAAAGACTTCTATTTTTCAGTGCTCTGATTTGTCTCTTTCTTTCCATTGTCTTTCTATTAATTGTAGTTGAGTGATGTTAACGATTACATTCCTACTACTTCCAAATTGGGAAGTATGTTGGGGCCTAATGTGAGTTCTGAAGTTCATCACACTTTTGTGAGGATCTGCAAGTCTCTACGACTGAGGAATAAGCGCTTTATAGAGCAGACAGAGCTCGTCGCCAAGCTGAAGGACAGGCTTCAGGAGATGGAGGACATTGGTGCCTCAGTCCAAGAGGAGGTCAATACGCTGAGAACAAAGCTATTGGAGGCCTCCGAGATCAACCAAGTTGGGGAGGTTCTTCAGCAGGAGAATGAGTCTCTGAGGAGAGAAGTCTAACGACTTAGGGAGCATACGCCGAGCACTGCTCCAGCAGTATTACAAGGTTCCTCATCATCACGAACTAGAGCTGGTCAGAGCGTTACTCTTCCTGTGCCGCAGGGTCCCACTCGCCCACCCGTTTCGCGAGCTGGTAGGAGCACCAGGAGCCAAAACAGGGAAGCCAAAAAACTTCGAGATCGAGAAATGGAAGAGCTCCGTGGTGATGTCCAACGAGCATATATGATTACTGCTGGGCTTTAAAGGGACGTTACTCGGCTGCGGAACCTGTTCAAAAAAGGTCATCGACAAGTGTGGGATGATGGCTATGACCAGGGTTGGTCAGATGCTCCAACGAGGTTGTCGGAGTTCGAAGAGCTTTCCTCTGTCAGGGGGTGGCTGAGTGCTTTGAAGGAGCTGCAGGTCCCGAGGAATTCTACACTCTGGTATCTCCATGAAATTTCTCCCTCTACCCTGATGCCTAACCCCTTCCGGAGGGATGATCGATGGATCCCCATTGATGCCATCCCTCGGCAGTTATTGGAGTCGGATGCGAATGAGGTTTAGTAAGAATTAACTCCTGCTCCTAATGACGGATGAAGAGCTCGAATGGATGATTATCTCGCTTAGAGGCCTCACCCCCATTGAAATTTTTCTAGTTGTTGTTTTTTGTATTTCTGATAATGTAAATGCTTTGGTCGAGCTGGCCGAATAAACATGTATCACCATTGTTGTAAATATGATGAATTAATGAAAATTTTGTGTTTTGGACAATCTTGCCGACTAAACGTGTGCATCATATTCTTCATATTCTTATTGCTTTATAATCTTCTAAGTTTGTTTTGTCATGCAAGTGTCCTCCCAATCCAGTATAATATCGAGATACCATTGTGCATCACTTTACCTTTTAGGTTGTGTCGTCACACTCCCTTAGTCCTAAGTGGGGCAATTAGCGAGGTCACACCTGAGGTTGGATGTTCCATCCGATCAGGATTTTATTCAATCAAAGGAGTTTTGATGACCAGTATAAAACTTGGTCATATTGCCTAAGGATCCCCTGTAGGGCTTTCTATATTGCCAGGGGTAATGCTAAGAGGTTCTTCGTGTTTCATGACGATGACCTGAGGAGGGGTATTCCCCTGCTATAGTATAGTGATCAATGTGCCTGTTACATGGAATTGATGTGCAATAAATGCAGCTGTTACTAATCAGAGTGTAACCAATTAAATAATTTTCATTAATAATAAGGGAAATGCACTTATATAATAAAAGAATACAATAGAAAGATCTAAAAATAGAATATCTTGAGATTAGCTGCGTTCCATGCTACATCATTATGGCCTTGGTCGACAAGGTTGGACCTCATTTTCCGCAAACCTGCTTCGAGTGGGATGACTGCCTCCATGCCATATGTCAGCGAAAATGGGGTTTCTCCCGTTGCTCGCCGAGGAGTGGTCCGATATGCCCATAGGATGTGAGGTAGTTCATTTACCCATGCGCCTTTGGCTCGCTCCAATCGCTTCTTCAATCCATCAATAATGGTTTTGTTGGAAGCCTCAGCTTGGCCATTGTTCTGAGGGTAGGCCACCGAACTGAAGTGGTGTTTAATACCGTGTTCATCATCGAAGTTCTGAAAGGAGCCACTTTCGAACTGTGTTCCATTGTCGGTGATGATGGTTCTAGGGATTCCAAATCGAGTGATTATATTCCTCCATATGAACCTTATCATATCAGCGTCTCGGATGTTCACCAGGGGTTTTGCCTCTATCCATTTGGTGAAGTAATCAGTCGTGACCAACAGATATTTGCTATTATCGGTAGCGGTAGGCAGTGGTCCCACGATGTCCATTCCCCACTGGACGAATGGCCATGGGCTGGACAGGGACTTTAGATCGCTGGCGGGTTGGTGGACCATAGGAGCATGGAGTTGGCATTTCAGGCATTTACGAACATACACTATAGAGTCCTTTTGCATATATGGCCACCAATAGCCTTCCTTCATTGCTCGAAAGGCTAGAGACCTTCCTCCGGTGTGGCCTCCATAGATTCCTTCGTGAAGCTCGCATAGCACTTGCTCGATATCCCATGGGTGGACGCATCGGAGGTAGGGACCGGAGAAGGATTTCTTATACAAGTTGCCTTTTGGGGATAAGTGAAAGCAAGCAGATTTGACTCTTATCTGGTGGGCGGTCTTCTTGTCATCCGGGAGGGTGCCATCCTTTAAATATATTCTTAAGGGGTCCATCTAACTGGGGGATGACTCCACCTGGAGTACCTGCTTCACGCTTGGTGGATTGTTGTAGATGCTCGGGCAAGTGAGGAAATCGATGGGGATGACTCTTTTTAGGTCGGAGTTAACCGCCGAACTCAGGGCTGCTAAGGCATCAGCATGACTGTTTTGCCCCCTGGAAAACTGCTGGACATTGATCTCTTCAAAGCTTGACATCAGTTTTTTCACTAAGGCGAGGTAGGCTGCCATTCTTTCATTCATTGCATTGTAATCTCCACTTATCTGATTGGAGACCAGTTGAGAATCGCCGAACACCTGTAAATGTTTTACTCCCAAAGTATGCGCCTTTTGGAGGCCAGCTATTAGGGCTTCGTACTCTGCTTTGTTGTTGGGGGCTGCAAATCCAAGCCGGATTCCTTGTTCAAGGATTGTGTTCTCTGGAGTAAAGAGGACAATGCCGACCCCTGCCCCCTTAGAGTTGGAGGCTCCATCAACAAACAGTTTCCAGGTTTCCTCTTTTGCTGGGTTCTCCTTTTGCCTTATTGGTTGAGGTTAGTCGGAGGGTTCTTCGCCCGTGAATTCGGATATGAAATCAGTATGGACCTGACCCTTGATAACTGTCCTTGGTTGAAATTGGATGTCAAACCGACTGAGCTCGACTGACCACTTAGACAGTCTGCCCGATAAATCCGCTTTCCTTAGGACTGCCATAAGGGGATGCGATGTAAGGACGATGATAGTATGAGCTTTAAAATAATGATTTAGCTTCCTCGAGGTTATTACTAGCGCAAAGGCGAGCTTCTCCAATGGTAGGTACCTTTGCTCGGCATCCAATAAGGTCTTGCTCGCGTAATAAATGGGGTGCTAGATTCCTACAACCTCACATATTAGCACAGAGCTGACAGTGTGATTGGACACGGAGAGGTACATGTACAAAGAATCTGTCTGCTGTGGTATGATGAGCAGTGGTGGAGAGCTTAAGTAAGACTTGAGCTCGATCGATGCTCGCGAGCAATCTGGGCTCCACTATATCGTTTTGCTCCCCTTTAGAAGCTGGAAAAAAGGCTTGTACTTCTCGGAGGATTTGGAGATGAAGCGATTTAAGGCAACGAGCATACCAGTGAGCTTCTGTACGTCCCGGATTGTGCGAGGGGGTTTTACTCTGTTGATTGCATTGATCTAGTCTGGGTTAGCCTCTATGCCTCTCTTAGTGGCCAAGTACCCAAGAAACTTTCCTGACTAGACACCGAAGGAACACTAGCTCGCGTTAAACTTCATTCGGTACTTCCTGAGGATTTCGAAGGTGTTTGTCAGGTCGGAGAGGTGATTTTCCTTCTTCTTACTCTTAACGAGCATGTCGTCGATGTAGACCTCCATGATGTCTCCCATCTGACCTTTGGACATTTTGGTGACTAGCCGTTGATAGGTTGCCCCTGCATTCTTGAGCCCGAAGGGCATGACCGTGTACCAGTATAACCCAACTATTGTGATGAACGCCATTTTGTCCTGGTCGGGGTCATATAGGGGGATCTGGTGATATCCTGATTATGCGTCCAGGAAACTCATTCGCTCGTGAGCTGCGGTGGCGTCTACTAGTTGGTCTATCTTCGGGAGGGGGAAACTATCTTTAGGGCATGCTTTGTTGAGGTCAGTGAAGTCGATGCAAACTCTCCACTTCCCATTGCGCTTCGGAACTACTACTGGGTTGGATAGCCATTTGGTGAATTGTACCTCCCATATGGATCCTGCATCCAACAGTTTTTCCACTTCTTTTTCAACCGCTTTAGCCTTCTTGGGTGCAGTTCGTCGTGCCTTCTGTGTGATTGGCTTGAATGTGGGGTCGACGTGTAGCTGATGATAGACCATACTGGGATTGATTTCAGGCAGCTCACATGGTTCCCATAACTGAATAGACCAATAACTGAATTTTGAATTTGACATATACTCTAACATACCCAAACATGTAAGAAAATCGCTTACTCTCAAATCCAACCACTAACAAAGCTTAGTAATGCCTAAGATTCATTTTCAAAGGCCATCAATGGCGAGAGGTCATCTAAATGCTCAAAAATTATTGGTCCAACGTTGGAGCAACCAAAATCCTCCAGAAAACCCTAAATATAACCCCCCCATTTTTCCCGATATACTAATCCCAATGGTTTTCTAACATCACAGACTTCTAGCGAACATTGTCAACTTCAGGTTCCTGATTGTGGTAGGAGCTCTGGCCCTCTTGGATAACACCATGGCATTTGGTCCAATGAAGATATGCAAGCTAGGGTTTACAAGGTACCTCTTAAGTTTCTTTTCGATGTATTGCTCAAATTCGACTTTCCATACAAAGGTCTTCCTTAATATTTTACGAACGATAAGCTTATGTCAGTTGCTAGGGATACAAAACAATTAAGGGAATCACTTGTGACATTAGGCTTTGTAGCACCCTCATTATATTTAGGTTTCTTTAAGTTGCTCATGTTCTGCAACTCGTGAATCTTATAGTGGTAGGCTTGAAATCCCCAGCTCATCACAATGAAGCCTAGGAACATCCCCCAACGACACTTCAAATGAACATTTAACATGATTTAGCTTCATAATGTATCGATTCAGAGTGTTGAACATATCTTTTAAAACGACAATGTAATCCCTTTGCCTCAAAATCTTTACGAGTATATTATCCATGTAGAGCTCCATCATTCACCCGATCTTCTTGGAAAACATGGAATTCATAAGCCTCTCATAAGTGGCATCTGCTTTTTTAAATTGAGCAGCATGACTTTGTAACAATGTGTCTCAGTCAGTGATGATAGATATATTATCTTCCTCGTATGGTTGCATTTGAATTAGGTTGTATCAGGAATATGCAACTGTAAAAGATAGGAAGTCATTGACCGCTGCATTGACGAGCATGACGATTTATGAAAGAGGGTAGCAAGCCTTGATCACCATCACTACGTTAAACAACCACTTGAGATAGTTTACATCCCATAAGAAACGAGTCACCTTCATCTTTCCCACTTCCATGTGTGCTGGTGATTTCTCTCAGTCATAAAAGTCTTCTTTTTTATGAGCTTTAAGGTTAGGTCGACGTTCATCTTGGCATCGATTTCAGGCATGTCCTCATAGTGGCAAAATACAGTGTGGTGCTGACAAAGGAAAGCTACCAGCTCCCTTTGGAGTTTTAAAGTTAATGAAGATCCCAAAGACAACCTTCTATGGACTATCTTTAAATAAATAATTGACTATAGAGATGTCCCTCGCTTGGGTTCATCCTACGATTTGGTCTATTAGCGTTGAAAGCGCTATTTTTCTTCTGCCAAATTGTCCCAATTATATTCATAATCGAAAACCAAAAGGTGAGAGATTTAGTTGATATGATCATGAAATATATCTTCCCTCAATTTGTATAGGATCCCATAAACATCTAAACCACCATAAAACATCCAAACCTTCACAAGGTAAGTCCAAATAATAACAATTTCACATATCTAATGGGATGAAGTAAGTACAGGGAGAAATTGAACTTATTGTATGCTATATTTTTTTGAAGATAGAGAAAAATAAATCTATGCAAAAAATTGAACTTTTCTCCATATTTTTTCCTTTCACAATTATTTTTTTCGGATGTCCTAATATTCTCTTCCAAGTACATTATCAAGCCAAAGCTATAGACACACATCTTCACAAACACTTGGGGTTTATTTGGAAGCTCAAACAATGTTAGTTAAAAATGTGAACTAGCTTTACTCCAAATCCTATTTTGATGCCAATAAATAGAGTTAGAATGCGCGCAATTAGTTCCAAAACGACTTATAACCTCCTGTTCATGGAAGAAATGTTGCACGTGTTTGTTCTAATAACAAATTCACTTTGATCAACATTAAGAACGTGACCTTAATGGACTTCAATCACCGTAAAACTCTTCAACATTATGGATTGGGTGGAGCCTTGAATATGAATTTCTAGATTAAGCATGTTTAGTGTTTTAGTAGGGACCATCATCACTAGAAATTAGGAATTAGAGGTCTAGATAAATATTGAAAATAATTGATTTTGTGCCCCTAATAAATTACAAATTATTGATTTGTTTCAAGATTGAAGTGGCTCCCATTTTCTACGTATTTATTTTGTTGGCGTGGTTAAGTTTTAATTCTAGGGCAATACTAAAAAATTATTCTCGCATATAGTACATTCGACAGCCTTTTGTAAAGTTGGACTCTCTCTCAAGGCGAGCTCATGCTCGATCAGTACTTGCACCTACCTACTAATTTTCTGATATTCAGTCTCCCTCAAACTCAAACCAGCCCGGATACACAATAAACGAAATGTCTTCATGTAGTCACTCACACTAGAGTAAGATTTCTCATGGCTTGGATACGGTGGAAAGATCGTGCTCATATGAAAATGGCGGGTCGATTATAGAGGGTTTTTCTCGCACGAGGTCATTCCACTATGCTTTGCAAGGCCTTGTGGCTTAATCTCTATAAGTTTAACACACTTGTATCCCTAATAGTTTATGATATCAAACACTTTTCAATTGTATCTATATAATCACACAAGCATATGTATCTATTTTTCCATCAAAGTAGGAAAATCGACCCACAAATCTCCTTGCATAGCCTTGGATAGGAGCTTTAAAAAAATCCTAAACAACTAGAATCTTTCCCACCTTGTGAGGCAACTTCAACCTCATCATCCTCATAGTCTTCAGGCTCATGATTAAGGCCAAACACATGATTTTCTTTAATAAGGTGAGAACGAGATTGCTGAACATTCTCTCTATTGTGTGTTATAAATGGAGTGATGGGACTTTGAGCAGGCTAATCATTTTTTAGATGCCCTTTCTCTCCACTAGAAACACAATTCTTAATCTCTAACAGGACAACATAAGGATGTACATTAGGTTTTGAATAGTGAGATGAGTATGAAAACATTTCAAGATGTTTAGAGTTTGAAATGGCATATAATCACAACGATGTCCTTAAGGTTCCCCAGTATTAAATTTAATCCTAATTTCTTCAACTAGGAGGCCAGAAGGATTCCCAAAACCTTGAGGAGCCACCAAAAGGGGTAGTGGACGAACTCACTTGTGAATGCAATGACCTTTGTCACAAACCCACTAATTTGGATTCAAAAGAGCGAGAGTTGAACGGATATCAATTGGTACTTAAAGGAGTTTCAATGGTGTCCGACTTTCCACCAAATATAAATCAACATTGGATAGGGATGTGGTAGCTTCCAAACGAAGATGGTGAGGTGGATATCCTGATCCAGGTGGTGGGCCCTTAAGATGGTGTGGTTTGGCAACCATTAGAGGTTGGTGGTTTTTGTTTCGATAAGGATCAAGGGTTTCGTGAGGGTTATCCGGAACTAACGGACTATTTGGGAGTTTGGGGGTAGGAGAGAAAGGAAGAGAGAAATTTAATAAGAGGGAAAACAAGAGAAGAGAAAAGAAAATAGTTCTTTTTTCATCGTTTGTGCATTTGTAAGAGAAGGGAAAGTTAATTTCCTTCCCATCATTCGTGAGTTGGAAAGAAAAGAAAAGAAATAATTGAAAACAATATATAGTTGTTTTCTAAAAATGTATTAAATATGTTTTTAAAGAAATAGTTTGCACGTATATAGTTTTTAATGATTCTAAAAACAATTTATAGTTAAAAAAAGTTATATACATAAAAAATAATTTTCTAAAAAAATGTCTTATATAAAAAATTTTAGAAAACAAACATTTTTGAATGTTTTTATATATAAATAAAATATTTTGAATGTATAGTGTAGAAGTAGAATAGTGTGTATTTATGTATCTAGAGGTAAAAAAGTTGGGTATTGTATTTTTGGCTTGGGAAAATAACGTTATGGAAGTATATAATATAGCAAAATCACCATCATCCTTGCCTTAATCCCATCAGATGGGGTCAGCCACATGGATTCTCCTTTTCCATTCTAATATATTTTACACAATATTTTTATTCACGTTTAAATCCTTAAGATCCTAATAATTTCCTCCCATGATATATTAAGACAACCCCTTTCTCTTTTACCCACAATTTCCAATAATCTTCCTCTTGTTATATGTGCATTTACTGGTCTACGCAAAACATGTATGTACCATCTAAGTCTACTTTCTCTTAATTTATCTTTAATGGGAGCTACCCCTAAATTTTCTCTCACATAATGGTTTTTAATCTTCTAATAATTCATATCATCCATCGGAGCATCCTCATCTCACTAATATGGAGACTTTGTTCTTATTTTTGTTTCTTTAAAGCTCAACATTCCGCTCCATAGAGGGTCACTGGCCTAACAAATGTTCTATAAAACTTTCCTTTTATTTTATGAGTTATCCTCTTATCGCATAACATGCCATTTGCTTGTCTCCATTTCATCCAACCAATTGATATTCTACACATAACATCCTCATCAATATCCCCATTACTTTGTATCACTGAACCTAAATAACGAAACTTATTAATTTGATTTATCATTATTTTTTAATCTTTAATATTATCCTATCAGATGCCTCATTATTCAATTTACATTCCACGAATTCATTTTTATTGCTACTGATTTTTAGTCCCTTAGATTCTAAGGCATTTTTCCAAGTATTTACTCTCATCGCTAAGGCCTCCTTTGAAATGTCTACTAAAACTATATCATCTACAAACGACATACACCATGGGACATCTTCTTGTATCTCCTTAGTAATCTCATCCAATGCTACGACAAATAAGTAAGGACTTAAAGTCGATCCTTGATGTAGGCCCACTTGAATCATAAAATCTTTAGTTTCTCCACAAATAGCTCTTACTCTAGTCTTTATGTTATCATAAATATCTTCAATAACTTTAATACAACTCATAAGGTTTCTTTTTCTCCTTAAGACCCACCATATTATATCCATGTGTACTCTATTATATGTCGTTTCTAAGTCTATAAAGACCATATGTAATTTTTTATTATTCTACATTCCACCATTAACTATCTTAATGAGTAAATAGCTTCCATGGTGGATCGACCTGACATAAATCCTAACTGATTATCCGAAATAGTTGACTCATTTATTAATCTTTATTCTATAACCCTTTTTCATAATTTCATAGTGTAATTTATACTCTATAATAATTGCAGTTTTGTAAATCCCCTTTATTTTTATACAAAGGTATTCTGGTACTTTTCCTCCATGCATCAGGCATGTTTCCTTCTTTTTAAATTTTATTAAATAAACATGTTAATCATTCTACCCCTATACGTCCTAAGATTGTCCACACCTCTGTGAGTATTTTATCCGGGCCATCAACTTTATTCCTTCACATTTTTCTTATTAATATATCTACTTCTTTTTAGTAATCGGACACACCATTCATATATTCGGTTTTATGTTCTCGACATCTTTTTGGGATATTCTCCATTCAATAATCCTTAAAAATACTGTTCACATCTATCTAGAAATTCTTTAACGTTAATTAATATATTTTGATTTATGTCTTTAATACACTTAACTGGACCCATATCCCTTGTCAATCTATCTTTATTCTTTGCCTATTTATATAACTCCTTTTCATCTTCCTTGGTACCTAATTTACTATAAAGATTGTCTAGTGTATTTTGTTGTGCATTTCTAATAATATTTTTTACTTCACTTTTTTAATTTCTTATACCTTTCTAAGTCTTCTTGATTTGTACTCTTTTACCACTCTTTGGAACTTACGCGTTTCTTTTGTATTATCTTTTGTACTTCCTCATTCCATCACCAAGTCTCTTTTTTAATGAATCTTTTTCCTTTAATCTGTCCTGATATTTTCTTACCTATTTTCCCAATATCATTCGTTGTTCATGACCAAATGTTGTTAACATTATCGTTCCAATTCCACTTCATGTTTAACAAGAACTTCTGCCAAAATTCTATCTCTTTGCATCCTTTTAAATCCTTCCATTTTATATTTTGAAAATTTATTTTCTGTTTTCGGTACTTAAATCCTTTAATGGCTAAATCTATTACTAATAGACGATGTTGATTTGTTAAGCTTTCACCTGGTACAACTTTGCAGTCTTTGAATGTGTTCAAGTCTCTTCTTCTAAGTAAGCAATAATCTATTTGACTTTTATTCTTTTCGCTTATAAACATTCTTCCCCCTTTTTTTAAATGTGTTTGTTAATGCTAGATCGTGTGCCTTATCAAATTCTAAGATAGTTTCCCATCCTTCATTTATCTTTCCAAAACCACCACCATCGTGTACCCTTGGATAATCGCCCCATTTTACTACTACATGTCCATTCAAATAACCTGATAAAAATACGCTTTCATGCGTAGGAATTTGTTTTAATATTTCATCTTATAATTCCCAAAATAATTTCTTTACATTTTCATCTAAAGATCTTTGGGGCGCGTAAGCACTTATAATATTCAATATTATTTTATCTAAGACAATCTTAATGTTGATTAATCTATCTTTCCATCTATTAAAATCCACCACTTTATCTTTCATACAATGATCAACAACAATACCTACTCCATTTCTATGATTATCTCCCCCTCCCGAATAAAATAATTTATATCCCTCTTCTATCTCTCTGGCCTTTTCACCCTTCCATTTAGTTTCTTGTAGCCAAGCTATGTTGTTTTTTCTCCGTTTTAAGGTATCTATATGTTCTTTACACTTTCCAGTTAGCGTTCCTAAATTCAACATACCAAATCTAATTTTATGTATGTTATTTTTATTTGTGTTTTTTCTTTTACTTAGAGAATCCATCATCAAGATTTGACATAAATTTTACAGTCGACTATCAACCTGACACTAACCCACCTCGTTTCACATCCGGACATGGGCACCGACAACGGTAGAGCCAAAAGATTAATTAATTAATTAATTAATTCTCTTGAAATTTAATGCACTAAATAAATGAGATAAATTTAAAGTCAGATAATATAAATGCTCCTCTATATATAATAATAATAATAATAATAATAATAATAATAATAATAATAATAATAATAATAATAATAATAATAATAATAATAATAATAATAACAACAACAACAACAACAACAACAACAACAACAACAACAACAACAACAACAACAACAACAACAACAACAACAACAACAACATCAACAACAACAACAACAACAACAACAACAACAACAACAACAACAACAACAACTATAAATCATAAACATTATATGCTCGTACACAAAAAAACGTAAAACTTCACACAAAAAAAAAAGTAAAACTTCATGCAGGTCAAGTAATAATGAATCAATAAAAAATTATAGTAAAGAAAATGATACACCTAGGTAAAAGGTAGCTTTGTAATAAGTTGTTGCCTTTGACAAATATACCAACTCAGCACAAATATCAACATATGAAAAAATCAGATAATGAAGATGCAAAAAAAATAAAAAACGAGTTGAGTTTCACCCCTGGACGTCCTTAGACCGAGTACAAAAAATTTTAGAAAGGGTAAAACTCAAATCGTATATATCCAAGTCGGTTAGAATCAAACCTAGATTACATTTATAAGTAAAAATAAAAAATCAGTTAAAAACCGAAACTCCTCCGATCTGATTTAGAGAACATGTGTTTGTTTTTTGTTTTATTTGGATTTATTAATAGATATGGGTTAAAAAATGACTTGGGTTGTTTGAGGTTAAATGGGTTCAGGGCATGGGTTTATAGGTTAAACCTATACAAGCTAAAAATGTATAGGTTTGTTTTTTAAATATAACAAAATAAAGAAGTTAAAAAAAAGTTGCAGAGCCCGAACATATGAGAGAGAGTATGATGAAAAAGTGAAAATAAACAAACCGGCACTGTATGTAAATATTAATATGGTGAAGAATCCTAAAATTTTGGGATCTTTAAATTATGTTATATGTTGTAGAAGAGAACACCTCTCAATTGATGGGTAATTTTGTCGCTTCACTAAATTGTGTATTGTAGTCACCTTCTCTTCTCTCCCTTTTCATCCATTTTGGAAGGAAAGCTTTGGAAGAAACAAGGCCTGAATTTTTTTCTCCCCCTTTCCTCCTTTTCTCCCCCCAAAAAACTCCTAAACAGCTGGGATTGAAAATTTCCTTTGCTTTCTCTCCATTTCTCTTCATTTTCACACTCCTAAACATGTTGTAAGGTTGGGGATGGGTGGATGAATGTAATATGGGAGTCACCAAGGGTTTATACACCTTGGGGTAAGTTTGCAACCCTAGTCGGAGGTCGAAAGGAGGAGGAAATGGCATGTTTGTTCGTTACATCCCTAAGTATTTGCTAACCTAGGATTTGTAATGGCTTATTCATAATGGGGGTAAAGAATTGGCAGTGAAAGTGATCAAATATGGGTTGAGGACAATTTTAGGTGTTTGATATGAATTCGGGTGGAATCGAATGGAGTAGGTTGCAATTGGGGTTGATGTGGTGATTGTTGGTGTAAATTTTGGTCAAATTTATGGAGCTTAGGCATTCTTGCAACGGTTTCTAGATGAATTTCAAAATTGGGGTTCAGGATAGGGGCTAGGGTTTGAATTGGAGTAATTCCTTCAAGTTTTGATAGGAATATATATTTTTTATTCTTTATCTCACACGTTTGTTCTTTGATTTCAATCCCTTGTTCTTTGATTTGAGACTTAATTTGAATCATGATTTCTTTTAGGGTTGTCAAACAATTTTTAGAATTTTTCATTTAATTATCTTCTTGGGAGTCATAATTGGAAAGCAATTAGGAGACATACACATACACACACAATATGGATGACAAGCTTTGTTACCAATTTGATGCAAACACCACCAATTGGATCCAAAGAAGAGACAAAACACAAGCACAAATCTAAAAATTGTCTTAACAAGCCAAATCAATTAGATTTTACTACATCATTACTTATGTATCATATTAGTATTCTTTCTCTAACTAGGAAAGTATCAAAAGAGCAAGACACCCTTACTCTAATATTTCTAGAAAGTACTAAACCACTTTATGCATTTAATACTAACAATTAACAAAACAAAATAACAAAACCGTAGACTACATCATCTAAACCACTATTAAACAAACAAAACCATTTATCAACTTCTTTTTGTCCTCTTACTAGCTGAAGAAACTGGAAAACAATGGAATCTGTAAGAGGGTAGTGAGACTGGGGTCTATGAATAACTGGAAAGGGTGAGGCGTGACCCACTCCAATGGACACTGTCTGCAAGTCTTCAAGGTCTCATGGTGCAACTTCTGAAGAAAACTTCTCCTTCTGGTAACAATGGAACTCAAGCTTCAACTCACTCCCTGCAAGAAGATGAACTTTCACAGCAAAAATAGCAATTTTCTCAAGGGAAACACCTGAGAGTGATGGCTGTCAATGGGGAGTGAAGGAACAAGGCACTCAACACTAAGAGAATGAGCAGGGAGAGAATACTAGGTAGGTCTGGTGATATTTTAGCAGAGTAACAGTGCAATTTTTCTTGTATCTTTTTTTATCCTCCCTATGACCTTGCCCAGGGGTCCTATTTATACTTGGGCACTAAGGCTGGGTTGGCACTTTTGGCGCCAAAACTTAGAGGGTTGGTGAGGGACAAAGTCTGCAGTGTACTATTTGTCTCTACCTGCAGGCAGGTCTTCCTGTCCCCTCTGGCAGATGCCCCCTGACGCCGACCAAAGTTCAAAAGCAAGTATGTCTTCTAATGGAGACAAAATATCTTATTTGCTAAATATCTTTTGAAACGGTAACGTTGATACAAACTTTGTAAACTTGAGGGGGGTCTCGAGGACCACCTCCTCTAAAATATTTGCAAGCTTGAGGGGGGTCTCGTGGACACCCTTCTAAAATCATTTTTCTTGAGAGGGGTTTAGAGGACCCTCTCCTTTAAAATCATTTTATAAACAGTTCTTTTCTTGTGAGCAGCCAGCCCTTTGGCTGCTCAGTTCACTTGTGACTAAGTGTGAGGTGTGTGAGGACTGGGTAACCCTAGGGTCTCCTACTAGTATTCTCTCAATCCTGTAGTGCTAAGTGGTTGATCTTGCTCAACATACCTTGTCCCTCAACCGCCAAGCCAAAACTCCCAGGAGGTCCCAACGCGCCTGTTCGAGCCCTGCTTGCTCGACTAGGCAACTTGTACAAGAAACTAAAGTGTTAGTGTTGTTGTTCATTTTGAGACTGATGTTTCATGATGGAAACCCCTGTAGCAGCACTTCTCGAATAACATTTCTACAGTGACCCTTGCAGTGGCGCTGACTCTTGCGGTGACGCTGACTCTCTCAACTGTCGTTATTGCAGTGGCCCTTGAAGCGGCACTGGCACTTGAAACGGCGCCGACCTTTGTCCTGGTGCCGACGCTCGAAGTGGCGCTGATGTTTGAACCTGCACTGACATGTGAGGCGGCGCCGACCCTCGTCGTGGTGCCGACGCTCGAAGTGGCGCCGATGCTCGACGTGGCGCCGATGCTCGAAGTAGCGCTGATACTTGCGTCGGTGATGGCATGTGAGGCGGCGCTGACCTTTGTCGCGGTGCCGACGCTCGAAGTGGCGTTGAACTTTGAATTGGCGCTGACATGGGAGGCGGCGCCGACCTTTGTCGTGGTGCCGACTCTCGAAGTGGCGCTGACGCTCGATGTGGCGCCAACGCTCGAAGTAGCGCTGATACTTGCATAGGTGCTGGCATGTGAGGCGGCGCCGACCTTTGTCGTGGCGCCGACGCTCGAGGTGGCGCCGACGCTCGAAGTGGCGCTGAACTTTGAATTGGCACTGACATGGGAGGCGGCGCCGACCTTTGTCGTGGCGCCGACGCTCGATGTGGCGCCAACGCTCGAAGTAGCGCTGATACTTGCGTCGGTACTGGCATGTGAGGCGGCGCCGACCTTTGTCGTGGCGCCGACGCTCGAAGTGGTGCTGAACTTTGAATTGGCGCTGACATGTGAGGCGGCGCCGTCCTTTGTCATGGCGCCGAAGCTCGAAGTGGCGCCAACGCTCGAAGTAGCGCTAACACTTGAAGCGGTCGCTGATACCTGAGACAGCGCCGACCCTTGTCGTGGCGCCGATACTTGAAGCGTCGCCGACCCTTGTGTCGGCGCTGGTACTTGAAGCGGCGCCGACACTTGCAGCGGCGCTGGACCTTGCAACGGCGTTGGCACTTGCAGCAGCGCTGACACTTGCAGCGTCGTTGACACTTGCAGCGACGCTGATACTTGCAGCAGCGCTGACACTTGTAGCGGCGCTGGCACTTTCAGCGGCGCTGACCCTTGCGGCGGCGCGGACACTTGTAGCTGCGCTGGCACTTGCAGCGGCGCTGACACTTGCAGCGGTGCTGACCCTCGCAGCGCCGTAGAGACTTGCAGCGGCGCTGACACTTGCAGCGGCGCTGACACTTGAAGCAGCGCTGGCACTTGAAGTGGCGCCGACACTTGTAATGGCGCAGATACTTGCGGCGGCGCTGGCACTCAAAGCGGCGCCGACCCTTGCGGTGACGCAGACACTTGCAGCGGCGTAGACACTTGCAACGGCGCTGGCACTTGAAGCGGAGCCGACCCTTACGGTGGCGCGGACACTTGTAGCGGCGCTGACACTTTTAGCGGCGCTGACACTTGAAGCGGCGCCGACCCTTGCGGCGGCGCGGACACTAATAGCTGCGCTGGCACTTGCAGCGACGCTGACACTTGTAGCGGCGCTGACCCTTGCAGCGGCGTAGAGACTTGCAGCAGCGCTGACACTTGAAGCAGCGCTGGAACTTGAAGTGGCGCCGACACTTGCAGCGGCGCTGACACTTGCAGCGGCGCTGGGGGTTCCTGCTAAATATGAGTTTCTGTCAGGACCCTAGGGTGGTTCCTTCTTAATATTTCTAATAAAATAATATTTTTACTTTTTTATGGGTAAACACCCTTCTACATTAGCCCCTCGTGCAAAGTCTTTTGTGTTGGGTAGACCAAAAGGCTTTGTACGCCATAAAGTCGATTTTTATTTTTTTATTTTGGGGGGACCCTAGGGTTCCTTCATCATTCCCCCTTAGGGTCATTAAATGTCCTGTCACTTCATCCCAAGTTTTGTAGATGAGGCCACTTATAGTGGACCTCCTTATCTGGGTATCAACTTGGGCAGAGGGGTTACTCGCGGTGAGCCCCTCGTTCTTGGCCTACTTCTGTGGCCTTTTTTCTAGGGCAGAGGGGTTGCGCGCCGTGAGCCCCTCACCCTTGGCCTTCTTTTGTGGCCTTCCATCTTGGGCGGAGGGGTTACTCGCGGTGAGCCCCTCGCCCTTAGCCTTCTTCTGTGGCCTTCTATCTTGGGCGGAGGGGTTACTCGCGGTAAGCCCCTCGCCCTTGGCCTTCTTCTGTGGCCTTCTATCTTGGGCGGAGGGGTTACTCGCGGTGAGCCCCTCGCCATTGGCCTTCTTCTGTGGCCTTCTATCTTGGGCGGAGGGGTTGCTTGCGACGGACCCCTCGCCCTTGGCCTTCTTCTGCGGCCTTCCATCTTGGGCGGAAGGGTTGCTCGCGGTGAGCCCCTCGCCCTTGACCTTCTTCTGTGGCCTTCTATCTTGGGCGGAGGGGTTGCTCGCGGTGAGCCCCTCGCCCTTGGCCTTTTTCTTTGGCCTTCTATCTTGGGCGGAAGGGCTGCTCGCGGTGAGCCCCTCGCCCTGAGTTCTTTTCTGTAGCATCGAGTTTGGGAAGAGAGGGCACTCAAGGTGGATCCCCTCGCCCTAGGCTATTTTCTGTCAAACTTGTAATCTTGGGCAGGTGGAGCCACTATAAGTGGATCCCCACACTCCAAGATATTTTACTATTTGTTCACTTGCTTGAGGACTTCTTAATATTAGCCCCCTCGTGCAGAAGTGTCTTGTAATATCGAGAGACTTGTGCACGAAACTTTCGTACCTTTTATTTATACTTGGCAGTTGCTCAAGACTGTGAGCACTCCGGTGCCCTTGGAGTCTTAGGTTTATACTTGGCATTTGCTCAATACCGTGAGCGCTCCGATGCCCTTGGAGCCTTAGGTACTAAACTTTCGTACCTTATATTTATACTTGGCATTTGCTCAATATTGTGAGCGCTCCGATGCCCTTGGAGCCTTAGGTACTAAACTGTCGTACCTTATATTTATACTTGGCATTTGCTCAATATTGTGAGCGCTCCGATGCCCTTGGAGCCTTAGGTACTAAACTGTCGTACTTTATATTTATACTTGGCCATTGCTCAAGACTGTGAGCGCTCCGATGCCCTTGGAGCCGTAGGTACTAAACTATCGGACCTTATATTTATATTTGGCACTTGCTCAAGACTGTGAGCGCTCCGGTGCCCTTGGAGCTTTAGGTGTTAAACTGTCGCACCTTATACTTATAGTTGGCAGTTGCTCAAGACTGTGAGCGCTCCTATGCCCTTGGAGCCTTACGTTTATACTTGGCATTTGCTCAACACTGTGAGCGCTCCGATGCCCTTGGAGCCTTTGGTACTAAACGGTTGTACCTTATGTTTGTACTTGGCCTTTGCTCAAGACTGTGAGCGCTCCGGCGCCCTTGGAGCTTTAGGTGCTAAACTATCGCACATATACTTATACTTGGCAATTGCTCAATATTATGAGCGCTCCGATGCCCTTGGAGCCTTTGGTACTAAACTGTCGCACCTTATATTTATACTTGGCACTTGCTCATCACTGTGAGCGCTCCGGTGCCCTTGGAGCCTTAGGTGCTAAACTGGCGCACCTTATATTTATACTTGGCACTTGCTCATGACTGTGAGCGCTCCGGTGCCCTTGGAGCCTTAGGTGCTAAACTGGCGCACCTTATATTTATACTTGGCACTTTCTCAAGACTGTGAGCGCTCCGATGCCCTTAGAGCCTTAGGTGCTCAACTGGCGCACCTTATATTTATACTTGGCACTTGCTCATGACTGTGAGCGCTCCGGTGCCCTTGGAGCCTTAGGTGCTAAATTGTCGCACATATACTTATACTTGGCAATTGCTCAATATTATGAGCGCTCCGATGCCCTTGGAGCCTTTGGTACTAAACTGTCGTACCTTATATTTATACTTGGCACTTGCTCATGACTGTGAGCGCTCCGGTGCCCTTGGAGCCTTAGGTGCTAAACTGTCGCACATATACTTATATTTGGCAATTGCTCAATATTATGAGCGCTCCGATGCCCTTGGAGCCTTTGGTACTAAACTGTCGTACCTTATATTTATATGTATATTTGTCACTTGCTCAAGATTATGAGCGCTCCGGTGCCCTTGGAGCCTAAGGTGGTCAACTGGCGCACCATATATTTATATTTGGCACTTGCTCAAGACTGTGAGCGCTCCGGTGCCCTTAGAGCTTTAGGTACTAAACTGTTGTACCTTATTTTTTTATACTTTTATTTACACCTATTGTAAATAATTTTGTGTTCTCACGCTTATTGTATCATTCTGCTAGGTGGAGAAATACTAAAAAGAAAATGCACTAGGAGGCACCATGGCCTATATAAAGTAACTTGACATTTCATAAGCAAATAACCGGTGCTAAGAAAGTATAGTTGATCCCTCATACTTAGATTTTGTCTTTCCATCTGAGTAAAAAAAAATCCTCATGGAGCATATTGGAATCAAGCATACATAAAGTCAATCTGAAACTTGAATTTTTTTATCAAAGCTTTATATATCTGCTTACTAGCCCCGCTGCTCGAATCAAAGCACGCGAGAGAATAAAGTTTTCACTAAAGCAACTATGATCTCTTAATTGCACAACATTACTTTTTGAACTGTGTATCAATAGTGAACATCTTCAAACAATTAATATGACTAAAAATAATACCCGTGGTATAGTAATAGATACTTTCAAAGTCATTTATACTTTTAAAACTTGGGGTACACATGTTTGAGTGAAGGATTAAGAGATATTCTCTTTCTTCACATTGTGAATTACCCTTATTTAAGATGTTTATCATTAATGAAATGTGATATTAATCACAAAAACTATTTTGAGTAAACAAGTCTGGGAATATGATCGATTTACTTGGGGTATATACTTGGACAAATATTATTTTATGCCCTATTTTAAAAACAACTCATATAATTGTATGTGAAGTGAATCACGCAAACTATTTTGAGGATACAACTCAAAAAAAAAAATCCCAAAGTATCTCAATTATTCGAATAATAATAATAATAATAATAATAATAATAATAATAATAATAATAATAATAATAATAATAATAATAATAATAATAATAATAATAATAATTATATTATTATATCAATTATTTTGTCCAACACAAAGTACTTTAACATTGTGTGAACTATCTCGTTTGTACTTCGAGCAACAAGCAAAAAGTATGCCAATCTAATTTTCGTTTCGAGCATGGCAACTTCCTTGACCCAAGAAAAATGGTTCCCCGTAGGTGAACTCTCTTAGATAGGTGGCACATGACAAAAATTTATCTATATCATGTCTCCCTCGTTAAAAGATAAAAACGCAAGGTTATATTCGAGCAACCCTTTACTTCGATCAGTTTTATTTTGATAAAGTATGCTGAAAACATTTATGAGACGAGAGAGATAAGAGAGAGAGCCATCTTTGTATCTCATTGGGAACACCCCCATTTTTTTTTATCTCTGTAAAAATAAAGTTGGGATACTCTATTCTTACCCGAAACAGGAGAGAGAAACCCATCTTTCTATTTCTTTGGGACACGACATCTTTCTTTTTTTTTCATTAGACGAGAACCCTCTCACTCCATTCTGTTGAGCATTTTTTTTTAAAGTTAAAACAAAATTCAAGTATGAGACACGAGAGAGAGAGGTATACTCGTCTCCCTCTTTGGTGATCAAAATTGGAGTCACTTGCAGCGGGGTTGGGAGCGGGACACTTTAATTTCAACTCCGTGCTTGCCGACGAGATGGAGATGGGGACATGACGATCCTGCTCACTCCACGTTATGGCGGATATCTACTGGCGCTAAGGCCGTCCATTCTGGTCGCCCCGTTTCAAAATCCTCCGATGAAGTTTCGAGGAGGCGGGGGTTAAAATTTTAGGGCTTGACATTCTTCATTCACAGTGGTTGCTCAATTCATTTCAACCTTGATCTGTAAATTCATGTATCGCACCTTAAGTGGTTGACAAAAATGTCACGGGTTATAGTTTGCCAACTGCTTTGATTTGGGCAAACATATTTGGTTCGAGCAGGTTGTGAGAGATGAGACGAGCTATGGGCTAGACCCGCCCCCCTTTTTTTTGTGTGTGTTTTCTTTCTTTTTCATTATATCCGAGAAAACCCTCTCCCCCCCCTCTTTTTTGATTAATGTTAAGAATGAGGGACACCAGGGTTACTGTTAAGAACGATGGGCATCGAGTCAGACCTTGGTAGTTGATGAATGATCAAATGAATTTCTTGTTCTGCGAAATCAAATCGTGATTTCGAGCCACCAATTTTTTTTCTGAATAATTAATTTTTTTTTTTATCTATGTTTACTTTTAGAAATATTTGTGAGACTTTCCTGTTTGGTGGTCGAGGAGCCCCTATAGGGTCTGTAGTGTTGGGGAGGAACAATTTGGTGCTGGTGCAGCAGTTCACCAGTTGCTCGACTAATTGCCCTATATAATAATCATTATGGCGAGGGAACATAAAGCTTGTAAAAACATTGTGTATTTGAGACACATGCCAACGTTTTTTTTCCGACCTGGGCTCCTCGTCTAAGACTTTCAATGTGGGGGGTTCCTCGTTAGGAGCCTTTGGAACTGCAGGTTCCTTGGCCCCTGTCTTTTATTTTATTCATCATGATATAAATAAAATAATAAACAGCATGATTTGACCCTTTTTTTTTTAATATTTATAATATCTAACAAGAGGACATGTGGTTTTGAAAACCACCAATATTTATGCGAATAAAATTCATAAAATGAATTATGAATGATACTTTTTTTTTAGTGAGTTATACCCATGACTAACTACTATGCGTGTTTTTGCATTTTATCACTGAGCATCTAAAAAGTTGTTGCATGTGTGATTTTCTTTTTTTATCAAGCAAATCAACTAGCATATTTATGAAATGCTTCTAGAACACAAATCAATACTTGTGAATGAACATATTCGATAAATAATAAAATGAGGCAAGTTTACTAAGCTGATCGGGAGTAAGATGTCTTACAAGTGAGTAGGGTCTCCTCTAAGGTGTCCTTGAGGGTGAATACTCCACCGTCACTTTCTTTGCTAGAGAGTTATTTGGTCACCATTTTTTTTTGTTGGCGCTATCTCTAGCATCGTTGGTCTCTCTCGCAAGAATTCTCACTGATGCAACTATTTGTTCCGGCGCCGCCTTCCGCGGCGGAGCCACCTCTACGATTATTGGTTCTATTGGCATTTTTGAGTGTGGTTCCTCACGCTCCAACGAGAGTTCTTTGATCGAATTTGCTTCCCATATAGGCAGTGGTTCTTTACCTAGCGCAACTTTGAACCCTTACCGTGTAAGGGGTTCCTTGCGCATTGATTGCTGCCCTTGGGTTCCTCGAAATTTAAGAATTCTTTATTTCTGGGTTCCTCGTGCGAGGCGCTGATCCAAGGGTTCCTCGCCTGGTAGAGCTTTGTTTGGATGAGGGTGTCTCGACCCCTATTATGTTGAAAGGGGGGTCTCGACATCTGTTGAAATTGGTGTTGGTTCCTCGCGCTTTGCGCTAAACATGGGGTTCCTCGCGTCACCCAACCAAGGGTTCCTCGCCGAATCAGGTAGAGGCGGTTGGGGGTGTCTCATCTCCTTGTCAAGATAGGGGCTCACCGCGAGATAGGAGGCAAGGGTCTCTCGCCCCATTCAAGACCTCGCGCGCTCGGAGTCCACTCCCCAGGGTTCCTCGCCTGCTATTTCTACACATGAGGGTCTCTTGCCCGTGACGGGTTTTTCTAGAGGTTCCTCGCGTAATGATTTCTCCTCTATAGGTTTCTCGACATATCACAGCGTTGGCAGCGGCTCCTCGCGCGCTGGTGTAAATATGGGGAATACTCCGTCGAGTCAGTCTATGGTTAGAGGTGTCTTGGCGATTTGGAATTCCATTAGGGGTTCCTCGTGTCCCACAGTCGAGGGTCCCTCGCCCAATCCATTGTTGGCGTCTGGCGGTATCTTGACCTTGGGTGTCTCGACGCCCATGATTTTTTTTTAAGAAGGGGGGATCTCGACCCGTGGTTTACCGCGAGGCGACCCTACGTCCGAGGATCCCTCGCTAGTTACCTTGGATTCTTCGAAAGCCCTAGTTACTTTGGGCGGTGGTGTCTCGACGCCTTTGAATTTTTCAGGAATATGGGTCTCGGCCTATGACAGTATGGTGACCTCTCGTCAGCGGCTGGGGGTCTCGCGGCTTGGCATCGCGTCTACGGGTCCCTCATCAGGAATTGGGGGTGTCTCGGCATCTTGTCCCATCGAGGGTTCCTCAGCCAAGGGTGTCTCGACCTCTTATCACGTCGAGGGTTCCACGACCCAGGGTGTCTCGCCCATTGTTGGCGTCATGGAGAGTATGCCGCTGCTGCCATGGACACTTTATTGATGACGAGAGGTACCCAGGACTCCTCACCCTAGGTTCTTAGTGATCTGTTGTTTCTACAGGGGTCGCCACTTCCACTACCTTCTTGGCGGCGGGGGGTGTGTCGCCGACTGTGGGTACTATGGGGGTGTGCTTCTGGCCAAGGGTTCCTCGCGACCCCCTTTCCAGTGAGTTTATCGCGACCCCCTCGCCAGTTAGAGGTTTTCCATCTTTTGGGATTTCCACTATGGGACCCACTGCCGAGGGTCCCTCGTTGTTAGCTGCTACTGCCATGGGTTCTTTTCTTAAGGGTTCCTCATTGTTATCAATGAGCGAGAGGAGTTCCTCGCCAAACACTTAGGGTTCCGGGGGTTTTGCCAGTGAACTTGACGATTGTCACAACTTGCTCCAGCGTCGTCCTTTACGACTGAGCTACTTCTGCCAGAATCGCTCCTGGAACGGCTGCCCCTCCAGAGGGGGTTGCTGATGGTGTTACACAATCCTAACCCAAACTTACCAAGTCTAAAAAACATACTCATAAGACTCTACCACCGAAACTGCTTCCGGTGAGTTGGTCTTCCCTACCGGAGGAGCAGGTACCTTTGCTCCGGTCACCACCACATCCACCTGAGTGGCCTTGTCTTTTTGAGATCCATTTCCAGATGGAATGCCTTCAAGCACTAGCTGCCTAGAAACATTAAAACCTTCTTTGTCCATGGAAGTGAGGATACCTCCCTAGCAGAGTCGCCAAATGTAGGAGGGTAGTGAGACTGGGGTCTATGAATAACTGGAAAGGGTGAGGCGTGACCCACTCCAATGGACGCTGTCTGCAAGTCTTCAAGGTCTCCTGGTGCAACTTCTGAAGAAAACTTCTCCTTCTGGTAACAATGGAACTCAAGCTTCAACTCACTCCCTGCAAGAAGATGAACTTTCACAGCAAAAATAGCAATTTTCTCAAGGGAAACACCTGAGAGTGATGGCTGTCAGTGGGGAGTGAAGGAACAAGGAACTCAACACTAAGAGAATGAGCAGGGAGAGAATACTAGGTAGGTCTGGTGATATTTTAGCAGAGTAACAGTGCAATTTTTCTTGTATCTTTTTTTATCCTCCCTATGACCTTGCCCAGGGGTCCTATTTATACTTGGGCACTAAGGCTGGGTTGGCACTTTTGGCGCCAAAACTTAGAGGGTTGGTGAGGGACAAAGTCTGCAGTGTACTATTTGTCCCTACCTGCAGGCAGGTCTGCCTGTCCCCTCTGGCAGATGCCCCCTGACGCTGACCAAAGTTCAAAAGCAAGTATGTCTTCTAATGGAGACAAAATATCTTATTTGCTAAATATCTTTTGAAACGGTAACGTTGATACAAACTTTGTAAACTTGAGGGGGGTCTCGAGGACCACCTCCTCTAAAATATTTGCAAGCTTGAGGGGGGTCTCGTGGACACCCTTCTAAAATCATTTTTCTTGAGAGGGGTTTAGAGGACCCTCTCCTTTAAAATCATTTTATAAACAGTTCTTTTCTTGTGAGCAGCCAGCCCTTTGGCTGCTCAGTTCACTTGTGACTAAGTGTGAGGTGTGTGAGGACTGGGTAACCCTAGGGTCTCCTACTAGTATTCTCTCAATCCTGTAGTGCTAAGTGGTTGATCTTGCTCAACATACCTTGTCCCTCAACCGCCAAGCCAAAACTCCCAGGAGGTCCCAACGCGCCTGTTCGAGCCCTGCTTGCTCGACTAGGAAACTTGTACAAGAAACTAAAGTGTTAGTGTTGTTGTTCATTTTGAGACTGATGTTTCATGATGGAAACCCCTGTAGCAGCACTTCTCGAATAACATTTCTGCAGTGACCCTTGCAGTGGCGCTGACTCTTGCGGTGACGCTGACTCTCTCAACTGTCGTTATTGCAGTGGCCCTTGAAGCGGCACTGGCACTTGAAACGGCGCCGACCTTTGTCCTGGTGCCGACGCTCGAAGTGGCGCTGATGTTTGAACCTGCGCTGACATGTGAGGCGGCGCCGACCCTCGTCGTGGTGCCGACGCTCGAAGTGGCGCCGATGCTCGACGTGGCGCCGATGCTCGAAGTAGCGCTGATACTTGCGTCGGTGATGGCATGTGAGGCGGCGCTGACCTTTGTCGCGGTGCCGACGCTCGAAGTGGCGTTGAACTTTGAATTGGCGCTGACATGGGAGGCGGCGCCGACCTTTGTCGTGGCGCCGACGCTCGAAGTGGCGCTGACGCTCGATGTGGCGCCAACGCTCGAAGTAGCGCTGATACTTGCATCGGTGCTGGCATGTGAGGCGGCGCTGACCTTTGTCGTGGCGTCGACGCTCGAGGTGGCGCCGACGATCGAAGTGGCGCTGAACTTTGAATTGGCGCTGACATGGGAGGCGGCGCCGACCTTTGTCGTGGCGCCGACGCTCGAAGTGGCGCCTACGCTCGATGTGGTGCCAACGCTCGAAGTAGCGCTGATACTTACGTCGGTGCTGGCATGTGAGGCGGCGCCGACCTTTGTCGTGGCGCCGACGCTCGAGGTGGTGCCGATGCTCGAAGTGGCGCTGAACTTTGAATTGGCGCTGACATGTGAGGCGGCGCCGTCCTTTGTCATGGCGCCGACGCTCAAAGTGGCGCTGAACTTTGAATTGGCGCTGACATGGGAGGCGGCGCCGACCTTTTTCATGGCGCCGACGCTCGAAGTGGCGCCGACGCCCGATGTGGCGCCAAAGCTCGAAGTAGCGCTAACACTTGAAGCGATCGCTGATACCTGAGACAGCGCCGACCCTTGTCGTGGCACCGATAATTGAAGCGGCGCCGACCCTTGTGTCGGCGTTGGTACTTGAAGCGGCGTCGACACTTGCAGCGGCGCTGGACCTTGCAACGGCGTTGGCACTTGCAGCGGCGCTGACACTTGCAGCGTCGTTGACACTTGCAGCGACGCTGATACTTCCAGCAGCGCTGACACTTGTAGCGGCACTGGCACTTGCAGCGGTGCTGACCCTTGTGGCGGCGCGGACACTTGTAGCTGCGCTGGCACTTGCAGCGGCGCTGACACTTGCAGCGGCGCTGACACTTGAAGCAGCGCTGGCACTTGAAGTGGCGCCGACACTTGTAATGGCGTAGATACTTGCGGCGACGCTGACACTCAAAGCGGCGCCGACCCTTGCGGTGGCGCGGACACTTGCAGTGGCGTAGACACTTGCAACGGCGCTGGCACTTGAAGCGGCGCCGAACCTTACGGTAGCGCGGACACTTGTAGTGGCGCTGGCACTTGCAGCGGCGCCGACCCTTGCGACGGCGCGGACACTGATAGCTGCGCTGGCACTTGCAGCGACGCTGACACTTGTAGCGGCGCTGACCCTCGCAGCGGCATAGAGACTTATAGCGGCGCTGACACATGCAGCGGCGCTGACACTTGAAGCAGCGCTGGCACTTGAAGTGGCGCCGACACTTGCAGCAGCGCTGGGGGTTCCTGCTGATATGAGTTTCTGTCGGGACCCTGGGGTGGTTCCTTCTCAATATTTCTAATAAAATAATATTTTTACTTTTTTATGGGTAGACACCCTTCTACAGAATCAATGAAAAGAGTGACGAGCAAGGCATTCGACTTTTAGTTGTTGCTTATTTTTACCTCTTAAGTCCGGATCTGAACCATTCAGACTTAAGAGGTATCAAATGGTGTTTGTTTTTTAAATGATTAATATGTTAACGACTTATTTTGCCTCTGAATAATTAAGAGGTAAATGTACCTCTGAAGTCTGAATCTAAAGTCTGAATCAGTCTAAATACATCCATTCATGTGTCCATTCAGACATAAAAACAAACATATTTTCAGATTCATATTTCGGACTTTAGATTCAGTCTTCAGATTTCAAATTTAGACTTCAGATTCAGATGGAAAAAAAAACACAACCTTAGCAAACTAGTTTTTCTTGTTTCTCTTCTAACTTCTAAGAAGTTCTAGACTTCTTGTGTAACAAAGTATGAAAGCTTGACATTGCTCACCTTAGCATTAAAGTCGAAAGTCGATCAACCATATTAGGTTTCATCTTCCACAAATACTAAGTGATTTTACTCGTGCCAACCTCTATTATCCAATTTCAATTGTCGAGTCACCATACATTTACAATTAGTTAGACTACTTATCAAACAAGAACCATATCGACAACTCTGTGCTCCCTTTTTTGGTTAAAAGAGTAAAATAAGAGAACTAATTTGAAGGCCCGAAGTAAGATTTTCGCCTCTCAACAAATCAATTTAGGATGTTATGCTTCTAAAATATAATAAAATTCCTGGTTTATGCAGCAAAGATTTGAAGTGAATTGTGTAAATATAAAAGTTGGAATTAATAGCTTCTTATGTTCATACAAGGGTTTATATCCTCGTATCCATGTCCATATTTATTCCACAAGTTTGATTTTTAGTGGTATTTTGTAGATAATTTTATAAGGAGAAACTATAAATATGCTCCCCCTAGTGTCAGAAATGAAAATGAAAAAATAAAAAGAAAGGTTACCTCATGATTAAAATGTGAAGCAATCGTAGAGGTTGGAGCCTTGAGCGATATATTGTTCTCATCGATGAATAACAGCACACACATGCTTCATTTGGGAGCACATACCAACCCAAAACCTCAAGAATGTAATATAAATTTCATTTTTATCATCATGATCTAATGGAAGGTAACTCCGGTATATGCCACTAACGCCCCATACTAGACAAAGCTTTCCCTTACCAGTGTAATATATATGTGTCTTAATCACAGTTTCAAGGTATCTGGGTAACTTGTGTCAGAAATATCGTATGGAAAGAATGAATAATTAATTAATTTTTTCAAGGCACGGTCGGTGAATGCTATCTTTTATGCAAATTTTCTCCCAATCCGGTTGAGAAAGAACTGCAAGTACACTATGGGTTTAATTGAATATGCCTTCAAGATATAATGCAGTGTATGAACAATTATTTTATTCAAACCGTGTACTGTTTGATCAAACTGATAACACTCTGAATTTTTAATGTGATAATGCAAAAATATAGAGGACGAAAAGAGGAGAAATTATCAATTTTCGGTGTCCAAAACAGATGCCTGGAACTCTTTTTATACCCATTTCTGTGACTGTTCTATAACAGTCACAGGTTTTCATGTAGCGACTCGGCAGCGGTTGGATCATGTCTGTTTGGAATAGCTTTTATCTAACAGTTCAGATTATTCGTCCTACCGTAAGCGAATGGACACCCCCTACATGAAACGCTACGAGTTCATCTAACGACCCAGATCAAGTCGCTTCGAATCTTAAACCTCTTGATCAGATAATTTAATCACAGCTGTTAATCTGTTTTACTTTGTCAAAAATTTAGGCTCCGACGCTCCAAGCGACAATGTGCACGTGCGAAGTGCCAATTGCGTGTCAGAGCACAGAATGCGCACTAAGTCGCCCAATTTCCCTTTTGCTCACCGCGTGTCGCGTGTCGTGATTGATGGTGCTTAAGCACCACCGCAATGCATGGGATCAAAACCCCTTATTTGACTTGTCAACTAAGAAGCTTGGTTGTCCTTTAGTTGACATACCACCACTTTTTATGGTAATCTTCCAATGTGGGACAATATGGGATTTTGAGCACTCCCATATCTTGCACACCCATTTGCGCATATTTCTTCCTTATAAAATGAAACCCAAACTATGTTTAAAAACTAAAACACCAATTAATATAATAAAATTAACAACTAAATATTATATTATATTATATTATATTATATTATATTATATTATATTATATTATATTATATTATATTATATTATATTATATTATATTAATGTTTAAATTTATCCAACATTCCCCCACCAATTTCAATATAAACAAGAGAGGATACAAAGGATCGATGACACGGAACAAAAAGACAACAATAGAGAACTTTTGGCACTGTCGCTGAAATCGAGTTCATAAATGAGAAGTATCTTTCAGACTTGAACTTTCATATAGTGTAAACAATTCAAAGCTTCATCAAGGTGCTGTGGTGAACATATCTTGAACCAAGGACCTTTTGAGATGAGTCGAAACTATCACATATACCGATTTATGATTTTATAAGTGTTCTTCTAGGATGCACATTTATGGCCTTTGAAGAAACGCTTTAAAACTAAAAGCTTTTTTACAAGGTTGATAACAAAATGTTATGGTTGTGTAAACTACGAATAAACTTTTTGGGCAAAACTCTTTTCGAAAAACACAAGATGTGTTGTAAATGCTTTCTAAATGTATGGATTAAATTTGGTAGATGATGAACTTCTTTTTAAAATCAAATAAACATCTACTAAAGTTACCATGCAGTCCCAATCACAACAACAGTTAAGAACATTCACATAAATAGACACATATATCTTGATTATAACCGTAATATTTTTCGAATTAAACGCGACGAGAGTCGGTTTAAATTGAGTTATAAAAAGGGAATGGCAACATTAAATTAGTGTGCAATATTAGTTACGTGATAAATGGACCCGGAATCCTAATTATTTCCTAATTGTTTACAAATATCTTGTGTTACTCTCATTTATCGTAGTTGGTTTTATTTAATGTGGTTCATAATCATTCTCTATCCCATTTAGTCTAGTTGCACAGTTATAATTAATTTGAATGAAAAATTGATAAATCTTTATGGGTTCGACCAATTCTTATACTCGTTATTCTATAATAGCCTGTGAACTTACGGTATTTTATAAATTGATAACATATACACCAGTATTTCATAAAATATGAAATAAAAATTAGAAACACACAACTCACTAGATCTAAAAAATATTTTTAAAACCTAAAAGTTTTTTATTTCAAAACTTGTTGAAAGAGAATTGATCTAAAAAGAGAAACAGAAAACTATAATGTCAGATGTTCTCTTTTAGAAAGACTTAGTTTCAATAATGAAAGTTAAATCTCTCTTAGAGATGAATTTTGAGAGAATCAACGATTTGAAGAGGTCTTCAAATGAAAACACAAAATCAACAACACAGAAACCCTAGAAGGATTTAACTCTCAAAAGTTGGTTCGCTAGTGTTTGGGAGTTTTAGGTTTTGGTGTTTGGTTTGGGAGAAAACTCACAGAGGTTTGAACTACGAAGAAAACTAGGGTTTCTTCTTCTAATCTATCTCTCTTCTTTCCTTCTCTTATAAAAAAATAATTTGTTTTTTGATTCTATAAAAATCGATAAATAAAAAAAGTTTATTTTTATTAAAAACAATTAGAAATAATGTATAAGTTTTTTTATACGCTAGTATTTTTTTTAATAACAAGAATAAATTTATTTATAAACAATTAGGAGAAAAAGCCTCTCTTAAGTGGCTCTTACAAGCGCTAAAGAATAAAGCAGAATGAAAAAAAAGCTTGCAAACTACAAAAATTTACGAACTCGAACCATCGATTAGACAAAAAGAACAAAACAATCTAAAACCAATTCAAAACGCATTTAGGTCCTACGATTTCTTGAGTGCGTTCGCTTGCGGACGACTTTCCAATTGTCATTTTTCACAGTAGAATTTACATCATTTAAGATGAGTTCGGAATCCACCACAGATGTTGAATAAAGTTTGGGAAGATCCACGAATAAATCAATGTCGCGTTCATCGTGAATTTGAAAACTAATTAGCTTAATTTGGGATAACTCATCACTTGTTTTAATATGCTAAAAGGATTCATATCTTCATAACTTTCGGAGTCTTCATCAGATGAAGAAGTATCAAATAGATCACGGCACAAAACAAGTTTATCTCCTATTAATACGATGGAATCACGTTGGATTAACTGTTGGATATAGCTTTGTTTTTTCTTGTTTGGCTTGTTTGGGTTGCCAAAAGAAGATCGAAGAAGATGAGCGATGGTAGTAGTTTCAGAAGGCTGACTCAAGATGTTCACTACATCTGGGTCTTTAATTATCATCTTTACAACATTGGTTGACATCACATGATGTTTTTCTTCTATGTTTTTGAAATGATACTAATATATACTTATACTAATGTGTATTAATGTATTAAGGGGAAAAAGAGACTTTTTTATTGAAAACGTGAGCCAACTGACGGTCAAACCAGTCAATCAACGGTTTCCGTCAATTTTAGACCCCAATCAAATATAATGTAAATAAATGGACCCAAACTCTAAATAATGAAAAATACTGGACCCAAATAGTAAATTACCCAAAATTTTATGCCAAAAGTCGCATACAAATTCAAACGATTTTTTATTACAAAACACACAAAGTAGGTCAATTTTTACGCTGATCCATTATCATGGCAACCCCATTTTCATGCGTGATCTCACTTTAACTCTTTAGGTGCTTTTTAATTTGATGTTTGAAATAATATCCAAAAAGATAAAACTCTTCCTCACTCATATACTGCGTAACTTACCAGTGCGGTTACCCTGTAGCGCCTATAAAAAGTAATAAAGTGATTAAGGTCTCATTTATGGCTACGTGGGCCGAAAAGGCTTGGTAGGCTGAGGTGGGTTATTGGTCTATGGGTGTTGTTAAAGGCACCCAAAATTTTATCCCAAAAATCACATAAAACCCCATATGATTTTTTTCATCACAAAACACCCAAAGTATGTTGGTTTTTTTCTCCCAGTGATCCATCACCGTGGAAAATCCATTTTCATGTGTGACCCCACTTTGACTCTTGAGGCGCCTCTTGATTTGGTGTTTGCAATAACAAGGAAAAATTAAAATGGCACATAAGGAATTCTCAAGGATCCACAGGGGTATGGAATGCCGAAAATGGTGTTATAATGGTCTGGATCAGTCTTGTCATTGAATCTTGTGTGCTTTGACAAGGAGAAAAGTTTTGGGGGCTTTGATAATTCTATATCAACAATATATTAGGAGGCGTACCCATGGTGCAATGGCATTCAAGTAAGATCTTCTGAAGTTCGTGCTAGGATGAAATTTAGGTATCCTCCAGCTCTTTCTTGATGAACTCTCATAGGTCGTTATGACCAATGCTCTTCTCGGGAGGCTAAGATTTTTCCAAATTGTTAGAGTGGTTATTTTAGAATGCTTATAAAGCCACCAAAGTACCCATTGTGACAACCCGCCTACTAAAATAAGGGGTGTCCATATCAATACTCCAATAATCAGAGGAATCATAGACGGTCCATTCTTAGCATCACTGTCGATTAAAATAATAGTACGAGATAATCACCAATTATTTTAGAAAATGGACTGTCAATTTAAATTTTTATAAGTAAAAGAGAAACACTTAGACAATCCCAATTGCAAAAATGGTGGATACCAAAAATCAACGAGTAATAGAATACAATATGCATAAATCAATAACCGAATAAGTTGTCGGTTAACAGACTAATACAAACGGGTTACACCCAGTATTACAATTTAAATATCACATTATAATAAATGATTACAATGCATGAGCAACACGCTCGAATAAATGTACTGAACATAACTAAAGTACAAAAGGATAGAAGCGTCTAAAACAAATATCCTACAACACCCGTAAAATGCTGTAGCTCTAAGACAACTGGAATGGAGAGGTCAATACGGGAGTCCTTGCGGAGGAGCACCTGAACGGACAAAGAGTTGCATGAAAAATAAGGAATTATAGACGGGTCAGGGCCCAGTTTGATATGATTACCATGTGATGAAATTGCATGACAGTAATGAACGTAATTATCTCTCGCAATATAAATCATACAATTTCTCACCTCTGAATCTAGAAGCAAAACTTAGCGCAATATCAATGCTAATGCTCAATGTTCAAAATAAACATGGGAGAACTTACCTATCGTACTCAAGGAGACATCATATCAACTAATCACAATATAAAGTTCCTATCTTTCAAGGAAATACATGTATGGCAAATTCATTTTATCAAATGTTTACCAAATAAATTTCATTTTATCTCATAACTTTCCATTCCCCTTCTTCCATCTAGGGAAATGCATTTTAAGGCCCATTTTATTATCATAAAAAGATGCTTTATCAACTTATATGTTCCCATTTCCCTTCTTCCATCCATGAAATGTATTTAAAACCAATTCATTTATCCTATTTCCCTTCTTCCATCCAGGAAATGTATTTAAAGCCATTTTATTATCATAAAATGCTTTAACATCAATAATGTCCCAAATTATTAAGAATAGTTATATTCACATACATATAACGATTCTAAGATCGTCCCTCCGAGTTTCCCCACTGGACGCACCCCTAAATGGCTATCATCTTCCAGGGCCTATCAAACAAGACAACTTGGGATCCTACCGAAACGTTGGGAAGCGGCCATACCCATGCGAGTGAGTCATAACCACACCCAGAATTACCTCACTAGCTCAGAACAAATATATAATAACCGGTCATATGGACGAGGGCTATATTCACTCTGCATTCATTAGCCGAGGGACTTTACATCACACGCGCAACTTCCCTTATGATAGCGATTTAGAGAAGTGTGTTCACATAATTTATCAATTATGACAATCATTTTTCCCATTTTGAAACCATTCACTTTTACATTTTCGAAACCATTTATTCTCAATAATGAAATACTAATTTTAGAATGTGCATTTCTTATTCTTAAGGTTATAATTTATTTAGGACCTAAGACCCAAAGTGATAATATCCTCAAACTCGTCTCTAAGAGCCCACAAATATCCTAAGTCATCAAAGTGAGTCTCCCTCAATAATAATCTGCCAAAAGTCCCAACATTCTCATTTTTACCTTTTGTTAGTTCTAGGTTAACTTCCTATTTCATTCGGACATTAACCTACAGAAACTAACCCTTAGAATAAGGCCAATTAATCCCATGCTAGCCTAGGATATTTGTCTAACCAACACGACCATCTAGGAATCTTCATTACTCCCCAAAGGAAGGTTCCTAAACCTCGAACCTAAAAGGAAAGGGCTAAAAACTAAATTAGAAAAGTATCCTAAAAATGCAGATAGGCCGAATCGATTCGGTCAAGAGGATATAACCAGTTTGCATAACCCCGAATCGATTTGCATTGTCTGAATCGATTCGTTCAACTCAGACCTGACACCTTCCCCATTACCGAATCGATTCACTAGTGGCGAATCGATTCGGCCCTGCAGAATTTTCCCATTTTGAGCTACGGGTTGTATAAACCCTAAAAGTCCCAAACCCAAATCTCTCAATTTCTCTTAACAACAACAAAATTTAACTCTCCCAAATAACTTCTACACAACTAATAACTAATATATATTCCTCAAATCAATTTTTAATCAAGATTAAAGGATTAAACACCAAAAATTCCCAAAACCCATAAATGGTTTAAATCTCCCAAAAACTAACTACACATGCAAATTATCACATTAAATCAATATCTAGCAAGTAAGAAACTTGCCTCGAGTTTGTAGTCTCGTATTCTCCTCCGGTAGCAATGATTTTCGGTTCCAATCTTCCATTTTTCTCTCTTTTCTCCCATTTCTCCCAACTCTCTCTTCCCTCTCTCTCTCTCTTTCTTGGCTTATAACATAATATTGAGAAAATAAAAGGGTAGGGAGACTTAACCGACTTTAAAACATAAATTCCCCTCTTTTAAATATTTATACACCATTAAAATGACTCGTAACTACATAATTGAGTCATAACCGGTCAAAAGTGCTCGAAACTCAAAAATACCACTTAGCACTTATTTTGACTATATCAACTATTCTAAAACCAACCTCACCCCCTATTTTGGCATTCGGAGTAACGTACAATATTTGTATGTTCCTACGTCATGTTATTTCATTAATTATGTTCCAACTTAAATATAATTCATAACCGTCGTGTAAAGTGCAACGACGCAATAAAATACAACATAGCGTTATTTACCTTCTCATAATGGTAAAAAGGCAAAACATGGTAAATATTATCCCTTAACTCACGGGAAATAATATTTACTCCAACTTCCTCTAATTTATAAAATTACCCCATCAAGCAAAATAATATAAAATAGTCGATCAAAAGTCTGGGTTGTTACATACTCCCCCCTTAGAAGGGAATTTTGCCCTCAAAATTCAGGCATACCCCATAATCATATAAAGGGTATACTATTATAAGCTATCATTCTAACATCCTCCGCAAACTCGTCGGTATTGGGGCATCCCTATTGGGCTAGGACCAAGGTCGTTACTATTCGATCTTAGTCTACCTTCTTTGTGCTCTAACATAGCACCTAGTCGTTCCTCATGAACTATCGATACTAACTTCAACAACGGAAGAAAGTGCCTACATAACTCAGCACAAGTTACCTTTCCTCCTGAATCACGTTATACCCATTCTAGGTAATACTGCATGAACATTAATTTTCTACCTCCAAAACTACATGATCTCTTTTCGAGTCGGCGTATCCCTTCAAAGCATGCGGCTCAATGAGCCCCAATCATTTAAGAAATGTTACTGGACCACTCCAAGACCAAGGAACATATTGTTCACGGGTTCCATCCACAAACATGCGAATCACTTAGACGACTACACAAGGCCACTCACGGTACCATACTTATAGACACGATCTGAATTTATGGTACGAAAAATCAATCCATAAAAGCTATTACTCCCATCCTTCCTTTAAGTCAAACACGTCCATTCAAAGTATGCCTTTCGGGATTAGGTTAATGTTCTCCGTTCATGTCCATCCACTTATGGGTGGTAGGATATACCCAACTTCAATTCGGTTGCCATTTCTTTCTGGAAACTTTACCAAAACTTCGAAACAAAAATCTATTCTCAGTCCAACACTATATTGATAGGCACCCTATACAGTCCCATAACTTCACTATAAAGAGCTGGGCGTACTCATCCATAAATAGTCCGCCCATATCGGTTAGAAATGCAGCTCTTTGGTCAAATAGGATCATGACCATTGCGGTGCCATCAATTCAATGAAGATGTTCATGAATATACCCTTCCTTGTTCCACCACTACTCTCTTCATACTAGTAGGTGAAATGATCAATCACGAACATGAATGCTCTTACTACAAATCCCTACTAGTTACCCTCACGGTTTCCTACTTGGCGCATCAGCTACCCCATCTGCATTTCCTTAGCGAAAGGTAATATCCAATTGATAGTCCTTTACGAACTCCAAACACCAACTCTGGCGCTCCGATAATATATTATAACAACTATTTTGTTGATGCAAAAAACTGGACCGAATCCCATTTTTATGATCACAGATAAATAGATGAAAGAAATCCAATCAAGCACATGAGAGACAAATATTTTTAAAGTGGTTCGGCTATAAGAAAAAGCCTACGTCCACTGTTATTTTATTCTCAGGGGTTTACAATAGCACCATAGGGTGTAGAGAGAGAAAGGATGTGTATTGATTAGGCATAAATTCTTCCTAATTTATCCCTTAAATTCGGTACTTTAATCACCTCGAACAATGTAATTGGATTGACTTTATCTCATAATCTTGCTACTGACTTCTCCTAACAAGTACACCGAGTTTCTGGTATTTCGTTATGATTTTACAGGTGTCTAATGTCAAGAAATGGAAGAAAGAAACCGGAAGAATAGAGAAAGTCAACAAGAAAAGTCAAAAGGGCAAAAGAGTCATTCCTACCCAGAATCCGGATGAGGTACCTAAAGAGAAGTTGAAGGTATCATCCTCACAAGCACCTAGGAAGAAACGGCACCTCAATCGGATACCCGGAGCAAAAGATATGGGCAGTCAAAGTTTGAAGGAAAAGTCAAATAGGCGGACCGGTCCGCCTAAGACCCGGACCGAACCGATGTACACAAATCCAGAGAACTGCGAACCGAAGGCGAACCGAAGAAGGCAAAAATTAAAAGAACCGATCCGCTTTAGAGGCAGACCGATCTGCCTAAGGGCCGGACCGGTCCGCACATCGAGATTTTGTTTTCTGATTCTCCTCTAAAGACTCCGACTTATACTCAACTTCTTGTAATTTCATGTAGGGTATAAAAACCCGAATTATATTCATTGTAAAGTAGGCAAGAACGGAGGGGGTTAGTTTAATCTCTCCTTTTCTTCCACAAACCCTAGTTTAGCAACTTTATTCATTTTAATTTAAGACTGAAGCTTTGATTCCGATTGTGAGTACTTCTAGTTAATTGATTGACTGCTGTGGTAACAATATTAGTGAGTATTTCATCTTTTCAATTCTCTTTTACATCATTGTACGAGTTGCCTTAGATTAATCATGGTTTTCTGCACATTGAAATCTGTTTTCATCACTTTCGGTATGTCCGACTAGATTTCCAAGGTCGGGTTACATGAACCCAACCTGATGTGGTAATTGCACGTATAAAATTAATCCTCTGAATTAAGTGATTAATTGTGACCGTATTGCGTAGGAACACAATAATTATAGGTCTAAATATCTCGTTTGCCTCGGGGTAACCGGGATGATTGAGAATATAATTCGAGTGTCACTATCGTGATACCGATTTACTCATCCTTTGATTAAGTATGACGCGGGCTTGAACCTCGTATACGTAATGCTTGGGAGTACTAAATACTGGGTCAAATTAATTAGATAAATTTACGATTAGTATTATAACTGCAGTACACTAGGGTTGGGGGATTGTAATCTCGTCCTAGTTTTTCCATCATCGCATTTAAAAGTTCAAATAAAATTTTCATTCACATTTTAGGTAATTTAGTGTAATTGCACATTTTCATAATTACATAATTGCATTTAGCTTAATCATTCCCAAAAATCAAATCTTTTTCTTTCTTTTTAGAGTCATCATTAGGATTCCTCGGTCTTATCCCGTCGTCACAACTCCGTTGTCCTTTTTCCCTGAGGATCGATACCCGACTTGTCGGATTATTACTTGAACGATAGGCTTGCACTTGAGCCTAGAGAGTACACACTTTAGAGACACATTCTGAGTCGTGTCAAGTTTTTGGCGCCGTTGCCGGGGATTTAGGTAGACTTAGGATTAGATCGAGTTAATCCAAAACTTTGACCAAAAATTCAAAAATCTAAAAAATAAAAAAATATAAAAAGCACAAAGAGATTCACCACCATCTCTCCTAAGCTTTAATGCAAAACTCTGAAACCACTCCCACACCCCAAAATACTCCAACCAGCATTCACGAAAATCCACTTGTTGACTATAATCCTAATAATCCCCACACTCCACAAGCCCCACAGTTCTGGATCCCACCTCCCACACCGTCACACTCAATCTCTAGCAACACTCCCTTCTCCTTCGTAGGACACACTTTGAGCACACCCAGTGAGAGCACCGAATCGTCAAGTGAGAGAGAGATGTCGCAACATAGTAATGCACCTACCGGTGAGAAAGAGCCTCCGTACCACCCGTTGAGAAAATTCTTATATCCCGAGCGCACTGTCACTCAGGGATGCATTATACTCCCGTATAATGCCGGCAGTTCCGATTCAAAAATGGGATGATCCAGATGCTACCACATTATCACGGTATGGATTCTGAAAAGCCATACCTGCATATAAGGGAATTTGAGGACGTGTGTGATACTCTCAACGATCAAACTTGCACACAAGAGGTGATTCGCCTCAAACTCTTCCCATTCTCGTTAAAAGATAAAGCTAAGACCTGGCTATGGTCTTTACCTCCGAGCTCGATTCCATCTTGGAACGAGTTACAATCCAGATTTCTCAAGAAGTTCTTGCCACCACATTGAACAATCCCCATAAAGGCTCAGATTCAATCGTTCAGGCAATTGGATAATGAGCCATTCCATCGATGTTATGAGCGTTTCAATGAGTTAACTGCTTCGTGCCCCCATCATGGATTTGATACAGCTCAAATCATTTCCTTCCTCTATAATGGGTTGAACCTTAACTCCAAGAAACTCATTGAAACCATGGGTAGTGGTCCGTTTATCGAACTAGACTGCCAAGATGCTGAGCTTCATCTGAGGTATATCGCCGAGACTATCCAATCATGGGACATTTCTGATCCAAATGCTCAGAATCGAAATCGTCAAGCGACCACCACTCCTACGGCGTCCGGCCTATACCATGTAGATAAGACCTTTATGTCGGACAGTCGGTTGGACACTCTTGAGAAAGGATTTCGAGATTTATGTGAGGTAGTTGGATCTATCAAAAATCCCATCGAAAAGGTGTGTGCGATTTGTGAGGCGGGACATTCAACTGAGGAATGCCCGACGATACCCACCTGCAAAGTAATGTTGCAGGAGCAAGTTAGTGGTATAGGAGGCTATAAGGGTAATTTCAGTGCCCCGCACGGGAATTCATGCAACCCTTCGTGGAAAAACCATCCCGTTTTTAGCTACGGGCAACAACATGCCGCAATGAACCCTCCTTCGCATGTTGCCCCTCCTCCACCACAACAATTTCAACAAGCTCCACACATGCAAGGACATGTGCAAGCACCGCCACCCCATGGAAATTATATCCCGCCACAGCGGAGAACTCTCGAGGATACCATGAATCAATTCATTGCAAGCCAGACTGCAAACAATGCCAAATATGATCGTCTGATCGGCGACATAAATGTAAATCTGTCAAAAATACAATCCTCATTGAGTGTTCAAGAGAAGGGCAAATTCCCTGCCCAAGGCCAACGACCTCCCCAAGGTCAGACTAGTGTTAGCTCCACATCCACTGAACATCAGGAGCAATGTCAAGCAGTGACCACTCTTCGTAGTGGAAGAGTCGTTGATTTATCACCTCCTCCACACGACACAACAAAAGACAAGGAGATTTCTCCCGGCACGAAAGAGGCCGAAGATATCCCCTTAAACGAGAGTGATAAGGAAGACACTAGTGAGCCTGAGGTGGTAGTGAAACCACCCTCCGCAGCACCATTTCCTCGAAGATTGATTCCCGCTCAAAAGGGGAATCCACGTGATGAAGTGCTAGAAGTACTTAAGCAAGTCAAGCTAAATTTACCTTTCCTTTATGCCATCAAACAAATTCCAGCCTACGGCAAGGTTATCAAAGATTTGTTGACGGTGAAAAGGAGGATGAAGGTTAAGAAGAATGTCTTCCTAGCACAGAACATGAGCTCCATCCTACTCAATGAGCTCCCTCCTAAATTCAAAGATCCCGGTGCACCCACCATTTCCTGCATCATTGGAGAGAACAAAATTGAAAAAGCCTTACTTGACTTGGGAGCAAGTGTCAATATCCTCCCTTACTCCATCTATAGGCAACTTGATTTGGGCGACCTCAAGCCCACAAGAATCACTCTCCAATTAGCGGATCGAACTGTGAAGGTCCCACGAGGTGTAGTAGAGGACTTGATCGTTCAAGTTGACACTTTCTACTTCCCAGTAGACTTTGTCATTTGGGACACGGAGCCTTCCTTAACCTCGACCAATCATGTTCCCATCATTCTCGGGCGCCCATTTTTAGCGACAGCCAACGCTATTATTAACACAAGGAATGGGCGAATGCAACTCACTTTTGGGAATATGACATTAGAGACCAACATCTTCAACATAGCCCAACATACGGGAGAGGAAGATGATATTCACGCGGTGAGTCTCATAGATGAGATAGTATAGGAGTACTTTGAGGAGAATTGTTGTGGCGATGCCTTAGGATCCTGTCTGGTTTCGAGCAATGAGAGTGAGGGGACGTATACTGAGTACGAGAGGGAGATTGAGGAGTTAAGAGAGTTACTCGATGAGAGAGCGTCGGACGAGGACGCGAGAGATGTGAATTGGGTTTCTAAATTCGAGGAGTTACCACTACGGGATACACGCGTTGTTCCCTCTGACGAAAAGTTTCCAACCCTTGAATTAAAGAAACTCCCCTCCCATATCAAATATTCATACTTAGGAGAGGATGAAACATTCCCTGTTGTTATCTCCTCTAGCCTAGATGAAGGGCAGGAGGGCAAATTGTTGAGAATTCTGAGGAAGCACCAAGGTGCTTTTGGTTGGTGTATAGCTGATTTGAAGGGGATAAGTCCTCTGATTTGCACTCACAAGATTCACCTCGAAGAGGATGTCAAGCCCTCTGGGGAAATGCAAAGAAGACTGAACCCCAACATGAAAGAAGTTGTGAGAACCGATATCATTAAACTATTGGATGCCGAGATTATCTACCCAATCTCGAATAGCAAATGGGTGAGCCTTATTCAAGTCGTCCCGAAGAAGTCGGTTATGACTGTGATTGAGAATGCTAAGGGAGAGCTTGTTCCGCAACGCACCACCACCGGTTGTCGTGTGTGCATTGATTACCGGAAACTCAATGCGGGAACAAGAAAAGACCATTTCCCATTACCATTCATTGATCAAATGCTTGAAAGAGTAGCGGACCACCCTTATTATTGCTTCCTTGATGGTTATTCTGGATATAACCAAATTGAGGTAGATGTACTTGACCAAGAGAAGACAACCTTCACTTGCCCTTTTGGTACGTTTTCCTACAAACGTATGCCATTAGGCTTGTGTAATGCACCCGCGGCCTTTCAAAGGTGCATGTTGAGCCTATTTAGTGACATGGTCGAAAGAGGACTTGAGGTGTTCATGGACGATTTCAGCGTTTTTTGCACCTCTTTCGATCTTTGTCTAGAAAAATTGGAGCAAGTACTTGCTCGGTGTGTGGAGAAGAACTTAGTGCTGAATTGGGAGAAATGCCATTTCATGGTCACTGAAGGAATAGTTCTTGGCCACATAGTATCATCTAAAGGCATAGAGGTTGATAGGGCTAAGATAGATGTCATAGCTGACCTTACCCCACCGAGATCGCTTAAAGACGTGCGCTCATTCTTGGGTCACGCAGGGTTTTATTGAAGGTTCATTAAGGACTTTAGCGCTATCGCTAGACCCTTAAGTAACCTTCTCATGAAGGACAACCCTTTTGAGTGGATCGAGGCATGCCAAAGCTCCTTTGACAAATTAAAGAACATGCTCGTGTCCGCTCCCATCATGCAAGTTCCGGATTGGTCCCTACCGTTCGAACTTATGTGTGATGCAAGCGACTACGAGATTGGGGCCGTTTTGGGCCAACATAAAGATAAACAAGCTCATGTCATCTACTATGCTAGCCGGACCCTTACCGGACCTCAACTCAACTACTCTACCACGGAGAAGGAGTTGCTAGCGGTAGTCTTTGCCCTTGATAAGTTCAGATCGTATCTCATTGGTTCTCCTATAATTGTCTTCACCGACCACGCGGCGTTGAAATATCTACTCGCTAAGAAAGACGCCAATCCGCGCCTCATAAGGTGGATCCTACTCCTACAAGAGTTCAATCTCTCCATTAAAGATAAAAAAGGAGTAGAAAATGTCGTTGCCGACCATCTATCACGGTTTTCGTCCGACATACCTAGTGATCCCATTCCCATTGACGAATACTTTCCTGATGAGCAACGTTTTGCTACCTCTTCTTTACCTTTGTTTGCGGATATAGCAAGCTACCTTGTCACGGGAGCCGTCCCTCCCGACTGGACACCGCAAGATAAGAAGAGGTCTCTTACTTGGTCGCGCATGTTCTTCTACGATGATCCATTCTTGTTTAAATATTGCGCCGACCAAATCATCCGACGATGCGTACCGGATGACAAGATCCCGAAAGTCATCCAGTTTTGTCATTCGGAAGCGTGTGGAGGCCACTTTTCCATGAAAAAGACGGTCGCTAAAATTCTACAATGCGGTCTATATTGGCCAACATTATTCCGGGATGTGAACAATGCTTGCAAATCTTGCAATAGGTGCCAACGGACGGGAGCCATTACTCGACGAGACATGATGCCTCTTACCCCCATACTCATCATTGAGATCTTCGACTGTTGGGGTATCGACTTCATGGGTCCCTTTCCCCCGTCCTTTGGTTTCCTATACATCCTTGTTGCGGTAGATTACATTTCTAAATGGGTAGAAGCTATAGCTACTAAAACAAATGACAACAAGGTGGTGATAAAGTTCCTACAGGAACACATACTTTCCCGCTTCGGTGCTCCGAAAGCGATAATTAGTGATAATGGCAAGCACTTTTGCAATTGGCCATTCGGGAAGCTTATGAGAAAGTATGGCGTCTTTCACAAGGTTGGAACGACATACCACTCACAAACAAATGGGCAGGCCGAACTAGCGAATCGTGAGATCAAGAACATTCTCGAGAAGACTGTCAATCCTAACCGGAAAGATTGGTCACTTAGACTGAACGATTCGCTATGGGCCTATCGCACCGCATACAAAAATCAGCTTGGCATGTCCCCTTTCCGCTTTGTGTATGGCAAGCCTTGCCATCTCCCCGTGGAGTTAGAACACAAAGCGTATTGGGCAATTAAGGAGCTCAATTATGCCATGGATAAAGCCGGTGAAGCTCGCAAGCTTCAAATAAATGAGTTAGAGGAGATACGCAATGATGCGTATGAGAATGCCAAAATTTCCAAAGAAATGATGAAACTCGCTCACGATAGCATCATTCGACGCAAAGAGTTTCTTCCCGGGAAAAAAGTTCTTCTCTATAACTCTCGGCTTCATCTCTTTTCGGGCAAGTTCCGGTCGCGATGGTCTGGCTCGTTTGTTGTCAAGAATGTTTTCCCCCACGGAGCTGTCGAAGTAGAAGATTTAAAAGGGGGAAATACATTCAAAGTGAATAGACAATGCCTAAAGCCATATCTTGAGGCGTGCGGGGAGGAAGTCGACACCGTTTGGTTGTCGGACCCCATTTACGGGGTAGAGTGAACGGTTTCAGTTAGGTCGTCGCACCCCCGACGCGTATGGGGTGAGAGTCGTGTATGTCGCGAGAGTCGTGTGTGTCGTTAGGATTTTAGTACATTTGGGTTTTAGCATGTGCATGTTCGGGAATTGGATCAACTCGGGTGACCGGTGATGTTGAGAGGTCCTTAGTCTATAATTGGTGAGGAGCGCGTTTTAAAAGTGCAATATTTCGAGGACGAGAGGTTGAAATCCAGTTTCGGGGAAATTCCAGCCAAAAATCCCCAGGCCGGACCGGTTCCTTTAAATTAAGTCCGGACCGGTCCGCCACCGGACCGGTTCCTTTAATTTTAGACCGGACCGGTCCGCCTGTCGAATTTTCTGGAAATTAAAGACCCGGACCGATCCGCCCCTGGACCGTACCGGTCCGCCTTCTGCAGATTCATTTAATCCTTCCCTCCCATTCACCCCCCTTCCCCCCAATTGCCATCCTTCCCTCCAATTCGGTTTCCCACATCCCCATACACCTTTTCCCTCCAAATCCCTTCCCCTCCACTATAAATTTAGCCCTACCCCTCCCCTTCTCTTCACACCTCAAACACAACTTCTCTCCTCTCCCTCTCCAAATTTTTGTGAGTTCCATCCTCTCTGTCTCCATGGCCCCCCGTGCTGCCCCCACCAAATACGCGTCCGCCGACATCCTACCCTCCGGTGGCAACGAGTTTCGCTCCCGCCAAGAGGAGCGATGGTGCACACTATTCTTCGGGACAAGTCGCAAACTCCATATGGAGCGCGCGGTTCAATGGAACGCGCTGCCCAATTCTATCACGGCCCTATTCATGGCCCGGGGGTGGTGTCGTTTCCTCAACGAACCCCATGACGCCGTGTGGGCTTCCGAGGTCCGGTTATTCTATGGAACACTCGTGCGGACGGGCCAATATGAGGCCCAAGATTACGTCGATGGGACGGTCGTTCCTTTTTCCTTAGCCATCCTCACGGCCAAATTGGCCACCTTTGGTGTTCCAGACCCCCAAGACTTCACATATCCTAGGAACGTTCCTCCGGTCGCTAAGGACATCATCATGGAACGCATTGCTCCAAACGTGGCTTGGGCGGGTCAAACCGTCGCTGTTGGACAACTCAACGAAATGGCGCGCCTCACTTTCCAAATTGTATGCGCCAACATTATTCAAACGTCCAACAATTCTGCCATGAGGCCTCGGCAAGCCACCTTGACCTATCACCTCTTCGATCCCCAAACGTCCATCCATTTGGCCCGCACATTGTATGCCGACATCATCACCGCCTCTTTGGATGAGAAGGGTGCCGCCCCTTTGCCCTATGCCCGTTTGATCACGTCTATCCTCCAAGACGGTGGCATTGAGGCCCCGCTCGACCGCACCCGGATTCCCGGTCCCTTTGGACAGGGCACTCGCACTAAGAGTGCCAAACAGCTAGCCATAATCCAGGCACGGCGGGGTCATGATAGCGAAGAAGAGGCCGCCTCGGGAGAGAGCGCGGGGGAGGAGGCAGCCGAAGCGGACGTTGAGATGGGTGACGTCGGCGCCGACGACGAGTCGACGGACGAGGAGGACGACCCAGATTTTGAGTGGGCGGGTAACGATATCTCGACCCGGTTGTCCACCCTTGAGACCCAATTCGAGACCTTTATGATCGACTACCGTCGAGATCAAAGTCGGGCGTCTCGAAGGCAAGCAGATATCTACCGACGCCTAGGGGACCCTAATGAGCCACTCCCATCACATTTCCATGACCCCGACGTGCCCAGCTCATCCCATTTCCCTTCCCCGTGATGTTTTGTTAGTTATGGACTGTTTTGATGTATTCCTTCTCATGTCACACATATGCTGTATTCCTGTTTGTACCACAGTCTTATGATATAAAAAGCTGCATTTTCTATATTTGTTTGTTTTAATTATTGCACTTCTTATTTTGCCTTATTTAGATTTTAGTCCTTTTTGCTTGAGGACAATGCAAAAGTCTAAGTTAGGGGGGGTCACAAGTGCATATTTCTAAAACTTCACAAATTTTCAAAAATGCCCAAAATTTCCAAAAAAATCATAAAATTTTGAAAAATCCAAAAATATTTTTGTTCAAAATAAATAAAAAAGTAGAATTCAATTTTTTCAAAAATATCATTAAAAGTCAAATTGGAGTCTCAAAGTGTAAAAAGTCAACATACACAAAGCCGAAACTGACCAAAGATGGAAATTGTGCAAAAATTGATGACTTAACGAATAAATGTGGAGATTAACAAACCCGGTGAGATTCGAGCCTATCACGTTTTGCGAGATTTTATATCAATCCGAGTTAATTGTTAACTCAAAGTTCTTTTTAGCGCGTAATAAGTTGTCAAGGATCTTAATTCTTTCATTTTGATCGGTTTTGAAAAATGTGTGCAATATTGCCTTGAAAAACGTGCCAAATTAGTCTCTAAATTAAATTCACCTCGAAACGCATATGGTAACACAATTGGCATTTTGGACAATGAAGTAGGCCCTCGTTTGTCACCCAAAAATATTGGCCAGAAAAAAGTAGCGAAAAAAAAATTACCCTTTGCAACCCAAATTGAGCCGAATAATTTTTCCTTTCGTTTGACAACCCGAAAAACCCAAAATGGCCCGGAATTGTGAAAGTTGAAAAATCCCAGAATTTGAGTCCGAAGAGTGCATAAAAAGGGGCAAGAGAAAAAAATAAATAAATGTGCTCAACAAAAATAGTGAGAAAAGAAAAGAAGTGAAAAACAAAAAAAATAGAGAAAAAGAAGAAAAAAATGAGCAATAGCCCAGAAAAAGAACCAACGGACATCATAAATAACTTTTCCAATTCCAACCTTCCCTACCACTTTCATTTTACCCAATACACCTTTAACCCGAAAAAAAGTACTAACCGAGTCTAAAGTGTAGAATTGGTTACCGCGTAGAGAGATAATACACCAAAAGATAATAAAGGAGATTAAGTGCGCGAATAAGAGGCAATGTTCCCGTTTTTAAAACCGTAATCCGTTGATGAGATCCTTTCACCATGAAATTTCCGTCTTTTTAATTGTATGCGGGATTTTGCGTCCATTATATTTACTCTTTATATTACTCATACCGAGAGAAAATCCATATTCCAAGTGGTTCGTTTGAGAGAGCTTCCCGTGAGAATTTGAAATCAAAATGAATTTTCGGATAAGTAACGTAATGATTAATCGGTGGAAATCGGCGGTTATTTCTGGCTTCGCAGACACGCACTACAGTTAGAGACTTGTAAACATGACTTAATGATGGCTATTTTCTGGAAAAGTTTGAATTATATAATTTTTGGTTATTTTGAAGTTCTTTGAGTCGAATTTTGTGGGTATATTCTCTACAAACCCTCATGAGACACAACTCGTCCCACTAGGGTAACCTAGGGGTTTAAAGGCTTGTTGCATACGCTAAATGCAATCGCGTGCCCGCGAAAGAGGTATTTTATCCCAATAAAATGTTTTTCAAGAAGTTGAGCCTTGCTAGAATTCTTTTACATTGCTCGGGACGCGCAAAGTTCTAAGTTAGGGGGGTTTGATTATGCATAAATTCTTCCTAATTTATCCCTTAAATTCGGTACTTTAATCACCTCGAACAACGTAATTGGATTGACTTTATCTCATAATCTTGCTACTGACTTCTCCTAACAAGTACACCGAGTTTCTGGTATTTCGTTATGATTTTACAGGTGTCTAATGTCAAGAAATGGAAGAAAGAAACCGGAAGAATAGAGAAAGTCAACAAGAAAAGTCAAAAGGGCAAAAGAGTCATTCCTACCCAGAATTAGGATGAGGTACCTAAAGAGAAGTTGAAGGTATCATCCTCACAAGAACCTAGGAAGAAACGGCACCTCAATCGGATTCCCGGAGCAAAAGATATGGGCAGTCAAAGTTTGAAGGAAAAGTCAAATAGGCGGACCGGTTCGCCAAAGACCCGGACGGGACCGATGTACACAAATCCAGAGAACTGCGAACCGAAGGCGAACCGAGGAAGGCAAAAATTAAAAGAACCGATCCTCTTTAGAGGCAGACCGATCCGCCTAAGGGCCGGACCGGTCCGCACATCGAGATTTTGTTTTCTGATTCTCCTCTAAAGACTCCGACTTATACTAAACTTCTTGTAATTTCATGTAGGGTATAAAAACCCGAATTATATTCATTGTAAAGTAGGCAAGAACGGAGGGGGTTAGTTTAATCTCTCCTTTTCTTCCACAAACCCTAATTTAGCAACTTTATTCATTTTAATTCAAGACTGAAGCTTTGATTCCGATTGTGAGTACTTCTAGTTAATTGATTGACTGCTGTGGTAACAATATTAGTGAGTATTTCATCTTTTCAATTCTCTTTTACATCATTTTACGAGTTGCCTTAGATTAATCATGGTTTTCTGCACATTGAAATCTGTTTTCATCACTTTTGGTATGTCCGATTAGATTTCCTAGGTCGGGTTACATGAACCCAACCTGATGTGGTAATTGCACGTATAAAATTAATCCTCTGAATTTAGTGATTAATTGTGACCGTATTGCGTAGGAACACAACAATTATAGGTCTAAATATCTCGTTTGCCTCTGGGTAACCAGGATGATTGAGAATATAATTTGAGTGTCGCTATCGTGATACCGATTTACTCATCCTTTGATTAAGTATGACGCGGGCTTGAACCTCGTATACATAATGCTTGGGAGTACTAAATACTGGGTCAAATTAATTATATAAATTTACGGTTAGTATTATAACTGCAGTACACTAGGGTTGGGGGATTGTAATCCCGTCCTAGTTTTTCCATCATCGCATTTAAAAGTTCAAATCAAATTTTCATTCACATTTTAGGTAATTTAGTGTAATTGCACATTTTCATAATTACATAATTGCATTTAGCTTAATCATTCCCAAAAATCAAATCTTTTTCTTTCTTTTTAGAGTCATCGTTAGGATTCCTCCGTCTTATCCCGTCGTCACAACTCCGTTGTCCTTTTTCCCTGAGGATCGATACCCGACTTGTCGGATTATTACTTGAACGACAGGCTTGCACTTGAGCCTAGAGAGTACACACTTTAGAGACACATTCTGAGTCGTGTCATGTATCTTGTGTATCGGGTTTCTAGGTTCTCTTTGTTCTCCTTTTTTCTTGGCTAAGGGAATACATGTATTTATAGTGATGGGAGATAAAGAGATTCATTGTATGTAGACATTTATGTCTACATTCAACGAATCTGATTGTTGAATTGCTTGGTATGCTATGTGTTATCATCTATTAATACAGTATAAATGAACATTAAGGCTCATTAAATGCGCTGCCATCTTCATTAATGCACATTAAATGCATAGTTATCATTTGATCTTCCTGGTTGGTATGCCGACCAACTCTCCTCGGGTGCCGACTAACTCTCCTCGGGTGCCGACCAACTCTCCTCGGGTGCCGATTAATACTCCTCGGGTGCCAACTAATTTTCCTCGGGTACTGACCAACTCTCCTCAGGTGCCGACTAATACTCCTCGGGTGCCGACCAACTCTCCTCGGATGTCGAATATTGCCACGTAGGATGACATGTGTCCTTTTCTGATTGGTCCTCGTAGATGGAGAATTTTTGGGTTAATAGAAGCCCACAATGCTCCATGCTTGATGGTTTACTTGAAAGGATGGAGTATTTATTCTGCAGTGTTGCTTGGTGCTTGTGAAATTCTTGATCTACCTTATTGATTTGTTCAACATAAAGTGCATTATCTCCTGGACGACATATGATGCAGACTGATCGATGGTTGCTAATATTTCTTTTGAGGAACTCTGTGTGCTATGTATCACCCCTGGGAATTTGGATGCATCCATGCCATAGTATGCAGCTTGTAGCTTTTCATAATCTTCAACTATGTTGATTGGTTTGCTAGCCGACCAACTGCCTCTTGTGCCGAGCAAGTGAGTGCTAACTTCACGCACTTGATTCTTCTGATTTATGATCCTCTGAATACTTTGTTGAGTAACATACTAGCTTTTGAACCCAACTCTTCAATCTGATTAGTACCAAGCTAGTGGTGGACTTCGAAACCTTTTCATACAACTTCTTCTTCAGTATTGGTCGGGCAGTAGTAGTAAAGATCTCAGTGCTGTAGATGCTGAATTTGACTTCTGAACTTTAATAGTATGTGCATAATAACTCCTGAATATGCCTCCTGAACTTCTGAATGCCTCCTGAACTTTAATATGGCTCCTGAACATCAATAGCATGTGCATAATAACTCCTGAGTATGCCTCCTGAACTTCAATAGCCTCCTGAACTTCATAAGCAAAATTAGCTCCTGAGAAAGAAAAATAACTTCTGAATGATAATTAGTTGGGCTTGAATCTGATGCTCGACTGCATGATGTTATGAGAATGTGCCACCGAATGAACAACTGGATTTTTAATAGAGCCCCCAAGTGTGGAATGTGAACTTTGAATGCTTTTTGCTTGATCGCTTTCACATACTCATAAAATGTTTTCGACCAACTGTAGTTGACAGCTTCTTATTTTCGACCAACCTGAGTTGACATTTTTAGTAATAGTTTTACTTCCCGTAGGAATACATAGTTTTACTTCCCGGAGGAATACATTTACTTCCTAACCAACATAAGTTGGCATTTTTAGGAATATATAGTTTTACTTCCCGTAGGAATACATAGTTTTACTTCCCGGAGGAATACATAGTTTTACTTCCCGTAGGAATACAAGTTTTACTTTCCGGAGGAATAAAAGTTTTACTTTCCGGAGGAATACAAGTAGCTTTACTTCCCGGAGGAATACAAGTAGCTTTACTTCCCGGAGGAATACAAATTTTACTTCCCGGAGGAATACAAGTTTTACTTCCCGGAGGAATGTATTTTTGATAATAAATGATAGAGACTTCCTCGGAGCTGACCAACAGATTGTTGGGAATAGAATAAGATATAATAAATGCTGGAGACTTCCTCGGCGCTGATCAACAGATTGTTGGGAATAAAATATAATAAATGCTGGAGACCTCCTTGGAGCTGACCAACAGATTGTTGGGAATAAGATATAATAAATGCTGGAGTCCTCCTCGGCGCTGACCAACAGATTGTTGGGAATAAGATATAATAAATGTTGGAGACCTCCTCGGAGCTGACCAACAGATTGTTGGGAATAAGATAATATAAACGTTGGAGACCTCCTTGCTGAAATAAGAATAGAATATGCATCCAAATAGATATAAAGAATAATTAAAAATAATAAAATGCCTCGTTGATCTGTCGAGGTAGAATTATATAATGCCGAACAAAAATAAGTTCTTCCAGAACATAAGAATATGGTCGAGAACGTTGTCAGGCCTGAATATAAATAAGAATTATCCGACCAACTATCCGTTGGGGGTGAAATACAACGAATGTTGTATTTCTCCTTAAAGCTGAATAAGTATCTTGTCGAGGCACAATTGCATAATGCCGAATAAGAATAATATTTTTCAGAACATAAGAATATGGCCGAGAACTTTGTTGGGCCTGCATATAAATAAGAATTACCCCGACCAACTATCCGTTGGGGGTGACATATAATAAATGTTATAGTTCTCCTCGGAGCTGAATATGATAATAAGTATCTCACCGAGTTCCATGTTGAGATGAATATAGAATATGAATCCAAAGGGATATATAGAATAATTTGTGCTTGAGCCGATATCTGGGCCTGAATATCAATAAGAATTGCCCCGGCCAACTATCTGTTGGGGGTGAAATATAATAACTGTTGTAGCTCTTCCTCAGAGCTAAATATGAAAATAAGTATTTCGCCGAGCTCCATGAAGAGATGAATATAGAATATGAATCCGAACGGATATATAGAATAATCCGTGCTTGAGTACAAATCAAAGCAATAATAAAATATATAGTTCCTTGCTGAGGTGAAATTTCATAATAGTTTCCAGATTGTTTTCGAGCATTCGTCGGCGTTGAGTCTTGTTCCTGTAAAAATTAATATCTTGCTCTACCATATGTGTAGGCTGAATTGATTAGTCATGAGAATAATTTAATCATTCAATAAATATATGATAGGTATATGCTCGAGAAATAAAAATATTAATTTCAGAAAATGAAATAATATATGTTGGCTGATATGTCGAGGCAAAATTGCCTGATGTCGAGCAATACTAGTTTCCAGAGGTTTACGAGATCTTTCATCGGGATTGAATCTCGTCCCTATGAAATTTTAATAGGCTGCCCGAGCACCAGTCGAGACTAGAGAAAATAATTATTATCATGAGAATAATTATTCAGCCAAACAATATGTGATGTGTATCAGCATAAAATAATAAAAATTTCAAAATATGAAATAATATTTTTATGCCAAATGTGTGTGAGATGGACAAATTTTTATCAGATATGCATCATAAATAAGACGTAGAGTTTTTTGTAAAGTTATTTAATCTCCAACAACTAATCAGGTATAAGTTTCTATTTGAAAATTATTTATCACTTGGTTTTAAAAATATTTTTGGGGTGATCACAAGTTAAAAAAGACTTAAGCCCCTGTTTATCTCCGAGCTGAACTCGTGTTTAAAGAAATATCTGGGGTGCTTCGCATTTTTTAATACCCAAAGATTCTACTGCTGCCGACAAACGGCATGGATGTTGCCGACCAACATTTAAGGATATCTCAAGTTATAGAATATATGGCCCAAGATGATGCCGACAAACAATATGGATGGATGACCAGAATATCTCGAATCCTTAGATCAGAAAAATAACATTCGATGTAAAATTTAAGCATTAAGAATGTTAATTAAATGAATAATTATCTAATCCACTATATCGTGTGATTCCGATAAAGAAACCCCATGATGTGATGAACGAGGGACCAACATATCAAATTTATACCCAGAGTCTTGATATGGTCATGATTGTTTTACTGATCCTCTTTTACAAGAGGTGGGTAATGATTTTTCAGGTGAGAGAAAATTATTTTTTATATTGATCCTCTCCTATTCCTTATTTGGAGAGATAAAAATATGTTGAATGATCGAAGTTATTACCAAATTTATATAAAAAACAGTCAGTCTCATTGACATAGATGGAAGATAAACCAAATTAAGTATATAGTTCATAAAAATGAATGCAAAGAGACTCAAACTTTGAAGAGAGAGAAAATAGATCTGGGTCATGATTTCCCTGAGAAAACTTTTTATTGTCTTTAACCTTTTCCCATTCTTTTATTAAAAATCTGATGGGAATTTGAATAGACATCAAAGATCTTACAAAATTTATAATGAAAATTATCAATGAAAATTATCAAATCTTATCATCGTCGTATATATTGGTATATGTAATCATTTAAAATATTTATTCCATGACATAAAATTGAAACTTGAGAATCAAGCAAAGAGTTATGATTTATAAAATCCACTATTTTTCAGATTTCTAAAAAAGAATTGATCTAATAGTTATGATTTAAAAATCAGGATATGCAACATTTGCAGATAAAATTTGGACAATTAATTTATGTATATAAACATAAAAATCATGATTGAATCAAAATATGTATGTATAATGATTATACGTAGAGAAAATAAAAACTTAGCTTTTGATGGAGAACAATGGTTGTAACACGTTCCCACAGACGACGCCAATCTGTTGATGCAAAAAACTGGACTGAATCCCATTTTTATGATCACAGATAAATAGATGAAAGCAATCCAATCAAGCACATGAGAGACAAAGATTTTTAAAGTGGTTCGGCTATAAAAAAAAGCCTACGTCCAGTGTTATTTTATTCCCAGCGGTTTACAATAGCACCATAGGGTGTAGAGAGAGAAAGGATGTGTATCTTGTGTATGGGGTTTCTAGGTTCTCTTCGTTCTCCTTTTTTCTTGGCTAAGGGAATACATGTATTTATAGTGATGGGAGATAAAGAGATTCATTGTATGTAGACATTTATGTCTACATTCAACGAATCTGATTATTGAATTGCTTGGTATGCTATGTGTTGTCATCTATTAATACAGTATAAATGTACATTAAGGCTCATTAAATGCGCTGCCATCTTCATTAATGCACATTAAATGCATAGTTATAATTTGATCTTCCTGGTTGGTATGCCGGCCAACTCTCCTCGGGTGCCGACTAACTCTCCTCGGGTGCCGACCAACTCTCCTCGGGTGCCGACTAATACTCCTCGGGTACTGACCAACTCTCCTCGGGTGCCGACCAACTCTCCTCGGATGTCGAATATTGCCACGTAGGATGACATGTGTCCTTTTCTGATTGGTCCTCGTAGATGGAGAATTTTTGCGTTAATAGATCAAGAATTTCACGAGCACCGAGCAACACTGGAGAATAAATACTCCATCCTTTCAAGTAAACCATCAAGCATGGAGCATTGGGGGCTTCTGTTAATGCAAAAATTCTCCATCTACGAGGACCAATCAGAAAAGGACACATGTCATCCTACGTGGCAATATTCGACACCCGAGGAGTGTTAGTCGGCACCCGAGGAGAGTTGGTCGGTACCCGAGGAGAGTTAGTCGACACCCGAGGAGAGTTATCCGGCACACGAGGAGAGTTGGTCGGCATACCAACCGGGAAAATCAAAGGATAACTACGCATTTAATGAGAATTAGTGTACATTTATATTGTAGATGACAACACATTGCATACCAAGCAATTAGATTCGTTGAATGTAGACATAATATATAAATGTCTACATACAATGAATCTCTTTATCTCCCATCACTATAAATACATGTATTCCCTGAGCCAAAAGGGGGAGATCCAAGAGATCTAAGAGATCCAAGAGAACCAGAGAGATCTGACAACGATGAGAGACACCATACACAAAATCCACACCTCTCCCTCTCTCTACACCACATTGTGCTATTGTAAACCCCTGGGAATAAAATAACAGTGGACGTAGGCTTTTCCTTATAGACGAACCACTTTAAAAATCTTTGTCTCTCATGTGTGTGAGTGGATTGCTTTTATCTATTTATCTATGATCATAAAAATGGGATTCGGTCCATTTTTTTGCATCAACATTGTTATTCGTAAAAAGGCCAAATTTCCTGCCCAGGAAGTAGTGCCTCCATTTCTTTAAGGCAAATACTACTGCTATGAACTCTACATCAAGCGTGGGATAATACTTTTCACGAGTTTTAAGTATGTGAGACGCATAAACAGTGGGTCCATGCTCCAGTACTAATACTTCTCGTTCCTGGAAGAGACTCGTTCGTTAAATCCACTCTCGATCATAACAACACGAGTGCAGGAATAAAAGTTAACGCATCCTTTTGACTCCCGAAAAGTTAGGTTACTGACGTAATGCTCTATTTAAGAGAAGCCTCACCTCCTTTGGCCTAACATTCTGAATCACTCGGGATCCTATACTTCTTCTTCCCAGGGAACTAATCCCGCTTAAAGTTAACCCACAACTTACTCTTGGTAAACTCCTTACCTCTTTCCTAAAACAACGTCACATGCCCTAAGGGCCTTACGCGCTAATAATCCTAAGGTCGATATATATACTAATAAAATCGTATAAATATTATACTAATTATATCCCTAGTGTTCAAGACCTTTCCCAACATCCGACATTTGCTCGGTTTCATGTGTGGGACGCCTCGCAAAAGTGAAATCCAAACAAGGAACCCTCCCGTTACACTACTACCTCGAATCGTCGGTCATCAAGATATAACAGCCTAAGACACATGATCGGGACTGATAAGGTTCTAACTCGTAACTCTACTAATACAATTCTACTTCTATATCTTACCATTTCAATTGTTTGAAAATTTCAACTAATCGAACGTTTACTTTCTGTAAAGTCTTAGAAATATTTTATCCTAATATATACACATATCTTTTTAAATGGCCTTCTCATCAAGGCATAAACATAAGTCGCTATCCGACTTTCATATCTAGGTCTCCCTCACATCGATCAGAGGAGAGAACTATATACAGTGCTTTTATCTCGCACTTTAACTTAGCCCTTTAATCACTCAATCACGTGATTTTCGGCTACAGCCCCTCAAAACCCACATCTTAACCATAAAATAAAATAAAATGAAAGAAATAATAGCATCTCTCCACTTCTAACGTCGTTAAGGTTCATGTATGGAGCATCTCGCAAAGCGAAATCCAAATAAGGAACCCCTCCGATACATTACTACTTAACTTTGTTGGTCGTGGAGATAAGGCATAACACACACAAACAGAGCAAACAAAAAATCAAATGAAACAGACAAAACAACAAAAAAATGCAAATTTCCTACATACCTCAAACCATCTCTATAAAAGTCTCAATTCTGTATCCGGGTGAGATATTATAGAACAACTAGTTCCACTTTTGAACAACTAATACGATAGCCTTGATATTTATTCGCTTGCTACCGCTCCAACTGAACCAAGAATATCTCCACTCGTATAATACATATAATACGAGTAGCACATACCACACATATACATTTAGAATATCATCACTCGCCTCATAACGAGTTAAGGAAAAAAAATATAAAACTTCCCTACCACGGAAGTCATATAGATACACTTACTATAATAACATCGATACTACCACAAGCTCGATTTACAAACCCAAATCTAAAGTTAATACCACACTACTCCATCTTATTATAGCGAAAGCACCACCCTCAACTAAGGTGGAACTCCCACCAACATTCTTAACAATCACCCCAGGCCAACACTAATGGTTCTCAGACACAGTATTCTAACCTTATCTGAAACAAACTACTTCCCCTCAACGCCCCGATTAGGCATCTTATTCTTGCCCTTGTTCTCCAATCAATAAGGTCAAAATGCATGGTTATACATTCCACATCAAAAACGTTTCTCCATCTCTAGCTACCTGGCGATTACCAGCGTAGTTCCATTAACTTCCTCCACAAAAGATAACATGCCACTAGCCTCCCCGGCCTTAATTCAATGTATCTTCCCCGGGTGGATATCCACCAATGGGGTCTAATGAACGCTATTTCTCTGGAAGTGTTAACAACACTTATTTAGGATCCTATCATCCCATTGAAGGGTTCTTTCTCCATTGTACCAACCTTATTTCGTTGCACAGTTTCCTTAACCGTACCACTCTTTATTCACGGTCGGCCTCTGATCGAACCTCGTGTGAATATTTGAGAATCTACCTTCTCATCATTCCTGATATCCCAGATGAATTCATAGTTAAAAATATCTACCAGGTTTCTCTATGGGAAAAACTTCCCGCTCCACCAAAATATGGCGACTACCATTTTTGCCATTTCAATATTACTCCTATGGGTGAAAGATTTTCCTCCATTCTTCGCACCTGGAATCTTCTATACCCCTCTCTAGGCCAAAACTCATGGGCCTTATATTTCCACCGAATAAGATTACACTTCCTCCATCTGACATAACTACAACATGTGGTCCTTGTCAAGGACTTTTTAACTTCAAATCAACGTCGCTAGGAATTACAAACTTAGTACCACTCTCTACTTCTAGGGGTACAGGGAAAGCTATATCTATTGTACTTAGTAGTCACGATAGAAATATAAAATAATGCTATGAAGGGAGAGACCTCCAAAGTGGCCCTCATCCCCGACTATAGCTTACAGTTCTTAGCAATCCTATCTCGTGACGCTTTCATAACGGCTTTCTCTGACGCCCTTCATCAGTCGTCCTACGAATCTCAAATGAGCATGCACAAGATTCTCTAAGTTCTTGCTCTACAACAAAAGAACGAAACCTCACGAGAGAAATCAACGTTCATAATCCTAAGGCTCTATATCAATTTAAAAACAACGCTGAAGCAATGTACATCCGCACAGATTCCTATGGACACTAGAACCTGATTCTCTCATACCATCTGTGACAACCCGCCTACTAAAATAAGGGGTGGCCATCCCAATACTCCAATAATCACTGGAATCATAGACGGTCCATCCTTAGCATCACTGTCGATGAAAATAATAGTACGAGATAACCACCAATTATTTTAGAAAACGAACTATCAATTTAAATTTTTATAAGTAAAAGAAAAACACTTAAACAATCCCAATTGCAAAAATGGTGAACGAGTAATAGAATACAATATGCATAAATCAATAACTGAATAAGCTGTCGATTAACAGACTAATACAAATGGGTTACACCGAGTATTACAATTTAAATATCACATTATAATAAACGATTACAATGCATGGGCAACACGCCCGAATAAATGTACTGAACATAACTAGAGTACAAAAGGATAGAAGCGTCTAAAACAAATATCCTACAACACCCGCAAAATGTTGTAGCTCCAAGACAACTAGAATGGAGAGGTCGATACGGGAGTTCTTGCGGAAGAGCACCTGAACGGAAAAAGAGTTGCATTCATACAATTTCCCACCTCTCAATCTAGAAGCAAAACTTAGCGCAATATCAACGCTAATGCTCAATGTTCAAATAAACATGGGAGAACTTACCTACCGTACTCAAGGAGACATCATATCAACTAATCACAATATAATGCACAACTCCTATCTTTCTGGTAAATACATGTATGGCAAATTCATTTTATCAAATGTTTACCAAATAAATTTCATTCTATCTCATAACTTTCCATTCCCCTTCTTCCATCCAGGGAAATATATTTTAAGGCCCATTTTATTATCATAAAAAGATGCTTTATCAACTTATATGTTCTCATTTCCCTTCTTCCGTCCAGGAAATGTATTTAAAACCAATTCATTTATCCCATTTACCTTCTTTCATCCAGGAAATGTATTTAAAGCCATTTTATTATCATAAAATGCTTTAACATCAATAATGTACCACATTATTAAGAATAGTTGTATTCACATACATATAACGATTATAATACCGTCCCTCCGAGTTTCCCCACTGGACGTGCCCCTAAATGGCTATCATCTTCCAGGGCCTATCAAACAAGATAACCTGGGATCCTATCGAAACGTCGGGAAGCGTCCTTATCCTTGTGAGTGAGTCATAACCACACCCAGAATTACCTCACCAGCGCATAACAAATATACAATAATCGGTCATATGGCCGAGGGCTATATTCACCCTGCATTCATTAGCCAGGGGACTTCACCTCACGCACGCAACTTCCCTTGTGATAGCGGTTTAGAGAGGTGTGTTCACATAATTTATCAATTATGAAAATCATTTTTCCCATTTTGAAACCATTCACTTTTACATTTTCAAAACCATTTATTCTCAATGATGAAATACTAATTTTAGAATGTGCATTTCTTATTCTTAAGGTCATAATTTATTTAGGACCTAAGACCGGAAGTGACAACATCCTCAAACTCGTCTCCACGAGCCCACAAATATCCTAAGTCATCAACGTGAGTCTCCCTCAATAATAATCTCCCAAAAGTCCCAACATTATCATTTTTACCTTTTTTAGTTCTAGGTTAACTTTATATTTCATTCGGACATTAACCTACAGAAACTAACCCTTAGAATAAGCCCAATTAACCCCATGTTAGCCTAGGATATTTGTCTGTACAAGACGACCATCTAGGACTCTTCATTACTCCCCAAAGGAAGGTTCCTAAGCCTCGAGCCTAAAAGAAAAGGGCTAAAAACTAAATTGGAAAAGTATCCTGAAAATGCAAAAATTCCGAATCGATTCGCCCTGGCCGAATCCATTCGGTCTTGAAGCGAATCGATTCGGATAGGCCGAATCGATTCGGTCAAGAGGACCCAACCATTCTGCATAACCCCGAATCGATTCCCATGGTCCGAATCAATTCGGTCAACTCAAACCTGACACCTTCCCCATTACCAAATCGATTCGCTAAGGTCGAATCGATTCGGCCCTGCAGAATTTTCCCATTTTGAGCTACGGGTTGTATAAACCCTAAAAGCCCCAAACCCAAATCTCTCAATTTCTCTCAACAATAACAACATTTAACTCTCCCAAATCACTTCTACACAACTAATAACTAATATATATTCCTCAAATTAGTTTTTCATCAAGATCAAAGGATTAAACACCAAAAATTCCCCAAACCCATAAATGGTTTAAATCTCCCAAAAACTAACTACACATGCAAATTATCACATTAAATCAATATCTAGCAAGTAAGAAACTTGATTCGAGTTTGTAGTCTCGGATTCTCCTCTGGTAGCAATGATTTTCGGCTCCAATCTTCCATTTTTCTCTCTTTTCTCCCATTTCTCCCAACTCTTTCTCTCTCTCTCTCTCTTGGCTTATAACCTAAGATTGAGAAAATAAAAAGGTAGGGAGACTGAACCGGGTTTAAAACATAAATTCACCTCTTTTAAATATTGATACACCATTAAAATGACTCGTAACTACATAATTGATTCATAACCGGTCAAAAGTGCCCGAAACTCAAAAATACCACTTGGCACTTATTTTGACTATCTCGACTATTCTAAAACCAACAGCACCCCCTATTTTGGCATTCAGAGTAACGTACAATATTTTTATGTTCCTGCGTTATGTTATTTCATTAATTATGTTCCAACTTAAATATAAGTCATAACCGCCGTGTAAAGTACAATGACACAATAAAATACAACATAGCGCTAGTTACCTTCTCATAACAGTAAATAGGAAAAACATGGTAAATATTATCCCTTAACTCACGGGAAACAATATTTACTCCAACTTCCTCTATTTTATAAAATTAGCCCATCAGGCAAAATAATATAAAATAGTCGCTCAAAATTCTAGGTTGTTACACCCATATATATATACAGTGGCGAACCTATAAATTTAGGTCAGGGGTGGGAATGTTATGGTTAATGCAGAAATCTAAATTAACCGAATTCTAACCAGTAATTAATACTCAATAAACAAATTTAAATAAACATTAATCATTTTTTTAACAACCTAACAGCCAATAAACAAAATAACAACCTAAATATTTTGAATAACCCAATTTAACATTGAACATTTAAGTGAAAAATTAAACATTGAGATTCAACTTAAACATCTAATTGAAAACTTAAAAAATAAGATTGACATAACATTTAGTCAGTTAATAATATGAACATTGACCATTTATTCATTTGAATGAAACGAATAAAAAAACTAAAAAAAAAAGTTACAAGGGAAAATTATAGACAGTGATTAGAGAATGCGCCAGCCAAAGAGAGGAAGTGGGCGGAGGCGGAGCCTTAGAGAAGAACAGAGGGGAGGATGAGAGAGAGATGGAAGAGGGCAAAGACAAAGAGGCTACAATATGGCAGAGAAACAAGGGATAGGGGTGGAGACTGGCGCCTGGGCTGGTGGGAAGGATAGGTCCGGAAAAAATGAGTAAAGATGGTGATAAAGGAAGAGAGAGAGAGAGAGAGAGAGAGAGAGAGAGAGAGAGAGGGAGAGAGAGGTCGTAACACCCCACCTAATTATATACCAGGTGATCAGTCCTTTATTAAATTAAAAATCAAGGTTAACAGTGAGGTTCATTCTTAGCATCACTAACAAAAACAATTTTTTCGTTTCAATCACCCTAAATAATTAAGCTAGGTGTCAAAATAATTTAAATTATTTTATTTATTAAATTCCGTTGCAAAACCTTTTAAGCATAAACAAATTTATGAATAACACAATCGATAAATATACAAATCATCTAACGAAATATGCCAACAAGATTACGCAAATCCAAATATTTAACCACAACCACTAACAACGTGATAGATAAAATAGTTCCAAATGAAAACAGAATACTAAAATGATAGAAGTGTATGCAATCCCTATCAACTCTAAACAAGAGTCTGGAAATGGGCGACACATGCCCTAACGAAAAGGACTTAATAGAAATCTGAGGAGCCAAAGGAGGAAGCGCCTACTGCAATGACCTGTAACTCCCACACAAGCTGCAGCACGTCCAGCCAAATGAATCTACACCTGACGTCCCTATGGCTGAGAACCTGTAATAAACAAATATATACAAAATAAGGAAAAATAAAAGGAAACGGGCCAGAGCCCGAGTGTAAAACAGTTTTAAAATGATCTAGCAAGTATTTAAAATGCTTACTATCTAATATGAAAACCATGTTAGTAGGCGACACTCTCTTGAGAATTCTCACCTCTCATCTAATGTGAACGCCTACCGTACTACTGAAATAGCTTATAGGTCTAACTCCATACTCCTCCCATAATCTCTAATTCGCAAGATCATAAGTCTATGATTAAATTAATATAACATCTTCTTAAAGGTAATTTAAGTCAATTGTGTATTTCTCAATACTGTTGTGAAGTTTCAAAAACTTACTACAATTAAGTTCATTTATTCGATTTCTTATCTACTTATACGCACAATAAAAGTATCTTAGGTGTAGGTATATATATTATCACTTATACAATATATATACTAATTGGCACCCCAGATAAAATCTATGGTGCTGGCATACTCTGCTATCAAGTCCCCATATACCTCATACAAGGGAAATACTAGTTCGGAATCACTCTCAAACTATATTAACACACTACACCCAAAATGGAGGCGAAACACAGTTCCAAGTCACTAAGAGGTCAGCACATACCCTCACGTCTCTTAGGACCTTCTGACTATCACTCAGATAGCCTATACTAAGGAATCCTATGTTCTAGGGTAGGAGTCAATATCCCCTATAAAGGTCCCATCGAGATAAGACTATCCCGGGGCGGCAACTTTCGTGATAGCAAGTAGCACTGGTATTATTATACACAGAGAAATATAGTATATATATATACACAATCACTCAGTTATATATATAAATATTCACATCTTTAAATTAGGTTTGCTCACGACCTATAATAATAGTTTAACCGGACGTAGTACAAATTACCCAATTCTTATGCATAATGAACTCATCTTTTTTCGTTCTCAATTATAACCATTTATAAATCCTTCACGTCCCTAGAAGTGTTTTCTCTTTCTAAAGGTAAAATTCAGTAGGTACACCCTCACTAACATACTGGTCTAAGTCCTTCATAATTCTCTCAATTCCTTAGTCAATGTACGCACGATTCCCGATATGTGTCATACCGTTGCTATCCTACGGTTACATCCTATTTAAAATTATATTCAACGGAATCTACTTAAATCCTACTGGTCCTCTTCATGACCCATTATGCTCTTTAAATGAAATTCAAGGGATCCTATGCAATTAATCCGAATTAAGCAAAAAGGGGGAAAACATTTTATTTTCAGGAGGGGTCGATCGATCGATGAAAGGGAGTCAATCGATCGATGAGTCGATCGATCGGCATTCATGAGTCGATCGATCGATCGAGCAGTTCTTGCCCAGATTCTATTATTCCAACCTACGAGTTTCATCCATAAAATTTCTCCAAAACACTATTAACGATTCCCAATCTCCCAAACAATTAAACCACTGATTATATACACCTATCGACATGATTTCCTACGTAAAGCATGTACGAATTCATCAAAGACATCGAATTAAAGGGGCCAATTCAGCTGAATTATCAAGAACCCTAGTTTAGTCTTAATTTCCACAATTCTCAATCTTCTTCCAGATTTCTTTCTATTAAACCATTACAAATTCGTGGGTAATCTTCTACATATGGCAAGACTTCTAGATTTCACGAATTACTTCTAAAACATGAGATTTAAATCTTTTACATTATAAAATTCTTCAATAAAAACATGTATTCTTAATCCTATTCTAACATAGGTGAAATATCAACTAGGAAATAGAAAGATAGATAATTTCATTAAGATCGTAGGTCTGATTGCATGAAGTTGATAGGTATAGGCTTGATCCCCTCATTCCGATCTGCATTTTGGTGGTGGTGGTGGTGCAATCCGGTTAGTTCTTGGCCTTGAATTTTTGAAGAGCTTTTTCCCTTTCTTCCTCTCACTGCCGTTCTAGACTTTTGAGAATATTAACCCTAGAAAAATCTCTTAATATCTGATATTAATTCCCAATTATCGTCATTTAACTAAGGCCTAATTTGGAAATGACTAAATCGCCCTCTCGGGTTGCCGGTTAGGCCTAAAAATGTCCCGAGACCAAAACTAAACCCCCGGGTGCACTTTTCTGACTATCTTGACCCTTCCAAACACGTTTGCGAGCTCGAAATGACCATATGAGTGACTTATAAATTATTTACTTTTTATTATAATAATATAATCCCGACACGACACATGCGTGCCCCGACTTAATTTTCATAATTGTCATATTATTCACTCGTGAATTTTTTTATAAATTCAATTCTATACATCACTTTGCTCAATAAGTAATATTCAATAAATTTCCAATAATTACTAACTCTCGTTACGCTAGTACATATTTAAATTAACTCCGGCTTAATATTAAATTAATTTATCTCAATTAAATTTAATAAATCCCCAATTTAAAAGCCATAAAAATGCGGGGTATTACATACACCCCCCCCCCCCTAATAACATAATTTCATCTCGAAATTAGAAAAATAAGGCATACCTGGTAAAAATAATTCTTGATATTTTTCGCGCATATCTGCCTCGCGCCCCCAAGTGGACTCATCCACGCTATGATGTTCCCACTGGACCCGTACGAGTGGGACTACCTTCGACCTCAATATCCTCTCACTATGGTCTAGGATAGCCACTGGTCTTTCCTCATAAGAACTGTCGGGCTGTAAGTCAATCTCCTCTATCACGATGTGAGTGTGCTACATATCATCCCGAAGATATCTTCTCAACGATGAGATGTGGAATACATCATGAATACGATGCAAGTGCTCAGGCAACCCCAATCTGTATGCCACCGGCCTTATCCTCTCGATACTGGGAAATGGTCCTACGTACCTCGGATCCAGTTTCCCCTTCTTGCCAAATCTCATTACTCCTTTCATAGGAGACACACGCAGTAATACCTGGCCCCCCACGCGAAACTCCCGAAAGAATCGCTTTGCATCGGCGTAGCTTTTCTGCCTGTCCTGGGCTACCTGAATGCGACTTCAGATTAACTCTACCATAGCTGACGTCTCCTGAATTACCTCTGGTCTGAGAAACTTGTTGTCCCCCACCTCTAACTAACAAGTGGGAGAACGACAAGTTCTTCCATAGAACGCCTCAAAAAAGTCCATGTCGAACGTGAACTGATAGGAGTTATTATAAGCGAACTCCACTAGTGGAAGAAACAACTCCCACCCCTCCAAAATTAAGAACACACATGCGTAGCATATCCTCCAGCATCTGATTGGTACTCTATGTCTGTCCATCCGTCTGTGGGTGATAAGATGAACTCAATCTCAACTCTGTACCCATGGCCTCCTGAAAGCTCTCCCAGAAACGCGACACAAAAATCTTGTCTTTATCAGACACAATATCCAGGGGCACCCCATGTAGCCTAATTATCTCGGCAATAAATAACTGTGCATACTGGCCCGTGCTGTAGTCTGTTCGCACAGTAATAAATGATCTACCTTGGTCAACCGATCCAGTATAACCCATATGGAATCGTGACCCCCTGAGATATAGGCAGCCCAGTAATGAAGTCAATGGAAATCCTTTCCCATTTCCACGTAGGTATCTCTAACGGCTAAAGTAACCCTGGAGGTCTCTGGTGGTCCACCTTTACCATCTGACAGGTAGTACATTTGGACACGAACTACGCAATGTCCTTCTTCATCCCACTCCACCAGTACTGCCGCATCATATCCTGGTACATTTTATCCCCTCCAGGATGTACCGCAAATCTAGACTCGCTCGACTGTGTCATCACTGCATGACATAAATCACCTCCCTCTGGGACCACCAATCTCCCATTAAACCTCAAACCCCCATCAGAACCTACTGAATAATACTCAACACCCTCAACTAAGAGCCGTACAATCTGATCCTGATAAAATGTATCCGCTGCTTGGGCATGTATCACCCTCGTAACAATCTCAGGTGTGACTGTCATAACGGATATAAAGAAATGGGATACCGCTTCCTGGTGTCATAACTCTTTCCACTTCGTTCTCTATACTTTCACTACCTCACCTACCGACTTATGACTTAACACATCAGCAACTACGTTAGCCTTCCCCGGATCGTACCGTATCTCGAACTAGTAGTCCTTCAGAAATTCCATCCACCTGCGCTGACGCATGTTCAACTCCCGCTGAGTGAAAAAGTATTGCATTGACTTGTGGTCTGTGAAAAAGAGAAATTTCTCCCCCAACAAGTAATGTCTCCAATTCCGTAATCCAAATACGACCGCTGCTAGCTCTAGGTTGTGGGTGGGGCAATTCCTTTCATAAGGCTTAAGCTTGCGGGAGGCCAAAGCTATAGCCTTTTCCTGCTATTGAAGTACTCCACCGAGTCCCTGTAAAGAGGCGTCAATATACACTAGGTACTCCACTCCCGACCTGGGTAAAGCAAGAACTGGCACCAAAGTCAACTTATCTTTCAGCTCATCAATTGACAAGCGTCATCCCATACATACGGTACTCCCTTACGAGTCAGATTCATCAATGGACCCGCTATCTTTGAAAAACCTTGAATGAACCGTCTGTAGTACTCAGCTAACCCCAAGAAACTATGCACCGCTGTTGTTATCGTTGGCTGCCCCCACTCCCTCACCACCGAAACTTTGCTCGGGTCAACTGATAGCCCCAATTCCGACACAATGTGCCCCAGAAACTGTACCTCCCGTAACCAGAATCCGCACTTCTCATACTTAGCATACATTTGATGCTCTTGTAAAGTCTGAAGAACCTATCTCAACTGCTCGGCATGATCCTCCTCAGTCTGTGGATAAATTAGGATGTCATCTATGAAGATGATGACAAACTGATCCAAGAACTCTCATAACACTCGGTTCATCAAGTCCATGAATACGATTGGAGCATTTGTCAACCCAAACAGCATGACTCTAAATTCATAGGACCCGTATCTCATCAAGAAAGTAGTCTTCAACACATCCCTCTCCCTAATCCTTAGTTGATGGTATCCCGATCTCAAATCTATCTTTGAAAAGAAGGAAGCTCCCCTTAGTTGGTCGAATAGGTCATCGATTCGGGGAAATGGATACTTATTTCGTATCGTGACCTTGTTCAACTTTCGGTAGTCAACACACAATCTCAACGAACCAACTCTCTTTTTCAAAAACAACACCAGAGCACCTTAAGGTGAGGTGCTCCTACGAATGAAACCCTGACCTAACAGCTACTTTATCTGATCCGTTAACTCCCTCATCTCTATTGGAGCCATACGGTATGGTGCACGTGCTATCAATCGAGTGCCTGGCATCAAGTCTATGACAAAATCTATCTCTCTACTGGGAGGTAAACCAGGTATCTCCTAGAATACATCCAAAAACTCGTAAATAACAGGTATCGAATCCAGGGGAATCACAATATCCTTAGAGGTCTCCTCCTCTATGTAATACAAATGGGTGAAAGATCCTCCCTCTGGGCGAGGCATCGCCACCAAGAACATCTCCTGAATAGGAATGGAAAAGATAATACTCCTACCGAAATAATCTATCGTGGCTCTGTATGCAGCGAGCCAATTCATGCCAATAATGGCGTCGTGCTCATGCATATCTAAAACTAGCATGTCCGCAGGTAAAATCAAGCTACCAATATCTATACCTACACCCCAGCATATAAAGAAGACTAAGGACCCATTTCCTAGGGGTGAATCTATGCATGTCATGGTACTCTCTGTTGTATCTAATAACCTCGTGGCCCGTGCGAAGTTGGTAGCTATAAAATAGTGTGACGCCCCAGTATCAAATAAAACTCAACCCACAGTGCCATGGATAGGAATCGTACCCTCTATTGTGGGTGGCGCCTGAGGTGCTGTGGTATGATGGACATTGTAGACACGTCCATACTGCAATTGCCCCTGTTGAATGGGGACTGCTAGGATAGCTAGGAGGGCTGGCATCTGAGCTGGCATTAGGAGGGTGGTTGGAAAGAGTAGCCTCTGTGGCTCATGACGGGTACCTTACTGGTGTGGGGCCCTATCCCCCTTTGGGCAATCCTGAAGCTGATGACCATTCTTGCCACATCCAAAACACCTGCCCCTAAAGTTTCCTCCCCTATGTCCCTATTGACCACGACCCTGTTGGCCATTACCACCCCGCCACTGGCACTGTTGGCCCTGATGGCCCTGCTACTGACCCTACTGTTGACGGTGTTGTCCCTGTTGGCCATGCTGACTGTACTGGCCTTGTTGGCCCTGTCTAAATACCCAAAATCCCTGACTGGAATCACCAGTTCAGAATTTCTTGGCAGGGTCCCCCTGATGGGAACTCTGCTCACTGTGACGGGTCTACCCCTGAGCTAATGGTGCTCTACCGGCACCACTACCACTAGTTCGGCGCTTCTATCTTGACTCCTCTTCTCGTTTGCTCCCATGTTTATTGAATAGGTGAACCTGGCAGTGAAACAGAGCGGTGTGGAGTAAGTCAGTGTAAGTACCCAACGATATATTACTTATGAGGTGCTGACGAATCTCCAGTCCAATCCATCTAAAAACAATAATATCTTCTTCTCCTCAGTGGGTGCCTCATCCGTCACTATAGTGAGAAGTCTCATGAACTCCTCCTCATACTCAGTAACAATCATACTCTCCTGTTTAAGATTCAGTAACCTCCTCTTCATCTCAGTTTTCACGGTAGATGGGAAATATTTGTGGTCAAATCGCACCCAAAATGACTAAATCGACATGATGTCCCTCTCCTATAAGGTGGTGGTGGACTCCCACCACTGCAAAGAGGCTCTCACTAGATTGAAGGAGGCCAATAATTGTCTTTCCATGTCAGTTCACTCATACATATGCAGATGCCTCTGGATATCCTTCTTTCATTGGCTAGAAATCACGATGTCCAAACCACCCAAGAACTTCGGGGGATGCGCCTTCTGAAAGGCATCCCTAACCCTTTCACATGCAGTGGGAAGATGTGTTGGCATTAGAGCTAGTGCTTGAACCTAGGGTAGAGCCTGCTGCACCACCACTAATGAGGCATTCACCGCCTGAGCAACTATAGCGGCTACTTCCTTTGCTTTCATCATTCCCTGAGCCGGAGTTGTTGGGTGCTCGTATCGGAGGAATCAGAAACGAGAAGGAAGTTTATTAGTCTACAATTATTATTAAATCTCAAATAGCTGAAGACGTAAGCATAAATACAAGAATACAACAGTCCTAAAAATAGGACTCTATATCAAATACGCTAAGCTGAAAGCAAAATAAGCCGTACATATCCTAAAGGACACTAGAACCTGATGCTCTGATACCACCCGTAACACCCTGCCTAATTAAATATCGGGTGAGCTATCCTTTATCAAATTAAAAATAAAGGTGAATGGTGAGGTTCATTCTTAGCATCACTGACGAAAATAATTTTTCCATTTTAATCACCCTAAATAACTAAGTTAAGTGTCAAAATAATTTAAATGATTTTATTTATTAAATTTCGTTGCAAAACCTTTTAAGCATAAAAAAATTTATGAATAACACAATCGATAAAGATAACAATCATCCAACGAAATATGCCAACTAGATTACTCAAATCCAAATAATTAACCACAACCACTAACAATGTGATAGATAAAATAATCCCAAATGAAAACAGAATACTGAAATAATATAAGTGTATGCAATCCCTATCAAGTCTAAACAAGAGTCTGGAATTGGGCGACACATACCCTAACTAAAAGGACTAAACAGAAATCTGAGGAGCCAAAGGAGGAAGCGTCTACTACAATGACCTGCAACTCCCACACAAGCTGTAGCACGTCCAGTCAAATGAATCTACACTTGGCGTCCAAGTGGCTGAGCAGATGTAATATACATATATATACAAGAGAAGGAAAAATGACAGGAAACGGGTCAGAGCCCAAGTGTAAAACAATTTTAAAATGGTTTAGCAAGTATTTAAAATGCTTACTCGCTAATATGACAATCATGTTAGTACTCAACACTCTTTTGAGAATTCTCACCTCTCATCTAATGTGCACATCTACCGTATTACTGAAATAGCTCATATGTCTAACTCCATACTCCTCCCATAATCTCTGATTCGCAAATTCATAAGTCTATGATTAAATTAAGATAACATCTACTTAAAGGTTATTTAAGTCAATTATGTATTTCTCAATACTGCTGTGAAGTTTCAAACACTTACTACAATAAAGTTCATTTATTCAATTGCTTATCTACTTATACGCACAATAAAAGTAACTCAGGTGTAGGTATATATATTAATCACTCATACAATATATATACTAATAGGCACCCCACATAAAATCTATGGTGCTGTCATACAATGCTATCAAGTCCCCGTATACCTCATACAAGGGAAATACTAGTTCAGAATCAGTCTCGAACTGTGTTAACACAATCCACACAAAATGGAGGCGAAGCATAGTTCCAAGTCACTAAGAGGTCAGCACATACCCTCACGTCTCTTAGGATCGTCTGACTATCACTCAGATAGCCTGTACCAAGGAATCCTATATTCTAGGGTACAAGTCAATTTCCCTCATAAAGGTCGCATCGGGATAAGACTGTTCCAGCGCGGTAACCTCCGTGATAGCAAGTAGCACGGGTATGATTATACACAGAGATATATAGTATATATATATACAATCACTCGGTTATATATATAAATCAGTGTTCTAAAAAACACGCCTAGGCGCGAGGCTTTTTAGATACGCCATGTTTTGGCCCTAGGCGTAGTCAACGATGGTCAACGTTTTTTGGAATAAGGCATGAAAAAACGCAAGTTTTTTAGAAGTAAGGCGTGAAAAAATGCAATATTTTTTGTTTTTTTTATTCTAATTTTTTTTATTTTAATTTACAAATATTTAGACATATTTTTAAGGCATGTACCATTTTAGTATTTTTAATAGCCTTGTCATAGTAAAAAAATATCAAAATATATTAAAAAAGCCCTAAACGCCTTTTTACGCCTAAGGCCCGCCTAGGCTTCTAAGGCTTAAGGCTTGGCCTTCACGCCTCGGTCACACCCTGCGTTTTTTAGAACCTTGATATAAATATTCACATCTTTTAATTAGGTTCGCTCGCGACCTATAACAATAGTTTAACCGGACGTAGTACAAATTACCCAATTCTTAAGCATTATGAACTCATATCTTTTCGTTCTTAATTATAACCACTTTATAATTACTTCACGCCCCTAGAAGTGTTTTCTCTCTCTAAAGGTAAAATTCAGTATGTACACCCTCACTAACATACTGGCCTATGTCCTTCATAATTCTCTCAATTCCTTAGTTAACATACACACGATTCTCGATATGTGTCATACCCCCGTTATCCTACGGTTACATCCCATTTAAAATTATATTCAACGAAACTTACTTAAATCCTACTGGTCCTCTTTATGACCCATTATTCTCTTCAAATGAAATTCAAGGGCTCCTACGCATTTAATCCGAATTAAACAAAAAAAAGGAAAACATTCACTTTCTAGGAGAGGTCGATCGATCGATGAAAGGGAGTCGATCGATCGATCTTTCCATCGATCATCATTCTTGAGTCGATCGATCAATCGAGAAGTTCTTGCCCGGATTCTATTATTCCAACCTACGGGTTTCATCCATAAAATTTCTCCAAAACACGATTAACGATTCCCAATCTCCCAAACAATTAAACCAATGATTATATACACCTATCTACATGATTTCCTACGTAAAGCATGTACGAATTCATCAAAGGTGTCGAATTAAAGGGGTCAATTCATAAGAATTATCAAGAACCCTAGTTTTGTCTTAATTTCCACAATTCTCATTCCTCTTCCAGATTTCTTTCTATTAAACCATTACAAATTCGTGGGTAATCCTCTACATATGGCAAGACTTCCAAATTTCATGAATTACTTCTAAAACATGAGATTTAAATCTTCTAAATTATAAAATTCTTCATTAAGAACATGTATTCTTAATCCTATTCTAACATGGGTGAAATAACAAATAGGAAATAGCAAGATAGATACTTGCCTTAAGATCGTAGGTCTGATTCCATGAACTTCACAGGTATAGGCTTGATCCCCTCGTTCCGATCTGCATTTTGCTGGTGGTGGTGGTGCAATCCGGTTAGTTCTAAACCTTGAATTTTTGGAAAGCTTTTTTCCTTTCTTCCTCTCACTGCCGTTCTAGACTTTTGAGAATGTTAACCCTAGAAGACTCTCCTAACATCTGATATTAATTCCAAATTATCGTCATTTAACTAAGGCCTAATTTGGAAATGACTAAATTGCCCTCCCTGGGTGCCGGTTAGGCCTAAAAATGCCCCGAGACACAAACTAAACCCCCGGCTGGATACACTTTTCTGACTATCTTGACCCTCCCGGACACGTTAGCACACTCGAAATAATCATACGGGCGACTTATAAATTATTTACTTTTTATTATAATAATATAGTCCCGACACGACACATGCGCGTCCCGACTTAATTTTCATAATTGTCATATTATTCACTCGTGACAATTTTTATAAATTCAATTCTATACATTAATTTACTCAATAAGTAATATTCAATAAATTTTCAATAATTACTAACTCTCGTCACGCTATTAAATATTTAAATTAACTCCGGATTAATATTAAATTAATTTATCTCAATTAAATTTAATAAATCTCCAATTTAAAAATGCCATAAAAATATGGGGTATTACAATGAGTGGTTGCTGAAATAAAAGATGAGATGGCGTAGCGTAAGTTTTTTTCCCTTAATGGAGACGCGCGTTTATAATTTAGAAGTTAAATACATTTTTACCCTCCGCTTCTAAAGTACCAAAATGCCTTTCACACCAAAAAATTATATATAGGCCCAAAATAAATTTCTTTTCGCATATATCTCAGAAAAAAAAATCCCGAAAACTGAAGCAGGGCGGTCGTCCACTCTGGGGACCATTTAGGTCGGCCCGTTCTTATACATTATAAAATTTTAATGTGCACAGACACTCATGGTGTGTCAATTTGAGTTTTTTTTTTTTTTACCAATTAACACCGTTTACTAAGTATATAATTTATTAGGTTGTAACATTTTTTTTACAATGACAAGTACCATGAAAAAAAAATCTCCAATATCTCCTATTTGTAAACATGTATCCCTTTTTCTTGCATTTTTTTTGGTTTTTATATTTGCGATTTTTACAAAATTTATTGGCTTAATATATAATTAGATAACAAAGCCGTAAACAAACAATTCTTTCGCATTTCTTGTTCCCATTTCAGTCCGCCGCTGCATGGCTGCAGATAGGGTTAGGGCTATGGAGAAGAAGAGCAAGAGCGTCTCCAAGACCAAGACCCCTATTCGCAAGAAGAAGACGTCGAAAACTCTGTGCTTACCCTCATCTTTTCTTCCACTTATCTTGAAGAAAACCTCTAAAGTTAGAAAACCCGCGAAGATGAAGACGAAGAACGTAAAACAATCATCACCTCCACGTTTCACCAGCATTACCCTAAAAAAGTCCAAGTTCACCACAAGCATCACCATCGCAACCACCACCACCCACATAACCGATCCAAACAAACAGCTAAAACTCTTTCTCTGCATATCCTCCTCATATTCCTCTTCAACCGCCACTAGTTTTCATTGGTGCAGAATAAACCCAAACAAAGACATTCTCACCAGCAACCGCAAAATCAAAAGCAAAATTACCTCCCTCTCACCAGTTTGCTCAATGCCCATCTCCACCCCCCTAAACTTCCGATCAGTCCCATCACTAGACTCTAAAATTTATGCTCTTGGTGGTATTGGTATTCATGATTCCAAACCCTCTCGAAAAGCTTTTGTATGTGATTTTAGTTTAGCAAATAGCCCTCCTTCTTGGGAAAAACTTCCTTCAATGGCCTCACCCAGGCTCAACCCTGCTGCTGCCATATCTCCCTTAAACGGTAATCTTTTTGTTTATTCTGACCATTCGCAGGCAGAGTTGTTCAATCCATCGTCAAATTCATGGTCCCAATTGCCTATTTCTCCACCCCATAAACACCCTGGTTGCATAATTGATTCTGTATTCGCTAAAGATCGAAATGAGCTCATTTTATTTTCTAATGTGAATGATTGTGTGTGTATACACTCTTTAAACTTGGGTAATTACACTTGGAAGTGGGTTCAAGTTGATGGGTGTCAGCCTAATTGGTGTTTGGGCAAATCTGTAGCTGTAGGAGATGTGGTTTATATATTTGGGAGAATGAAACTGTACGCATTCGATCTATCCATGGATTCACCTACTCTAGAGATTGTTTCTGGTGCTGAGAGACAAATTTCAATGATTGGTGACGAGGACAAAGTGCATATGGTTTATATCGGCTATGGAAGGATTTGTTTGGTGTCTGCTAGGCAACATTCTGATGGGCTTCTTCATATTACTTGTTCAAAATTTTCTGTTGGTACCTATGTTCTAGAAAGCCGATTCCATGCTCTAGCTTTGTTCGATGAATGTGAAGAATATGTTGTTGAAGGCAATGATCTCCATGACTGCTTGGCAATATAGGTAAAATTCGTCATTCTTTGTATGACTTTATGCATTTTAGAGTTGTGCAACGGAACCAAACTAAACCCAACGTATTAGATTCGGTTGGTTCGATTTCTCCCCTTATTGGTTCGGTTCCGGTTTCAAAAAATGAAAAACAGATCTTATTGATTCGATTCTCAGTTCGAAGACAGACCCAATTCCAATCAAACGAAAAACCAATACGATCCGCAACGAAACCAAGAACCTTGATCAAACCGAAATGAATTCCATGGTTAGATATTTTGTTAAGTTTTATATATATGAAAATTGTCACATTTTTTCTTTAATTTAATGGTTTTATAGTAATTTCGAATCACTTGGATTAGTTTTTATAATGTTTGCTTCTCATGACCTTTTTTATATTATATTTGATGAATATTTTATATTTTTATTTATTTTGAAATATATATATTTGGAATCCGAAAACAGATTGGTTCAATTCTTGACATAATCGGTTCCATTCGGGTTTTGGCTCCAAATATATGAAACTGGTCAACCTGATTCGGGTTTTAGGTTCTTAGTAAACCCGGGCCAACCCGAATGGTGGGCATTGTTTCCTTCTATTTATGTATGCTCTTCTAAAGTCTAAAATTAGATCCTCTTAATTTAATGCACAATTGCCCATATATTTATTGGTTTTCTCACATATTCAGAACCCAAAATTGTCACAAAAACCTCTTATATTTTTGTGAGAAATCTTAACAAATTTGTTCAAAAACTCACTTTGCACTTAATTTCAGACTGAATAGACCCCCATCTTATTGGTTCGTGTTTGGATCAGTTTCCATGAATCAAAAGCTAAATACTTTAGCTAAGACTGTATACTCCACATATATACACTCACAATACACACAACTCTTACTCGGTCAATATCTTCGGATTTATTGGTCATTTATCCTCGGAAGCTTGATATGTTGTTGACAGTTAATTTTGAGTGACCGTTCCCCTCAATTTGTTAACTCCTAGTTTCCTTCAATCTTAGTTATCCTTAATTGATTGGCTAGTACCCTCTCACATTGGTTATTTTTACAATTAAGTCCCTCATAATTAATTTTTGGACTCGAAAATCAAAACAACATTTTTAAAGACAATCTCAAGGGTTGTTCAAGATGGTAATCGGGTGTAGCTGTCAAGTAGGTACACCAAATAAATATAAAGAAAGGAGTTCTCGCTTTCAAATTCTATACCCCCCCCCCCCAAAAAAAAAAAAAATGATCTACTCCTTACTCAAGTTCTTAGTGAAGACCAAGCAAGATTTCATTGATTCTGTTTTTATTTTATTTATAGTTGTTGAATTCTTTATTCAATTATGACATAAATGAAATGTGAAATTCTTGAGTAGTCTACTTCCCCTCGAATGATGAATCTCGACACTCAGGTTCGAACCTTGGCAGCTGCGTATTGGGGCCACAGACCGCAAGAATTAAACGTCTGTTTCGAAAGCCTTGTTCGGAGTGGAGGAATTAGTCCAATGAATGCGTATGCTGGCATGAGATTACCCTTCATAACAAATAAAAAGCATTTTTAAACACATCTTTCAAACACCCATTGCCCAATAGTCTTTTATCTCTAAGATTCATGCTAGCGGCGAGTGGCTCACGGAGCTTCTACGACATAACAATTTTCTGGCAAGCACCACATCTCTCTCTCTCTCTCTCTCTCTCTCTCTCTCTCTCTCTCTCCCCCTGGTGGTTTTCTGGTGGAGTTAACAGTACACTACAAGATCCGATGAAAACAGGCTATTTTTGAAGAAAAACGACCATCACTAAAAGAGAGAAATAAGTAATAGTAATATATAAGTATATTATATTATTGTTGATGTCACGCTCTCTTTTCTGTCTGTACTTCATCTTTTTGCTTATTTATAAATTCAATTTTGCAGGCCTTATCTTTCTGCTTATTAAGTCGATTGTTGGGGTATTCATTATCATTTTCAACTCACATAACTCTAGCGATTCCAAGTGTCAAGTGATAATGTTCTCAATAACTGACCAGAGCATGGATTAAGGGGACGAAGAACAATATAAACCACTACCAACAACATAATGCACTGATCTCTCATGGTCCACTGATATTTTTTTTTTGGTATTCACTTATTAGTTGGACTACATACATGTGGCAACTATGAAATGATTTTGTTTTTAAAGTTTGTAATTCATGCCAGACTTTTGAAGAAACAAATACATAATAACAAAAAATCAACCAGTTTATTTAAATTCTAAATTGCATGGAACGTGTTTCACCCTTTACGCTATCCAAATTTGGAAATTTTAGTTCTCATAGGTGCAAAAGATTTTCATTGAACAACTTCAAAAACCAGTAAAGGGCTCAACTCTCACCAATGATAAATTCTTACTTGCAAAAGAAGAGATATTTATCACACACCTGACAAAATAAAAATTGTCGGCATCGTTTACGAAAAAAATGAAATGAAAATCTATGCAACATGATCATGCCACACATGTTATACTAGTGGGCATTAGCCTATGAAGCATAGACTCTCTCAATGGAAGCAAAACCTATTTGACATCTGTCAGACACGGAACATGTTCCGATACTTTTGGACACGCGTGTTCTCGAGTATCCTGGCAGGAAACATGCATGGACACATATTTTCGACAGACTAGGTGTTGATTTTGGCTCTCCTATTTTTCAGTTTTGGTTTATTTACAAATTTGCCATTTTGGCTCAAATTTATAAATACGAGTGTTATTTCTAGGTTTTGAGAGAGGACAAGTTTAAGATCTATTTTGTGAGTTATCAAAGCTAAAGAGAGATAGAGCTCCCATTTGAGGGGTGAGTTCTTGTGAGGTTGTGAGTGACTTTCTAAGAGAGATAAATTGTGTGTGTGTATAACCTTTGGGTTCCTCCATTTATCTATAGAAAGAAGAAATCCTCCTTGGTGGATGTAGCCCAAATTTGGGTGAACCACGGTATATCGTTGTTGTTTTGCTTTGATGATTGCTTGTATGTTCTTATTGTCTCTTCATTGATGTTTGGTTGATTCGATTGGGAGTTTGCACACTAGTTCATTTTGGGAACAAGGTCTTGGGTGTTTTCCGCACACCAAGTGTTTGATAAAATTCCCGAGTGAGTTTTATCGTCTTGGTCGTTAGAGATAGTTTTGCTTTAGCGCAACAAGTGGTATCAGAGGTTTGGTTGCATTGTTTGCCCGGTATTTTTGGTTCGAGGTTGAATCAATTTTGGCAATTTTGGCATAGCTTTTGCTTTTGTTCCAAATGACGGAAAATGTGGAGAGTACTCGAGAATCAACCTCTACGAGCAGAGGCTCTAAGAGATGGGATCCGAGTTATGGATCGAGTGGCTCAATGAAGACGGACATGAAGGCTTTTGATGAGAAGATCAATTTCGGGTTATGGCAAAGACGAATGCGAGGCGTTCTTGTCCAACAGAGGTTGCAATTAGCATTGTTAGGGGTAGAGGGACGACCGGTAGGCATGATCGATGCCGAGTGGATTGACATTGATCAAAGAGCGGCTTCGTGTATTGAGATGCTTATCACGGATGATGTGTTGAATAACGTGATAGCGGAGACCACGGCTAAAGGCATGTGGGATAAGCTTGAAGAGATTTATTTGGGAAAGTCGTTGTCAAATAAATTGTTCCTCAAGAAGAAACTCTTCAAGTTTGAGATGAAGGAGGGTGAGGATATGATGAAGCATATCAACGTTTTTAATGCCTTGATAAATGACTTGAACCGGATAGACGTTCAATTCATTGAGGAGGATCGAGCATTGTTGTTGCTTGCATCATTACCCGATTCATACGAGCATTTTGTGACCACGCTCATGTTTGGGAAGTCTACGCTCCGGTGCAACGAGGTTGTGCAAGATATTCAATCTCATGTCACGATGAGAAAGAAGGAAGGTGGAGGTGACGGGTATTCCCATAATGAAGGCCTTATGGTGAGAGACGGAGGTGGGCAAAATGGCGGGAGGAACTCCAACCGGGGATTTAATGGCGGTAGTAGGTCTAGATCGAGAGGTGTTGGTGGTAAAGGGCCGAAATGCTACAAGTGTCGGGAATGGGGTCATATGATCCGAGAATGTCCTTTGTGGAACGACAAGGTTAAGGGCTATGTTGATTCCGAGAGGGCAACGGTAGCGAGTGCGAATTATAAAGATGAACTTGGAGAACTTCTCACAATCTCCAAGGTTAACTCTCTTTCCCAAGATGATTGGATATTAGATTCGGGATCGTCGGATCACGTTTGCTCTAAGAGGGAATATTTTGATACTTTCACGGAAAATGGAAAAGGTTCCATGTCTTTGGCTAACGGAGAGAAGGTTTCCGTTGAGGGTGTCGGGACGGTGAAACTCAAGATGTTCGATGGGGTGGAACGCACGTTGGGTGGTGTGGTCTATGTCCCAAAGTTGCGAAAGAATTTGATATCCATTAGCCGTTTGGATTCCAAGGGTTGCCGGGTGTCGGTGGCGGGTGGAGTCTTGAAAGTCACACGCGGTTGTATGGTCCTAGTGAGGGGAGAGGAGAGAGAGGGGTTGTATCGTCTAAATGAAACTTCGAGGAAGATTGGGAAGCGATGTGCACAAGTGATCGAACGTTCGAGGCATGTCTCGTTTGTGAACAAAGCGGAGACATTGGGTGCTAGCTTTCCAAGAGTAGACGGTAGTGATGGGAGAATACCTACTCGTGGAGGGGATGGATCGAAGTCCCCCTCCAGGGCCAACGGGTGATGTTGACCCGGTTTAGTTGCACACATGCATTGGCCGATTCGAATCGAGGAGGTGTAGGACTGTGATGGATTCGAGGTGTGTGTAGCTAGTTCAAGGAAGGTCGATGAGTTATTGTTTGCGAGCATTGGCAAACGGGAGTTTTTCGTGACAAAGACTTGGTATATCTTTCGAGGGTGAGATTTGGAGGGTATGAGAGGTGAGGAATTTTCCCTCTCATCCGTGGTTATTTCTCAAGGTGGAAGATGGTGTTGATGTGTTTGAATGTTTCGTGTAAAGAAGGTGTATGCTACATGTATTGTGTGGGGGTGTACTCACCGGGTTACATGAGGAGCGAGCTTCACCGTATGGTTACATGGGAAGCATTCAGGGGAGTTCTTAGTTTAGAACTTGGTTCCTCGGCGGGTGGAGTCGTTTGGAGTCTTGGAGTGAAGACTTGCGGTATCTCACTTCATGGTTGAAGTTTGAGGTGGCTTAGCGTCGGGTGGAGCGTATTGGCTTGTTAGATGTCGGGATGATCTTAGAGCGGATTTGATGTTTGCATTCCGAGTTCGGTTGGATCGTGAGGATCGCCTGGGGGAATCGCATTAGCTTGGTAGATGGTGGGACAGTCTTCAAGCGGGTTCAATTTCAGCATTCTAGAGATTGGTTGGATCGTCAGGATCGCCAAGGTGGAGTTTGTTGATTTTGGCTCTCCTATTTTTCAGTTTTGGTTTATTTACAAATTTGCCATTTTGGCTCAAATCTATAAATACAAGTGTTATTTCTAGGTTTTGAGAGAGGACAAGTTTGAGAGCTATTTTGTGAGTTATCAAAGCTAAAGAGAGATAGAGCTCCCATTTGAGGGGTGAGTTCTTGTGAGGTTGTGAGTGACTTTCTAAGAGAGATAAATTGTGTGTGTGTATAACCTTTGGGTTCCTCCATTTATCTATAGAAAGAAGAAATCCTCCTTGGTGGATGTAGCCCAAATTTGGGTGAACCACGGTATATCGTTGTTGTTTTGCTTTGATGATTGTTTGTATGTTCTTATTGTCTCTTCATTGATGTTTGGTTGATTCGATTGGGAGTTTGCACACTAGTTCATTTTGGGAACAAGGTCTTGGGTGTTTTCCGCACACAAAGTGTTTGATAAAATTCCCGAGTGAGTTTTATCGTCTTGGTCGCTAGAGATAGTCTTGCTTTAGCGCAACACTAGGGTAGTTTTCTAGGATTTTAAAAAATTAAACGGGTGAGATATTTAACAACTTAAAAACATTGATTGTAAAATCTATAAAAAAAATGGAAAGAGGCCATATTAATTCATAAAAGATCAACCTAGACACAAAGATTTTTCAAAGCATATTCATTATGTTTTCGATTTTGTTGAATTTATTTTTTTCTTGTTTAAATTTTCATTGTTATTCTATTTGATTTTGATATATTTCAAGTTATGTTTGTTATATTTACGTATTTTACTAAATAAATCCTATATATATATATATATATATATATATATATATATATATATATATATATATATATATATACACACTGTTAAAATGCGGGATAATCTGCTTTGGAGCAGTAGTATATTTATGATTAGGAGTGGAGAGTTATTTCTCTTCCTCCTAATCTTATATTTATTTCAATTCCCGTGTTGGACTTTAGACCCCAACTTTGGACCCCCAAAATAAGCCCAAATCCATAATCTAATCAGCCTCATAACTACCCAACTCATATATATACACCTCGGGACCATTTCTAAGGGTCTAAAATACCCAAATGATCCCATAATACCTCTCCAGGTGTGTTTCGAATATTTTTATCCCAAAATATATTTAATTGTGAGGTGACACACTCCAATACTTTTTATAAAAAAAAAATCCCTTTTGATTATTTTCAAATAATTAAAGTCCAAATTCTAAAATTTATAAATAATACTGAGTCTAATTACTCACAATTCCAGATTAACTAATTTCACCGAATTAATTTAATCCTTATTTAACTTTATTTTATTCTAAAAATATACGGGGTATTACACAAAAGTAATGTCATATACAATGCACGTGACTAATATTTTGTCCAAAAATTTAACACCATTAGTGTTTGAGATAAAGTGATACGTTTTTAAAAGTTGAGAGGGTTATGTCTAGAAAATAAAAGTATAAAGGAATCAAAATGTAATTATCCCTCAAAATTTAATTTTAATCATTCGTGAATATAAATATAATATTCATATTTCTTTGGTTAACTTCAAATAAAAATTATACGCCATAGATAAGCAAATAGATTAAAAAGAAAAAAGAAGGGGTAACAGATGGAGTAATTTTTATATCCTAATAAAGGTTATTTTTGTTGTGCTTGAACACGATTTAGTCAAATATATAAAATCCCACATCGGCTTAATAATGAGCTGATTTAATACCACAAATTGCCATGCCTAGCTGCATGGCGATGGCATCAAATTCGTGGGATGTTAACCCAACATTACCCAACTCACAATGGGTTGGATTTTAGCATTCATAATTTGAAATTGATGAATGAGAAAGAGGTGTTAGTTACTTAGTTTTTTTACATTACTTTATAATGCGTCTACAGCATTCGTTCGGAGTTTTGAGATATTCTAAAATATAACTTTTACCTTACACAATAAATTATTATTGATAGAAAACTGATGTAAAATAAAATTTTATGGGATGTTTTGTGTCATAAAAATAAGATATAAAAATATGACACCGAAGAACAAAAATTATTCAAATTAGTTTAAAATATAAAAAAGACCACATCACGGGTTAAACAAAATACTAATTCTGCATTACGTTTAAATAATAAACTAAAGATGTCACAAAGATTTTTGTCATCAAACCATTTGCCACCATCACTCCCCAAGAGCGTAAAATATCGTCAATTTTTTTCTAATTTTTTTTTTTTAGATGTAATACCATTGAATCACTCTCTATCGCATTATTATCATTGCTTTACCTCAAGATAATAAAATTAAATTTGAAATATTAATAAAAATAACTTATTTCATAGATCAATACTATATATCGGAGTATTCAGAGTAATTATATTTTTATAAAGAAAAAAATGAAAGATAAAAACATTAAAAATGTCTGGAAAAAAAAGACTAAGAGTGAAAATAAAATTTTGCACTTTGACGAAAAAACACCAATGGTGGGACTCTAATGACCGATAGACCGGCGACATCCATGTCAATTGTTTGAAAAGAGAGTATCATTAGTATTTTTTTTTTGTAATAAAGCACCTTATTTTAAGAAAAAAAAAAGAACTAGAATTGTAAAGAAAAAATAATTTATAAAAAATAGTATTTTAAAAAGAATAACTTTTTATTAAGGAGAAAAAGGTATGGACGATTTTTTATAAACAAAAAAGTGATTGTCCTAAAAACAATTATAGGAGTTCAAACTTAGATCAAGTTTTGTATTGAGGCAAAAGAAATAGGGACCATTTTCATAAAAGAAAAAATTATTTGTTAAAAACTAGAATGAGAGTTTAAAGTTAGATAAAAAAAAATATTTAGGACAAAAGAAATAGGGACCGTTTTTATAAAAGAAAAGTCGGTTGTCCTAAATCCATAATAGATATCATTTTTAATCAAGGGTAATTGGTATTTTAAAAATAATAAATCCAAGTTTGACCCTTCACCTTTGCACCTATTTTCACTTTAGTACTGTCATTTTCTAGATACAGCCTTCCTCTACTTTAAAAAATATATCATTTTTTACCCCCTAACTGTAATGGTGTTAAGATTTTGGTCATAAAATTGGTCATTTACACAAGTAGCTGGACAAAAATGCGCTCATATATAATGCACGTGATTAATTTTTTGTCCAAAAATTTAATACCATTAGTGTTTGACAAAAAGTGACATTTTTTTATAAATTGAGAGTGTTATGTCTAAAAAATAAAAAAAACAATCAATAAAGTAAAAATGAAACCAAAGTTGAAGGAACCAAAATGTAATTATCCCTCAAAATTCAATTTGAATTATTCGTGAATATAAATATAAAAGTCATATTGCTTGGGTTAGATCTAAAAAATATACACGTTAGATAAGAGAATAGATTAAAAAGGGGGAAAAGGGTAACAGATATAGTGGTACTAGTGGCAAAAGGTTGTACCCATTTCCATATTTTTATTTTTTTAGTCATTTGTGTTGTTGAAATAATTATGGGACAAATGTCTTTTCCATCAAAAGAAAGAGAGACGGTTACAAGGCGGTTGAGCGGGGTATTTTGTGGTTATGGGATCTAATACGACTTAAAAAATAAATAGGAAGGGAGAAAATGACGATTTAACAACACAAACGAATATTTCAACAATAAATACAATTTAAAAAATAAAGAGGATCTAATAAAACATTCGACATGGAACTACATCCAAAAAAACTATTTTTATATCCTAATAAAGGTTCTTTTTGTTGTGTTTAACCCCGATCTATTCAAATATATAAAATCCCACATCGGTTTATTATTCATAATTTAATCGCTTAATAAGGAGTTGATTTAATACCACAAATTGATTTCGTGGGAGGTGAACCCAACATTACCCAACTCACTGTGGCTTGGATTTAGCATTCATAATTAGAAATTGATGAATGAAGAAGAGGTGTTAGTTACCTAACTAAACCCAACCCTCCATTGGCCCATAATCATTTTTTAGCGTGGAAGACACAAGTGTCTTTGTGGGTTTAGAGTATAAGACCAACTTCCCAACATTTAATCCCAGCCGCGAGTGGACACAAACATAACTCTTAAGATTTAATTTGAGCCATTAGTTGGGGACGACAAAAAGTCCCCCCCTCCTTATATATATATATATATATATATATATATATATTGAGACGAATGTATACCAAGAAGAAATTTGATGTTGGATGATAATTTGGGTATCCTGTTCATTTGTATATATTGTTGTTAGATTGTTTGGGTAGAGGGAAGGATACGTAAGGTTGGGATCATGACTACTACTGAGTTGGAGACTTCTATATTTTCCCATTAATGATAAATAAAATACATGATACCATGTAACTGTTAATGGTAATGGGAAGATGAACATATCGAGATGAAATAAACAGTATATGATGAAGATATGGAGCCGTTTAGGGGTTGGGTAGAAGATGAATGGGTCGTTGTCCAATTTTGTAGAAGTGGATTTATATAAAACATGAATGGATATTTTTCCTACTTGGTAGATGAGGCTGAAGATATACAAATACTTCCTGATTGCCTGTATTTGACATATACATCCGGTAAAAGTTGAAGGGTTTTTGGAATATACATCTGGATTGGGTTTGTCCTACAAATAGCCACATCTTGTTAAAATGCCTTTATTATCGGGGAAACACAATTTATAAATAGGCTAACTTTACTTGTTAAATAATAACACTTTATTTAAAATTGTCCACGCGACCCTCTAAAGAAGTGACAAATGTCGTCACAGGGTTTCGCTATCAATTTTAGTTATATACTATAATTATATGTTATTGTTCGAGTACAATGCCAAATAAGAACAATATCATTTTCTCTATCCAATATGAGAAATTCGTCATCGGTTGTCAAAATACCAAATAGAAGAAGGATTGCCGCTTAGAGGGAGAAATTAAGGGAAATGCGGTGCTAGTTTTTTTTTTGATTTTATACCATGTCTTTTTCTTGGTTTTTCATTTTTTCTTAAAAGTCATTGGAGTTGGTGGGTTATTTTTTAAACGGAGGTAGAGTTATTATTAACCTTTTTAAAACATAAGGGTTCAAAGTGGATTAATTTGGTCTTTAGAAGGATTCTTTACCACATTTCAATTGACCTAAAATTGGCTAACTTTTGATCAGTTTTCTGACATGAACACGATATGACCCTGTACCGGGTTTAAAAAATCATGACACAAACATGACAAGCCATGTTGATTCCGTTCCAATTTTGTGTTGGGTTGTGTCGGAAATTGACACCCCTAATGAAAATCCGGATAGAATTAGAACATTGTAGAAGTTATTAGAAGCTTGTCAAAATGCGTATTAGAGTCGTAGTGTTTTTTCAAAAATCGTTTATCATGTTGTAAGTACACTTTGATTTTCAATATTTATACCCACCACTTCATATACACTAGTTACCTTTATGCTATTACCCGTATTGGTGCCCACGACTTGTCAATTTCTCTAATAGTTTAATATCGTTCTCTTCATATAAGCAAGCATGTTTTGCAATGTTTGCCGAGCTCGGTTACGTGGGCCTGTTACCAAGCGGGGCATTAAAGTGGCTGAATATATGAATTAGCCGCCCACCATGGGTGTGCTAGCAATAACATTTAAAAGTATGTTAAAATCAGTTGCAGATGAATCATCATTGATGATTATGATTGTTAGCAACAACATTTCTGAATTCTTCGTGAAGGTTAGACAGCCACTTTTTTCTGGGCATCAACTTCTTATGTATTAAAAAAAGAATCAGCCATTTCCCACCCTTTTAATATTCCTCACACTCTACAAATGTAAAAAAGTCGGCTAACTAACTTTGGAAATGAAAAAAAAAAAAACTAGCTTAGCTTTAAAAAATATAACCAAGTAATTAAAGTTAACTTTGATAAAAAAAAAATTATTACTAAATTTGATAGGATTAAAGCATGATTAATGATAATGATGATGAAAAGGAAAGTTACATTTAAGCTTGATAAAATAAAAACCAGTCAACTTTGATACAAAAAATAAAAGCTACAACCAACTTTGTTAAAAAAAATGCAACCAATTAATTACAATTAACTTTGGTAAATAAAAAAAAAATATAGCTAACTTTGATAAAATAAAATAAAGTGATGCAACTAACTTTTATTAAAAAATTTGCAATTAACTTGGATAAAAAAATAAAGCTACAACAAAATTTAACAAAAAAAAATTACAACAAACTAATTGCAAGAAGCTTTGATAAAATAAAATATTACGCTTGACTTTGATAACTTAAAAAAATTACAACAAACTTTAATAAAAAAAATTACAACTAACTTTGATAAAAATAACTAACTTTGAAAAAAAATTACAGCTAAATAAAAAAAAATTATCACGTGTTTTGAAAAAAGGACACCTAAGATATTAAAAAAAAAAGATAAACCCTACGGAATGAAATTCATACTAAAATATTTTTTTTTGACAAACAAATGCTATATAAAATCACCCGCAATGGGGCGAAACCCGTATATAGGAAGTATATAATTCGACTAAAACAACATCGCCCAAAGAAAACTCTCAACCAAATGAAATAACATGACTACGTCGGTCTATATAACTCAGTAACGAACTCTAAAAAGTTAGAGAGAGTTGCGACATGTCTTTTCTTATACCAATACAATAAGGGACTCAAAAAGGTGTGACGAATTCTAGCCGGTGTCATCTTCATTTTTTCAAAACATCTCGTTTTTCTCTCCTCCCAAATAGTCCAAAAAAATTCAATGAGGGACCATACGTCAGACCGTGTAGTTCCCCTTCCAATCTTCAGGAGATGCCAGGCCTCCAACAACGCTATCACCGACACTGGCATAACCCACGTCATCCGACTAAGAGAGAAGAAAACATCCCACAACCCTCTCCTCGCCCTGCAATGTAAAAGTAAATGATTGGTCTTCTCTTCTCCCTCCTTATATAACCAAGCACCGGCTCGCCATAACACGTCTTCTCTTCAGCAAACCATCGATCGTTAAACTGGCATGTCTTGATGTTGTCCACACAAAAAACATCGCTTTTGGGGGAGCCTTAGCCTTCCAAAATGGAATAATACCCATTCACCATTAAGACCCCTTTACCTCCTCCTTGCCACCGAATTGCAACCTCTCCCATTATCGGGCGTGGGGTTGGACTAGCCAGTTAAAAAATGGCCTCCTCCAGCTCTTAGTCTCCTAGAGTCGTCTCTTGAACTTGGGGTTCCATATCGCACGGTCTCCGATAGTTGTCATTTAATCCACAATAAGACTGTCTTTTTCGCCCCTAGTCTGTAGATGCCAGGAAACTGCTTCTGAAGGGATTTATTCAAACCCCACCTATCCTTCCAAAATCTGATATTGTCTCCCCTCCCCAACCTATAATCCATGAGCTTAGAATAATCGGCCCACTCCTTTGGTATATACTTCCACAGTCCCACCCGATGTGAAAAATAACCCACTATCAGACCTCCCTCGAGGTTAATGCACCCCTTAGCTCCCACAACTTTCCTCCATAACCTATTATCCTCCCGAGGGAACCTCTATAACCACTTACCTATCATTGCTTTATTACACAACGCTAAATTATTAATACTCGCTCAACCTTCCTTAATAGGTTTACAAACATCCTCCCATCCCAATAGAGAATATTTAAAACTATCCTCACTGCCCCTCCATTAATCTTTCATCATCTTCTCCATCTTCTTCCGGACTGAGCAAGGTAATGTCAGAATAGACACGAAGCATGTGGGTAAACTCGAAAATGTGCTTTTATTCAAAGTCAACTTCCCCCCTTCGGACCACCCAACCAATATTCTTTTTATTCTTTCCAGCACTAGGTCCCAGATGGATCTAAACTTAAACTTGTTCCCAAGTGGGAGTATAAAATACGTCAATGGGAAGAGGTTTGTCTTACAACCAAGCATCTCAGCTAACCCCCTCCCCCTACTCACTATCCCCTACTCTCAACCTGAATCATCTCAATTTTTCCCGCACTAATGTGAAGGCCCAAAACTGCCTCAAAGCATATCATAGGAAGTTTTAATGCCTGTACATGTTCCACATCAGCCTTACAAAAAATAATCGTATCATCAGTAAACAAAAGATGTGAAATACTAAATGTGTTCACGCTAGCACCCGCAATCATGATATCGTTGATCCTAGCCGCGTCAAACACCTGGCCCATCATACGACTGAAGGCCTTCATCACCAAAATAAACAAGAAGGGATACAATGGATCGCTCTACCAAGGCCCCCGAGAACTGGGGAAAATCCCCCACGGGAGCCCATTAATTAAAACAAAGAACCTGATAGTATAAATGCATCTTATAATCCAATGGCACCGCCTGTCACCCTACCCCATCCTTCTCAATAGGTATATAAGAAATTTTATGTTCACATGATCATATGCCTTCTCAATGTCTAATTTTGACACTATGCCCGCTTCCCCATTCCTTGACCTCTCTTCCACACATTCATTAGTAATCAGAACAATATCGAGTATTTGTCTTGCACCTACAAAGGCAATTTGAGATTTTGATATCGGAGGTTCAATGACTTTTATGAACTTAATTGACAACACCTTTGCAAGAAGCTTATGAGCACTCCCGATGATACTAATAGGTTTGAAATCTTGAGCATCGACTGATCCCCCCTTCTTAGAGATCAAGGTTATGAACTTCGCATTTAGGATCTTAAAAAAATAACTTCCTCCATTGAGCGGACAAAAATTTCCATCACTTCCCCTCTGACGACAGTCCAACAGTACTGAAAGAAGGCCATCGTGAATACGTCTGGGCACGGGGCCTTATCACCACACATGGAATGTAATACCTAAATGACTTCCTCCTCATAAAACCACCCCCTTTAACATCTCAGCATTAGTCCTTGAAATACTCCTCAACTCGTCCCCATTAAGAGAGGGGCGCCACTTTCCTCTTACCTAAATAGCTCCTCTTAAAATCGGTGGATGACCCCCCTGACCTCAGTAACATCTTCGAATACACCTCCATTCACCGAGATTTTTTTGATGTTATTAAAGTGCCAATGTGAGTTAGCCACTTTGTCAAAGAACTTGGTGTTCTTATCTCCATCCCTCAGCAATAGCACCCGCGATTTCTTCCTTCAACTAATTTCCTCCTAGAAAAGTCTTCTCCCGATTTCCCCTTTCTTGTCCTCCTTCACCCTTTTCTCCTCCTCAGTCAAACCTTCCCTCCTTTAGTTATCATCAAGGCACTGCACCTCTTTAATATATCCATACGTAATCTCCGCTACGTTACCAAACATATCTCTATTCTACTATTTGATATCCTCCTTGAGGAGCCCCATTATATTTGCAAGCTTAAAGCTGACATTATCCACCATCGTATAGCTCGACAACCACTCCTTAACTCTATCCACAAAGCGCACCTCTTTGAGCCACATGTTTTCAAATCTGAAAGGTATTTTACCTTCTCTCCCACCCCAATTGGGATGTGCTCAGCTGTGACCCTCAATAAATAAGATTGTATAACCCTTGGGAAATGGTCTTCCTACTCCTGAGAGACGAGTTTCAAATAAAGGGTACAATAAGTCCATCTCGTCAATTAAATCTAAAACATACTCATCTAACGGTTGATTCTCTATCCCCCGCTCCTTTCTGAGGCAAGTCTCACCTCATTAAAATCCCCCAAAACTCTAGGGAACTCCCCAAACCGTACTTAATCCAGCTAGCTCCTCCCATAATCCCATCTTCTAAAATCTTCCATCGACCCATAAATCCTTGAGAAACACCACATAAAACCGTCCCCCAAATTCCTGAAAAGGAAAGACTAGTGATAGCGGGCGGGAAGTGTGCGCGTGTAAAGTGCACAGTCGTTATTTTTTGTCTCGTCGCGACTATATAAAGAAACCTAAATTACGACTACACTTACGAGGCAATCTCAGCGGTAAGTCGGGTATCGAAAATCCAAATGGACGAGATGCTAGAATTTAGATGATTTAATACTCCTAAATAAAAGTGTAGAAGATGATTACAAACTAAAAAGGAAAAGATGCATAAACGGAAATGATTAATTTAGGCGAGTGTATTGAAACTAGATTAACAAAGCGGTAAAACTATAGGTTGCATCAAATATCCCTCACCCGAGTTAATTTGTATAAAATGGATACATGGGTCGACGAGTTATTTAAAATGCGTCTCATTTCGATAGTTAATTGAACCAAGGGTTGTCACTCCCCTAAATCCGCATAAAATCCTAGTATGATTTTGGCGTCAACAAATATCCCGAAAATTGCGCACGCAAGGTCGTAAGCATGTGACATACATGATATGCCCCGCCAAATCTCCTAGGCTCAATAATTAGGACAACGCACCCGAAATAAACCCGTAAACACCATCACCAAAGAAAATAAATGCGTTAACTCGAGTGAGTTCAATTCAAACACAACCTAATTTAAATTAGCTAGAAAGCATCGTAAAAATGCGGTAAATAAAAGCGTGTAAATAAACGCGGTAAATCTACCGATAAAGCGATTAAATCAAAGCATGTAAATCTAATTTAGAAAGCATGGAAATTAACTAGAAAGCAAGAATTAAAGGAAAATACAAGCTATATTAATGGAGAGGGTAATGAATAGTCAACTTAAAAACCATAAAGGGTGTCAATCCAAATAGAAATGAAGAAGAACTAGCCAAAAACCCAAACCCTAACCTCAAATATCCTATACAAACTAATTTTTCTTTCAGTTATTACAACAAAATTGCTTTATATAGTAAGTTAGAATTAAGTTAGAAAAGAAAAGAGAAAAGAAAAGAAAAGCCAAAATATCTACTGAAAACAGGGGATCGATCGATCGACCCATTTGGTAGATCGATCGATCATTAAAATCGTGGCAAAATACTGAAGGATCGATCCTTTTGATCGATCGATCGATCAGGAAGTTCACAGCCAAGATAGCCACTGCATTGCTATTTTCTTCCTCTTTTCCTCCTCTTTTGGTTTCATTGTTTTTCCTTTCGCTGAAAACCTGTAACTTCTTCGTTATGAATCAGAATTGCGCACCATTCGCGGACACATGAAGCTTGCGAGGAGGGATACAACTTCCGTGTAGATGTTGAGCCAGGTGCCCAAGCTGTGAAAAGACTAAATTTCCCTTGAACGTGCGATCGCGTACGAAAATCGAGCGGAATGCGCCCGAACTTCACACTTAGCATCCAAATACCTATAAAAGCTCAATTAACCCCCGCAAAATATGTTAACGTAGAAATCTGAGGTTGTCTAGTTAACGAGCATAAATATAGGGAATAAGATGCCCGAGGGGGCTAAAATGCGTAGGTTCGGAGGATGAAATACGCAATATTTGCGTATCATCACACCCCCTAACTTATAAATTGCTAGTCCCTAGTAATGAAATAGGATGCAATAAGAACTACAAGCAAACCAAAATTAGGAGATAGTACAAAAGTATGGTATAAAAGTAAAAGTCGACTTTCGCGGGCGATTCAATTGCATTTAGCGTATGCAATAAGCCGTTAAACCCTTAGGTCACCCTAGTAGACGAGTGTCGTCTCGTGAGAGTTTTCAGGGATGGTACCCACAAACATCATATAGTTTCCTCAAAATAAGCCCAAACCAACATGCGATAAGCCCAACAATGGCAAAAAGGATTTCATATGCATTATTAGCACATTGAACGTATTCAAACAAAAGTCCAAATCATTAACATTATAGAATGCACCTCATAGAATTGAAACCTTAAAATGTGGGAGGGGGAGCGAGCACATGCAAAGTATGATTTGGCACAAACTTATATAAACCGGATAAGTGTTAAATCAAGCATATATTCAATCCTCACGGACATTACACTCATAAAACGAATTCACTCGAAATAGGGAGGTAGCACACTGAACATGCGTGAATAAAGAGTAAATATAAATGGAAAATAGGCCACATACATGTCACAAATGAAGAACGTTATATATAAACTCAAAAATTGTAATCTTAATGAAAAGATACCGCTCATTAAAAGAGGCGAAATGCATTTTCACAGATTATCAAAACTATTTCAACTTTCAAATTACATCAACCTAAGATCACACAGGACTTTAATAGGATTGTAATGCAGGCTAGGCTAGGGTACGAAATGAAAGGGATGTATGCACGGATACAAAGTGTTCGGAATAAAAACTCGGGATAATGGGAAAATGCGGGCAATATAAAAATTGAAAACAAGTTCCAAAAAGGCATTACATACATCAATTGGAGAGTACTCAAAGCTTATTGAACTATATACAACATATACAACTTTCTCTTTCTTTTTCTTTTCTTCTTTTTCAAGTTTTCTTTTGCTTTTTACTTTCTCTTTTTCTTCACTTTTTCACATCTCTCTTTTCTTTACTTTTCAAATTATTATATGCCTAAATTGCAACCGACATCATAACAACATCATTCAATCCCAAGTGTCATTCCAAACAAAGGTATGGAAAGTGTGTATATGGGCTAAAACTCCAATGTAGAGTTGGTTATGGGATTTGGGTTATGAAAAGAAAGGCTATATTTAGGCTCAAAGGGGTTTACGAGGGTAAACATATAAGGGTGAGGTCAAGGCTAATATGGGTGATATAACAAAGAGGGACTATGATCATTTCACAAAGTTTACGCAATTCTCGAATCAAAACAATATATGAAAATCATGATCAAGTAACACATTTCAAGTATGAACTCAATTAATAAACGGTCAAATGAAAGAATAATGAGATTACCAACGAATTCAACATTTTCAAAGAGAAAAGAATAGTGTATACACTCACAAACGATGAAAGGTACAAAGCTTACTCGGTGTAAGTATATACAATGCAACAAAAGATTACCGAGTTATAAAAATCTTAAACCAAATCAATAGAACAATAAAAGTGCATGTGCTCATGGGATTAAAGTTTAATTCATGAAGTTATTCATAATATCAATAATGGAGGACTAAATATTAATAACTTCTAAAATCGAGAACATGCATCATTGGGCAGTCTATTGGATCGGGCAATTATTGAAATTTTTCATCGGAAACAAAGGAAAAATGCCCAAAAAGGAGAAAAAAGAAAAAAGAAAGAAAATCTTTTTGAAATTTTCAATTTTCTAAGAAAAGCATACTAAGTAAGTAACATGTGAGCAAAAAAAAAACATGGACTAAATAAAGAAATGGATAGAATATCCCACACCCCCTAACTTACAACTTGACATTGTCCTCAATGTGAATTAAGAACTAAGTCAAAGAGAGGAACATATCGATATTACCTAAAATTGGAGCGATCCCCATAAGAACAAGTCCAAAGAATCTACAAAATAAGTTAGTACCGAGCATAGAAAAAACAAATAACAAAAAGTTAACTAATTAAACTAGACTAAATTAAAAAGGAAAGAAAAAATAAAGAAAGAAAGAATAAAAAGCTAACTATATACAACATACTATTTAGGCTTCACACTAACTGTACACTAGAAGTCTAAATAGCTGAGGGTCTACTGTAAAAATGATTAGACTTTGGAGGATAATCGGTGTACCCTCACATATAAGCATGCCTTCCGAAAAATATGGATTCCGTTTGAATAACGGAAGGCATGTGTAAGGCGGAAGAAAGGAACCATCGCCAATTAAAAGTTTTGGAGGGACGATGGGGGATTTGGATTGAACGGGTGACAAAAACAAGTGGGGACCAAGAAAAGACGAATATCCTCCCAAAGATGTTGAAATTGGAATGGGATGCAGCGCACACGAAGGCACGAATGCGATCGTGGAAGGCGACTCGAGCAAGTACTCCTCATCGGCGAAAAGGTTTAAAACATTAAAGTTTGAAACCGAATCATTGGGTACTTGTGACGGTGTGATAATAGAGAATGAAAATGGGGATGAAAGAAATTCAAACTCATGAGATGAATCATCATCGCATGAAGATTGAGTTTCGAAGGAAATAATATCATTTTCAATGAAATGTTCTTCTTTGGGGGCCAAAGAAGAAATCATTTCATTGCAAATGGATATTACGTCATTTTCATCCTTACTTTCAATATCTATTACGAGATGGGAAAAGTCTAGAATGGTTTGTTCCAAAGTAGGCAAAAGTACCTCATTTGGTTCAAAACATTCTTCGACTTCGAAAGTATCGAAAGCAAAATCGTCGTTGGACTCAACTAATAAATTCAACTCATGTTCCCAACAACGATTTTCTTCCTGATAACAATTTTCAAGTTTCTCATTTTCATACATACACAAGCCCTCACCAAAAGTCATAGGTCGAGGTGCGGATGCATGAAAATGAGAACTTTGAAAATTATCATCGGACTTAAACGAAAACTCATTATTACAGGAATTTTGAAAACTATTCGAATTCTTTTAAAAATTCCTAATATAAGGAGGTAAAGGCCCCAAATCATTCTCATCATCATCAAAATTCCAATAACCTAAATTTTGACTTTCGTTATACTCGCCCAAAGTCATATTTGAATTTGTAATACTTTGGGATTCTAAGTATTCACTGAAAGTCATAGGCTTGCGATAATTTTGAGAATTATAACAATGATTACCGAAAGAATTGGAATAAGACATGCTTACCCCAAAAATGGCTCGAAGTCGCGGATTCCACAAAGTAGGTGCGCGCGAAAAAAATTCGAGCGTTTCTAAGTGCTCAAATGTGAAAGTCCTGCAAAAATATTAGCAAATAGTACAAATAGAAAGAAAATACTATGAAATACTAAATCAAATAAAGTCTAAAATAAACTCGTCCCCGAAAACGGTGCCATTTTGATAGTGGGCGAGAAGTGTGCGGGTGTAAAGTGGAAAGTCGTTGTTTTCTGTCTCTCTGCGACTATACAAACAAACCTAAATTATGACTACACTTGCGAGGCAAGCACAACGGTAATTCGGGTATCGAAAATCCACAGGGACGAGATGCTAGAATTTAGATGATTTAATACTCCGAAATAAAAGTGTAAAAGATGATTAAAAACTAAAAAGGAAAAAATGCATAAGGGGAAATGATTAATCTAGGCGAGTGTATTGAAACTAGATTAACAAAGAGGTAAAACTATAGGTTGCATCGAATATCCCTCACCCAAGTTAATTTGTATAAAATGGAATGCGTCTCGTTTCGACAATTAATTGAACCAAGGGTTGTCACGCCCCTAAATCCACATAAATGCCTAGTATGATTTTGGCGTCAACAAATATCCCGAAAATTGCGCACGCAAGTTCGTAAGCACGGGACATACATGATATGCTCCGTCAAATCTCCTAGGTGCAATAATTAGGACAACGCACTCGAAATAAATCCGTAAACACCATCACCAAAGTAAAGCAATGCGTCAACTCGAGTGAGTTCAATTCAAGCACAACCTAATTTAAATTAGCTAGAAAGCATCGTAAAAACGCAGTAAATGAAAGCGTGTAAATAAACGCGATAAATCTACCTAGAAAGCGATTAAATCAAAGCATGTAAATCTAATTTAGAAAGCATGGAAATTAACTACAAATCAAGAATTAAAGGAAATACAAGCTACATTAATGGAGAGGGTAATGAATAGTCAACTTACAAACCACAAAGGGTGTCAATCCAAAGAGAAACTAAGAAGAACTAACCAAAAACCCAAACCCTAACCTAAAATATCCTCTACAAACTAATTTCTCTTTCAGTTATTACAACAAAATTGCTTTATATAGTAAGTTGGAATTAAATTAGAAAAGAAAAAAGAAAAGAAAAGAAAAGACAAAATATCTGTTGAAAACAGGGGACCGATCGATCGACCCATTTGGTCGATCGATCGATCCTTTTGATTGATCGATTGATCAAGCAGGTCACAACCAAGACAGCCCTTACATTGATGTTTTCTTCCTCTTCTCCTCCTATTTTGGTTTCATTGTTTTTTCTTCCGCTGAAAAACCCGTAACTTATTCATTATGAATCGGAATCGCGCACCGTTCGTGGCCACGCGAAGCTTGAGAGGAGGGATACAACTTCGGTGAAGATGTTGGGCCAGGTGCCCAAGCTATAAAAAGACTAAATTTCCCTTGAACGTGCGATCATGTATGGAAATCGAGCAGAATGCGTCCGAACTTCACACTTAGCATCCAAATACCTATAAAATCTCAATTAACCCCCGTAAAACATGTTAACGTAGAAATTCGAGGTTGCATGGTTAACGAGCATAAATATAGGGAATAAGATACCAAAGGGGAATAAAATGCGTAGGTTCAGAGGATGAAATACTTAATATTTGCGTATCATCAACTAGGTCCAAGTCCCAAACATGCTGTCTAACAACTCTATATCTCTAGAGTCCCACATATTGATCACTCCTCCCAATGCTCCAACAACGTCCAAGTTACTCTATCTAACCCAACACCCACCTCAAATGGAACTAGTTAAGTCACTCTACACATTGCCCAACTTAGTCTCTTGCAAACAAATGGATTCCACCTTGAGAGGGTCCCGCTCATAATCCCCTACAACTCAGGATCGTTTAAACCCCTCACACTCCACGTTAATAGTCTCAGTTTCATTAAAAATAGATACACCCCTGAGTCTTTCCTTCATCTCCTTTTTTATTGTCCCCTTCCCATGTCAGTTGATTTCCTCGAAGAACACCTCAGCCTTTCTTTCGCTCCCCTCAAACTCTACCCCGAATATTTTACTAAATCCTCTTATCAAATTCTCCACCCACCCCTCCCGATATTCCACCTATCCCTCCTTCTCCCTTTCCCTAAAATCATCGTCCATCCTCAGAATTTCAAACTCTACCAATAATTTAGAATTGTTTAACTTTGTAAATTTACTCCCTCAACCTATTCTACCTCCCCCGACACTACAAGAAAAGAAACTTTTAGTTGCAAAATAAAATTGTGATTAATCATTAAAAATTTGCCACTAAATAATTTAGTGGAAAAAAAATTTGTCACAACTTTGTTACTAAAGACCTGCTGCTGATACCTTTAGTGGCAATTTTTTTTTGGCATTTGCTACTATGTTACAGATTTAGTGGCAAACAAATTTTGCTACAAAATGATGTACTTTTAGTGGAAAATTATTTGCTACAAAAAATAATCAAAATTATCACTAAAAACATGTTATTTGCCACAAAAAAGTTCTTTCTGTAGCAAATATATGATTGACTACCAAAACTAAGTTTTTGCTTAAAGTCAAGATAGTTCTGTGGCAATTAAGATTTTTCACTAAAAGGTTCTTTTTGTAGCAAATGTAAGATTTGCTACAAAACTAAATTTTTACTCAAGGTCAAGATAGTTACGTGGCAATTCAGATTTTCCACTAAAAATATTTTTCTGTAACAAATTATTGCCTCCACTAATAGTTATTGCATGTAATATTCATATTTTATGCTCATTGCTTCACAGTAATAAAATCCATCACCATGTTTTCGGTTTGGTTTGGGTCGGCTCATGGTTCATGTTCATTTTTTATTAAATTAAATTAAACCATGAAATTACCATTCAAGTGTATAATAAAATAAAATAAAATAAATGAAATTAACTACAATATCCCACAATTGAAGAATAAAATACATGAAATTAACTAGAATATTCCAATAACTTAGTGATTAAAGCATTATCCGAAATACATATTATCCAATTATCCAATACCAACATTCAAATGATTCTAAATACATAATCCGAAATACATATTAAATCCAAAATATATAATAAATTCCATCCACTCCATAAGAGTTACTTCCTTCCAAATTTCCAATTGAATTCATCCTCTTTCATTCCATTCGGTGAAGTGTTTCTGCAAAAAATGGAAAAAAATAGGATATCTTAAAAAAAATAGTTACTAACATTTACTTTAAAAAAAAATTATAGTTACTAACAAAAACAAATCAGTGACTAGCAAAAAATATGAAACTGTTACTCACAAACAGTTATGTTAGTAACTCATATGTTACTAAACAGTTAATATCAAACATACTAAAAATAGTTATTAACAAACTATTACTAACAATATGAAACTTTTACTAAAGTTATATGTTACTAACAAACTATTACTAAAGCTATTACTAACAAACATTCTAAAAAACAGTTAGTAACTTGTAGCTTACTAGACATACTAAAAAGTTGTGTTTTAGTACCTTGCTAAACAGTTATGTTTTAAATATGTATCTTTTCAACATACTAAACAGTTAGTAACTTGTATCTTTTAAATATGAAAAAGTTATGAAATTTTAGTAATAGTTATGAAATTTCACCTCAAGTTAACACGGGTGTACTAGAAAAAATAGCTTCGAGTTCAGGATCTTCCGTGGTGACTGTAATTAACTCATTTTTACATATTAATAATTGAGTTAAATAGAAGATATTTTCATATTAGTAAGATAAATAAAAAAAGGAATTTTGCAAAATAAAAACTACCCGATTCTAGATCCGACATTTCATCCAATCGCATCTCAACTTCTAGTTGTAATGGTGATGCGTGAAGACAATCTTGTACGCAAATCAAGCACTCTGCTACCTTAGGGGATATGGAACTACTGAATTGATCAAGGAATGAAGGGGTCCACACATTTGAATCTATTAATTTAAAGGCATGAAGTGGGCCACACATTTGTGCATCACAGATTCTGCTAGAACTTCATCGCGCTGGAAATTATAGAACAGTTTCCTTATATCACGTGATTGCCAATTTCCTCCCCCTTTTCTTTTTGCCTCCTCGGGATGATAGAACCACAGCCCAGCCACCATCATGCTCCCTCTTTTGTCTGAATAATGTCCTGTTAACACAATGACATCTCAATGACTCGGTTCATCAAAGAGATAAGAAATTGCATATATTAAAGAGAACACAATTTTCAGGTTATTACATACACAAATATAACAATTTTGATGTGGATCATTGCTCTTGTTCAGATGGGTAACTTTGTAATCTAACCTGGATTTATATACTTTTTTTAAAAATATGATTATTAATTTGGGACGGACTAAAAAAGAAAGCACGACCAATAATTTTGTCTAGATGGAGTATATATATCAAAATAGAAAATTTTAACCACCGAAGAAACTCATTGATACACAAGTTGAGAATAACTCAACTTTAGAATATTGTATACTATAAAATCACAAACAAAAAGGTCAGCATAATTAATTATAAAACAAAATAAAACTCTTGATATCCTACAACGTATATAAAAAGGAAGGTAATTATTATGCTTCTTAAAGAAACTCTTCTAAATACACATTCATAAAAACCCCCTGCTTAAAGAAACTAACATGTGACAAATAGGGAGAGAAGTAGTATTGGTTAAAAAAATGTTTTTTAAAGTTAATGTATGAGGAATATTTATATTATGCATCTTTATCACCTGGCAGAGCACACTAAGGGTGGTATTCATAATTAGGAGATCATTTAAAAAAGTTTACTCTGGCAGTGAAGCTACTGCTGCTACCCGCAAAGTTAACTTTCTTTACACCCAAACAGGGGCTATTGAAAAGAAACACAATAGTTTTTTGTTATTTCCCTTTAATAAGTTAGATGATTTACCAGAGTACCATCGTCAATTGTTTCACGTCATTCATAAATAATAAATTCCCTATTCCCAAAGAGAGGCTTAGCACTATTTTCGAATCTTAAGCGAATGATGCTAAGGTTATCTTCTAGGTCATTTATGTACCTGGCCTCCACTAAATAATGATCCCATTGTTGCTCCCATAAAATTAAATACTAAGGAAGTTAATAGTGACAAAAAATAACGTACAACACCCATACATTTTAAATTGTTCGAGAGAAACCAATTTTAGCAACCACCCCACTACGAAAAGTGTGACAGAAAATACCAGACCTTGTTTTTGAAATCTCAACTCCATTTTCTACTATAAGAATTTTTCATTCTTCACTCCCATTTCCACTACTAACCATATTCAAATCTGAAGCTGATAATAACTCTTGTATACAAGACTCACTTGGAAACAAAACCTACCTCCTTAAAGAATCCTCACTAATATACCTTTAAAAAAACAATAAATGAATGAAACAGTTGATAATGGGATTCTGTATATATGTGTGGTAGCTAATACTTACCATGATCGTGTACAAGTTGTTGTGCTCATTTCAGATCATATAAGAAAGTGTACTAAAATATATGAACTGCTCAATTTATACATTCAACCATAATTCTTGATATGTGTATGTGTAATCAAGAAAGTGGTGTACCTCCTTCCTTGCTTCATGCAGGCTCTGGGAATCTACACTTGCCCGATCCAGATCCATTTTTAGGGCATCGGCACCTTGTAGTTTACCTTCCATTTTTGTAATTTTTCCATAAGCCCCCTCATATGTTGTTCCCTCTCAGACTTCATGGAACCCACGTGAGCACTCAACATTTGCAACTCGTGCAGTGCAGTAGCAAGTTCTTGTCTCAAGGCTCCATGTGCGACAGCTAGTCTCTGGTTTTCTATTGCGAGTTTCTGCATCTCGATGTGCTGCGCAACAGGATTCTGTTCCATAACTACTGGAGGAGGCCCAAACATCACCGCTATTATGGGAGAACAATGCAGATCAGACTCATATTATTGAGATTTATACCCCTCATTGAACGCTATCAGGATAGTAACATGCATACTTCAAAATGCAACTCTCAAAGAAATATGGCATTATGACAGGCTTTGGGAATATCAATCAGCATTATAATTCAGTCCAATTATTAAAAGGGTCAATTATTAAATAGTCTCTTCTATAAATATATATTTTTTAAAAAGGACACATATTTTTAGTTTAACCCATTTAGTCCCTCAAGCACTCAATATCCTCTTATTTTCAGAGGTCCGCGCCAGCGGCACTCCCTTTCCAAAATATGTGGCAAAGGACTTTTTGAGGCAAAATAAAAAAGTTTGGACTAAATGGGTATTAAAAAATGTCCGAGGGACTATTTGGTATATGTCCCTTATTAAAATTCACTCTATAAGTAAAGAAGCTCCACAAAGGACATTTTTGCTATAAATTGATATATAATTACAGATAGCCCATAAAATTATATAAGCTATAAGAAGATATAAATTGATGTATCCCCTCGTGTGCAAAAGGGGGTGTGGACCAGATGGACGATGGAATCCGATTTGTGTTTTATTTTTTTTTATTTAATTTGAGTAATCAAATTAGGAGTAATTGTCTAGTTAGCTTCTTAAAATTTTAAACAATAAGAGGGAAGGATAAGAGGATAAGATTATAGGCTGACAAGGGATCTACTCCATTTCGGAGGAAGGGTTTGGAAGATTATGAAGCACTACTTTAGATTTTTTAGCAGTCTACTTCCATTGGCGTTCTTGGTAGGGAATCAACACAAGGACCATCAAATTCAGAGAAGGAAAGAGAACTTGATGAAGAGTTTGCCAATCTCGGGAGTTCAAGAGCGCAATCAGATTTATGTGAAGAAATTGATGAGGTTGAGATTACTACTCGGGGACAACAGTGTAGGGCCAGTAGTCACTCATAAATCGTCGTCCTTCAAAGAGACCAAAGACATCCACAGATGCTGCTATGGATGCTTTCACTATAGTGTCTATTGCAAATGCGAAGAAATTAAAAGCACAAGCATTAGGTGATCCATATTTTATGGAAGCTGCAATGGATGCATTGCAAGACTTGAATGGAGTCGATGAGATGAAGTTTAATAAGGCTATATGGATGTTTGCAGCAGTTAGGGAGTTTCGCATTTCTTTCTTATTGATGAAAACCAAAGAACACAAGCGTAGTTTGATACATAGTTTTTGATCAACTGTTATGTTATTTGTGCTGCGAATTTATTTGTACAATGTTTATATTCTGTTTGAACTACGTTTTTGTTTGCACTATGTTATCATTTGGTATTTTTATTAGTTGATTAATGTTCAGGTATTTTTTCTACTTGATTAATGTTTAGGGATTCTAACACCTGATAAAATGCATATCATAACTTTATTTAGCGTATTTTAACTCTCAATAAAAATGCAGATGACGATGCCTAGTAATGCAGATGGATCATATTATGAGGACTCTATAGATGATGATGACGATGAGCTTATGATGTTTCTCTATTTACTAAAGGCACAAAAATAGCCTTATCACACATTTTCCCTCACATGTATAGAATATATACAAGAGATTCTTGATGGTCTTGTAGCATAATGTTATAACATGTTCCATGTGAACAAAGATTTCTTTCGTGTATTGTGTGAGTTCATTAGGAATGGAAACTACCTTGAGGAATCATCACATAGACATGTACCGATAGAAGAGTCAGTAGCAATATTTTTGTACATTGTCGGTCATAGTCATAAATATAGAGTAGCTGCTAATCGATTTCAATAGTCATCCAAAATTATTTTTGTACATTGTCGGCCGAATATGGAAAGAACAAGTATAAGTTATAATGCTACAAAGATTGTAATTTTTGTGAAAGAAAGAAGAATCTAGTTTTAGTATAGGGTAAAGTTTGGGGGGGGGGGGGGGGTGAAGGGGCATGTGAAATCCCAACAAACCTTATTCACTATCCTACAAGCCCTAACTATTGAGGTTCCCAAAGGAAATTAAATGACTATTGACCTCTGCTTAGCTCCATTCTTTGTTTTGAGATTCGATATTTAAGAGTGAGTTAATGACATACCTAACAAAGCTATTACTTCAAACTTGGTTGATTTAATATCACCTAACAGAGCTTCTACTACTGAATTCAAATCTGCTGCAAATGATTTAATACCTTTACCCCAAATTAATAGCTGCCATTTGAAAACGACAATATTTAATGATTCACTCAATCAACGGGCAAGATCATGGTATGTTCACTATCGTGGAATTTGGTTGGTTGATTACGTCCAAAAAAGGAAAGAGACTGTTAATTTGGAACAACCCAAAAAGGAAATCAGGACTATTAATTTGGGCTGCAGCGAGTAGTATTCTCAAGGCATAAGAACTAATGGTATAGATAGAGTGTATGTTTAAAGTTATAAGGTTATGATCGATTTCTTCAAATTTTTTACATGTGATTGATATGTTATAGTAGACATGGGTTACTTAGTTATATTTCTAGAACTTTGAGTGCCAATTGCTCATGTTTGGTTGTTCTGTTAATGGCGAGTATGAGATTGAAGGAATTACTCATTTCTAGAAATTGATGCGAGAAGCGTGGATTGTGAGTATGAGATTGAAGGAATTCCTCATTTCTTTCGGAGGTAATTTTAATAGATGTGTGTTTCATTGTTATCAACTATGAATCATCTTAGTACGATAATGCTTATTGTCATGTTATTTTGTTTGTCACTAATAGGATAAACTGGTACTACCAATGTGTATTTTTTATTTTTAGTGGACGATCATGCACATCACAAACTCATTGAACTTTCATATCCAGGCATATTTTTTTTTTAACTGGAAACATAAGACTTCCATTAATAAGAGGGAAAGTTATAACATGATGACTGGCCACTGTCCACTGTTATATAAAATGCATATCGATCGGCCTACTTAGTTTTAGTGTGCTTAAAGGCCTATTGAATTGCATTCACCTTTTGTCGTAAATGATGGTAAAATTTGCAAGGTTGAAATTTCATAATCACTCAATGTGTGGTTGAGATGAAACTGATTAGCCAAATATATAGAACATTCTTGAACCTGATTAGCCAAATACTTAGTCAATACTTTCACGTACAGAACATTCTTGAATCTTTTTTTGAACTAGAAAAGGAGATAAATGGGCTAATTTTGCATGGTCTAGACATAGATGTTAATCTTTGGTTTATCTTAAATGGTACATGTTTTTTCTCATTCATATATTTTATATATAGGTATATGGACTATTAAAAAGTATCAGGAACTCAACTAGCGCTTGGAGTTTGTTTGGTATTGATTATATAAAAAAATGAATCTCATCTAATAGCTTCTTTTGTCATATAGGATGCAATTTTTTTTTTTATTTTACGAGAAATCTGGACCATATGTGCTTACATTGACTTTGAGAAACCATTTGTTGAAGTTTCAATTGATTTCTACAGGGTCGAATCTCAAGAGTTTATTGAGTGTTGTGATTGTGGGGAGTACCTAAAGAAAACCGAGAAACGTCTAACTGAAGAAATAGAGAGGGCATCCCATTACTTGGATACAAAGATCGAAGTCAATATAAATAATGTTGTGGGGAAGCAAATGATTGAAACCACATGCTGAGATTAGCCCACTTGGAGAATTCGGGTTTGATCAAAATTCTTTTTGATGATAAGTGTGAAGACATTGGAAGAATGTACAATTTGTCTCATCTCAGGGTCACGGGAAAACAACTTGTTACTAATCCTGAGAAATTGAAGCATCCTATGGAACTTGTGCAGTGCATATTATATAAAAAGGATAAGTACAACAAGATCATTAATTAGGCGTTCAACAATGACAAGACATTCTAAAATTCTTTGAATTCCACTTTCAAAAATAAGCTCGAAGAACCGAATCTCAGGTTCTGCCAAATCAAATAAACGAAACCGACTCGTCATCGAAGACGATTTCAATCCAGATCTCTCTTAGTCAGTTTTCCAAATCTCTTCACTATACTGGTAGCATGATGTGACAACCCGCTCAAAATAATAACGGGTCGCCATCCCTATACTACATTAAATCAGGTATCTCAGATGGCACAGTCTCAACATCAACTGACAATACTAATAATATAAGGCTAACTACCTGAAATCATTAAAAGTGGATTGTCAAAATTTTAAAACTTTTATTTAACAACAACAACAAAACCAAAAATGCAACCATAACCCACAATATATATCTAACTAAAGTGAGTGATATGAGCAAACTCCAATAATAAGAAAGAGTACAATATAATGTACAAATAAAAATACCCGAATATGCTGTCGGGTCATAGACAATACAATAACCTGAGGAAAGAAATGTAAAAGTGTTAATCTACAACACTTGAGTCTAAACTCAATATACAAACTGAATCCTAATCTAGATGTACAATAGATAGGAATCGACTAAGACAAAGTGCTGCAACAGTCCGCTACTGCCACAGCTCCACGAAAACACTGGATGGATGAACATGAATGGCGTCCTTGCGGAGGAACACCTAAAGTAATAAAATATATACATGAAGGAGAAAATATAGACGGGTCAGAGCCCGAGTTGAAAACATTTTATAGCAAGTGTATTAAAATGCATAATAATTATAAATGCATTATTACAAGATTAAGGTGGAATCGAACTCTCCATAATAATCCAACTCACCTCTCAACTAGAGCGCGCACTAAACGTATGCACGTGATCTCCAAATGTATGCCCAAATCTAATTAGGCAATTAAATCTAACTAGATCCCAAAATAAATATTAGATTACGCTAACTAACTTATCTTGAAATCTACACTTATCTACATTCCCATTTAAAACATTTCTTTACATTTAATGTGTCATAGTTCTCATTATATTTGTTCATTTATTGAACATGTAAGGTTGCATAATCAACCACATCATCACAATGCATCAACATTCTCATTTACTAGAATTTCATATATTCTAGTTATGCCCTCATTTGGCATGTAAACAGTATATATATTTGTATATGAGTTATTAGCATCAAGAGTTAAGGACTAAACTCCTCTCGATTCCCAACACGACACTGCGTTTCGTGCGTGGAACGTCTCACCGAGGCGAAATCCAAACAAGGAACCCCCCGTTACACTACTCCTGACCGTATCGATCCTCGAGGTTCATTATGTCCTCAATGCATGATACATGTAACCCAAGTTATTATCCAATTTTAATTAGTTAATATTCCTAATTCTCAACAGTACACGTCGTTTCATGCATGGGACGTCTCGCCGAAGCGAAATCCAAACAAGAAACCCCCCGTTACACTACTCCTGGCACTGTCGATTGTCGGGATAGGTGATATATGTATATGAATATGAGCATTAAGGACTAACTTATCCCCAATTTCTAACATTACACTGCGGTTCATGCGTGGGACGTCTTGCCGAGGCAAAATCCAAATAAGGAACCCCCCCGATACACTAGTCCTAGCAAAGTTAGTCCTTGAGGTCCATTATGCCCTTGATACCCAAGTACAAGCACAATCAATAATAACCATCCAACCGAGCTATAACTCGAGGACAGAGGCTCACATGCTATCATCTTCCAGCATCCCATAAACGTAGCAAACTGGGGCCACCTAGTGGGGTTCAACGACACCCACCTCGTGATCAACTCACGCACACAACGTCCCGGCAAGCGGTCATAGCTCCTAACCGGCAAGTGAGAACGTCAGATACCCCCGACTTCTCACCCCCAAAAAGAATTCATATATATATATATATATATATATATATATATCGCATAATAATCACAATGGACGAATATGACCTGGGGAAATATCCACACCCTGCTCTATAAGCTATGATGCTCACCCTCACCGCACGCAACTTCCCCGATAGTAAGGAGGGGGTATGCTTCACTATATATATATATATAACATCATATAAGATATACATACATCAACACATCATATAAAGATATACCATCATATAAGGTATATCTGTCACATCATTTTCATATTTATTATACACCCATTGGCACAATTTGATTAACATCATTGTTTAGTATATTTCCCTCAAGATATACTAATCGTCAATTCTCACACATCTTCCACACTTAGTATACACTATACTATTTCTCACTTGAAGCTCACATGTCGCTTCTAATTATGAATTGTTTCTCAATTCAATTCATGTTAAGGATATTCTTTTATCCTAATGCTCTTCAATTAGCATTTTTCATTCTGTGAGACATCTCCCAAATCAAAAACCAACAAGGATATTTCTATATCCGTATGCACATCAAATAGCATTTATAATTCTCCATCCATAATAGGGTTCAATTCATTTTATGAACCTTTTAAAGTTATCCCATTTGGGATTGGATTCTAAAATCCAATATCACTAAATTTATTATCATTCTTCTATATGAATTTGATAATTATCTCCCAATAGAGTCTCCAATCAAAGTGGGCTTCCCCACTTAGAAAATACCAAAATCTCTAATCGGCATTCCTAAAATTTTAGTCAATATGACTCCAAAATTTCTTATAAAGGAAACTTGCTAAAAGTCTCCAAAACATACTCCAAATATCTCCTATAGAGGTTCCCAATCGTTAACCTCGAACAAATTGGAATGAAATTCTCCCTAGAAAAACATTCCCCCAAAAGCCTTGTTTTCGAATCGATTCGGGTCAATTCCAAATCGATTCGGTCCAGCGAATCAATTCGCCCAGGAAGGCAAATCGATTCGGTGGCTACTTTTAAGTAAGCCAAAATCCCAAAATTTGTTTTAATCATTTTCTCTTCATTTCTCTTCAACCCAATCACATATATATCATCAATATTCATCCTAGAATACATATAAACTAATTTCTATCCTCAAATCAAAGATCTACATATCAAATCTAAGATTATACCCAAAAGTTACGTTTTGTTAAACTAAACCTAAAACCCAAAGATTCAATCCACAAATCATGCAATAAATGGTACACAACAATTATTTAGCAGGTTTAATCACTTGCCTCGGGTTCGTAGGGTCTGAATCCGCCTTGAGATCACGTATTTGTCGGAAACCTCCACTTTCTCTCTCTTTTCTCCTTCTTTCTCTTCTTATTTCCTCTTCTCTCTTTCTTTCTTTCTTTTTCTCTTTCTCTCTTTGGAGAAATATCTCCCGTAGGCTTAATAAGCCCTAACTCTCAGGATACACATCTTTAAATGATAATACATACTTTAAATGACTCGGTGACTTTAATTCGAGTCAAACTGACGTAAATTATTTCGAAACCTAAATAGACCCCAAGTACAATCATTTTGACTTTCTCGACCCTTCCGGACACAACTACACTCTCAGAATCGCCATTTGACATACTTTCTAACGACTCCAAGTTTTGACCTCAAGTGCCAATTGTAATTATTCTCCAATAAAATATTAATTTTTTTTCCAAAATAAATAAATCATTGTCTCCAAGACCTCGGGTTGTTACAAACTTCCCAACTTACAAAAATTTCGTCCTCAAAATTTTAGCTAAGCCTAATTCTCCAAAGCTCAACTAGTTCCTACTACACCCGTCCTTACTAATCCTATCACCAAATCTCTAACTTCCCACGATGAATTAATTTTATTCATTTTATTTTAAGTTCCTTTTGAGTCTTATAAAACCAATTTCCACAACTAGGGCGCCCATACACCCTTTGTATTTGAGCTATCGCTCGTACCAATCATAATGAGGCTTCATTTGCCTCCAATGTTCCACATTTCCATAAATATAATACTAACATTTTAATAGTATAAAATTTTTGAATGGTCCAAGAAATAACTCCCCTCAATTCCTGATATTCGCCAATTTCGTGCGGGGGGCGTCTTGCAAAAGCGAAATCCAAACAAGGAACCCTCCCAGTACACTACAATGAGGCGACGTCGGGGATTGAGAGTTTGTTAAATCCGGAGTAGAGTTTGAAAATATTTTGAGGAAAAATCATTTTGATATGGCCCAAGGCCTAGAAAAAGTTTTATTTTAAAAATAGTTTATAAAAATATTTTGGTTTAAGTCTTACGATATTTACATAAAGTGCCTTATGTCCCACACAAGGTCTTTTAAATCATCATACATATAACAATATGTAGCTCGCAAAAATTAGCATAATTGTGAGCTAAACATTCCAGCGTCCCAACAATCCACAATCTAAACTTTTAATCAAAAACAACATCTTACATCATTTCAATATTTTGCCCTTTTTTTATAAGGCTCATCCATATCTGGAATACAACAATTATATAAGTCTAACATGACTATATAAAAAGAAGTAGCTTTATCACTACTACTTATCACACCATAACCATTCTTACATTTACCACAAGGTTTATAGCTCTTTTTGAGCATATTACAAAATTATCCATTTTATCGAAAGATAATTTACATAAGAGCCTAACTTGCTCAAAACCCCCCTTAGGGTCAAAACATACAAGTAGGGCTATATTACTACCCATTCACAAATATCTCCCATACAATATTACCGAAACTTCATATTTTTATATTCCTATTCATAAAAGAAAATAACTTACATCATCCATCTCTAGTCCGATTTCCCATCCTCGTCAATGGGCTCCCAAATAAAGTCCCCCGGTCTAAAATGACCTCGAATCGGTTGTAGGGGTTGCACTTCCAAAACTTCATCAAAACGTGGTACTTTACCTCTTTTAGGACAATTTCTCTTTCTATGACCTATTTCTTTACAAAAGAAACACTTACCCACAAATCCTTTTTGCCCACTCGCATTACTGGCACTCTCATCGCCAAAATTTCTTGATGAACTCGAATCTCCAAAGTTCTTACCCTCTTGCGAATGGAGACGATATTCATGACACTTTAGTAGTGCCGCGTTCACTACCTCGACGAAAGTCACTAACTTAGGACTCTCTAACAAATATTGCTGGATTCTCCAATCTAAACCTCGAACAAACTTCGATGTACGTTTCTCTTTCGTATTTACCTCATCAGGTACTAATTTCGCCCATCTAGAAAAATCTTCCTCATATTCTGCCACCGTTCTATTACCTTGAAAAATCTTCATATTTTGAGTCGAGGAAGGAAAATATCTTCGATCAAAAAGCTCCCAAAATTCTATTATAGGCAAAGTATCTCTCTGTTCAGATGTGGTGATAGACTCCCACCATTGAAGAGCTGCAGCCGATAACTTAAAGGTGGCTAAAAAGTGCTTTTGCACCTCACTACACTCAACCATACGGAGGTGCCTTTGTATACTATTCTTCCATTGGCTTGCAGCCATTGCATCAACTCCCCCTACAAACTCAGGAGGATTCCCCTTACTAAAATCTTCCTTCACTCTCTTTCATAAAGACAATCCTAAATGGGGTTGGTCTGCTCGAGCGGAAGTTTGTTGGGCCATCGTGGAAATGGCAGCAATTACTGCATGTGCCACTATATTGGAAACTTCATCTGTAGTCATGTTCCTTTGAGGCAATTGGGGTTCTACATTTTCAACCCCTTTGTTTTCCCTGACTGAATGACCTCTCTTCGGTGGCATCTGAAACAAGAACAATTGTATTAGAACGCCTTACAAATATTTTCATATCGCAGAAGAAATATGGACGTATGAATGCAATCGTCCTAATAATAAGGCTCTACATCAAGAACGCTTACGGACGATCGTAGTAACGCACACACATCCTAAAGACACTAGAACCTAATGCTCTGATACCATCTGTGACAACCCGCTCAAAATAATAACGGGTGGCCAACCCTATACTACATTAAATCAGGTATCTCAGATGGCACAGTCTCAACATCAACTGACAATACTAATAATATAAGGCTAACTACCCGAAATCATTAAAAGTTGATTGTCAAAAATTTAAAACTTTTATTTAACAACAACAACAAAACCAAAAATGCAACCATAACCCACAATATAGATCTAACTAAAGTGAGTGATATAAGCAAACTCCAATAATAAGAAAGAGTACAATACAATGTACAAATAAAAATACCCGAATATGCTGTCGGGTCACAGACAATACAATAACCTAAGGAAAGAAATGTAAAAGTGCTAATGTACAACACTTGAGTCTAAACACAATATACAAACTGAATCCTAATCTAGATGTACAATAGATAGGAATTGACTAAGACAAAGTGCCGCAACAGTCCGCTACTACCACAGCTCCACGAAAACACTGGATGGATGAACATGAATGGCGTCCTTGCGGAGGAACACCTAAAGTAATACAATATATACATGGAGGAGAAAATATAGACGGGTCAGAGCCCGAGTTGAAAACATTTTATAGCAAGCGTATTAAAATGCATAATAATTATAAATGCATTATTACATGATTAAGGTGGAATCGAACTCTCTATAATAATCCAACTCACCTCTCAACTAGAGCGCGCACTAAACGTATCCACGTGATCCCCAAATGTATGCCCAAATCTAATTAGGCAATTAAATCGAACTAGATCCCAAAATAAATATTAGATTATGCTATCTAACTTATCTCGAAATCTACACTTATCTACATTCCCATTTAAAACATTTCTTTACATTTAATGCTTCATAGTTCTCATTATATTTGCTCATTTATTGAACATGTAAGGTTGCATAATCAACCACATCATCACAATGCATCAACATTCTCATTTACTAGAATTTCATCTATTCTAGTTATGCCCTCATTTGGCATGTAAACAGTATGTATATTTGTATATGAGTTATTAGCATCAAGAGTTAAGGACTAAACTCCTCCCGATTCTCAACACGACACTGCGTTTCGTGCGTGGGACGTCTCGCTGAGACAAAATCCAAATAATGAACCCCCTTACACTACTCCTGACCGTATCGATCCTCGAGGTTCATTATGCCCTCAATGCATGATGCATGTAACCCAAGTTATTATCCAATTTTAATTAATTAATATTCCTAATTCTCAACAGTACATGGCATTTCATGTGGGGGACGTCTCGCCGAAGCAAAATCCAAACAAGGAAACCCCCTCGTTACACTACTCCTGGCACTGTCGATTGTCGGGATAGGTGATATATGTATATGAATATGAGCATTATGGACTAACTTATCCCCAATTTCCAACATTACACTGCGGTTCGTGTGTGGGACGTCTCGCCGAGGCGAAATTTAAACAAGGAACCCCCCCCGATACATTAGTCCTGGAAATGTTAGTCCTTGAGGTCCATTATGCCCTTGATACCCAAGTACAAGCACAATCAATAATAACCATCCAACCGAGCTATAACTCGAGGATGTAGGCTCACATGCTATCATCTTCCAGCAGCCCATAAATGTAGCAAACTGGGGCCACATAGTGGGGTTCAACGACACCCACCTCGTGATCAACTCACGCACACAACGTCCCCGGAAGCGGTCATAGCTCCTAACCGGCAAGTGAGAACGTCACATACCCCCGACTTCTCACCCCCAAAAAGAATGCATATATATATATATATATATATATATATATGTATATATATATATATGTATATATATATATATATATATGTATATATATATATATATATATATATATATGTATATATATATATATATGTATATATATATATCGCATAATAATCACAATGGACGAATATGACCTGGGGAATATCCACATCCTGCTCTTTAATCCAGGATGCTCACCCTCATCGCACGCAACTTTCCCATGATAGCAATGAAGAGGTATGCTTCACTATATATATATATATATACCGTCATATAAGGTATACATAGATCAACACATCATATAAAGATATACCATCATATAAGGTATATCTGTCAAATAATTTTCATATTTATTATACACCCATTGGCGCAATTTGATTAACATCATTGTTTTGTATATTTCCCTCAAGATATACTAATCGTCAATTCTCACACATCTTCCACACTTAGTATACACTATACTATTTCTCACTTGAAGCTCACATGTCGCTTCTAATTATGAATTGTTTCTCAATTCAATTCATGTTAAGGATATTCTTTTATCCTAATGCTCTTCAATTAGCATTTTTCATTCTGTGAGACATCTCCCAAATCAAACATCAACAAGGATATTTCTATATCCGTATGCACATCAAATAGCATTTATAATTCTCCATCCATAATACGGTTCAATTCATTTTATGAACCTTTTAAAGTTATCCCATTTGGGATTGGATTCTAAAATCCAATATCACTAAATTTATTATCATTCTTCTATATGAATTTGATAATTAACTCCCAATAGAGTCTCCAATCAAGGTGGGCTTCCCCACTTAGAAAATACCAAAATCTCTAATCGGTATTCCTAAAATTTTAGTCAATATGACTCCAAAATTTCTTATAAGGGAAACCCGCTAAAAGTCTCCAAAACATACTCCAAATATCTCCTATAGAGGTTCCCATTCGTTAACCTCAATCAAATTGGAATTATATTCTCCTTAGAAAAACATTCCTCCAAAAGTCTTGTTTCCGAATCGATTCGGGCCAATTTCGAATCGATTCGGCCCAGCGAATCGATTCGGCCAGGAAGGCGAATCGATTCGGGTCATCAGACCTGGGACTCTGTCTCAGGCCTAATCGATTCGGCTGGAGTCCGAATCGATTCGGTCACTCAGACCTGGGCACCTGCATATTTACGAATCGATTCGGTAGGAGGCCGAATCGATTCGGCCCTTCAGAACTCTCGAAAATGGCTACTTTTTAAGTAAGCCAAAATCCCAAAATTTGTTTTAATCATTTTCTCTTCATTTCTCTTCAACCCAATCACATATATACCATGAATATTCATCCTAGAATACATATAAACTAATTTCTATCCTCAAATCAAAGATCTACATATCAATTCTAAGATTATACCCAAAAGTTAAGCTTTGTTAAACTAAACCTAAAACCCAAAGATTCAATCCACAAATCATGCAATAAATGGTACACAACAATTATTTAGCAAGTTTAATCACTTGCTTCGGGTTCGTAAGGTTTGAATCCGCCTTGTGGTTGCGTATTTGTCGAAAATCTCCACTTTCTCTCTCTTTTATCCTTCTTTCTCTTCTTCTTTCTTCTTCTCTCTCTCTTTCTTTCTTTCCTTTTCTCTTTCTCTCTTTGGAGAAATATCTCCCATAGGCTTAATAAGCCCTAACTCCCAAGATACACATCTTTAAATGATGATACACACTTTAAATGACTCGGTGACTTTAATTCGAGTCAAACTGACTTAAATTATTTCGAAACCTAAATAGACCCCAAGTATAGTCATTTTGACTTTCTTGACCCTTTCGGACACAACTACACTCTCAGAATCGCCATTTGACATACTTTCTAACGACTCCAAGTTTTGATGTCAAGTGCCAATTGTAATTATTCTCCAATAAAATATTATTTATTTTTTTTCAAAATAAATAAATCATTATCTCCAAGACCTCGGGTTGTTACACATGATCATTATGTAAATTAGTTAGTTAATATATAACTAGGTTGGGATGATTGTGTTTTGAGCAAAAGTTCAGTCTGCTAATGATGGTTTGCCACAATTGGTGTATGGCGGTGTAGGATCGAGTGATGATAACTAGCAGAAGTAATTGCAGGTCTGGAAATGTTGTGGTTAGTGGTCTACAATTTTTGTGATTTAATTGCACCGTGCTACTAGTAGTCTGGAGATTATATTGGTTAATGGTTTGCTATTTCTCTTGTTGTGATTTAATTATAATTAGCTAAGGTAATTGTGGGCTAGATATTTTTTAATCTCATCATCTACATTAGTTTGTTAATGTAGTGAGTTTAGTAGAGGTATAGGTCAGTTTGCAAATGTTGAGTGAAGCAAAGGTAACTCTAGGCCATATACTAAAGGTTTGAGTTACTCATTTGGAAAGTAAACTGTGATATTTTTAATTTTTATTCATTTGCAGACATGATTTAGAGCAGAGTAGAAGTACCCTTTAGGCCACCGAAATCATTGACGAACTAAGATACTGACATGCGTATGCCTCAAACCAAAGGTTTCGTTCGTAAAGCACAAATACGATGGACGAAAGTGATGGATGGGATACTTGTGAACACTCTAGTCTCCCAGGTGCTAAGCGACCCCATCAACGACGAACTAGCTGAAGACGAATGCTTATTCAAGGCGTTGCCATGTCACAGTTGCATACACGAATGCGCGTTCAAGGCTGAAGATGTTAAAGAGTGATTACTTGGATGTCCACGATCTTCTACTTTATAGTGGCTTTGGGTACGACTAAACTTCTGGATGTGTCATCGCTGAATCAAGCATTTGGGAGAACTACATAAAGGTAGGATGTAGTTGAACTCTCGGATTTATCCACATAAAACTGCATTAAAAATAGTTAATTATCATCATAAAATGTTGCAGGAAAAGCCCATGACTGTGAAGATGAAGGGCAAACAATGCCTCTGGTGATGACACACCAACCTGCGAAATTGCTCAATTCGATGGCAACTGTTTCTCCACCGTGGATGGTACAACACTACCTACATATATAAATCTGTCATTTTCGCTACTAGTGTTCAATTGTGGACAATTTATAAGATAATATTTATTGACGTGATATACGACTGTTGAACAAGATAATGGATATAACTATGATATAACTATCATCCTAACATAACGAAAACACTTTATTCATAACTATTGTACCGAATTTTAGGATATTTAATTAAGTTCTAAATTTGACTCTTTATAATGTTAGGGTAATTGTTTTATCCAGGGTCTTATGCGCGGGTACAAATTTTCATTAGGAGAATTTATTGTTTTTAAATGTTTATTCATGAAAAGATTGTTGATGGAGTGTATCGTATGTCGTTCATGCTGAACGTCTGTTGGTGAAATGTTCTTCTTGCTCAACTATTGGTGAAATGTTCATCTTGCTTAATATCTCCTAGTTCTTTTTTTAAATAACTACCTTATCATAATCCTAAAATGAGTATTGAATTTTATAAAAAGGAATAATTTATACTCCCCACTTAATGGATGTTTTATTTAGTTTACATGACTGAAACGGGCCAAAGTAACATGTTATAAATGAAATCATATGTACGTATATTATTCAGTGATTAGACATCTACTTACAATAAATGATCATGAAATTTGTATTTACAATGGGCAGAAAATGATTTACACTATGAAGACAGTGGGATGCTTTGGATGTTGTGCTTTCACCTTGATCACGTGGATGTTAGAACGGTTCCTAGGAGTCTAATTATCTATCATCTTATTACTAAAAGTTTACGTTTTGAACACAGTAACGAGTCCCTAATATAAGTTTTTTTTCGTTTGTTTGAAATTCCCTTATATGACAGTTGAATTCCTATTTTTTTTCATAAATAAGAAAATATTTTCTACTGACTCAAATTTTAATCTTTAGGAGGTTAGATTGTCTCCAAGACATCGCGATGTTGAGAAATGGATGAGACACCGGCGCTTGCCAGAAGAACTAAGACGGTACCAATTTTTTTCTTCCCATTCCTTTTCATATTTGCTTATTTGTTCATTGGAATCTTAACTCTCTACTACTTGGCATGTTCCTTCTAACTTGTGGACTTCCTTTTTTCCTTTCGCTTGTAAGACAACATACGATGATCATAAATACTTGGACGGATTGAACTGATATGGTGTTGAATGTCTGTTAATTTCGAGACATGAATTGATTTATTCCCACCCTCTTATAAAGTTCTTTTATAAGACACGAACTTGGAAATTGACTTGGTATAATTATTGCAACCGTAGGGTCTTGTCATCTCTTCTCTTTTCTCCCTCACTCGTAAATGCAACCCCCTCCAACAGGGACCCTGCTACCGAAGCCGAAGCAGAGAAGATTCTCTCTCTCCCCTGCCAGTGACGTATCCCTCTTTCCCTTTTCATCCAAGCAGAGCAACCAACATTTTGAGTATGTTTTTTTTTTCAATAGATGTCATTAGTTAATTAGTTTTTAGTTGTTAGTATGCTGAATTGTTTTCAGTATATGTTGAAATTTTAATTTATTGTTGTTAGTATGCTGAAATTTTTAGTTAATTAGTTTAGTTGTTAGTATGCTGAAATTGTTGGTACAAAATAATTTGTTCCCAAAATTAGTTGTTAGTATGCTGAAAATTTAATTAGTAGTTGTTGTTAAAAAATAATTTTTTTCTGACATTTTAATTTGTCCCCAAAATTAGTTATTGATGAAATTTGTATTAAACTTTAATTTTAATTAATAACTAAAAATTTAATTTGAAATAATGTTTCAGATTTAGGTAATTATGTTGAAGTATTTCAAAAAAATATGCGAAGAAAGTTCAAGTCAACCGCCACCTACACCATCTGCAACTAAATCACTTTTGTTATGATATATAATAGGATAGCTTTAATAATTGGAGCGAGTCAACTCTGATGATAACATCAATCCTGCCCTTTGTAACTGGAATATGGTTGATAGGTAAATTTTATTTAATTTAGCTTACTTCCTTTTGTGTTATATTACTTCCTTGTGTCCAATTTTGTTGAACTGATAAGAATGTTAGTTCTATCCTTGGGAAAAATTTGTTATTATAAATAGTGCTTACTCTGTGGACTTAGAAGGCATAAATCTCTCCCAAGAAGGCATAATACCATCTGCCAAATTTTTTATTCCTACTTAGCAGAGTCTTCGTTAATCTTTTATTTATTTAATCCTTCTACGGGTTGTCACAATTTATTTATCAGTAATAAATAACGGAAGAAATCCCTAAAATGTTTGCAACGATATCATTACTTAATAGAACTTATAGGTTGTTAAATTTTAATTTATGTGGATACATGTACTTATGTATTTTATTTTCGTATGTTAATAGGCAATTAATGCATATGAGACGCCGAAATGACAAATTGAAGTATTTTATGATACTCATTGGACAAAGTACAACATGTGGATTAGTGAAGAAGCAGAGTCTGACTATGTGAGTATGTAAAAGAAAATAATTTTACATGATTAAACATAAAGCATTATTCCCAAGTCGTGCGGGCTTGATTAATTTTTGTTGAAATGGGTGGACAGGAGTTGTTGAATTTTTTATTTGTGTCACAACAGGTTGGATTTCATGAATAAATAAAGAAAATTCTGTCGATTTTTTTAAAAAATAAAGTAAAATCGGTGGAAGGGACGCATTGATGATTTATTTGTATCTATAGTTGTTGGATTAGTGATTTATGTGTCACAATATGTTGGATTTCTTAAATAAATAAAGGAATCTTTGTCGATTTTATTTTTTAAAGTTTAAAAAAAATATTCAAACCGATAGTGTAACATATTATTTTCTTTTTCTTTGTAGAAAGAGATGATTGAATTGCAAAAAAACTCGAAAGATTCTGATGAAGCATCATTCTGTCAAAGAGTCCTTGGAAAGAGGTCGGGATCCGTGAAGGGTCTTGGTACCCGACCTTTGAAATCATTATGAAAGAAAAATTTTTATTTGGAAAACAAAAGGTTACAAAGAGAGATCATAAATTTAAAAATCCTAGTCCAAGGTCTTGTGTCAGAGATGGCTACAATGAAGGCAACCTTACTGCTAGATAAAGACGCTTCTCCCGAGGAAGATGTTCTTGAAGGATCTTTTGTCCCTTCGAATCAAGTTGCATGATGACAAGCTTTAGTTTATCATTTTGTTTATGATGAGAAAACTAGTTTAAACTCATCTCTTAGTTATGAAGTATTATTTACTTTTGAGCTTCATTGTGACATGAACATTAGTGCATTTATGTTTTGAATATAATATAACATCTTTTAATTTTGTGTGTTTACTTAATTTTCTTTTTATTTATTTTATTATCTAATATAATTCTGCAACGAAATAAATGTTGCAATAAAAAAGAGTGTTACAAAAGACTATCAACAACGAAGAGTTGACATTTCTCAAGGAATTTTAATTCCCTCAAATTATCTTTTGCAATGATTTATTAGTTTCTTTTGCAACGAAATATTCATTGTAAAATATTTTTAGTCGAAATACGAGAACTTTTTTGCAACTAAAAAGTGTTACAAATGACTTTTAGCAATGTATAATTAACATTTGGCAAGGAACTGTAATTCTCTCAAAATATCTTTTGCAAGGATTTGTTAGTATATTTTGCAACGAAATATTCGTTGTAAAGGATTTTTTGTCAAAATACAAGAACTTTTTTGCAACAAAAAAGTGTGTTACAAAAGACTTTTAGCAATGTAAAATTAACATTTAGCAAGGGATTTTAATTATCTCAAAATATCTTTTGCGAGGATTTGTTAGTATTTTTCGCAACGAAATATTCGTTGCAAAATCTTTTTAATTGAGATATGAGAGCTTTTTTGCAACGAAAATTCTTGTTTTCCCCAACGAAAATTTTCATTGCAAAATATTTCTAGTGACGATGGCAAAATTTCCTTGCAAAAGATCTATATCATGATGGTTAGTGCGAGGAACGCTGCAAGGAAAAAATTTCTTTGCAAAAGGTGTTTTGCAACGAAAACATATCTTTTGCAACGATTTTTTTTCCTTGCTAAAAGCCATAATTCTTGTAGTGGATCTTGAGGTTGCACGATCAGATCAAACATAACTATTTCATGTAAACAAGTTTTCAAGTAAAGTTACAAAATAATTGCTTCATACATTCGCCAATGTTAACAACCGATGAAACAGTGTCGAGAGAGTTGCCTACCAATGGATGATTAGATTAAAAAGGATCTTTATTAGACTTTGTCATAGATCGTGGCATGTATGTTCCTCTATTGCCTATAACAAGCATGGCATAGATTAATACAATATCAAATAACTAAACAATAATATAAAAATCATACCATCATTGTTAACATCAGATGCAACGGTAGTGGAAGTGTTGAACACATTTGGAATCATACCATCATTGTTAACATCAGATGCAACGGTAGTTAAAATTTATATCTCAATGATGGAAAGAAGGCATGGGTCTCAACATGTGATATAACCGACAACTCGACCTCCTCCTCCTCCACAAGTACACCAAAAACATGTCCACCTCCATAACCACAAGTCCACTTCCAGGCTAAAAATAAAAATAAAAAACACCCACAAATTGAAACTACAAATATGGAGGTTTCTAAATACACAACCAAAATCGCCTGACGAACCATCCCCCCGGGCAAAAAAAAACCATAGACACTGCAAAAAAAAAAACTCGACATCTCATCCACCATTAAAATCGAGACTAAATCGAAAAATCAAAATCAATAAAATATAACATTAATAAAACTAAAATCTCATGAATTGATTTCATAAACAAACCCCAAATTGAATTAAATCAAACCCTGTTCAAAACCATAATAAAACCATAATTAAATCAAATCACGACCTTAAACCTAATTATAGTAAAAAATTAACTCGCAAATTGATTTTGATTTTGTTATCAAAAATCAAAATTCTTAGTATTCCATCCTAATTCCACATAAAAGTCCATCCCATAAATATCAGATACATGATCAAAAAATAGTTACAAACCTAATTCCACCGAAATCTCCAAATCAATATTTTATCTCTAAATTAAATTCAATTGCATAAATATAATTATTAAGATCTTGTAGGTGGACACAATAATTCCTAGAACTGACATCATCTCCATTATCAAGCAACAGTGCAACAATCTACATTAACCGAACATATAAATCAAAGAATCATAAAGTAACATTTTGGCTTCCAAAAAATTACCATCTCTTAGTGCTGAAACCAATCTCTCTCCTGATGCTGAACAACCGAAGGAATTCCACATTTGTGTTGGAAAAATCAAATCGATGGATGGAGAACTAGATTACAAGCATAAAAATATAAAATTATAAACCTAAAAAACTAAAACCTTTATAGATGTGTTGGAAAACTCAAATCGACGGATGGAGAAATATATTACAAACCTAAAAATATAAAATTATAAACCGAAAAATCTAAAACCTTAATATATATATATATATATATATATATATATATATATATATATATATATATATATATATATATATATATATATATATATGTAGGGAGAGGATCACAAGTGGACCTAAAAAGAGGACTTTTTAATGGACCTTAACAAAAAATACTAATTAACCCATTAATTTTAATTCCTTTGTTATAATTGGTCCGCGCCAGCCGTAACGGACACGTGTGTGACACGAGACCCCCTAACCCCACCCCCACCTCCACCCCAACCATGGCAGACCACTAGTTAAAAAAAATGTCGCTGGCGCAGAACAATTATAACAACGGAATTAAAATTAATGTGTTGTTAAGTATTTTTTGTTAAGGTCCATTAAAAAGTCCGCTTTTTAGGTCCACTTGTGATCCTCTCACTATATATATATATATATATGTGTGTGTGTGTGTGTGTGTGTGTGGTGACAAATATTATTCAACACAAATAGATAAGAGAAGCGCAATCAGCAACCAGAATAAAGAAGATAAAATGTTAATCACACAACAGGAGATGTACGTGGTTCAGCAAGATTGCCTACGTCCACGGTGGTGCAGTCAGTATTATTTTTATATACTCCGGGGAGTGTTTACAGAGAATACAGTGCGTGTCTTATACCCCAGACCTAGGGTTTATTATATACATGTCTATCTTCAGGGAGTGGGGGTGTTGGACTCCCACACGTTTACCATCTTCTCCTGGAACACCTCTTTACGAGGACATGGGAGAAGACTAAGTCATAACCGAATTAATGTTAAGGTGTGATGGGTTTGGACTTTGGGCCGTTTTAATTGGGCTACTCGTCCAGGTCCGTCATTTTAAATCCGTGTACCCACAATTGCCCCTAAGTTTGTTGGGCCACAATTTGGGGCTTAATAAATTTAAATGATTTGTCATAATGGCTCCTTTATACATTGTGTAACTCTTCCCAAAGTTTGAGGACTGAATTAGGCGACAGTTGCTTCAGGTCTTGTGCGCGATGATTAGCAACATTTAAAAGTCTTTTTGGGCAACGTTTCATAGTTGTCGTTTCAAGCTTCTCAGTATTCTTCCATCTTCTGCGAACCTTCTGCGAGTTTTAACAATTTGTGCCCTCTTCTCTAGGTCTTTATTTTCCTCGCTTTCAATCTCCCTCGTCGTTTGGACTTGTGTTCTTGCATTGTCCAAGTCAAGCTCTCATCTCGTAAGTCTCTTTTGCCTTTTCTCTGTGCTTTCTTTGAATTTGTAGTTTAGGGTTTACAAATGGTGAAGATAGGTAATAGATCAGTGTTCGAGTTTAGGAAATATTACAATATCCCAGAGTGGGTAGAGATTGAGTAAGCCTCTCTTTCTAAAAATATTAGAGAGATAGAGGGCACCCATTGGATTCACGTCTTTATACTTTCTCAAGAGGGGATTACTTTTCCTCCAAACGATTTATTCTTGAATTTCTTTGGTTATTTCAACATTGTTCCTTCACAGTGTTCACCCAATGTGTGGAAGATAATCAATGGCGTCCATAGAATAAATCAACTTTATGGGACCAAATTAGGTCTCGCCGAAGTCTGCTTTTTCTATTCCTTTTCTCAAACTAGCTCTGGTGTTCTTTATCTCAAAGCCAGGAGTCCTGACAAGGTATTTGTAGTAAACCTACCTGATTCCCATAAGGATTACTGGCAAGATGGCTTTCTTGCTAGAAATTGGCAGTTCTCCCCCCAGACTGAGGGGTCGAGGTCTGATAGGTTTACTATTCCTTTTTATGGGGAAGAGTATACAGGTAGTCTTTTCTCTGTTCTTTCAATTTCTTTATTAATATGTGATCTTTTTTACTCTTTCCTATTTTTTCTTCAACGAGGTCGAAGAACTTAGAGCCTGCCCTCAGTGAGGTTCGGCTTTCAGAGTTGGTTAAAGCTTGGAATATCAGGGAGCCCTTAGCTGACGGTGAACATCCCCGGTCTTCTGCTTTCCTGCTCGGGTACAAGAATATTGGGTCCAGCTTTATCACGAGTCCTGTGGATAGTATCCCTGAATTTAATACCTCTAAAGAAGCTGCTTCCGATCTCATTCAGTTGGACGAAGAGGAGAGTAGTTCTGAGAGTGATATCAGAGGTGGTACTGAAGGCAATTTTGGCGAGGGGAGCTCCAATGGTGACAGTTCTTCTGATTCAAAAGAGGTTTCTGGAGCCCAAGAACCGTCGAGCACGTCCAGCAGCTCTATCGAGGAAATGGTTCCTCTAAGGAAAAATTTAATCCGAGATGATGATGATGATGATGATCATGTGCTTCTCGCTCAGAGGTCGAAGAAGTAAAAATCTAGCACTGGGGCTATTGCTACTCGTTCTCGGTCTACTGTTCAGGAGCAGGAGAAAAAGAGGAAGGAATAAGAGCAGGTGAGAGAGAGAGAGAGAGAGAAAGGGAAGAGGAGAGAAATAAGGTTGAAGAGAAGAAGAGGATGGAAGAGAAGATGAAAATGGAGAGGGAGAAGGAAAAGGAGGAGGAGAGGAGGAAAATAAAAGCGAGGACGAAGGATGGGCAGGCCTTAGTGTCTGTGTCCGCGTTGCCAGAGGGGGCCTCAGTTGCCATTTCCCCTCAACTGTCCCCTGCGCTGCTTGAGAGGGCAGTCCTTCTTGCAGATCGTCAAAGGGCAATAGGGTCCGATCAGTTAGCCTTGCAAGCTAGTCAGAGGCTAGCCTTGGTAAGACCATTTTTCTTTTCTAATGCTTGACAAGTTCTGGTTGTTTCTTTCTTCTAATATCTCCTTCTACTTACAGTTTGTGACTGAATTTTCCGTGCTCTATCGCTCTCGCGATGAGCTGGTGAACAAGAATAGCGAGCTAGAGCAGCAGAATGCTTCCTTAAAACTGAAGGGTACAGAACTAGAGGCTAGTCTGAAGGCCACTGATGCTGCTCGAACGTCTTCCGACCTGGCTCTTGCTAATTTCAATCGAGAGAGGGAAACAGTAGTTAAAGAACTGAATGAGCTGCGGCAAGCCTATGACCTGGTCTGCTCGAGCAAGTTGGCTATTCTGGAGGAGGATCAGGTACTGACCGAGCAACTGAAGGAGAAAGAGTCTCAGGCAGCCATCGTTAAGGAGAACTCATATAACTCCAGGTTGGTTGCTGCGTATGAAGACGTTGAGGTTCAGATAGGCTACATCAGCAGTCTAAACTTCAAGAAGGGCTGGAATAGGGCCCTTTTAGCTGCTAGTGTGGATATTGCTTCTCCTCTGTTCGACGAGCATGACCCAGGCCCAAAGCTAATTGAGGATGAAGCCCCTGCCCCAGCCACTAAAGGCATTGATCCTGCCTGCCAGACAGTTCCTGCTGATGCCCCTCATGCTCAGGCGATAAAGGTTATCCCTACTGAGGGAGGTGCTTCTACTGCTGCTAATAAGGGGAAGGAGCCAGCTTCTTCTGGGCAGCCTGAGGTCACTAGTTAATTTACCCTTAGGGTTACTCTTGTATTTTTGTTTGTAATTTTCCCTTCTGCTTCTTCAATGTACTCTGATATTTTTCGTATAAATGAAATGAGAAGACTTTTTCCTCTAGTGTACTGAATAATTCTATATTCCATTGCTCTTTTATTGCTTGTAGTTGATTGGTGTTGATGATTATATACCAGCCACTTCTCAATTGGGAAGAATGCTTGGTTCTAATGTAAGCTCTGAAGTTCGTCATACCTTTGTGAGGATTTGTAAATCACCGCGATTGAGGAACAAGCGTTTCATAGAGCAGACTAAGATCGTCATTAAACTGAAAGACAGGCTCCAAGAGATGGAAAAGGTTGGTGCCTCAGTCCAAGAAGAGGTGAATACTCTGAGAGCAAGGCTTCTAGATTCTTCTGAGATCAACCAGGTTAGAGAAATTCTTCAGCAAGAGGATGAGGTTTTGAGGAGGGAAGTCTCATGACTCAGGGAGCATGCGTCGAGCATCGCTCCTGTATTATTATGAGGTTCCTCCTCATCACGAGCTGGAGCTGGACCAAGCGGAGTTCCTCCGGTATTATGAGGCTCTACTCCACCGAATGTTTCGCGAGCTGCTACAAATGCAAGAGGTTCAGCTAGGGAAATGGAAGAGCTCCGTGGTGATGAGCAACGAGCATATGTGATTGCTGCTGGGCTTCAGAGGGACGTCACTCAGTTGAGGCACCTATTTAACAGAAGACATAGGCAAGCATGGGCCGATGGTTACGACCAAGATTGGCTAGATGATCTGACGAGGCTAATGGAGTTTGAAGAGCTTGGCTTTACCAGGGGATGGTTGAGTGCCTTGAAGGAGCTGGTAGTCCCAAGGAACTCAATACTATGGTATCGTTATGAGATCTTTCCTTCCACTCTAATGCCCAATCCCTTACGGAGAGATGATCAGTGGATCCCTATTGATGCCATTCCTTGGCAGCTGTTGGAATCGGATGCGAATGAAGTTGAGTAGGAGTTAGTTCCCCATCACGACGACGGTCGAAGAGCCCAAGTGGATGATTATCTCGTTCAGAGGCCTCGACCTCATTAAGATTTTGCCAGTAGTAACTCTATATATTTTGTAATGAAGTAATGTAATGCTGATGTTTTGGGCAAGCTTGCCGACTAAACATATGTTGTATTCGTTGTAAATATGATGAAGTAATATAAAGTTTGATTTTGGGCGAATTTACCGATTAAACAAGTGTTGTATATTTTCCACATCCTTTAGACTTTGCTCAATAATCTTGGGCCTCTGTTGGCTGACTAGATTTGTAAGTCTGCATTGTCAAGTGAGTGTCCCTCCAGTCCAGTATGCTTGTGGGATACCATTCTGCCCCACTTTACCTTTCAGATCGTGTCGACACACTCCCTTAAGCCTAAGTGTGGCAATTGGCGATGACACGCCCGGTATTGGATGCTCTATCCGATCAGGATTTTATTAACCAAACATTATTTGGCGGACAATTTTAACTTGGCTATATTGCCTAAGGATCTCCTGTATGGCTTCATATATTGCCAGGGCCAATGCTAAGAGGTTCTTCGTATTTCATAACGAAAATCTGAGGAGGGTGATTTCCCTGCTATAGTATATTGATTAATGTGCCTGTCACTTGCAAAAGGTGTGTGAGTTATAAAGTTTATATACTAGTTAACTAACACTTCCTAAAATGCAAGTGCTAGACAACTTTTATTAATGAGTTTCCAGTCTCATAAGTACAATTCAAAAGAACAATCTTGAAATACAATTTCTTAAGATTGGCTGCATTTTATGCTCAGGGTATCTCTCTGCCTTCCATCATTTCTAAGTGATAGGCTCCTCGCAGATCATCTCTTGTTATCTTGAATGGTCCTTCCCAGTTTGGCCCTAACTTGTCGTCTGATGGTTTTACTGTTCTACCCAAGACTTTCCTTAGGACATAGTCCCCAACTTGGAATGCCCTTGGATTGACCTTCTTGTTATAGTGCTTCGCGAGCTGCTGTTGATAGCTCGCTAGTTTCACCAGGGCAAGCTCTTGGCATTCGTTGACTAGGTCAAGTTCAGCGAGCAATGTTGCATCGTTCTGGCCCTGGTCGACCAGGGTGGACCTCATAGTGGGTAAGCTTGCTTCCAATGGGATGACTGTTTCCAGTCCATATGTTAATGAGAATGGGGTTTCCCGCGTTGCTCGACGTGGGGTAGTACAGTAGGCCCACAGAATATGCGGTAGTTCATTTACCCATGCGCCTTTGGCGCGTTCAAATCATTTCTTTAACCCATCGATCATCGTCTTATTGGAAGCCTCGGCTTGGCCATTGCTCTGAGGATAAGCCACCGAGCTGAAGTGGTGTCTGATTCCATGCTCATTACAGAAATTTTGAAAGGAGCATCTTTCGAACTGCATTCCATTGTCAGTGATGATGGTCCTAGGGATCCCCAAATGGGTCATTATATTTTTCCATATGAATCTTATCATATCCACATCTCGGATGTTTACCAGTGGCTCGGCCTCGATCCATTTGGTGAAGTAGTCAGTTGCGACCAACAGATACTTGCGATTGCCAGTAGCGGTAGGAAGAGGTCCTACGATGTCCATTCCCCATTGGGCGAATAGCCATGGGCTGGAAAGTGATTTTAGGTCGCTGACGGGTTGATGGACCTTGGGAGCGTGAAGTTGGCATTTCTCGCATTTGCAAAACGTACGTTGCAGAGTCTCTTTGCATATATGGATACCAATAACCTTACTTCATTGCTCAGAAAGGCAATGACCTTCCACCAATATGGCCTCCACTGATTCCCTCGTGGAGTTCTATAGGATTGGTTCTACATCCCTCAGGTGAACACATTGAAGGTAGGGACCGAAAAATGATTTCTTATATAGCTTGCCTTCAGGAGATAAGTGAAAGCGAGCAACTTTGACTCTTATCTGGTGAGCGGTCTTCTTATCATCTGGGAGTGCTCCATACCTCAAATAGTCCCTTAGAGGATCCATCCAGTTGGGTGCTGACTCAACTTGGAGCACCTGCCCTACGCTTGGCAACTCGTTGTTACGATTAATACTCGGATGATCGAGTAAATCGATGGGGCTTTTTCTTTTTAAGTTAGAATCGATTGCCGAACTCAGGGTTGCTAGGGCATCAGCATGGTTGTTCTGTCCTCTGGGAAACTGTTGGACCCTGACTTCTTTGAAGTTAGCCATTAACCTTTTTGCCAGGGCGAGGTAGGCTGCCATTCTTTCATATTTTGCATTGTAGTCTCCATTTATCTGATTGGAGACTAATTGTGAATCGCCAAACACCTGTAACTTCTTTGCCCCCAAAGTCTATGCCTTTTGGAGCTCGGTAATTAAAGCCTCATATTCTGCTTCGTTGTTGGAGGCTTCAAATCCAAGCCTGATTCCTTGTTCGAGGATTGTGTCCTCTGGAGTGACAAGCACAATGCCTACTCCCGCCCCCTTTGAATTGGAGGCTCCATCAATAAATAGCTTCCAGACTGTAACACCCTGCATTTTTCATGCATTAAATATTTAATTAATTCGGGAATTGAAAATTACTTGTGAGTCATAATTTAATTGAATTAAGTAGGGAAATTTTATTTAAATATTAATCGAGGAGTAAATGGTTAATATTTACGGGAAGTTATTTACTAAGTGAATAGTAATTATTTATTTAAGTCATTTCGAGTATTAATGACAGGGTATGCACTTATCTCAACCGGGAGTCGGTATAGACTAAAGGGGTGAGGGGATAAATATTTTTATAAATTAATTCGGATGCCAATTCTGAGTGTACGGTTGAGTCCGGATGGGCCGAGATAGTCGAAAAAGTGTACCCGGGGTAGTAAACGGGTCACGGAGCGTTTTTAGACATAGCCGGCCCCACACGGGGGCATTTGGGTCACTTGGGCTTGGCCCATTAGGCAAAAAACGAGATTAGGTAAATTAAGGAATTTAGAAGGAATAATAAAACGGATGATAGCGTTTTAGAAAAGGCTAAGTCTTAAGGAACCCTAATAGCAGTTAAAGGCAGCTTTGGGATCACTAGAGAGCCAATAAGGATCGTCTTCAACCTTGGAAATTCATCTCCGAATCAGACACTACGAAACCTAAGGCAAGTGGATAACTTGCAATAGTATTGAATCTTTTTTTTGAAATTCATATTCATGTGATGTGTTTGATAAAAAATCGTTTTGGGTATTCATGGCATAAACATGAGGTTTTGAAAAATAATAATCTGATTTACGAATTTGAATGAGGATTCTTGTAGAAATCTGATATTATAAATTGATACATATCTGGTAGGATGATATATGGATAATTAGAAATGAATTTGGTGAAGGGATTTGGGATGTAAATGTGTAAGGAATTAAAGATGGATATTTCCCCAAATTCAGAAATTGTAGTTAATGGACGAATTAATGATGTTGGTGGACATTCTGGAGGTCCCTAATAAGGTTTCTAACATGTATTAATGCTAAGAGGGCTTGAGGTTACAGGTAGAAGGAATTAGGGTTTGAGAAATTTCGTCAGTGACTGATTCTGTCTTCGCGAAGAAAATGAAGACCTGCTCGATCGATCGATCGAAGGTCTGGGGTCGATCGATCGAAGGTCGGCAGATTTTGGCAGCTTTGCCCAGTTATGTATATAAAAGGGAATTTATATAAAAATCTTTATGTAATTAATTATTGGGAAATTAATACATGAGTTTAAAACTAATTAATCATGAGTAAAGTTAATTAGGATTTGAGGGATTTTTGGGTGTCACGTCATGATTAAAAATTCGGGAGTCGGGAATTTAGACTCGGGTGAGGTTATTTCGGACTACGAGAGTAAGTCCAATTTTATGGTGGGGGCGATACCAAAGGTGACTTAATTAATTAATGTGTGAATTAATTAATGATTAGAGTGGGACCATAAGCTCTTAATAAATTAACTAGGCTTATGTTACGGATTGTGTACATAGTGTAGCCGGGACATTTTATATATATATATATATATATATATATATATATATATATATATATATATATATATATATATATATAGTGTGTGTGCATTAATGTCAGTGATTGAATATTATTAGTATGTACTCTAGTGCTATAGGGGGAGGTTGCGCGCAGTGGATGAATCCCAGGTCATAGCGTCCGTTGTATGGGTGAGGGGCATCTCACTTTCAGGGAAGGAATATGACCGCCTCCAATTCGTATGTTAAACTAAGTTAGTGAGCGAATCTAACTTGGATAACTAGGTTACGTGAATACACCTAGTGGGATAGCACTTGGGAAAATTTATATTTTGTGAGTATTCTTACTCGGTCGAAAGTTTGTATTAAATGTTATTTCAGTATGTTTGTGAATACTGTAATATGATTAAATATATAATTAGGTAAATAATTATATAGGGGATAATTAATACATAGTGAAAAATGTATTATGTGCATAACATGTGTGAATGTTATATGAAATTAAAATGAGTAATGCTTCAATTAAGTTGACATTTATAATAACTTAAAAATCATGAATTAAGGCATACTCGGTTAGAGTAGGTAAAATTCAAGGGTTAAAATAAGCATTGGGTCAGGAGCGTAGGACCTAGTAAATTAAATGGAAGCGTTAGTAGTGCACATTAGAGGAGGGGTGAGGAAGTCCTCAAGAGAGTGCGACACTAACTAAAATATGAAGAGCATGCATATTTATTTATTACTGCAAGTTAATCATTTGTTAAATGTTTTCAAATATTTTTGGGTACTAACCCTTGCTATAAAATTATTTTAAAAACTTTTTAGGTGTCCAACCACAAGGGCTCCAAGCTTGACTCTATTCCAGGTATCCTTTGCTGCAGTACATGTGGATGTTGCGGGGTTTTGATAGACGCCTCCTTCTTTCATTCGTGTAGAGACTCTATAGTAGTTATCTGAGCTTGTCGCTCACAGTTCATTTATCAGTATTAGACTTGTTGAGATGTTTTTTTGATATTTACATGTATTGGATATTTGGACCGATGGTTTATTCGGTTAGGTGTTTTATTTTTGGATGGTTATTTTAATCAACTGTGATTGTGTATTATCTTATGTTCCGCATGAGTTTTATTTAATTAATTGAAAGATAGAAATTGGCACCAGTCTACTTTTCTCACTTAGGTGGTTAGTAATTAAAAAGACGACAGTGATGCTAAGAATGGACCAACTGAGAAACCTTTTCTAACTTGATTTAGGACTGATCACCCGGGATTAATTAGGCGGGGTGTCACAGACTCCCTCCGTTGCGTGATTCTTTCCTTGCTTCGCGGATTAAAGTTGGTCGAGAGGCTGCTTGCGTGTGAATTTGTCTATGAAATCAGTAAGGATTTGCCCTTTGATTGCGTTCCTTGGTTGAAATTGGATATCAAATCGTCCGAGCTCGATTGACCATTTAGACAGTCTGCCCGACAAATCCGTTTTCCTTAAGATTTCTTTAAGGGAGTGTGACATAAAGACGATGATAGTGTGAGCTTTAAAGTAGTTCTTCAACTTCCTCGAAGCCACTACAAGTACAAAGGCGAGATTTTCTAGTGGTAGGTACCTCTGCTCGACCTCTAATAGGGTCCTTCTTGCGTAATAAACGGGGTGCTGGATTTTCTGCTTTTTCGCACATCAATGCAGCACTGACAGTGTGATTGGAAACGGCGAGGTATAAGTACAAGAAATCTTTCTCCTAGGGTATGACGAGCAGTGGTGCTGAGCTGAGGCGGGCCTTGAGCTCGTCCAATGCCCGCAAGAAATCTCGATTCCATTCTACTGTTTTGTTTTCTTTTAGGAGCTGGAAGAAAGGCTTACATTTCTCGGAGGACTTTGAGATAAAACGGTTCAAGGCAGCGAGCATACCGGTGAGCTTTTGTACGTTCCGGATTGTTAGAAGAGGTTGTACCCCATTTACTGCATCAATTTGGTCTGGTTAGCCTCGATGCCTCTCTTACTGACCAAGTACCCAAGAAATTTTCCTGACTGGACACCGAAAGAACACTTGCTTGCATTAAGTTTCATTCGGTATTTCCTGAGGATTTCGAAGGTTCTTGATAGGTCTGAGAGGTGGTTTTCTTTCTTCCGACTTTTGATGAGCATATCGTCGATGTAGACTTCCATGGTGTCTCCCATTTGGTCCTTGAACATCTTAGTGACCACTCGCTGGTAGGTTGCCCCTGCATTTTTGAACCCGAAGGGTATGACCTTGTAATAGTATAATCCAATGGTGGTGATGAATGTTGTCTTGTCCTGGTCTGGAGCGTACAGAGGGATCTGATGATACCCTGATTATGCGTCCAGAAAACTCATTCTCTCGTGGGCTGCTGTGGCGTCCACTAGTTGATAGATTTTTGGAAGAGGGAAACTGTCTTTAGGGCACGCCCTGTTAAGTTCAGTGAAGTCGATGCAAACTCTCCATTTCCCGTTGCTCTTTGGAACTACTACTGGGTTGGATAACCATTTGGGGAATTGGACCTCCCGTATGGATCCTGCATCCAGCAGTTTTTCAACTTCTTTTTCCACTGCTTTTGCCTTCTCGGGTGCAGTTCGCTGTGCTGTCTGCGTGATTGGTTTGAAGGTGGGATCGACGTGCGGCTGATGACAAACCAAACTAGGATCAATTCCAGGCAGCTCGTATGGTTCCCACGTGAAGACGTCTATATTGCTTCTTAGCAGAATCGTTAACTCCTTCTTTTCATGATCTGTGAGAGAAGCTCTAATCAAGAAGATCCTCCTATCATCGCTATCCCCAGCTGTGACTTCCTCCAGGTCCAACCCGTTCAGAGGGGAGGAGCCTGGTCTCCTCCACTTCGGGCCTTCCGTATTTTTAACTGCTATTTTGAATGTATCAGACCTTCTTGTTCTTCAACTTTCTCGCTGAGCTTGTCAGCCTTCTTCTCTGGTCTTGGGCGGATGGCTGCTATGAAACACCTTCTTGCCATCTCTTGATCGCCATGGATCTCCATTACACCTCGCTCGATCACATATTTGAGTTTCTGATGGTAGGTCAAGGAGACTGCCTTCATTGCGTTCAGCCATCCTCTGTCGATGATAGCCTGGTATGGTGAGTCAATGTCGACTACCAGAAACTCAATCATTTTAGAGACATTTCCTGCCCTTACTGGCAGTATGATCTTTCCCAAGGGCATAGTTACTTTTCTAGTGAAGCCAACTAAAGGGACATTAGCTTCTTTTAGGTCGGCGATGCTTAACTTCAATTTTCTGAACAAGTAGAGAAACATTACCTCGGACGAGCTTCCTTGGTCGACGAGCAACTTGTCGACGTCATAGTTAGCTATCCTGAGAGTAATGATCAAAGCATCATGATGTGGGGTTCTCACTCCCACCATATCTTCATCTGTGAATATGATATGTTTACTATAGTCGACGTCATCTGCTCGCCGACACTTTCCTGATTGTGTCTTTGTTGGATCAATCTGAAAAGCTTGCATAACCGTTGTAATCTTTTTTACCTCCATTCGAGCTGAATTTCCTTGAATCTGCTCTACATCAGATGCCCCATGAATTACTGCGAATTCATGGCCGGCATCGTCTTCGAGTACATTGTCAGGCCTTGCTTCTCTATGAGCATCAACTTTCTCTGCCTTCCTCTCCACAAATTCATTTAGATGTTCGGATTGGGCCAGCTCTTCGAGGTGGGACTTAAGAGCCTTGCAATGCTCAGTCTTATGTCCTCCTTCTTTGTGAAAAGCGCATCTCAGTGCGTTATTCCTCTTTGAGGTATCTCCTCTCATATTTTTGGGCCACTTAATAAATGGCTCGTCTTTGATTTTTGCGAGAATTTTGTAAATTGGTTCTCTGAAGACGGTGTCGACCGCCTGAAATGCTTTTGCCACATTATTGTTGCCTCCGTTCTTGGAGCCATTCTTTCCCCCATTCTTTCCTCCTTTCTTCTGGTTCTCAGTTTTTTCACTGCCTTTGGCAGCGAGCTTAGCTCGGCCGTTTTCCCCGGTGCTGAGGCGGGTCACATCCTCCACTTTGGCATATTTTTCGATGCGAGCCATCAGGTCGTCGATAGTTGTGGCCTCTTTCTTTATCAGGGACTGGTACAGAAGAGAAGAGATGGGTAGCCCAATTTTGAAAGAGGCCACTGCCACTTGATCCGAGCAGTCCTCGACTTCGTTGAATAATTCCCAGTACCTCTTCACGTAGTCTCGGAGGGTCTCTTGAGGCGTCTTTTTCATTATTAGCAAAGCATCCATCCTTTTGAGATGGGAGCTACTAGTAATGAAGCGGGCCGTAAAGAGCTCGGCTAGGGACTTGAAGCTTCTGATGGACCTGTGGGGGAGCCTTTCGAACCATTTCTAAGCCAGGTCATCCAGGCTCGAGGGTAAAATTCGGCACATCAGTGCGTCTCGATGGTTCTAAAGGGTCATCGCTTGCCTGTACTGTCTGACGTGATCAATGGGATCAGTTTTACCATCATAAATCTTAAACCTTGGAATAGTAAATTTCTTGGGGGCTTCCTCTTCTTCTATCTCTCTTGAGAAAGGCAATTTCATCTGAGTTTTGAGAGCTCGCCTAGCGAGTTCTCAGGTCGATCTGGTACCGCGATGCGCAGGGTGTTGGTCCATCTCCCTTAGGACTAGACTTCGTATATTTTTGTTGCTGGGAGCTGGGCTCCTGTAATTGCGAGCTAGTCGTAGTTGCTCGAGCATGTCGTCCTCTGACACGTTCCCCTCAACTTTCTGGGACCCGCGACTAGGGCTCCTTCCTCGGCTGCGAGACTTGCTCACCTGAGGTCTAGGAGTGCGGTACGGATGTCTTCTGGTGCCTCGATGGACCTCTCTCTCCATTCTTTCTAACCTTCTTTTGAGGCGAGCATTCTCAGCTTCGTGCCTACGAGAAGACTCCCTCTGCTTTTGGAGCCTCACCTCATATGCATCAATCAACCTGGATATTTGTGTGGACCTCGCTGGTCCTTGGCTTTCTTCTGAGTCTGGCCTCTCTAGGCGAGCCCTCTGATCTGAACGCCGAACTTCAGATCTAATCCTGCGAGGAGCAGGTTGTTCTTGGATATCTATTGCCTTAGGAGCTTTACTACTGTGACCAGACATTTCGAACTCCTTTTTCGGTGTGGGCTTTCTCAGGGAAGATAAACGTTCCCACAGACGACGCCAATTGTGGTGACAAATATTATTCAACAGAAATAGATAAGAGAAGCGCAATCACCAAGCAGAATAAAGAAGATAAAATGTTAATCACACAACAGGAGATGTACGTGGTTCAACAAGATTGCCTACGCCCACGATGGTGCAGTCAGTATTATTTCTATATACTCTGGGGAGCATTTACAGAGAATACAATGCGTGTCTTATGCCCCAGACCTAGGGTTTATTATATACATGTCTATCTTCAGGGAGTGGGGGTGTTGGACTCCCCCACGTTTACCATCTTCTCCTGGAACACCTCTTTACGAGGACATGGGAGAAGACTAAGTCATAACCAAATTAATGTTAAGGTGTGATGGGTTTGGACTTTGGGCCGTTTTAATTGAGCTACTCGTCCAGGCCCGTCATTTCAAATCCGTGTACCCACAATATAGATAGATAGATAGATAGATAGATAGATAGATAGATAGATAGATAGATAGATAGATAGATAGATATACCTTCATGTGATGGAGTTTTGAGGTCGTCGTAATAGGCTCGAGGTCACCGGAGCTCGCTGGGGCTGTGTGGGAGATACCTTCGTGTGATGGGTTTTCTTGTGATGGAGTCTTGAGCGGGGTGAGAGAGAGAAAGACAGAGAGAGAATGAGAAGTAAATTAATTTTGGAGGGTAAACTGATTGTATCCGAAATGTTTTTTGTGGCAAACTAGTATATTTGCTACTAATGAACATATATTAGTGGCAAATATTTTAACTTTGAGACTAATTAGAATTTTGTGTTCCCGCCAAATCTGTAATTCTTTCCGCTTTACATTTAGTGGCAAAATTAGTGGCGATTTTAATTTTTTGCCACTAATACATTATTTTTTTAGTGGCAAACATAAATTTTACAATAAAATATATGTTTTAGTGGCAATAAATGATTAGCCACTAATAAAATTATCACGAATTACTTTTTCCTTGTAGTGCGACTAGATTCGCTAGTGATAATTGCGAAATATCCCCACGGTAACTACTCATGACACGTTCACTTGAAACCACAATAGCCTTAGTATTAGAATCAGACTGCTCCCTCCCCACGCTAATATCTGTGTCTTATAAAATTTGATTGACCGGTAAGCTTTTACTCCCTCCTCTAATTTTAGTCCTTACTCCTTTTTTCTATTTTACCCTGGTTCAAAAAAGTTTTAATTTTTTTTAGGGTAAAGTACTCTTAGGTCCCTCGTAAACAAATTTTAAACACTAAGGGTCCGTTTGGCAACTCAATTCCAAGCCATGGAAATGAAATTCGAAGGCCAATTTTAATTTCATGAAATTGGGTTGCCAAACGGACCCCCTAAAGGAATTTTGACAAATTTAAAAAACTTAGGTCCACCAATTCTCTTCTTGTAGAAGTCCACGCTAGTGATATAATAAGTCGAGGTAATAGTAAATTGCCCTTAAATATTTAAAAATTATCACCAATATATTATAAATTGCCGTATTTTTTAAACCCAGCAAATATTTTCCGTAGTAAACTCCTTCGTGATCATTGGAAATGTGACTAACTGAAATACCACCATTGTATTTTTTTTTATTTTTTCAAGTGATCCGTAGAGGAATAGCCATTTACTTTGTCCAAGACTGCTAGACGGAAGGCTTACCACCAATAGAAGTGGTTTGTGTCTTGTCATTAGAGACAAAAATTTGATTATCTTTATTTATTCTAAGTTTGATTACCCCACTCCTAATCACCGCCTCCTTAAATTGTCCACCCAAAGACTTGCCCATTAAAAACTCTCTTGATTAGAACAATGTTCCCCTTGTGAGGCTGACCCAAATGGGGTACTTATTTGCCCACACTCACTTTACAAAGATTCTTTCTTTTCACTTCCACCCATACACTCGTGTTTAAACCCTCAAATACCACAACGTCTCCTCCCACCCTTTCGGAAACAACATCTCTGACGAAAGCATGATCGGAACTGGGTTCACCTTTGCCTTCTAAAGAAAAAGAAACCTCCCCAAGACCTGCTCGGTATGCACTACAGACTGCTACGACATTTTGAAATTACTACTGCTTTAGTATTACTAGGAACGTTTGAGCCAGAGCTAGCTTTCCTCGTGGCAAAAATTAAACCTCTATTATGACAGGCACCAATTTCCACCGCCCTATACCTTTCTCTTATAGTTGTTCTTACATTAACAAGATCATCGTCCAAACCGGTGGATGGGGTACTTAATGTAACTACCGCCACCATTTTATTTTCATGCAACAACATTCCTACATTATGTAGATAGGGACCCGGACTACCCCCATCACCCACGACACTCATGACCTAAGGCTATAAAAACTTCTTCTCCCTAAAGTTGAAAAGAGAGGCCCATAATCCGAAATTCGGATTCCGAATCCATCTGTAATCCCGAGCTCCTAGGACGTAGTGTAATCGGCCAACCGGTGCCACTTTTGTGACCAAAGCTGCTCACCGTTAAATATCCACTTTTGTTCTTACAAAATTTTCCACTTCTTGATCAACGTAAAACACAAACAACGAAAAATGTAAATACTTACCTCAGTTTCACCAATAGTGATTTGTCTAGGATCCATTGTTTCATTTTCTTCAATAAAGACAACGAGGAATCAAGCTTACCGACCCTTCCAATTAAAGAACTTTCAAAAAACCTGATCCTAGACAAATAAGAGTTGTCTTCTACTATGAGGTCGGAGTTCAAAGCCAGGTCCTCAGTGATGTTTGATGTTCGAAACTATAACAACCCCATTTTCCATGTAAAGGATGACAAAAATATGCCAAAGATGAGGTTTGTCTTCAAACAATAATAAAACATTTGTACTATTGAAACCACACGCACTATAAAAACGGTCTAATTAACAACTAAAAAATAATAATAAATCCAACATCTAGATATTAATAAAACTCCAACATAAGTAATACAATTATCCCAAAAAACTGAATAATAAACTCGGACTTATGCCCATATAATATCGGAAATAATAAAATGACTTGAATAGATAATAACAACCTATGGTAGAGTCCAATGAACTAAAGTAATGGATGTGCTTAGACGACCGCAAGTCTGATTTCTTGTTAGCTATGCTGTCTCTGCCTATGTAAATCTTGTGGTGGTGGTGGTGGGGGGGGGGATTTTATAATTTGAGTCAGCACACTAAAGTTGCAAGAATTAACTTACGAAAATTAAGATGCAATAATATAGTTAATTCAAAGTACGTACCACCCATCGGCACTCGCATGCATTAAGTACCTCACTACTTATCTAAGTGCAATACTACAAGCATATCAACCTAAATCCCCAACTGCGAAAGACTAATAATCATGATAATATTTAACACATGATGCAACTAGCATAACTCATGCACCGAAGTTAACTGCCTACACATGTATTCCTATTTCCCAGAACATCTCAATCATACTACTCACAATAGTAATATAACCATCTAATATGCATTTTACGTAGTATTGAGTTCATAATTGATTGTCTATATCATTAGACTAAGTAATTAATCTCAATTAATTCACACACACACACACACACACACACACACACACATATATATATATATATATATATATATATATATAGAGAGAGAGAGAGAGAGAGAGTCCGTCACGCTCTTGTACATACCAATTGGTACATATCAACGGTATATGCCGTTGGCGCAGACCCATTTTATAAATAAATTTGAGTTGAGTTTTTTCATATGATGTTTAAACATTTCAATAGACCCATATAAAAAAAATCAACTCAAAATAACATTTTTTGCTATTTTAAAAAAATCGGTCAAACTCTGCAGCTTTTAAAGTGCTTTATAAGTTGCGAAAGTTTGACCGATATTTTTAAAATAACAAAAAATAATATTTTGAGTTGATTTTGTTTATATGGGTGTACTGAAATATTTAAACATCATATTAAAAAATTCAGCCAAAAAATAATTTTTTTACTATTTTAAAAAATTAGTATGCACCGTTGGTATGTACCATTTGATATGTACAGGAGATTCTCACAATATATATATATATATATATATATATATATATATATATATATATATATATATAGAGAGAGAGAGAGAGAGAGAGAGAGAGAGAGGCTCAAATGAGGTTCTTATATGAGATTTATAATAAGACAAAAGCTAATACTTTTTGTAAAATTCTATTTTAGACCATAAGACTTTTAGAAAACATTTTAGAGTTATAGAGGTTTAAAACTTTAAGAAAAATGCGCTTAATTCCGACCCAATCCCAATTGTGGTATTAGAGCCATGATTCTCCTTTTAGAACTACATTAATAGAAGACTTTACTGCCCTTGGAATTTATCCCGCTCATTTACAAAGATATTTTTGAAACCCATCGAGACTACGAACCCATACTCATAGCTGATTTAGACCCAGAAGGTTACCTAACCTCCCACGTAGACGATTGTTCACATGTTGAACATATCATAACCAAACACGCAGACAGTAGAAAAGTCACTGCTAGTGATATTAATAGCATTCTGGACCAAAATAATTGTATCCTCCTTATTTTAAGACAATTATTTAAATACACACAAACCCTAGAAACAGAGATACCAAAATATCTCTAAGCAAATACAAAATATTGACAGCCAAACACCAATAGATCTTGTACAAGTACTACAAGATATAATTACTAAGACTAATCACATAGAAGTCCTTAACAAAGACATTTTAAAAATTAAAACTCTGATGAAAAATCAAGAAAGTGAGTTAGTTAAGCTCACCAAGGAACAAACTAAACTTATTCCTAGATTAAACAATTATCTTCCTAATGAAAATAGTTAGGTAAGACTGTAATGAGGTACTTGAAAACCTCTTTATTCATACCTTAGCAAATTTGTGCTAAAGAATTCTAGAAAAGATAAATGGTTATAGATTTTATTATAAGATAAATGAAAATGAGATTGTTAATGCTGCTAAAGCATCAAGACTTATACACTAGATATATTAAATTTAATTTCAACATCAATAACAACCACACAAGACTACAATAGTAGCTTTATGAAATACTTATAATTAGATGTAAAGGCTAAGACATAAGGATTAACAACCTTCTATACAAACTTTGTTAAACTCCAACAAAATTTATCCAATTATCTTAAAAATATGGAAAGCCATAACCTATCTAGAATGGATAGTAATGTTAATAAACATAAATTGAATATAACCCAAGCAAAAGAAAAATATGAAGGAATTATTAACGGAATCAAGGTTATATATAATAAACCTTCCCAAGCAGAATTCGACTCTCCATTTATTTTAACACGTTTAGAAAAAATAGAAAAAAACTGTAGAAACTATAAAAGCTAGAATGGCACAGGAATTTGTACAACAACAAGAAAAAGATGATGAAGTAAAAGACTATATTGCAAATCTTGTCAATTCTCTTGCCAAGCATAATGAAGACATTATTCAGAATACAAGAAAAGAGAACAAGATCTTTAATGAAGAAATCCTTAGTCACATAAAATGATAAAAAGATTATTTAGACTCGTTAGAAAGAATTAGAAAAAGACTTGAACAAAAATAGGTAACTACCTGTAAATTTAAAGAACCTCATCTTATAAGAACTATGGAAGGAAAGACCAAAACTCGAAGAATCATAAATGATGGATTAAATAAGACTAGAAAGATAACTAGCTGTAATACCCCGAAATTTTTGGGACAATAATTTATTTATTTTTGGGAGAAATAAATATTACTTTAATTAGAGAATAATTAAATTGGCATTGAAGTCAAAATTTGAAGATGTTAGGAAGTGATTCGAATGACGATTCTGAGGGTGTGGTTGTTTTCGAAAGGGCCGAGATAGTTTAAATGACTGTACTTGGGTCTTATTTGGGTTCCGAGATATTTTAAGTTCGTTTGGCTCGAATTAGAGTTACCAAGTCATTTAAAGTGTGCATTATCATTTAAAGTTGTATATTTTGGGAAATAAGACTTATTAAGCCTATGAGAGAACAAATCTCCTTAGAGAGAAAGAGAACGAAAGAGAGAAATAGAGCGAAGAAGAAAAGAAGAAGAGAAAGAGGAGAAAATGGGATTTCTGGCCATTACGCGATCTCAAGGAAGATTCAGACCCTAAGAATTTGAGGAAAATGATTAAACTTACTAGATAATTGTTGTGTATCATTTATTTCATGATTTGTGGATAAAATCGTGAATTTTGGGATAAAATGCTAAACTTAGATTTTGGGTAAAATCTTATATTGGTTATGTATAAAATGGATTTGAAGTTAAAAATTAGTTGAGGTGGGTTATTTGATGAGTTTTGATGTTATATATATGTTTGGGTTGAATAGAAAGGGTTGAAAGATGATTAAAATGATTTTTGGGAATTTTGGATTTTAAAGAAATCAAACCATTTCGTAGCTTGCTGAACATACCGAATCGATTCTCTCCATCCGAATCGATTCGGCTTATTGCAGAACCTACAGGTCCTTAGGGCCGAATCGATTCTCCCCTTACGAATCGATTCGGTAGGTAGAAGACTGACAGGTCCCTTTGGATCAAATCGATTCGGAAGGGCCGAATCGATTCGCTGTTAGGGCCGAATCGATTCGGAAACAGGGCACATTTGGGGGATGTTTTTCTAGGGTGAGTTCCATCCCGTTTTGTTCGAGGTTATCGATTGAGAATCTCTATATGAGTTATGATAAGTGTGTTTTGGAGACTTTTAGGGAGTTTCCCCTTAAGAGAAATTGTTAGAGTCATATTGACTTAATTCGAGAGAATACCGATTTGGAGACTATTGTACCGACTAGTGGGGAAGCCCACTATTATTGAGAATATGATTGGGAGATAATTATGGATTTATAAGAGAGAGTTAGATTGCTCTTAGTGATATTGAATTTTGATTTAATCCCAAATGGGATAACTTTAAAGGTTCATATGATTGACTGAACCATATTTTGGGATTAAGAATATTAAATATTGATCGATGTGCATACGGATATAGAGAATATCCTTAACGTAAATAGAATTGAGAGACGATTCATATAAATAGAAGTGAGGTGTGGACTTAAAGTTAGAAATAGTATAGTGTATACTAAGTGGGGAAGTTATGTGAGTTATTTACGAATAGTATATCGAGAGTAAAATATACTAAATAATAAGATTATTTCACTCACCCTAAGAGCGTACTATGAGTATGTAATAGTGTGAAATATATACCTTGTGTAATGGTATACATTTATATGATGTGATGATGTATGTATATCTTATGTGAATGATATATATATATATATATATATATATATATATATATATATATATATATATATATATATATATATATATATATGTGTGTGTGTGTGTGTGTGTGTGTGTGTGTGTGTGTGTGTGTGTGTGAAGCATACCCTCTCTATTCTATCATAGGAAGTTGCGCGATATAGGTGAGGCCCCTGGCGTGAGGAGCAGGGCTCGTATAGTCCCCAGGTCATAGCATCCATTTATTATTGTGTGATTTTTATTAGGGGTGAGATGTGGTGGGTATGTTTCATCTCATTTCTGGGGAGGAACTATGACCGCTACCCGTTTGTGATATGTTTTTTGCCAAGACGGTGTGAGATTCTGACCGTTGGTACCCAGGATGATATGTGTGTGATTCCCTGGTAGATGATAGCATTGAGAACCTGCATCTTTGAGTTATAGCTCACTGGGATGGTTATTATTATACTTGTGTGAATAGTATATTAATTGTATATGATTATGTGATATCATTTATCTCTAGAGTAAAGAGATATAAAAAGATTGATTGAATCTCATTCCGAGAGATTTTAACCGGACAATTTGTGATGAATATATTAAAGTGGAATTGTAGAGTAAATAATTATAGGAGTATATATAGTACTTTGGGTATCGAGGGCATAGTGGACCTTAACGGCCAACATTGCCAATGAGTAGTGTATCGGGGGCGTTCCTTGTTTGGATTTTGCTTGCGAGATGTCCCACGCACAAAATGCAGTGCAATGTTGGGAGTGGGGAGAAGTTAGTCCTTAGTGCTCATATTTGTATATTAGTATATCTGGATGATCGACAGTGCCAAGGAGTAGTGTATCGGGGGGGGGGGGGGAGAGTTCCTTGTTTGGATTTCGCTTGCGATATGTCCCACGCACGAAACTTCATGTACTGTTGAGAATTGAGAATACTAAACCATTTATAGTATAAGAAATTTGGGTTATATGCATCATGCATTGAGGGCATAATGAATCTTGATAATCAATACTGCCAAGGAGTAGTGTATTGGGGGGTTCATTGTTTGGATTTCGCTTGCGAGACGTCCCACGCACGAAACGCAGTGCAGTATTGAGAATTGGGAGAAGTTTAGTCCTTAGCACTTAGATGCTAATATATATATATATATATATATATATATATATATATATATATATATATATATATATATATATATATATATATATATGTATATATTTATGTCCTTAACTAGAATATGAGAACTTCTAGTAAAAAAGAATGCTTATGTATATTTTATATGTTTAGAAAGTGGGCAAATAAATGAGAGTGGTAATATTTGGAGTTGAGAGGTGATTTAAATAGATTTTAATTCAGTATAAGAATTAGGAGTAATCTAGATTACCTTACCCCTAAATAGATTTGGGAAATTATTTGGAGATTATGTGCATACGTCTAGTGGCGCGCTTTAGTTGAGAGGTGAGTTGGATTTATGGAGAGTGCGACTCCACCTTAATCATGTCATAATGCATTTATAATTATTATGCATTTTAATGCACTTGCTATAAAATGTTTTCACACCTCGGGATCTGAACCATTTATATTTTCTCTTCTATGCATATATTGTTTTATTCTAGGTGTTCCTCCGTAAGGACCCCATTGATGTTATCCATCCAGTTCATTTTTGGAGTTGTGGCAGTAACGAACTGTTGCAGTACTTTTATATAGTCGATTCCTATCTTCTGTGTATCTAGATTAGGATTCAGTCTGTATATCGAGTTTATACCCAAGTGTTGTAGGGTAGCACTTTTATATTTATATTCTCAAAGTGTTGTATTGTTTGTGACCCGACAATATATTCGGGTATTTTATTTTGTCCATTTTGTTGTATTCTTGTATTAGCCCCTTTGATATTATTTGAGCATGTGTGTGTCTCTTATCATATATAGATGTTGTTGTTGGTTAGTGTTGCATGGTTGGTTTTAGTATGTGTTAAATAAATATTTTAATTTTTTTTTGGCACCCTCTTTTTGTAATTGTGGGTAGTTAGCCGCGTTTATTTTAGAATCGTATATAGATGGTGAGAATGATCCACTTGAGATTCCTGATTATTTTAGTATAGGGCTGGCCACCCGTTATTATTTTGAGCGGGGCGTCATAGGTGGTATCAGAGCATCAGGTTCTAGTGTCTTTAGGATCTGTGTGGGTTTACTGCGATCTTCCGTGAGCGGTCTTGATGTAGAGCCATATTATTAGGACTGTTGTGTTCATACATCCATATTTTCTTCTATGATGAGAAAAAAATTGAAATGCATTCTGATACAATTGTTCTTATTTCAGATGCCCCCGAAGAGAGGTCGTTCAGTCAGGGCAAATAAAGGGGCTGAGAGTGTGGAACCCCAAATGCCTTAAAGGACTATGACTACAAATAAAGTTGCCAGTATTGTGGCACGAGCAGTAAATGCTGCCATTTCAGCGATGGCGCATCAACTAGCAGTTCCATCCCATCTTTGTGGGAAAGGGTACGGGAAGATTTTAGTAAGAGTCATCCTCTAGAGATTTCAGGGGGAGTCGATGCGATGGCTGCAAGTCGATGGAAGAATAGTATGCAAGGCACCTCCGTATGGTTGAGTGTAGTGAGGTGCATAAGCAATTTCTAGCCACCTTTAAGTTGAAGGATGCAGCTCTCCAGTGGTGGGAGTCTGTCACCACGTCAGAACAAAGAGATACATTGCCCAAAACAGATGTTTATACGAGTAGAGCTCTAATAAAAGGGTGTATGGGTGCCCTAGTAGTTATAATTGGTTTTATAAGAATTAAAATAATTTACCGTGAGAAGTGGGAGGATTGGGTATAGTGTTAGTGAGGATAAGTGTAGTAGAGACTAGCTGAGCTTTGGAGTATTAGGCTTATCTTAATTTCGAGGACGAAATTCTTGTAAGTGGGGAAGTCTGTAATACCTCGAGATTTTTGGGACAATAATTTATTTATTTTTGGGAGAAATAAATATTATTTTAATTGGAGAATAATTAAATTGACATTGAGGTCAAAATTTGAAGATGTTACGAAGTGATTCGAATGACGATTCTAAGGGTGCGGTTGTTTCCGAAAGGTCCGAGATAGTCGAAATGACTCTACTTGGGTCAAATTTGGGTTCCGAGATATTTTAAGTTCGTTTGGCTCGAATTAGAGTTACCGAGCCATTTAAAGTGTGTATTATCATTTAAAGTTGTGTATTTTGGGAGATAAGACTTATTAAGCTTACGGGAGAACAAATCTCCTTAGAGAGAAAGAAAAAGAAAGGGAGAAATAGAGAGAAGAGGAAAAGAAGAAGAGAAAGTGGAATTTTCGACCATTACGCGATCTCGAGGAAGATTCAGACTCTACGAATTTGAGGCAAGTGATTAAACTTGCTAAATAATTATTGTGTATCATTTATTTCATGATTTGTGGATAAAATTGTGAATTTTGGGATAAAATGCTAAAACCTAAATTTTGGGTAAAATATTAGATTGGTTGTGTATTTTGAGGTTATAAATTAGTTGAGGTGTGTTATTTTTGATGTCATATATATGTTTGGGTTGAAGAGAAATGGATGGTAGATGATTAAAATGATTTTTGGGAATTTTGGATTTTGAAGAAATCAAACCATTTCGCAGCTTGCTGAACATACCGAATCGATTCTCTCCTTCCGAATCGATTCGGCTTGTTGCAGAACCTATGGGTCCTTAGGGCCGAATCGATTCTCCCCTTATGAATCGATTTGGTAGTTAGCATACTTACAGGTCCATTTGGATCGAATCGATTCGGAAGGGACGAATCGATTCGCTGTTGGGGCCGAATCAATTCGGATGGGCCGAATCGATTCGAAAACAGGGCATATTTGGGGGATGTTTTTCTAGGGTGAGTTCCATCCCGTTTTGTTTGAGGTTATCGATTAGGAATATCTATATGAGTTAAGAGAAGTGTGTTTTGGAGACTTTTAGGGAGTTTCTACTTCGAAAAAAAATGAATGGGGAAATCATCATTTTCATTCATACTGAAAAAATTTGAATACATGAGCTGTAACATTACTAGTAGTACTTTCGCCGGTGTTATGCATTCCAGGCATTTTTAAATTCTTCCCCTTCCAGAGTTTCTATTCTGTAAGTGCAAGGTCGAATAACTATCGTGATGCGATAAGGCCCATGCCAACTGACCTCCAACTTATTGTGCTTTTGAATGACCTTCTTGAGCACGCAATCACCTTCCTTTAATCACATTTCTTGACTCTTTTATTATAGAACATGTCAATTCTTTGCTGGTAAGCTGCATTTCTGATTATTGCATCTTCCCGAACTTTTTTCGAGCATGTCCAAATCCAAGCGTCTCATCAAATCACTTATTAGAGAATTGAAGTTGAGCACCCTATATGTAGGTAATCCTAGTTCAGTAGGTATCACTACTTCAAACCCAGAAGCTAACATGTAAGGTGTTTCCCTAGTTATTGTTCGGGAGTTGTTTGGTAAGCCCATAACAATGAGTGAAACTCGTTGATCCAATTCCCATTAGCATCATCTAATCTCTTCTTTAACCCATTCAGTAGAGTTCTGTTCGTCACCTCTGTTTTCCCATTACTTTGGGGATGACTTGGAGCAGAATTGGATTTTTGAATGTTGGACTGTAAACAGTACGCTGTGAATTCATCATTGTCAAATTGGGTACCATGATCAGTGATAAAGGCATGGGGCAGACCGTATCGACAAATAATATTCTTTCAAATGAATTGATATACCCTTTCATAAGCCATATCGATGAGAGGTTCAGCTTCCACCCACTTTGTTAAGTAATCAACAGCTACCACTAAATACTTGAATCGTCCTCTTGTAGTTGGCAGAGGCCCAACTAAATCTATGCCCCACATAGAAAATGAACAAGGTGAGGTAATTGGTGTTAGCAACGCCTGAGGATTTCTTCTTATAGTAGAGAATCGTTAACACTTGTCACATGTTTTAACATAAGCCGTATAATCAGCGTTCTTTGTTGGCCAGTAGTATCCTTGCGTATTCATTCTTTGTTGTAGAGTTCTTCCTGCTACATGAGTCCTATAAGATCCTTTATGAATTTCCTCTATTAAGTCCTTGACCTTTGCTGGATGAACACACCTCTGCAAACCGGCTATCAAACCTCTTATGTACAAAACTCCATTATTCAAAACATATCTGACAGCCTTGTACTTTAACTTTTTAACTGTAAGTAGGTCGGTTGGTAAAATACCGTCTTCAATATAAGCCCTCAGGGGATTCATCCAAGATGGTCCCATATCCAAGGCAATAAAATTCACCATCAAGTCTTCATCAATACTTCTACTAGCAAGTAACTCAATGGGGATTGTTCTTCATAGCTCGATGAGAGCAGCTGAAGCTAACCGAGCAAGTGCAGCTGCTCTAGCATTATCCAATCTATGTATTCTAACCACCTGAACAACTGCCAAATTGGCTACAATCTCCAGAGCCTTAGTTTAGTATCTTGACATGAACTCCCCTTTTACTGCATAAAGACTTAACATCTGGTTCACCACTAATTGTTAATAACTAAACACCACAACTTGCTCTTCATTCAATGATTTAGGTAAATTGAGTCCCACAATCATGGCTTCATACTCAGCTTCATTATTGGAAGATTGGAATTGGAAACGCAGAGCATATTCAATGTCTATCCAATCTGGACTGTTGATAATAATTCCATCTCCTCACCCTTTTGCACATGAAGAACCATCAATATATAAATTCTATATGGTAACATTATCATCAAACCCTTGGTCTGACATAATCCCTTGATGGAATATATTTTCCTTCCTTTCTTCATACTTCTTTTTCAACTCTTGTATTTTACCAGAGGATTCAGGTTGATCGGTTGTCACCCCTTCCGATAATTCTGCTGCTTGGAGTTGATCGGATGTATTTTCAGTAGATCCTCTAACGTTCTTGAGTTTCTCTGCATTATCCCCTTGTTGATCGAAGACATCCGAGTAAGTAAATTCAGCAATGAAATCCACCACTACATGTCCTTTGAGTGAAGACTTTGGTTTATAGATAATGTCATATTCCCCTAACTCCACTGCCCAATACATTAGTCTTCCATACTTTTTTGGCATATGTAAAGCCTGTCTGAGTGGCATGTCAGTCCATACCACTATTGTATGGGCTTGAAAATACGATTTCATTCTCCCGCTTACTTCAATTAATGCCAACGCCAACTTTTCCAGTTTAGGATACCTGATTTCTGCTCTTCTGAATGCCTTGCTAGTATAATAAACAGGTTTTGCACTCCGTCTTCTATTCTTATCAAGGACGAACTAATTGCACTCTCTGAGATAGCTAAGTACAAGTATAATTTTTCTCCCGCCATTGGCCTGGGCAATAAAGAAGGTGTCCCCAAATATCTCTTCAATTCTAAGAACTCCTTTTAACATTCTTCGTTCGACTCAAAGGTCTTTCTGAGCACCTTGAAGAATGGAAGACATCAATTAGTTGCTCTGGAGACGAATCCATTGAGAGCTGCAACACGCCCCGTCAGTCTCTACACTTCCTTCTTGGTGGTTGGAGATTGTAACTCCAACAAGGCTTTTATCTTGTCAAGATTCGCTTCAATACCTATTTGATTCACAATGTATCTGAGGAATATGCCTTCATGTATGTCAAAAACGTACTTGGTCGGGTTTAGCTTCATCTGGTACTTCTTCAGTTGATCAAATGTTTGGCTCAATAGCTTTCTTAATTTTAGTCAACATATCGTCAACGTATACCTCAGTATTTTTTCCAATCTGCTCCGCAAACACCTTGTTCACCAGCCGTTGATATGTAGCACCTAAATTTTTAAGACCAAAAGGTATAACATTGTAATAATATACTCCTCGGGGGGTAATGAAAGAGGTGCTTTCCCTGTCTTCAGGCTCATTTTAATCTGATTATATCCGAAATAAGCATCCATGAAGCTTAGCGGTTGATGCTCTGAAGTTGTATCCACTAGTTGATCTATTCTGGGTAGAGGAAAATGATGTTTTGGGAAAGCTTTATTCATATCTGTGAAGTCCACACACATTCTCCTCTTATTCTTCTTCTTCTTGACCATCACAACATTAGCCAGCCAATTAGGATATTTCACGTCTTCGATGAAAGAAGCTTATTGCATCTTTTCCACTTCTTCTTGAATAGCATGGTTATTTTCTAGAATAAAGACTCTTCTTATTTGCTTCACTGGCTTAATCTCCTAATTGACATTGATCGCATGACATACGAAAGCTGGGTATATCCCCATCATATCCTCGCTACTCCATGCAAATACCTATTTTCTTTGTTTCTAAAACGCTACCATATCCTGCTTTAGTACTGGATCAAGTGAAGCACCAATCTGAGTTGTTCTTTTTGGTTTCTCGTCATCTAGAATAATACTTTATCTTTCCTCCATGACTTGGGCTTTAACGAGTTTTATTTCATCTCTTGGGTCTAAGGTTTTAATCCCAGACTCATCAGATTCATCCACTTGATAAGTGGTTGCCTTCTTCCTAGAATCCTCCAATTCCTCTTACTCGGCAGATGAGTAGTAGCATTCCTGAGCTACTTTTTGATCTCCCTTTACAATTCCAACCCTAAAGTTGTTCGGGAACTTTAAACACTGATGTACAGCGGATGAAACTACTTTAAATTTTTTAGGCCTAGTCTTCCCATGATTATATTTTAAGTTGACTGGACATTCTTGTCCATCACAAAGAAATGCACCTTTTATGTTCTGCTCGCTGGCCAGGTACCAATCAACATGTCTAACTTGATTGTTCCAAGTGGAAAAATGTTTTCTCCAGAAAACCCAATAAGGGGCCTGTGACACAGCTCCAATTGACCAAGTTTCAAGTTTAAATTATCAAAATAAGGGTAAAACATTATATATGCTGAGCTACCATTATCCACCAACACTCTTGAAATGATTACATCCTTCATTCTCATTTTGATCACCAGAGGATCATGAAGAGGAAACAAAACGCCTTCCAGATTATTTTTGGAAAAGCCAATGACCAGCTTATCTTTGTTGACCTTCCTTTGGCGATCTTCTTCAACCAAATTTATTCGTTGTTTATAGGAACAAGCTTGCGCCTCATTGAGGTAAGCTTTCCTTTCAGCGGTATGATCACCCCCTCTTGCGTCTCCACCTGTAATCATGTTACAATCAAATGAATCGAAACGAATCGAAAATACCTCATGCTCAGGTTAACTTGGATTTTTTAGGAGCTCAAGATCATCTTCAGGGTCATCTTCATGGTCCCTTTTCTTATCTGCTATTGGTCGTGAAGGATATTAGACCTCTGTCGAGATCTGTTGTTAGTCTTCCCACCATTCTGATGATCAAAATACGTGTTCATATTTCCCTGTCTAATGAGTGCCTCTATCTCATTTTGGAGGTCTATACACTGCTTGATCGTATGGTCATGATCTCTATGGAACTCACAATACTTGGATTTATCCCTTTTTTGGGGAGCTGTCCTTAGTTTTTTCGGCCAATTCAGTTCCTCGTTGTTCTTGATCTCCTCTAGAACGTGGTTTATATCCACCTTTAAGGGCGTATAATTTGTATACTTCCTTAAGTGATCCAATATTTCTTTTCCTTTCAATTTCTTACTCCCACCGTTATTATTGTGATATTTCCTCTCCGACTTGCCTTCGACTTTAGCCTCCACATTTGCCCCAACAGTCTTCTTCGCAACCATAGCCTCCTCGGTCTTCATAATTTTGGCTTCTTTTTCCATCAATTCAACCATAGATTTGAGGGGATCCTTGGATAAGGTGTAATACAGCTTGTCTGGCAAAAGACCACTCATTAGAGCTATAATGGATATTTTCTCTTCATAATCTATGACCTTTAGTTTCTCGTTGTTGAAAAGAGTAATGTAGTCTATAGTACTTTCACCTATTCTTTGCCTAACACTCAACAAGTGTGCTACCCTTTTCATTGGCTTTGCACCAAAATAGAAATTTCCTATAAAGATCTCTGCCAATTGATGGAAGGTTGCAATATTCCCCTGAGGAAGGCTATTGTACCATATCTGAGAAGATTCGGTAATGATTCCTGAGAACGCCCTGCACCTCATTTCATTTGGGACTACGTAAATATCTGTTGCATCTTGGTACTACTCTATGTGAAGAACATCATCGATTTTCCCTCGTACTTCGGCGTGACCATATGAGCCTTGAATTTTGCTGGTGTGGGGAAATCCACAATCGTTTGTACAAATGGAGATCCCTTAATAAAGGTTCTTTGGAGAGGGTTCTTGGCCTTATCCGTCTCTCCTAATTCATCTTCTAACCTCTGAATAGATCATTTCCATGAATCATTTGCTACCTTTGATTTGTTTGTATCTTCCTGAGCAACACATCATGCAGAATTTTCCACTTGAGATCTTTCTCATTGAGATGTAGGTCATGAGTTTGGATGTGATTGGACTGAGCCTTTACTTAAATCATTTGGTCGATGAGAATTTCTCGATGCTATCCGAGGAGGATTTTTATTCCTCCTTGGACCCAAATGATTGAAGGGAGAAGCTCTGCTCAACCTTTCCAGATCACTTGGCCTTTCTGGCATTAAAGTGATGTTTTTTTGTGAATTCAGAATTCTTATAGGGGAAGTTGCACTAGGGCGATAACACGGATCACTTGAGTTTATGGGATGATTAACTTCAGTATGTCTAGATCGTGACATAGATTGTGGTTGTCGTGAAGACGACAGATGCATACTTCTTTAGATGCTTCGCTGGCCTATCTGGGCAGATGCTCCATTTTGAACACTCTAAATGAACTGTCACGTGGTTTCCTACATAGCCATTTGTCCCCTAGATAAGCTTGCCAAGATTCCTGTGATATCATTTGCATTTGAAGGGACAGGAGGGTTAGGAGGATTCCCTTTATTATTCATATTGCTAGATTCTGGGCTATCAGCCATTTATGATGATTTTTTTGGTGAAAAATGCTATGTATAGTCTTTCCCACAGACGATGCCAATCTGTTGATGTAAAAAACTAGATTTGAGCTTATTAATTAATCACAGATAAATATGAGAAAAGAAATAAAACAAGAGATTTTTAAAGTGGTTAAGCCTCAAGGAAATGGCCTACGTCCACTGGTTTTGTATTACGGGGTATCTTGCCTTGATCTAAATTATGTTTTCCTGATTGGCTTACCCTGCTGAGAGGGTGTTACAATGTATTTATATCCCTTGGGCTATCGATGTGAATGGATAGTATGTCTTTATCCAATAGGCGTATACATCTGTACATGGTAAGGAATAAGTGTAATACAATAAACATTGAATTTTCCAGGTCGTTCGTTCTTCCGGATAAGTAGCTCGGTACGCTGAGTAGCTCGGTATATGTTCTTATGCCTTGTTGGATGATACGTGTCTCCATATAATTGGTCCACGTCAGCTGACTAATTTTTATATTAACAGGTATGTTGATACCAATTTTAGTCTGCTGACATGGCACTATGAAGTGGAGACACGTGTCAATCTACATGGCACTAACAAACATTTCTGAATAGTACCTTGACTTCGAGGAACTCAATTTCCCCGATCAACTCAGATACTCCGAGCAGTAGGTGCTCACCGAGGAACTTTATTGCACCGAGCAACTCATGGATACCAAGATACTTAAGCGGTCCGAGCTGCACCTCGATCAGAGCATTTATTATCAGGCAATTAAGAGGATTAAATGTGCATTACATGCTGAATATTATCATACGGATGTATACGCTTGTTGAACAGCTATGTATTACCCATTCACATGTACAGCCTGATGGCTATAAATACATTGTATCATCCTCATTGTAAGGGGACCGAAATTTCTTGAGATAAATCCTACCTCGAGAATTCCCAAACAGTCAATAATAATACAAACAGTGGACGTAGGCCATTCGTTCAAGGCTGAACCACTTTAAAATCTCTTGTCGTATTTATTTTTTATCTGTGATTAAATAATTAGAGATAATCTAATTTTTTACTTCAACAGATCGGCGCCGTCTGTGGGAAACGACTGTAATTTTCATTTTTCACCAAAAACAATTCATCATCAATGGCTGACAATCCTGAATCCAGTAATCGAAATGCTGGGAATCCCCCAAATCCATCCGCTCCTCCAAATATCCAAGATCTGGCAGGAATCATGGCCAGTTTGTCTAAAGGCCAGACAGCCATGCAGGAAACAATGCGACAACTCATGCAAACTATCCAAGGTGGAGCATCAACCTATTCAGGACAACGAAGTGGTCAAAGAAATACTCATTTACTTTCTTCACGCATTAGGAAAAGTGATTCATATCGCACTGATAAATCTGAAGAGTTTTCTTATTAATCGGGTCGAACTTAATCCGTACGAGCCACAGATACTGAAAAACACATCACTCTCTCTCCGAAAAGGAACAGTGCACTGGAAAGATTGAGTAGGGTCTCTCCTTTTGATCGATTGGGCCCTAGGAAGAATAAAAGTCCTCCTAAGGCTGTGTCGAGAAACTTTTGACGACCATTTGATTTAAGAGAGGGTTCTGCCCAATCACAACCAGCTGCTCGACAAGATAGATCCCAAGAAGCCACATCCACGCGATCAGTTGCTCGAACCAATAGGCTCGAGGAAGGAAATGATGAGTGGAAAAGCTCTATTCAGAGGCTGGAGGATAGATTAGGGGAAATGGCCAAGGCCAAGAATCCTCTACAAAGAACTTTTGTCCAAGGGACACCTTTTGTCCAAACAATTGTGGATTTTCCCACACCATCAAAGTTCAAAATACCTGTTGTGACTCCTAAATATGATGGAAAAACCGATCCTGTCCTTCATATCGAGCAATACCAAGTTGCTGCCGACATCTATGCTGTGCCAGATGAGATGAGATGCAGGGCATTCTCGGGAACTCTTACAGGATCTGCTCAAATATGGTACAATAATCTTCCTCGGGATAAGATTTCAACTTTCTTTCAACTAGCCGAGCTCTTCATTGGAAACTTCTGTTTTGGAGCAAAACCTGTTAAACGAGTAGCACACTTGTTAAGTGTTAGACAAAAGGCAGGGGAGAGCACTAGGGATTATATAACTCGTTTCAATAACGAGAAGCTCGAAGTTATTGATTACGAGGAAAAGACAGCGATTACTGCCCGGATGAGTGGGTTGTTGCCCAACAAGTTATATTACACTTTGGCTAAAGATCCACCCAGAACCATGTCAGAATTGATGGCAAAAGCGACCAAGATCATGAATGCCGAGGAGGCTATGGCTGTAAAGAAGAATATGGATACCAAAGAAACCAAGGTGGAGGGTGATAAGGCCAAAAAGAAAGAGCATAAGAACAATAGTGGTGACAAGCACTTAAAAACAAAGCCATCATGGGAGGTATTGAAGAAATTTGAGAATTATACTCCTTTGAAGGTAGACATCAACCATGTTCTAGAAGAAATCAAGAACAACGAGGAGTTAAATTGGCCGGAAAAAATGGAGTCAGAACCTGACAAGAGGAATAAGGCCAAATATTACGAGTTCCACAAGGATCATGTCCACATGACTAAAAATTGTATAGCTCTTCAGAATGAGATCGAGGCACTCATTAGACGAGGAAAACTGGCAAAGTATGTTGATCGTAGAAATGAAAGAAGAAACAACGACCGAGCAAGATAGAGATTTAGATCTCCTCGTCGGGCAGAGGAGAACAAGAAAAGAGACCATAAATGTGATCCAGAAGACGACCCTGATCTTCCCAAAAGACCAAGGCAGCCAGAACATGAGGTATTTTCAATACGTTTTGGATCCTTTGATTGTAATGTTATTACAGGTGGAGATGCAGGAGGTGGAGACCTTACAGCAGAAAGAAAAGCTTACCTCAATGAGGCTCAATCCTGTTCATATATCCAATAAATAAATTTGGCTGAAGATGATCGCCCGAGGAAGGCCAACAAAGAAAAACTGGTCATCGGTTTCTCAAAAAATGACCTCGCAGGTGTGCTGTATCCTTATGATGATCCATTGGTGATCAAAATGAGAATGAAGGAAGTGATGATCTCGAGAGTAATGGTTGATAATGGTAGCTCGACTGATATTATGTTCTACTCGTGCTTCGACAGCCTAAATCTAAAGTTGTCTCAGTTGGAGCCTTATCACAGACCTCTCCTCGATTTTGCTATTAGAAAGTTTTTCCACTTCGGACGATCAAGTTGGATATGTTTATTAGTACATGGCCTGCTTGTCGAACCGAAAGAGTACGCTTCTTCGTAATGGATAAGAATGTTCAATCAACCTACAATATCATCATGGGAAGGGTAGGATCGAAGAAGTTCGAAGCAGTACCATCTACGGTACATCAATGCCTAAAATTTCCAACCAATTTTGGAGTAGGAGTTGTGAAGGGTGATCAAAAAGTAGCTCGAGAATGCTACTATTCATCTGCCGAGAAGGAGGAACTGGGATAATCTAGGAAAAAGACTACTACCTATCAGGTGGATGAGGGTGCAGAAATTGAAACATTGGATCCTAGAGACGAGTCGCAACTCGTGAAAGGTTAGGTGGCGGAAGCTACTGAAAACATCATTCTGGACGACGAGCACCCTGAACGAACAACTCAGATAGGTTGGTCGTTAGATGCCTCATTAAAACAGGAGTTGATAGTTTTCTTAAAAAGCTGAAAATAAACTTTTGCTTGGAGTCATGAAGATATGTCCGGAATAGACCCAAATTTCTTATGTCACGAGCTCAATGTGAATAAGGAGATCAAGCCAGTGAAGCAGAGAAGAAGAGTGTTCAGCCCCGAGAAGAACCAAGCTATACAGGAGGAGGTCGAGAATTTCCAGAAAGCTTGCTTTATTGAAGATGTTAAGTATCCAGACTGGTTAGCAAATGTGGTGATGGTGAAAAAAAAAGAACAACAAATGGAGGATGTGTGTAGACTTCACCGACCACAACAAGGCATGTCCAAAGGATCATTTTCCCTTGCCTCGAATTGATCAACTAATGGATGCTACCTCGGGAGACGAGCTGCTGAGCTTCATGGATGCTTATTCTGATTACAACCAGATTAAAATGAAACCTGAAGACAGGGAGAGTACTTCTTTCATTACCCCTAGGGGAACTTATTGTTATAATGTTATGCCTTTTGGTTTGAAAAATGCAGGTGCGACATATCAGCGGATGATGAACAAGGTGTTTGCAGAACAAATCAGTTGCAATATAGAAGTCTATGTTGATGATATGCTGACAAAGAGCAAGAAAGCTGTTGACCATCTTGTTGACTTAGGCCAGACCTTTGATCAATTAGATAAATATAAAATGAAATTGAACCCGACCAAGTGCATATTTGGAGTACGAGAAGGCATGTTTCTCGGGTACATTGTTAATCAACGAGGCATTGAAGCAAACCTTGAAAAGATCAAAGCTCTATTAGGGCTGCGATCTCCAACGACGAAGAAGGAAGTACAAAGTCTTACAGGGCGAGTAGCAGCACTTAACAGATTTGTATCGCGAGCAACTGATAGATGCCTCCCATTCTTCAAAACGCTTCGAAAGACTTTTGAATGGAATGAAGAATGCGAGAAAGTTTTTCAAGAGTTAAAAAATATTTGGGAGCACCTCCACTGTTTTCCAGACTAGTGATGGGAGAAAGGTTGTACTTATACCTGGCAGTTTCAAAAAATACAGTTAGCTCGACATTAATAAGAGTAGAGGATGGAGTACAGAAACCAATTTATTATACTAGTAAGGCCTTCCGAGGAGCAGAGATCAGATATCCAAAGATGGAAAAGTTGGCACTGGCACTGATCGAAGCAAGTAGAAGAATGAAGCCATATTTCTAGGCTCATACCATAGTCATATATACCGATATGCCATTGAGGCAAGCTCTTCATAAACCAGAAATATCAGGGAGATTGATGTATTGGGCAATAGAACTCGGTGAATATGATATAATTTATGAGCCTAGATCGTCACTGAAAGGGCAAGCAATAGCAAATTTTATAGCAGAGTTCACTTATCCTGATACCCCCGAGGAGCAAAAGCTGAGCACCGACCAACCTGTGGGTGTTACAGGATCATCAAATTTAAACCCTGATCAACTTAAGCTGGTCGGAGAGCAAGAGGAGAATGTCGACGAGCAGTGAGGTGTGGTAGAAATGGAGATAAAGGAGCAACAAATATTCCATCGAGGAATTTTGTCCAATAAGAAGTTTGAGGACGAAATACCTGTATGGAACCTATATGTGGATGGCTCATCATGCACCTCAGGTAGTGGAGATGGGATTGTATTGAAAAGTCCAGACGAGATCGATATAGAATATGCTCTGCGTTTTCAATTTCAAGCTTCTAATAATGAGTCCGAATATGAAGCGATGATTGTAGGTCTTAGTCTGGCAAAAATCATGAAGGTAGAGCAGGTTATCGTATGCAGTGACTCACAGTTGATTGTAAAACAAATGCTTGGTGTATATACAGTAAAAAGAGAGTTGATGATTAAGTACCATGCAAAGGCAATGGAATTGGTATCGGAATTTGTTACTGTTCAACTGGTCAGGATACCAAGAATGGAGAATGCAAGAGCAGACGCTTTAGCTCGATTAGCATCAGCTACTCGTACCGAGCTACGAAGAACAATCCCGATTGAAGTTCTAGCTGGTCGGAGCATATAAGAAGATCTGACGATGAATTTTATTACCCTTGATTTAGGTCCATCTTGGATGGATCCCATCAGGGCATATATTGAGGCGGGAGAATTACCGATTGACAAACTTGCAGCCAAGAAATTGAAGTTTAAAGATGCTCGTTATGTACTAACTAATGGTATTCTATACAGACGAGGAATAATAGCTGGCTTGCAGAGGTGTGTACATCCCGCCGAGGTGAAGGATTTGATTAAAGAAGTTCATGAAGGGTCTTGTGGAGACCATGTAGCAGGTCGGACACTTCTGCAAATAATAATGATGCAAGGATACTACTGGCCAACGATGAGGGCTGATTGTATAGCCTATGCTAAGAAATGTGACAAGTGTCAGCGTTTCTCCTCCATCCGAAGAACTCCCCAAGCATTGTTGACACCCATTACTTCCCCTTGGCCATTTGCCATGTGGGGAATTGACTTGGTCGGGCCACTTCCAACAACTAGAGGAAGATTTAAATATCTTGTCGTTGCAGTGGATTATTTTACTAAGTGGGTAGAAGCCTAGCCTCTTGTCGACATGACATACGAAAAGGTGTACCAATTAATTTGGAAAAATATCATTTGTAGATATGGTCTTCCCCATGCATTCATCACCGACCATGGAACACAATTTGACAACGAGGAGTTCACTGCCTATTGTCATCAGTCAAATATCTTGAAGATCCACTCGGCACCAAGCCATCCTCAAAGCAATGGACAAACTGAAGTGACAAATAGAACGTTGCTTAATGGTTTAAAGAAAAGACTGAATGACGCGAAAGCAAACTGGATCAACGAGCTGCATTCTGTACTGTGGGCTTATCGTACTACTCCCCGAGAAGCAATAGGAGAATCTCCATATATGCTAGCATTTGGAAGTGAAGCTGTTATACCTGCCGAGTTGGGTCTTCCAACACACAGAGTACTGAATTTTAATTCCCCTGTCAGCGATTTAATGAGAAGGTTAGATTTGGACATGCTCGAAGAAGTTAGAGAAGAAGAAGCTATCAAGAATGCTGCTTACCAGCAACGAACAACTTTGTTCTACAACAAGAGAGTGAAGAAGTGTGACCTAAAAGAAGGATACTATGTGCTAAAGAAAGTGATTCAAAAGCACAACAAACTGGAAGCGAACTGGCATGGACCTTGCCGAGTTACAGAAGTTGTTCGACCAGGAACCTACAGAATAGAAACTTTAGAGGGGGAGGAGTTTAAGAATGTACGGAATGTAGAACACATGCGCAAATATTATCAGTAATGTAAACTCTCATGTAATGCAGTTTCATTAGTATGAATAAAATGTGAATATTCTACCCAACCCTCTCCTTTTATTGAAATTTTTTCGCGGAATACTAGTGCTACACACTACCCGGCAAAATCCACCAACTCCGGCTGGTCGGGAATAAAAAATATTTCCCAAAAGTGCCAACTCCGGTTGGTTGGGAAGAAAATCCACCAACTCCGGTTGGTCGGAAATAAAAAATATTTCCCAAAAGTCCCAACTCCGGTTGGTTGGGAAGAAAATCCACCAACTCCGGTTGGTCGGGAATAAAAAATATTTCCCAAAAGTGCCAACTCCGGTTGGTTGGGAAGAAAATCCACCAACTCCGGTTGGTCGGGAATAAAAAATATTTCCCAAAAGTGCCAACTCCGATTGGTTGGGAAGAAAATCCACCAACTCTGGTTGGTCGGGAATAAAAAATATTTCCCAAAAGTGCCAGCTCCGGTTGGTTGGGAAGAAAATCCACCAACTCCGGTTGGTCGGGAATAAAAAATATTTCCCAAAAGTGCCAACTCCGGTTGGTTGGGAAGAAAATCCACCAACTCAGGTTGATCGGGAACATTTTTATTAAACAAAGCATGAGTATGTGATAAAAGTCAGTTAATGGCTTAGAACTAAAAAGTGATTAAGCAAAAATTTTATACTCGTAACATTTTAAATTACCACCAAGCTGGTCGAGAAAAAAAATATCATCAATTTTGGTTAGTCGGCAAATGATTACCACAAGTTCAGGATAGTCGACAATAAGTTTTAACCAGCTTTAGTTGATCAACAAATAACACAATGTTGTTATCTTTTTAACAGATATACATACACCTATGTAAAGTGTTTTACAAAATATCTACAAGACAATGGCAATCAAGATTTCAAAGAAAAATAGAAGTTTTTCATTAAATCCAAAACAAAGTACGTTGAGAATAAAATACATAAAAATTATTACATCAGATTCCTATTCTATTGGTTTCTTCCCCTCTGCCTTTAAAATAGGTTCTTCACCAGCAGGAGGATCGCCTAAGGCATAAGGGGAGTTAATGAAATTAAGATCTTTGAGCATCCTGATGTTCATCACAGATGGTCGATCGAGTAGGTGCTCGGGCCGAGATATCTCAACATTGGAATGGAGATTGTAATCGCCAAAATATTTGGAAATCAAACACTGAGGGATTGCCCGAGCAGGGATCCATCTCATGTCGAGTTTGAATGGTGGCACTGGCAGGTCGAGTAACCTAGGATTATGGTAATCCCACAAGTAGTGACCCTGTTCCAATTACAGTAGACCCAAGGCATTCAACCACCCTTGTTTGTAATCCTCATTATTCACATTTTGGATCTGATCATCCAAATGGTAGAGAGCCTCATTGTAGCCAGCCATCCAGAATTCTCTAGGCTGCTTGTGGAATTGATAAGTCAACCTTTCCAACTAATCGTGAAGATTTTTTATAAAGAGTTCTTTATTCTCCAAAGCGAACTTTTGAGCAGAGAGATGCTCGTCCAGATTCATGATTTTCTTAGACATCTCGGCCAATGCCTGGTTCTTTGCCATCAATTGGAAGTCTTGGTTATCGAGAGTCGATTGAGTTCTTTGTTCCTCGATAGGAATTCGAACAGCTCTTGCTCGTCCCCAAGAAGCTCTTGCTCATCCCCGAGTAGAGGTAGAGGGCCCAATCCTTTTCAAGGTTTCAAATTAATCCCCTAGGTTATTATTTTCCTGCTCCAATAACTCAGCTATTTGTCTATGCTCTTCGACCTCAGCCTTCAAAGTTCTCTCCCTCACATTGTAAGCAGCGAACAACTTATCACACTCCTTATCAGCACTGAGTTGTTGATACTTCTTCTCGTATCCCTCGTGCAAAAGGGCTATAGATTCCTTATATTGTTGCTGAAGCTCTTCAAGAGTGCCCTGAAGGTCTTCAATCATGTCATAATACGCTACATTGTTAGCCACTGCACGATCGAGCAGACACTTCAAATACTGGTAGGCTTCAACTGCTCGTTCTGAAGCATTTGGACCGAGTATATCAACGATTTGAGCATCAGTCAAATCTTCATGGCCAACCTTGAAATATTCGTTGCACTGTTTCATCAATTTTGTATCATGAGCAGATAACAATTCCATCCTGGCCATAAACTAGTAAAAAGAAGAAAGATCAAGAATCAATAAGGAGCAAGAGGAAGAGAAACAACAGTATGAATAGGCAAAACTTCAAATTTTATTATATCATAAAAGAGAGGTACATAGTTTAGAACTACAATTGACAAAAATAAACAAAGAGAAAAAATCGAACAACTCTACACCTTCTCCTTGTCTCCCAAAACTTTCTCGAGAGGCTGGAATGAGGAGGTAGGTTGATCGGATGGCACAGATGGTAGCTTGGGGGGGTGCTGGAAGCTGTTCGGTTGAAATAATGGATGCTTGAAGTTTCTCACATGAAGACTGGACAACTGTGGGATGAGAAATTTGATCTCCCATCTCCATGGAGGATTCCTCAGAGGCAGCTTCATCCTCTTCTTCTTCTTCAGGAGTTGGAGGGGGGCCAGGGATGTGTCGCTGAAATAGGTCAGAATTTTCATCAACCTTCATCTCTTGCAGAGCAGTGACCCAGCCATCCCTAAATTACTTGAGGCTACCATATTCCACTTGTGACATCATGGTAGCCAGACCCTTATTCCACCCCTTATCCTAGCCAGCACTCAAGGACTTTTTTATAGCCAACGTCCTTTTTGCCTTTTCCGAGGAAAGCTTCTCGGAAAGAAAATCCCCGACAGCCTTCAATTTATTCTCCACTTCTTCCTTCTGACGACCTACTTCACAAAGCTTGTTTAGCTCTTCCTCAGCAACCTTGATCTTACCTTCAAGCTCCCCAGCATTTTGGAGCTTCCCTTCGAGCTCTTTATTCTTACTTTCTAATTCTTTTATTTTCTTCTCCAATCCCTTGGAGATTTCAACAGCTTGATTCCTCTCCTGCTCGGTCGAATTGAGCTGCTTCTCCCAGGCAGCTTTATCATTAACATACTTCTGACGAGAATCTTTCAGAGACTGCGTCAGACCCACCAAAGCTTCCTCTACACCTGACGAGGAACTTGAAACTTTAATAGCTTCATCTTTCTTCAAAATTGTATTAAAACAGGTTACCAACTGGGAAAAGAAAACAATAGCAAGTCAGTGCAAAAATATAACAGTGGAAATATGAAAGTTTAGGACAGTAATACTTACAGAAGCAATATGACGAGCAGCTAATGTGGTAACCATATCTCGAGAAAGATTTTCTTCAATACCTTGGATCTCGGGAATGATCCAAGACTTTACCGAGTTCATGGCAGAGCTCGGGGCAATAAAAGTGGGAACACCACTTCCAGTAGTCGGAGGTTGAGCGATGGATTCAGCCAAATTGATCAAGGAGCTCTTCTTCAGCCTCCTCAGAGGAGCATCGATGATCTCGACAAAGGAGGTAGTCTTAGTCGGGGATATGACTATAACCTCGCTTGGAGCAGTGACCTTGCTCGGAGCCACTGGGGGCTTCTCGACAACCCTCATAGGAGCAGCCGAAGGAGGTGCATCGATTTTTCTTGTCCCTTCTTCTAGGACGTCATGTTTGCTTTTTTTTTCCTCTCCAGCAATAAAGGCAGATTTCTCAAAGAGGGCAGGAGCTCTTCTTCTCTTCATTCTTTCACTCAGAGGAATATGTGACTCAGGTGAAGAACTTGAAGAAGCTGGTACTGGTTCTACATCACTTATCACAGAATGAGCAGTAAAAGACGAGGTGTAACTCTTATACTGCAGCAAATATGAACTGATCTGATATGCTCATCAACAACAGTCTGATGCAAACCCCAGATAATTTTCAGATGTTTTAAATTAACTTCTGTCTCTTTTGGAGACTTTCTCTTGCTATCAACTGCAAATAAATCAAAATTAAAATATTAGTGACACATTTTATGAAACACAAAGGAAGCATAATTTTGAAAATAAAATAAAATAAAAACAACCTATCCTATTGCCATAGGGAGGGCATCTAGGACCCTGGTACACATCATTTCTAGTTAGTGGAGGGTGTTGCCAATTTTTCATAACAACACCGTGCTCGAAGTAATCCCTATTGGCATCTGGGAGATTGACTACTAGAGCTCTATTTAAAAACCTAGTTTTTAAATAAAAAGTGTTGTCACCAACAACCCATCTATAACAAAACATAATTTCTGGAATTCCTATACGAGTTCCGTGAATCTGATTTAATCTATGAACTCCATTAACTATTCTCCATGTGTTAGGGGCTATTTTTGCAGGAACCACGTCAAAATATTTACAATATTCCAGACACAAAGGGTTTGGGGGAAAAGAAAAGCCACATTCAGCAACAAAGAGACTGGGGAACCAATGTCCCTTAGCCAAACGAAAATAATCTAAAGGCTGAGAAAGTTCTTCCAAAACAACCCATGAAGGAATAGAGAAATCAGAACGAAACTTATCAAGCGACTCAACAAGGTAAACCATGGCGAATAAAGGAAATAAAAAAGAAGGAAGAAGATCTTACAGAACATGGATGGATCTGTTAACAACGAACGATGAAAAGGATGAAAGCACAAGAGGGAGAGAAAATGGAAAACTCAAATATACAGATTTGAAAAAGTAAAAGACGATATGATTTTGTGCAACGCTTAAATACCTTACCTTGGGAAAAGGTAAAAATAATGATTACAAAGGGAGACGTTTACGCTATCGACGGCTAAAAGGATAAAAAGGGCACGGAGATCAAAGCAGTTAGAAAAATTCGAAAAGTCTTATTCTATGAATTCGAAAAGGAAAAATAAATGCAAAGAACGTGCTCCTAAAGTTCAGGATGATCATTTAATCCCGTCATATTTCGCGAAGAATGTTCCACACTCCTCAGTCTCGAACTGTGAAACATTGCGGGCTTCTGTTGATACCAATTTTAGTCTGCTAACATGGCACTATGAAGTGGAGACACGTGTCAATCTATATGGCACTAACAAACATTTCTGAACAATACCTTGACTTCGAGGAACTCAATTTCCCCGACCAACTCATATACTCCGAGCAGTAGGTGCTCACCGAGGAACTTTATTGCACCGAGCAACTCATGGATACCGAGATACTTAAGCGGTCCGAGCAGCTTAGGCGGTCCGAGATGCACCTCGATCAGAGAATTTATTATCAGGCAATTAAGAGGATTAAATGCGCATTAAATGCTGAATATTATCATACGGATGTATACGCTTATTGAACAGCTATGTATTACCCATTCACATGTACAGCCTGGTGTCTATAAATACGTTGTATCATCCTCATTGTAAGGGGACCGAAATTTCTTGAGATAAATCCTACCTCAAGAATTCCCAAACAGTCAATAATAATACAAACAGTGGACGTAGGCCAGTCGTTCAAGGCTGAACCACTTTAAAATCTCTTGTCTTATTTATTTTTTATCTTTGATTAAATAATTAGAGATAATCTAATTTTTTACATCAACAAGGTATAATGATATTTTTTTAAAAATAACCATGAATTAAATGAGGATAATCAATTGTGTGAGGAGAAAAAGTGACAATATTGACACATGTAATATTGTGATGATTTGAATGTTAAGTTTTGTAAAGATTTTTCTTTTAATTTAATTGAGGAAAATGCTATTTTTTCTTATATGTGGAAAAAATTATTTCAGGATCCGTCATTCGATTTCAGTGATGCTTCTAGTTATTATGACGGTCCTCCGATTTTTGATAAAGAAAGTGTATCTCCGTGAGATACCTATTCTTTTCGTGTTTTTCGCAAAGTTTCACATTTATGTGTTTAGTATGCATTCTCAATTTTACATGATTATTTTCGAGAAAGAGATAATAAATATTTGGATCCTTATTGTGATTTTTTACCCTCATGTGATGCATTGACATATGATTCATGCGATTCGTATCTGTTTATTATTGATGATGTCGGTGCACACCTTATGACCATGGATTTAGGGTTGAAGTTTATGTTGTGCGGTTAATCTCTTAAATTTGTTATGTTTTGGTACTTAGTGATATTAAATTTATTATTTGGAATGACCCACAACTATTTTGATTATTAATATATGGTGATGATGGTAATTGTCATGGCTTTGTATATTATAAATGTTTTTTTTTCTTTTATTTTTTTTTTGTTATTTTCTTGTCCAGTTTTTTTTTCAATTAACATGTTTTCGTAAAATTTGGATGTTGGTAGAAAATATGGAGTTGACGGGTAATATCGCCCATTTACTTCTTTAATTTATTTTATTTGTCCATATTTTTATTCGAGGATACATTGAGGACAGTGTAAAATTTCGTTTGGGGGGTAAGGATGGTATTTTTGAATTTTTTTTTATAAAAATCTGAAAATTTTTAAAAATCCAAAAATATTTTCAATATAATTAAGTTTTGAAACGATGTCTTATTATATAATTAATTCATGGATCTTTTGACTTATGAAATTATTATACATTATCCAAATAATATGATTGAAAAGGATATTGCGGGAAAAAATAATATGCTTGACAAATAAATGTAGAGATTTGAACCCGGTGAGATTTTGTGTCATTTATCATTTCTGAGAGAATGAAATCAATCTGAGTTAAAATAACTGAAACTTTTCTTTAGTGATAAATTCATTTCTGATCCCAAATTCTTTTGTTTTCTTCGAATACTAAAAATAAAAAGTCAAAATTTTCATCTTAAGAACTAGAAGTCTTAGTAAGTCGTCTTGAGGTACCAATTAACTTAACGTAACTTGAAAAATGAGATTAGGTCATCGTTTCAATGCCCAATATTGAGCCTAAACTGACTGCTTATATTTTTCCTTTGCAATCCGATTTGTGTTAAAAATAAAATAAGTCTTTTTTTGAAAACCCATTATCCTACCCAACTCCAACTGGGGATTAAAAGCCCATAAAAGAAGCCATAACTGTTTTTAGGGTAAAAGTACGGTAGAAAAAATGATTGCAAGAATGACGTGTGAAAAGAAAAGAATGAAAAAAAGGAAAGAAGGAAGATTGTAAGAACACCATACATGTTCAAACCCGTGTAGATTCTCTACTATTGAAGAAGATAGGAATACTGATTCCTGAGGGTGATCAATAAATGCCGAGACATGTGGAGCTTGATGTGGGAACGATGTTGTATCTTCATCATTTGCGATGGACAACATGGATTGAAGACAATACTAAATCACTTAGTGAAACTCTAAGCTTTTTAAGTTTGTGGATGTATGTCTGTATTACCTAATTGGAAATAGTGTTCAATATAGGTTTTGTCCGAAAGGGAGTTTTACTCATCTCATGTATTCTATTTGTTGGCTTAGGGTTTGTATTTTCATTTAGTATGAATATCTTGAATGTTTAGGTTCACCTAATTTAGCAAGATAAAATTTTAACTAAGATAAATTTGATGTGTGTGTGTGACCTATTCAATGAATTATACATATAACTAGACCACTATATCGTGAATTTTCAAATTTGGTGTTATAGCTCATTTCTATAAGTTACTTAGATGAATCATGGTGGGTATACGGATAAATCATATAATAGGCCACCTTTATTTGATGGCACAAATTATACGTCCTAAAAAGCTTAAACGAGATCATCTATAGAGTGGATTGACAAGCGCGTTGGCTTGCAGCTAAAAGGGGGTGGACTCCTCCTACGTGACTAATGATAATGTCATTAGTCTCAATCCAATCGTTAATTGGACTGAAGATGATCTTAAAGTATGAAATTTTAACTCTCAAGGCTTAAGTGCAATTTTTGGTGTTGTCAATCCCGATGATGTTCGTTGCATCAAAACGTGCACCAGGTCTAAATATGCTTATGGTATCCTCCTTTTAATCCACAAAGGTACAAATGATGTGAAAATTTCTAAGCTTAAGAACCTCACCACACAATTTAGGATAATTAGTATGCTTGAATCTAAAACATTTGATGGATTTTATGTTCATTTGTGTGATATTGTAAACTCATGTTATAATTTGGGTGAGCAAATTCCGAAAACGAGAGTGGTTAAGAAAATTTTGAGGTCTCTCCCATCCCATTTTTACTAAGGTTACTGTCCCCAGTGCTTTGAGAATTTTAGATACTCTTAGGTTAGAAGATCTCGTAAGTGATCTTCAAACTTACAAATTAGATACATTCCAAGAAACCAAAAGAAAAAAAAAAGGAAGGAATAGCCTTAAAAGTTAAAACAAAGAAAGACAATGTTTTTAACTCTGATACCGAGGTCGATTTAGATGATCTTACCTTGTTTCAAAAATATTTCAAAAAACTTCTCAAATTTGATAAAGAAAATTCTTTCAATGTAAATAAAAGTTTTGAGAAAGACAAAAATTTCAAAGCAAGTAATAATATCTTTGAGAGTGATTAACGAAGAGCTATAGGTTAGTATCCTAGGAAAGTTGAATATGATAAATGCTATGAATATTAAGGGAAATTACATAAAGCCCATGAATGTCCCGCTAGGCTTAAGAGACAATGCAAAGGCAAAGTTGCATACAATGAAACTCTAAATGATAGTGATGTCGAGTATTATGATTCCGGGGATGAATCACCATATGATTTATGTTCGTTCATGGAAAGTCAAGTCAGTACTTCTAGTATGTATCATGCGAGTGAGGAAATTACTAAAAATAATAGCCTCAACAATATGTTGATCCTTTTTGGAGAGACTGGGGTGATATAAGGTGTTTAAGTGAGGGAGAAAGTGGCGTCCAACCCTCCTACGCTGAAATTTAAAAAGAAAAAATAAAAATAAAAATTTGACTCTGAGGGTCTTGATTTTAGAAAATGATTTGAAAGTTTCGAGAGAGTGTGAGACCTCCATCAGTCAAATCGAAAAGTTAAAAGTTTTCTTTTTGGGTAACTTATTGTGATAGTTAGGGAAAAGAGAGAGTTAACCAACAAAGTTGCTAGTCTTACGAGAGATCTACAAGCATCATTGGAGACTCGTGAGAAATATGAAGCCCATGTTTTCAAACTGGAGAAAGATCTCGAACGTTCCATGGAGGTCATTATTACTTTAGATGACACATTTATGAAGGTCGAAAAGACGTTCCTCGATTTCACGTTATGTGTTAACGAGAGGCATGGCATAGGTTATGATAGTTCATCCATTTCCAATACAGCACCCAAACCAGTTGATGAGTTTCTAATGGATTCTTATGTGACTTGACTTAACCCACCAAGGATAGCTCGCCCTAGGCGCTTTAACCAAGGTAAACCTAAACAGGTCTATGTTTGTTCCTATTACAAAGAAAGAGGCCACCTTCAGGAATTTTGTTTTAAGCTAGGGAGAGTTTCTCATACATGTTCTCCCAAAAGAGTTCACACACAAGTTCCCACATATGATCACACACATCACTCTAGAGATTTTGGTAGTATTCGAGAGGAAGAGGAGTTTTGAGTCAAGATATTTCAATGTTTAATGGAAGAATTTAAAAATATGTCTACTCCTTTTTAGCACACCTCCCAGACTAATGACTGAGGTGAAGACTTCTTTATAGTATAGGGTGATTTTCATTTGATATATTTTATCCATATTACTAGATCGTATTCTTATGTGTATAATTTTTGACAAATCCAAAAATATATCCTTTTCTTTTAGAAAATTTTGTAAAAATTTATTTTTGATAAAAAAATCAAAAAGATTTTTGTATTTTGTTTTACATGATATACGGATATGCATTTAAGTTGCTCGACTCACAATTACATTCCATCCATTCATATTACTCATTCATGGTGTTATGAGATTTGACTTCGTTTCCTTTGTGTGCTTAATAATGCATGGTTAGCAATGAATTTTGTTATTCTTTGATGATTTTTTTCTTCATACTAGACTCTTCATATCACCTTTATTGCATAAATGCATGGACTTTGTGAACATTGTACTTGCATGTCATATGTGAAGTTTGGTGTCCTCATCTCAATCAGGCTTAATAATGAACCAAATGTACTAGGAACTTATTACGCTTATAAGAACCATTGCCCAAATTTCTTTTCCTAGAAAATTTAATTTTTGTGTAAGCAATGGAAAAGGGCTAAGAAAGAAGAAATCTTCTTTACGTTAAAGTAAACCATTGTAAATAGACTAAAAGATAATTTTGGCACACAAAAACATAAGTGCCAAGGCCAATTTTTATTTCATTGATGCATCACTATTATGAACACTATGATTCCTTCAAAAAATTGAGACTGTATGCTTAAAATGTGAGATTTCAAGGGTGTTATAAGTTCAAGATCAATGGGTTTGCAAAATAAACATCCTTATAAAACATCAAATAGTTTGGTATTATTAATTTGAGTAGCACTAAAATTCATGTCATTTTGCATGAATTAAGTCAATTTCACTTCGTTAAACAATTTTTCACCTAAAGTTGAATTGAGTTTTTTTTGGAGTATCTTGTTGACTTGGTGCATATTTTCTTCATATATCTATGTTAATTTTCCTATGATTTATGTTCACACAATTTATTTCCATGTTCATGATTCAAATATTTTCGTGCTACTCCAAGGTGTGACTATTTGTATCTTGTATTCATATGTACTTTTTATATACTAAAAAATTTCAAATATAATTGGTTGATACAATGAATTCTCATGTCATATGCCTAATCAATTAATCTTTGTGATGATATTTCATATTTGGATTCACGTGATGCTAGCATTTCAAGATTACCTTCGAACCCTTTGTCTATTATGGACAAAAACGGGGTGAACACGGTGAGAGTGAGTTTTATGTTTTCTTTAAACTCCATGCATGCATCATGATAATTATTTTGCTTCATTTTTTTTGATATTTTCCTCCATGATGATCTCATGGACTACACGATGAAGACTTTTGTCACAAGTGTTTTTTTCTATTCGGGTTTAGGAGGGCATTAGTAGTACGTGTCTTAAGGGCTATTTGTTTTCGATTTGTGTTTTGTACCGGAATAGCCAATGGGGACAATTGTAAGAGAAATTTGTATTATTTCTCAATTCATATTTTAGTTCGGCATATTCCATTACATATTCATCATCATGTACTTTTCAAGAACTTCAAGTGAACACAAGTTAGTGATCGAGAAATAATTGAAGATCGAATGAGTTAAAATCATTGCTACAATCATTGAGAAGGTATGTGGTTTTGATTTATGAATAAACACTTTATGCATGGGTTCTCTTATAAAATTTTCAAGGGTTGTTTCTAAAATACTTTTTCAAAACTTTTTTATTTTATTTTTGTATCCGTTCTAATGACTTTAAGTCTTCGTTCGAACAAGATTGAGGTTTTGTTCAAACGAACTTCAAACGGGTTTGTTTTGTTCACATAACTTAATTCTTTCGAAGACCGTTTGAAGTTGCTTCGAATGAGATTAGCTCTTTGTTCAAATGAGATTTTCCTTAGTTCGAATGAGATTCAGTTTTTGTTTAAATGAGTTATAGTTTTTGTTCAAATGACTTTTCTCAAATGCGTGTTGCCTCAAAATTTGTATTTTCTATAAAAGGGGTCTTGGGATCATCTTTTCTTAGAACTTTTGGTGAGATTTGTTTTTTTCATACATCTCCAATACGTCTTTAAACCTTATTTTCTTTAAAACTCTTTCCAAATCAAAGCCCTAGAATGATTTGTTAAGCTTTATCAAACCCTAGAATAACACCATAAATTTTCAAACCCTTATAGAGTTGATTATGTACTACTAACCTTGTGGAATTGAGTCTTTATTGTTGAAAAAGATAGGAATACGAATTCTGGAGGTTGATCGGTAGATACCAAGGCAAGTGGAACTTTCTGTGGGACGGTGCTGGATCTGCATCGTTTGTTGTGGACAACTTGTAGTGAAGACATTAATGTGTCTCTTAGTAGAGCTCTAAATTTTATTAGCCCGTGGTTGTTTGTTTGTAATACTTAGTTGAAATACTCTTTAGTAGAGGTTTTTCCTGGAAGGTATTTTCCTCATCTCCTATTTTTTGGGTTGTTGTTTGTTTTTTCATTTAGTTTGAATATCTTGCATGTTTAGGTTCACATGATTTCACAAGATAAAAATTTTATTTAGTTTAATTTGGTTTGTGTTTGTCCGACATACTCTACATATTATATATATAACCGAACCATTCTGTTGTGCATTTTAATGTTGATAATGTCTTCAGCATTAATGTTATTCTCCACCTTCTGTAGTAGGTTGATCATGTTGGTGGGTGGATTATTGGATATGAAGTATATAGTAATTTTATTGTATAGGCCTCACAAGAATGAAAATACAGCCACCCATTTATCCTGAAGGTCATTCCAGAGAAGCTCATTAATAAATCACTTGACAAATTACATTAGGGATTCCTCCTTGGTCGGAAGGATGTTGAACATATAATTGGTAGTCTTATGGGCACAGGTACCAATGAAGTATTTGACAAAGCAACCAGATAACTCTATGAAACTAGTAACTAAGTTCGCGGGTAACCAATGGAACCTCGTCCTAATCGGTCCCTTCAGCGTCATGAAAAAATCTCTACACCTAATTTGGTCCTGATTGTGTAAGAAGTCCATGAACACTTTATAGTGATTAATGTGGTCCTCTATATTTGGTGTCCCAACCAACGCGTCCATCATAGGGAGATTTAATGTCGGGGTAATTGGACAATCCAAAATTTCACGGTATAGTGATGATGCATGATTGACACCTTATTTATTGATCGGTTCGAGAGGTGGGTCAATTCTTCTAAACATCGATGTTCACACCATAAAGAAAAGTGCAATAGGAGGTGGGGGTAATCACATCATCTCCGTTCTAATTGGTGGTGTGGAGTTCTTAACCAATATGTTGCTCATTGGCTTTCCTAGTACGAATGGATTGTAACCCATCCAATTTTTGAGCTAATTTTGTTTAAAGGGCTTCTTTTTGTTCAACAAGGTCGTGGATGGCCTAGGTGACTTTATGTGTACTTATGCTCAGAACTATCATTCCCACTGATGACGCAATTATGTTGTAATGAAAAACTGAGTATATGGTGTAGTTATATATACGAGAACAATAAATGTAAGTAATATGAGATTTAAGAAGCATATATGTGGTTTGGAAAAAGTGACCTATGCCCACACCTAGAATGAAATCAGTACCCCAATGTACGACTATAGGTAATATTGATAATTTCCATCGCTATCTACTGCTCCCTTACCATAAAATTTATAATTACGAAACTCCTATTATGTGAATTCATTTTCTCACTGCGAACTGAATTAACATAGAAAGGTGAAAAAAATTGAAGTCGTAAAGAGATCTTTGTAGAGGGATAAATAATAATAATAATAATCTGAGATAACTAAAATAATTAATCAGTACATGTTCTATAAGAAATGTAAAAACACTAATTACAAAATATATGTACAATCATCAAAGAAAATTGCATAAATAGGCAGTACTCAAAAAATAATTTTTTCCTTATAAAATGATTTGTTCATAACATAAGTCTATATTCATGCAAGTACCTATAGTTTTTTCAATAGTGGTAAGGTTGATCTGTAACATCTTTTTATGTTACCCATTCGATTAATTTTGATCTTTGAATGCATTTAATTTTAGTTTTCCTTTTACATGTATGTGCATATGTCTGTGTGTGTCATTAGCAATGCATATCAACGATGCTGCACTGTAAAATGAAAGCCTCGGGGAAAGAAATGACTCAACACAACTCACTTGAATTTCATACAATGTAGGCTACAGATAAAAATTGTGTGGGTATATTGAAAAGTTGCAAACACACTGACTATATATGACGGAAAATTTGCATTTATAGCAATTTTCTACCATTTTATAACTGATGTTTGTGGGAGGAGGAAGGGTGTTGGGTTTAATCCTTTAACCTCCCATGAGAATTTCAACTCAAAATCTCGCTATTTGGTAGAGTTAGAATGTTTTAAAGACCTTTGCATTTACCATCTCAATTAAGGAAGTGAAAAAGAATAATAAAATAATTCAGTGAGGTTAAATAGATGTGCCACGTGAATATTGTCTTTACTGAACAACATTGACTCGTGTATTGCATTTTATAATATATAAAGGATATTCAAAAAAGTATGATATTAACGAGGTCCTATTATTATTATTGTTATTATTATTATTATTATTATTATTATTATTATTATTATTATTATCACCTCAACACTTAGCTACCCCTAGCATGATTATTTATTCAATCCCTGTACTACAACCCAATTATGAAAGCATTTCATTATCCATAATGTAGAAATAACAATAATAAATGTTATATTCAAGTAGCGAACTAATTGTTGTATACCTTCTCATATAGTGATTTTGCGCATGAATACGGCTTTTGATCTTTTGGTTGTGAGGCTGCAACCTCGATTTGAGTTCAGGATATGTAGATAGATATACTTATCCCTATTCAGTTGTCCTAAAATTATAAATTAGCTCATTAATAAATTGATCCATTCACAAATTGAATCATTAATTGTGTTTCATTTCATTAGTGAATTGATTCACTAATTGCCCCATTTTAATTCATGTGTAAATTCTAAAATTGGATCAGTTCCCCCCAAAATATGAAATTAATTGTGTTTGGTTTCATTAATGAAATAATTCATTAAATTTCCCGTTTCAGCTCATGTGTAAAATTTGAAATGGGATTATTTCACAAAAAATGTGAAATATATCAATTTGAAATAGGACTTATATAAATGCATGCTCATCTCTCTTTCCCCCCCCCCTTCCTCTCCACTCCCATCCCTCCCCCCCCCCCCCCCCCCCCCCTCTCTCTCAATTTATTTTTATCCTTTTTTTCTCATATAAAATCTTAGCTTTAATTTTAAATTACCAAACATTGCGTAACATGGGATTTTAACTCATTTCAAATCCACCCATTTATAATTCACTAATTCACAATGAACCGATTTACATAATCAAATAATTTGCGCAACCAAACAGGATCTTGATCAATACAGCAAAACACAATAAAGTTAGTCGTATACATACCCTCAATGGATTTTTTATGCTTTCCAAGTTCTTTTCTTGCATGTTGACTAACGTGAGTATGCTTTGATGTATCGATCATCTTAGTTTAAGGCATTTGCATAGTTATCCTCAGCATTCTGGAATCTAATTAATGTAAATTAGGATGGAAAACATACATAATAGACTTCATAAAGATAAATACGCCTCTTTACAAGCATTATATTAGAGGAAGTATATGAACCTATAATACACAATATTATGAAAATTATCGAAAATGTGAAGACATGGGAAGTTAAATGACTTATTTAACATGATATGTCCTACTTTGAATGACTTCTTAATCCAAGGCAAGTGTCATAGTTAATCTCCAATGATTAACTCAAATCGGCTTTCAATGACAACACATTCAAACACAAGGGATGCCAAAATATCTATTAATTTAATGTTTTACACCAAATGGTGTGTACAATATTATAGGAATGGGGGAAAGGTTCTCAAAGCAACCTTTATGAATAATTCATATATAAATACATATATTTGTAAGGTTAAGGACAACATTTGTCGTTCTTATAGGTTGCCACATATACACTTCATTAAGTCATTTATTAATTTTGTATTATCTTAGTTAATGTAGACACATGTATTTGGTCAATATATACATTTAGTTAGTTAATGTATAGAAGTTTAAATGGGATATGTTTACATTAAATGTAATAGATACATGTATTTGGGTAGATACATTTTGGAGATCCTATAAATACCTATGTAATATTGGCATTTGAAGTGAAGTCATAAAAAGTTTAAAATATTGTGAGTAGTAAAGAAAAATGATCTACTCATATTGAGTGTTATCTCTCAAATATTGAGTGTGTTAGCGTATTTTAAAATTTTTTATTTTTTTTATTTTTGGCGGTCATTTATTTGGATGAAGGGGTTTACGAAGACCGTCGTTCCCTTTTATGGCCACGAAACGAATGGCTTGCAGTCTAGTATAGAATAAAAACAAATGTTGTGGGTATCCAAACGAGCATAAATTAACCTTCCTAGTGCACCGTTTATCAAGTATGAAATAACACAACAACAAACGAATCATTTTTTTATGTGCCCATAGTTGAGGTGGAACGAGATGTTTTGCGTGAAAGATAAAAAAAATGAGAAGTAATAGAAGTACTAATGATTATTGTGTTATGTGGGGTAGGGACTTATTTATGTGGAGGAACAAGATATTTCGTGTGGAAAAAGGGCAGAAAAATCATGACGTTTTTGGACTTATAAATAAACACTATCCGTAAGGTTGCTTTAAAGAGTCCATTACTTGCTAGCAAAAGAATATGTTATGATCCATGTGATGTCATAGGTGAAATCACTAAGAATCGTTCCCACCGTGATATCACATGGTCTCACGTATTCTTATTCACAAATACCTAAAAATATAAATTGACTCTAAACCTTATAACTTTAGGTCTTATGTGTGCCAAATCCCCACGAACCCAGCTGGACTCCCGAAAAACAACCAATCATAATTTAGGGCTCATGGTGGATCGTGAAACAAATACCCCTTCTAATGACTAAGCCCCATGTCACTGATGGGAACTGCCCTTATTTCGACCTCCCGTCTCTTTCAATCTCTCGTCTTCTCTTTCCTTCATTAGGGATCATGAGAGATTGAACACCAATTTCAATTAATGTAAATACTATCAATGTTGCTTAAAGAAAACACACTCAAACAATAGATAACTCTCATAATATCTATTATTTGAATGATTTGTGTCAAATGGAGTGTATGTATTATTAAGGATGGGAAAAGGTCCTAAAGGGTTAAATCTCTAAGGATGTCCCTCATCATGATATCACATGGATGCATATTTTTATGGGGTATATACTAAAAAGTCCCTTGAACTTTTTTTAATACATGTATAGTCGAAGTATTTTTATTTTGCACCAAAAAAAGGCTTTACATGCCGCTGACGCGGACCTTTATAGATAAGAGAATAAGGGACTTTTTGGTACAAAATAAAAAGTTTTGATTAAATGTGTATTAAAAAATGTTTGAGAGACTTTTTGGTATTTGATCCTATTTTTATTTACAAAATGCCTAAAATGTCCCTCACTAAACTTAACAACTATAACTAAAAATGAAAAATTATAAAAAGGAAAATAAAAATAAGAAAAAATGAAAAATGGCACAGATACAATTCACATCAGAAGAATCCTATAAACATGCTATAAATTCAGCTCTCTCCCATGTTTCGACCTTGTCCCCAAAGGGCCGGGCCGTGACATATCCTGAAAAAACTTTTATTTTTCTCCAACCAAATTTCCCACATTAACTCCATAACAATGTAGTAGTTAGTCCACTGTTAGAATAAACCTTAATGCGCCCTTCATAATGCATAGATCAAGGGTTCGAATCCCCACGAGCATATATACCTCGTGGGGCCACCTCCTGTAAAACATACACTGTTTAGTATTTCATAATGAACATATCGAATAAGAATGATTGACAATGAGTTCATGGCATCTTGAAACCGTTGTCCAATAAACATTTTTTTTTATAGGTTTAGATACTTCTAGTAATTGTTTAAAACTGAGGTTGATGGGACGCTTTGCACGTCCAAGGTAAAGGCTTGGGAATAAATCATTGCGGTCGACAATAAGAGACGGTTTATAGGTTTTAGTGTTTAATGATGGGTCGCTCTTACACAAATGACCATTTGGAATAATTGTGCCTTTTGGGGAATAAGATATGCCATGACCCCGGCATGAGATACAAGGAGGTAAAGATATGGCAACTGGGTCATGAACTTTAAAGTTTCTCAGCAGAATGCTCCATATTTCTTCAAGGGCGGATGTACCTAATGAAAAAGGTGGCCAGATGCCCATATTATATTTTAGATAATAAATATAGGTAAAAGAGAATATGTAAACTTACAATATATATGAAATTTGTGCACCTAATCAAAATAAACATTATTAATATTATTGTTTTCTCCCTCTTAATTTTCGAAACAAGATTCAATATGCTACCTAGTATATACATTTGTTGTGTATATTTCACATGTTACTTCTAGTGGTGTTCTTATTACTCGAATGTTTTTCTAACATTTGCACAAAAGTGGAATGTACAAGTGTATCACTATGAATAGATAGAATCATTTATTAACTTCATCCCATCAAGAAGGAGAATTTGCCTTCTAATTTTAAGATGAGCCATTGCCCTATTTGCGTAAGCTAATGCGGTTGGTGATAAAGAGATGCTCCTGGATAGCAATCAATAACTTCTTTAAATTTCTTCTGCTTAAAGTGCTCGCTGCCTGTGAAACTGACACAATTCGCACAATGAAATCAACAAAGAGCTATTGTTTTCCATATCCTGAATTGCAAGATTTATAAATTTAAAAATACAAATCGTACCAACTCCTTCTCTGAATTACCATCAACAAAGCTATCTTTGGTCGTGAGACCAAGTGATGAACATCTGATTTTATTGTAGTTTCTCAACCAATCATATTGTCAATTAACACTTGAATTATCGTTTGAGGGACTTTTCTCCATTGTTTAATTTCACCAACTACTCGAAGTTTCTAAGAATATGACAATTTAGAAGAGTGACGATCTGAACATTTTACACTATATATACAAATATCTCAAATCAAAGATAAGCGTCTACATATAAAAGCAATAAAGTTTCTTACAAAACCATGTTCTACTACCACAACATCATACAAAAAATTATTAAGATATGTAATATTCTTGCTTGTGAACTTCCACTTCCATGTTCTTTTCATTGACTTGGTCTCCATGACCAAAAACCTCAAAGATGACTACCATTCGTCACAATGAGCCAAAGGATCCTGTAAAGAAAGCATATAATACAATTAAAAGGTATTGGCAACAAAATTCAGTAGATAAGTATCAGAACAAACAAGATCGACTTAATTTACAAAGTGGTGAAAATCAAGATATACACCATTACCTCTCAAATTAACATGCTTTGATAAAACTCAAATTGGAAAAATCTTATAGTACAGTACATGACAAAGAGAGACCAAGTTGAATTAGAATAAAAGGATTCATATCAAAGTATCCATGTAAAATGGACTGGCTAAATAAAGTCATGTGAAAAGCTAGTCTAATATGTGTGATGTTTTTGAGCATCCTCAAAATAAAATAAAAAACATTTTCACTGTCTCTTCATGTGTCTAAATAAATGAAACATGGGAAAACTAAAAACTTCAGTGAATAGTGTGGAGGAAAGGGGGAATCATTTTCATATCCTTGATATTAATTCATAGTTTGTATCACCGTGAATTTAATAAGACGGTAATAAGTAATTACCATGTTCTCCTAGCCATCAGATTGTGGTTTCAGCTTCTTGTCTGTATTCTTCACTTACAGTTACCAATGCTGCAAGTTATTTAGAAAGCCCTCGAAATCTTGGTTGGCCAAACAATGCCAATGAAAAGGGGGAAATCGGCATAAGCAATAGCACTTATAATTTTAATTGACAAGCAACTAAATGATTTTAATATAAATAAAATTGACATGGGCATCTTAGTTCAATAACGTGCCACAAACTTTCGAAAATACTAAATGAGAGAAAGAGACATGAGAAAGAGCAAAGGATATTTATAAATCTTATAATTTTGATTTTACAACAAAAACGACAATAATATTAAAAGGGGTAAGCTCATATTTGGCTAAACTGACTCTTTTATTTATTTTCTCTTTGAAATTAAAGAAATATGTAGAATAGAATTCCAATTTTTAGTGTTATGTTCCCTTTGCTGCTTCTCTTAGCAACGAGGTAGAATGAATTATGAGAGAGATAATAGTCCAACCAAAATGGAAATTCGTAGTGGAAGAAGTAAAGACTCCAAGATCTTATACATAGGAAGGATTTGGATTTCTTGTTATAAGTTTAACACATACGCTTTACGTCTAAGGTTACTGAGCCAAACACAGACCGACTATACGTTATTGATACTTTATTTTCTAACCATGAGACCTGTGAGAGCCTCTAGTTAATCCTCCATTTATGGTGGCCTTTGGTGATATTGTCAAACTCTTTGCCTCCTTCCCTGCAACAGTTTTCACCAACACTTATCCCTTTATTTTTTCAATACTCAACCCATCATTTCTTTTAAAAGTCTAAACTACTGACATTTTTCTTTGGTCATATCATCCAGGGTGCGTTTTGATTTTCTTGATGCGTGTATGCAATTATGCCTGGATATTTAGTTATTTCTCTCGAGGAAAAAAGAAGAGAGGGATATTAAAAAAAATGAGCAAAAGGTAAGTAAAAAACTAAAGAAATTTTAATTTAGAGCTAATGTCGAAACGGTGCTTGCACAACATGTTTTTAGCCCCCAGAAAATCCCACTTGGAAAGATGTACCAAATCGACTCACAACCTAGGATTGATTTGAATAATCTTTCACACTCTCCTTGAAGTGTCACTACCGATGGCAACTTGAAGGAGTCCTGACTTCTGGATCGATTTACCAATTCTTTTGATATTGTGGATCAATTTGATAAATATTCCTAGAGGTCGTTTTTGTGGGGTAAAAAGGGGTAGACCATGATAATTTTAGGGACATATACCAAATAGTCCCTCGGACATTTTTTAATACCCATTTAGTCCAAACTTTTTTATTTTGCCTCAAAAAGTCCTTTGCCACATATTTTGGAGAGGGAGTGCCGCTGGCGCGGACCTCTAAAAATAAGAGGATATTGAGTGCTTGAGGGACTAAATGGGTTAAACTAAAAATATGTGTCATTTTAAAAAAATATATATTTATAGTAGGGACTATTTAATAATTGACCCATAATTTTATAGGGCTTTGTGAATTTAGGATCAATTATAATATGTATTTTGGAAATAGGACAATAAACATTTTATTTATTGTTTTAGTCCCTATTTTTTAATAAAGCAGCCGGCACGGACCCATTTTTATAAAAAGTCAACCAATCACAACATGCCACGTGTCCCTTTAATTTGAAAATAGGGACTATAAATAGAAAAGAAATGTTTATTGTCCTATATCCATAATCAATATTATTTTAAGTCCTAAAAATATATAATTTATTTTATAATTTTACATAACTTAAATTTCCATGTGCTCCAAACGGTAAGGCATTTCTGTAATGTGTTGTGACATTCAAAATGGCGTGAGAGGCTTGACATGGCACTTCAATGTCGTCCCACGAGCAAAAAAACAAAAGAAAATGAATGAGAATCCTCCCACAACTGAACATGCGTTTTACCTTGCCCAGATAAGGCATATTGTTATGCATGGCATAGTGTTATGCATAGCATATTAGTGTATTGAACAATATGTGAAGATTATACATTTTTGGCATAATGAATGGATTTGAGCGGTTTAATGCTTATCTACTAATGCTCTATGCAATGAATCAAACAGAATAGTATCCAATGGTGGAATGGATAGGCAAGCAATTCAATTCAAAGCTTCAATAGTGCCGCTATAAAAATAGAGGCTAGCAAGAGCCCTATGTCAAATTAATTGAAAGAGATATACCTGATCGTGAACCTTGGCACCGCTCAGTTACAAAATGGACTTGTAAAAAGGGACCCTCTACCCACCACCAAAATGACATACTAAGAAGCACGAACACTTTTTCGAAGGTGACGTACCCATGTCGAACATTTTTACACTCGCACGACACTCCCTGTGGCTTGTTAGACTTGTTCGGAATTTAAAAAAGTTTGACATTTCACAAACACGATCCGAAAATTTCATGGACATGGGGGGTGCCAAATTAAAGAACACTAAGAAATTCTAATGTCATCTTAAAAAATTAAATCGTGCAAGGGTGTATGAATAATAATAAGAAAATACTTGAAATACTAGACCATGTTAATTTAGTAAGATAGTTTCACAACTATTCTTGTTTTTGAAATGCAAAGTAGATGAATGTTTATATATATTTATATGTATCCGTGTCTTTGCCGTTTAGTATCATAGTTTTTATAAGTTTGTTTTGTTGTGTCGATGTGTCTGCGTCGTGTTGGACACGACACCCGTATTCGTGTTCATGCTTCATAGCTGATACGAATGTTTGTTGCTTAGATGTAGAAATAGTTAGTAACTTGACTAGGTCAACTTTGCATATCCAAAAAACTAATAGAAAATAAGTTAGTTTCATTGAGAAATTAACAAGAAATAAATTAGATTCATTAAGAGGTTTATGATGAATAAATTTGTTCATTGAGAAATTAACACAAAATATATAAATTAATTGCATCGAGAAATTAAGAGCAAGTAAATAAGATTATTGAGAAGTTAACAGCAAATAGGTTACACTGAATAAGGATTGACATTAGGTAGAAGTATAGACTAACAATGATATACTTCACAACAGGTAACATAGAAGCTCAAACCCTACAAAGTTAAAGTCAATTAACATATTCTTATCAGAAGTTAACATAAAAAATTTAGACCCTACAAAGTTAAAATGGATTTAAAATAATACCACGATTTGACTTAATGAAAGAAATTTAATAACCATGAGGGTATTCATGTTCCATTCCTGTCTAGTCCAATTCGATTTTGAGGTTTTTTTTTACCGGACCTACTTTTTTGTTCTTCTTTAAAAAAAAGGATCAAAATTGGACCAGTAGCATCGGTTAACCTATCTTATTTGGTTAGGTTTTTTACAAAGCCCGTCCGATTAAGTTTGTCAATCCTAACATTAATGAATTAAATCGTTCACAAAAAATGCGAGCATTTTTTTTCAAGAATCAAGGACTATAAAATGTCCAAGTTTTTAATTAAAAAGACTACTAATGGATATTGGCATTGAACTATCATTTTTACATACAAAATGTCGGACTCCAAACAAAGAACGTAATTTTAAACATTATCCGATGATACATTTAAATTGTCTGAACTACTTACACAACATAAGGTTTAAATTAATTCTATTGCAACATAACAACCACATATCAATTCGAAACAGGAATAATAAAGACATTAAAAGACCCTAAGTATCCTCAAAAAGTCTCTAAAACAACAACAAAATCACCACCAAAACATTCGAGAACCAGCACCAAAATAGCAACAAAGTCAGCATGCATACAGTCCCAAACTAACAGCAAACTAGGCCACCAAATCCCAGCAAAACAGCCCCTACACAATTAATTTTTTATTTTACATGAATGAAGTGCATTAAATTGTATTAAGCACATAAATAAAGCTTAAAAGTCAAAACAGTGCTAACAATTCTAAGACTTCACCTGAATAATTCACCAGCTAAATGCCATTCCACACGAGTTGATTACATTACAAATGATTTGTGTTTTACGGTGTGTTATCTTCCGTTTATTTTTTATTTGTCTCACCTTAGCCTTTTTACTTTTTTTTTACTAAGAAGGAATTTGCAACAATTTTTTCTTGTTATCTTATTCCTAACCTATTTATAGCAGATTTGGTTGGTGTTATTCCCGAATTGCCATCCCTAGTAATCTAGCTCCTTCATCCCAAATTAAGAGTCCACAATTTCATTTGAGGTCTTCCCAATTTAAGACTCGACTTTTTCATTTTGAACATAATCAATGAACAAAGTTTCACGATAATGAAAAGAGTTAATCCTGGTCATTGATTGAGTGCATCCTTAATTTATAAAAAATAAAGACACGAACTCTTAATTTGGGAGGGAGGGAGTATTACCATTTTATCATTAAACAATTTGTTGAGTGCTTAAGATTGGGTATGTGCCAATTCAAATTCCTAACCTCGTGCACATGCAAACTATGTCTATTTGATACAACTTCAACACATAAACAATATTTGGAAGACTAAAAGTTAAATGATCACAAAAAATATTCAATTTAGAGTTAGTTACTTTGACAACTAAGAATTACGCTACTCGAAACCACATGTTAAGATTGAAATGATCGTACAGTGCTACAGATTAATTTTATCTTAAAACGCTGAGAACTTTTACGATAAAATTAAAATTCTATAGTAATGAATGGAACTTCAAAATATCTTTGGTTTATAATTGAATAAAATGTATAATTTCAGGAAAATATAAATTGTGGATTACCTTTATCCCATGATAAAATATAGATCAAGATCAATGAGTTTTTCACAAATTTGAGTCAAAATCTTAGGAAAGTACTGATAGAAACGCCACTCCACGTCCGATAGGATTTGCACATTACCCTATATAGCAACATAACATTAATCGTATAACATTGTAACATACAAAGGAAAATATGCAATTGATGAAAAAAACTTACGAAAGGGTCAATATTAAAATGAACAAATAGATTTTGAGCAAATTTGATAAGTGACTCAAAATCTTTCTTAAACTTGTCTTTATTTCGTTCAAAACAAGCACATAGTAGCATGTCATCTGGAAACGCTTCAGAGAAGTTTTCAACATATTCATAACTTATTGCATCAGAGATATCCACGCACTTTTCCACAATCATATTGCGAAATGTCTCAAGTTCAAACTTGCGGTGTAAATTTATATAAAGATTCACGATTTTGCTTGAACCCCACAACATAAAGTGCCTTGGAATTAGTCTTTCGTTCCTACAAAAGAAATTTCAAAAAATAAATATCAAGCATTCAAGATTATAGTTCTTGTATTATCCATTAAAATAGTGATTTACCCAGATGAATTTCTTAATAGGTGCAGGAAGTGGCCTAATTCAGAACATTTTGAAATGTCTGGTAGGAAATAGTACTGGTGCACCATCTCAATTAGACATGCGAAATCAACATAGTCTCTTTTCTTTTTCTCATTAAAATCTAAAACACATGAGCATAAAAAATTGCAATTAAAATTTATGAAATAAAGGAAAAAACAACCATAAAACATTATGAGTAACATACCAGCAACAACTTTAAATGGTTTAATTTTAAACCGGATCATTGTGTGGTCACCATTTTTAAAGCAAATGTTATCAAGTAAACTACAGTCATCCCACTGGTGAGTCTTGTAGTGAGAATGTGAACAATTCAATTTCTTCAGATATCCTCTGTGTTGTGGGAGAAACATAAAAAAAACTTAGTTTGAAAACTAAAATAATTCAGATATACAAATGTGAGAAACTTAAATGAAGAAAAAGACAAACTCTATGATTTCAAGGAAAAATTTGGAACATCTGAACACGTTTTTTTCTCTTGACACCCTCCAAAAAAGGTTTTCAGCATTTGGAATTAGGTATTCCTTGAACACATTTTCTTTACGCCCATCTTCAGTCATCTGCTATAAATAAATACATGAAAGGAAACAAAAAAAGGAAATATTAATGTGTACAAATATACGTAGCCATGAAAAGTGGGGATGCCAATTTAGTCAAATTGGCGGTGTTTGGGCCTTGACTGATACGACTTGCCTTGTTCTTATCTAACATGAACACAACATTTTTTTTAACACAACCCGACACGAGAAGCAAGATAAAAAAAATTATCATGTTTGATAGAGCCCGACATGATAACCTATTAATTACTATGTAAAATTTGTAATTGCTAATATTATAAAGGTTTACATATAAGGAATTATATATGTATTTACAAATATAAAGAGAGAAATACCTCGGTAATGTGTGGTCGTCGTTAGGGTCTCCTGTTAGAGTGGTCGGTTTGTTGATCGGGTTTGGATGGGGGATAGTAGAGGTTAAATGATTTGGGATGGATGTCACAGGGTTAGACTTTAACTAAACCATTGTATTGCACTTAACACTCTTTAATCTTCTAGAGTTACTAACTAAGCCTAACTAGTTTGTACTTTACCACAAGAAGGTAGGAGAAGGAAGAATAATGAACACAAATAGAGTTTGAGTGAATACTTATATTTCACAAGGAAGAGAGTTTACAAAATTTGCTTGATGGTTTGGCCAAATTAGGCTCCCTCATATTTATACGCAACAACCCTTAAAATCAATGGCTACGATATATACAAGTATCTCTAATGTGACAGTTGGAAACATTCTAGGCTAAGATCCTAGAACATTTCCACCATCATTAAAGAATATTCTAGAATTGTATACAATTATTGAGCATAAACTACTACATTCGATATTACACTAGAATAGGCTAGAGAAATATATAATGTTCCCGAGAAATGTGGTATAGGGATGGAGCCTTCGGGAATATTTTTTAATGAGAAATAATTAACACGTGACATCCTCCCCCTCATAAGCTCACAACGCCCTCGTCGCGCCTTCTTCCTTATACCTTTATACTTATTTTACAAATTGTCATAGTGTAACTTCGTGCTCCTAGCGTGCTTCGCTGTTCGGTAGGTTCTTCCACTTGACCAAGTACTCCCGGTTGTTAGGAACGAGTCCCTTTCGAATAAATTAGTCGAATATGATGGTGTCAACCTCTTTCTCAGACGAAGTGACAACGATAATCGGTGACCTCTTTGATACTCCTCACTCATGGCCTTCTATAATGTAAGACATTGTGAATCTTCAACTCTGGGGGTAACTAAAGTTGATAGGAGACCTTTTCCACCCTCATATAACTTGAAAGGGGCCTTCAAAATGTCTCACTAAACCCTTATACACCTTCAGTAGGGACTTGAATTGTTTGGATATGAGTTTCAACATCATTAAGTGATGAGTGCATTATTTTATAAATTTTATTCTCAAATTTATACTTTGTTATCCCATTTTATTTTATTTAATAAGTTCTTAGGACTATTTTGTTAAAACAAGAAAAAATGCAATAATGATTGAATTCTTATTCAAAACGATAATTTCAAGTAAAAAATGGGAACTTTGATACTTTTATAATTTTCTTGTTCTAATTTGTGAAAAGTTATCTGTTGAATATTTTGAAGGTAATGATGGAATTTGATGAAAATTGACGATCAATTCGAGAAAAGAATGAAAAGGCTGATTTTTACGGTCATTTAAAAAAAGTTATTTTTCCACTTGTGGAATCGTGAGAAAAGTCGGAACTACGATCGACATACATTATAAGATTGCAATGGATAAGAATTTTCATTATAATGACATACACAAGAATGGATAAGTTGTTTTTCCCTTGGTACTAGATGAAGTTTGATCATGCTTGATTAGTATTGTTTTGTGTGTCTAGTTTAATTTTGAGTTCATTCCTGACGTGTTTAAATGTTTTAAAAAGTCTATATTCACTTAAAACGACACGATAGTGTGTTTTAAATCTTCAGAATTGATTACAAATTCATATTTTAAGAATTTTAGTGTGTTATTTTAATGGGTTTTGCTTAAATTGTATTGTTTGTTATCTCATTCTTAAATACAACGCTAAGACTTCAAATTGATAATTCATATTTTAATTTTTGGTGTTAGTACTTTTTGATGGGTTATCCCTGCACTCGATTGTTTTGATAGTCCGTGTTTAAAGACTACATTTAAAACATTAAATTAATATTTTTTAGGGAATAGGGATTTCAGCCGTTCAAATTAGAGACGTAAATTTTTGTGTCAACTTAAGTATTTTATTTTTTTGAATTGAACACGACGAGAGTCAGTTTAATTTGAATTATAAAATCATGAATGAGAAAATTAAATTAATGTGTAATATTAGTTAAAATGGATAAATGAATCCGAAATTTTAGATTTTCCCATAATTAGTTATATATTCTTAATTGATCCCATTAATTGATTTTATCTTAGTTTTAGATTATACTTCTCATCTTTACATCGTACCGTTTAGTTAGAAAGTCATTTATTTATAAAATTGAACAAATCTCTGTGAGTTTGATTCGTACTTACACTCACTATTTTATAATAACCCATGCATTTACAGTATTTTAATTTGAAAATAAGATTTTGGTACTGTTATCTAGATTTTTTTTTAATTTTTAAAGTTATAGATTTGTGGACTAGTTTTACCTATCTTTATCCTGAATACACATAAACAATTTAAGAAAAAATTAGAAAATTAGAAAATTGGAAAATAATTTATTTTTTTTTATTTTCAAATTTCATTTTTCTATAATTATTCTATAAAAATCGAAAATTAAAAAAATTACTTCGAGTAGATTTTTATTTTATTTTCAGAATATATATATAAAAAAATATTTCATAGTGCAATTGTTTGTTTTATTCTTTTTTTTTTCTCTTCCGTGTTAAACTACACCATTAGTGCTTGTGTAGTGTTATTTTTATTTTATATTTTTATGTGTCACATTATACGCTTAGTGTAGTTGTTTTGTGTTATTTTTCAGTAGCACGTTCAAAGAAAATAGAAAAAGTACAAAAGCATAAAAAGGCAAAAACTTGAAGAAAAATCTCATAAAAATAAGCAACGATTTTGGGGAAGACTTGGGGTCGACTAGGTTTGCTCCCCAGTCTGACTCTCGGCGCTGTCAAAATAATGCTTGCCATCGAAAGCCACGAACCGCGAACTGGGATTAGTCGAGGTGCGCGTAAGCTGGTCTGGACATCTCGCGGTAAAACCATAAAAAAGAAAGATATTTGTGCAATCATGCCACGAGTAGAAGAAACTCTCACGAATGATTAAAATATAGGCGATGTTTCCCCCAATCAACGTCAACTTCAACATCGTCCCGACGTAAACAAGTGATCGTTCACACCGGAGATATGTTTTGTGTGATCCTTATGTGGTTTTGTTTTTCATATTTTAATTAACACGTTGCAGTAATTTCAATTATGGGCAAAAGCCACTTGAAAGATACGTTGGGAATTTCTTCTCCCTTTCTTGGCCCACAAATTACTAAATTAATCGGGTATCTGCATAAACCGGGCCTTTATTTTTATATTAAAAGTAATTAGACATTTTCCTTATGGTATCACATAGCTCGCGGGAAAAATCTGAACTAACATAAGATTAAAAGCTACACCAACGCGAACTTGTCAAATCGGTTTTGTTTTACCTTGTCTAGGATTGGTGGTTTTTAATTTGTCTTCGTATCGACCACATACCTGGAGGTAAAATCATGATTTGGGGCCATAACTGTTGTTGATCTTTTAAATTGTCTCTTGTCAAAGATTAGAACTTATCTAATTAGGGATATTAATTCAGAGATCTTAGTTACTACCGATTAATTTAGGTAAAATTAGATTTTAAAATTGAATTTTTCCTGACCTAAATTAAATAAATTAAATTTTTCGGTGTTAATTTAACAACCCCCATTTTCTCACGTAAAGGCTGGCCAAGCATAATACGCCGAAGATTGGGCTTATTTGTCAATTAATATCAATCTTTGCATCAACATAATATGAGTCATATTAAAGGTCCATAATTTGGTTTGAATCAACATTTCAAAAATAAATAAATCCAATCCAACATAATTAGTATGACAAGTTTGATATAATAATAAATATACAAACCAACATAAAGTAAATAAGTCTCGGGCTTATGCCCATACTATAATCCTAAATAAAATGTGACACCCCGCCTAATTAAATACTGGGCGATCACTCATTTATTAAATTAAAATCAAGGTGAACAGTTGGTTCATTCTTAGCATCACTCTCGTAAAAATAACTTTTCCAAATTTAACACCCTATTTAATTAAGCTAAGTGTCAAAACAATTTTTAAAAATTACTTTCCAAATTTTATTTTGAAAATAAAGATTTAATTATCTACAGCAATTCAATATTTAAAGAATCACACCACAATAATCCTGGAACATATAATCCAATTAATTTAAACATTCAACAACTAAACCCCAGCATTTAAAACTTAAAGTAAAACATACATGCTGAATAAATTCCAAAGTAACAGTACTAGAAATAACTGAAATACAAATGTCCCAATAAAACAGATAAATAGTGGAAAGGGCGACACATGCCCAATAGGGAGAATGATAGAAGTGGAATTAAGTAAATAAAATCGTCTAAGCAAGTGGCTTGCAACTCCCACCTAAGCTGCAGCACGTTCCTTCCAAGGGATCCTAAACAAGACGCCCCTGTGGTTGGGCACCTGTAATATATACATATATATACAAGAGAGAAAGCGGAATAGAAACGGGTCAGAGCCCGATAGTGTATATGATTTAAAAATTCGTTTAGCAAGTATTTAAATTGATACAGGCCAATGCAACAACATATTAGTGTGACACTCTCTTGAGAAATTCTCGCCTCTCTTATAATGTGCACTCCTATCGCACTAACCTTCCCAATGGTTTATCTCATCATATATCACACTATCCTTCCCCAAGGATTTAACTTATCTTAGGCGACTCTCAAAATTTAAGATTTAACAACATCATGGTTTAAAAAGGATAATTTCATTTAGTACAAAACGCTCATTTTAACTTTATTGATTCATAAAGTTTTTTCAATATCATATTATACTTTTCAAAACAAGTATTTCCAATTTGAGTCATTATACATATCTTACTTACCATAACACAGTAGGCAGTTTCCCATATTTTAGAAGTTCATATATATATATTAAATACTCGTATAATATATATATTCTAACAGCACCCCACATAAAATTTTATGGTGCGGGCATACTCTGCTATCCAATCCCCGTATCAATCGTACTAAAGGGAATACAAGTTCGGAATCACTCTCGAACTGTATAAATACATACGCAAACAATATTGAGGCGAAGCATAGTTTCCAAGTCCAAGAGGTCAGTACATACCCTCACGTCTCTTAGGACCGTGACAACCGATTTGATAGCCTGTACCTAGTATTTCTATCTTCTAGGGTACGAGTCAATATCCCCCATAAGGCACACGAGATAAGATCGTCCCAGCGCGAAAACCTCTGGGATAGCAAGTAGCGCGGGCATGATTTTCACAAGTATATAATATATGCATAAACAATCATATAAATATACCACTTTTATTTTATCAATTTTGGTTTATCCAATAACCCACATTCACAACATTTATCCTTATTTTCCCATTATTATTTATCAAGTATAATGGTTCGTTTTTAACTTTAATTCGAAGGGTTTTTCCAACTTACTATGTAACCCTCATGGACTCTATTCTTCCCGAATGTACAATTCAGTAGATATCCATTTATGTTCCAACGTAACTCTCTTACGTGTCTCTCCCCTTTAATATATACTTACATTATCCCTTATGCAAAATATCCCAAAAATATAGATTTCTCCTTACATTAAAGGATTTTGAATTTTATTTTTAAAGATGAGAATTTCAAACGGTTTCGAAATCGGAATTAAAATGGAGTTTTAATTGAATTTTTATTATCTAGAAGATTCCTCGAAACATAAAACTCTATAGCAAAAAATATATTTAATAATATTAAACGGTCCGATCGAGCTGAATTTTTTTCTGTAGCTTCCTCTCGTCTTCAGCTAATTCTCTGTAAAATTTCATCCAATTCCAACGGTCCGATCGTCCGGAATAATTTTTTTTTAGTGTTTGTATCTGATTAGAACTCTTTTCTTAATCAAACTCTTAATCCTTTACATGACAAAGGATTTCCAGAATATCATATAAATCATCACTAGATGAAAATTTCTCATCTCAAGTTGGATTTTTCTTCCATAAATTGCATCCTACTAACTCCTAAACTAATATGGATGATGCATCAATGAAATAAGCAAGATAAACACTTGCCTGGGATTTTCAGAAATCTAGTTTGGTGTTGAATTTGGTGTGTTTGCGTTCCCCGTCTCGCGATCTACGCGTTGGCGGTGGCGGCGGTGCAAACGGGTGAGTTTTGAGCCTTGGAATGCCTTGAGAGCTCTCTCCTCTCCTCTCCAATGGCCGTTCTAGTGTTTTGAGTTATCTAACCCTAGGAGATAACCTAAACATCTGATATAACCCCTTAAATTTTCGTGGGTTTAATTACCCAAAAATACAAAATGACTAAAATGCCCTCCCGGGGTACTAATTAGGCCTAAAAACGCCCCGAGACCCAAATCAAACTCCCGGGTATACTTTTCGGACTATCTCGACCCTTACGGACGCGTTGGAGCACTCAAAATGACCATACAAACAACTTATAAAATATTTACTTTTATTTATCAATATTTAGTCCCGACGCGACACGGGCGCGTCCCTACTCAAATTTCTAAAATTGTCATTTTATTCACTCGTGACATTTAATATGGCCACTATTATATATTACTTTGCTCATTAGTAATATTCAACAAATTTTCTCATAATTACTAACTCTCATCACGTTAATAATTATAACATAATTAATTTTCGGATTTTTATTAAATAATTAATTCACATTAAATTCAATAAATCCCCAAATTAATATAGCATAAAAATACGAGGTATTTCATACTTCCCCCCTAATAACGGAATTTCATCCCGAAATTCGGAAAATAAGGCATACCTGGTAAGAACAAATCTGGATATCTCTCGCGCATATCGGCCTCGCGCTCCCAAGTGGATTCCTCCACGTTATGATGCTCCCACTGGACCCGTACAAGTGGAACTATCTTCGACCTCAATCTCCTCTCACTATAGTCTAGGATAGCCACCGGTCTCTCCTCGTAAGAATTGCCAGGCTGTAAGTCTATCTCATCTATCGCGATGTGAGTATGGGCCATATCATCCCGAAGATACCGTCTCAACGACGAGATGTGGAATACATCGTGAATGCGATGTAAATGCTCTGGTAGTCCCAATCTGTATGCTACCAGCCCAATCCTCTCGATAATGGGAAATGGTCCTACGTACCTCGGGGCCAATTTCCCTTTCTTCCCAAACTTCATCACTCCTTTCATAGGAGATACACGCAGTAACACTTGGTCCCCCACATTAAACTCCCGGAAGAACCGTTTCACATCGGCGTAGCTTTTCTGCCTGTCCTGGGCTACTCGAATGTGACTCCTAATCATCTCAATCCTCGCGGAGGTTTCCTGAATTACCTCTGGTCCTAGAAACTTGTTATCCCCCACCTCGAGCCAACAAGTTGGAGAACGACAAGGCCGACCATACAAAGCCTCAAATGGAGCCATACCAATCATAAACCGATAAGAGTTATTATAAGCAAACTCTACCAGTGGAAGATGTGGTTCCTAACCTCCTCCAAAATCAAGAACACACATGCGTAGCATATCCTCTAACATCTGATTAGTACGCTATGTCGGTCCATCTGTCTGTGGGTGATAAGCTGAACTCAACCTCAACTCAGTACCCATAGCCTCCTGAAAGCTTTCCCAAAAACGTGATACGAAAATCTTGTCTCTATCTGACACAATATTCAGGGGCACCCCATGTAATCTGACAATCTCATAAATGAACAACTGAGCATACTAACCCGTGGTATAATCTGTCCGCACCTGTAGAAAATGAGCCACCTTGGTCAAACGGTCTACAATCACCCAGATAGAGTCGTGGCCCCGCTGTGATGTAGGCAACCCTGTAATAAAATCCATGGAAATACTCTCCCACTTCCACACGGGTACTTCCAATGGCTGAAGCAATCCTGATGATGGTCCACCTTCACCAGCTGGCTGGTAGAACACTTGGAAACGAACTCAGCAATGTCCTTCTTCATCCCACTCCACCAGTATTGCCTCCTCATTTCCTGGTACATCTTATATCCTCCAGGATGTACCGCAAATCGGGACCCGTGAGATTGGGTCATCACTGCATGATGAAATTTTGCCCCTTCTGGAACCACTAACCTCCCATTAAACCTCAAACCCCTATCAGAACTAACAGAATAGGACTCAGCACCCTCGGTTAAAAGTCGTACAATCTGTTCCTGGCAAAACGGGTCTGTGGTTTGGGCCTGTATTACCCTCGTAACAATCTCGAGTGTGATTGTCATAACAGATATGAAGGAACGGGCTACTGCGTCCTGGTTACCCAACTCCTTCCACTTCGCTTTCCAGACGTCCGCTACCTCATTTACCGATCTTCGGCTCAACGTATCAGCAACTAAGTTGGCTTTCCCCGGATGATACTGTATGTCGAACTGATAGTCCTTCACAAACTCTAACCATCTGCGCTGACGCATATTCAGCTCTCGCTGAGTGAACAGGTACTGCAGTGATTTGTGATCTGTCAATAAACGGAACTTCTCCCCCAATAAATAGTGTCTCCATATCCTCAATGCAAAGACGACTGCTGCTAACTCCAGGTTGTGGGTGGGGTAATTCTTCTCATGCGGCTTAAGCTTGCGGGAGGCAAAATCTATAGCCTTCTCTTCCTGCTGAAGTACTCCCCCAAGTCCCCATAAATAGGCATCGGTGTAAACCAAGTACTCCACACCCAGCTTCGGTAAAGCAAGGACTGGTGCTGAAGTAAGCTTGTCTTTCAGCTCGTCGAAAGCCAATTGACAAGCATCATCCCAAACATATGGTACCCCTTTGCGAGTCAGGTTCGTCAATGGACCCGCTATTTTGGAGAATCCCCGAATGAATCTCCTGTAGTATCCGGCTAACCCCAAGAAACTATGCACTTCCGTCGGTGTCGTGGCTGTCCCCACTCCCTCACCGCCGACACTTTACTCGGGTCAACTGCTATCCCCTGTTCAGAAACAACATGCCCCAAGAACTGTACCTCTCGCAACCAGAATCCACACTTCTCGTACTTAGCATACAACTGATGCTCTCGTAAAGTTTGAAGTAGCTGCCTCAAGTGCTCGGCATGTTCCTCCTCGGAGTGTGAATATATCAAAATGTCATCTATGAAGACGATGACAAACTAATCCAAGAACTCTCTGAATACTCGGTTCATTAAGTCCATGAACACGGCTGGAGCATTTGTGAGACCAAATAGCATCACTCTGAACTCGTAAGACCCATATCTCGTCAAGAAGGCAGTCTTTGAAACATCCTGCTCTCTAATACCTAGCTGATGGTACCCCGACCTCAGGTCTATCTTCAAAAAGAAAGTTGCTCCCCTCAGCTGGTCGAACATATCATCGATTCGAGGCAACGGATACTTATTCTGTATCGTGACCTTGTTCAACTCCCGGTAGTCCACACATAACCTCAGTGAACCATCTCTCTTCTTCACAAATAAGACTGGAGCGCCCCAAGGTGAGGTACTCCTGCGAATGAAGCCCTGACCTAACAGCTGCTCTATCTGATCTCGTAACTCTCGCATCTTCGCCGGAGCCATACGGTATGGAGCGCGTGCTATCGGTCTAGTATCCGATAATAAGTCTATGACAAAGTCTATCTCTCAACTGGGGGGTAGGCCTGGTATCTCCTGGAATACAGCGGAATACTCACGAACGACTGGGATCGAGTCTAAAGGAATCACAACCTCCTTAGAGGTATCCTCCTCTATATAATACAAATGAGCGGTCGAACCTCCATCTGGGCGAGGCATTGCCACTATAAACATCTCTTGCCCCAGAATGACAAAAACAATGCTCCCACCGAAGCAATCAATCATGGCTCTATAAGCTGCGACCCAATCCATACCGATAATAACATCATGCTCATGCATATCTAAGACTAACATGTCTACAGGTAATACCAAACTACCAATCTCTACCCCCACTCCTCAGCATATAAAGAAGATAAGCGACCCACAACCCAGTGGTGAGTCTACACACGTCACTGTGCTCTCTGCTGTGGCTAACAACCCTAAGGCCTTCGCAAAATGCATAGCTATAAAACAATGTGTCGCCCCAGTATCAAACAAAACCCGATCCATAGTACCATGGATAGGAAACATACCCTCAATCGCGGGTGGTGCCTGTGGAGCTGCTGCCTGGTGGACGTTACAGACACGTCCATACTGTAACTTCCCCTACTGCACTGGAGCTACTGGAATGGCTGGTAGGGTTGGCACCTGGGCTGGAGCTGGGAGGGCAGCTGGAAAGTAGTCTATGTGGCTCATTACGGGCACCCTGCTGCTGTGGAGCCCTATTACCCTCTGGGCAATCCTGGCGCTTATGACCATGCTTGTCACATACAAAACACCGGCCTCTGAAGTTACCTCCCCTCTGACCCTGCTGACCACGGCCCTGCTGGTCGTTACCTCCTCGCCACTGGCCCTGTTGGCCCTGATTAGCACGCTGTTGGCTCTGTTGGCCCTGTTGATTAGGCTGGCCCTGCCTATAACCCCCAAATCCCTACCTGGAATCACCTGAACGGAATCGCTTAGCAGGGTCCCCCTGATGGGAACTCTGCTCGTGTTGACGAGTCTGTCCATGAGATGGTGCCCCACTAGCACTACTACCCCCGGTCCTGCCCTGTTGGCTGGACTCTCTTGCTCTCCTGCTTCCCTGCAGATGGAAGCGGTGATCCTGGCAATGTAGTAACGCAGCATTGAGTACATCAGTGAAAGTACTCAGAGATAGATTCCCTATAAGATGCTGACGGATCCTCCAAGCTAACCCGTCCACAAACAACATTATCTTCTTACTATCAGTAGGTGCCTCATCTGGCACTATGGTGAGAAGTCTCATGAACTCCTCCTCATACTCAGCAACGGTAGAGTTCTCCTGTTTCAAATTCAGTAATTTCCGCCTCATCTCAGTCTGCACGGCGGGTGGAAAGTACTTGCGGTCAAACCTCTCCCAGAACGACTGAATAGGTATCGTGTCCCTCTCCTCCAAGGTGGTAGTGGACTCCCACCACTACAAAGCGGCCCCCACCAACTTAAAGGAAGCCAATAACTTCCTTTGCACGTCGGTGCACTCATATATACGAAGATGCCGTTGGATGTCTTTCTTCCATTGGCTGACTGTGACGATGTCTGAGCTACCAGAGAACTCAGGGGGGATGCGCCTTCTGAAAAGCATCCCTGGCCCTCTCCCATGCATATGGAAGTTGTGTTGGTACTGGCGTCACTGCCTGAATCTGGGGTGGAGCCTGCTGAACCACCGCTAGCGCGGCATTCACCGCCTGAGCAACAATGGCGGCTACTTCATTAGCATTCATAGTGCCTTGTGCCGGAGTTGCTCGGCCTGGGCACGCCTATCCTTCGGTGCACGTCTCGGAGGCATCTGAAACGTGAAGAAGTTTATTAGTCTCCAGTCATTATCAAATCCCAAATGGCTGGAGACGTAAACGTAAAAGAAGGAATACAACAATCCTAAAAATAGGGCTCTATAGCAAAAACGTTAAGCTGAAAGCAAAAATAAGCCGTACAGATCCTAGGGACATTAGAACCTGATGCTCTGATACCACCTGTGACACCCCGCCTAATTAAATACCCGGCGATCACTCCTTTATTAAATTAAAATCAAGGTGAAGAGTTGGTTCATTCTTAGCATCACTGTCGTAAAAATAACTTTTCCAAGTTTAACACCCTATTTAATTAAGCTAAGTGTCAAAACCATTTTTAAACATTACTTTCGAAATTTTATTTTGAAAATAAAGATTTAATTATCTACAACAATTCAATATTTAAAGAATCACACCACAATAATCCTGGAACATGTAATCCAATTAATTTAAACATTCAACAACTAAACCCCAGCATTTAAAACTTAAAGTAAAACATACATGCTGAATAAATCCCAAAGTAACAGTACTAGAAATAACTGAAATACAAATGTCCCAATAAAACAGATAAATAGTGGAAAGGGCGACACATGCCCAATAAGGAGAATGATAGAAGTGGAATCAAGTAAATAAAATCGTCTAAGCAAGTGGCCTGCAACTCCCACCTAAGCTGCAGCACGTTCCTTCCAAGGGATCCTAAACAAGACGCCCCTGTGGTTGGGCACCTGTAATATATACATATATATACAAGAGAGAAAGAGGAATAGAAACGGGTCAGAGCCCGATAGTGTATATGATTTAAAAATTCGTTTAGCAAGTATTTAAATTGATACAGGCCAATGCAACAACATATTAGTGCGACACTCTCTTGAGAAATTCTCGCCTCTCTTCTAATGTGCACTCCTATCGCACTAACCTTCCCAATGGTTTATCTCATCATATATCGCACTATCCTTCCCCAAGGATTTAACTTATTTTAGGTGAATCTCAAAATTTAAGATTTAACAACATCATGGTTTAAAAAGGATAATTTCATTTAGTACAAAATGCTCATTTTAACTTTATTGATTCATAAAGTTTTTTCAATATCATATTATACTTTTCAAAACAAGTATTTCCAATTTGAGTCATTATACATGTCTTACTTACCATAACACAGTAGGCAGTTTTCCATATTTCAGAAGTTCATATATATATTAAATACTCGTATAATATATATATTCTAACAGCACCCCACATAAAATTTTATGGTGCGGGCATACTCTGCTATCCAATCCCCGTATCAATCGTACTAAAGGGAATACAAGTTCGGAATCACTCTCGAACTGTATAAATACATACACAAACAATATTGAGGTGAAGCATAGTTTCCAAGTCCAAGAGGTCAGTACATACCCTCACGTCTCTTAGGACCGTGACTACCGATTCAATAGCCTCTACCTAGGATTTCTATCTTCTAGGGTACGAGTCAATATCCCCCATAAGGCACACGAGATAAGATCATACCAGCGCGAAAATCTCAGGGATAACAAGTAGCGTGGGCATGATTTTCACAAGTATATAATATATGCATACACAATCATATAAATATACCACTTTTATTATATCAATTTAGGTTTATCCAATAACCCACATTCAAAACATTTATCCTTATTTTCCCATTATTATTTATCAAGTGTAATGGTTCGTTTCTAACTTTAATTCGAAGGGTTTTTCCAACTTACTACGTAACCCTCATGGACTCTATTCTTCCAAATGTACAATTCAGTAGATATCCATTTATGTTCCAAAGTAACTCTCTCTTACGTGTCTCTCCCCTTTAATATATACTTACATTATCCCTTATGCAAAATATCCCAAAAATATAGATTTCTCCTTACATTAAAGGATTTTGAATTTTATTTTTAAAGATGAGAATTTCAAACGGTTTCGAAATCGGAATTAAAATGGAGTTTTAATTGAATTTTTATTATCTAGAAGATTCCTCGAAACATAAAACTCTATAGCAAAAAATATATTTAATAATATTGAACGGTCCGATTGAGTTGAATTTTTTTCTGTAGCTTCCTCTCGTCTTCAGCTAATTCTCTGTAAAATTTCATCCAATTCCAACGGTCCGATCGTCCGGAATAAATTTTTTTTTACTGTTTGTATCTGATTAGAACTCTTTTCTTAATCAAACTCTTAATCCTTTACATGACAAAAGGTTTCCAGAATATCATATAAATCATCACTACATGAAAATTTCCCATCTCAAATTGGGTTTTTCTTCCATAAATTTCATCCTAATAACTCCTAAACTAATATGGATGATGCATCAAAGAAATAAGCAAGATAAACACTTGCCTAGGATTTTCAGAAATCTGGTTTGGTGTTGAATTTGATGTGGTTGCGTTCCCCGTCTCGCGATCTACGCGTTGGCGGTGGCGGCGGTGCAAACGGGTGAGTTTTGAGCCTTGGAATGCCTTGAGAGCTCTCTCCTCTCATCTCCAATGGCCGTTCTAGTGTTTTAAGTTATCTAACCCTAGGAGATAACCTAAACATCTGATATAACCCCTTTAATTTTCGTGGGTTTAATTACCCAAAAATATAAAATGACTAAAATGCCCTCCCGGGGTACTAATTAGTCCTAAAAATGCCCCGAGACCCAAATCAAACTCCCGGGTATACTTTTCTGACTATCTCGACCCTTTCGGACGCGTTGGCGCACTCAAAACGACCATACGAACAACTTATAAAATATTTACTTTTATTTATCAATATTTAGTCCCGACGCGACACGGGCGCGTCCCGACTCAAATTTCTAAAATTGTCATTTTATTCACTCGTGACATTTAATATGGCCACTATTATATATTACTTTGTTCATTAGTAATATTCAACAAATTTTCCCATAATTACTAACTCTCATCACGTTAATAATTATAACATAATTAATTTCTGGATTTTGATTAAATAATTAATTCACATTAAATTTAATAAATCCCCAAATTAATATAGCATAAAAATACGGGGTATTACATAAAATAAGTACTAGAACTAAAAACAGCTAACCTAGAATCAATAGAGCTAAATTGTCTGATGAGCAAAATAAAAATGCAAGGCCGCTACGTCAACAGTCTTGCTATCCTTGTCTAGGAACACCTGGGGGAGAATATATTAAAATTTGGACGGAGCCCTAGATGTGCAAGAGTTATCTTAATCAATTTAAAATGCAATAAATACAGTTGATGCAAAGCAAATCTTCCCCATCGTCACTCACATGCGATTAACATCTCACCGTTCATATAAGTGCGATATTTCCTGCATTCCAACAAATTCCGAAATAATAACTGTGACAACCATGCCAACTTAATGTTAATTGAATTAGCTATAATAAATTACTCCCACGAAGCCAACTAAGATAAATTATTATTGCCAAAATCCTACCAGTCTTATGTATATCGTAGAAGTGGCATAAACATCTACTATGCAAGAAATAGTAAGGGCTTACAAGTTATGTCTACATCTTTAGACAAATTAATTAATCCTCATTTAATCTGAGTAATTTATATATATACGTCCTTTCATATATGGGACACGCAAAGGCATTTACCAGTGCTGTCTCGTTCATGCTCTGTTATCAAGTCGTTAGGAATCTCTTATCCAAACCGGACATCACAAAACACAAATAAGTGGGGCAGTCCCTATGCATTACACCTACTCATGACCCAAACCCAGACATGATAAAGGATCCCAGCATCAACACCTACCTCTCGTAGATGGCGCTGCTACCTAGTACCTAAATGACCTACACAACGCCTAGCCCACATGTGCCGATGTGTGCTACGGTCCTAAATGTGCGAAACCCCAAGCCGATAGGATGGTCCACGTACATTGGTAAGTCCACATAGATACACAAGTAAATATTATTATTCCCATATAATAAGTATAGGTAACTACTCTATAATTATATAAAAGTCCCACATGATGTCCACAAATATTCATCAATTGATACTTAACTATCTATTAATTATTAATTCCATTTTATTTAACACATTATTTAACCATCAAGTTAAGTATAGTATCCCAATCAACGTATGCGCCACAATTTTAATAAATTCCCTGTTGACCCAAACACCATCCTACCAACTCGTTCGGACTTCTAAAAATACTCTGGAACTAACCATGGCCCCAGCTCACTCATCCCCAGAGATGAATCGATTTGATTCTTGGCCAAATTGATTTGCTCCCAAACTGAATCGATTCGCTCTAAGGCCGAATCGATTCGGAATTGTGCACTAGCTGAGATCTGCTTATTTTCTTAATACGGGATTCCTTCATTCATTCTCAAGATTTCTTATAATGGTTCATTCCATTGTATAATCATGTAATCAAGTTCCTACCACTTAGTTACTCGTCTTAGAATAATTAATTTTATGTATTAACCCCAATTTCATCCCCCAAATCTCCATAATTCATGAACATAAATGAAGAACCTTACCCAGATTTCTTCCAAAATCTTAGCAATATATAATTCAATATAGTTGGTACATAACATGGAATTTAAATTAGAATATGCAGATCATAGACATATTTAAAGGTCCTTTATATATAATTTCCAATAATTCCTAATTTCATCTCAAGAACCCTGAGGATTTTATCATTAAATTTTAAAAATCGATTCCTAAATTTCAGGGTTAAGACCCTACATTATAATTAATCCTCTACATGCATGAGATTAATTCCTAACATTTAATCATCAAAGTCTGACCTAAAACTCATAAATCTCATGGGATCATTTCAATTCATCAAGAAGCAAATAGGAAATTAAATTGAGGAAGAAAATTCTCGCCTGATTATATGGTTGATGAAATCCCCCTTTTTGAATTCCTCTTCACTTCTTTGTTGTGAATTCTTCTCCTCTCTTTGTCTGTCACAATTGTATTGGCTAGGGATTCTAAAGATAAACTCCATGGAGTCTATTAGTTCCTTAATATAAGTCATTAAATTTCTAATCCCGAGTTCAGTTAAAATCCCAAGTTTTGGACCCCCAAATGGGACCGAACCCATAACCAGACTAGCCCAAAAGTCTCTCAACTTATATACCTATATCCCAGGACCATTTTTAAAGGTTTAAAATACCTAAATGAGTCCGTATACTTCTCGAAATATGTCCCAATTATTTTATCTCAAGATTACATTTTTATGATTGCGTCACACATCATTTATGAATTTTCTACTATACATACAATTGTTATAAACATTAACATAATAAAATCCACCACACATAATTATGACATAACAAAAATTTATCTGTTCACAATTAATAATTTAAGTTCACCGAATTAATCCAATTTCCACAAAATTTTATTTTATCCTCAAAATATAGTTTTATTATTTATTCTAGAAAATTATGGGGTATTACATTCTTCCCCCTAATAACGGGATTCCGTCCTCGAAATCAAAGAAAGTACGTACTTAACTTGAAGAGTTAAAGATATCTCATGAGCATGCCATCCTCCCTCTCCTAAGTCGACTCTTTCTCTCGACGGTGTCCCCACTGACCCTAAACTAAAGGAATTACTTTGAATCGAAGTTGAATCTCCCAATGGTCCAGAATAGCTACCAGTATCTCCTCATAAGTAGCATCTGGTTGTAGCTCTATCTCGTTAATATCAACGTGATGATATTCTATATTATCTAAAAGAAACCTTCGCAATGCAGATGTATGGAAAATTTCGTGCATTCACTATAAGTTGTCCGGTAATCCCAACTGATATGCCATGGGTCTAATCCTCTCAAGAGTAGGGAATGGTCCCACGTATCGGGGAGTTAGCTTTCCTTTCTTCCTAAACCTCATCACTCCCTTCATGTGAGACACTTTAATCAACACTTGATCCCTGACATCAAAGTCTAAGTATCTTCGACCTGTGTGTACGTAGCTCTTTCCCCTGTCCTTGGCAGTCTGTATCCTGGACCGAATCATCTTCACATTCTCTGAGCTGTCCTGAATGAAATCAGGCCCAAGTAACTTGTTCTCCACCACCTCCAACCATCATGAGGGTGAACGACAAGGTCTCCCGTAAAACACCTCAAAGGTGCCATCCCAGTCGTGAACTGGTAGTTGTTATTATACGCAAACTCCACCAATGGTAAATTATTCTTCCAGCTCCCCTTAAAATCTAAAATGCACATCCGCAACATGTCCCCCAACATCAAATTCACCCTCTCAGCTTTCCCTTCGGTCTGAGGATGCTATGAGGTGCTCAGTCTCAACTCTTCCCCCAAAGACTACTGAAAGCTCCTCTAAAAGTTGGACACAATTGTCCTGTCCCTATCTGATACAATGTTGAGTGGAACACCATGCAACTTCACAATCTATGCGAGGAAAAGCCTAGCGTACTGCTCAGAGATATAATTTATCTAGACCGATAAAAACTGTGCTATCTTCGTAAATCTATCAACGATCATCCAAATGGAATCATGCCCCCTATGTGATCTAGGTAGCCAGTAATGATGTCCATGGAAATGCTCTCCCATTTCCACATCGGGATCTCCAAAGGCTGTAACACATCTTTAGAACACTGATGACCCACCTTCACCAACTGACACGTAGCACACTTGAACACAAAATCTACTATGTCTTTTTTCATGTCGGCCCAGAAAAACTGATGTCGCATGTCGTGGTACATTTTATCACCTCCTATATGTACCAAAAAGTGTGAGCCGTGTTCCTCAAACATAACCGCTCGTCTTAACTCCTCATCATCCGGGACAACTAACCTGCCCTGGAATCTCAACCCACCATCTGACCTAAGAGAATAATGCTCTACCCCCTCGGCTAATAACTGTCTGACTCACTCCTGGCAAAGATGATCTCTTGCCTATGCTTTAATAACCTGAATAATGATATCGGGTGTGATGGTGAGGACTGCCATAAATGCACGGGTCAAGTCGCCATCCCCACGAAGTGATTTCCACTTCGCCTTCCACACTGTCGCTAACTCCAACATCGCTTGTAGAATAAAACATCCGCTATGACATTAGCCTACACGGGTGGCACTGAATGTCTAACTGATAGTCTTTCAGAAACTCTAGCCACCTCCTCTGCCTCATGTTCAACTCCCGCTGTGTGAACAAATACTGTAGGCTCTTATGGTTTGTGAAAACTAGAAAAATATCCCCCTAGAGATAATTCCTCCATACTTGTAGTGAAAAAACCACGACTGTTAGCTCCAAGTCGTGGGTGGGGTAGTGTCCCTCGTGAGGCTTAAGCTTTCGTAAAGCATACACTATCAGCCTATCTTCCTGCATCAAAACCCCTCCAAGTCCCTCAAGTACATGTGTGAAGACCTTGTAGTCTATCACTGCCTGAGGTAACACCAAAATCAATGATGTACTCAATCTAGTCTTTAGCTCATCAAATGCCTGCTAGCACATATCATCCCATATAAACGACACTACCTTCCTTGCCAAATTCATTAGGGGCCTGACTATCTTGAAAAATCCCTGAATGAATCATTGATAGTACTCGGCCAGTCCCAAAAAGCTGTGTACCTTGGTGGGTTTAGTGGGCCGTACTACAAGAAAAATGGTCATTTATGTCAGTCAAAAACTGACATAAATGACCATTTATGTCAGTTTTAGAATTTTTCAAAACTGACATATAAAGGCCTGACATAAATGTTCATAAAACTAACATAAATAAGATCACATTTATCTCATTTTTTAAGAACACACATAAAAACTACAGTATTAACCATGTTTTAATCACATTTTGATGAAAAACTGGCATATATAACATCACATTTACCTCAGTTTTAGTAATTTTATGACTATTTTTTCAAAACTGACATAAATGTTGATATAAAAATTAAAAAAAATCATTACTCCATCAATAGACAACTATTATTTGAGGTTAAATCAGCCCTTATAAATAGATAATAATCAAGGTCATAAATACCACATACTTGATATACATCAAGATATTTACAATCAAAAAATATTTATGTGAGCTGCATCATATCCAAAAACTAGCTACTGTGTGAGCTACGTGATGATATATAAAAACTAGCTAATGTTTAGTTATCTACTTGATAATATCCTAAAAATAGTGATGATACATCACAATATCCAAAAAGTAGCATTTGTGAACTACATCATAAGTTCCACAATCCAAAATAATACTTAAGCTAGGATGTTGTCGAACATAATACTCGATCAAGTTTTTTCTCAATGCTATCCCACCCAGAATGAGTAACCCTGTAATCATATATAATCAACATAGTTTTCATCATAACACAATCACCTCAACAAATTGTCATTATGACATAACAAAATACTGTTATTCGAAAGTACCTAATATATATAATCCGTAATGAACTCAATGAACTCCATTGAAACTTCATTTAGCTCATTCAACGTGTACGTCGCTTTATCTCGCAATCTTCTCGTCTAAAAAATTAAAGATAGAATTGAACTTATTATTACGTTATATAATAGTTAATAACTAAAAAATATTTTACATAATAGGAGAAAAAGAGAAAATTACGATAACATACCTTTGTTTCGAAATGTATGGAAGGATCCTCCATGAAGTACTTCATGAACTTCAACACAAAATATCCGTAATGAATATTATAATTTCCTTGCTTTGGGAACAAGTTAACACAAAACATTTTTACCGGACAAATAATAAAAGAGTACAAGTCGAAAATATTTTTTTATACAACACAAACAAAAAAATTTAAAAATTTGAGCAGGGTGTCATCTTTTTATCGGACTATCCACCCTGTTTAAAAAATATAAAATACTCCAATAACAAAACTAATAGTTCATCACAACAATACTACTTACATGTAAAGGTAGAAAATGTATAAGCAATAAAATTTATAATGGTCAGCACATAGCTGTTATAACAGTAGCATACCAACAAGCAACGGAATGAGCTAGCCTCACCGAGTAAAAAAAATTGAAACAAACTGCTGCTATATATAGTAGCAACAACATATATATATATATATATATATATATATATATAACATCAATATCCTCTTTATAGAGATGCAGGTGCTATATATATCATATATGCTTTCTTATGCTTCAATTTTAATTTTCTTAATCTGTAAAGAAAGAAATGAACCAAAATATATGCAGCATTCAAAGGACTATCAGATAAATAATAAAGCTCTATGCCTGAACATGACAACTCATTAACAAGCAATTACCCAAGTAATCAATGATAAATGCTTGTTCATTTATTTTCCATTTTTATGACTTAAATACCCAGGCTTAGCACCTAACTAAACCCCCAAGGGTACATTTACACCCTGCAATTCACACGAACCAGAACGAAGTTTGGGAGGTCGCATAAGAGGATTCCAACTCTTGAGCTTATGAGGTAGTCCATATGCAAATAGGCTACCCCCTAAGGGAAAATGAATGTTGTAGTAAGAAACATATGGATCAATTTCAACTATAAGCTCTAGACCAAGACACGTGACAAATATGTAGAGCTCATTTACTCAAAATTCTTTCTTTTACGTATGACAATTAACTTCTTGTAATAACTTGCTTAAATATAGATGGTTGAAACACAATATTATCTTACACGACAACATCAAATAGAGCGCATGTATACTTTTTCCTCCATTTTGAATACATTAATAATATGATTAGATAGACAATATAACAGTTTCAGTCTTATTTCTTACACGACAACATCAAATAGAGCACATGTATAGTTTTTCCTCCATTTTTAATACGTTAATAATATGATTAGATAGACCAGTTTCAGTCAGGATACATTGCCAGGATTGTACAAATCCAAAGGGAACTTTAGATATAGTATTTATGATACCCACATGCACAGAGGCTGGAAGTCTACTGTACTTTATAGAAAAAAACACAGTTGAACTCACAAATGCAGAATGTAAATAAGTAGTGATAAAAAAACATGCATTCCCAGGCAACTAATTAAGTTTGGGAGCAATGTAAACAATAAAGCATCATTATTACCTGAGTATGAGCGAGAACACAGATAACAGTCGCCTACTTTTTCATTTTCTATAGCTAGTCTGGATATCTTTCTTCTCATCATCACTTCTTTGAGTACTTTGTAAAATCCTTCTTCTTGGGCTTCCACCAATTCTTGAAAACCTTCTCTTCACATCCTCACTCAGATGCTGAGCCAAAACAATGTCTTAATGTAAGCCACCACTCGAACGACTACCATTAGAGGGGTCTCAACGATTGTTACAACCTCGCATGTCTCCTTATGAAGCTGTATGAGAACAAACATCACATATCATGAAACGAAATGTTAAGTTTAAAAAAAGAAAAATCGATACAGAAATATAACTGAGACTATTTTGAAATTAATAAATATACTATAGATTTACCCTACAAAAGTAACTAAAATTAAGTATATAAGACCACATATTGCAAATTAATTATGTAACATTTTTGTCAAACCCCACTGAAAAAAATGTTGCAGCATAATGTTTCAAAATCCAAAACTGAATAATGTCATTAGAGTATCAATAACATATTGGAAAGAAGTGTGTTAAGTACTCTTCCATCATTACAGTATCATTTATCCTTAATCAATGGTAGAACTATGAATGTGAGTGATCTTCAACCTAATACCATTAATAAAATGTTAGAATGGAATGACAGTATTAAAGAGGGATCAATAATTCAAAAACTGATTATGAGAAAACATTGGAAGGGACACCTAACTATAGTGAATCAGTGCCCTGCTTCCTGTAAAGTGCATGGTGGCCATAGAGTAGTGGATAAGTTCCCCGCTCCTGAGAGAGTGTAGGGTGATCCTACTCTAGTTGATCAGCACCCTGCTCAAAGGGAAATGTTTGGTGCTCCTAAACCTTTAGGGTTGTGCCTGAAATTACTTAAAAAGAGGATAATGTAAAAACTAGTAAAGAATTAATGGGAGAGATTGAGACTCATATTGAAGGAATTGAGAAGGAAATTACAAGAACAAGGGCAAAAGTTGTACCCCCGAACAGGGACATGATCTCTCGATTACAGCTGAAAAAATTCAAAATTAAAGGGAAAAAAGATAAGGGTGTGCGGTTTATGAATTAAATGATGTGGAAGAGGAAATCAAAAGATTAGAGAATGCTATGAGACCCAATGCAGAACGAAGGAATGAAAATAATTCTGAAGGCCCACCAGATGTTTGTGAAAATGAGAATGTGGTGCCTATGACTATTTCCATATAGAAACATGAATCCTGGCCTATAACATCATATGCTATTATGAAATCCATTGAATTTGGGAGGCTACTTAGCGAAAAGAAGCCAGCTCTAAATAATATGGTTCAAGAAGCTTTTGTGGAGTAGGAAAACAATACAATTTTTAATGGGATTGAAGGTTCTGATGATTAACTAGGTGTAAGAGTGTAATTATTAAACCTTTAGATTAGATTGTCTTTATTCTGGAAAGCTTCAAGCTAAGATAATCGCCCCGGACTTCTCCTCATGGCCTCAATCAAGAGTATTTTCTACTTAAGATGAAGGTAATATATTTTCGGACTTAGTTTGCCCTATTTAGACTCAAGCGATTTCAAATGTTTTCTAAATTTTAACGAAAATTCTTTTTCTTAAGCTTAACTTGATTTTTTTTTGTTGGATTTCCATATAAGTATGCAAATCTACTAGGATGTGAGGGGTAAACAAACCAATGCTCATTATATTATTTGAACGCGCTCCATCTGTTCCCAATTAAACACAAATGACAATATCAAGCATTTCCTTAATAGGTGCAAAGCCAAGCATACGCATTATCGCAGCAGGACAGTGAGACACCTTAACCCCAGCCTTTGTAAGTAAACCAATCTGAAAGCAAGATATGAAAAACACAACGGATTAGAAAACAACACCCAATCACCGGATAAAAAAAATATTGCATCATAAAAGTATCTATTGACAAAATTAGAAATAATATGGATATTAATCTGATACAAACACCAAAATTTGCATCTAAAAAAGAGACAAAACAAGCACAAATAAAAAAATTGTATATCAACCAAAGAAAAGTGCATCTCTTGTTATGTCATCACCTATTTCTCTACATAATATGTCTACTTTTTAAACTCAAATAGACATATTATGTGATTCTACAATTAACTCAACCTCAACACAAACATACCAGTTGATCTTAATTCTTAACTAATTAATAAAGTGATTCCACGAAGTTCTAGTGCAACTACTTCCCAAGAAAGTTAAATGAATGGTTTCTACACAGTTTTGGTAGCATCTACATCTCAAGGTCATTTTAATTCCCTTATTTTTCACAATTGAGTCAACTAGAACAACTTTGTTTAACAACTTCCAGACAAATATGTAAATCTTTAATGGAAGGTGTTTAAACATGATACATTTCCAGCTAATGGACTGTGGATTCTTTTTCTGCATATATCCATAGGAGATTTAAAATAAGATTACATGGCATTTAGTAAAATGTGTATCATCTCGGGTATAATATGTTTATTCTATGTTACATTGTTATTTGCCTACATATTATATATATTTGAGTAATTAATTTTCATGTTCATGTGAATATTGGATGACAGTTTACCAATTTGTTGGTCAAAACTCAACTTTTAACATATTTTGTAAAATAATAGAATGGCAATAGAATTGCCATTTTTATTTGTAGTTTGCAAAGAAATGGAAATATCTGAATGTGTGTAAATACAATATCATAGGTTCCTGATTGTATAATTTTGATTGCTAAATCAATAATTATGTCCTAGAGTAAATATTCTATGACAGGGCCAGCCAAATTTGAGACCACTAAAAAGTAGTTTTTTATTTATTTTTTTAACTTTACCTCTTGAGATGATTATGCATTTATGCTTAACCCTAATTGTTCACATATTAGACTTACCCTCTTGTTGGGAGCCAAAGATTAGCAACGTTAAAAATATCCCTACACCCATATATGTCCTTGTAAAAGAATGAGAGTAAGAGTTAAGGACACTTCAAGGACTTTATTGGGATAGAATACCACTTTCGCGGGCAAGCGATTGCATTTAGCATATGCAACAAGCCTTTAAACCTCTAGGTTACCCTAGTAGGATGAGTTGTGTCTCGTGAGGGTTTGCAGTGAATATACCCACAAAATTCGACTCAAAGAAAATTCAAAATATGCAAAAATTGTACAATTCAAACTTTTCCATAAAATAGTCATCATCAAGTCATATTTATAAGTCTCAAACCGTAGTGTGTGTGTGCGAAGCCGGAAATATAACCGCCAATGTCCATCGATTGATCATTACGTTACTTATCCGAAAATTCGTTTTGATTTCAATTTCTCACGGAATGCACTCACAAACGAATCTCTCGGATTATGGCTATTCTCTCGGCATGCGTGATATAAGGAGTAAATGTAATGGAAGCAAATACACGCATGCAATTAGAAAGACGGAAATTTTATGGTGAAGGGATCTCTTCAACGGATTACGGTTTTAAAAACGGGAACATCGCCTCTATTTCGCGCATTTAACCTCTTATATTATCTTTTGGTGTATTAACTCTCCACGCGGTACTCAATTTTCGCAATTTGGACTCGGTTAGGACTTTTTCGGGTTAAAGGTTGCATTGGGTAAAATAAAGGCGGTATGGAAGGTTGGAATTGGAAAAGTCATTCGTGATGTCCATTTGTGCATTTTCCGGGCTATTGCTCATTTTTTTTCTTCTTTTTCTATGTTGCTATTTTTGTTGAGCATTCTTCTATATATATATTTTTTTTTTCTTGCCCCTTTTTGTTGCACTTTTCGGACTTAAATTCTGAATTTTTTTCATTTTTCGCAATTCCGGGCTATTTTGGGTTTTTCGGGTTGTCAAACGAAAGGGAAAATTATTTGGCTCAATTTGGGTTACAAAAGGGATAATTTTTCGCTACTTTTTCTGGCAAATATTTTTGGGTGACAAACGAGGGCCTACTTCATTGTCCAAAATACCAATTGCGTTACCATATGCGTTTCGAGATGAATTTAAGTTTAGAGACTAATTTGGCACGATTTTCAAGGCAACATTGCACACATTTTTCAAAACCGATCAAATGAAAAAAAATTTGAGATCCTTGACAACTTATTAAGCGCTAAAAAGAACTTTGAGTTAACAATTAACTCGGATTGATTTAAAATCTCGCAAAATGTGATAGGCTCGAATCTCACCGGGTTTGTTAATCTCCACATTTATTCGTTAAGTCGTCAATTTTTCGCACAATTTCCATCTTTGGTCAATTTCGGCTTTGTGTATGTTGGGTATTTACAATTTGAGACTCCAATTTGACTTTTAATGATATTTTTGAAAAATTTGAATTCCAATTTTTATTTATTTTGAACAAAAATATTTTTGGATTTTTCAAAATTTTATGATTTTTTTTTTTTTTGGAAATTTTGGGCATTTTTGAAAATTTGTGAAGTTTTAGAAATACGCACTTGTGACCCCCCCTAACTTAGACGTTTGCATTGTCCTCAAGCAAAAAGGACTAAAATCTAAATTAAGGCAAATAAAAAGTGCGGAAAAATAAAACAAACAAATATGAAAAAATGCAAGATTGTATAATAACAAAAAGAAGCCTGTGTTACAGAAGAAAAGGAAAAATCAACTGTGAACAATGTGAAACCCCTACCACCACTAACAATTAAACCAAAAGATAAAGACAATAAAAGCTCATGGGGGAGGTGGGTGGGAGGAGCTTGGTGCATTCGGGTCATATGGGTCATAAAAGAAGGGGGGAGGAGGACCACCAAAGTTGAGCTGGTGAAGGTGGACTTGCAGTTGATACATCATCCGGGTGTCCCTCCGGTAAGCCGCTTGATCTTGATTGTATTGGTTGATGAACCCGTCGAGACGGGACTCAACCGCTGAAAGGCGCCTATCGAAGTTTGCCCCCGGGGGCTCGAAATCGGAATCCTCCTCCTCATCCTCAAATTCTTCCTCGTCTACATCCATCATGGGGTCATCGGGAGCTTCCTCGGCCACGTTCTCCTCGTGAATAGGACGGTCGGGGTGAGCCACGCGCATTTGGCGCTCACTTAGAGTTGTGGACGTGCCGCCTACGGGGCGAGGAAGTCAAATTTGGTTTCCGGGTTCATCCACTCCCGCATCCATCAAGAGCTCCGTAATGAAACGGGCGTATGGGAGTGCCACCTTGCCATTTTCGTCATAGGCGGCATTGAGGATATCCGCGTAGAAGACTTGGACAAGGTTGATGGTGCTCTCGGGGTCCAAAAAATAGTAGAGGAAATTGGCGTGACGGGACCGGACCACCGAGTCATTGGTGGTTTGGTGGATGGCACCACAAACAATGATGTGAGTGAAGCGGACCGTGGCGGCCAAACCACCAATGGGGAAGGATTCGCGTGTCCATTCCGCCCCGGGTGCCATGCGGGCAACGCATTCGTCTTTTGAGTGTGGGGCACCATTATTGGGGTATTGGAAGGGCACGGGGAGGATCACCTCTTTGGCACGCATTTTGCGTGCAATAATAGCTGCCGAGAAGGGAATAGTGATACCGTCGAGATAAGCCTCGTGAAGTGTGGAAGATTTGCGAACCAAGGTCGCATAGAATTGACGAATGGCGGTATCAAAAACGTTATTGCACGTCGGGGCGAGGAAAGAGCACCACCCACGGCGGTCAAAAAGGGCAGTGACTTCGCCCGGAAGGGTGTTCCAATCCACGAAGCGCTCGATGTGAATGGCGCGCGTGGCGGAGAAGTAGATCTCGGACCAATGGCGTTCTTGGACGCATTGGAATACCCCCCTACCCGGGTCATCAAGTATGGTGGTCTCATCATATTTCTTTGGGCGGGGAGCGGGGCGGCGCGGCATTTTGATGGAAAAGAGGGAGAGAGAGGGAGAAATTATGGGAGAAAATATGGGAGAGAAGAGAGTGAGGGAGAATGTTTTGGTGTGGAAAATGGAGGAGAGGTGGGGTGTATTTATAGGTGTGAAGGGGTGTGTTTTTGGTGGGAAATATGAAAGGTTGGGAAGGAGAGGGTGGAGGGAATGAATTGGGATGAATTTGGGAAGGAGGGAAGGATTTGGAGGGAAGAAAAACGAAGGGGGAAGAAGGGGGAAAGAATGGAGGGAAAGGGAATGAATTTGGAGAAGAAGGGGAGAAGAACCTGACAAGTACATGCGAACCGGTTAGGGGGTACAGCGAACCGGTTCGCCCCTCCGAACCGGTTCGGAGGTACAGCGAACCGGTTCGGGGGTACCAGGCTGGTCCAATCGCTGAAATTCACTCTTCTCTCTATTTCTAAGTGCTCTCTCATCCCCTAACTTGTGCATAATGCCTCTAAAAACCTTCTAGACCCTCGGGCTCTCAAAAACTTCCTCGAATACGACCTCGAAAAGCGTACTAGCACCCTCGAAAAACGTGCTAACCTATCTCTCATGCAACGCAGGCTCCGAACTCCTAACTAACCTATTTACACACGACTATTTTACACACAAAATCACCCCATACACGTCGGGGGTGCGACGACCTCACTTGCTTAGCTCAATTGACCCCGTAAACAGGGTCCGACAACCAAATCGTGTCGACCTTATCCACAAACGCCTCTAGGTATGGCTTTAGGCGTTGTCCATTTACCTTGAACGTGTTTTCCCCTTTTAAATCGTTTAGTTCAACAGCTCCATGGGGAAAGACGTTCTTTACGACGAACGGGCCAGACCATCGTGACCGCAGCTTGCCTGGAAAAAGGTGGAGCCGAGAGTTGTATAGAAGAACTTTTTGCCCGGGATGAAACTCTTTTCTTCGAATGATGCTATCATGAGCAAGTTTCATCCTCTCCTTTGAAATATTGGCGTTCTCATACGCATCATTGCGTAGTTCTTCTAACTCAATCAATTGTAGCTTACGGGCTTCACCGGCGTTGTCCAAGGCATAGTTCAATTGCTTAATTGCCCAATACGCTTTGTGTTCGAGTTCAACAGGGAGATGACAAGGTTTGCCATACACAAAACGGAAAGGGGACATTCCAAGTTGATTTTTAAACGCGGTACGATAAGCCCAAAGTGCATCGGTCAATCTAAGGGACCAATATTTCCGAGTAGGATTGACGGTCTTTTCAAGAATGTTCTTGATCTCCCAATTCGCTAGCTCGGCCTGCCCATTCGTTTGTGGGTGATATGTCGTCCCAACCTTGTGGACGACCCAATACTTTCTCATGAGCTTCTCAAATGGCCTATTGCAAAAGTGCGTGCCATTATCGCTAATTATCGCTTTCGGTGCTCCGAAGCGAGAAAGTATGTGTTCATGTAGAAACTTTATCACCACTTTGTTGTCATTAGTCCTAGTAGCTATAGCTTCTACCCATTTAGAAACGTAGTCTACCGCGACTAGGATGTATAGGAAACCAAAGGATGGGGGGAAGGGGCCCATGAAGTCAATACCCCAACAATCGAATATCTCAATGATGAGTATGGGGGTAAGGGGCATCATGTCGCGTCGAGAAATGGCTCCCATTCGTTGGCACCTATTACATGACTTGCAAGCGTCATTTGCATCCCGGAAGATTGTGGGCCAATAGAGGCCGCATTGCAGAATTTTAGCGGCCGTCTTTTTCGTCGAGAAGTGGCCTCCACATGCTTCCGAATGACAAAACTGGATGACCTTTGGAATCTCGTCATCCGGTACACATCGTCGGATGATTTGGTCGGCGCAATATTTAAAAAGGAAGGGATCATCGTAAAAGAACATGCGCGACCAATTAAGAAACCTCTTCTTATCTTGCGGTGTCCAATCGGGAGGGACGGCTCCCGTGACTAGATAGTTTACTATGTCCGCAAACCAGGGATAGGAAGAGGTGGCAAATAGTTGCTCATCCGGAAAGTGCTCGTCTATGGGTATGGGATCACTAGGTACGTCGGACGAGAGCCGAGATAAGTGGTCGGCTACGACGTTTTCTACTCCTTTCTTGTCTTTGATGGAGAGATTAAACTCTTGTAGGAGTAGGATCCACCTTATGAGGCGCGGCTTGGCGTCTTTCTTCGTAAGTAGATATTTTAAAGCCGCGTGGTCGGTGAAGACAGTGATAGGAGAACCAATAAGATATGATCTGAACTTATCAAGGGCAAAGACTACCGCTAGCAACTCCTTCTCCGTGGTAGAGTAGTTGAGTTGAGGTCCGGCAAGGGTCCGGATAGCGTAGTAGATGACATGAGCTTGCTTATCTTTACGTTGGCCCAAAAAGGCCCCAATCGCGTAATCGCTTGCATCACACATAAGTTCGAACGGTAGGGACCAATCCGGAACTTGCATGATGGGAGCGGACACGAGCATGTTCTTTAATTTATCAAAGGAGTTTTGGCATGCCTCGGTCCACTCAAACGGGTTATCTTTCATGAGAAGGTTGCTTAAGGGTCTAGCGATAGCGCTAAATTCCTTAATGAACCGTCGATAAAACCCGGCGTGACCCAAGAATGAGCGAACGTCTTTAAGCGATCTCGGTGGGGGAAGGTCAGCTATGACATCTATCTTAGCCCTATCAACTTCTATGCCCTTGGATGATACTATGTGACCAAGAACTATTCCCTCAGTGACCATGAAATGGCACTTCTCCCAATTCAGCACTAAGTTCTTGTCCACACACCGGGTAAGTACTTTTTCCAATTTTTCTAAACATTGATCGAAAGAGGTGCCAAAAACGCTGAAATCGTCCATGAACACCTCGAGTCCTCTCTCGACCATGTCGCTAAATAAGCTCAACATGCACCTTTGAAAGGTCGCGGGTGCATTACACAAGCCAAATGGCATACGTTTGTAGGCAAACGTACCAAAAGGGCAAGTGAACGTCGTCTTCTCTTGGTCAAGTACATCTACCTCAATTTGGTTATATCCGGAATAACCATCAAGGAAGCAATAATAAGGGTGACCCGCAACTCTCTCAAGCATTTGATCAATGAATGGCAAGGGGAAATGGTCTTTTCTTGTTCCCGCATTGAGTTTCCGGTAATCAATGCAAACACGCCAACCGGTGGTGGTGCGTTGGGGAACAAGCTCTCCCTTGGTATTCTCAATCACAGTTATACCCGACTTCTTCGGGACAACTTGAATAGGGCTCACCCATTTGCTATTCGAGATTGGGTAGATAATCCCGGCATCCAATAGTTTGATGATCTCGGTTCTCACAACTTCTTTCATATTGGGATTCAGTCTTCTTTGCATTTCTCTAGAGGGCTTGACATCCTCTTCGAGATGAATCTTGTGGGTGAAAATCAAAGGACTGATCCCTTTCAAATCAGCTATACACCAACCAAAAGCACCCTGGTGCTTCCTCAGAATTCTCATCAATTTGCCCTCCTGCCCTTCGTCTAGGCTAGAGGAGATAACAACAGGAAATGTCTCATCCTCTCCTAGGTATGCATATTTGATATGGGAGGGGAGTCTCTTTAATTCGAGGGTTGGAAATTTTTCACTGGAGGGAGCCATATGTGTATCCCTCGGAGGTAGTTCCTCGAATCTAGAAACCCAATCAATCTCTCTCACGTCCTCGTCCGACACACTCTCATCGAGTAATTCTCTCAACTTTCCAACATCCCTCTCGAAGTGGGTATACGTCCCCTCACACTCAAAGCTCGTCGCTAAACATGACTCTAAGGCGTCGCCACAAAAAGTTTCTTCGAAGTACTCTTCTACTACCTCATCTATGAGGCTCACCGCGTGAAGATCATCTTCCTCCCCTGCATTTTGGGCTACGTGGAAGATGTTGGTTTGCAAGGTCATGTTCCCAAAGGTGAGTTGCATTCGCCCATTTCTTGTGTTGATGATTGCATTAGCTGTAGCTAAGAAAGGGCGACCAAGGATGATGGGAACATGGTTGCTTGAGTTAAAGGAGGGCTCCGTGTCCCAAATGACAAAGTCTACCGGGAAGTAGAAAGTGTCCACTTGGACGATCACGTCCTCGACTATGCCTCGTGGAATCTTCACTGATCGATCCGCCAATTGGAGAGTGACCTTTGTGGGCTTGAGGTCGCCCAAGTCAAGTTGCCTATAAATGGAGTAAGGAAGTATGTTTACACTTTCTCCCAAGTCAAGTAAGGCTTTCTCAATTTTATTATCTCCAATGATGCATGATATGGTGGGTGCACCGGGATCTTTAAATTTAGGCGGGAGATCATTTAGCAGAATGGAACTCACGTTCTGAGCTAGAAAGACGTTCTTTTTAACTTTCATCCTCCTTTTTACAGTCAACAAGTCTTTGATAACTTTGCCGTAGGCTGGAATTTGTTTGATGGCATCAAGGAAGGGTAGATTCAGCTTCACTTGCTTTAGAACTTCTAGCACTTCATCACGTGGAGTCCCTTTTTGATTAGGAATCAATCTTCGAGGAAATGGTGCTGCGGAGGGTGGTTTAACTACCACCTCAGGCTCACTAGTGTTTTCCTTATCACTCTCGTCCAAGGGGACATCTTCGGCCTCTTTCGTGTCGGGAGAAATCTCCTTGTCTTTTGTTGTGTCGTGTGAAGGAGGTGATAAATCAATGACTCTTCCACTACGAAGAGTGGTCACTGCTTGACATTGCTCCTTATGTTCAGTGGATGTGGAGCTAACACTAGTTTGACCTTGAGGAGGTCGTTGGCCTTGGGCAGGGAATTTTCCCTTCTCTTGAACACTCAACGAGGATTGTATCTTAGACAGGTTTGCATTTAGGTCGCCAATGAGACGATCATACTTGGCATTGGTTGCGGCCTGGCTTGTGATGAATTGATTCACAGTATCCTCGAGAGTTCTCCGCTGTGGCGGGATATAATTTCCATGATGTGGTGGTGCTTGCACATGTCCTTGCATGTGTGGAGCTTGTTGAAATTGTTGTGGAGGAGGAGGGGCAACATGCGAAGGAGGGTTCATTGCGGCATGTTGTTGCCCGTAGCTAAATCCGGGATGATTTTTCCATGAAGGGTTGTATGAATTCCCGTGCGGGGCACCGAAATTTCCCTTAAAGCCTCCTACACCACTAACTTGCTCTTGTAATATTACTTTGCAGGCGGGTATCGTCGGGCATTCCTCAGTTGAATGTCCCGCCTCACAAATCGCACACACCTTTTCGACGGGATTCTTGATAGATCCTACTACCTCGCATAAATCTCGAAATCCTTTCTCAAGGGAGTCCAACCGACAGTCCGACATAGAGGTCTTATCTATTTGGTGTAGGCCGGACGCCGATGGATTGGTGGTCGCTTGACGATTTCGATTCTGAGCATTGGGATCAGAAATATCCCAAGATTGGGTAGTCTCGGCGACATACCTCAGATGAAGCTCAGCATCGTGGCAATCTAGCTCGATAAACGGACCACTACCCATGGTTTCAATGAGTTGCTTGGAGTTAAGGTTCAACCCATTATAGAGGAAGGAAATGATTTGGGCTATATCAAATCCATGATGGGGGCATGAAGCAGTTAACTCATTGAAATGCTCATAACATCGATGGAATGGCTCATTATCCAATTGCCTGAACGATTGAATCTGAGCCTTTATGGAGATTGTTCGAAGTGGTGGAAATAACTTCTTGAGAAATCTGGATTGTAACTCGTTCCAAGATGGAATCGAGCTCGGAGGTAAAGACCATAGCCAGGTCTTAGCTTTATCTTTTAGCGAGAACGGGAAGAGTTTGAGGCGAATCACCTTCTGTGTGCAAGTTTGATCGTTGAGGGTATCACACACGTCCTCAAATTCCCGTATATGCAGGTATGCCTTTTCTGAATCCATACCATGATAGTGTGGTAGCATCTGGATCATCCCATTCTTGAAACGGAACTGCCCGGCATTATACGGGAGTATAATGCATCCCGGAGTAACAGTGCGCTCGGGATATAAGAATTCTCTCAACGGGCGGTACGGAGGCTCTTCCTCACCGGTAGTTGCATTACTGTGCTGCGACATCTCTCTCTCACTCGACGATTCGGCGTTCTCACTGGGTGTGCACGACGTGTGTCCTACGAAGGAGAAGGGAGTGTTGCTAGAGATTGAGTGTGACGGTGTGGGAGGTGGGATCCAGAATTGTGGGGCTTGTGGAGTGTGGGGACTATCAAGATTATACTCAACAAGTGGATTTTCGTGAATGCTAGTTGGAGTATTATGGGGTGTGGGAGTGGCTTCAGAATTTTGCATTAAGTTCAGGAGAGATGATGATGAATCTTTTTGTGCTTTTAATTTTTTTTTTTTTTTTTTTTTTTGAATTTTTGGCCAACGCTTTGGATTAACTCGATCTAATCTTAAGTCTACCTCGTTCCCCGGCAACGGTGCCAAAAACTTGACACGACTCAGAATGTGTCTCTAAAGTGTGTACTCTATAGGCTCAAGTGCAAGCCTGTCGTTCAAGTAATAATCCGACAAGTCGGGTATCGATCCTCAGGGAAAAAAGGACAACGGAGTTGTGACGACGGGATAAGACGGAGGAATCCTAACGATGACTCTAAAAAGAAAGGAAAAGATTTGATTTTTGGTTTTTGGGATTGATTACACTAAATGCAATTATGAAACTATAATAAAATATGCAACTAACTAAATTATCTAAATGAAGAATGAAAGATTAAATTGAAATTGCTAAACTTAAATGATGAGAAAAGAGGATGAGAATACAATCCCCCAACCCTAGTGTAATGCAGTGACAACGTTGATCATAAATTTATCCGATTAATTCAAACCCGGAATTTAGTACTCCCAAGCATTATGTATACGAGGTTCAAGCCCGCGTCATACCTAATCTGAGGATGAGTAAATCGGTATCGCGGTAATTACATTCAAATTGTACTCTAAATCATCACGAGTACCCATAGGCAAACGAGATATAAAGATCTACAATTCTTAAGAAATTACGCGATACGATTTAAATTAATCATTAAATTCAGCGGATCGACGTTATACACATGCACTAACACATCAGGTTGGGTTCATGCATCCCAACCTTGAAAAACCTAGCCGGACATGTTAAATGGACTAATGCATGAAATAATGACGTTGCATGTGTAGGAATTCATGATGAAACTGACTAGAAACATGTAACTACGTATTATGAATGCGAAAACAAGTTGAATTTAATGGGAAAACAAAGCATGCAAGAACAATAATAAAGAACAAGAATTTTGAATTAAAACTTGCAAAAACAAACCCGAAACAATGAATTCTTGAAGTAATTTGTTCCCTTGATGTTCCTAGATGTTCCTCTCTTTTTTCTCTATCCAAAACTCTCTGAAAATAGCCCTAAAAGCTGCTCCTAGGTTAATGCACACGTTCCCCACAAGTTTGGAGTCTTTAAAACCTAATAGGAGACTTGGAGATTAATTAGAATAAAATACAAAATTCGCGTGTCAGGTACAGCGAACCGGTTCGGAGGTACAGCGAACCGGTTCGCCCCTCCGAACTGGTTCGGGGTGGGGTTCGCATGTACCAGCCTGGACTTGCTCTCTACACTTAGATTTTTTCTGGATTTTTTCTTCTTTTCTTGGATTTTTCTTCAACTTCAACTGAGCATAACTTTTCAACCGTAGCTCGGATTTGGGTGCCGTTTCTTCTAGTGTTCTCATTGTTCCGAGCTCTTCAACTTCCCAGTTGACTTCTTCTTCCAGATCGGGCTGCAAAATTACCGACATGCCCTTGAACTTGCCTTCTTAGCTTTTCTTGCACAGTCTTGTTTCCTCCTTTGCACTGCTTGCATAATTAACCTGTAAAACCAATAGTAGAAGCACGAAACACGCAATACTCACCAAGAAGGTTAGAAGCATAAAAGTGAATCAAATCCATATATGTTACATCATTCGGGTTCACAAAAGTACTGAAATTAGGGGGATAAATATACAATATTTATGCTCAATCAGTCCTAATACATATTATGGGTTTACATGACCCAACGGGGTGGGGGTTTTGTCAAATTAATGATCGTTTATGGGGGTATTTCTAAATAAAAAATTATCTTAGGTAGGAAAGTGAAAAAAAAACATAAAAACAACAGGGAGAAGATTGATAAACATGATCAAAACTTTGGGTCAATTAAATTTCGTAGCATTTTAAACAAAACGAACGCTATTATTCTGTTTCTTAATGCTCAACATTTTACACAATACGCATCAATCAAATGGAAAAAGTTTACTTTAAGAACTAATTAAACAACACGAGAGAAACTATTTAAACAAGTTTTAAAATATAAAAGATATATATATAGTAAATAAATAAAAAGTGCAAAATTAAACATAAATACAATAATGGGGGTGGGTACCTTTGAGTAGTGCAAATTATGGGAAGTCACCAGTAATCCCTGCATAACATTCACCCGATTTGAAGTGATGGAATCTATTCGAATATCAGATAAAAAAATCACATCCCATGACCATCGATACATGTGTTTATGAACTCAAGTGCGTTCTCTAGTAGCCCTATACGTGCGTATATATCAATCATATAATTGTAGTGACCGATAGTGGTCTCCACCCCATACTCAGTTTTCATCATTTCTAGATATTTTTTAGCTTCTTCGATTAAACCCGAATAACAACACATAGTAAAAAATGATGTAAATGTAATCTCGTTTGACATTAGACCATAAATATACATCTTTCTAAAAAGAGTTAACACCTCGGAAGCATCACCGTGATAAGCATAACCAACAAATATAGTTGGTTTGTTTCAAAATATTCTTCTATAAAATTTTAAACTTGAAGCAATATTGGTAACACTGGAGTGTTTGGGATGGTTAACAATTTCAACATGTCAAATAATATTCAACACGTAAATAGTATTCAAATGCCTTCTTCGAATAGTTACCCCTAGAAGTTACACAAAATTAACTCGATTGAAAAAGATAACACAACATTAAGTTTTAACACAAAGTAAAAAAAAATTATCCATATTGAGTATTAACATAAAAAGGAAGGAAAAAAACTAACGCCGGAACTGTGTTCTATCAAACAAATGTTGACAAACTTTGTAAAATGAAAAGAAAATAAATGTGCAGTAAATAAAGGCCAATTAGAAATTTACCTGGGAGTTCTAACCTCTCTACAAAATTGCCTTTGAGAACTCAGCATTGAGACCAAACTTGCAATGGAGCAATTTATATGATCACTCCGCTTTATGCTTCGTGTCAAAACAAAACCACGGAAATCAGAAAATAAATACACTCATCCAATGTGTAAACTTAATGACATAGATATAAAATTTTCCTCGCAATCCATTTAAAATGCGCAAATGAAGATTAATATGAGTCTTTATGTTCGTTGTTTAAATATAGGAGGTTGGGGTGGGGGTGTTTAGTAAGTATACATTGGGAAATAAAGAATAACATTTCATTTACTCCAAAATTCCTACCAAACAAGTCTTTGAAACAACCCATCGAACAAAATCATGTTACTGCTACATGCACATGCATGATCAAACCATAAAACAAAATCTCAAAACAAATAGTACATGCTGAAATACAAACCAAATTCCTTATTAAAGACAATTCCCTCCATTAATCAATTTACATGAAAATATTTCATAAATCCTATAGAATAGCACAATGAGTATATATCAGTAACTCCTACTATCCATTTGTTGAACTATCCAAATACCGGTTACATATATAGCAGTAATTCTTACTATCATTTGCTAAACTAACCAGATACATATTCTCCATTGCAAATGAGATATGCACAATATAGTCACCTACAAAACTATAGGAAACGAAAACTATTATCCAAAAATTCATTTGTAGATAATACAATTTATAGTCTTTTAGTGTATATGTTTTTATTAATTTTTCTTCTATACTTTTCGAGATTTAGACAACATAAAAGAATTAAACACCACATCTACTAATATATCTTTATTATACATTATGTTTACATAACACACATAAAAATGGGGGGGGGGAGGAAATAGAAGAAAAAAAATAATAGACTACCATTATAACCAAAGCAATGATGGGTTTTAACAAGTACTCACATGGATACTTTTGGAGACAAAAGTTTTCAACAACTTGGAGACAAAAAATTTCAACAGCTTAACTAGTCATCCTTTTCCAACCCCATAAATTAACATTGAGCAAAGAAACAATATCTACTTGAAGACTCAATCATGTCAAAGACTACCTAGTATTTACTCTTAACTACTATCCTTTGAGATTGATGATTTTAAGTACGATTAAACATGATACATTTCTAGACAAACATGCTTATTAGTTCCAAAATTATCAAACAAGTAGTATAATCACGCACAACAAGAACTCATGGGAACTGGATATCAGACATATTCATTCAGAGTCCAATTGGATGAGAACTGCATAGTAGACATATTAAGATGGGAAGGATGCGATTTTAAATTATATGTTGTTCAGAATAAAAAGTGTTCGGAAGTATTGAACTGTTAAAGAGTGTATATTGGTTTCCAGGAGAGAACAATAGAGTTTGTAATGAGGGAATAAATTTCCATATCTAATTAATTTGAAGAAACAAAAGGAAAAAATCAACAAAGTTCATAATACATAGCATGAAAAAGATATCATCTACTCCTATAGAATAAAAGAATGTAGATGGAGTAAGAAGAAAGAATATAAGAGGCGTACACCATTACTTACATGTAATGGTGAGCAGGTACAAAGTACAAAAATGTGAAATAACTCAAAATTATTGACAAAAACATAATTTGTAGCAACTAATTAATAGATATTACTTACAAAATAAAACCACTCAATACAACACTGAAACTATACAATCAACACCACAATCTTGGTTCATAACTTCAACGATTCACACCCAACTCATAAATGTAACTAACTTTAAGCATCAAATTATGTCAAACATCAAGGATTTCTTAAACATCAAACTTTAAAATAAAAGATTAAGAATAAATAAGGAACATATTAACACCTATTTAAACCGAAATTCAAACATATAACAACCATATTACAGAAATTTAAACCCCCAAATCTTAGGACACAAAAGAACTATTAAGAAGTCCACTAAAGAACAAATTTGTTCGCCTAAATTTGAAAAAAGGCGAACAAATAATTTATCTAAACATAAGCAACCCTATAATGAAAAACTAGAAGATAGATTATAACTTGAGTTTGTGTCCCTTATGTTTTTATCTTGTTTGTGGAATTGGACATAAAAGTTCCGCGTACGAAATGCAAAACATAACATAATCTTCAACTAATATTTATTTGATTATAAGGTTCTTTTCAATTCTTTTCAGGATAAAACTAAAAAGAATTCAGAACTAATTGAAAACAAATTGACATTCTTTACAAATGAGTAAGGTGTTTCCAAAGAAATTAGCGGAGGGCTTTAATAATATTAGTTTACATTTTATTGTTTTCTATAACGCCATATATGATTGAAATAAAAATAAAAACTAACTTTTATTGAAAATTATATATACGTCCACCTTACCTTTATGCTTATCAAAAACCCACACAAAAACATGATTTTACTCAAAAGTATAAACCTTTCAAGTCAATTTCAAGAAACAACCCGTCCCTCTTACAATCCCATAGAGGAAATGCTTAATTGTCGCATAAGAATTTTTCTAATCCTGAAGAAGTACTTTTACCATCAAGTTAAGAAGAAATTTTGGAAACGGTATCTCTTCGCCTTAAAGAAGAGCTTTTGCCATAAATTTGTACATATTAGATACAAACTAAAGGATGTAAAATATTTAAATTTCAAAGTTGAAATTTTATATGGTATAGAGCATAAAAGTGTGGCATTAGTACAACCATTAATTCCCCAATTTCACAATATTTTTTCCCATTTCATCACTGTAACACCCCGTAATTCCAAGGACATGGAATTTAATTATTTTCGGGAGAAATAGAACTTAATTAATTTGGAGAATTCAAATTTATGAATCAGTGAATTTATTTAAGTCGTAGGAATTATTTAAATTGGTGAATTGACATTTAATTAATTCAGAGCATCTTTGGATTTTGCATTTATCACATTTTAAGGTTTAAATTAGAGAATATTATAAAGTATTTCAGATGTAAATTCTGAGTACACGGTTGATTTTGGATAGGTCAATATAGTCAGAAAATGTACCCGGGGTGGTAAATGGGTCACGGGGTATTTTTATGCATGATCGGGCCCACACGGGAGTATTTGGGCTATTTTAATCAGGCCCATAAAAGGAAAACGGGATTAGCACTTTATAACCTAAAAGTGAGAGTTTGGGGCAGCCATAACTCATTTTAGAATTCCTAAATCTGTAGAGGAGGGAAAAGGGATTTGAGGAGCTTTTGGGGAGCCAATTTGGAGGAAGATTTAGGTGCTTGTGTTAAACCTATGATCTTCATCAAAGGATTCAGACGCTACGAATTTATAAGGCAAGTGGTTAAATTCCTTCAATGTAAATTGGTGATATTCAATTCATATCATAGTAGGTGTTATACAAATGATTTTTGGATTGGATTAATACAAATTGGGTTTTGACTTGGGGAAGTCACGAATCATGTTTTTGGGTCTGTTATGATAAGGGCTTATGAATTCTATGCTGTGAAGAAATTATAGGTTAACTAGAGAAATTTATTGATAGCAAGTTGGGGAATAATCATATGTATTCATATCTTTATTATCAATTGGAGAAAGAAATTGGGAATTAAAATATTGGGACTTGTTTTGATTCGTAAGAATTATTGTGTAAATTCTGGGTAAGAAGATCCACAGAAGCTGTTAATAGAGATTTTGTCCACGCCACCCGGTAGAATATGGCGTTTTCTAACTTTTCTGCTCTAATACGTTTTTTCCAAAACGGCCTCAAAATGCCCCAAAATGGCATTTTAAAAAAACTAGGCAGATTGAGTAAATTGAAAACCTGTGATTAATAAATGTGCAAAATTTATTAAGGAGAATTTTGAATAATTAATTGGGGATATTGTATTATGGACCAAAGGGGTGTTCTGATATTTTGGTTGACTGACACCATAATAATAGATTCATTAATGTGGGATTAATTAATTAAAGCTTCTTGCTGGAATCATTTATTATAGAATGATATAATAAATTGTTAAATATTATTTAATTAGGAGCGTTCTCTTTATAATGGAATTTTGTGGAGTACGTTTTAAGATATGGAAATTCGGGCCAGATGAGCGAGTTCGGTACATTGGTTGTGTGACACCAAGGAGATATTAAATTAATTAATGAGTATATTAATTAAAATAGAGTCGGACCATAGACTCGGGGAGATGATAAGTTAATTAATGGGTATATTAATTAAATTAGAGTCGGACCATAGACTTGGGGAGGTATTAAATTAATTAATGGGTAAATTATTTAAATAAGAGTTGGACCATAGACTCGGGAATATGTTGGCTAGTGTTACAGACTTTGTACATGGTAAAGCCCAGATTACAATATATATATATATATATATATATATATATATATATATTGTGTATTCATAAATACCGGTGCCTAGGTATTTATTTAGAAGTATATGCTCTAGTGCTATTGGGGGAGGTTGCACGATGTGGGTGAATCCCCTAGCTTGAGGAGTAGGGCGAGTATATCCCCCGGTCATAACGTCCAAATAGAGGTGGGCATTGAGATGATTGTCTTCACACTCGGGGGAATATGACCCCCTCCAATACGTTTATATTTCTATATTCTGATTCGACGGTGGCTAGCTGTCTCAGAAATTCAAGTGGGACTGAGTAGACCTGGGATGATAGCACTTTAGAGAATGGATCCGGTGAGGTCTTACTAAGAAGGATGGTTTTAATTATATTCAACATATGTGTGATTGTGGAATATAGTTCTACGTATATAATGGAGTAGATAATTATATATGGGTAATTAAATACATCAAGAGAATTTGTATTACTTATATAACTAGTAAATGTTATATGGCTTTTAGGAGCTGTTTTATTGATATTCAACATATGTATAATTATGGAATATAGTTCTACGTATATAATGGAGTAGATAATTATATACGGGTAATTAAATACATGAAGAGAATTTGTATTACTTATATAACTACTGAATGTTATATAGCTTTTAAGAAAATGAATAATTAAGTTAATGCGATAAATAACTTATGAAGTAAAGATAAAAATTACTCGGGTTAGAGTAGAGCTTAAGGAGTTTCATGACAAGGCTAGTTAGACGGGGTAGTGTAACCAGGAGGGTCAGGAAGAAAGCGTTAAGTGTGCACCCTAGAGGAGGGGTGAGTTGTATCTCCAGGGAGTGATACACTAACTTATATAAGAAGAGCATTCATACATTTTAATAATTGCATCTTAATTCACTTGCAAAATATTTTCAAAAGGACTTTGGGCTCTGACCCGTACTTTCAAAATATTATCAAAACCTTTTAGGTATGTAGTAACAGGGATGCCAAACTTGAAGATCTATTCCAGGGATGCGTAGCTGCAACAGGTGTGAATGTTGCAGGATTTGGACATAGACGCTTCAGTAATTTCATTCTTAGAGTAGGATGCAACTTGGTATTTATTTTGGGCATGTTACCCCAACTATTTTCATTACAGTTTACTATTCTTTGTTGGATTATATTAGTGGATGTTGGTTTTCTACCGATAGTTTATTCGGCCGGTCATTTATTGATTTATTAAGTTTTGCTTTAGATTCATGGTTTGCGTGAATGGTTTATATTGATATTTTTATGGTTGTAGTTGTTAAATAAAAAGATTAAAATTTTGAAATTACCTTTTGAATACTAGGTGGTTAGTAAGTATTAAAAAAAATTCGATAGTGATGCTAAGAATGAACCATATGAGATTCCTGTTTTAATTTGATATAGGACTGATCACCCGGTATTTTGTTGGGCGGGGCTCACAGATGGTATCAGAGCATCAGTGAGAAAACTCGCTTATCAAAATAAGAGGTGGCCAACATGGTACTCCAATAATAACAGGAATCATAGATGGAACATTCTCAGCATCAACATAAAATAATAAGCGTACGAGGTAACCACCCATATTTTGAAAAACGGATTGTCAAAATAATAATTGTAATTTAAAAGAAACATTTGAACTAATTAATTTATAAGAAGGTGGAAACCCAAAAAGACTTATATTACATCCGCAACAATTATACAATAAAGGAACCTAAATATGCTATCGGTTAACAGTCTTTACAAACCATAAATAACAAGTTCATAAGTTATATAATACATTTCATTAAACAATTACAAAAGCTTTAGGCCACACGCCCGAATAAACAACCCGATCACAACTAGAGTACAAAAATGGAGGCGTCTATATCAAAATATCCTATAATCGTCCGCAAAGTATTACGGCTCCAAAACACCGGAATAGGAAAGTCAGAATGGGCGTCCTTGCGGTGGAGCACCTGAGCGAATAAAAGATTCATGCAAAATAAAAATATGAACGGGTCAGGGCCTGGTTTTATATGATAACTATATGAATAAAGAGTGTGACAGTTATGAGAAATTAATTATCATTGACAATGATAAGAATCTATATACTGAATCTAGAACATAAACGAAAGCAATTTGGATGACCAAGAGTTTAATTCAATTATACAAGAAGATATGAATAAATATGTGACAACCCGCAATCCGAGATAAGGGGTGGCCAGCCCGATACTCAAACGTAACAGGAATCATGGATGGATATCATTTTCAGCATCACAAATATAAACTGAGTATACGGGAAAACCACCCAATAAATCAGAAAACGGGTTGCCAAAAAATGTAAAATTTTAAAAATGCGGTTATGAAAATTTAAACTAACAACCCAGTCTGACGAGCAAGTGGAATTCCAAAAGATAACATATAATATAACTAAAATGAAGGTACACAAGTGGACCGAATAAGCTGTCGGTCCACAGCTACATAAGACAACGTACAACAATATAAAAGGTCTTACATAGTACAACCATTAATCAAATACAATTGTTTGGGCCACACGCCCGAGGGACAAGACCCGATCATATCTAGAATAACAAGAATGAAAGCGTCTAATACAACATCCTGTAATAACCCGCAAAGTCTTACAGCTCGTCGAAGGTGCAAGGAACTTGGAAAAGTCAAGTCGGGCATCCTTGCGGTGGAGCACCTGAGCGGATACAGTAATATATATACAACAAAGAAGTAAACCGGTCAGGGCCGGATTCTATATGATTTCTAGAAGAATAAAAAGCATGATAGATATGAACAGTTACACATAAATGATGAGGATGATAATATGACATGCTATCTACAATTACAAGCAAGGATAGAAGGTAAAGCACTTTAATTTAAAACCCTACCTTAATATACAATTTCTATTTCCTTCAGACATTCCTTATTAGGATATAAAACCATATATTCGGTTAAGTCAAGAAGTTATAATTTCTATTCATTAATTAAAACTCCCCATTTTATCTTTCCATTCCTTATTAGGAATATCATTTACATCAAGTGCTCTTTATGGCACATATATTATTCCCGTGCTCTTCTTGGCACACATTTATGCTCTTTATGGCATTTCATACGCTCTTTGTGGCGTTTATCAACCATCAAGTCCAACTTGATGAAAATATAGTTATATTCATATACATATAACGATATCTAAGACCGCCCGTCCGGGTTTCCCCACTGTGCGCGCCCCTAAATGACCATCATCTTCCAGGGCCTAACATAAGACAACCTGGGCACCTATCGGAACACGTCGGGAAGCGGCCATGAGCCTACGGGGTAGTCAAGACCACACCCGGAATCTCCTACCCATCGCAGAAAAATATAACAATAAGCGCTCCCATGGCCTAGGACTATATCCAACCTGCATTCATTAGCCAGGGGGCTTCACCTCACGAGCGAACTTCCCTTATGATAAGCCATTTTATTTATCATAACGAAAATCAAGTAAACCATTATTTACCGGTTTCAGGATTAAGTAAATTATCATTTACTAATATCAATACCATTTCCATTAATCATGTGATTGGTTCTTCATTATTAAACCTAACATCATTAAACAACGGGGTTCGTTCTAGTTGAACCTATTATCTTTTAAACACCTATGGGTTCATTTATGCGAACCTAATTCCTATCGAATATTATCATTTATTTTACCTCGAATTACAATTCTAGGCTAGGTCTCCAAATGATCATTATGATCCTAGAAATTTCCCAAGTTCATATAAATTTGATAAGCCTATAAGTCTCCAAGTTTGAGCATTTAACTTCCAAACTTCTAAAAGTTTGAATAAAAGAAGTAATGCCTTAACATTACTTTAGACCTCCCCAAAAATAAACCCCAGATGAACCCATTTCTAGTCCAGGGTAACGACCGAACTCCATAACTACTCTAGGACTCTAAGTTTACTTCTTTAAAGAAGTTTCCTAGGTCCTAATCCTAAAGAATAAGGAGGAAAATTAAAAGAAAAAGACCCCCAAAACTGCTGGAACCGAATCGATTCGCCCCAAGGGCCGAATCGATTCGCCCCAGCGAATCGATTCGCTCTGAAAGCGAATCGGTTCGGACAACAAAATTTAGTTTCTGCAAATGCCAAATTGATTCGGTCTTAATCCGAATCGATTCGGACAACAAGACCTGGGATTCTGCATCTATGCGAATCGATTCGCCCAAGGGGCCGAATCGATTCGCCCCTGCGAAAATGCCAAGAATGGCTATGGAGTCTTGAACTCCAAAATTGGTCCAACACCAAAACCAACCCCAACCGAAGTCATTTACTGCAATTTCTACATCCTAAACACATTCTAATATCACCCTCAACATCATTTATCATCCAAATCCATTTAACATTTCTAAATCATAACAAATTCATAAATATCAAGACTAATTATTCTACTTAAACCATAAATTTGCAAGTAGATTACTTGCCTTGAGGTGGGAAATCAGATTGAGGAAGATAGAAGCACAATCCAAGCTTGAGTCTCCAAATCTCTCAATTTCTCCCAAGTTCTCTTCCTCTCTCTTTCTCTCTTGTATAAAAATGGAAGAATGGGAATAGGGGTGGGAAAATAAAACGGGGCTTAAGTCCCATAAGCCCACTTAAGTGACTAATACACGATAAAAATATACGCGACTACACTATTTAAGCCAAAACCAGTCAAAAGTCCCCAAAATGCCAAAATACAATATGGCACTTATTTTGACTGTCTCACACCTACCGGGACTAACTACACTATCCAAATTATCATTTGGGAATTTTATAACTCATTTTACTTCCGGTTTCATAATAAACCAAAATGCCATTTTTAAATCCTTATGACATTAAAATCACCATATGAACATTTTATCTATTCACGGGGTAACTATACAACATTTTAGTAAATATTGACCTTGACATAACGAATTAATATTTACTCAACATCTACCATTTTATAATTAATTTCTACCCAGTGTAAATAAATATAAAATGGGCTATCAGAAGAGAGGGTTATTACAAAATATTATTAACTAAGAATCACTATATTTCACCTTCTTTCATTTTATCGTTCCGTATCTCATTAGGAAACTTACTAATGCCCTTTAATTCTTAGAGCACTTTATCATACTTTAAGTGCCACTTGAATAAGAATAGTTATATTCAATTATATATAACGATTCTAAGACCGTCCTTCCGAGTTTCCCCACTAAACGCGCCCCTAAATAGCTATCATCTTCCAGGGCCTATCAAACAAGATAACATGGGCATCCTATAACGCAACGTCAGGAAGTGGCCATACACCTTCGACAATGAGTCATAACCACACCCGGAATTTTCTCACTTCGAACAACAAATACAATACATAATAACCGGTCATATGGCCGAGGACTATACTCGCCCTGCATTCATTAGCCAGGGGACTTCACCTCATGCACGTACTTCCCCTATGATAGCATTTAGAGAGGTGTGTTTACGTAAATGATCATTTACATTTTATTCCATTTCAATATATACATCCCATTTTATCCGGAGCCATACGTAATTATACCATCATTATTAACCTTAATGATTAATAGACCTCTTATTCTTTCTCCAAGAATTTATGGTGTTAATATAAGCCACAACGTCTAGTATACCTCAATTTATCTTCTAAAGTCCCCTAGTAAAAATCTTACAACTCCTAGTCTCATATTAATTAACTAAATGAGAATAATACCTTAACAATACTTTGGAAACCCCCAGAACAAGCCCTATTTAATCCATTCCTAATGTAGGTTAGTTAACTAACTCATCTAAGACTCTAGGACTCTAAGTTTACTTTATATAAGAAGGTTCCTAGGTCCTAAGCCTAAAGAAAAAGGGTTGGAATTGAATTAGAAAAATAGTTCAAAACAACAAGATTTCGAATCGATTCGCCCTAGGGCCGAATCAATTCGCCCCAGGAAGCTAATCGATTAGCCCAAAAGCGAATCGATTTGGATGGAGAAGCCAAAATTCTGTCTCAGGCCAAATCGATTTGGCCTGAACCCGAATTGATTCGGATCCCCAGACCTGTAGCCTACCCCTTAGTGAATCTATTCTCCTTAGGGCCGAATCTATTCGCCCTGGCGAATTTTCTAAGAATGGGGCTACAGGTTATGAACCCTAGTTTTTCCCAAACCAATTTCTACTCCAACCAACATCATTAATTCAACCCAAAATCATCATAAATGCATCCTATCTACTATAATCCATTCAATAACCATGTATACCAATTTCTAAGTGTTCAATCTCTACAAATCCCTTAAAACCCCAAAATTTCTAAACCAATACAATTACACAACAATCAATACAATTTATTCACCCTAAACCATATATTAGCAAGTAAGAAAACTTTCCTTGACCTTGAAATCTCAGATTTTCTTTGCTAGCAACAACTCAAATCTTCAATCTCCAATTTTCTTCTTTTTCCTCTCTTTTCTCCACAACTTTCTTCTTCTCTCTAACTCTCTATGTTTAAGAACATGTATTAGGGAAATTAAGAGAATTGGAAGACTAAAAATCGGGGACTAACATTAGTTTCCAACTTAAAATGATAATACTCCGTAAAAATGACTCGTAACTACACATTTAAGTCATAACCAGTCAAAAGTGCCCGAAGACCAAAAATACAATATGGCACTTATTTTGACTATCTCGACTATTTCGGGACTAACTACGCCCTCTAAATTATCATTCGGAAATTTTATAAATCATTTCAAGTTTCGGCTCCAATTAAACCATAAATTCCGTTTAAAGCACACGACACTATAACACATGACATGATGATATTTACATACATATACAGTAAATATGCAACATGCTAGTAAATATTATCTTTTAACTCACTTAATTAAAATTTACTCCATTACCCAATATTTTGTATAATTACTTTACACAGGAAATTAGTATAAAATAAATTATTCAAAGAGAGGGTTATTATATACTCCCCCCCTTATGAGGGAATTTTGCCCTCAAAATTCAGGCGTACCTTACAAAAAGAGATGTGGATACTTTTCCCGCATCACATCCTCACGCTCCCACGTAGATTCCTCGGCGTTGTGATGACCCCATTGGACACAAACCAACGGTACCACTCTAGATCGTAACCTACGTTCCCCATGGTGTAAAATTGCAACTTGTAGTTCCTCGTATGAAATATCGGGTTGCAATTCGATATCATCTAGAGGAATATGCCAGTGAGCTCCTTCACATCTCTTGTACTTTTTCAATGATGAAACATGGAACACATCATAAATTTGTTGTAAGTGTTCGGGCAAAGCAAGTTGATACGCTACCAGGCCTACTTTAGCAATTATGGGAAAAGGTCCAACGTAGCGCGGTGCAAGCTTTCGTTTCTTCCCAAAGCGCATAATACCTTTCATTGGTGATACTCACACCAAAACTTAGTCTCCAACCTCTAGCTCCACATGCCTTCTATTTGCATCGGCATAACTCTTTTGATGATCTTAAGCTATTCGGATGCGATTTCGAATGAGTTCAATCTTCGAAGAAGTGTTTTGGATCATTTCAGGTCCAAGAATTTTGTTATCCCCCACCTCCAACCAATAAGTGGGCAATCTACAAGGTCATCCATACAAGGCTTCATAGGATTCCATCCCGATGGTGAATTGATATGAATTATTATAAGCAAATTACCCCAAAGGGAGATATTGTTCCCAACCACCTTTGAAATCAAGCACACACATTCTAAGCATATCCTCCAACATTTGGTTGACTCTTTCCATCTGCCCATCTATTTGAGGGTGATAAGAAGAACTCAATTTCAGTTTGGTTCCCATAGCTTCTTGGAAACTTCGCCAAAAATGGGAAACAAAAATCTTATCTCTATCGGAGACTATATTTATGGGCACCCCATGGAGTCTAACAATCTCCGCAATGAACAACCGGGCATAATGAGCAGTATTGTAGTCGATACATACCGGTATGAAATGTGCCGACTTAGTCAAGCGATCCACAATAACCTAGATGGAATCATGACCACTTTAGGACGTTGGCAAGCCCGTGATGAAATCCATCGATATGCTCTCCCACTTCCATACCAGAATTTCCAAGGGTTGCAACAATCCCGTCGGTATTTGGTGATCTATCTTAACCAATTGACAAGTAGTACATTGGGAAATGAACTCAGAAATACCCCGTTTCATGCCCACCCATCAATATTAACGATGCATGTCTTGGTACATTTTGTCATTATCGAGATGCACTGCAAACTTGGAACCGCGAGATTCCATCATTACGACCCGCCTTAAATCCCCTTCGTCCAGAACAACAAGTCTCCTGTGGAAACGTAACCCGCCCTCTGAGCTTATAGAGTAGGATTTCGCTCCCTCGGTTAACAATTAGCATATACGGTCTTGCCAGCTTTTGTCTCTACCTTGAGCTTCCACAACTCTCACCACTATAGTAGGCGTAACGGTCAACACTGACATAAATGCCCTAGAAACCGCGTCCTCTTAGCTCAGCTCCTTCCATCTAGCTTTCCATACCGAGGCTAACTCCCCCTCAGGTTTTCTACTCAATGCATCCGCCACTACATTTTCCTTGCCTGGGTGATAGTGTATATCAAATTGATAATCCTTCACGAACTCCAACCACCGACGCTGTCTCACATTCAAATCCTTCTATGAAAATAAATATTGCAACCATTTATGGTCCGTGAAGAGACTAAACTTATCCCCCAGGAGGTAATGTCTCCAAATCTTCAAAGCAAAAACCACAGCCGTAAGTTCCAAATCATGAACCGGGTAATTCTTCTCATGAGGCTTTAGTTTACGTGAGACATAAGCAATGGCCCGCTATTCCTGTTGTAACACTCCACCCAACCTTTGCAACGATGCATCCGTAAAGACTAGATATTCCAATCCCGACCTTAGTAATGCAAGGATTGGAGAAGAAGTTAATCTATCCTTCATCTCATCAAAAGCAAGCTGACAAGGCTCATCCCAAACAAACCTCACCCCTTTCCGAGTTTAATTTATCAAAGGGCTAGCAATTTTAGAAAAACCCTTGATAAATCGGTGATAATAACCAGCCAAACCCAGAAAACTATGAATATCGGTAGGTGTCGTGGGCTGACCCCATTCCCTCACCGCAACCACCTTGCTCGGGTCCATCGAAATTCCCTCAAAAGTAATAATGCGACCCAAGAACTGTACTTCCTGCAACCAAAAACCACACTTTTCAAACTTAGCATACAATTGATGATCCCTTAACGTTTGCAGGACCAACCGTAAGTGAGTAGCATGATCTGCTTCTGTTTTGGAATACACTAGGATGTCATCAATGAATACTATAACAAACTGGTCGAGGAAGTCTCGGAACACCCTATTCATAAGGTCCATAAAAACTGCGGGGGCATTGGTTAGCCCAAAAGGCATAACCAAAAATTCGTAGGACCCATATCTCGTTAGGAAAGCGGTTTTGGACACATCCTTCTCCCGTATTCTCAACTGATGATACCCCATCCTCAAAATGATTTTAGAGAAATACGACGCTCCCTTAAGTTGATCGAATAAATTGTCAATCTGAGGTAAAGGGTATTTGTTCCTGATAGTGACTTTATTCAACTCCTGGTAATCTACACACAACCGGAGAGAACCGTCTCTCTTCTTCACAAATAACACCGGAGCACCCCACGGTGACGTACTACGCCTAATGAACCCTTGTTCCAATAACTGCTAAATCTGGTCTATTAACTCCCTCATCTCAACAGGAGCCATACGATATGGAGCTCTCGTAATCGGTCGCATTCCCTACGTTAAATCAATTACGAACTCAATCTCCCTACTGGGAGGTAAGCCCGATATTTCTCAAAAAAAATCCTCGAATTCCCTAACAACTGAAATTGAATCTAAGGAAACGACTACGTCCCGAGAAGTCTCCTTCATGGCACAGTACAAGTGAGTGTTAGTACCTCCTTCCGTACGAGGCATAACCACTAAAAACATTTATTTCCCCGGAATGGCAAAAATAATACTTTCCCATAGCAATTTACTATCGCATGATACTTTACTAGCCAATCCATTCCCAGGATAAGATCATACCCGACCATATCAAGGACAAGAAAATTGGCCTCAAAACACAAGTTGCCAAGATTTATTCCTACTTGTTTACAAACAAAGAAAATAAGTGATGCATCTCCCATAGAAGATTTAACACTCGTGAAAGTACTCTCTGCAGACTTAATTAACTCTGTAGACTGAGCAAAGCTTCTAGTAATGAACGAGTGTGTCGCACCCGTATCAAATAATACACGACCCACGTGCCCCTGAATGAGAAACTTACCCTCAATCTTCGGCGGTGCTGGAGGGGCCGGAGGAAGCATAGCATCCTGTATGTGATAAACACCCCCATACTGTAGTTGTCCCTGTTGTGGAGGGACAACTGGGTTAGGTACTTGTGGCAGCAACTGGACCTGTGGCTCCTGTGGAACCCTAGGAAGTTATATCCCAATCAACTGCGGACACGCCTTCTTGAAATGACCCGACTCTCCACATAGGAAGCATCGACCCACCATATTCTCCTGATTTAGGCCCCGGTTATTTCTAAACTGCCCGAATCCTTGGCCCGGATGGCCTCTACCTCCAATGCCACCCCGACCCGCTTGTTGCTATTGCGGGGCACCTTGACCATGCCTAACATTATAGCCACCCACATTAAACCTACCAAAACGCTGCCGTTTTGACAACTCCCCTTGCTGGGAGTCCCTTTCTTTTTGTTTATTTCCCGAAGATTGGGACGACGGTAGTAATCATCCTCCTGTCCCATTTCCTCTGGGTTTTCCCGCTTTCCCCACAATTGAAGCCTTATTACCACTTTGGACATACAACCGATGTTCTTGACAATGGAGTAACGCCGCATTCATTACATCCCCAAAAGTTTGCAAAGCTGGATTGCCCAGCAAATGTTGTCGTATCCTCTAGTGTAAACCTCCCATGAACTTGGATACTTTCCTCTCCTCCGAAATCACCTCATCCGGCACAAAACTAGCTAGCCGAGTGAATTCTTCTTCCCCCTCCACAAGTGAATGCTCACCTTGCACCAAATCTTGTAGTCTTCTTCTCATCTCCCTTTGAACAGCGGGAGGGAAATATTTCCTATCAAACAAAGCCCAAAATTCATTGATAGTCATAGTATCTCTCTGCTCTGGATTAGTCATTGATTCCCACCAATGCAACGCAACCCCCACTAATTTAAAAGTAGCAAGGAGTTATTTTCTTTCCTCACTACATTCCACCATGCGCAAATGGCGTTGCATATCCTTTTTCCATTGATTAGCTACTATAACGTCATACCCTCTCTGAAATTATGGGGGATGGACCTTTAAAAAGGATTCTCTAACCCTTTCCCATGGAGAAGGTCCCGTAAGAGCTTCTGCTTCTTGAGCACGTGGTTGTTGGGCTTGTGGCAATTGCTGAACCACAGCAGTCATAGCATCATTGACCGCTTGGGCCATAATATTGGCCACTTCAGCTGCATTTATTGTTCCTTGTGGCGGAGGTGGAGGACCAATATCCTCTTCTACGACCCTGTTTCTTCTAGCGGGGCGACCTCTCTTAGGCGGCATCTGAGATGAAGAAACAATTGAATTAGAATACTTATTAAAAACAATCTATTTTGCAGAAGAGCACAATTATGTGCAAATAAAGAAATCCTAACATTAAGGCTCTGTATGAAAGAACGCTAGGGTAGAACGTGACAAGTATGCATATATCCTAAAGACTCTAGAACCTAATGCTCTGATACCATCTGTGACAACCGGTGCTTATCAAAATAAGAGGTGGCCAGCCCGATACTCCAATAATAATAGGAATCATAGATGGAACATTCTCAGCATCAACATAAAATAATAAGCGTACGAGGTAACCACCCATATTTTGAAAAAAGGATTGTCGAAATAATAATTGTAATTTAAAAGAAACATTTGAACTAATTAATTTATAAGAAGGTGGATACCCAAATAGACTTATATTACATTCACAACAAGTATACAATAAAGGAACCGAAATATGGTATCAGTTAACAGTCTTTACAAACCATAAATAACAAGTTCATAAGTTATGTAAATCATTTCATTAAACAGTTACAAAAGCTTTGGGACACACGCCCGAATAAACAACTCGATAATAACTAGAGTACAAAAATGGAGGCGTCTATATCAAAATATCCCGTAATCGTCCACAAAGTATTACGGCTCCAAAACACGAGAATAGGAAAGTCAGAACGGGCGTCCTTGCGGTGGAGCACCTGAGCGAATAAAAGATTCATGCAAAATAAGAAATATGAACGGGTCAGGGCCTGGTTTTATATGATAACCGGATAAATAAAGAGTATGACAGTTATGAGAAATTAATCATCATTGACAATGATAAGAATCTATATACTGAATCTAGAACATAAAAGAAAGCAATTTGGATGACCAAGAGTTTAATTCAATTATACAAGAGGATATGAATAAATATTATTTACTAAGAATCACTATCTTTCACCTTGTTTCATTTTATCATTCCGTATCTCATTAGGAAATGTACCAATGCCCTTTAATTCTTAGAGCACTTTATCATACTTCAAGTCCCACTTGCATAAGAATAGTTATATTTAATTATATATAACGATTCTAAGACCGTCCTTCCGAGTTTCCCCACTGGACGCGCCCCTAAATAACTATCATCTTCCAGGGCCTATCAAACAAGACAACCTGGGCATCCTATAACGCAACATCGGGAAGTGTCCATACACCTTCGACAGTGTGTCATAACCACACCCAAAATTACCTCACTTTGAACAACAAATACAATACATAATAACCGGTCATATGGTCGAGGACTATATTCGCCTTGTATTCATTAGCCAGGGGACTTCACCTCATGCGTGTACTTCCCCTATGATAGCAGCTATAGAGGTGTGTTTACTTAAATTATCATTTACATTTTATTCCATTTCAATATATACATCCCATTTTATCCTGAGCCATACGTAATTATACCATCATTATTAACCTCAATGATTAGTAGACCTCTTATTCTTTCTCCAAGAATTTATGGTGTTACTATAAGACACCACGTCTAGCATACCTCAATTTAGCTTCTAAAGTCCCCCAGTAATAATCTTACAACTCCTAGCCTCATATTAATTAACTAAAGGAGAATAATACCTTAGCATTACTTTGGAAACCCCCGGAACAAGACCTATTTAATCCATTCCTAATGTAGGGTAGTTAACTAACTCATCTAAGACTGTAAGACTCTAAGTTTACTTCATATAAGAAGGTTCCTAGGTCCTAAGCCTAAAGAAAAAGGGTTGGAATTGAGTTAGAAAAATAACTCAAAACAGCAAGATTTCGAATCGATCCGCCCTAGGGCCGAATCGATTCGCCCCAGGAAGCGAATCGATTCGCCCAAAAGCGAATTGATTTGGATGGAGAAGCCAAAATTCTGTCTCAGTCCGAATCAATTCGGCCTAAACCCGAATCGATTCGGGTTCCCAGACCTGTAGCCTACCCCTTAGCGAATCGATTCGCCCTGGAAAATTTTCCAAGAATGGGGCTACTGGTTATGAACCCTAGTTTTTCCCAAACCCATTTCTACTCCAACCAACATCATTAATTCAAACCAAAATCATCATAAATGCATCCTATCTACTATAATCCATACAATAACCATCTATACAAATTTCTAAGGGTTCAATCTCTACAAATCCCTTAAAACCCCAAAATTTCTAAACCAATACAATTACACAACAATCAATACAATTTATTCAACCTAAACCATATATTATCAAGTAAGAAAACTTGCCTTGAGCTTGAAATCTCAAATTTTCTTTGCTAGCAACAACTCAAATCTCCAATTTTCTTCTTTTTCCTCTCTTTTCTCCACAACTTTCTTCATCTCTCTAACTCTCTGTGTTTAAGAACATGTATTAGGGAAATTAAGAGAATTGGAAGACTAAAAATCGGTGACTAACATTAGTTTCCATCTTAAAATGCTAGTACTCCATAAAAATGACTTGTAACTACACATTTAAGTCATAACTAGTCAAAAGTGCCCGAAGCCCAAAAATACATTATGGCACTTATTTTGACTATCTCGACTATTTCGGGGCTAACTATGCCCTCTAAATTATCATTCGGAAATTTTATAAATCATTTCAAGTTTCGGCTCCAATTAAACCATAAATGCCGTTTAAATCACACGACACTATAACACATGACATGATGATATTTACATACACATATAGTAAATATGCAACAAGCTTGTAAATATTATCTTTTAACTCACTTAATTAATATTTACTCCATTACCCAATATTTTATATAATTACTTTACACAGTAAATTAATATAAAATAAATTATTCAAAAGAGAGGGTTATTACAATCAAGTTCTAGTGTCCGTAGAATGTGTGCGGCATTTTACGTTTCAGAGTAGCACCCTTTGATGTCGAGCCTTATTGTCGGATTGTTATATTCCTTTACGTACCTGCATTCACGTTCTCCTATGATTAAGTATAGTTGATGTGATTTATATACGAGTTCGGTTGGGCTTTGTACACCGAATATTCTTCGGGATGACCAACGAGGGCCATAAGTGTATTACAGAAGGAGAGGCTCTGCAGAAGACATGGAGTATTCTTGAAATGGTGATCGTGTTAGGTGTCACCATGATTGTTGTTCAGACAAGTGATAATAGAATAATCATTCGGGAGCGATAGTCTTCCGAAGCACTATTGTAGATATCGATGGTACAATTTCAGACTCACCCAGCGTAGTTAGTAAGGGGGGGAATTCGGAAGGACCCTTTTGGAAGGGCCATCTTCAAGGATTCAAGTGGTAGAGGATGTGATAAGCCAATGGAAGGAGATAACCCAAAGGAAATTGTGTAGGGTGGCGTGGAGCGGCACCCAAGACTAAATTTCAGGAGAATTTTTTGGCTCAACGGGGCGGTGTAGTAGTGGTAGGTCTTAGTCATCACAACCATGGAGAGATACCATGAATAATAAGGAATTTGGGGTACGGTTTGATCGCTAATCTTTTTATCATCTATTTAACCATAGAGGCAAAGGATATTTCAATACTTGTTTCGAACATCAAGGGGCCACAAAGTGGTCGGTCACGAAGGAGAGCTGACCTGTTTAGCGAACTTGGTACCCGACAAAGGGGTATGAAGAATGAAAAAGGTTCGTAAGTTAATAATGGACTCACAGGTTATAGACAAGCATGGATGATAAATCCAGCCAGGATGATGAGTGCTATAGTCGTCAAGGTTGTATAGTTACGATTTGAGATCAATACTTCTGTGAGAAGGAAGCCAAGAGAGGTTGAGAATTTGATCGAAAGACAATATCGTATTTAACAGTGAAAGTGAGGAACCACAAGGGGGGATACCCAGTCAAGGAACCCATTTATATGAATTAGATTAGTGAAATTCCTACTGAGTTACGGTAGATTCAATCAGGTTCGTCGAGGCCAGCAACAAGTCCCATGGGGCCAGTGAAGCCAAAGGGACAATGGGGGTAGCAATTAGGGTAAAGTCTACCAAGTACGCGAAAAGGACAACCCCAACATGGAGACAGGGGATTAACACAGGGAAGTGTCTTATGTGATATGTCCACAGTGAGTCAGGGGATAGGAGCGGGATGCCCCGCAGGGATAACAGTTAAGAAGTTTTTGGTTCGGTTTGGATGAGAATATTATGTCCAGGAACTATTTGGGCCACCGGTGTGTAGGAAAGTATAAGTATGAGTTTTTATCTTCGAATAAATGGGAGGAATTTTGTGTGACATGAGTGGTCACAGTATTCTTGCTAACACTATATGCACGTGGGATACGAGTTTAGTGTATGTATCGTAGTGTTACTATGGTATATATATTTACTCGGGGTAATAGGGATCTCTTTAGTTTTATCTACAGGGGAGCAGGTGTGAACACTGAGAGGGTGTATTTTACGAGGGTAACTCATTTTAAGAGGTGTTATGATAGTATGATTTTTCCTGGATACTGACTGGTTAGCGATGGGTATGCGATGGTGGGCGGTTACAACAAGACCACAGTATTTGCGGTTCCAGGGTAGGATGCATATTCTTTTGCAATGACTCGCCTGAAAGAGGGTCGAGTTCGCATATATATTATTCATTAAATAGACTCGAGAGGGTATAGTGGTCTAGGGATATTGGATCCCGATGCGTAGGAACCATTATGGATGTTATTCTAGGAATGTCGGGTTTACCGTGGAGAGGAGAGATTTAGTTCATTATTGTTTATACATTGAGAACTTAGTGATAGTGATAGAGTCGTATCGTGTAATGCCTTAAGAGACATCGGCATAGGTGATTTGATTTTTGTGTCGTGAGACAAAATTTTTGATATCTTAGTGTGTATTTATCTTAGTGTGTGTTATGGACACATGGATTTTGATGATCGATAATGCTAGGGAATAGTACATTGGGAAATGTTCTTTTGACCTTTGTTGAAAAATGTTATACGCATGGAGCTTAATAAACTTTGAAAGTAGTGATACGTTATGGGATGCGAGTGCATCGGTTTAAATGTTAAATTATTAGACGTGTAGAGAAAACACTTTAAAATGAGAGATATTTCGATATAGGGCCAGTGGAGTCGGGGTGTGCTATGACAGAATAACTGAGATAACTTACGTACCATGAGTTAATAGGTGGGGTAGTATCGAGAAGAATTAAATTACAAATTGTGGGGTAATCGAGTCACACCGAGAGTGCGGAGATGAGTTTGACATAAGTATTGTTATGTACTAGACGTTAACGATATTATCCTGTGATGTTTGCATTACTGGAGAGACTTCTACTTTCGAGAGTTATGAGGGTAGAGTGGGACACTTTCCAAGTTTCGGTTGGTTAGCGATGGTTTGGAGCTATAGTGGATAGTTATAGTAAGAATTTGTGTTTGTTATACCAGGTAAGGATTATCTTTGCTAGGTATCACCTAAGATAGGGTTTGGATTATATATACGAGTATGTATGTTAAATGTGGCATGATAGGCTTATGATGATATACTTATCTTGTTAATTCGATACCATGGAGTAGGAACGGTTACTAATGCGATTCAGGATGGATAGACTTATTTACAAGCGGGGAGTTATAGCTCAGGATTAATTTTGCGCAAGGAAGCTAGTGATAGTAAGGGCGTGGTATTTTTCTGTTGTCTTTTGTAGCATAAGAGTGGGCCTATATACATTTATGATAAGAGGCGGGTATTTGAGGGTAAGTGCTATGGACTGGGGGCTGAACGGATCTCATCGACCGATAATATTAGGTGGTAGTGTATCGGGGGGGTTCTTTGATTGGATTTCGCATTGCGAGACATCCCACGCATGAAGCTTAGCCCAACGTTGGAAGTGGGGAGATGTTTGGTCATTTGTACATGGGTTGGATACCTCGGTTACTTTACATGTATGTAGTTATAACTGCTATTTCAAAGTTATATTACGGATTAAGGCTAGTATAGTCGGGTAACAATTGTGTGGTTAAGCACGGGTACATGGTGTATGGGCACCTTAGTTAAATAAAGTTATTTTAGCATAGTTCATGATTAGACGTGGGCGAGATAAGTGTAGACATCTTACAGGGATGGTATTTGTGAGATATTCATACCTTCGAGCACTAAGATTATCTTAATTTCGAGGACGAAATTCCTTTGTAAGGGGGAAGTATGCAAAACCCCTTAATTCTGAGGACTTAGAATATAATTATTTTCGGGAGAAATAGAACTTAATTAATTTGGAGAATTCAAATTTATGAATTAGAGAATTTATTTAAGTCGGAGGAATTATTGAAATTGGTGAATTAATATTTAATTAATTCGGAGCATCTTTGGATTTTGCATGTGTCGCATTTTGAGGTTTAAATTAGAGAATGTTATAAAGTATTTCATATGTCAATTCTGAGTGCACGGTTGAGTCCGGATAGGTCGAGATAGTCGGAAAAGTGTACCCGGGGGTGGTAAATGGGTCACGGGGTATTTTTATACATGACCGGGCTCACACGGGAGTATTTGGGCTATTTCAATTAGACCCATAAGAGAAAAAACGGGATTATCACTTTATAACATAAAAGTGAGAGTTTGGGTCAGCCATAACTCATTTAGAATTCCTAAATCTTTAGAGGGGAGAAAAAGGATATTTTATGGAGCCAATTTGGAGGAAGATTTGGGTGCTTGTGTTAAACCTATCATCTTCATCAAAGGATTCAGACTCTATGAAGTTAAAAGGCAAGTGGTTAAATTGCTTCCATGTAAATTGGTGATATTCAATTCATATCATAGTAGGTGTTATACATATGATTTTTGGATTGGGTTAATACCAATTGGGTTTTGATTTGGGGAAGTTACGAATCAAGTTTTTGGGACTGTTATGATAAGGGATTTTGAATTCTATGCTGTGAAGAAATTATAAGTTCACTAGAGAAATTTATTGATTGCAAATTGGGGAACAACCGTATGTATTCATATTTTTATTATCAATTGGAGATAGAAATTGGGAATTAAGGTATTGGGACTTGTTTTGAGTCGTAAGAATTATTGTGTAAATTCTATATAAAAAGCTTCACAGAAGCAGTTAATAGTGATTATGTCCTCACTACCCTGTAGAAAATGGTGCTTTCTAACTTTTGTTCTCTAATACGTTTTTTCCAAAACGACCCCAAAATGCCCCAAAACGACATTTTAAAAAATCTAGGCAGTTTGAGTAAATTGAAAACCTCAGATTAATAATTGTGCAAAATATATTGAGGAGAATTTTGAATAATTAATTGGGGATATTTTATTTTTGATCAAGGGGGTGTTTAGATATTTTGATTGAGTGACACCATGATAAAAGATTAATTAATGGGGGATTAATTAATTAAAGCTTATTGCTGGAATAATTTATTATAGGATGATATAATAAATTGTTAAATATTATTTAATTAGGAGTGTTCTCTTTATAATGGAATTTTGAGGAGTACGTTCTAAGAGATGGAAATTCGGGCAGGTGAGCGAGTCCGGGTACATTGGTTGTGTGACACCAGGGAGAGATTAAATTAATTAATGAGTATATTAATTAAAATAAAGTCGGAGCATAGACTCGGGGAGATAATAATTTAATTAATGGGCATATTAAATAAATTAGAGTCAGACGATAGACTCGGGGAGATATTAAGTTAATTAATGGGCATATTAATTAAATTAGAGTCGGACCACAGACTCGGGGAGATATTAAATTAATTGATGGGTAAATTATTTAAATTAAAGTTGGACCATAGACTCGGGAATATGTTGGCTAGTGTTACGTACTTTGTACACGGTGAAGCCGGGATTGCAATATATATATATATATATATATATATATATATATATATATTGTGTGTGCTCATAAATACCGGTGGCTAGGTATTTATTTAGAATTATATGCTCTAGTGCTATCGGGGGGAGGTTGCGCGATGTGGGTATATATATATATATATATATATATATATATATATTGTGTGTGCTCATAAATACCGGTGGCTAGGTATTTATTTAGAATTATATGCTCTAGTGCTATCGGGGGGAGGTTGCGCGATGTGGGTAAATCCCCTAGCTTGAGGAGTAGGGAGAGTATATGCCCATGTCATAGCGTCCAAATAGAGGTGGGCATTGAGATGATTGTCTTTATACTCGGGGGAATATGATCGCCTCCAATACGTTTATATTTCAATATTCTGATTCGGCGGTGGCTAGCTGTCTCAGAAATCTAGGTGGGACTGAGTAGACCTAGGATGATAGGACTTTAGAGAATGCATCTAGTGAGGTATTACTCGGAAGGCTGGTTTTAATTATATTCCACATATGTGTGATTGTGGAATATAGTTCTACGTATATAATGGAGTAGATAATTATATACAGGTAATTAAATACATGAAGAGAATTTGTATTACTTATATAACTAGTAAATGTTATATGTCTTTTAAGAGCAGTTTTATTTATATTCAACATATGTATAATTGTGGAATATAGTTCTACGTATATAATGGAATATATAATTATATACGGGTAATTAAATACATGAAGAGAATTTGTATTACTTATATAACTTGTGAATGTTATATGGCTTTTAAGAAAATGATTAATTAAGTTAATGCGATAAATAACTTATGAAGTAAAGATACAAATTACTCGGGTTAGAGTAGAGTTCAAGGAGTTTTACGACAAGGCTAGTTAGACGGGGTAGTGTAACTAGGAGGGTCAAGAAGAAAGCATTAGGTCTCCACTTTAGAGGAGGGGTGAGATATATCTGAAGGGAGTGCGAGACTAACTTAAATATAAGAGCATTCATACAGTTTAATTGTTGCATTTTAATTCACTTGCAAAATATTTTGAAAAGTACTTTGATCTCTGACTCGTACTTGCAAAATATTTTTAAAACCTCTTATGTATCAAGCCACGGGGATGCCAAACTTGAAAATCTGTTTCATTGCTGCGTAGGTGAAAGATGTGTGGATGTTGCAGGATTTGGACATAGACTCTTTAGTCCTTTCATTCCTAGAGTAGGATGAAACTTAGTATTTTCTTTTGGGAATGTTTCCCTAGATATTTTCATTTCAGTCGGACTTTGTACTGGTTACTATTGTTTGTTGGATTATATTAGTGGATGTTGGTTTTCTGTCGATAGTTTATTCGACCGGTCATTTATTGATTTATTCAGTATTGTTTTAGATTCATGGTTTGTGTGAATGGTTCATAATGATATTTATATGGTTGTTGTTGTTAAATAAAAAGATTAAAATTTTGACATCAACTTTTGAATACTAGGTGGTTAGTAAGTATTCAAAAGTTTTCGACAGTGATGCTAAGAATGAACCAGGTGAGATTCTTATTTTAATTTGATATAGGACTGATCACCCGATATTTTATTGGGCAGTGTGTCACAAGCACCTCATTAGTTCTTCCCACGATCATAACAAAATAAACATACAAATGATGGAAGGTAACATAAAAACGAAGTAATGTAATAACATATATGATGTTCTGCTATGTATAAAATGGAAGAGGGAAGATAAGGGTTATAAATCTTAGTTTTAAGGCAAGCAAAAATAAAATCGATGATAAAATTGTGAGGTCAAGATTTATTCAAAATCACATAAGAATACATACTGATATAAATGATATATACCCCTATTATAATGAAAATAAATGGTTTTGCCTCTTTGGGGGATTTTTCCTCAATTGTGTGTGTTTGATTAATCCTCATGATCTACTTCTTGATTAAATCACGCCTAGTTGCATTTTTAGGGTTTATTTGGGTTAAACTGAATTTAATTATATAATTTCTTATTTGAGCGCACGCGTAATACTCTCTCAAATTGGTATCAGAGAAGGTTACGCTAATCTATCGCGTATTCCTATTTTGGCAAAAATTTTCTAAGATATCAATTTTCTGAAAAATTGATTTTTGAAAACGAGTGTGTTCATAATGGAGAAGTTAACATTGTTTGGAGAGAGAGAAAGTCTTTATGAGAAAGAAAAAGAAGGAAAGAAAGAACTTGAGAAGATAAGATGTTTTGAGTGCAATGGGACAGGGCACAAGAAATTTGAGTGGCCCACTAAACTTAGAAGAGAGCGTAAGAAAGATGCCATGCACACTTCTCTAAGTGTTAGTGTGGATGAGAAGGGTGATGATTGTGTGATCCAAAAAGCTTTTGGAAAGTTGTTTTATCGAGACCATGGAAACAAAAAGGTCTAATAGAATTCTAGGTCTTCGGATTTGTGAGTTAAAAGAAGTGAATGTTGAGCTAAAAAGGGAAAAATGTGACTTGACCAACACGCTGTCTATTTTGACGACACGGATATCCCATCTTGAGGATGATCTCAGACATGCACGAGTGGTCCAAGTCACATTAGATAATGCACCCGAGCCTATATCCACCTTGGTGAGTGAGTCCCATGGGAGCCCGTCTAGGAATGTTCACCCCAAAATCGTTGATAAATTACTTCCTATACCGGTTTATGTTTGCTCCCACTGCAAGAAGCGAGGACATCTTAGGGAGTTTTATTCCATGTTGGGTTTTGTACCATATCATGCCACTTCACACATTCATGCACATACACCCACTCATGACACTTTGCCTGCACATTATGATAGAGAGTTTGCACATATTCGTGAGAAAGTGAAATTTTTGATCAAGACAACACATGATTTAGTGGAGTTTGTTCAAAAGATGTCACCATCTTTGGAAAACTCCACCATTACTCCCGATTGAGATCTTGTCTTGGCTGCTAGCATAGGTTGATTTTCATGTTGTTTCTTTTGCCTATTGCTAGTATGTACCTTTAGTTTGTTTTATTTTTGTTTATTTATTATTTCGTTAAAACAAAAAATTCCAAAAAGATTTTCTTTTATAATTTTTTTTTTTGAAAAAGCCCAAAAAGATTTTTGTGTTTTTTATGCACCTTTTATGGATGAACATTTAAGATAGCCAAGTCACACCTTCATTCCATTTATCCATGTGACTGTTTGATAGAGATTTGAGACGCTACATCATTTCATCCATGTGCTTTACATAGTATGGAGTCTTTGAGATGTAATTAGTGATATCTTTCTACATATTTGACTCCTATCTCCTTTATTGCACACATGCACGGCTATATTTTATTATTGCACTTGTCTATCACATATTGGCTTGAGTGTTTCCATCTCAATTCTGTCTATACAACTTACAATATGCGATAAAACTTGACAAGATTGGAATGCATGTAAAAACCATTTTGGTGAGACTGAGTGTCTGTTTAAGAACAGGGAGGGGCTGCGAAAGGTAATTATCTCTTCTTTGCGCAAAAGCCACCGTTCAAAAGGACCTAAAAAATGGAGTAATTTTATTATCCGGGGTCCAAAGAGTTTGAAAGAACCCAAAAAATTTAAAGGCAATAAAAAGCACTTCATGCCAAATATGGGCCACTTAGGTTTCACCATCAATTCTCCAAAGTTTGAGAATTTAGAATACCTCTATTCAAAATATATATCTGAGGGAGTTTGGTTGGAGAATCTTCAAACGGGTTTGCACTTCCTTGAAAGTCCTGAAAAAGCATAAAAAGTTTTGAACATTATTGGTGTAGAAATCATTTTTAGCTTTGATTTGTTGATATAATTGAGTCAATATCACTTATTACCATTCTTTTACACCAAAGGAAGCATTTGAGTTCATTCATTAGGAGTATCCGATATTCATCGTGCACATATGTCATGTTTGTTTGCTTTGATTTTCCTATCAAGTCTGATCAGACCCATTCATTAATGCTATCATTAACTTGGTTGCTTTGTGTTCATTCATGGTGTGATTTTGTTTGAAAAATTTTGAACAATTCAAAAAATAGTTGTGTATTTCCTTGTGACACCCCATCATTGCTTGTTTGCATTATTTCTCTCATTTGTCTATTTGGGGACATCATAAAAAGGGGGAGAAATAATTATCACATTAAGGGGGAGTTTTATAGTGTTGAGTTGTTTATCACCAATTAGCATATTGGCATATCTGTTTATCTCATTTCAAACTTAGCATATCTGTTTATCTCATTTCAAACTCGATACGTCGCTTGGTACTTTTCTTTTTCTCATATGTGTAGGTACTACATGGATTATCATTGGATTGCACACCCTGATGAGAAAAGTGTTGAGATTCCTGAAGATTCGAAGAGCAAACGTTGAAGTCTTATTCAATTGTATCTTTCTAGTTTTGGGTTCATGGAAGGGTATATTTGTATAGGAATTTTTAGTTGGTTGATAATTCGTATGTTTGTTTTTATGTATGTATCGGCATAGACATAGGGGGAGATTTGTAAGGACATTTTTGTCCATTATCAATTTGTTATGTCGTACGTCATTACACCGTTGAAGAAATTCAAGAATCATACAGTCAACAATGGATTCGAATATCAAAAGAAGAAGAGGAATCAAAGTCTGACAAACTCGGACCGGTCCGGCCTGGAAAAAGAACCGATTCGCCTGTGAATCGGTCCGCCTCAGACCCGGACCGGTCCGCTTGTTGAAAGCCAGTATACCCCGGATCGATAGAGAACCAAAAATGCCAAATAAAAAACGAACCGATCCGCCCCCCTCGGACTGATCTGCCTCAGACCCGGACCGGTCCACCTGGGATAATCTTCAGCAGATCGTGGTCAGATTTTCTAGGCTAAATGTTTCCTTTATAAACCCACTACGGGAAGTGGTTTTCCAAGACTTCCACACGATTTTCAGAGTACAAAAACTCTAAGTCTACACCTGTTGAGTCCCAAGACTCCAGTTTTTGTTGATTCAGACAACCTCTCATACATTTGTGAATCTGTTTGTAACCCTAGAACACAACCAGTTGTTGTTCAACCCTTGTGGAGAAGACCGTTCTTCTTCTTCATTACATCCTTCCTGGAAAGGGATATTTACAGCCGCCGACTACAGAATCCGATACCTGAGGGTAATTCTTAGTCACTTGTATTTTCATTGTAATCTGAAATTGTACAGTTACAATATTATAATGAAAATAAATGGTTTTGCCCCTTTGGGAGATTTTTCCTCAATTATGTGTGTTTGATTAATCTTCATGATCTACTTCTTGATTAAATCACACCTAGTTGCATGTTTAGGGCTTGTTTGGGTTAAACTGAATTTAATTATATAATTTCTTATTTGAGTGCACGCGCAATAACTCTCACTACCTACAAATGTTGTACATGCTGCTCCGCAATCAAAGAATAAATCAAGATACCGTCGATAAACACCAGGATGAACCGATCCAAATAATCTCTAAACACCTAATTCATCTAGTCCATAAATATCCCGGTGCATTAGTTAGCCCAAATGGCATCACCAAAAACTCATATGACCTATATCTCGTAAGAAATGCCATCTTCAAGATGTCCTGCTCCTGGACTCTCAACTAATGGCAACCTAATCTCAAATCAATCTTAGAAAAATACGCAACACCCCCAGATAGTCAAACAAATTATCAATGCAGGGCAACGAATCTTAATTCCATATGGTGACTTTGTTCAACTTCATGTAGTCAAAACAAAGTTGCAATGATTCATCCTTTTTCTTTACGAACAAAACTGGAGCACCCCATGACGAAGTACTCCTCACAATAAACCCATGCCCCAATAACTGCTCAATATGATCCCGAAGCTCTCTCATCTCCAAAGGTGCCATTCGATACGGTGTGCATGTAATGGGCCTCTTTCTCGGAATTAGGTCATTCACGAAGTCTATCTATTGATTAGGTGGCAATCCAGGGATATCCCTAGGATATCCCTAAACACATCTGAGAACTCACTAAAGACATCTGAGAACTCACATCTGAGAACTCACTCACTAACTTTATGCATCTTTTTTTGTTTAGTATTAACATACTCTTTTGTAAAGTACAAAAGGGAGGTGATACCAATTTTTAGGTCCCTTTGTTATGCGAAAAGTGTTTTAAGGATGACAAATAATTTTTTTTAAGAAAAACTTTTTCTAATTATTAATTCGCACCTAGTTTTTCACCAATATTAACTTAACTAAATGTTATCTTGATTAATCATAAATATTCATCTAGTGATTAAAGCAAGTAAAGTAAATAAAAGAATTCTCACAACGCCGGATGTATGAGGAAACCACTAAGGGAAAAAACCTCGGATCGAAGCGAGACAATCACTATGAATGTGGATTTACAATGACCAGACATGAGTATTTCTCAATGACTTAATCCCCACGAGACTTGACGCACTTCTAATCTTCAATCACTCCTCTCACAGTGCCCATGCATAAAGTCCTTCTTCCATGATGCTCATCCATAACACACGTCCACGTATGTCTCGGTGTCCACCGATATGGCTTGTAACGTCTACAATTTTGAACATGAACTCCTTCACTTCTTCACCGCAAAACCCAATGTTCAAGTGTAAAGCAAACTCTTATTGGTGCCAACAAATATCAGTATAGCATATAGTAATGAAAACTTGGATCTTTGAAACTCTAAGGATGTGTTCAGACTTAAAAAGATTAGAAAACCTTTGTGTAGAAATGTACTATTACTAAAAGTTAATTCTGGAGTGCACACCCTTCGAAAACCTAGGGAAACACGCCTTAAATAATAATGATTAAGTCGGCATCTTGTTGGAGAGACTTTGTCCTGTCGCTCAAACGAGATGGGCATCTCGCTCGAACGACTGGTTAGGTCGATCGAACGACACGTGAATTAGAGTCCTAATTAAACACTGCTCTAATCTATCCTTATCAGTATAAAACGAAGTGTAAACAATTTCAAACACCTTAAAAATATTTTAAAAACATTTCTTTAATAAAATAACATCCTTAAACAATTTTAAAATAAATTTCGAGTCCCATTAAAATTACGCATTCATACATGAGTGATCTCGGAACACAATTTGACTTGAAGAAGGAATATGCACCATAAACCGGCATGATAAATTTCTTGAAGCTTTGTCGCACTGTCAACGATAAAATTCAATACGTCATAGTCTATGTGGGATCGTGACAATAAAAAATAAGACATATGACTCAAACATGTGTCGAGAATAAGTTAAATACACATATAATGGACTCAATTGGAAATTTTGTCCTTACAAATATCCCCCTTTGACTATTCCGGGACAAAACCAATAGTGAAATGCTTAAGCCGGGTCGTCAAGCCCGGGTCTTCAAGCCATATATCGCCTAAATCCCATCCCATAGAACGAAAAGTAAAAAATTACAGGACAAGACTAGTAAATGATGGTCCGACAAGAATGAACTGTCTTAATGTGATGTCGGCTTGAAATCTCCAATCTCCAAAGCAAACCTACACACATTAAACAGACAAATACCACGCGAAGTATGGAGGAACAAGTGATATAAACTAATATAAAAAATCAAATCCAAATCATTTGTTATGTGAGCAAAACATAATATCAATTTGTAAACAACATTTAAATCAGGATACCAATTTGTACCGATGCAAGAAGAATATGACGCCAATTTCTATAAATCAATTCATATAAACATGAAAGCATATGATCGCAAATATGATACCAAAAATTAATGCAACAAATGTATATGCTCATATCAAACAAACTCTCCCCCTACATCACATACATCTCTCCCCCTTTTTGTCTCTAATAGACAACCCGGTGAAAAGATAAACAATTTAGCGATATATCTAGCACAAACATAATCAAGTATATCTTGATAATCATGCAAACAACCAGCTAATAATGATCATTAATATCAAATCCGTAGCTAGCAAACAATAATCACACAATAGGAATCATCAATCTAAACAAGTGTGACTAAACGAACATAATGCAGTAAAAAAAGAAAATCTATCAAAGTGAACTGCATAACAGAAACTTAGAAGCAACACAGCAGTACAAAAATATGTCAATATGAACTAGGGTACTAAAACAGAAGGAAAAACAAAATCCCAGCCTATCGCTCGAACGAGACAACCCTGTCGCTTGAACGACAGTGGCTTCTCGTGAGAAAGACTTCACGCGATATCTGTTTCTCACTCGAATGAGAAAGTCAAATTCTCACATCTAGTTCTAAAAATTAAATAGTTTTGCCCAGCGAAAATATTTCGTGAAAAAATTAATTGGAAGTGGAAGAAAACTGTAAAAAGTAGCAAAATAGTAGGAAAAACAACTAAAACAATATGAGTTACATGCTAACATAGTACCGATGTGTTCAAACATGAACATGGAATGTATGGGCGTGAACTACAGCAAATGAATCACAATTCCAACACACCAAAATGATCACGAAGCTCTAATTGATAGTTATAAATCATCAAACTTTATGTTAGCCATATGTGACAACTAAAGTGTGAGCATAATAAACTAAACAATCAAACAAGCACACAAATGAGGAATATTGACGATTCTATAAACAATAGCGTCATGATACGATTTTTCAATGTTAGAATTTGTGGTGCAAACCCATTTAAATTATCCACCCAAACTCCCTAAAATATATCATATTTTTCTTTTGGAATGAACATAAACTAATTGGCCCATATTTTGGCATATTATTATTTTTATTGACTTTAATTTTTCCCGGCTCTTTTAAACCGTGGCTTTCACGAAGAGTCAATTTTACACTCTCCCTTTCCCCTGACACTCATTATTTTTTCAATTACTATCCTCACGGTAAAAGGTTCTTAAATTCACACCTCCTACTTATGTCTACTTACGCAGAGATGACAAAATTGAGATAAGAACGTCTCACGAAACTCAAATATGCAAGAGATGTCAAACATTCATATAAACTCGTGCATGTGTGTAAGGACGGCATATATACAAAGTCGAATAAAAATGCATGTCAACTTCGAAACAACCCCATAATACAATGGTTAAGATAATATGAAGCATCAATAATTATGACCATATGTCCTAGCCACATGGATAATGAAAGGATGAGGGGTCCAAGCACACTAATGTGCCACATCAAACATGTAAACTCAAAAACAAAAACAAAACGAAAATATTTTTGGGTTTTCAACATATTTTGACTCGAATAAAAGAAAAATATTTTTGTATTTTTCAAAAAGTATGAAAGAAAAAATATTTTTGTATTTTCTCAAAAAAAATATTCATAAAATAATTTTTTTTTAATTTTTTTCAAATAAGACTCAATAAATGAAAAAAAATATAATACAATGCGCATGTCATAACACTAGCAAGATATAAGTCACGATGCAAAGACTAGCGTATGACAAACATGGTAACACAATCATCCTTTTGATTTAGCATGGGAAGAATCAAGTGCAACAAAATGAGAACCATAAAGTTTATGTCCTAAAGCCTTTAAGTCTGATTTCCTAACCCAAGTAGGTGTGAAATTATCCATGGGGGTTTTGGGAAATGACACCACTTTATTTGTTAACTTCCTAGGACCATTCCTAAGGTCATAGCAAAAACGCTAAAGTGACCTTTCCTACCGCAATGTGTGCAAGTATAAATACGGCATGAATGATTACCAAAATATCGACCTCTCCTAGCGTTCCTAGTGGGTTCTCTCACACGGTTGGTATTGACTTTGGTAATAGGAACAACTCTATCATCGTAGCCTATACCACACCTATCACTTTTGACTTGGACGGTGCCTAACATCATATCCAACTTCTTCGACCTAGATTCCAAGTAAAACTTAACCTTACTCGAGTCTTTTAACTTTTATTCCAACTCACTAATCCTACACTCAAGCACATGCCTAGACTCCTTAAACTCTAGAATCTCCTTTTTCAATTCCCCCATCAAACCACGAAGGCTATCTCTCTCTTTCTCTACATATTCTAGCTTTTCCCTAAGCTTATTCTCCCGTGCCCTAAGATCCTCAATAAAAGCATCATTAATTTCTATGGCACACTCATTCAACCTAACTTGCAATTTAGAGTTTGCCTTTTTCACTTTCACCGCTTTGGCATACAACTCATTAAATGAAACTTGCAACTCTTTCACAAAAATATCCTCCTCCTCACTCTCATCACCCTCACACACTTGCGATTTATTCTCAACGGCCTCGGAAGTGTCATGCACATGAGTATCTTCGTGGGAAGATTTATCGTCATCGCTCACATGACATGCCATAAACGCAACAAAGTTATGCTCAATAGGGGAACTCTCTCCCTCTTCCGGATCACTATCACTTAAGGTGACATTATATGTAATCGGTTTCTTGCCCTCTTTCTTAATTCTAGTGGGACACTTTTAAACTTTGTGACCATACCCCTCACACTTAAAACACCTATCTGATTTAACCCTATTAAATTTCTAACTCTTATCCTTAAGAGTGGAATCTACCTTGTTGTTCTTGAATTTCTCAAACTTTTTGGCATCTTTCGATTGCTTTTGAAATTTAAGAAACTTTTTGAACTTCTTTGACAACAAGGCGACATCCTCAAAATCAGAATCGAAATCGTCATTCGAAACTTTAGTTTCCTCCTTTCGGTCTTTCAAAGCAATGCCCTTTTCTTTCTTTGGCACTTCCTTGGAGGTAAACATATCGAGTTCATAGGTTTGTAGGTCACCTATAATCTCTTCAAGTTTTATTGAGTCAAGAATACCTAAGGAGTTTAAAACGATCAGTTTTGCATCAAACCAACTCGGCAAAGATCTCAAAATTTTCTTTATCACACAGTTGTCGGGTATTTTTTTCTCCTAAGTTAAATGACGAGTTGGCAATGTTGGACAACCTAACGTAAAACTCATCAAACGTCTCACTCTCTAACATATTAATCATCTCAAACTGTGTAGTGAGGTTTTGTATCTTAGATGCCCTAAGTATGATAGTGCCCTCATGAGTAAGTGCAAGTGTATCCCAAGTTTTTTTGAAGTTTCACAAGTCATTATTCTATTGTACTCTTCAAGTGTTACATGTGAGGAAATAATGTGCACACCCCTAGAGTTGTAAAGTGCAAGCCTATGTTCAACTTCAGTCCATGACTCAACGGGTTTCAAACTAGTGACCTCACCCTCTCATGTGACAGGTGATGACTAACACTTTTCAATTGCTAACCACACATGCTCATCAGTTGATTTTAAAGCACTTCTCATTCACATTTTCCAATAAGCATAATTTGAGCCATAAAAATAGGAGCACAAAAACTTTCAAAACCACCAAAATTCATCCTGAAAAACACAAGAGATCAACAAAATAACAATATGTTTCTAGCTTTGATACCAATTTGTAGGCCCCTTTTCTACGCGAAAAGTGTTTTAAGGATGACAAACAATTTTCTTTTTATGAAAAACCTTTTTCCAATTTTTAATTCACACCTAGTTGTGGACCAATATTAACTTAACCAAATTTTATCTTGATTAATACTAAACATCCATCTAGTGATTAAAGAAAGTAATTTAAGGAAAAGAATTCTCACAATGCCGGATGTACGAGGAAACCACTAAGAGAAAAAACCACCAACGGCCCAAGCCAGACGCTCACTATGAATGTGGATTTACAATGAATAGACACAAATCTTACTCATCAATTGATCCCCACGATACTTGACTCTTTTATGATATTCAACCACTCCTCTCACAGTGCCCACGCCAAAAGTCCTTCTTCCACGATGCTTGTCCACAACACACGCATCCACGTATGTCTCGGTATCTCGATATGGCTTGTACTATCTACGATGTTGAACATGAACTCCTTAGCTTCTTCATCATAAAACCCAATGTTCAAGTGTAGAACAGACTCTTCTTGGTGCCAATAAAGATCACTATAGCATATAGTAATGAAAACTCGGATCTTTGAAACTGTAAGGATGTGTTTAGACTTAAAAACCTTATAAAACTTGTATGCAGAAACATATTGTTACGAAAGTTAATTATAGACTCCACACCCTTCGAAAACTTGAGGAAACACACCTTAAATAATAATGTTTAAGTCGGCAGCTCGCTCAAGTGACTTTGTTCTGTCGCTCAAACGATATGGACATCTCGTTCGAATGAATGATCAAGTCGTTTGGATGACGCGTGAATTAGAGTCCTAATTAAACACTGCTCTAATCCATCCTTATCTGTATAAAACGAAGTGTAAACCATTTCAAACACTTTAATTTTTTTTAAAAAACATTTATTTAATAAAATAACATCCTTAAACAATTTTAAAATAAATTCCAAGTTCCATTAAAAATTCGCATTCATATATGAGTGATCTCGGAACACAATTTGACTTGAAGATGAAATATGCACCATAAATCGGCATGATAAATTCCTTAAAGCTTTGCCACAACGTCTTCTGAGAATAAGTCAAATTAACATACAACAAACTCAATGTAATACCCCGTATTTTTATACTTTCTAAATTTGGGGGATTTATTAAATTTAATGTGAGTTATTAATTTAATATAAATCCTGAAATTTATTTATTATTAATTACTAACGTGACGAGAGTTAGTGATCATTGAAAACTTGTTGAATATTACTAATAAGTAAAGTGATATAATATTGGTACTATTAAATGTCAAGAGTGAATAAAATGACAATTTTGGAAATTTGAGTCGGGACGCGCCCGTGTTGCATCGGGACTAAATATTGATTTATAAAAGTGAATAAATTATAAGTCACCCGTATGGTCATTTTGAGTGCGTCAAAGTGTCCGGAAGGGTCGAGATAGTAAAAAATATGTATCCGGGGGTTTAGTTTGGGTCTCGGGGTGTTTTTAGGCCTATTTAGCACCCCGGGAGGGCGTTTCAGACATTTCATAATTTTGGGTAATTAAACCCACGAAAATTACAAGGTTATATCAGATGATTAGGGTTTCCTTCTAGGGTTAACACAACCAAAATCAAGTTATGGCCATTGGATAAGGAAGGAGAGAGCTTGCCAAGGAATTCTAGGTCGAAAATCTCTCCGTTTCTGTCGCCGTCGCCGCCAAACGAGAGATCACGTCGCAAGGATCGTAACCACACTGATTTCAGCACAAATCAGAGACTAAAAATTCCCAGGAAAGTATTTATCTTGCTTAATTTCATCAATGCATCATTCATGTTAGTCTATGGTTGATTAGGATGAATTTCATAGAAGAAAACCCATGTTGGAGATAGGAAAATTGCATGTAGTAATGATATAACTGATAATCTGGAAATCCCCCTTCATATGTAGAGGTTGAACCATGGATTTATGATGGATTAGAAGTAGAAATTCTGGAAAAAGGTTGATTATAACAAAGTTAAAGAAATTTCTAGGGTTCATGAGATTTATATAAGTTTTGGCCCTTTAATCCATGGTTATTGATGAGAATTCACATGCTTTACGTAGAAGATTGTTAGTTTGGGTTTATAATGTTTGTAGTACAAATTTCTGGGAGTTTGGGTGTTAAAAATACGAATTTGGATGATGTTGGATTATAGAACCCGTAACTGTTAATCTGCAGAATTTCCCCATACCTGTTTGATCGATCTATCGAACTAGGAGTGTCGATCGATCGACGCATCGATCGATCGAGCCCCTGTCATCGATCTATCGACCCCTCCTGGAAGATTCATAATTCCCCTTCTAAATAGTTGAATTTAATTTAAAGATGTAATAATCCTTGGGCATCCTTATTAAAATATTTTGGCAGATAAAGAAGACCAGTAGGACTTATTGATAATAGGGAATCTTTAATATAAGACGAGATTTACATCTTTTGGGGGATGTTTACATATAAGGGACAATGGAACTAGGATAAAAAGGGTGAGGCGAGTATGGTAGTTACGTTGGTAAATAAATGAGTACCTACTGAAATTACGCTTGGGAGGATAGGAATCCATGAGTGTCGCTTAATAAGTTGGGATAATTCCACAAATTAAAGTAAGAAACGAACTGTTATACGTGATAACTAAATAACGAGAAATAAGGATGAATATCATAATTATGGGTTATGAGAAGTACCTAGATTTGATGTGGTAATAGTAGTATATTTATATAATTGTGTTTATGCATATACTATATACGTGAGAAAACTATGCACGCGCTACTTGTTATCCCTGAGGTTACCGCGCTGGGAAAGTCCTATCTCGATGGGACCTTTATGGGGGATATTGACTCGTACCCTAGAAGATAGAAATCCTTCGGTACAGGCTATCGAATCGATAGTTCAGACGATCCTAAGAGACGTGAGGTCATGTACTGACCTCTTAGAGACTTGGAATCTATGCTTCGCCTCAATGTTGTTTTTGTTTGTATTAATACAGTTCGAGAGTGATTTCGAACTTGTATTTCCCTTAGTACGAGTGATATGGGGACTGGATAGCAGAGTATGCCCGCACCATAATTTTTATGTGGGGTGCCGTTAGAATATATATATTATATGAGTATTTATTATATATTAAATTCTGGAATTTGGGAACTACCTACTGCGTTTATGGTAAGTAAGATATGAATAATTATTTCAATTTGGGAACAAGTGTTTGAAAGGTATAATATATTGCTGAGAGACTTTATTAGTAAATAAGGTTAAAGGAGAAATATGTTGATTAAATGAAATGAACCTCTTAAATAGTTGAAATTGTCAGTTTAAATCTTATGAGTGACATGAGATAAGATAAGTTAAACCGTTGCGAAGGTTAGTACGATAGTCGTGCACATTAGAAGAGAGGTGAGAATTTCTCAATGGAGTGTCGCACTAATATGTTGTTGCATTGGCCAGTAAACATTTTAAATACTTGCTAAACAAAATTTAAATCGTTTTTACAGTCGGTCTCTGACCCGTTTCTATTTTCCTTTCTCTCTTGTATATATATATATATATGTATATATATATATATTACAGGTGCCCAGCCACAGGGGCGTCTTGCATAGGATCCTTTGGAAGGAACGCGTTGCAGCTTAGGTGGGAGTTGCAGGCCTCTTGCTTAGACGACCTCATTTCTTGATTCCACTCCTAGCATTTATTTTATCAGTTAGGCATGTGTCACCCTTTTCCATTATTCAGTTGTTTTGTTGGATATTGTAATTCATTTATTTCCAGTATTTACACTTTGGATTTTTATTACTGTCAGGATGTTTTCCTTTAAGTTCTAATGTTGGGATTTTCTCAGTTGGATGTTTAATTAATTGAATTGTTTGTTCTAGTATAATTGTTGTGTGATACTTTAAATTGTGAATTATGTAAAGTTTTAAAATATTGGTTTTGAATCAAATTTGGAAAGTAATATCTAAAATGGTTTTGACACTTAGCTTAATTATTTAGGGTGTTTAAATTGGAAATTTTATTTTGACGACGATGATGCTAAGAATGAACCAACTGTTCACCTTTATTTTAAATTAATAAAGGTGTGATCGCCCGGTATTTAATTAGGCGGGGTGTCACACTCAATTGGAAATTTTCTCCTTACAAACTCTTCTTCATACTCAACAACGGTATTTCCTTTCTTCTTAAGCTCTATCAACGTGTTCCTCATCTTAGAATTCATATCTTAGGGAAAATACTTCTCATCAAATCTTTCCCAAAACTCGTCTATCATCGGGCTATCCCTCTATGCAACTGATGTAATCGAATCCCAGCACTGGAGCGCGGCCCCCACTTATCGTAATGAAGTTAACATTTTCTTTTGTATCGGCGTGTACTTTACCATCCACAAGTGCCTATGTATGTCTTTCTTCCATCGGATCGCCACTAGTATGTCTAGACTGCCTCAGAACTCTGGAAATTGGCCCTTCATGAAGGCCTCCCTTGCCCTTTACCAAATCAACCCTCGTTCCTAAACTGGTATGGTCACCTGTTGTGGCGGTGGTGGTTGTAGAGCCTGTGGTGGTGGGAAATTCTAGTGTATGGCCACCATGGATGTAAAAACTATCTAAGTCGCAATAGTGGCGATCTATGAGGGAGTAATCAACTATGGGGCTGGTGCGATATGTGGTTATGGCTGAACCTCCTCCTTAACAGTAGGTGTGACTACGCGCCTTGGACTACCTCTCTGTCCATTTTCCATCTTAAATCAAACAAGGTTCGAATTTTTATAATCGTATAAATACAAAGAACCGTAAGCATAGGCTCTACATATCAAGGATGCAATGCAGAATGCAATGAGCGGAACACAGATCCTAAGGGCACTAGAACTTGAATGCTCTGATAACAGCTGTAACCACCCCCCTTTTCTCATGTAAAGGCAGGCCAGGCAAAATACACCGAAGACGGGGCTTCTTTGTCATTTAATACCATTATTTGCTTCAACATAATATAAGTCATATATTGAAGGCCCATGATTTTGTTTGAATTAACATTTCAAAAATAAATAAATCCACTCCACCATAATTAGTATGACAAGTTTGACATAATAACAAAATACCCAAACCAACACAAAGTAAATTAGTCTTGGGCTTATGCCAATAAAATAATCCCAAATAAAATAAGTACTGGAACTGAATAGTACCTAAGCTAGAATCAATAGAGCTGAAGTCTCTGAGCAGCAAAATAAAAATGCAAGGCTGCTATATCAACAGTCCTGCTATCCCTGTCTAGGAACACCTGGGGGGAGAAAACATTAAAATTTGGGTCAGAGCCAAATATGTGAAAGAATTAAGTTAATCAATTTAAAATGCAATAAGTGCAGTCGATGCAAAGTAAATATCCCCCATCGTCAGTCACATGCGATTAACATTTCACCCCTCATCTAAGTGCGATATTTCTTGCATCCCAACAAATTCCGAAATAATAACTGTGACAACCGTGCTAATTTAATATTAATTTAATTAGTTATAATCAATTACTACCATGAAGCAAGCTAAGATCAATTATCATTGCCCAAAGCCTACCAGTCTTATGTATATCATAGAAATGGCATAAATATCTATTATGCTCGAAATAGTAAGGGTTTATAAATTATGTCTATATCTTCAGACAAATTAATTAATTCTCATTTAATGCAGGTAATATATACAGATGTCCTTTCATATATGCGACACGTAAAAGCATCTACCAGTTATGTCTCGTCCGTTCTCTGTCAGCAAGTCCGGAGGAATCTCTTATCCAAATAGAACATCAAAAAACACACATAAGTGGGGCGGTCCCTACTGGGCTCACACCCATCAGTGATAAACTATCCCAGCATTAACACCTACCTCTCGTAGATGCTGTTGCTATGTAGTAACTAAATAACCTACATAATGCGTATACCATCTGTGCCGACGTGTGTTACCATCCTAAATGCGCTAAACCCCAAGCCGATAGGACTGTCCACGAACATTTGTATGTCCACACAGATACACATAAGTACATATTATTATTCCCATATAATATGTATCTACTCTATAATTACCTAAATGTCCCACATGATGTCTACAAATATCCATCAATTAATAATTAACCATCTAGTTAATTATTAATTCAATTTTGTTTACAAATTATTTAATCACCTAGTTAAATATAGTATCCCAATTAACGTATGCGCCAAATTTAATAATAAATTCCCCATTAACCCAAACACCATTCTACCAACTCGTTCGAACTTCTAAAAATAATCTGGAACTAACCATGGCCCCATATCACTCCGCTCCCAGAGCCAAATCGATTTGGTTTTTGGCCGAATTGATTCTCTCCCAAACCGAATCAATTTGCTCCAAGGCCGAATCAATTTGGAATTGTGCACTAGCCCAGATTTGATTATTTTTTTAATATGGGATTCCTTAATTCATTCTCAAGATTGCTTCTAATCGTTCATTCCATTGTATAATCATGTAATCAAGTTCTTACCACTTAGTTACTCATCTTAGAACAATTGATTTTTTGTATTAACACCTATTTCATTCCCCAAATTTCCAGAATTCATGAACATAAATGAAGAACCCAACCCAAATTTCTTCTAAAATCTCAACTACATATAATTTAACATATGGGATACATAGCATGGAACTTACATCAAAATATGCGATCATAGGCATATTTTAAGGTCCTCTACATATAAATTCCAAGAATTCCTAATTTCATCTCATGAACCCTAAGGACTCTATCATCAAATTTCAAGAATTGATTTCTAGATTTCAAGGTTAACACCATACGTTATAATTAATGCTCTACATGCATGATATTTATTCATATCGTTTAATCATCAAAGTCTGACCAAAAACCCATAAATCACATGGGGTCATTACAATGCATCAAGATGCAAATTGGAAATTAAATTCAGGAAGAAAATTCTTGCATGATTATATTGGGTATGAAATCCTCTTTTTTGAATTCCTCTTCACTTCTTTGTTTTGACTTCTTCTCCTCCCTCTGTCTCTCACAGTTGTATAGGCTAGGGCTTTTAAAGATAACCTCCAGGGAGTCTATTAGTAACTTAATATAAGTCATTAACTTTCTAATCCCGTGCTGGGTTAAAATCCTAAGTTTTGGACACCCAAATGTGCCCGAACCCATAACCAAACTAGCCCAAAAGTCTCCCAACTTATATAGCTATAGCCCGGGACCATTTTTAAAGGTTTAAAATACCTAAACGAGTTCGTATACTTCTCGAAATATGTCGCAGTTATTTTATCTCAACATTACATTTTTATAATTGCGTCACATACCATTTATGAATTTTCTACGACACAAACAATTGTTATAAACATTAACATAACAAAAATCCACCACAAATAATTACGACATAACAAAAATTTATTTGTTCACGATTAATAATTTAAGTTCACTGAGTTAATCCAATATGCACAAATGTTTATTTTATCCTCAAAATATAGTTTTATTATTTATTTTAGAAAAATATGAGGTGTTTCAGTTAGTTTATGTGGTTTTGAGTCAATTTTAATTAGTTTTGCATTCTAAAAAAAATCATTATACATACTTACAAATATATACTAGCGTATTGCCCGTGCCTGAAGGTACATTTTTTTTCAAAGTATTAAATTGGTAACCAATTTAAGTTATAAAGTTTTTTTATAACATCAAGAGGCAAAAAACAAACTTATTCGAACGAAATCCAGCAATGAAAAAAAGGAACTACTAACTTTATAGTCAATTTTGACCCCTCGAACAACGCAGAAAATAGCCCGAAATGTGTATAGCTAGGCACGGGCAATACAAATCTAATGGCGCCATAATCGCCTCATTTCGAGTTGCGGTTAAAAAGTTATGGCCTTTATCCTAAAGGTTACCTTAGGAAAAGATATTATCATTCGTACAAATTTGGGGTAAATTTTTTTCTACTGTTTGTTTTCCATGATGAAGAAATAAAAGAGAATGATAGTTATCTGGTAAACAACCACATTATACATTTCTTATAAGGGAAGGTTTCCATATACAAATGAATTGTTGATGGAAAAAAAAGCACACGCATGCCACCAAGAAAATGCTAAACATCAATCAAACCATACCTATCTTCCATTCCACCTTGCCACCAAGCATATAACATATCAGAAAGGATTGTTGTCAATGAGAGAATAACTGTACCTAATAATACATGACAGAAAAATTGTATCAAGGATAAATCCATAACTTATATTCCATTCACTCCCTACATTTCCAATTTGGATCCCTAAAATAATATTCACAACTCCTAAGAAGAGGAAAATCCAGCGTACCCGGTGGTGGTGCCAATTCTAGTACATGTGCTTCTTGGTTCCCTTGTTAGGACAGAGAAAGAATTCCAACATCTGAGTTCATTTCTTACTTCTCGTATGCCTTGAATAAAAGAATTTAAATGGTACATGCGATTCAACGCTTACTTCTCAAACACCAACACCCGAGTTCAACGCTTACTTCTTAAATGCCAACACATGAGTTCAACACAATTAAAGGCATATGAGGAAGCGATATCGACTAATTCAAAATTACTTTGCTTAATAAAAATGGAAACCTAAACATTCAAAATGACATAAAATTCATTTAGGTGAGTAATAAAGACAAACAATGAAACTCTACCTTGACATTGTTAACATAAACCAAACCAGACCTTAAATCTAAAACACTTTCAACATACCCTAACATATGCAAATGACTCCAGTGCAACTAATGGAAATTGGTCCCATTTGGGGATTTTAATGCATTTCATTTTCTTTTGTTAGTTTTCTTTTATTTTGTAATTGTATTTTCATTTGTTTTGCTTTAGTATTTAAAGTTAAAGTGTAGTAATGGCAATCTTATAATTAGGGCCTTAAATTAGAGCCTGATTTACTCCTTCGCTTTAAATACCCCATGTAAACCTCATTTGAGGCAGAATTGAATTTTAAAATAGAAAATAGTATTTCTCTCTCTAAAGTGTGTGTTTAGATATTTTTAGGAGCCTTTTGACGTGTAGTTTACGTCAGCAGCACTCCACAAACCGACAAAAGGAATTTAAAAATAGTAAACGAACATTAGTACTACTATAGGCACCCAAATGACTCAATCCTAAATAAAATCAGTTAGTGTTTGTTCTTTGTGTGAACAAATGTGTCACTACTATAGGCATATGTGTGGTGAGATGACTAAGATTTAGACTTAATATGAAAATCATAAAGGGGCTATGAGACCTTAAATGCACATAAACCTCACCATATACAAATTAGAAATACCGATGCTTTATTTTATGTTGTCTTCAACCTCTATACCATCCAGATTACTTATCATCATATATATATATATATATATATATATATATATATATATACGCAGCAAATTTCCACAGTCCTTCAAAGGAGGTGTTAAAGAAAACATCTAATGTCGATATATTTCCAACTAAAAGAAAGGGGCAATTAATTTGAAAATGATGCAGAAATAATACGGATGTGCCTAGTTAGTGACTCTGCAATTAGGTGGGAGAAGCTAAACCCAGAAAAAGGAAATAAGTACAAATGACAAAAGTAAGTAAATACCTTAGAAGAATGTGAAAAACCAAAAACCTAAAATTCCATCGAATCAAAATAATTACAGAAAACCATCTCTGCAACCACGTGTAGAACGACCATCAAACACCTCATCTGCACTAAGAAAGATTTCAAACACATGAACATCATCAAACACCTCATTGTAATTATAACCGTAACTACAATCATAATCATAATCGAAATCATAATCGTAATTGTAAGCATAATCGTATCATACCATAATTAACTCTTATGGTACCAATTGCTTAGAATGATGATGTGATCTTAATCGTAAGCGAACAGCTGTAGGTGACCTTCAGGAAGATCCACCCGAAATTATCGGTAGATTCCAACTTCCATTTTCATACCATAAAGAGTTTGGTGAAAATACGTCACGAGCTACAAAATTAATCAAATCGGCATAATTAGAATTGACACGTAAAAATAAAGGGTAAATTAGAAATTAAACTTAAAGTATGGGTTGTATTAGTAAGTTGTGTGTCATATTAGTAAGCTCCATGTACCATTGTGCTCAAACTCCGTACCTTGTAAACAACATAAACTCCAAATGATGTTGTGGGGATGGAGTAAAGGTTCTCCTACAACTCATTTATAAGACGAAAAATCATATTAAATAACAAAGGTAGTAGCAGCTGAATCGTTTAAAAAGCATACTAAAGTGGTGATAAATTGGATTGCTAGTGTAACTCAGTTGCTAGTTTAAAAATGATAAAACATGAAATGAAAAGGAAAAAAACTATGCTATGAACCATTGTACACAAAAATAAATCACGTAAATCCAATATGTATGTGAAGTTTCCATAAGATGAGAAAAACAGGAAATGATATGATCAATAAGAAAAATATATTACATGAATCGCAACACAATACATCAATTGATATAATTTAATAAAATAGCATACTTATGACCATTTATTCAACATTGTTATTCATTTGGTGTGTCCATTGTAAAATGGATAAATCATCATATAACCATATAGCACCCAAAGTCCAAAATTCATACCAACTTTATATTTGCCAACAAATAAATCCATAGTTAAAAAGTATGACACCAAATTAGCTGCTAGTTTCATGATGCCAAATTAAGCACACCATAATACCTAGTTTCATCCTTGAAGAAACAATGAGAGGAAATTAAACAAAAATCATAAATTATAATTAAAACATATATTCCAATGTACGTATCCCAGTGTGGGAATGTATTGCTCTACCTATATACGTACACATTAAACATAGAACAAAATGAGTTTTGAACCAAATTTAATACCATACACAAAAGAACAAAAACTAACTGGGTACAAACTGAGTTTCAAACCACCTCCAGTCACATATATTAAGGGTCAAGGGGATATATACTACCATCTCCTGAACATGAGATTGCAAATTCAATCAATACATCTGAAGTTAAACTGAACAATAGAACATCATTATATTTAAATGCATAAAATTATCATTGTATTCATATGTGCAACCAACAAAATGATTGAACTTTTATTTTGACATGTAGACCGAACAATGGAGACATATGACATAATAGTATCATCAACTTCCATTTGAGTATCTACTGATGCTGCTTCAGTTACTGTTTGAGTATCAACCACTGTTGCATCTCCTTTATCAAATCTTTTAACTTTAATGAGTTGATGATTTACCTCTTAAAGAATTAGCACTTTCACTGCTTCAATCACTAACACTGCTGCATTCTTCTCAATAGCTGAAACAACTGGTGCTTCGGCTTCCATCTCAAAAATGGGGGTAATTCCAATTGCTACTGTGACAACATTATTAGGAAGGATACTAGTATTAGTTGGGTATATTTAGGGTATAGAAAGTGGTTTTCATTCTTGTCTAATTTTATACCATGCATTACTGCTCTTATTTGGTTATATGTCACAACCAAATTTGAATAAAACACGTTGTCAATGACCATGTAACAAAACCCTTAGATTTTCTTCGTATCATATGTCAATTCAAAGAATAAAAAACTTTAAGAAAATTGAATATTATAAGAGATGCTCATAAAAATTGTACATACAAACCAAGCAGTAAAAGGGAAGTGAAAAATTGATTTTTGAAGAATACAGTTTAGGCTTGAGTGAGCTCTGTATAAATTTATGGACTACCATACAATTGATATCAATTTAGCCGTGACGTGATCAACATATGGTTTTTGATGAAATCACCTCTACACTCGGGACACCATTCAATCTTGACGGTAATAACTAAACAATGGAGATGACGTTTATCAACATAACAAATTAAAAAAGCATTTTAGGCTAAGACATATATATTGTACCCAGTAAAACACACATATATGACAGACGAAGACAAATTGAAATTTATTTTAGATACCTTGGTAGAGCACACACATATGGTAGCGTGTTCCAATGGCATGATTTATATTTATTATGATCATTAAATTAATTCTTGTCAATAAACTTGTAAGTGTCACTTTATAACACAGTGACATAGAAATGAATTCACATCTTATTTCAATTAAATTTATAAAAAAAATAGAAAATACCTTGATAATACCCCATTTAGTTATGTACGTACGGATGGCATTATTGCACTTTTATTCTTGATGTAGCCATAACTTTGACATGATACATGAGTCTATTAATACAACACTACTTCATGCCTGTACGATCAACCAACATTTTAAGTAATTTGATAAATAGGCTCTTGAAGTAGTGTTATAGGCACAACATATGCTCAACCTCAAATACTTGATGATAGTGAATCTATGGTTTAGAAAAATGGACTATGTAACAACATATATCATTTCAAGTAACAAAGATTACCAATAGAAAAGCGAATAATGGAAAGGCAACTAAAAATTTTATACAATAAAAGATCCTAAATATCGAATTCGTTAGTAGAATAATTGCATAAATGGAACATCAAAGAATTTCATAAACATGTAACTCGTGACTTTAAGATCGTATTTCAGTCTCCTATTATATCTAAACCCAAATCATAACATTCTCAATATAAAGATCTAACATTCTCAATAATGGTGTTTGGAGAGATACAAAAAATTATTCTACCAATTGGGATTTTAAGTAACTGAATAAATTCAATGTTTCCTTGTATAAAAATATTTGGCATTTAAATGAGCTTTATTGTAAATGAGATGAGAAAATTCCTATTATATTTGATTTAGTAAAAATTATCAAAAAAATAATTAATTTGTTAACAACTAAGAATAAAAAAGAACTCACATTTATCAAATGTGAGACAAACTTCTTGTGCAAAAGGTATATGTTAAACAGCGAAAAATGTCGATAAGTACACTAGAAAAGGCTCTAAAAATGTAATACTTAATTTCAAACCTCACTATATTCTATCTACTCTGTAAGGCTCTACAAAATCACCTGGAACTATATTTTAAAATATCAAAAGAGAATAAAATTATAACTAACCATATTACCTTAATCAAAAGAAATTTAAGACCACTTGTCACCGCCCATAAAAAATCTGAAAAAGAGAAACACATTAACATAAGTAAAAGAATATACAATCCCAAATCATTTACAAATAAAATCATACAAATATAGAGCTTTTGACACTAAGCTTGAATATGAGACTAATTATAACATAAGATTCATAAAAAATAAACATAGTCAAATTAAATAACTAAATCGGGAGTATACCCAAGCAGACCCTCCACAAATTAACCTACAAAAAAACATTATAACAATTACTTGCAGCAAAAAACAAAATGGCATGAATTCCATTCATCACATTACAAAATCTATTATCTATACACATTAGAAGCAGTAATATACTTGTCATAAAGTCGGTCAAATACACAAAAATAGAGCTCCACTATTATTAAGTGAAAAAGATTACAAAACATAACAAGGATTTATATTTTGAGGCAAGTCAATTAGTAAAAAGGGAAATAATATCGGTTTATATTAAATTCACTTGGAGTTCAAGTTAAACCCAACAATTTTTTTTGTATTGTGAACCTAAAAATTACAATATTTAAGAGAGATCTTACCTTCAGATTTCAAACCTAAAAATGATTGATTGTGTAGAATTTGGTGCCGATTTTGAACCCAAAATTCCTAACAGCATTGAAAAACATAAATGATCTATTAGAACAAACTTTTGCAGATTTCATCATCTAAAAGCTATGAAATAAAAAAAAATCGAACCTAAAATCAAACCTAAAAAAGTTAAGTTAAAACTGCCATTCGCACCCAAATAATAATTTTTCAAAACTAAAATCCCTAATTGAACCCCCAATAACTCTTCAACATAGAGAGAGACAAAGATAAATCGCAACCAAAATACCATTTTTTAAAATCTAAAAACCCAATCTGTGAACAGACATAAGAGGAAGATAAGGAGAGGGAGAGAGATCTGGGTTGTGAGGAGGAATGGTCATGATGTTTTGGTTCGGTAGTGAGAGAAGAGAACTGAGAATTTAGAGAGGGATGCGTGAGTGCCACATGTTGTATTTTGGGAAAATATATAAAATGAGAGTTTGAATCAGAGTGAACTGGCTTCATTTTGTTTGGGCGGGATATGTGTTTAGTTTAGGCAGGATTATAAATTTGGAAGTGAATTGAGCCTTTGATTTGGTAAGTGGAGATGTGGTCAAATCTCAATCGTTATTGTGATTTTACATTTTGAGATTTCAAAAACCATCCTACTTTATTATATGGATATAGGATGTAACAACCCGCTTAGAATAATAACGGGTGGCCATCCCTATACTACAATAAATCAGGAATCTCAGATGGCTCATTCTCAGCATCAACAAACTATACTAAAATAAATAAGGCTAACTACCCAAAACTATAAAAGTGGATGCCAAAATTTAAAATAAAACATACAACAGACAACAGGCAACCAACCAACAATATAGAAACAATGGAAATAGTAGAGTACACACAAGTACCATGATAAAAGAAAATGCTCTAATTAAAATGAAACGAGTACACAAAAATAAATAAACCCGAATAAGTTATCGGGTCATAGACAGTAGAATAATCAAAATAAAAAGTATAAACAACTACAAATGACTCGTGGGTATAAACCCGCTATACAACATGAGTCCTATCTAGAGGTACAAAGAGATAGGAAACGACTACAATCCGAATCCCACAATAGTCCGTACCTGTTACGGCTCCCAAGACTCTCGATAGAAAAGAATCCGGCATCCATGCGGTAGGACACCTGTAGTAATATACATACATATATATAGCAAAAGAGATATAAAATGGGTCAGAGCCCGAGGTGTAAAAATGTTTAGCAAGTATTTTAACCGTGCATAATAAATCTAAATGCACTATTTCATAATTATGTGGAGTCGCACTCTTGTGAAACCCCAAACTTACCTCTCATCTACTGCGCACACCTAATCGTGTCCTAGAACCTTAATTAATTTACCCTTAAGTTACCCGGCACATCTGAGGAAAACTTACCCAAAATATACGCATGGCCTATACCCGCCCAACTCGTCATACTAAACTAATATAACCCAACAATCAATTCCTTTCTAATCCCACATAAATAGATATATTCACACATAAATGCCTTACTAGGCTTAGGTTCCAATTTTTAACTTAAACCCATTATAAGTCTTAATAAGTCACACATTCATATTTGATTTTAATATAAGATTTTATTCTCCAAACATCATACATTCAAGTAATAAGGACAAAACCTATCTCTACTCTCAACATTGCACTATGTTTCGTACGTGGGGCATCTCGCAAAGCGAAATCCAAACAAGGAACCCCCCCGATACACTACTCCTTGACAATGTCGATTGTAGGGATCCATCATGTCATACACACAAATTCTATTGCTACAACTACCTAAATTTCGATTAACATCTAAGAACATAAATTAAATATCTATTAAATCCTTGGGTCGACATAACCGTAGCTGTCGTTGAGCACGATCCTTCAACCCCTATGAACTAGTACACCAAAATATCCCAAGATGTACATTATAGAAACTTCTTATCCTCTTCACCTATAGGATACATACATACATACATACATACATACATACATATATATATATATATATATATATATATATGCTCTAAATATATATAATCAAACGTTCATCTCTATAACCACGTATACATAACACACGTGATGTACACGTTGTCATTAATAATATCTCATTTTAACATGAATAGTTATATTACACACATATAACGATTCTAAGACCGCCTGTCCAGGTTTTCCCACTGTGCGCACCCCTAAATAGATATAATCTTTCAGGGCCTATCACACACAAGACAACCTGGGTATCCTACATCGTATAATGTCGGGAAGCGGCCATATACCTTCGATAGTGAGTCATAACCACACCCGAAATTACCTCACTTCGAACAATAATCAGACAATACAATAATCGGTCATATGTCCGAGGAATATATTCACCCTGCATTCATTATCCAGGGGACTACACCTCATGCGCGTAACTTCCCCTATGACAGCATTTAAAGAGGTGTATATATATATATATATGCCAGCAATCACATCATATGTATAAATCATCACACAAGAAATATACATTTGCTCCATATCCATCTAACCATATAAGTATATATAAATCTCTGTATATATATATACATATTCTAGTTTCCAATCATTATTCATCAAGTAACACAAGCGGGTGATATATGTACACTCTCGTAATACTCACCCTTGTTACGACGCATATATATACTCAAAGCATTCTCCCTTATACGATGTCTCACTTGACATATTTTCATTCATCGCCCCTATGAAAGGAATAGTCTTCCAACATATAGAAATTCCCCATTAAGGTTACTCACTTAAAGTTTAACGGATGAAACAATCTCTATTAATCCCATCTATATTCGAATGCACTCCGATATATCTAATAATAATATCGACTATAGGTATACACATAACTAATAGTCTTCGAACCACAATCTTAATCCTCAACTCATTTTATAACCCTTTCAGGTATAGAAATCCCAATTGTTACTCACAGAATTCGTAATTTGTGAGCCTCAAGCTCGAAACTACATTTACTTTATGATCTCATCATATATTGGGATACCCATAGTTAATCACTCGTCGTTCTGTATAGACTAGCCTGACGATAGTATGCTCCCAACAATTTACCGCCAACAAGTTAAACTACCCTCACTTTAGATTACGGTTCAATACTTCATAATGAACCCTTAACATTAACGCCTTTACGATTTATTCCCATCACTAAGGATACGCGACCTCTCACTCTCCTCGGTTCCCCAATCATATCTTAAATAAAATCCTATCGCTATAAGGATTCGAAACAAAAGTTGGCTTAGAGTATTCACGCCATACTCTAACGATTATCCCAAAGATTCCTCAACCTCAAGTCATAACTAAGCTCACTTCTGACCTCTGAATAGAAATCCCATTCCTAATGAGGTTTCCTTACTTCCTCTATATACAACAACTCCAATGCCTATGAGCATAAGTTCCCCAAATAGCTCAACTCATCCCCACAATCATATCTTAGGAGAAACTCACAAGCAATCTCCAAAATGTATCTCTCACACCATATAATATTGTCCCAAATCAATAAACCTAATTGAAATGGACCACAACTCGCTCTAGAAAAACCTCGCAAAAATAGCCCTGTTTTCGAATCGATTCGGCCCAACGAATCGATTCAGACTCCAAGGCGAATTAATTCGGATCCAAAGACCTGGGCTTCTATCTCAGGCCGAATCGATTCACCTTAGGTCCGAATCGATTAGGTCATCCAGACCTGAAACTTTTGCCTAAGCCGAATCGATTCGCTTAGGAGGCGAATTGATTCGGGTCTGCAGAACTTGAGGGTTTCTTCTTCTTCACAAAACCCACGAATTCTAAACCCTAAAATTATCACTTCTAACCCCTAAACCTTTATTAAATTATGATTTTAAGTCTATAAATCAACTCAACTCTTATCCCAATCATCTCTACACCATTAAACCCATATATAAACATCAATTTCAAGATTTAATCTACAAAATCTAGGTTTTGACATTAATACCCCAAAATCCAATTAATTTATCCAATAATTATGAAATGAAATATACAAATGAAATATTTAGCAAGATTAAACACTTGCCTCAGTATTGTAGAGGTTGAATCATCCCTGGGTTCGCGTTTGGGCCAGAATCTCCAAGCTTTTTCTCCTCTCTCTCTTCCATTCTTCTTCTTTCTCTCTTCTTTTCTATTTCTATATTTCTATCAAATGAGATTGGCTTGATCCGTAAGCCTCTTAAACCTTTAAAATAATAAACCCAGTTTTAAATGTTAATACACACTCTAAATGACTCGTTTACTCCAATTTAAGTCAAACTAACTTAAAAATATTTCAGAATTGAAATAAAACCCAAGGATGGTCATTTCGACCATCTCGACCCATCTGAAATCAATGGCGCACTCAAAATCATCATCCGGAATACTTTAAAATGTCCTCAATTTTTGGACCTCAATTTCCAATTTTTAAAATTCTCCAATTTAAATAAATTTTTATTTCTCCCGAAAATTTAATTTCGGAGTCCCACAGTCATGGGGTGTTACATACTTCCCCCTTTACAAGAATTTTGTCTGCGAAATTTAGGTTATGCCTAGGACTTCAATCTCATCTAGTCCTTACATCTACCCTCAAGATCACTATACCCATCTCTACTAGTTATCACATCGAACCATATAAATTTAAAATCAAACTAGCTATTCAGGGTGCCCATACACCCCGTACCCTAGCTCCACTCGTAAAAACATAACTCGGCTCCACTAGTCTCAAATTGTAATATAACTCTCAATAATTTGAACTAAGAATCTAAAAATATGAACTTTCCAAGGGTTGAACTCTTCTCAATTCCCGACATTCGCTACATTCATGCGGGGGAGGTCTCACAAGCGAAATCCAAACAAGGAACCCTCCCAATAGACTACTGTGTAGTTATGACGGGAATTGAGATCAGTTGAACCAGGATTAAGGTTTAATAACAGATTTTCAAACCATAAATATTTCCCGAAGGCCTATATAGCAGTATAATATAAAACAATTCCATGCATTACGGCACACAAATAAATTACCTTATGTTCAAGATACAAGGCCCCAACAAACACAATACTCTAACCAATTCCTAGTTCTCCAAACTAGCACAACCATGAGCTAAATTCTCCGCTCAATAAAGAATCTTCTAAACTCTGAATCTCCTCAGTTCTACAAATCCTTTACATCGCATTAAAGCATTGCCACAAGTAAGTCCTTCCCTCATTAGAACACTTATAATTACCTGCACTAGCCTATTTATACAACAATAGCCTTATAACCGTTACTGAACAAACCTTAATAGTTTGAACTTTCGGAATTCAATAACAAAACTCTCTACTATCTCCTTACGAGACGGTCTATTATCTCAAAAAGATGCCACACAAAGACCACACTTGCTCACTCCTTCCTCGAAGGAAATTCTGTACACCCTAGGGGCGTAGTGGCTAACTGCCTATACCTTACGCGCGACGTTCCCGATATTGCATAAAGCGTTACTTAAACCCAAAGAAAGGTATTCTACCTTATACTTCCAAAATCCAAGTTTTTCACTTCATCCATGAATTCCTATTCAAAGTCCTCTACTTCTTCCAGGACAATCTTTCTTCCTAAAGCCTAATTCTCCTCAAGAGAAATATCTTCTCAGAAATTCCTTCCTAACCACCCTGAAGGACAAAACGCTATTGCGACCCCCGATAACTCCTTCGGTCCTACTCAACGAACCCAAGTCTCCAAATTTCTCACTCCCCTCTTAAATGAAGATGATACTCCTAACAATAGGACAATGCCACTTACCTTCCATCGATAAAAGTAAGCATCACCAGGTTTCCTAACAAAGGTTGGCGGATTTCTCAATATAAACCTCCGAAGGACTTCACTATATGCCTCTCCTCAGCACTTACCTTATCGATCACAAAATTTTCCATTCAAGTTAATTTCTCCTTCTCACTCGACCACAGATAGATCACCTTGAGTTACTGCTAGGAATCTCCCCTTTATCTCCGCCTGAATCGAGGAAAGAAAATACCTCCAATCAAAGAATACCCAAAATTTATTATGGGTATAGCATCTCTCATCTTGTCCCTTCCTAGATGATTTATTCTTAGCGACGTCTGAAATGAATCAATTGTGTCAGAACGTCGTTCAATTGAGTACACCTAGCAGAAGAGGATAAACGCAGTGAGTACAATAATCCTAATAGTAGAGCTCCACATCAAGGACGTTAATAGAAAGAACACAGAAAACCTGCAGAGATCCTAAAGACACTAGAACCTGATGCTCTGATACCATCTCTAACAACCCGCTTAGAAAAATAACGGGTGGTCAGCCCATTAAAACAATAAATCAGGAATCTCAGATGGCTCATTGTCGGCATCAACAAATTATACTAAAATAAATAAGGCTAACTACCCAAAACTATAAAAGCAGATACAAAAATTAAAAATAAAACATACAACAGACAACCAACCAACAATATAGAACTAATGGAAACGGTAGAGTACACAAGTACCATGATAAAAGAAAATGCTTTAATTAAAATGAAACGAGTACACAAAAAGAAATAAACCCGAATAAGCTGTCGGGTCACAGACAGTAGAATAATCAAAATAAAAAGTATAAACAACTACAAATGACTCGTGGGTATAAACTCGATATACAACATAAGTTCTATCTAGAGGTACAAAGAGATACGAAACGACTATAATCTGAATCCCACAATAGTCCGCACCTTTTACGGCTCCCAAGACACTGGATAGAAAAGAATTCGGCATCCATGCGGTAGGATATATATATATATATATATAGCAAAAGAGAAATAAAAATGGGTCAGAGATCGAGGTGTAAAAATGGTTAGCAAGTGTTTTAACCGTGCATAATAAATCTAAATCCACTATTTATTTAATTAAAATGGAGTCGCACTCTCATGAAACCCCAAACTTACCTCTCATCTACTGCGCGCACCCAATCGTGTCCTCGAACCTTAATTAATTTACCCTTAAGGTACCCGACACATCTGAGGACAACTTACCCAAAATATACGGATGGCCTATACCCGCCCAACGCGTAATACTAAACTAATATAACGCAACAATCAATTCCTTTCTAATCCCACATAAATAGATATATTCACACATAAATGCCTTACTGGGCTTAGGTTCCAATTTTTAACTTAAACCCATTATAAGTCTTAATATGTCACACATTCATATTTGATTTTAATATAAGAGTTTAATCTCCAAACATCATACATTCAAGTAATAAGGACAAAACTTCTCTCTACTCTCAACATTGCACTGTGTTTCGTGCGTGGGGGGTCTCGCAAAGCGAAATCCAAATAAGGAACCCCCCCGATACACTACTCCATGACAATGTCGATTGTAGGGATCCATCATGTCATACACACAAATTCTATTACTACAACTACCTAAATATCGATTAACATCTAAGAACATAAATTAAATCTCTATTAAATCCTTGGGTCGACATAACCGTAATTATCGCTAAGCACGATCCTTCAACCCCAATGAACTAGTACACCAAAATCACCCAAGATGTACATTACAGAAACTTCTTATCCTCTTCACCTATAGGATATATATATATATATATATATATATATATATATATATATATTCAAACGTTCATCTCTATAACCACGTATACATAACACACATGATGTACACATTGTCATTAATAATATCCCATTTTAACATGAATAGTTATATTACACACATATAACGATTCTAAGATCGCCCGTCCGGGTTTCCCCACTGTGCGCTCCCCTAAATAGCCATCATCTTTCAGGGCCTATCACACACAAGACAACCTGGGTATCCTACATCGCATAACGTCGGGAAGCGGCCATATACATTCGACAGTGAGTCTTAACCACACCCGAAATTACCTTACTTCGAACAATAATCACACAATATAATAACCGATCATATGGTCGAGGAATATATTCACCCTACATTCACTAGCCAGGGGACTTCACCTCATGCGCGTAACTTCCCCTATGATAGCATTTAAAGCGGTGTGTGTGTATATATATATATATATATATATATACATATATATATATATATATCATTCACACAATATATATATATATGCCAGCAATCGCATCATATGTATAAATTATCACACAAGAAATATACATTTGCTCCATATCCATCTAACCATATAAGTATATATAAATATCTCTATATATATACATATTCTAGTTTCTAATCATTATTCATCAAGTAACATAAGCGGGCGATATATGTACACTCTCGTAATACTCACCCTTGTTACGACGCATATATATACTCAAAGCATTCTCTCTTATACGATGTCTCACTTGACATATTTTCATTCATTGCCCCTATGAAAGGAATAGTCTTCCAACATATATAAATTCCCCAATAAGGTTACTCACTTAAAGTTTAACGGATGAAACAATCTCTATTCATCCCATCTATATCTGAATGCACTCCGATATATCTAATAATAATATTGACTATAGGTATACACATAACTAATAGTCTTCAAACCATAATCTTAATCTTCAATTCATTTTATAACCCTTTTAAGTATAGAAATCCCAATTATTACTCACAGAATTCGTAATTTGTGAGCCTCAAGCTCGAAAATACATTTACTATATGATCTCATCATATATTGGGATACCCATAGTTAATCACTCGCCGATCTGTATAGACTAGCCTGACGATAGTATACTCCCAACTATTTGTCGGCAACAAGTTAAACTACCCTCACTTTAGATTACAGTTCAATGTCTCATAATGAACCCTTAACATGAACACCTTTACGATGTATTCCCATCACTAAGGATACGCAACCTCTCACTCTCCTCGGTTCCCCAATCATATCTTAAATAAAATCCTATCGCTATAAGGATTCGAAACAAAAGTCGGCTTAGAGTATTCACGCCATACTCTAACGATTCTCCCAAAGATTCCTCAACCTCAAGTCATAACTAAGATCACTTCTAACCTTTGAATAGAAATCCCATTCCGAATGAGGTTTCCCTACTTCCTCTATATACAACAACTCCAATGCCTATGAGCATAAGTTCCCCCAATAGCTCAACTCATCCCCACAATCATATCTTACGAGAAACACCCAATCAATCTACAAAATGTATCTCTCACACCATATAATAATGTCCCAAATCAATAAACCTAATTGAAATGGACCACAACTCGCTCTAGAAAAACCTCACTAGAATAGCCCTGTTTCTGAATCGATTCGGCCCTATTCCGAATCGATTCGGCCCAACGAATCGATTCGGACTCTAAGGCGAATTGATTCAGATCCAAAGACCTGGGTTTCTGTCTCAAGCCGAATCGATTCTCCTTGGGTTCGAATCGATTCGGTCATGCAGACCTGACACTTTTACCAAAGCCGAATCGATTCGCTTAGGGGGCGAATCGATTCGGGTTTGCAGAACTTACGGGTTTCTTCTTCTTCACAAAACTCACGAATTCTAAACCCTAAAATTATCACTTCTAACCCCTAAACCTTTATCAAATTATGATTCTAAGTCCATAAATCAACTCAACTCTGATCCCAATCATCTCTACACCATTAAACCCATATATAAACATCAATTTCAAGATTTAATCTACAAAATCTAGGTTTTGACATTAATACCCCAAAATCCAATTCTTTTATCCACAAATTATGAAATGAAATACACAAATGAAATATTTAGCAAGATTAAACACTTGCCTCAGTATTGTAGAGGTTGAATCGTCCCCGGGATCGCGTTTGGGCCGGAATATCCAAGCTTTTTCTCCTCTCTCTCTTCCTTTCTTCTTCTTTCTCTCTTCTTTTCTATTTCTCTCTTTCTCTCGAATGAGATTGGCTTGATCCGTAAGCCTCTTAAAACAATAAACCCAGTTTTAAATGTTAATACACACTTTAAATGATTCGTTTACTCCAATTCGAGTCAAACTAACTTAAAAATATTCTGGAACTGAAATAAAACCCAAGGACGGTCATTTCGACTATCTCGACCCATCTGGAATCAATGGCGCACTCAAAATCATCATCTGGAATACTTTAAAATGTCCTCAATTTCCAATTTCTAAATTCTCCAATTTAAATAAATTTTTATTTCGCCCAAAAATTTAATTTCTCAGTCCTAAATTCATGGGATGTTACATATGAGTTGTGAACTTCAATGGGTGATCCTCATATTTTTATCCCATTGACTTTTTTGTATTACTATTTTTATCCTAAAATTGAAGAAGGCATGGACGAGAGTCCAACTCTTTTATTCATTATTTCTTCACCATTGTGCATTAATTGTGAATAGGTAAAGGAACAATATAATTATGTCATTTCTAAAAATAATCATGAATTAAATGGGGACCATAAATTTTGCGAGGAGAAAAAAATACACAATATGGACACATGTAATACTTACGATGATTTGAATGTTAATTTTTTTCCAATATTTTTCTTCTAATTTCATTGAGGAAAATTCTACTTTGTCTTATATGTGGGAAACATTATTTAATGATATGTCGTTCGATTTTAGTTAGACTTCTAGTTATTATGACGGTCCTCCGAGTTTTGATAAAGAAAGTGTATCTCCATGTGATACCTCTTCTTCTTGTGTTTTTTTGTAAAGTTTGAGAATTATGAGTGAAGTATGTATCCCTAATTTTACGTGATTTTTTTTTTTAAAAGGGATAGTAAATATTTGATCATTATTGTTATTTGCTACCCTCATGTGATGCATCGACATATGATTCGCGTGACTAAAATTTATTTATTATTGATAATGTTAGTGCGCACCATTATGACCATGAATTTATGATTCAAAATTTTGTTGTGCAGTTAAGCTCTCAAATTTATGATGCGTACTTAGTCCAATAATGTTTATTATTTGGAATGACCAACAACTATTTCGATTATTATTTCAGGGTGATGATGGAAATTGTCATGTCTTTGTATATTATAAGTGTGTTTTTTCTTTTCTTTTTTTGTTATTTTCTTTTTTAGTTCTTTTTTAGTTAACATGTGTTTGTTAAATTTGGATGTTGGTAGCAACTGTGGAGTTCACGGGCAATATCATCCTCTTACTTATTTACTTTATTTTATATGTCCTTATTTTTATTTGAGAACACATTGAGGACAATGTAAAATTTAGGTTTGGTGGTAAGGATGGTATTCTTGAAAAAAACTAATCGAAAAATTTGAAAATTTTCAAAAACCCAAAAATATTTTCTATATATCAAAGTTATTAGACGACTTCTTCATATAGAATTAATTCTTGGATATCTCGGGTTTCGAATTTTTTACACATTATTCAATTAATATGATAAAAAATGGATATTGAGTAAAAAGTTAACATGCTCGATGAACAAATGTGGAGATTTTGACCTCTTGAGATTTTGTGTCATTCATCAGGCCCTGTCTCATCATCATTACCTGCTCCCGAAGGTCCCCAGGTCTCCTGTTCCTTATTGATGCTTCATATGCGCTCCATGAAGCAGTATGCCTTAACAAGCTTCGTCGAAACCATAATACCTTCCTTCATGATATCGAAAGCAACAAGCCACCTTTGCCCAGTATTCACTTCCAAAATCTTCCCAACTACCCGCTTTCACAACGATTTCAGATAATCCCCAGACACATACTAGCCCCTCCAACAGATTGTGGCAGACGGGTGGACAACTGATGACTTTCATGAGATTTATATCAATCCGAGTTAAAATAACTCAAACTTTACTTCAATGATAAATTGGTTGATGATCTCAAATTATTTTATTTGATTCGATTACTGAAAAAAATAGTTAAAATTTGAATCTTAAGCACTAGAAGTCATAGTAAATCGTCTTTAAACACAACTTGACTTAGTGCAAATTGAGAAATGAGATTAGGGCATCGTTTGAAAGCCCAAAATTGAGCCTAAACCCACCTTTTATATTTTTTCGTTGCAATACCATTTGAACCAAAAATAAATAAGTCTATTACTGAAATACAACCGAAGAAAATCTTAATTGACCTCAAGTAATGTTAGTTATAATGTAGGGAGATGATGAATGAGATTGATGGCGTGATTCAATTTTTTCAAAATGAAATCGATTTTCCATTCATGATATTATATTCATCTAGTAAAGAAAATTCATTTTTTTGATCATGTATATGAAAAAAATTCTGAGCTAAAATGTGACACCCCGACTAATTAAATACCGGGTAGCTACTCCTTTATTAAATTAAATCAAAATGCCAAGTTGGCTCAGTTAATAGCATCATTGTCGAAAACATTTTATTATTACTAACCACCTAGTATTTAAAAGTAAGTTGTCAAATTTTAATTAAAGTCTGATTAACATGCAGTACAAGATTTAAATCAAGAATAATATCACCATTCACCATAACGAAATAATAGAATAATCGTCACATGATAATAAATAAATCCGGAGGAAAAACTCCTCACAACAAATCCCACAACTGAAATAAGTAACGAAATACTGAATACTGAATTAATACATGCCAAAGTCTGAAAAACTGAAATGGAAATGTATCTCTAATGGAACTGGGCAACATGCCCTAAAACTGAGGAATACTGAATATGGGATCCAAATGATGGAAGCGTCTAAAGGCAAATCCCTGTAGCTTCCACAAACAGCTACAGCTCGTCATCTGAGTGAGAATCCTATGCGTGGTGTCCTTGTGGCTGGGCACCTAAAATGGTTTTACAAGAAAATAGATTTGAAAGCAAACGGGTCAGAGCCCGAATGTGGAGATATTTTAAAAACCTGCAAGTGCTTTAAAAACATTTAAAACATTAAATGCAAAGTACATGTTAGGACGTGCACTCACATGCAATTCTCACCTCTCGACTAAATGTGCACTCCTAACGTAAGTACCCATCTAAAATGACACTAATCCCTAGCTAAGTGACATCATATCTAGCTAGACTGTCATAGGTTCTACTCTTATTACTCGGTTCCCATTTACATTATAATGATCTCAAATAAATAGGGGCTTAACGTAAATTCAGATTTTCGATATGTAATATATTTCACAATTGGTTAGCCCGTTATGTTTTCTCAAAACCATACTATAATTTTATTCACAATATTAGCATTAAGTTTCCATCAATTAAGTGTATATTATTCACATCATAAATATACAATACAAGCACCCCGAGACTAGCTACGGTGCACACATACTCTGCTATCCATCCTGGTACATCACGTACATAAGGATTACATATTCCGAATCTCTCAGGAATAGTTCACAGATAACAACATCACAAATAATGGAGGCGAACACAGTCACATCACATGGGTCACACACATACCTGCGCTCCCACGATCAGCAGACTTATTAACATCCCAATAAGTCCTTCTCTGATCTATGTTCATCGAGGTAACCAGTCTAAGTCCGGGCAACACAAGGATTAGAGGGCCCTAAGCGAACGCAAACCTCCCGTGATAGCAAGTATGGTAGGTATGTCATACACATAAAATCAATACATATATACTAAGTATGCACACGTCTTAGTAATCACCATAATATATTGGTACATATCTCTTCTCGTACTGACATATAATACTACACCATTTATATGTTCCCGGTTAATATAATTAATTAGGCCGTCAATAGCTCACATCGTTATAGACACTCACGTCCTGCTTCATATTTTCCTTTAGGCTCAAACTACACTTCTAGGTTTGACTCCTCATTATAACCCAAACATCCCAAATATAACAATTACTCATCGAGGCAAGGCTATCTCTACCTATACACAAGGTTACGGGGCACTCGGGATCAAAACAGGCTAAAAAGCCTAAACTGTCAACTCGTTCGTAGTCTCGTTCGAACGAGGTTGTTCGAACGAGAGTTCGTTCGAACGAACTGGGTCTTCTAACGAGGTCTCGTTCGAACGAAATCTTCGAATGAACATCACTCTCGTTAGAACAACTCGTTAGAAGCTCGTTCGAACGAGCTCGTTCGAACGACCTGGGTAGGTCTTCTAACGAGTGGCCAGTTTCAAGCCCAGAAATTCCTATCTCGTTTTTCCAATTTCTCTACACCTCAAATCTCTTCTAAAATTCGTCCCAACAATGTTTTAAGGTCTCTAATCAATCCTAAACATATCAAGGTCACATACTAACGTGTTTTAAGGAATCAATTCATCCTAAACATCATTAAATCATCAAGACTCTTCACTTTTCCTCAAATTTTCAAGAACATAAACCCTAGAATTTATAATCATCAATTTACTCAAATTAGATCCGTTTTTGTTACATCCAACATATATTAACATCATAATCATCTCTATACGATTCTACATGCAATTTCTTCTCAAAATCTAAGTTCTAAGTCCAATTAAAATGGGTTTTTATTAAACTCCCAAGAACAATTAGATTTATTGGATAGTCTAAGCATGGAAGAAGCATTCACTGCATAAAAACGTAATTTAAAGCACTTGCCTTGATTCAATCTCAGATCTTGATGACGATTTGAAGAAGTTCCCTCTCTCTTCCTGCAGAATTCCCTTCTATCTCTCTCTCTCCAAGCTTTCTTCTCTAATGGCTATGGTGGCTAGGGTTTGTTTTGGGAACTTAGAAAACCTAATTCTAAAACTCCCCGTAGTCTTATGGGTCAATATGGTTGGTAGTGGGTTTAGTGGTTGGTTTCCTGAATCAGATATAATTTACTAATTTTCGTCACTTTTAATTCCCCAAAAATACAAAATTACCAAAATACCCTTTATGTTGCCGGTATGGCCTAAAAATACCCCGGAACCCAAACTAAACCCCCGGCTAGTGTTTTTTGACTATATCGACCCTTCCGGACGCGTTGGCGCACTCAAAACGACCATACGGTTAATAGAATTTAAATCTACTTTTATAATTAAAATAATTATATACCATGACGCGACTGTCACACGCGTCTCAACAAAATTTCCAAATTGCCGTATTTCAATCTCACGACAAATTTCATAATTCAAAATTCATATATAATCATATATGCACATATAATCAAATACCAACTCGCATCTCGTTAGTATTTTAATCCCGGATTAATTTCCAATTAATACGTATTTAATTTAATTAATCCCATAAAATAAATATCACAAAAATACGGGGTATTACATAAAATTACTCTTTTATTCACATATACCGAGCGAAATTAACCCATCTTCGATGGTACGATTGTGAGTGCATCCCGTGAGTTTTTGAAATCGAATGTAACACCTTGTATTTCTGAGTATTTATAATTTAATTACTTCGGGTATTTTTAAATTGCAAATGTGCTGTAATTTAATTGAATTAATTATTATGTGTTTATTAAAATATGAAAAGGGAATGATAATGGTTAATATTTATGGTATAAAATAACTAAGTGAATAGTAAATGATTATTTTACGTCATAGTGACGTGGCATCATTTTATCTCAACCGGGAGTCGCATGAAGACTATATGGGTTCAAGATAGGAAATTATTGTGGAGTGATTCATATGGTGAGTTCGATATCATGGTTGATTTTGGATGGCTTAAGATAGTCATAATAGTGTACTCGGGGGTAGTATTTGGGTCCCGAGGCCTTTTTAGTCATAACCGATCCCACACGAGGTTATTTGGGTCATTTGGGCTTGGCTCGTTAGCCTAATTTCATGATTAGATTTATTAAACCTAAATTAGAGAATTTTGGGAAGAAGATAATCTCACTCTAAACCCTAGAATTTGAGTGAGGAAAGAAGGAAGAAAAATGGAAATCCTTAGGAGTCAAAATCAAACGAGATTGAAGAGTTCGATCCCCAGATTCATCGTCTACAACGTGTAATCAGACTCTACGAACTTTGAAAGGCAAGTGACTATCTTTCTTCTAATTTTAGTTACAGAAATTCGTATTTATATCATAGTAGGTGTAAGATATCCATTATGGGGAGAGTTGCCACATGAAAATGGGTCTTTTATGATTTGGATACTATATGTAGATTAAACATTAAATTGATGATGAGATATCATGTACCAATATTAGAATTGAACTCATATTCTTAAAAACAAGATATAGATGTGTTGAAATAATTATTTGAAATCGAATTTAGAAAGAGTATTGAATGAAAGAGAAAAAATCAAATTCAAAAATCAACTGATTTAATGTAGATATCGTTAATGCTTAATCATGTATTTAATTAATAGAAACTATTGGGAACATGTATTAATCGTTGGTTATTTGTTGGTTGAGAATTGGGTTGAAGCTTTCAAGCCTTGATGGTTAAAAATGAAGGAATTCGTAACAGTGTAAACGAGGAAGAAGGCCTTCTTGCAGCGAATCGATTTGGTCCCTTAACCGAATCGATTCAGTAGGGAAAAGTGATTCAGATTAAGGCCAAATCAATTCGGTTGCCCAAATTTTTGGAATTTTTTAGTTTGTGCCCTAAATTCACAAATAATCAACGGGGGGACTTTTTTATTATTCTTAAACTATAGGGAGAGACCTATTTAATTTCAGTAGACTATCGTAAGGAATTGGTTTAGCCAAAATGAGAGAATTTAAGGCTAGGACCTTTCGGGCATAATATGAAACTGAGAGAATTTTGGAAATCGGAACGGGTTACAGAGAGTGTGAGTAAACCCAAGTTGTGAACTAATAGAGAAAGTAAGAGTCGGGAGAAATAGACTCGGGTACTATGGGCTAGTGCCATGGGAGTTAGGCACAGGTTATCCTGATTTAATTTCATTATATATATACGGAATAGTGATAGTATATATATATATATATATATACAGTCCTGCTCTTGTGCGGACTAGTCCGCATTTTAAGAGTGCGGACCGTACATGTGTCACCTGGCGGTGAGCCCAGAAAAGATAGAGAGTGTGCCTATAATTTAGGTGATAATTTCTAGGGGCACCGTTAGGTGACACATGTCCGGTCCGCATTCTTAAAATACGGACTAGTCCGCACAAGAGAATTATTATATATATATACACACACACACACACACACACACACACACTAGGGTATACTCGTGCCTGAAGGCACGACGAAAATTTCCAAACAGTATTAATGGCAGCACGACAAAAATTTCCAAAATACATAATTGCGAAACAAAAATAATTTCATTCCCCCAACAAAACAATTTGTTAAGTCGTATATAATTTTAAGTTATAAGGTTTTATATATAATACATATAGTGCTACACAAGTAATTTTTTTTAAGCGATTCCTTTGTTTATAAAACTACCCAACTTATTTAAGAAAGAAAAAATACTCCAACAACAATAGTAATAATCCATCCTATACTTCGTATAAACCATTTCAACTCAATTCGTGAAAATAATATCAATACACAATTCAAAAAGATTTATTACATAACATAAGTAATTGTAAATAAAATGAAAAAAAAAAATTGAACATGGCTTTCTCTATTTATAGGACTATCCTCCATGTTTAAGAAATAAAAAATAAATAAAAAAACAACAATATTCAACGTATGACCTTTATGAGATTAGAGTCAAGATATCCTGCATTGTTCATTGCCTCGTGCATGTCCCGCGATCACAACACCGTCACCTATTAATTAAATTATGTGATTGACGTTACCTAACAAATCCCTCTCAACAGTCATTCTTAAACCGGTCGACTTCCACACATTGGATACACCTGTTTAACATTGACATGTCAATGAAGAACAAATATGAGATCATGTGTTCATGTACGAAACCCAAATAAAGTTATTAAAATAAAAAATAAATTCTCTACATAATAATGCACATATATATGAATTAAACCTCATGAACAAATCGAACCAAATTAAAGCTTTGCTTATGGTTAACAAATTGAGGCCCTGCTTATGGTACACAAATTATAGCAAGGAGCACATACAGATTCGTGTTTACAATCAGTAGAAAATATTAAAATATAATGAATTATTGTTGATCAAAAAGAAATATATAAGAGCATTTACCTTTTTTTCTTGAAATATATTTCCCCCAATTTTCGAACCGTCGAAGCCTAAAAGAAGTGAGAAAAGACAAATCAACACATACATTAGGACTTCAATACTAATTTAATCACAAACTCAATAAAGAAATCAAATCAGTATCTTGAATTCGTAGTCATAACTATTAGCACACATAACTATTAGTAAAGATACATAAGTGAATCCAATAGTACCAAATTTCAAGAATTAAAATTCAAAAACCAAAAACCCTCTTTAACAAAAGCGGAAAATTGAAAAAACAGACTTACTGGCACTCACTTAATTTACCTCCATCAATCACTATAGTTGCATAACCATTGATCTATAAATTATTAGGAGAAAGTGGGAAGAAAAAACATTGAGATCTTATTTATCTCTTCTTTAATAAATTAAAATCCAGCCGCTAAACATTAGGGATATAAAGAATACCCATTGGGAAGCTCGAAGTGGTTACCAAGAAATTAACCAAAAAAATGGAAAAATACTTTCTCTTTGCATCCTCTCGCAACAAACACATAAGGGCTTTGTGTACAACATCATGCTCAACATTTTCACCTGTAGCTGTCTACATGTAAAATGTATAAAAACTTGTGATGAACACAATTATGAAAAACACTTTGAACATCAAATACTACATTGTAGCAAGTATTTTTTTACATGTCTACATGTATATAGAGAGTAGGTTACCTGCAGGGAGCAAGTAGGATAACAATTCGAAAATAGAAGTCCAAAATCTCTAAAATCCAATGGCTACAATACAAAATACAAAAAAAATCTCAAAATGAAGCAAAAAATGTAAAGACAAAAAGAGATCATGCCTTACGGGGAAACGTGATATGCTACTGTCATGCCTTACGAACGAACATAATCAGTTACTATCATGCCTTGTAGGAAAACGTGATCTGCTAGTGTCATGCTCCAATTCTAAAATTGTTGTGCCTTGAATCTGACCCTCTTCCCCAATCGCCATTTCCTTTACAACCATTTCTATCAGGATACCTTTCATGATCTCGGTCCCAATCTTGGTACCGATCACACACACCATCATGATTATTTTCCCTGTCAGCAGAATCACTTCTTATACATTAACTCTCAAGTTCTTTCTCCATTTTCTTTCTCCGTTCTTCCTCTTCTTTCTACCTCGCTAAAATTTCCTCTTCCCTTTCTTTCTCCTTTTGCTTCCTTATACTCTGCCAGAATATACCGGACCATGTCATAACCAATATGCTGCTTACCAGTGATGTGAGACTGAGATCTTTCAAAAGCATCATTTGTAATTAAAAAAGAACCACATGTTTCACATAGAGCCATATTTTTTTTCTATGGAACCAATAATACTTTATCATTTGGCTGTTGAAGAGTGAAGATTGTCTTCTGAGCATTAAGTGCATCAACCTTTCTCATGAGTTCTTCAGCTTCATCAACCTTTCTAGCTTCACAAAGGGCCTCAACTTGTTCCAACAAGTTTCTAATTTTCTCTTGAAGCATAGATAACTACTAAGATTTTTCACCTAGGATTGGATTGGGAGGGGGGATATCAACCTCGTGATAAAGGCATTCTCACCCAAGTCTAACTCTTCTATCCCAGTCCATTATGAAATTCTCATATTAATGCGCTCGTTCTGCTTCAAATCTTAGCACATATGAATCATGCCAACTCCAGCACTTCTCCAGTCAGATACTTCAGTATAGTTATTGTATATACAATAATTGTTGATCCAGTATAATACCCAAAACTACATTCAATTTTAACTTGAAGTTTATAAATCAACATGGTTATAGTGATACCTTGATAATAACTAAAATTATAAGGACAATTTTGCCCATTATCAATTTGTATGTCATACGCCGTTACACCATTGAAGAAATTCAAGATCGCATCTACAACAACGGATCCGAATATCAACGCGTATTCAACATCATAACCTCTGAGAGAATGAACTTGGTAAAGTTTTGTTTTTTAAGTTCCTTAAAGTTCATACTTAATATTAGGAAATTTTGATAAAATGTTTTGTATAAAAATAAGAAGTAAGTTTTTTCAAGCAAAATGAGGCTTTTAAAAGTTTTTTTTTTTTTTCCGGGAAGCCGGATCGGTACGCCCCTTTTAAACGAACCGATCTGCCCCCGGACCGGTCCGCCTATCTACCGGAACGATCCCCCTTTCACCAGAATACCCCGAATCGAATGCAAACCGATGGAGCCATTTTGAAAAGCGAACCGATCCGAGGTCGGACCGATCCGCCCCCATATCGGACCGGTCCGCCTGGGATAAACTCGCTCAGTTTCGTGAGTTTTTTATTCACCATCTTATATTTCTTATACATACAACTATTTCGGTGGTGTATTTTTTTGAAGTCTTTGAGAAAACGTTTTTAAGAGTGCAAACACAACAAGACTTCAATTTTTTATGTGCCAAACATCTTTTTGATTCACACACAAAAATCCCAATTACTTTTGTGAATCTTTTGGAACCCTAGAACACAAGTTTTGCTATTGTTCAACCTTTGTGGGGAGATCTTTACAACCGAGGGCTGCGTGTCATTGCTGAGGGAGTTTCTACAAAGTATTATGGTTGCGTGTCATTGAAGAGAGCTGCGGTTCTTTCTTTGTTGTTTGGGTTGCGAGTCCTTGGAGGGTGCTACGTGTATTCTCTTGCTGAGTTTAAGACTGCGTGTCTTTGTGGGTTGGCTGCGCGTTGATCCATTGCAGATTTCTCTATGTAATTGTAAGTTGCGATTTATATATTCATAGTGAAATAAAGGTTTTACCCGAAAGGGTTTTTTTCCTGAAATCTGTGTCTCAGCATATTTTTGTATCACCTGCTTTATTTATTTATGGGTTGACACACGCACCTTAGATGCATGTTTAGGGACTCTAATTAAATAAGGGGTACTTGGAAACTTGCGAATTTAATTTAATCAATATTCACACAGTCGCACTTTTCAAAAATATCAAACAATAAACAATAACTATGTGAAGATTGGAAATTTTCTTATTTCATCACATCAAGTGAAATAGCATTCAAACTATATAGGTAAAAAGGTACAACTATTTTATCTTAGAGAACTCTGTCAAAATATATATGCTCAAACCAATAACCAAGTGATGACCATACAATACTTAACATGTGTGTGGTAGGATGACCTGTTACACCTGAATTCACAATCAATTGATTTAGGGAGCAACATAACTCAATTATGTAAAAAAAAGTGTAAACGGAAACGAAATTACTACTGAAAAATTTGAGATTAAATTTGAAAAAAGAACACCTAAACACCCCTATCTTTATGAATAATATTTGTCATGTAGATTTTGTCAATATTTGTTCTCATTTACAGATTCATTACAATTGATAATTGGTTACAAGAGGAGGCCAAAGGAGTAATCATATCATAATTAAACTATGGAAGAAAAGTTAATTAGCAAATATAAGATAATTCATATTATAAAACTAATCCCTAATTATAACGTATAAAACAAATTAAGTGAAAAGGAATGCATGACCTAATATTGACTTCAAGCATATTTATATGTTGAAATAACAGAACCATGTATGCATATGTACAGTAAGCAACCTTATAGGGATTTCGAACAAAATTAGGTTTGGCCCCTCGTGCAATACCTAAGCAGCCTTATAGAGATTTCGATCAAGAGTGGTTCCAATGGTGTGATAACCGAACAATTCATTGTGCCCAATATTCCGGTGTAGGTGGAGCTTGGATTGGTTCATGATACACAACAAACTTTAATCCTATCCCAAATGGAAATTGAAAAACAATTGGGTTTAGCCTCTCGTGTGTTATTGCACATCCTGTCAACTGGTTCACCTGAGTGTTAACGTTAAACTTGGGATATCAAATAGATATCACTCTCTTCTCACGACGTTCATCGGGTGTTATCTATTCTTTATTTACAGCCAATAATAAATTTCAAACAGACAACTTTAGATGCAAATCAGAAGCTAATTAGAAATTAATCCATAAATTATCACAACTATATCCCAAAACACGAATAAAAAAATTAACTCGTAAATCAAAACCTCTTGCCAATCACTATTCAAGCATTATTGGGGAAAAAATTAATGCTGAAGCAGACCCCATAATATACCCCCGAAATGTTCTTCTTTAGAACCTGAAAAATTACATAGTGACACAGTACGAGTTAGGTAGTAAATATAAAGAGAATAATACTCTGTATGAAATGGAACTAATGACCTCATAATAAGTAGACATATGGCAAAAACTTAAAACAATGAAGTTCAGAGGTTCATATGACAAAGTAGTATTCTCCTATAAAGATGAGAAGTCAGACCCCGAGAATCAACACAAAATGTTAATCAAAATTTGCACTCCAAGTAAAATTAACAAAAATAAATTAGAAAAATGGAAAACTTAAAGGATTGCATAGAAATAGTGATATTAGATGGGTAGTAACACTTCAATAAAAAAAATCCCATCTAGGTAATCCCATCATTATAGATCATAGCGTGGCATTACAAAGTGGCATTAAAACATTACACTTGTTTTTCATCCTTCCATACATGTAATATCCATCAATAGCAACAATCATATATTTATAGGTATTGGTCAATGAGTTCAAAACTATAAATTGATTTATAATGCCCTTGAAACTCAATATTCAGTAAAAAAATCATGATTGATCCGGAATTTTAGATCTTTTTTTATAGAATATATCACTGGATGGAATTCATAATAGGAAAACGTGTCACGCATAACCATCCAAAAATGAAAATATCAAGTTCAAATCCATTTAAGACCCCTTAGGGGATGATTTAAAATTCGAAGGTCTACCTTAAGTTTTGTAGCTCATCGTCACGCCATATGAATATGCGCAGTTCACCAAATATGAATAATATTCCTCAACTGACAAAGTAGGCCGCAGTATGAAAAGGGAAAAACCCATATTACTTCTCATGAATTTTAGAACCTGAAAAGCATATAAATACAATTAGGTTAGATAATATAGACAATACACAGTATAATATACACACCATGACAATAATAGTTCACCAATCATAATAATTATTATCACTACCATACTACTGAACTGTTAAATTACCAAACCACCGAGAGGTAATATTAACATGTACATGATATTGAAAACACATGATCAAATAAGTAACTATATCCCACCTTGATCGTCTAGAATTAAGTTGAACAAATGCAACATGCATGCTTATATGGTCGAACAGATATGTACATCGACACCCCAAATGCTCTTGTATCATCATGAACCTCTGCACCAATTGGAAGCCGAAGCAAGGAGTTGAGTAGAGCATGAGTCACTCCAGACAAAGAAGTTGAGTACTCCTCCTCCAAAGGAGACCATTCATCAAGGCACGACAATGTACATCAGACCATCCACCAATGTTTGTTCCCTTCAATATCTCTACACAATGTACACTGACGTTCGACAGGAAAAACAAGAAAAATAAATACTAATATCCATAAAGAAAAAAAGGGGATTTACAGAAAATAAACATCCAAGAACATTCCTCAAATACCAATATAAATCGCCTCACAACATTGGTTGTAAAATGGGGATTTATCGAACTGGAAGGCTGTAAACAAAACTCTGCAAAAATTCACCAACTTGTTTGTGTATCCACTTTTCGAGACCATGGCTATGTTTAGATGAGTAACCATAATATATCAAACAAAAGATCAAATCATATATTTGAAACAAAAGCAAAAATCAGAAACTAAAGTCAAATCCATTCAGATCAAAACCTAAAATGAGAATAAGGCATTAAATTTGAACAGATACTGAGCAGAGATTTAACAAACATCATGAATATTACCATAAAATCAGAAATTAAAGCGAACATCAAAAATTAAACCAATGTACTAATAAATAATAAGCAAACGCACTAATGAAGAGAGAATGAATCTAATTTCTTTCAGTAAATAAACCTCGTTTCAATCAAGCATCACGCAACGAAAGCTAAAAAAAATGAAAGCTAAAATCGAAACCACTTGAAACTTAAGGAAGAGGAGCGACGGCCAAAAATCGAAACCCTTGGTATGATGTTTGAGGTAGGGTTGTTTTGGGTTACTGATGAGAGAATGGGAGAGGGCATTTCAGAAATGGGAGAGGATGTGAGTGGGGAGCGGGAGAGAAGTGAATAATGAAGTGATTTTGACCAAAGTAACCCCAATTTTGATTTGAAGTCTAAATTTGGTAAGTAAAAAAGAGGTTGAAATCAAAGATTTGAGGGACAAAATAGGAAGTGCAAAAAACATCATCTAAATGACATCATCTTTTGATCTTATGACATACATAAGTTTTGTAACTTATTATATATATATATATACTAGGGTATGCCCATGCCTGAAGGCACGTCAGAAATTTCCACAAAGTACTTAATGGGAAAACGACAAAAATTACAAAATACATAATTGGGAAACGAAAACAATTTTGTTCCCCCAACAAAACAATGTGTTAACTCGTATATAATTTTAAGTTATAAAGTTTTATATATAATACATATAGTGTTACACAATTTAATTTTTTTGAAGAAAATCTTTTGTTTATAAAACTACCCACCTTATTTAAGAAAGAAAAAAATACTCCAGCAACAATACTAATAATCCATCCTAAACTTCGTATAAACAAATTCAACTCAATTAGTGAAAATAACATCGATACCTAATTCAAAAAGATTTATTACATAACACAAGTAAATGCAAACAAAATGATTTTTTTTACATGGTTTCCTCTACTTATAAGACTATCCTCCATGTTTAAGAAATAAAGAAATAACAGAGCAACCTTATTCTACATATGACGTTTATGAGATTAAAGTCGAGATATCCTGCACTATTCATTGCCTCGTATGCATATCCCGCAGTCACAACACCATCACCTATTACAGAAATTATGTGATTGATGTTAGCTAACTAATCCCTCTCAATAGACGTTCTTAAACTGATTGACTTCCATACATTGGATACACTTGTTTATCATTGACATGTCAATGAAGAACAAATATGAGATCATGTGTTCATATACGAAACCCAAATAAAGTTATTAAAATAAAAAATAAATGCTCTAGAGAGTAATACACAAATATATGAATTAAACCTCAGGAACAAACCAAACCAAATTAAAGCTTTGCTTATTGTTCACAAATTAAGGCCCTGCTTATGGTAAACAAATTATAGCAAGGAGCACATACAGATTCATGTTTAAAATCAGTAGAAAAAAATTAAAATATAACGAATGATTGTTGATCAAAGAGAAATATACAAGTGCATTTACCTTTTTTTCTTCAAAAATATTTCCCCCAATTTTTGAACCGCCGAAGCCTAAAATAAGTGAGAAAAGACAAATCAAAACATGCAATGGGACTTCAATACTAATTTAAACAAAAACTCAGTAAAGAAATCAAATCAGTACCTTGAATTCGTGATCATAACTATTAGTACAAATAACTATTAGTAAAGATAGATAATTGAATCTAGTAATACCAAATATCAAGAATTAAAATTCAAAAACCAAAAACACACTTTAATAAAAGAAAAAAATAGAGAAAACACACTTACTTGTACTCACTTCTTTTACCTCCATCAATTACTATAGTTGTATAACCAACGATCTCTGAATTATTAAGAGAAAGTGGGAACAAAAAACATTCAGTTCTTACTTATCTCTTACACAACAAATTAAAATCCAGCCACTGAACATTAGAGATATAAAGAATACCCATCCGGAAGCTTGAAGTGGTTACCAAGAAATTAATCGAAAAAAACGGAAAAATACTTCCTCTTTACATCTTGTTGCAACAAAGACATAAGGGATTTGTGCAAAACATCACGCTCAACATTTTCACCTGTAGTTGTAAACATGTAAAATGTATCAAAACATGTGACGACCACAATTACGAAACACACTTTGAACATCAAATACTACATTGCAGCAAGTAGATTAATACATGTATATAGAGAGTAGGTTACCTACAGGGAGCGAGTAGGTTAACAATTTGAAAATAGAAGCCCCAAATCTGTAAAATCCAATGGCTACCATACAAAATAATAAAAAAATCTCAAGCTGGAGCAAAAAATGTAAAGGCGGAGAAAGATAATGCCTTACGGGCGAACGTGATCTGCTACTGTCATGCCTTACGAACGAACGTGATCTGCTACTATCATGCTCCATTTATGAAATTGTTGTGCCTTAAATATGATCCTCTTCCCCAATCGTGATTTCCTTTACTACCATTTCTATCACGGGACCTTTCATGATCTCGATCCCGGTCTTGGTATCGATCACGCGCACCATCACGATTGTTGTCCCTGTCAGCAGAATCACTTCTTCTATGTTGACTATCATGTTCTTTCTCCTTTTACTTTCTCCGTTCTTTTGCTTCTTTCTCCCTCACTAAAATTTCCTCTTACCTTGCTTTCCCCTTTGCTTCCTTATACTCTGCCAAAAAAATCCCGGAACATGCCATAACCAATATGCTGCTGTAACAACCCTCGCTTTTGAGGTCCTATTTTATATTTAATTTGCTAGATATAGTGATTAGATATAAAGACGTTGGTATGTGGAGTAGGTATTAATTTAAGAAAGAAAATCTAATATCTACTATGATGTTGCATATTTACCCTAAGTAGAGGTGAATTTTGCTATGTTATGTTTTGTAATGTCATATGATTTAAAATGACATTTGGCTTAAAATGAAGCCGGAACCTAAAATGAATTATAAAATTTCCAAATGATAATTTGGAGGGTGCAGATAGTTCCGGGAGGCTCGAGATAGTCAAATTATGTGTCATATTGTATTTCGAGGTTCCGGGCACTTTTGACTGGTTGTAGCTTATATTAGTAGTTGCGTATTATTTTACCGCATATTAATCACTTAAAGCTGGAATTTGGACCTAAGCCACGATTTATGTCTTGTTTAAGTCACTATTCCCCTAATTGAATTGGTAAACCTAGAGAAAGAAAGAGAGGAAGAGAACTTGTGGAGAAAGTGAGAGATTGAAGCTTTGGTGATTGTTCTTGCATACAAACTTCATCAAAATCTGAACTTGCAAACTTGAGGCAAGTTATCTACTTGTTATTTTATGATTTAAGTAGAGTAATTAGCATTGATAGTTGTGGTTATGTATGGTTTAAGAAACTTAGGGCTTTTAATTGATTTATGGGCTTGGAATGTTTGGAGATTGATTTGAATGGTTATTGATGATGAAATTTTGGTTGTTGGATGCATTTAAACTCAATTAGTAGCAATAAATGATAAAAGGTTTGGGTTGGTTGAGTTTGGAAGAAATTAGGAGTCCAAGACTCCATAGCCAAAATTGGCAAAATTCTCAGGAGCGAATCGATTCGGCCTGGCCGAATCGATTCGCATAGAGGCAGTGTCCAGGTCTGGGTGAACCGAATTGATTCGGTTATCCCCGAATCAATTTGGTTGTTATACAGAATGATGGTTTTCCTGACCGAATCAATTCGTCTAGGCCGAATCGATTCACTTGTCTGGCCGAATCGATTCGGCTAGTCCGAATCGATTCGGAAATCCTGCATTTTTCCTTTAGTTTTTCTTTTCAAATTTTGACCCTTTCCCTTAGGATTAGAACCTAGGAACCTTCTTGAATGAATTAAACATAGGATCCTAGAGTTTTAGTCAAGTTTGGTCGTTACCCTATAGTTGAATGGGATCACTTGGGGTTAATTCAGGGGTACTTAAAGTGATGTTTAGGCATCACTTCTCATTTGGTAAATAAATTGGAAAATAGAATTCTAAGCCCATACGTGGAGATTTTATAGGCCTTTTTGAGGTATATAAAACCTTGGGACATATAAGATTTTGGGAAATTGTTTAGAGAATACTTCGGGACCTAAACATATGATGAAATTGAATTAGAAAAAAATTCAAAGATAATGGTTTCAAGTAAAATGAAATACATGTGATTGATGGTAAGAAATGAGATTTAAATTGGTAATTGTTAAGTTACTTAAACACACCTCTCTAAATGCTATCATAAGGGAAGCTCGCGCATGAGGTGATGTCCCCTGACTATTGAATGCAGACTGACTATAGTCCTCTACCATATGCGGGGTTCGTATATGTTTTTCTGCGCTAGTGAGGTAATTCCGGGTGTGGTTATGACTCACTCGCAGGAATATGTCCTCTTCCCGACATGCGTTAGGTGCCCAGGTTGTCTTGTATAGATAGACCATTGAAGATGATAGTCATTTAGGGGGGCGCCCATTGGGGAAACTCGAAGGGGAGATCTTAGAAACGTTATATGTATAAGAATATAACCTTTCTAACTCAAGTGGGACTTGAGATATGCGAATTGCCATAAGAAATGAGATGGTAATTATATTCTTGCAAAGGAATGGAAAACGGAAAGATATGATGGAAATTATATTCCTACTAAGGAATGTAAAATGATAAGAAACGAGAAGAAATGAGATTTAATTTTATTTCTCATGCTTAATTTAATAACTATTAGAAACCTATATGTAATACTCCGTATTTTTATGATATTTATTTATGGGATTAATTGAATTAAATGTGGATTAATTGGAAATTAATCCGGATTAAAATACTAACGAGATGCGAGTTGGTATTTGATTATAATGTGTATATATGACTATATATGAATATTGAATTATGAAATTTATCGTGAGATTGAAATACGACAATTGGGAATTTTGTTGAGACGCGCGTGACAGTAGGGTCACGAATATAATTATTTTAATTATAAAAGTGAATTTTATTTCTATTACCCGTATGGTCGTTTTGAGTGCGCCAACGCGTCCGAAAGGGTCGAAATAGTCAGAAAACACTAGCCGGGGGTTTAGTTTGGGTCCCGGGGCATTTTTAGGCCATATCGGCAACGTATAAGGGTAGTTCGGTAATTTTGGATTTTTGGGAATTAAAACCCACGAAAATTAGGAATTAATATCTGATTTGGAAATTACCCACTAAACCCACTAATAACCTAAGGAGCTACGGAGGTTATTGAAATTAGTTCCAAAAGAGTTCCTAAGGCAAACCCTAGTCACCATTGTCACTTTGGAGAAGAAGGCTTGTAGAGAGAGAGAAGAGAGGAGAATTCTGCAGAGAGAGAGAGAACACTTCAGAAATTCGTCATCAAAATCAGAGATACACATAAGGCAAGTGGTTTAATTACATATTTTGCAAAGAATGCTTCTTCCATGCGTAGGAAACTTACAAAATTTCATTGTTCTTGGAGAATGATAAAAACCCATTGAATTGGATGTAGAGATTTATAATTTTATGAGGAGATTGCATGTAGAACAATGTTAGGATGATTAGTCAGAGAAAAATACATCTTTTATACCATAAAAATGGATTTATTTATGTCTATGGATGAATTTAATTTCTAGGGTTCATGTTCTTGAGATTGGGGAAAAAGATGTAGAGATTTGATATGTGGATGAGATTTAGGATGAATTAATCCCACAAAATACGTTAGTATATGACCTAAGTATGTTTAGGAACGATTAGAAACCTTGAACAATTGTTGGATTGATGTTTAGATGAGATTAGAGTGGAAGAAAAGATGGAAAAACGAGTTAAGGAATTTCTGGGCTCGAAACTGGCCTCTCGTTAGAAGACCTGCCCAGGTCGTTCGAACGAGCTTCTAACGAGTTGACAGTTTGACTTCTAACGAGAGGGATGTTCGTTCGATGACTTTCGTTCGAACGAGATCTCGTTAAAAGGCCCAGTTCGTTTGAACGAACTCTCGTTCGAACAGCCTCGTTCGAACGAGACTTCTAACGAGCTGACAGTTTAGGCTTTTTAGCCTGTTTTGATCCCGAGTGTTCCGTAACCTTGTTTATATGTAGAGATAACACTCCCTTGTGGATTAATTGATATATTTGGGATATTTTGGATATAATGAGGAGTAAAACCTAGAAATGTAGTTTGAACCTAAGGGAAATTTTGAATCAGGACGTGAGTGTCTATTACGATGCGAGAATTATTGACGGCCCAAATAATTATATTAATCGGGAATATATAAACTGTGTAGCATTATATGTCGGTACGAGAATGAGAAGTATACCACAACTATATTATGGTGACTACTAAGATGTGTGCATACTTAGTATATGTATATGATTTTATGTGTATGACATACCTACCATACTTGCTATCACGAGAGGTTTACGTTCGCTTAGGGCCCTCTAATCCTTGTGCTGCCCGGATCTAGATTGGTACCTCGAGAACATAGGTCATAGAAGGACTTATTGGGATATTAATAAGTTTGCTGATCGTGGGAGCGTAGGTATGTACGTGACCCATGTGATGTGACTGTGTTCGCCTCCATTGTTTGTGATTGTTGTTATCTGAGAACGATTCCTGAGAGATTCGGAATGCGTGATCCTTATGTACGTGATGTACCAGGATGGATAGCAGAGTATGTGTGCACCGCAGCTTAGTCTCGGGGTGCTTGTATTGTATAATTTTGACGTGAATAATATACACTTAATTAATGGGAACTTTCATGTTGGTATTGTGAATATACTTATGGTAATGTTTTGAGAAAACATAACGGGTTAACCGATAGTGAATTGTATTACTAATTGAGAATCTGAGTTTAAGTAAAGCCCTATATTTAATTGATAACGCTAGAATTTATTATGGGAATCGAGTAGTAAGGGGTAGAACTTATTACGATTTGGTTAGATATGTATGTTATTTAGATGGGTACGGTACGTTGGGAGTGCACATGTAGTCGAGAGGTGAGAATTTCATGTGAGTGCACGTCCTAACATGTATTTTGCATTTAATGTTTTAATGTTATTAAAACACTTGTTGTTTTTAAAATGATTTCCACTTTCGGGCTCTGACCCATTTGCTTTCAAATCTATTTTTGTAAAAACCATTTTAGGTGCCCAGCCACAAGGACACCATGCTTAGGATCCTCATTCAGGTGACGAGCTATAGCTGTTTGTGGAAGTTACAGGACTTTTCTTGTAGACGCTTCATCTATCTTGACTTTATATTCAGCATTTATCAGTTGTAGGGCATGTCGCCCATTTCTTTTAGAGACATTTCAATTATTTCAGTTATTCAGACTTCGGGCATGTAATTAATTCAGATTACTTTGTTTTATTTCGTTCAGTTGTGGGATTGTGGTGAGGAGTTTTCCTCCGGACTTATTATGTTGTTGGTTATTCTATTGTTTCGTTATGGTGCATGTTGTTATTCTATCTTTATTCCTTTTATTGCATGTTAATCAGAGTTAACTTAAAATTTGACAACTCACTTTTTTAAATACTAGGTGGTTAGTAATCATTAAAATGTTTTCGACAGTGATGCTATTAACTGGACCAACTTAACATTTTGTATTAATTTAATAAAGGAGTAGCTACCCGGTATTTAATTAGTCGGGGTGTCACAGGTGGTATCAAAGCATCAGGTTCTAGTGTCCTTTAGGATCTGTACGGCTTATTATATTTCCGCTGAGCTTTCTTTGATGTAGAGCCCTATATTTTAGGACTGTTGTATTCTTTTGTATATGCTACGTTCTTCAGCTATTTTGAGTTTATAACTGCGAACTTATAGACTTTATTCTTGTTTCAGAATGCCTCCACGACGTGCACAAAGGATTCCCAGGGATGCAATGTCAGAACCACAGCCCGCACCAGTTCAGGGCACGATGAATGCCGCCGAGGTTGCAGCCATTGTGGCCCAGGCGGTAAATGCCACACTTGCCGTAGTTCAGCTGGCACCACCTCAGGTGCCGATAGCCGCGCCAGTTCAGGCACATGCATTCCCGTCTGCTTGGGAACGTGTACGTGATGCTTTTCAGAAAGCACACCCTCCGGAGTTCGCAGGTAGCTCCGATGTAGTGGTTTTGAGTCAGTGGAGGAAGGACATTCAGCGACACTTGAGGATGTATGAGTGCACCAATGTCCAGAAGCAGATACTAGCTACCTTTAAGCTAGTGGGGTCTGCACTGCAATGGTGGGAGTCTATTACCACCGTGGAGGAGAGAGATACTCTCACTATCCAGGAGTTTTGGGTGCGGTTCGACCGCAAATACTTTCCGTCAGCTGTTCACACGGAGATGAGGAGGAAGTTGATGAGCCTCAAGCAGGAGGGTAAGACTGTGGCCGAGTATGAGGCCGAATTCACTAATCTTCTGAACATTGTTCCGGATGAGATACCGACAGAGGAGAAGAAGATACAGAAATTTACAGACGGGTTGACTTGGAGGATCCGTCAGCATTTGTTGGGGAACCTATCGTTGGCCACTTACTCTGATGTGGTTAACGCTGCACTGTTACATTGCCAGGATCACCGCTTTCACATGGCTGAGGGCAAGCGATCTGGAGAGTCCAGCCATCAGGGCAGGACTGGAGGAAATGGTGCCAGCGGGGCACAATCTGTTCAGGGGCAGAGACAGGGCTACCAGGGTCCTCAGCAGGGGGATCATAAGAGGTTCAGGTCGGAAAATTTCAGGCACGGACAGGGAGGTTTCCGGCAGGGCCATCAGGGTCCGAACGGCCATCAGAACCAGCAGGGTCAGAATAGTCAACAGCAGTTTCAACAAGGCCAGTGGAGGAACGATAACGGCCACCAGGGCCGGGGGCAACAGGGACAGAGAGGGGGGAACTTCCCGGGGAAGTGTTTCGTTTGTGGCAAGACTGGCCATAAATGCCAGGACTGTCCTGATAGGGGCAGGGCCCCGCAGCAGCAGCAGGGTGCTCGACATGAGCCACAGAGGCCACTTTTTCCACCTGCCCTCCCAGCTCCAGCCCAGGTGCCAGCACTTCCATCCATTCCAGCAGTTCCTGTGCAGCAGGGGCAGTTACAGTATGGACGTGTCTATAACGTCCACAAGGCAGTAGCTCCACAGGCACCACCCGCGATTGAGGGTATGTTTCCTATCCATGGCACTATGGGTCGGGTTTTGTTTGATACGGGGGCAACGCATTGTTTTATAGCTACACATTTTGCGAAAGCCTTAGGGTTGTTAGCCACAGCAGATAGCACAGTGACGTGTGTAGACTCACCATTGGGGAGTGGGTCGCTTATTCTCTTTATATGCCGGGGAGTGGGGGTAGAGATTGGTAGTTTGGTATTACCTGCAGACATGTTGGTATTAGATTATGCATGTGCACGATGTGATTATCGGTATGGATTGGCTCGCTGATTATAGAGCCATGATTGATTGCTTCGGTGGGAGCATTGTTTTTGCCATTCCGGGGCAAGAGATGTTTGTAGTGGCGATGCCTCGCCCAGAGGGAGGTTCGACCGCTCATTTATAATACATAGAGGAGGATACCTCTAAGGAGGTTGTGATTCCTTTAGATTCGATCCCAGTTATCAGGGAGTATTCCGATGTGTTTCAGGAGATACCAGGCCTACCCCCCAGTCGAGAGATAGAATTTGTCATAGACTTATTACCAGATATGAGACCTATAGCACGCGCACCGTACCGTATGGCTCCGGCAGAGATGCGAGAGCTACGAGATCAGATTGAGCAGTTATTGGGTCAGGGGTTTATACGGAGGAGTACTTCGCCGTGGGGTACCCCTGTGTTGTTCGTGAAGAAGAGAGATGGTTCACTGAGATTGTGTGTGGATTATCGAGAGTTGAATAAGGTCACGATATGGAATAAGTATCCGTTGCCTAGAATCGATGACCTATTCGACCAGTTGAGAGGAGCTTCTTTCTTCTCGAAGATTGATTTGCGATCGGGATACCATCAGTTGCGTATCAGGGAAGAGGATGTCTCGAAGACTTCGTTCTTAACGAGATATGGTTCTTACGAGTTTCGGGTTATGCCTTTTGGTTTGACCAATGCTCCAGCAGTGTTTATGGACTTGATGAATAGGGTGTTCAGAGATTTCCTAGATCAGTTTGTCATTGTCTTTATTAATGATATTCTGGTTTACTCCCAGACAGAGGAGGAGCACGCCGAGCATTTGAGGCAAGTTTTGCAGACGCTACGTCAGAACGAGCTGTATGCAAAATATGAGAAGTGCGGGTTTTGGCTGAAGGAGGTTCAGTTTTTGGGGCATATTATTTCCGACCGGGGGATATCTGTTGATCCGGGGATAGTATCTGCGGTGAGGGAGTGGGGACATCCCACGACACCGACGGAGATCCGTAGTTTCTTGGGACTAGCAGGATACTACAGGAGGTTCATTCAGGGATTTTTAAAGATAGCGGGTCCTTTGACACATCTAACTCGTAAGGGTGTGCCATTCATCTGGAGTGATGCCTGTCAGTTGGCATTTGATGAGTTGAAGGATAAGTTGACCTCAGCACCTGTGTTAGCATTGCCGAGACCGGGAGTTGAGTATCTAGTCTACACCGATGCGTCCTTGCAAGGACTGGGAGGTGTATTGCAGCAGGAGAGTCAGGCCATAGCTTATGCTTCCCGTAAGCTAAAGCCTCACGAGAAGAATTACCCCACTCGTGACATGGAATTTGCGGCAGTTGTATTTGCCCTTCGGATATGGAGACATTACCTTTTGGGGGAGAAGGTTCGATTGTTCACGGACCATAAGTCCCTACAGTACCTATTCACGTAGAAGAAGTTGAATATGAGGCAACGGAGGTGGCTTGAGTTCGTGAAGGATTATCAGTTCGATATCCAGTATCACCCGGGGAAGGCTAACGTGGTAGCAGACGCGTTGAGCCGTAGGCCATTAGATGAGGTGGCAGGGGTGTGGAAGGCCAAGTGGAAGGAGTTGGGACACCAGGATGCAGTGGCCCGATCATTCATATCGGTGATGACTGTTACACCGCAGATTGTCATGAGAGTGGTAAAGGCACAAGCAGATGACTCGTTCTGTCAGGAGCAGATAGTTCGATTATTAACCGAAGGAGCCGAGTCCTATACCATTAGCTCAGACGGGGGATTACGCTTCAATGGAAGATTGGTAGTTTCGGAAGGGGAAGAATTGCGGCACGAGGTGATGGCAGAGTCTCACGGCTCACGGTTCGCGATACATCCCGGTGGGGACAAAATGTACCAAGATATGAGACGTCAGTATTGGTGGAGCGGGATGAAGAGAGATATTGCTGTGTTTGTTTCAAAATGCGCCACTTGTCAGCTAGTAAAAGTGGATCATCAAAGACCGGTAGGACTTCTACAGCCGTTGGAGGTCCCGATGTGGATGTGGGAGAGCATATCCATGGACTTTTTCACAGGGTTGCCTACGTCACAGAGAGGTCACGACTCCATTTGGGTAATTGTGGAAAGGTTGACCAAAGTCGCTCATTTTTTACCCGTAAGGACAGACTATAGTACGGGACAGTATGCCCAACTATTTATTGCAGAGATAGTGAGACTTCACGGTGTGCCCCTAAATATCGTGTCTGACCGAGACAAGATATTTGTTTCACGGTTTTGGGAAAATTTTCAGGAGGCCATGGGCACGGAATTGCGGTTGAGTACGGCTTATCATCCACAGACCGATGGGCAAACCGAGCGTACAAACCAGATGTTGGAGGACATGCTACGTATGTGCATCATTGATTTCGGGGGTGGATGGGAGCAGTATCTTCCACTGGTAGAGTTTGCTTACAACAACTCCTATCAGCTCACCATTGGCATGGCTCCATTTGAGGCGTTGTACGATAGACCTTGTCGTTCCCCAGCATGTTGGTTGGAGGTGGGGGACAACAAACTACTTGGGCCTAAAGTGATTCAGGATACTTCGGCGAGGATAGAATTGATACGGAGTCGCATTCGAGTAGCTCAGGATCGGCAGAAGAGCTATGCTGATGCGAAGAGGTTCTTCAGAGAGTTCCAAGTGGGGGACCAGGTTTTGCTCAGAGTATCTCCTATAAAGGGGATTATGCGTTTCGGGAAGAAAGGGAAGTTGGCACCGAGATATGTGGGACCATTTCCTATTATTGAGCGGATTGGACCGGTTGCGTATAGACTTGGGTTACCGGAGCATTTGCATCGGATTCACGATGTATTTCATATTTCCTCGCTAAGGAAATATCTTAGAGACGATTTGGCTCATTCTCACATTGCTGTGGAGGACATCGATCTCCATCCTGATAGCTCCTACGAGGAGGGGCCGATTGCTATTTTGGACCGGAGTGAGCGAAAACTGCGGTCAAAGATAGTTCCGTTAGTGCGTGTTCAGTGGCGACATCATAATGTCGAGGAGTCCACATGGGAGCGCGAGGATGAGATGCGCGAACGTTATCCAGAGTTGTTCTTACGAGGTACTTTCTAGTTCCGAATTTCGGGACGAAATTCTGTTATTAGGGGGGAAGTATGTAATACCCCGTATTTTTATGATATTTATTTATGGGATTAATTGAATTAAATGTGTATTAATTGGAAATTAATCTGGATTAAAATACTAACGAGATGCTAGTTGGTATTTGATTATAATGTGTATATATGACTATATATGAATATTGAATTATGAAATTTGTCGTGAGATTGAAATACGGCAATTTGGAATTTTGTTGAGACGCGTGTGACAGATGCGTCAGAAATATAATTATTTTAATTATAAAAGTGAATTTTATTTCTATTAACCGTATGGTCATTTTGAGTGCACCAACGCGTCCGGAAGGGTCGAAATAGTCAGAAAACACTAGTCGGGGGTTTAGTTTGGGTCCCGGGGCATTTTTAGGCCATACCGGCAACGTATAAGGGTAGTTTGGTAATTTTGGATTTTTGGGAATTAAAACCCACGAAAATTAGGAATTAACATCTGATTTGGCAATTACCCACTAAACCCACTAATAACCTAAGGGTCTACGGAGGTTATTGAAATTAGTTCCGAAAGAGTTCCTAAGGCAAACCCTAGCCACCATTGTCACTTTGGAGAAGAAGGCTTGTAGAGAGAGAGAAGAGAGGAGAATTCTGCAGAGAGAGAGAGAACACTTCAGAAATTCGTCATCAAAATCAGAGATACACATAAGGCAAGTGGTTTAATTACATATTTTGCAAAGAATGCTTCTTCCATGCGTAGGAAACTTATAAAATTTCATTGTTCTTGGAGAATGATAAAAACCCATTGAGATGGATGTAGAGATTTATAATTTTATGAGGAGATTGCATGTAGAACAATGTTAGGATGATTAGTCAGAGAAAAATATATCTTTTATACCATAAAAACGGATTTATTTATGTCTATGGATGAATTTAATTTCTATGGTTCATGTTCTTGAGATTGGGGAAAAAGATGTAGAGATTTGATATGTGGATGAGATTTAGGATGAATTAATCCCACAAAATACGTTAGTATATGACCTAAGTATGTTTAGGAACGATTAGAAACCTTGAACAATTATTGGATTGATGTTTAGATGAGATTAGAGTGGAAGAAAATATGGAAAAACGAGTTAAGCAATTTCTGGGCTCGAAACTGGCCTCTCGTTAGAAGACCTGCCCAGGTCGTTCGAACGAGCTCGTTCGAATGAGCTTCTAACGAGTTGACAGTTTGACTTCTAACGAGAGGGATGTTCGTTCGATGACTTTCGTTCGAACGAGATCTCGTTAGAAGGCCCAGTTCGTTCGAACGAACTCTCGTTCGAACAGCCTCGTTCGAACGAGACTTCTAACGAGCTGACAGTTTAGGCTTTTTAGCCTGTTTTGATCCCGAGTGTTCCGTAACCTTGTTTATATGTAGAGATAACACTCCTTTGTGGATTAATTGATATATTTGGGATATTTGGGATATAATGAGGAGTAAAACCTAGAAGTGTAGTTTGAACCTAAGGGAAATTTTGAATCAGGACGTGAGTGTCTATTACGATGCGAGAATTATTGACGGCCCAAATAATTATATTAACCGGGAATATATAAACTGTGTAGCATTATATGTCGGTACGAGAATGAGAAGTATACCACAACTATATTATGGTGACTACTAAGATGTGTGCATACTTAGTATATGTATATGATTTTATGTGTATGACATACCTACCATACTTGCTATCACGGGAGGTTTACGTTCGGTTAGGGCCCTCTAATCCTTGTGTTGCCCGGATGTAGATTGGTACCTCGAGAACATAGGTCAGAGAAGGACTTATTGGGATATTAATAAGTCTGCTGATCGTGGGAGCGTAGGAATGTACGTGACCCATGTGATGTGACTGTGTTCGCCTCCATTGTTTGTGATTGTTGTTATCAGAGAACGATTCCTGAGAGATTCGAAATGCGTGATCCTTATGTACGTGATATACCAGGATGGATAGCAGAGTATGTGTGCACCGCAGCTTAGTCTCGGGGTGCTTGTATTGTATAATTATGACGTGAATAATATACACTTAATTAATGGGAACTTTCATGTTGGTATTGTTAATATACTTATGGTAATGTTTTGAGAAAACATAACGGGTTAACCGATAGTGAATTGTATTACTAATTGAGAATCTGAGTTTAAGTAAAGCCCTCTATTTAATTGATAACGCTAGAATGTATTATGAGAATCGAGTAGTAAGGGGTAGAACTTATTACGATTTGGTTAGATATGTATGTTATTTAGATGGGTACGGTACGTTAGGAGTGCACATGTAGTTGAGAGGTGAGAATTTCATGTGAGTGCACGTCCTAACATGTATTTTGCATTTAATGTTTTAATGTTATTAAAACACTTGCTGTTTTTAAAATGATTTCCACTTTCGGGCTCTGACCCATTTGCTTTCAAATCTATTTTTGTAAAAACCATTTTAGGTGCCCAGACACAAGGACACCATGCTTAGGATCCTCATTCAGGTGACGAGCTGTAGCTGTTTGTGGAAGTTACAGGACTTTTCTTGTAGACGCTTCATCTATCTTGACTCTATATTCAGCATTTATCAGTTGTAGGGCATGTCACCCATTTCTTTTAGAGACATTTCAATTATTTCAGTTATTCAGACTTCGGGCATGTAATTAATTCAGATTACTTTGTTTTATTTCGTTCAGTTGTGGGATTGTGGTGAGGAGTTTTCCTCCGGACTTATTATGTTGTTGGTTATTCTATTGTTTCGTTATGGTGAATGTTGTTATTCTATCTTTATTCCTTTTATTGCATGTTAATCAGAGTTAACTTAAAATTTGACAACTCACTTTTTTAAATACTAGGTGGTTAGTAATCATTAAAATGTTTTCAATAGTGATGCTATTAACTGGACCAACTTGACATTTTGTATTAATTTAATAAAGGAGTAGCTACCCGGTATTTAATTAGTCGGGGTGTCACACTATATAAATGCATTATCACATTTGATGATTAGGTTGTTAGATTCTCATTGACATTATTCATGATTTATTTTCCATATCTATCATGCTTCTTACTCTTCTGGGAATCATATATAAAGCGGGCCCTGACCCGTTCATTTTCCATGTTGTGCATGTTGTTGTATCCGCTCAGGTGCTCCTCCGCAAGGGCGCCCGTTATGATTTTCTTACTCCTATGCTTTTGACGAGATGTATGATCTTGCGGATTATTGCAGGATGTTTGTTAGACGCCTTCATTTTTGGACTCTAGATATGATCGGGTCTTTCATTCGTTCTAGTGGCCCGTCTTTTTTACTTGTTAATGAATGTAGTATGTAAAATATTGAATTGTTGAAACACTTTGAAGGTAACTGTGGACCGACAGATTATTCGATCCTTTTATTGTATGTTGTTTTGGTATTTATCTATATGTTCCTTTGAAATTCCACTTTCATCAGATTTGGGTTGTTTAATTTATTTCTTAACTCGTTATCAAACCAAATTTTTTTGACAACTTGCTTTCTGATTTATGGAGTGGTTTTTCCCGTATACCTATTTTATTATTATGATGCTGAGGATGACATCCACCCATGATTCCGTTACGTCAAGGTAATCGGGCTGGCCACCCCTTATTTCGGAATGCGGGTTGTCACAGATGGTAACAGAGCATCAGGTTCTAGAGTCTTTTGGATCTTTGTGGACTTGTCATATTGTACCGCAGCGTTCTTTGATATAGAGCCTAATGTTAGGACTACTTTGTTGCTTATGCTTACGATCTTCTGTAAAATAGATTGTTTTAAGTAGAATTCTAACTCTATTGTTTCTCCATCTCAGATGCCTCCTAAAAGAGGTCACCCGGCAAGACGCAATAGGGTCTTAGATGAGGATGTTGGTCCTCCCCCACCGCCACAAGGAACATTCAATGCTGCCAATGTGGCGAATATAGTGGATCAAGCCGTTAATGCATCCATGACAGTAGTGTCCCAACAAGCACCACAGGCTCAACAAAGAGCGCCAGATGCCCAAGTTCCTACCGGACCTTCTCCGTGGGAGAGATCTAGGGAATCTTTTCTAAAGGGCCAGCCCCCAGAATTTGACGGGAGCTCGAATGTTATAAAGGCGAATCAATAGAAGAAAGATATACAACGCCATCTACGTATGGTGGAGTGTGGTGAGGACAGGAAGTAAGTCCTTGCTACTTTTAAACTGGTTGGGGATGCATTACACTGGTGGGAGTTCGTGACTACGCCAGAACAGAGGTATACAATGTCGATCTCTGAATTCTGGGTTTTATTCGATCATAAGTACTTTCCTCCTGTAATTCAAGGGGAGATGATAAGGAGGTTGCAGGACCCTGTGCAAAGGGAGAGGTCAGTAGGGGAATATGAGTAGGAATTCACCCGGTTGGCAAGTTTTTTACCAGCTGAAGTGACTCCCGAAGAAAAGAAAGTTTTAAAGTTTGTGAGAGGGTTGAACTGGAGAATCCGGCAACACTTGCTGGGTAATCCGGCTTTACAGACTTTTGGGGAAGTGATGAATGCAGCTCTACTACATTGCCAAGAGCATAGACTATTTTTGCAAAGTGGCAAGAAGGCCTCAGTAGTGGAGAAAGCGGGAAGGTCGGGAGGTAGTGGGATTGGTGGAGGAGTCTTTCCTTCGTCCCAACCTTCGGGCAGTAAACGAAAAGAAAGGGATCCCCAATAGGGGGACTTATCGAAGAGGCAGCGTTCTGGTGGGTTTAATTCGGGGAACCATAATAATAGGCACGTCCAGGGTGCCCCACAACAACAAGTAGGCCATGGTGGTCAGGGAGGTAGAGGCCAGCAGGGCCAAGGTGTGAATCAGTTTAGAAATAATCGTGGTCGAAATGCCAAAAATATGATAGGTCGATGTTTCCAATGTGGGTAAGCGGGTCACTATAAGAAGGAATGTCCTCAGTTGATTGGGGGACAGTTTCCTCGAGCTCCACAGCATCCGTATGTTCAGTTCCGTCCACAGGTGCCTAACCCAGTTGCTCCTCCACAATAGGGTCAGTTACAGTATGGTAGGGTCTATCATATTCAGGATGCTATGCTTCCACCAGCTCCGCCGGCACCGCCAGCCATTAAGGGTAAGTTCCTTATTCAGGGACATATGGGTCGTGTTTTATTTGATACTGGTGCAACACATTCATTCATTTGTAGGAGTTTTGCTCAGACCACTGAGTTGATTAAATCTGCTGAAAGAACTTTTACTAGTGTGGAGTCCTCTATGGGTGATGGTTCACTCATCTTCTTTATTTGTAAAAATATAGAAATCTCTCTCGGTAATTTATGCTTTGAGGCCGATTTACTTGTCCTGGACATGGTCGGGTATGACGTGATTTTGGGCATGGATTGGCTTATGAAGTATCATGCTATAGTAAATTTCTATGGGAAGAGTATGGTCTTCGCCATTCCGGGACAAGAAATGTTCCTGGTAGTTTTACCTCGTTTAGAGGGGAGTACTAGTACTTATTTGTATTACATTGCCGAGGAGACTCCTAGGGATGTAGTTGTTCCCTTGGATTCTATTCCGGTTGTGAAAGACTTTGAGGATGTTTTCCGGGAAATACCGGGTTTGCCTCCTAGTCGTGAGATTGAGTTTGTGATTGATTTAGCGCCGGGAACGAGGCCTATTGAGAGGGCTCCATATCGAATGGCTCCCATTGAAATGAGGGAGCTAAGAGATCAAATTCAAAAGTTGTTAGAGTAGGGATTTATTCGGCGTAGCACATCATCGTGGGGTGCTCCAGTGTTGTTTGTTAAGAAAAGAGATGGCTCTCTCCGATTATGTGTGGACTATAGAGAATTGAATAAGGTCACCATTCGGAATAAATACCCTTTACCTCGTATCGCTGACTTGTTTGATCAACTTCGAGGAGCGTTGTACTTCTCCAAAATTGATTTGAGGACGGGGTATCACCAATTGAGGATACGGGAGGAGGATGTATCCAAGACTGCTTTTCTAACAAGGTACGGGTCCTATGAATTTTTGGTTATGCCCTTTGGACTAACCAATGCCCCCGCTGTATTATGGATCTCATGAATAGGGTGTTTCGGTATTTCCTGGACCAATTTGTTATTGTGTTCATTGATGACATTTTAGTCTATTCTCGAATGGAATCTGATCATGCTATTCATTTAAGGTTGGTCCTAAAGAGATTATGGGACCATCAACTGTATGCCAAGTTCAAGAAGTGTGGATTTTGGTTACAGGAGGTACAGTTTTTGGGTCATGTGGTGACATCCCAGGGTGTATCGGTGGATCCGAGCATGGTGGCTGCGGTGAGGGAGTGGGGTCAGCCCATGACACCTACTGAGGTTCGCAGTTTTCTGGGTTTGGTGGGTTATTACCGTCGGTTCATCAAGGGTTTCTCTAAAATCACTAGCCCTTTGACAAATTTGACCCGGAAAGGGGTGAGATTTATTTGGGATAATTCTTGCCAAGCTGCATTTGTTGATCTTAAAGAAATATTGACTTCGGCTCCGGTCCTTGCATTGCCAAAACCGGGATTTGAATATTTAGTCTTCATCGATGCATCTCTTCAAGGATTAGGAGGTGTACTTCAGTAAGAGAGACGGGCTATCGCTTATGCTTCCCGCAAGTTGAAGCCCCATGAAAGAAACTATCCGGTACATGACTTAGAACTAGCCGCAGTTGTCTTTGCCTTGAAGTTATGGAGGCATTATCTCTTGGGAGAGAAGTTTAGTCTTTTCACGGACCGCAAATCGCTGTAATATTTATTTTTACAGAAGGACTTGAATATGCGACAGCGCTGATGGTTAGAGTTCGTGAAAGATTATCAATTTGATATTTGTTATCATCCGGGTAAGGCGAACGTTGTAGAGGATGCCTTGAGTAGGAAGCCCGATGGAGAATTAGTTGAGGTTTGGAAAGCTAAATGGAAGGAACTCAGTCAGGAGGATGCGGTGGTGAGAGCATTCATGTCGGTGATGACTGTTACTCCGACCATTATGGCAAGGGTGGTAGAAGCCCAAGGAAGGTATAAGGGGTGTCAAGACCATATTCGCCGATTGTTGTCCGAGGGAGCGGAGTCCTACTCAATTGGTTCTAAGGGTGGATTACGCTTCCATGGAAGACTCATTGTTCCGGAGGAAGGAGATTTGAGACGGGCAGTGATGGCCGAATCTCACGGGTCTAGGTTCACGGTACATCCTGGTGGGTACAAAACGTATCAGGACATGCGCCGTCAGTATTGGTGGCCAGGTATGAAGAGGGATATTTCAGAATTTGTGTTCCAATGCACTACTTGTCAACTGGTCAAGATCGATCATCAGAGACCGATAGGTTTGTTGCAACCGTTAGAGATCCCGGTGTGGAAATGGGAAAGCATATCGATGGATTTATCATGGGCTTGCCAAGATCATAAAGTGGATGTGATTCTATTTGGGTGATTATCGACCGCTTGACAAAGTCAACACACTTCTTACCCGTGCGGACAGATTATGACACTGCTTGGTATGCCCGCTTATTCATCGAGGAGGTGGTGAGACTCCATGGGGTGCCTTTGAATATAGTTTCCGACCGAGACAAAAATTTTATTTCCCACTTTTGGAGGAGTTTCCAAGAAGCGATGGGGACCGAATTGAGGTTAAGCACTTCGTATCATCCTCAAACAGATGGCCAAACTGAAAGGGTAAACCAAATGTTGGAGGATATGCTTCGCATGTGTATGCTTGACTTCAAAGGTGGTTGGGAACAATATCTCCCATTGGTTGAGTTTGCTTGTAACAACTCTTACCAATTCACAATTGGAATGGCACCTTATGAAGCTTTGTATGGAAGACCGTGTAGATCACCCGCTTGTTGGTTGGAAGTGGGTGATAATAAATTTCTTGGACCTGAAATGATCCAAGATACTTCCTCAAAAATTTAATTGATTCTGGATCGCATTCGGATAGCCCAAGACCGTTAAAAGAGCTATGCCGATGTGGGTCGGTGACATATGGGATTGGAGATTGGGGACCAAGTCTTGGTTCGAGTGTCGCCTATGAAAGGCATGCAGCGTTTCGATAAGAAGGGGAAGCTTGCGCCACGCTTTGTTGGACCTTTTCCAATTATTACGAAATTCATGATGTATTCCATGTTTCCTCCCTAAAGAAGTATAGGAGGTGCGAAGGTGCGCTTTGGCACATCCCTTTCGAGGATATTGATTTGCAACCTGATGTTTCATATGAAGAACAACCGGTTGCTAATTTAGAGCATGGGGAGCGTAGATTAAGGTCTTGTTTGTTGCCCTTGGTGCGAGTTCAATGGAGTCACCATAATGCCAAGGAATCGACATTGGAATGCGAGGATGACATGCAGGAAAAGTATCAGCATCTCTTTATACAAGGTACGCCTGAATTTTGGGGACAAAATTCCCTCATACGGGGGGGAGTATGTAACAACCCTCGATTTTGAGGTCCTATTTTATATTTAATTTGCTAGATATAGTGATTAGATATAAAGATGTTGGTATGTGGAGTAGGTATTAATTTAAGAAAGAAAAGTTAATATCTACTATGATGTTGCGTATTTACCGTAAGTAGAGGTGAATTTTGCTATGTTATGTTTTGTAATGTCATATGATTTAAAATGACATTTGGCTTAAAATGAAACCGGAACCTAAAATGAATTATAAAATTTCCAAATGATAATTTGGAGGGTGCAGATAGTTCCGGGAGGTTCGAGATAGTCAAATTATGTGCCATATTGTATTTCGAGGTTCCGGGCACTTTTGACTGGTTGTAGCTTATATGAGTAGTTGCGTATTATTTTACCGCGTATTAATCACTTAAAGCTGGAATTTGGACCTAAGCCACGATTTATGTCTTGTTTAAGTCACTATTCCCCTAATTTAATTGGTAAACCTAGAGAAAGAAAGAGAGGAAGAGAACTTGTGGAGAAAGTGAGAGATTGAAGCTTTGGTGATTGTTCTTGCATACAAACTTCATCAAAATCTGAACTTGCAAACTTGAGGCAAGTTATCTACTTGCTATTTAATGATTTAAGTAGAGTAATTAGCATTGATAGTTGTGGTTATGTATGGTTTAAGAAACTTAAGGCTTTTAATTGATTTATGGGCTTGGAATGTTTGGAGATTGATTTGAATGGTTATTGATAATGAAATTTTGGTTGTTGGATGCATTTATACTCAATTAGTAGCAATAAATGATAAGGGTTTGGGTTGGTTGAGTTTGGAAAAAATTAGGAGTCCAAGAGTCCATAGCCAAAATTGGCAAAATTCGCAGGAGCGAATCGATTCGGCCTGGCAGAATCGATTCACATAGAGGCAGTGTCCAGGTCTGGGTGAACCGAATCGATTCGGTTATCCCCGAATCGATTCGGTTATTATGCAGAATGATGGTTTTCCTAACCGAATCGATTCATCTAGGCCGAATTGATTCGCTTGTCTGTCCGAATCGATTCGGCTAGTCCGAATCGATTCGGAAATCCTGCATTTTTCCTTTAGTTTTTCTTTTCAAATTTTGACCCTTTCCCTTAGGATTAGAACCTAGGAACCTTCTTGAATGAAGTAAACATAGGATACTAGAGTTTTAGTCAAGTTTGGTCGTTACCCTATAGTTGAATGGGATCACTTGGGGTTAATTCAGGGGTACTTAAAGTGATGTTTAGGCATCACTTCTCATTTGGTAAATAAATTGGAAAATAGAATTCTAAGCCCATACGTGGAGATTTTAGAGGCCTTTTTTAGGTATATAAAACCTTGGGACCTATAAGATTTTAGGAAATTGTTTAGAGAATACTTCGGGACCTAAACATATGATGAAATTGAATTAGAAAAAAATTCAAAGATAATGGTTTCAAGTAAAAGGAAACACATGTGATTAATGGTAAGAAATGAGATTTAAATTGGTAATTGGTAAGTTACTTAAACACACCTCTCTAAATGCTATCATAAGGGAAGATCGCGCATGAGGTGATGTCCCCTGACTATTGAATGCAGGCTGACTATAGTCCTCGGCCGTATGCGGGGTTTGTATATGTTTTTCTGCGTTAGTGAGGTAATTCCGGGTGTGGTTATGACTCACTCGCAAGCATATGGCCTCTTCCCGACGTGCGTCAGGTTCCCAGGTTGTCTTGTATAGATAGGACCTTGAAGATGATAGTCATTTAGGGGGGCGCCCAGTGGGGAAACTCGGAGGGGCGATCTTAGAAACGTTATATGTATAAGAATATAACCTTTCTAACTCAAGTTGGACTTGAGATATGCGAATTTCCATAAGAAATGAGATGGTAATTATATTCCTGCTAAGGAATGGAAAACGGAAAGATATGATGGAAATTATATTCCTACTAAGGAATGGAAAATGATAAGATACGAGAAGAAATGAGATTTAATTTTATTTCTCTTGCTTAATTTAATAACTGTTAGAAACCTATATAAATGCATTATCACATTTGATGATTAGGTTGTTAGATTATCATTCACATTATTCATGATTTATTGTCCATATCTATCATGCTTCTTACTCTTCTGGGAATCATATATAAATCTGGCCCTGACCCGTTCATTTTCCATGTTGTGCATGTTGTTGTATCCGCTCAGGTGCTCCTCCGCAAGGGCGCCCGTTATGATTTTCTTACTCCTATGCTTTTGACGAGCTGTATGATCTTGCTGATTATTACAGGATGTTTATTAGACGCCTTCATTTTTGGACTCTAGATATGATCGGGTCTTTCATTCGGGCTAGTGGCCCATCTTTTGTACTTGTTAATGAATGTAATATGTAAAATATTGAATTGTTGAAACACTTTGAATGTAACTGTGGACCGACAGATTATTCGGTCCTTTTATTGTATGTTGTTTTGGTATTTATCTATATGTTCCTTTGAAATTCCACTTTCATCGGATTTGGGTTGTTTAATTTATTTCTTAACTCGTTATCAAACCAAAATTTTTTGACAACCTGCTTTCTGATTTATGGAGTGGTTTTTCCCGTATACCTATTTTATTGTTATGATTCTGAGGATGATATCCACCCATGATTTCGTTAAGTCGAGGTAATCGGGTTGGCCACCCCTTATTTCGGAATGCGGGTTGTCATAGCTGCTTGCCAGTGACGTGAGACTAAGTTCTCTCAACAGCATCATTTGATATTAAAAAAGAACCACATATTTCTCATAGATTCATATTTTTTTCCTGTGGAACTATTAATACTTTATCATTTGGTTGTTGAAGAGTGAAGATTGTCTTCTCATCATTAAGTGCATCCACCTTTCTCATGAGTGCTTTAACTTTATCATCCTTTCCAGCTTCATAAAGGGCCTCAACTTGTTCTAACAACTTTCTAATTTTCTCTTGAAGCACAGATAACTGCTCTAATTTTTCACCTAGGATTGGATTGGGAGCGGGGATATCAACCTCGTGATAAAGGAATTCTCGCCCATGCCTAAATATTCTATCCCAATCCATTATCAACTTCTCATAGAAATGCACCAGTTCTGCTTCAAATCTTAGCACATATGAATTATGCCAACTCCATCACTTTGCATTCAGATACTCCAGTATAGTTGCCATATATACAGTAATTGTTGCTCCAGTATAATACCCCAAACTCAAAGGGGTTATATTGATACCCTGAGAATAACTAAAATATCAAATTATAAACAATAACTATGTGAAGATTGAACATTATCTTATTTCATCACATCAAGTGAAATAGCATTCAAACATTATAGGCAAAAAGGTACAACTATTTTATCCTAGAGACCTCTGTCAAAACATATATGCTCAAACCAATAACCAAGTGATGACCATACAATACTTAACATGGGTGGTAGGAGGACCTATTACGCCTGAATTCAAAATCAATTGATTTCTGGATTAACACAACTCAACTATGTAAAATAAAATGTAAACGAAAACCAAACCACTACAGAAAAATTTGAGATTAAATTTGACAAAAGAACACCTGATGCTACAGTCCTAAACTTGATATAAAAAAACCCCTTATCTGTATGAATAATATTTATCATGTAGAGTTTGTCAATATTTGTTCTCATTCACAAATTCATTACAATTGATAATTGATTACAAAGAGGAGGCCAAAGGACTAATCTTATCATAATTAAACTACGGAAGAAAAGTTAATTAGGAAATATAAGATAATATGTATTATAAAACTAATCCCTAATTATAACGTATAAAACATATTAAATGAAAAGGAATTCGTGACTTAATATTGACTTGAAGCATATTTATATGTTGAAATAACATAACCATGTATGCATATGTACAGTGAGCAGCCTTATATGGATTTTGATCAAGAGTGGTTCCAACGGTGTGATAACCAAACCACCCATTGTACCCAATATTAGGGTGTAGGTGGAGCTTGGTTTGGTTCATGATACACAACAAACTTTAATCATATCCCAAATGGAAACTGAATAGTAATTGGGTTTAGCCTCTCGTGTGCTATTGCAAATCCTGTCAATCGGTTCTCCTGAGCGTTAATGTCAAACTTGGGATATCAAACAACTTTCACTCTCCTCTTACGATGTTTACCGTGTGTTATCTATTCTTCATTTCTTACAACCAATAATAAATATCAAATAGACAACTCTAGATGAAAATCAGAAGCGAATCATAACTTAATCCATAAATTATCACAATTATATCCATAGACATGAATACAAAATTAATCCGTAAATCAAAACCTATTACCAAGCACCGTTCAAGCATTGTTGGGGAAAACATTAATGCGAAACAAAACCCATAATATACCCCCATACTTTGCTTCTTTAGCAGCTGAAAAATTGCATAACGACACAGTTCAAGTTAGGTAGCAAATATAAAGAGAATAATACTCTGTATGAAATAGAACTAATGACCACATAATAAGTAGACATATGCCAAAAACTTAAAACAAACGTTCGGATGTTCATATGACAGAGTAGTATTCTCCTATAGAGATGAGAAGTCAGACCCCGGGAATTAACACAAAATGTCAATCAAAATTTATACTCCATGTAAAATTAACAAAAATAAATTTGAAAAATGGAAAAATTAAAGGATTGAATAGAAATAGTGATATTAGATAGGTAGTAACACTTCAATATGAAAACAAAAAAAAATCCCATCGAGGTGAGTCCCATCATTAGAGATCATAGCATGGCATTAAAAAATTACACTTGTTCTTCATCCTTTTATACATGTAATATCCATCACTTGTAACAATCATAGATTTATAGGTATTTGTCAATGAGTTCAAAACTATAAATTGATGCATTCTACCCTTGAAACTCAGAATTTCAGTAAAAAAATTCATGATTGATCCGGAATTTTAGATCTTTTTTATAGAACATATCACTGGATGGAATTCATAATAGGAAAACGTGTCATGCATAACCATCCGAAATTGAACACATCAGGTTCAAATCCATTCGAAGGTCTACCTTAAGTTGTGTAGTTCATCATCACCCCATATAAATATACACAGTTCACTAAATAAGAATAATATTCCTGAACTGATAAAGTAGGCCACACTATGAAAAGGCAAAACTCGTATTATTTCTCACGTAGTTTAGAACCTGAAAAACATACAGATACAATTAGGTTAGATAATATAGGCAATACACACATTATTATATATACACCATGACAATAATTGTTCACTAATCATAATAATTATTGTCACTACTATACTAATGAATTGTTAAATTCCCAAACCACCGAGAGGTTATATTAACATGCATATGTAATGAAAACACATGATCAAATAAGTAACTATAGCACACCTTGATCGTCTAGAATTAAGTTGAAAAAAGTCAACATGCATGCTTACAATGGTCGAACGGATGTGTGCATGGACACCCCAAACTTTCTTGTATCATCCTGAACCTCTGCACCAAGCAAGGAGTTGAGTAGAGCATGAGTCACTCCAAACAAAGAAGTTGAGTACTCCTCCTCCAAAGTAGACCATTCATCAAGGTATTACAATGTACATCAGACCATCCACCAATGTTTATGCTCTTCAATATCTCTACACAATGTACACTGGGGTTCGACTGGAAAAATAAGGAAAATAAATACCAATATCCATAAAGAAAAAAAGGGATTTATCCAAAATAAACATTCAAGAACATTCCTCAAATACCAATATAAACTGCCTCACAACATTCGTTGTAAAATTGGAATGTATCCAACTGGAAGGATGTAAAAAAAACGTCTCCAGAAATTCACCAACCTATTTGTGTATCCACTTTTCGAGACCATGGCTATGTTTAGATGAGTAGCCTTAATATATGAAACAAAAGATGAAATCATATATTTGAAACAAAAGGAAAAATCAAAAACTAAAGTCAAAACCATTCAAATTAAAACCTAAAATCAGAAGAAAGCATTAAAATTGAATAGAGAATGAGTAGAGATTTAACAAACATCATGAATATTACAATAAAATTAGAAATTAGGGCTAACATCAGAAACTAAACCAACTTAGGAGTAAATAATAAAACGCACTAAACAAACACAGTAATGAAGAGATAAAGAATCTTATTTTGTTTTAGCAACTAAACCTAGTTTTAATCAAGCATCATACAATGAAAGCTACAATAAAAAATGAAAGATAAAATCGAAACCACTTGAAACTTACGGAAGAGGAGTGGCGGCCTGAAATCAAAACCCCTGGTATAATGTTTGAGGTAGGGTTATTTTGGGGTGCTGATGAGAGAATGGGAGAGGGCGTGTGAGAAATGGGAGAGGATGTGAGTGGTGAGCGGGAGATAAGTAAAGAATGAAGTGATTTTGACCAAAGTAACCCCAATTTTGAATTGAAGTCTAAATTCGATAAGTAAAAAAGAGGGGGAAATCAAAGATTTGCGGGACAAAATAGGAAGTGCAAAAAAAATCATCTAGATGACATCATCTTTTGATATTATGACATCCATTAGTTTTGAAACATTATATATATATATATATATATATATATGCTTGTGCTTGTGCATTATAAATATTGATGTTAGATATTTATGTGAATACACACCCCTCTAGTGCTATCATAGGAGATTGCTCAAAGTGGGTGAATCACTTGGCTAGTGAATGCAGGGAGAGTATGATCTCCAGGTTATAGCGTCCGCTATTTATTCAAGAGCTTTCTTTTCGAGGTGAGATGCTTTGGGCATGATTTGGTTTCATTCTCGGGGAACTATGACCGCCTCCACTATGCTTATGATTTTTTTTACCTAATTCGGTGTGAGTTAGCCATCTTGTGGTATCCGAGTTGGATCGAGTATACCTGGGATGATAGCATTTTAAAGAAAGCATCTTGTGACCTGTTACTCAGGATGACGGATATTATACGCGACATGTGTGTGAATGTGGTAGTATACTAATACGTATGTAATATGAGTGAATAATTATATACGGGATAAATACATTAGTGTGGATGTATTTTATATATAACTAGTGTTTACGTTATATGAGTAATTGAAAATGAAATGATTAAATAAGTCAATTAGTGGATTAACTTAATAATCAAGGTTAAAATACTCTAATTAGTTAGGAGGGGTAGAATAACTAGTTGAGTTAGGAAATAAGTGATAGGTCTTCACATTAGTTTAGGGGTGAGCTATATCTCAAGAGAGTGCAACACCAGCTTATTAATGGAAAGGGTTCATGCACATTTAAATTGTTGCATTTTAATTGCTTGCTAAATATTTTTAAAAGGTTTTCTTGGGCTCTGACCTATATCAAAATATTTTCCAAAATAATTTTAGGTGTCCAACCACAAGCACGCCCATCTTGATGATTCTTTCCAGGGATTCATAGCTACAGAACTTATGGAGGCTTGCAGGATTTGCTTTATATGCTTCTGTTATTCATTCCTAGTTTCAGAGTTTCATTCAGTATTTTATTTGGGCATGTTGCCCCTTCAGACTATTCAGTACTTCAGTTTATCTATTAGACTTTGTGAATTCAATTTATTATTTCAAACTTGTATATGGATTTGTTTTAGGAATCGATGGTTTATTCAGTATCATTATTTATATATTTGTCGTGTGATTGTTCAGAGTATTATTGCATGGATAGTTTGTCTATTTTACTTTTATTTCGCATGTTGTTAAGTTAATGAAAAGATAAAATTTGGCATTGACTTAATTTAACATAGATGATTAGTAATTTAAAAAAATTTCTACAGTGATGTTAAAAATGAACGAAATGAGACCAACATATATTTTGATAAAGGATTTATCACCCCTGATTAAAATAGGCAGGGTGTCATGTCGAAATGAGCTTTTGAATAAAAAACACAACGATCAAATCTTTTAAAATGGATGGTTATATTGACTATGCACAGGCGTATTATAAGTTGAGATTGAGAAGTGAAGTTCGCCTATGTTTATAAAATAGTATTTAAGAGATGGTTATCTTAATTTTATATTTTTTTGTAATGAGTCAAATTACTGAATTTTTAGATATATTCATTGTAAAACCTCAGGAGATAGAACGTGTCTACTAAGGTGATATAGGGGTTTACTAGCTCGTTTCACATGCTAAGTGCAATCGTGATTTCTACAAAAGTGAGTTAGATTTAATTTTATTCGAGGACTAGTAAAGTTTATGTACAGAGATATTTTATAGGTACATTATTTTATATATTTTATACCCAAATTTATACTTTATTAGTCCAATTTTATTTTTTTTAATAATTTCTTAGGACAATTTTGTTAAAAAAATGCAAGAATGATTGAATTCAGATTCAAAACGGTAATTTTAAGTAAAAAATGGACACTTTGCTAATTTTATAATTATTTTGTGCTAATTTGTAAAAAAACATTTCCTCGTGACATAATTTCAGGTAATTATGGGATTTGGTGTAAATTTACGATCAATTCGAGAAAATGCAAAAAATACGATTTTTATGGTCACTCAAAAAAGTTGTTTTTTCATTTATGCAATCGAAAAAATATAAGAGTCATCAAGTCGGGAAAAATTGAGTATCATATTCCGATTCAAAGACTACATAGGCGGAGTGTTCGGTTGAAACGTCATTTGACCTATTAAAGAGACTTTCATTCCAACCTAAACACTTCTCCTCATGTCCTATAAAAAGGACCACAGGGTTCATAATTTTTAGAAAATTATTAGACATAATTTTGGAGAGAAAAGTGTTTATTATTATTTGAGGTCCAAGAATCGTATTTTTGTAGGGAGGATTTTCTCTTAATTACTAGGCATAATGATTTGTATGTTTGAGTTATTAATGAAAATTCTTATGCATTCTTGCAATCTTATTATGTCTGTCACTATATTAGCTTAAATTCTCTACTAGGACTAGGTGAAGTTTATCATGCTTCATCAGTATTGCGTATTTTGTTTAATTTCGCATTTTAAACCTTCGAAAGTGATTGCGAATTTGTATTATAAGAATTTAAATGTGTATGTTTGATTGTTCATGCCTACATTAAATTATTTGATATCTCATGCATAGATATAACGTTCGCAGGAGTACCTTTTTATGGGTTATGCTTGCACTCGATTATTTTGGTAATCCATGCTTAAAGACTAGATTTAAAATTTAAAATTAATATTTTTTACGGAATAAGGATTTCAACCGTCAAAATTAGGGACATTAAATTTTGTGTAAAATTAAATGTTATATTTTCTGAACTGAACTGAACGAGACGAGAATCTATTTAATTTGAGTAATAAAATCAAGAATGCCGAAATTAAATGGATGCATAATATTAGTTAAAATTGATAAATGGGTCCGATATTCTAGTTTCTCCCATAATTAGTTACACATTCCTGGTTGCTCCCATTAATTACTTTTATTGTAGTTTTAGATTACACTTCTCATCTTTACACCATATCGTCTAGTTGGTAAGTCATTGATTTATAAAATTAATCAAATCTTTGTGGATTCGATTCGTACTTACACTTACTATTCTACAATGACTCGTGCACTTGTGGTAATTTTATTTTGATAATAATTTTTTGATACCGTTGCCGAAGATTTGTATTAATTTTTAAACTTATATATTTTTTGACTAGTTTTAGTTTGGATTATCATAAAAACTCATAACAGATTTAAAAAATAGGAAAATTTGAAAACAAAAATATATATTTTTTAAATTATCAGATTTGTTTTTTTTGTAGTTAGTCCATAAAAAATAAAAATTAAAACAAACCCAAAAATTAAAGAAATAAATTGACTTCAAGTTGAATTTTTTTATATCTAGAATATATTAAAATGTTTCATAGTGTGCTTATTTGTTTTTTCTTTATTTTCTTCTCCTATTTTGTTAAACTACATACGTAGTGCTAATGTGGTGTTATATTTACTTTATATCTTTTTTGTGTCGCACTTTACGTTTGGTGTAGTTGGTTTTATGTTATTTTTCGATAACACATTGAAAATAAAGGAAAAGTAGAAAAGCAAAAAAATAGGCGAAAAAGTGAAGCATAATCTCGTGAAAGCAAGCAACGGTGTGCGAACGTGAAAGAAACTTGTGCAATCTTGTCACAGATAATAGGAACTCTCTAGGCGACATTTCCCCCATGGACGTCAACTTAAACTACAATGGTTGATCCTCATATTATTATCTCGTCGTCGTGTTCGTTTTCCTCTATTGATCCTTTGGATGGGTGGGTAAAAAATACTGACAATTCAGATGACAACAGATTTTGATTTGAGTCAGATTAACCAGCAGTTATTTCTAAGGAAATTGACGAAGGAAGGGATGAGAGTACAACTCCTTTATTCACTATTTCCCAACAAGGTTTATTAATTGGGACATGGTAAATAAACTATATAATGATATTATTTTTAAAAATAATCATGAATTAAATAAAAATAATCAATTTTGTGAGGAGAAAAAATGGACAATATTGACACATGTAATACTTGTGATAATTTGGATGTTAATTTTTGTTATGATTTTTCTTTTAATTTAATTGAGGAAAATGCTACTTTGTCCTATATGTGAAAAACAATTATTTGAGGATCCGTCATCTGATTTTAGTGATACTTCTAGTTATTATGACGATCCTATAATTTTTGAAGAAAGTGTATCAGCATGTGAAACCTTTTCTTCTCGTGTTTTTCGTGAAATTTCACAGTTTGGAGTGGAGTATGCCTCCCCAATTCTACGTGAATATTTTAGAACAATAGATAGTAAATATTTTTTTTGTTATTGTGAATTGTTATCCTCATGTGATTCGTCGATATATGATTTGTGTGACTAAAATTTGTTTATTATTGATGATGTCAGTTGGTAACATTATACCATGAATTTAAGATTGAAATTTGTTTTCTGCGGTTAAGCTCTCAAATTTATGATATTTTAGTATTTAGTCCTATACAGTTTAGTATTTGTAATGACCCACAACTATTTTGATTATTAATTTATAGTGATGATGGTAATTGTCATGGCTTTATATATTATAAATTTGTTTTTCATTTCTTTTTTGTTATTTTCTTTTTTAGTTATTTCTTAGTTAACACGTGTTTGTTAAATTTGGATGTTGGTAGCAAATGTGGAGTTCACGGGCAATATTGCCCCTTTACTTATTTACTTAATTTTCTTCTTCCTTATTTTTGTTTGAGAATACATTGAGGAAAGTATAAAATTTATATTTTCTCATAAGGATGGAATTTTTGAAAAAAATCCAAAAAAATTCAAAAACCCAATAATATTTTCCTTATAATTAAGTTTTCTGAAATGATTTCTTAATATCGAATTAATTAATGAATCTCTCGACTTAAGAAATTTTTACACAATAGTCAAATGATACGATCGAAAATGGATATTGAAGCGAAAGTTAATATATATGACGAATAAATGTGAAGATTTTAATCCGTTGACATTTGGTGCCATTCAACGTGTTCGAGAGATTTAAACCAATCTGAGTTAAAATAACTCAGGCTTTTCTTCAATGGTAAATTTGTTGATGATCTCAAATTCTTTTGTTTTATTCTATTACTGAAAACAAAACGTCAAAATTCCAATCTTAAGCACTAGAAGTCTTAGTAAGTCATCTTCAAACAGAAATTAACTTAACAAAACTTGAAAAATGGGATTAGGCCATCATTTGGAAGCCAAAAATTGAGCCTAAACCGACCTTTTACATTTTTTTCGTTGCAACCTCATTTGAGAGCAAAAGAAAATAATTCTTTTGTTGAAAATTCATTATTCTATCCAACTCCAACTAGGAGTTAAAAGTTCATAAATCCATAATTGTTCTTTCGAGAATACTAGGGTAAAAGTAAGGTAGGAAAAAAAGAGGAAATATATATAAAATATATATATATATATATATATATATATATATATATATATATATATATATATATATATATATATATATATATACAGAGAGAGGGAGAGAGAGAGAGAGTCAGACTCTTGTACATACCAAACGGTACAAACCAACGGTTCATACCGCTAGCGCGGACCCATTTTTTTAAATAATATTGAGTTGAGTTTTTTCATATAATGTTTAAACACTCCAATAGACCCATATAAAAAAAATCAACTCAAAATATTGCTTTTTTCTATTTTAAAAAAGTTATTTTGAGTTTATTTTTTTTTATACGGGCCTATTGAAATGTTTAAATATAATATAAAAACATTCAGCAAAAAAATAAGTTCTAACTATTATTATGCACCGTTGGTATGTACCGTTTGGTATGTACAAGAGACTCTACTATATATATATATATGTATGTATATATACATATATGTGTGTGTGTGTGTGTGTGTGTGTGTAAGAGAGAGAGAGAGAGAGAGAGAGAGAGAGAGGAAAAAAGAATAAATGAAAATAGAGGTTGAAAAAAGTTCTCAGAAGTCAAAATACAAAAAATCTTTATATCCTTAGAAAATTTTTGAACTCCAAAAGTCATTCTTTCTAGCCAAAACCTGAGCCTATAATACAACCGAAGTCCTCATTAATTCCATGTAAGTTATAATGTAGAGATATTATGAATATGATCTATGGTGTGATTCAATGTTTTCAAAATGTAATTGATTTTTCGTTCATGAGATCATATTCATCCATTAAAGGAAATTCTTTTTTTGATCATATGTATAAGTGAAATTTTCTCATCTAAAATTACTTTTTTATTCACATATAACGAGAGAAAGTAACCTATCTCCGAGTGTCCAATTGTGATTTAATCCAGTGAGATTTTGAAATCAAAATGAGATTTTGGATAAGAAACATAACGATCAAAACTTTTGAAATGGACGGTTATACTGGCTATGCACACACACATGATTAGTTGAGATTGAGAAGTGAAGTTTGACTATATTTATGAAGTTGTATTTGAAACTTGGTTATAATAATTTCGTGTCTTTCGTATTGAGTCAAATTATTGAATTTTTTGGGTATATTCAGTGGAAACTCTCATCAGGCAAAACTCTTCCACTAGGGTGTCCTAGGGGTTTAACAACTTGTTTCACATGACAAGTGCAATCATGATTACTACGAAAGTGAGTTAGATTTTCTTTTTAGTTTTGTTTGAGGACTAGCAAAGTTTAGGTTTGGAGGAATTTGATGAGTTCATGATTTTGAATATTTTATACCCAAATTTATACTTTGTTTTGTTAATCCCCTCTTATTTTATTTAATAAGTATTTAGGACAATTTTGTTAAAAAAAATGCAAAAATGATTAAATTCAGATTTAAAACAGTAATTTTAAGTCAAACAGGATACTTTGATAACATTATAATTTTCTTGTGCTAATTTATAAAAAAATTCTTCCAAGTGAATATAATGCAGTTAATGATCGAACATGATGAAAATTGATGATCAATTCGATAAAAATGCGAAAACGATGATTTTTCTGGTCATTCAAAAAAGGTGTTTTTCTACTTGTGGAATCTGAAAAAATTCAAAAAATTCAATTATGAATTAAACAAAAATCAACGTGCATATTCGGTAAGAAAATATAAAAGTCCTCTAGTGGGAGGAAAATTAAATGCCATATTTCGATCCAAAGACTAAAGATGTGGAGTGTTTGGTTCAATCATTGTTCGGCCAATTAAAGAGAGTTTCACTCCTACTCAAATACATCACCTCATGGCCTATAAAAAGGACCATTGGGCTCAATATTTTTAAAAAATTGTTATATCTGTAGGGAGGATTTTATCAAGAATAATTACAAGGCATAATTATTTTTAAAAAAAATTTAGAGTGTTTATTATTATTTGAGGGCCTAGAATTGTATATCTGTAGGGAGGATTTTATCAAGAATAATTACAAGGCATAATTATTTTTAAGTTCGAATCATTAATGAAATTGTAATAACATAAATCCTCTGCTTGGACTAGGTGAAGTTTATCATGATTCATTAGTATTGTTTATTTAGTTTAATTTCATTTTCATTCCCGCCATGTTTAAATCTTTTAAAAATTCGATATTCACTTAAAACGACATGAAAATGTGGTTTAAACCATCAGTAATGATTATTAATTTTTATTATAAGAAATAAAATGTGTAATTTTTTATATGTTAAGCTTAAATTATTTTATTTGATATCTCATGCATAAATATAATGTTAAGATTCAAAATTGATATTTCATATCTTAATTTTTTCTGTGAGTAATTTTTTATGGGTTATGCTTACACTCGATTATTTTGAGTCCATGCTTAAAGACTACATTGAAAATTTAAAATTAATATTTTTTATGAAATAGGGCTTTCAGTTGTCGAAATTAGATATGTTAAATCTTTTGCGAAATTAAATGTTGTATTTTTCGAACTGAACATGGCGAGAGTTGGTTTACTTTGAGTTAAAAATCAGGAATAAAAAAATTAAATTAATGCGTAATATTAGTTAAAATTGATAAAGGATCCAATATTTTAGTTTCACCGATAATTAGTTATAAATTCTTGGTTGCTCCCATTAATTATTTTTATTTTAGTTTCAGATTATACTTCTCACTTTTACACTGTACCGTCTTTTTGGAAAGTCATTGATTTATAAAATTGATCTAATTTCCATGAATTCGATCAGTACTTAAACTCGTTATTCTATTTAACCCGTACACTTGCGGCAATTTTAATTTTGATAATAGGTTTTTGGGAGAGTTGTTAGGGATTTGTATAAATTTTTAAAGTTATAGATTGTCGGACTAGTTTTACTTTGCTCTATCACAAAACCCATAAGAAATTTATAAAAAAAATTAGAAAATTTGGAAAAAAATATATTTTCTTAACATTTTCAGATTTCATTTTTCTCTAGTTAGTCCATAAAAAATAAAAAATAAAAAAATAATAAGAAAAAAATAGTCGAGCTGAATTTTTTTATTTCTAGAATATATTTAAAAAAAGTTTCATAGTGTCCTTGTTTGTTATTTCTTTGTCTTATTCTCTTTTATGTCAAGTTGCACCATCAGTGCTTATGTAGTGTTTTTTTTTATTTTAAATATTTTTTGTGTAACAACCCTCGCTTTTGAGAACTTATTTTATATTAATTTACTGTGTGAAGTAATTATATAAAATGTTGGAAAATGGAGTAAATATTAATTGATTGAGTTGAAAGTTGATATTTACTAGATTGTTGTATATTTACTATATGAGTATGTAAATATCATCATGTTACGTTTTATAGTGTCATATGCTTTATATGACATTTATGGTTTAAATGTAACCGGAACTTGAAATGATTTAAAAAATTATCGAATGCCAATTTAGAGGGCGTAGCTAGTCCCGAAATGTGCGAGATAGTCAAAATAAGTGTCATATTGTATTTTTATGTTTCGGACACTTTTGACTGGTTTTAACTTAAATGTGTAGTTGTGAGTCATTTTAATGTGGTATTAACAATTTTAGTTGGAAATTAAGGAGAGAGCCACGATTTAGTCTTACATTTCATTTATTTCTCTTAAGTGTATTTACTAACCTAAAGAGAAAGAGAGAGGAAGAGAATTGGTAGATAAAAGAGGAGAAAAGAAAGAGATTGACGATTGAAGATTTGGGATTGTTGTTACTAAAGGGAAATCTGAGATATCAACCTCAAGGCAAGTTTTCTACTTGCTACTATATGGTTTAAGATGAGTAAATTGTGTGATAGTGGTGTATTAGAATTAATGGAACAAATATGGATTTTATGGTGTTTGAGCCCTAATCATAGTTTATGTTGGTGATATTGTGGATTATGGTAGTTGATAATCATCTAGGATAGTCTTGGGTAGATTGATGTTGATGGATGTGTGTAAAAATGGAGTAGAAATTGGTTTGGGGGAAAATCTAGAGTTCATAACCCGTAATCCATTCTTGGCAAATTCACAGGGGCAAATCGATTCGGCCCTAGGGCGAATCGATTCGCTAAGGGGTCATCCTACAGCTCTGCAAACTCGAATCGATTCGGGTTAAGGCCGAATCGATTCGGCTGAAGAAAAAAGTTGGATTTGTAATCCGAATCGATTCGCTTATGGGCGAATCGATTCGCTGCTTGGGGCGAATCAATTCGAAATCAAGTTGTTTTGAGTTATTTTTCTAACTCAATTTTTATCCTTTTCTTTTAAGCTTAGGACTTAGGAACCTTCTTGTATGAAGTAAACTTAGTGTTCTAGAGTTTTATATTGGGTAGGCAAATACCTTGTGTTAGAAGGGGATGGTTAGGATTTGGTTGGGGATTAGTAAATGGAAGATTTGGTATTCTTTTCCTTTAAATTAGTTAATGTAATAATTCGAGATGTAGAAACAAATAATTGAAGAGTAATTGTCACATTATTGGGAGATGCTAGTCTTGGTGGTTTATAATAACTCAATAAAATTTTTGGAGAATAAATTGAGAGTTTATTCATTCATTGAGGTTATAATAATGATATGAAATACGTATGGCTCCGGATGAAATATGATGTATCTATTAAAATGGAAATGAAAATGAAAATGGTAAATGATAATTTACTTAAACACACCTCTCTAAATGCTATCATAAGGGAAGTCCACGCGTGAGGTGAAGTTCCATGGCTAATGAATGCATGGTAAATACAGTCCTCGACCATATGAGCGTTTATTATATGATTATTCTGCGCTAGTGAGGTAATTCCGGGTGTGGTTATGACTCACTCGCAGGCATATGGCCGCTTCCCGACGTCTTGCATTGTAGGTGCCCAGGTTGTCTTGGAAGATGATAGTCATTTAGGGGCGCGCACAGTGAGGATACCCGGACGGGCGATCTTAGAATCATTATATGTATATGAATATAACTGTTCTTATTCAAGTTGGACTTGAATCATGATAAATGCCACAAAGAGCATATAATTGAGATGATGTTTCATAATGAGAAATGGAACAATGAAATGGAACAGAGTAAATGATGGAGAATTAAATTAATGATATTCATTCATATTCTCTTGCATAATAGAATAAAACTTATGATCATTTAAATTGTCTTACATTATGCATTGAATTGTGTAGGTAGATACTTATTACTATCAAGCATGATTATATGTTCATAACTGCCATACTCTTTATTCATCTGGTGATCATATAAAATCCGGCCCTGACCCGTTCCTATTTCTTGTTGTGCATGAATCTTGTATCTGCTGAGGTGCTCCGCCGTAAGGAAGCCCGTACTAACCTTCCATTCCAGTATTTTGGGGAAGACGTGATACTTTGTGGATATTACGGGATATGTTGATATAGATGCCTTCATTTTTGCACTCTAGTTACGATCGGGACATTTACTCGGGCGTGTAGCCCAAGCTTTTATACTTGTCTAATGTAATGTACTATGTAACTTAATGAACTTGTTCCACATGGTTTGTATGGACTGTTGACTGACAGCATATTCGGTCCCCTTATTATATACTTATTGTTGTTTTCATAATATATGTTCTTTTGGGTTTCCACTTTCTTTTCAAATTGGGTTGTTTAAATTCTTTCTTTAACTTATAAAACAAATTTTTTGGCAACCCGTTTTTCTGAAATAGTGGATGGTTGTCCCGTATACTTACTATATTAATGTGATGCTGAGAATGGTCCATCTATGACTCCCATTATTATTGGAGTATCGGGCTAGTCACCCCTTATTTTAGTGAGTGGGTTGTCACAGATGGTATCAGAGCATCAGGTTATATAATCTTTAGGATCTCTGCGTACTTGTCACGTTCTACCGTAGCATTCTTCAATATAGAGGTTAATGTTAGGACTATTTTTTTGCCTATGTTTGCGATCTTCTGCAAGATAGATTGTTTTATATAGTGTTCTAATTCTATTATTTCTTTATCTCAGATGCCGCCTAAGAGAGGTCTCCCCGCTAGAAGGAATAGAGCTATAGAAGAGGAAGTAGGTCCTCCCCGCTGCAGCAGGGAACTATAAATGCTGCTGACGTAGCAAACATCGTTGCCCAAGCGGTCATTGCTGCTATGACCGTCATGGTTCATCAATTGCAACAAGATCAACAACAATGAGCTCAGGATGTACAAGCTCCTACTGGACCTTCTCTGTGGGAGAGAGTTAGGGAATCCTTTTTAAAGGGCCATCCCCCATAATTTCAAGGAGGTTCGGATGTCATAGTAGCTAATCAGTGGAAGAAGGATATGCAGCGCCATCTACGAATGGTGGAGTGTAGTGAGGAAATGAAACAAACCCTTGCTACTTTCAAACTCGTTGGAGCTGCATTGCATTGGTGGGAGTCGATGACTACACCAGAGCAGAGAGATACCATGACCATCAATGATTTTTGGGTTTTATTTACCGAATGTACTTCCCTCCCGCAATTCAAAGGGAGATGAGAAGGAAGCTTTAGGATGTGGTGTAAGGTGAGAGATTAGTTGCGAAGTATGAAGAGGAGTTCACTCGGTTGGCAAGCTTTGTGCCGGACGAGGTGACTCCAGAGGAGAGGAGGATATCCAAATTTATTGGAGGTTTACCCTGGAGGATACGGCAACATTTGCTGGGAAATCCAGCTTTGCAGACTTTTAGAGACGTAATGAATGCGGCGTCACTCCATTGTCAGGAACATCGGTTGTATGTTCAAGGTCGTAAGAAGGCTTCAGTTTTGGGGCAATCTGGGAAACCCGGAGGCAATGGGATAGGAGGAGGAGCATTTCCCTCGTCCTAGTCTTCTGGAAATAAACAAAAAGAAAGAGACCCCCAGTAAGGGGACTTGTCTAAACGGAAGCGTTTGGGTGGGTTTAATGTTGGTGGAAATAACAATAGGCAAGGTCAAGGTAGACTGTAACCGCAGCAAGCAGGTAGAGGTGGAAATGGAGGTAGAGGCCATTAGGGCCAAGGTTTCGGGCAATTTAGAAACAATCGGGGCCGAAACTAAGATAATATGATGAATCGATGTTTTCAGTGTGGAGAACCGGGCCATTTCAAGAGGTCATGTCCTTAGTTGATTAGGGGACAGCTTCCTAGGGTTCCACAGCAGCCACAGGCTCAGTTACCGCCACAAGTACCTAATCTGGTTGTCCCTCCACAATAGGGACAACTACAGTATGGGCGTGTCTATCACACTCAGGATGTTATGCTTCCTCCGTCTCTGCCCGCGCCGCCAGCTATTGAGGGTAAGTTTCTCATTCAGGGGCACATAGGTCATGTATTATTTAACACGGGTGCGACACACTCGTTCATTTCTAGAAGTTTCACTCAGTCTATAGAGTTTATTAAATCTGCGGATAGTACCTTCACTAGTGTTGAATCTTCTATGGGTGATGGTTCACTCATTTTCTTTATTTGTAAACAAATAGAAATAAATCTTGGTAATTTATGTTTTGAGGCCGATTTGCTCACCTGGACATGGTCGGGTATGATGTAATCCTGGGTATGGATTGGCTAGTGAAGTATCATGCGGTACTTAATTACCATGGGAAAAGTATAATTTTTGCCATTCTGGGGCAAGAAATGTTTTTAGTGGTTATGCCTCGTTTAGAAGGAGGTACTAGCACTTACCTGTATTGTATTGCGGAGGAAACTTCTCGGGATGTAGTTGTTTCCTTAGATTCTATTCCGATTATTGGGGAATTTGAAGATGTTTTCCAGGAAATACCAAGTTTGCCTTCGAGTAGGGAAATTGAGTTTGTAATTGACTTAGCGTCGGAAACTCGATCGATTGCGAGAGATCCGTATCGTATGCTCCTGTTGAGATAAGGGAGTTAAGGAATCAGATTCAGGACTTGCTGGAGCAAGGGTTTATTAGGCGAAGCACGTCGCCGTGGGGCGCTCCGGTGTTATTTGTGAAGAAAAGAGACGGTTCTCTCCGGTTATGCATTGACTACAGAGAGTTGAATAAAATCACCATCCAGAACAAATACCTGTTGCCTTGGATCAATGATTTGTTTGATCAACTTAGGGGAGCATCGTACTTCTCTAAGATAGATTTGAGGACGAGGTATCACCATTTGCAGATACGGGATCAAGATGTGTCCAAAATCGCTTTCCTAACGAGATATGGGTCCTATGAATTTTTAGTTATGCCCTTTGGACTAACCAATGCCCCCGCCGTGTTTATGGACCTCATGAATAGGGTATTTTGGGACTTCCTGGACCAGTTTGTTATCGTGCTCATCGATAACATCCTGGTGTATTCTCGGTCAGAAGCCGATCATGCTACTCATTTACGGTTAGTCCTGCAAAGGTTGAGGGATCACCAATTATATGCCAAATTTGAGAAGTGCGGCTTTTGGTTGCAGGAAGTACAGTTTCTGGGACACATTGTGACAGTCCAGGGTATTTCGGTAGACCCAAGTAAAGTTGTTACTATGAGGGAGTGGGGTCAGCCCACGACACCTATTGAGATTCATAGTTTTCTGGGTTTGGCGGGTTATTATCGCCGATTTATCAAGGATTTTTCTAAAATTGCTAGACCTTTGGTAAATTTAACCCAGAAAGGGGTGAGGTTTGTTTGGGATGATTCTTGTTAGTCAGCTTTTGACGAGCTTAAGGATAGGTTGACTTCTTCTTCAGTCCTTGACTTACCAAGGCCCATATAGGAATATTTGGTCTTCACCGACGCATCTCTACAAGTATTGGGAGGTGTACTTCAACAAGAGTAGCGGGCTATTGCTTATGCTTCTCGCAAGCTAAAGACCCATGAAAAGAATTATCCGGTGCATGATTTGGAACATACCGCAATTGTCTTTGCCTTAAAGATTTGGAGGCATTATCTCCTAGGGGAGAAATTTAGTCTTTTCACTGACCATAAATCGTTGCAATATTTATTTTTACAAAAAGATTTGAATATGCGACAACGCCGATGTTTAGAGTTTGTGAAAGACTATCAATTCGATATCCACTATCACCCTGGCAAGGCAAATGTGGTGGCAGATGCTTTGAGTAGAAGGCCCGAGGGGGAGTTATCAGAGGTATGGAAATCCAAATGGTAGGAGCTTAGTCAGGAGGACGCAGTTGCTAGGGCGTTTATGTCGGTGTTGACAGTTACGCCTACTATTGTGGCAAGGGTTGTAGAAGCTCAAGGAAGGGACAAAGGTTGTCAGGACCGTATACGCCAATTGTTAACCGAGGGAGCGAAATCCTACTCTATAAGTTCGGAGGGTGGATTACGTTTCCACGGGAGACTCATTATCCCGGAGGAAGGGGATTTAAGACAGGCCGTGATGATAAAATCTCATGGATCTAAATTTTCAATGCATCCTGGTGGGGACAAGATGTACCAAGACATGTGCCGTCAGTATTGGTGGGCGGGCATAAAGCGGGATATTTCTGAGTTCATATCCTAATGTGCTACTTATCAATTGGTTAAGGTAGATCATCAGCGATCGACGGGTTTGTTTCAACCGTTGGAAATTTCGGTGTGGAAGTGGGAGAGTATATAGATGGATTTCATCACGGGCTTGCCAACGTCGCATAGTGGTCACGATTCTATTTTGGTTATCATTGATCGTTTGACGAAGTTAGCACATTTCCGACCGGTACGCACCGATTATAATACTGCTCGTTATGCCCGGCTATTTATTATGGATGTTGTTAGACTCCATGGGGTGCCAATAAATATAGTCTCCGACAGAGATAAGATATTTGTTTCCCAGTTTTAGAGAAGTTTCCAAGAAGCTATGGGAACCGAATTGAAATTGAGTACTTCTTATCACCCTCAAACAGATGGACAGACAGAAATAGTCAACCAAATGTTGGAGGACATGCTTCGAATGTGTGTGATTGATTTCAAAGGTGGTTGGGAACAATATCTCCCTTTGATCGAATTCGCTTATAATAATTTGTACCAATTTACTATTGGGATGGCACCCTATGAAGCACTTTATGGCCGGCCTTGTAGATCACCCACTTGATGGTTGGAGGTGGGGGACAATAAGTTTCTTGGACCTGAAATGATCCAGGATACTTCTTTCAAGATTGAACTCATCCGGAATCGCATCCGAATAGCTCAAGATCGTCAAAAGAGTTACGCTGATGTGAATAGAAGGCATGTAGAGTTGGAGGTTGGGGATCAAGTCTTGGTGCGAGTATCGCCAATGAAAGGTATAAAGCGTTTTGGGAATAAAGGAAAGCTTGCGCCGCGCTATATTGGACCTTTTCCCGTTATTGCCAAGGTAGGTCCAGTGACGTATCAACTTGCCTTACCGGAACACTTACAACAACTCCATGATGTGTTTCATATTTCCTCCTTGAAGAAGTATAAGAGGTGTCAAGGAGCCCTTTGGCATATTCCTTTAGAGGATATCGATTTGCAACCCGATATTTCGTATGAAGAATAACCGGTTGCAATCTTAGAGAAAGGAGAGCGTAAATTGAGATCTCGAGGGGTACCCTTGGTGCGAGTTCAATGGGGTCATCACGACGCCAAGGAATCGACGTGGGAACATGAGGATGATATGCGGGAAAAGTATTCGCATCTCTTTATACAAAGTACGCTCGAATTTTGAGGGCAAAATTCCCTCATAAGAGGGGGAGTATGTAACAACCCTCGCTTTTGAGAACTTATTTTATATTAATTTACTGTGTGAAGTAATTATATAAAATGTTGGAAAATGGAGTAAGTATTAATTGATTGAATTGAAAGTTGATATTTACTAGATTATTGTATATTTACTGCATGTGTATGTAAATATCATCATGTTACGTTTTATAGTGTCATATGCTTTAAATGACATTTATGGTTTAAATGAAACCGGAACTTGAAATGATTTATAAAATTGTCGGATGCCAATTTAGAGGGCGTAGTAAGTTATGAAATGTGCTAGATAGTCAAAATAAGTGCCATATTGTATTTTTATGTTTCGGGCACTTTTGAGTGGTTTTAACTTAAATGTGTAGTTGTGAGTCATTTTAATGTGGTATTAACCATTTAAGTTTGAAATTAAGGAGAGAGCCACGATTTAGTCTTACATTTCATTTATTTCTCTTAAGTGTATTTACTAACCTAGAGAGAAAGAGAGATGAAGAGAATTGATGGAGAAAAGAAAGATATTGAAGATTGAAGATTTGAGATTGTTGTTACCAAAGGGAAATATGAGATTTCAACTTCAAGGCAAGTTTTCTACTTGCTAATATATGGTTTAAGATGAGTAAATTGTGTGATAGTTGTGTATTAGAATTAATGGAACAAATATGGATTTTATGGTGTTTGAGCCCTAATCATTGTTTATGTTGATGATATTGTGGATTATGGTAGTTGATAATCATGTAGGATAGTTTTGGGTAGATTGATGTTGATGGATGTGTGTAAATATGGAGTAGAAATTGGTTTTGGGGAAAATCTAGGGTTCATAACCCGTAACCCATTCTTGGCAAATTCGTAAGGGCGAATCAATTCAACCCTAGGGCGAATCGATTCGCTAAGGGGTCATCCTACAGCTTTGCATACCCGAATCGATTCGGGTTAAGGCCGAATCGATTTGGCTGAAGCAGAAAGTTGGATTTGTTATCCAAATCGATTCGCTTATGGGCGAATCGATTCGCTGCTTGGGGCGAATCGATTCGAAATCAGGCTGTTTTGAGTTATTTTCCTAACTCAATTTTTATCCTTTTCTTTTGAGCTTAGGACTTAGGAACCTTCTTATATGAAGTAAAGTTAGTGTTCTAGAGTTTTATATTGGGTAGGCAAATACCTTGTGTTATAAGGGGATGGTTAGGATTTGGTTAGGGATTAGTAAATGGAAGATTTGGTATTCTTTTCCTTTAAATTAGTTAATGTAATAATTAGAGATGTAGAAATAAATAATTGAAGAGTAATTGTCACATTATTGGGAGATGCTAGTCTTGGTGGTTTATAATAACTCCATAAAATGTTTGGAGAATAAATTGAGAGTTTATTCATTCATTGAGGTTGTAATAATGATATGAAATACGTATGGCTTCGGATGAAATATGAAGTATCTATTAAAATGGAAATGAAAATGAAAATGGTAAATGATAATTTACTTAAACACACCTCTCTAAATGCTATCATAAGGGAAGTCCACGCGTGAGGTGAAGTTCCATGGCTAATGAATGCATGGTAAATATAGTCCTCGGCCATATGAGCGTTTATCATATGATTATTCTGCGCTAGTGAGGTAATTTCGGGTGTGGTTATGACTCACTCGCAGGCATATGGCCGCTTCCCGACGTCTTGCATTGTAGGTGCCCAGGTTGTCTTGGAAGATGATAGTCATTTAGGGGCGCGCACAGTGGGGATACCCGGACGGGCGGTCTTAGAATCGTTATATGTATATGAATATAACTGTTCTTATTCAAGTTGGACTTGAATCATGATAAATGCCACAAAGAGCATATAATTGAGATGATGTTTCATAATGAGAAATGGAACAATGAAATGGAACAGAGTAAATGATGGAGAATTAAATTAATGATATTCATTCATATTCTCTTGCATAATAGAATAAAACTTATGATCATTTAAATTGTCTTACATTATGCATGGAATTGTGTAGGTAGATTCTTATTACTATCAAGCATGATTATATGTTCATAACTGTCATACTCTTTATTCATCTGGTGATCATATAAAATCCGGCCCTGACCCGTTCCTATTTCTTATTGTGCATGAATCTTGTATCCGCTCAGGTGCTCCGCCGTAAGGAAGCCCGTACTGACCTTCCATTCCAGTATTTTGGGGAAGACGTGATACTTTGTGGATATTAAGGGATATGTTGATATAGACGCCTTCATTTTTGCACTCTAGTTACGATCGGGTCATTTACTTGGGCGTATGGCCCAAGCTTTTATACTTGTCTAATGTAATGTACTATGTAACTTAATGAACTTGTTCCACATGGTTTGTATGGACTGTTGACCGACAGCATATTCGGTCCCCTTATTGTATACTTGTTATTGTTGTCGTAATATAAGTTATTTTGGGTTTCCACTTTCTTTTCAAATTGGGTTGTTTAAATTCTTTCTTTAACTTATAAAATAAAATTTTTGGCAACCCATTTTTCTGAAATAGTGGATGGTTGTCCCGTATACTTACTATATTAATGTGACGCTGAGAATTGTCCATCTATGACTCCCATTATTATTGGAGTATCGGCTGGCCACCCCTTATTTTTGTGAGCGGGTTGTTACAACTTGGTGTAGTTATTTTTATGTTATTTTCAGTAGCATATTAAAAAAGAGTAGGAAAGTTGAAAAGCAAAAAAAGTCGAAAAAGTGAAGAATAATGTCGTGAAAGCAAGCAACGGTGTGCGAACGTGAAAGACACTTATGCAGTCTTGCCAAGAGAACAATAAAATCTCTGAGACGACTAAAACGTAGGTGACGTTTTCCAAGATCGACGTCAACATAAACTTCAGTACTATGTATATAAGTAACCGTAAAAATTCCACATCGAAGATACGTTTTTTGTGCTCCTTATGTGGTTTTGTTTTTTCATTTTTTAATTAGAAAGTTTCATTAATTTGACTTAAGAGCAAAAGATATGTGCAATATAAAATGGGGATTTCATCACCCTTCCTTAGCCCAAAAATCACTAAATTAACCGAGCATTTCTATAGCCCGAGCCATTACTTTTAATTTAAATTAATTTGACATTGGTCCTAGGGTAACACATAGCTTTTAGGAAAACTCTTAATGAGTCTAGAATTTAAATCTACTCCAATGAAATTTTTTTTAACCGTTTTCATTTTACCATGTCTAGGATTGGTGGTTTTTAATATGTTTTCATACCGACCACCTACAAGGAGGTAAAATCGAGATTTGAAGATAAAACCATAGTTCATCTTTTAAATTCTCCCTTATCTAAGGGTGGGAGTTGTCTAATTATATAGACTAATTCGGAGACCCTTGTTATCGTCGATAAATAAAAGAACCAGATTTTAATATTCTATTTGTCCTCACCTAAATTAGATAAATCAAATTATTATGTGTTAATTTACGTGGTTTTTAAGTCAATTATTTTTACGGAAATAGATTTTTATTTATTCACACTAGGGAGAACCCAAAGAACTTACAACCATTGAAAGAATAAAAATAAGGCCCTTTTATCATAGGTCCCATACACAATAAATTCAAATAAATTTAAAATAAGGGAGATTAAATGTATCCAACTTTAGGACAACTTTGAATTCCTTAGGGGGAGAATTTGAATAATGAGAGAAGAAAGAATGATTCTCTGCACTTCCTCTTTTAGACAAAAAATCAACTGCCATATTAGATTCCGTTAGAGCATGGCTAAAGGAGCAATTAAGCGAAGATGATAATAGCAATATTTTATCAGTCAACCATTTGACTCTCCATGGACACATGTAGTTTTTATTGAGAACTTCTATAAGAATCTTTGAATCGGATTCAACAATCACCTCATAATCTTTTAAATCTTGCAAATGTTTTATTTCAAGTAATAGAGCTTCTGCTTCTTCTTCCAGACCATGCATATCACCAAAATGAGCATTGTAACAACCTCCATTTTCTCACATAAAGGTTGGCCATGCACAATACGCCGAAGATGGGACTTGTCAGTAAATTAATACAATTCTCACTACAACGTAATATAAATACTGTTATTTAAAAAAAACAATACTTTAAACTTTATAAATATCTCACTGACAATAATTAAACTCAACCAACACAAACTTTATAATAAATTTAACAACAGGTAAATATCAAAACTCTAGCATAATGTAAATAAATAAATAAATAAATCCTGGGCCTATGCCCTTACAATGTTTCCCAAATAAAATAACTAAGCTCGGGAAGAAAAGCACAAAAGCAAGAGTCAATGATCTGGAAAGCTGCTAGGCACCGAGCGATCGCATGGCTGGTACAACTATAGTCCTACTATCCCTGACTAGAACTAACCTATGGGGACATTTATAATTTGGGTTAGATCCTGAGGTGTGCAAGAATTAACATAATTAATTTATGATGCAATAATAACGTCAGTGCACAATAACTATTCCCCCCTCATCACTTACATGCATATAGCAATCCACCCTTCATCTAAGTGTGATATGTTTCGCATCCCAAAAGTCCCCAAATAATAACTACGACTACGCATCAGATTAATAAAACGGTTAAATGATTTAAGTGTACCGACTACATTTAATTATCAATTCCCCTAGTATCCCAGTCTCATAATTTTCACATAAATGGCATAAACATCTATTATGCATTAAATAATTACAATTGTAATTTATGCCCACATTCTTAGACATTTTCGTTTATCTCATATAAAACTTGGGTAATTTTATATATATATACACACACACACTACCGGATTGCCCGTGCCTGAAGGCACTAAAAAAAATTCGACGGATTAAATCGTATATTATTAAAGTCAAAAAGTTTTTTTATAACACAAATAATTATAAAGAATTTTTAAAATTTAGGCATAATTTCCTTTGTTCATAGAATTGTCCACTTTATTTCAGAAATAAAAAATACTCTAACAATGATCGTAATTTTACCCAATGCATTCTAACAACATAATTATAATTTTGCCGCATTACAGATGTGCATCATTACAAAAAAAATCACTATAAATCAACTCGTTATGGTGTATTTTCTTTCATCGAAAACAATTAGACTTGTCCACACGGTATGTGTAGACCTGACACCACATGCATTGTGTCACTCTAGAAACATGCATTTTGCTAATAAAAAATACATGCCATCATATATATGATTTTATGAATCATGGGGTTTATGATTCCAAGTTATTATGGTAATCTAAAATTTAATAGTGATAAAAATATAATTTTTTTGAATAATTAATATTTAGCCTGTATGAGCTAAACACAATTTGGACTTATTTGAATTTTTTTTTTTTATGGTTAAAAAGTTCAATAATTTTTTCATTTGGTTTGGATAAAAGAAGAAATTTTGATTATGAACTGAATAATTGTTGTTAAAATCTTTTTGGGAGCTTTTTTTTAGAAAAAAAAATTGTTTGTAAAAATCAATTTGCCTTGATGCACCTATTTAAAACATGTATATATTTTAGTTTTGTAATTTGATATGCTTTGATATCTTTTCTTTAGTAATGTTTGTTGGACATGAGTGACATAATTACTTTATAAATAGGATTCTAAATTTTTTTCGCTATCTTATCCAACTCAACAGAATCTCTTTAGGGCAACAATTTTTTAAAGAGAAAAATGAGTGTTTTAATATTGTAAAGAAAAAAAAGAATTTTTTTAGCTCAATTAAAAAAGAAATGCAAATTTTGAAAATGTAAAAATGAATTCTAAGTTTTCGTAAATTAGTTTCTCATATTTGAAAATATAAATTGAATTCCAACCTCTTATAAAATTTTATAATTAATTTCACTGTTAATAAATTTCATTTTTTGTTAAGTTGAGATAGAGATAATGCCTAATCTTGTAATATTAAATACTTTTTGGGTTTAGTTCAAGTTATATTTTTTAACATATCCCTCGCTTTTTTCAATATTATTTTTGTGACGAAAGGTTTTAGTTTAAATCGTATCATTTGCATGATGAGACACATTACTTAGAACGTTGCATTTATTAAAATACTTTGCGAAAAAGTACATCTAGCGAAGTGTTCTACTGCTTTGGGCATTCAAAAATGCTATTGTGCCCGAATTTTCAATCAAATTTTGATGGACAAACTGACGTGGCAAGGTTTTATTGATTGGTTTTTGGGGTCCACGCCAGTGGGACCTAGAAACCAACCAATAAATGCTCGTCACGTCAATTTGTCCATCCAAATTCTATCCAAAATTCGGTCACTGTAGAACTACTCTTGGGCATTTCCCGACGATAAAATATATCTGATAAAATCATGAGGATTTGTTGGTTAGTTTAATATTTTAGTCATTTTGATTTTGACTGAATCGGAGTTGTCCTCCAACTGCTATAGTGCTTTGTAGCTTTTGGCCTTAGAAAGATTTTGTCAGTCTAAAAGATATATGCGATAACTGATATAGAATATTTGTTAGAAATATTTTGTTGTCCAATATTTTATACTTTACTTGTTTTGATTTTACCTTTAAGAAACCCATTAAGCTTTTTCACTTGGACTTCATAATTGTACCCATTAGAAGTCATCGTCGTCAGCTTTATAACAATACATATACATAGAGATATGTGCTCGGTTCTTTGAGTACTTGGTTGTTGTCAAGAAGTATAAGAAATGAACAAACTTGTGAGTTGAAATCTTAAATATGAAAAACACCCATGTTTGAATCTATCTCCGTCACAAATAGGTTCAAACTTTGAGTCTTCAACTATTTCGTTGTAGAAAAAAGAGAAAACACAAATCGTTAAAATACAATATAAATTAATAAATTATTTTATTTTCCTCACCAACACATGTTATCAACATAAAAATTGCATTACAGAAAGGGTTTTAGAAACTTTGACAAAGTAAGGCAAGATAGAAAAAAAGCATTATTTAAAATAAGAAAAAATGGCTTCACATCTAAATAATTTCAATAACACTACGAAAAAATAATTTTAGTAACACTAAGAGTGTAGTATACCTTTGATGTCCAAAATCAAATCACAACCACCAAATGGAGAAAGGTAAAAAAGGATAACTGATAGACAAAGGAGACGAGTATAACTCAACCTGAAAAGTGTGAGGAAAATTACTACTACCACAACTTAAATACCGAAAAAATATAAAAAAAATTAATACTACTGATTCTTACATAGAAAATAGTTATAAAAACTAATCTGAACTACTACTTCATTCTTGAGAAAAAGATATAAAAAAAAATAATACAATTAATTATTTTCATACCAGAAATTTTAAAAATCTATTAATTAAAAATTTCAGAATCCTAAAAAACAAAAGTCCAAACGCATGAATAAAAAATACCTCAACTGTCAACTGTACACTTAAAAACCTAAATAAGATCTCTGAGACCTAGAGAGAGAAGATAGGAAAAACATAAAGTTTTTACAAAAGATTTCATAGTCATATTCTTTTATCATCACTGATGAAACTTTAAGAGATCAAATGTCCTGAACTGATTAAGATGAAAGTTTTCATGATTTCAAGGTCGACTTCAATGATGCTATTCCAAATTCTTCTTCGACCCTACAACCTCAGACGTAGGAATTAATAGAAGTTTGAGAAGTCTGACAACAAAATTCAAAAAACCCACATAACAATGTGTATTTGAGTTCGAGAAGATGGAGAATTTAAGTGTTAGAAATGCTTTCACCTGCAAAAACATATACTGGGAGATTATCCTTCAATGCTCTTGTAACAACCCGTGACTTTGGAGACTGAGAAATTAAATTTTTGGGAAAATAAAATTTAATTAAATTAGAGAATTTTAAACTTTTGGAATTGAGGTCTAAAAACAGAGAACATTTCAAAGTATTCTGGATGATGATTTTGAGGGTATCATCGATCCCGGAAGGGTCGAGATAGTCAAAATGACTGTCATTGGGTTTTATTTCGGTTACAGAATATTTTTAAGTTAGTTTGACTCAAATTGGAGTAAACGAGTCATTTAAAGTGTGTATTAACATTTAAAATTGGGTTTATTATTTTAAGGGATTTAAGAGGCTTACGGATCAAGCCATCTCATTCTAGAGAAAGAGAGAAAGAGAGAGAAAAGAGAAAAGAAGAATAAAAGAAGAGAGAAAGGAAGAAAAGCTTGGAGATCCCGGCCCAAACGCGATCACGGGAACGATCCAACCTCTACAAATCTGAGGCAAGTGTTTAATCTTGCTAAATAAGTCATTTGTGTATTTGATTTCATAATTTATGGGTAAAAGAAATGGATTTTGGGTATTAATATCAAACCTAGATTTTTGGGTTTTAATCTTGAAATCTATGTTTAAAGAATGGGTTTAATGGTGTAGAAATGGTTGGGATCAACTTTGGGTTGATTTATTGGCTTAGAATCATGTTGTGATGAAGGTTTAGGGGCTAGAATAGAAATTTTAGGGTTTAGAATTCGTGGGTTCATTAAAGAAGAAGAACCCTTCAAATTCTGCAGACCCGAATCAATTCGCCCCTTAAGCGAATCGATTCGGCCTAAGCAAAATTGGCAGGTCTGCATTGACCGAATCGATTCGGACCCAAGGCGAATCGATTCGCCCTGAGACAGAAGCCTAGGTCTTTGAACCCGAATCGATTCGTCTTGGAGGCCGAATCGATTCGGAAACAGGGAATTTGGAGTGATTTCTAACCCTATTTGGTTGGGTTTATTAATTTGGGGTCTTCTTTTATGATGTAAGAGATATATTTTGGAGACTTATAAGGGGTTTCTCACATGTTAGGATCATGGGGATTTCTTGATATAGTTTGGGGAAAATATATGTGTATGCATAGGAGTTGTGTGTGTTTATGGAGATGGTGAGAAACCTCATTGGGGTTGAAAATCCTAATTATAAATCAAAAAGTGAGTATAGATTCGATGGGAGGTTAAGAACTCTTAGAGAGAGTTGCGAGGGTATGTTGTGAAATTCTAGGCCGACATTTATATCAATTCCTTATAGAGATATGATACCTTTAAGATACAATTTGGGGACCAATGAGAGAGATTAGTCACATTATCCTTAGTAATGATAAATTTAAGGGGTAAACCAGAGGTGTTGGACTGAGGGATTCATGAGAGTAAATGAATCGTAGTCCGAATTGAGAACGATATAATCGTACTATCAATTAGAATAAGTGGTAGCATAAATTCTAGTCAAGATAGTTTATACATAATTGTGTGGAAATAATAATTGGGATTCCAATACTTGAAAGGAAGTTGGGATAAGCTGAGGTTTATAGACTATTAGTTATGTATATATCAATAGTCGAAATTAGTATTGGAGACATGGATGTCCTTTCGGAGATATATGGAATGTGTAGTGATTGTTACCTACACTAAACCTTGGGTGATAACCTAAATGTTGGATATACATATATGTATATGTTGGAAGACTATTCATCATAGGAAAAATGGATGAATACGCTTCAAGTGAGGGATCGTATTCACATATCGAGATAAATTAAATGAGTTTGGGGTGACGGATAGTATATTGAGGTTTATATATACTTAAAGCCGAGCTTATAAATATCATACCTACAAATGAGAGGTAGAGTATGTATATATATATATATATATGGATATGTGGATATATATCTGTGTATATATGAATATATGGGTATATTTATGTTGTGAATATCTAAACCGTATGTGATGGTTTAATTATATGATGTAATCATATGCATGTATATATATTGTGCATGAGAATGATATATATACTTATGTGGTTAAGCATACCCCGCTCATGCTATCATTGGAAAGTTTCCGCGCAGAGGGTGAGCATCCTGGCTCAAGGAGCAAGGTGTGGATATTCCCCAGGTCATAGTCGTCCATTGTGTTATTATGTGATATGCATTTCTTTTGGGGTGAGACGTGGTGGGTATGTCTCGTATCATTGATCGGTTAGGAGCTATGATCGCTTCCCGGGACGTCGTGTGTGTGTGTTTGGCCCCGATGTCGGTGATATTGAGTTCGACCGTGATCCCCAGGATGGTATATGAGTAATGCCCTAGAAGATGATAGCATGGTGCAGTTTATCGGCGATATATATAGCCGGGTATATTATGTGCATGGCCATTGTACATCATATGTGGTATGTACACTTGGCTATGGGAATGGATGATTGTATATATATATATATATATGGTTAGAATAAATGCCTATAAAGATATTTATATATCCTATAGGTGAAAGGATATGGAATTTTTATGGAGTACATATTGGATGATTATGGTGTACAAGATTGATGGGGGTTGATGTATCGTATTTAAGGAATATTTCGGTTACATCATCCCAAGGATATTATTGGAGATTTTGAGTTGTTCTTATATCAGTAGTTGTAATAGTAGAATTGTATGTATGGCATAATGGATCTCTAGGATCGACATTGCCAATGAGTAGTGTAACGGGGGGTTCCATGTTTGGATTTCGCTTTGCGAGACGCCCCTTGCACGAAACGTAGTGCAATGTTGACATTGGAGAGAAGTTTTGTCAATAATAATTTGTATGCATGTTAATTAGAAATTAAATCCTATGATTCAACCCAAATGTATATGGGTAACGTATTAAGAATTATAATTGATTAAATTATAAACCGGAATCCATTAAGCCTGGTATGGCATATATGTTTGTAAAAATAATTAATTATGAATAGAAAATGTTGGATGCTTGGGTAATGATAAGAGGGCAGATCTTGGGTATAGGCTTTACCTATGGTATGTTAGGTTGTCCTTATGGGTGGGGTAACTTAACTAAGATTTCAGGAAGCGAATAGGTGCGCACCGTTAGATGAGAGGTGAGTTGGGGTTTCACGAGAGTGCGATTCCACTTTAATTATGAAATAAGTGCATTTATATTTATTATGCACGGATAACACACTTGCTAAATATTTTTACACTCGGGCTCTGACCCGTTTACTTTTCTCTCCTACATGTATATATATATATATATATATATATATATATATATATATATATATATATATATATATATATATATATACTATTATAGGTGTCCTACCGCATGGATGCCGGATGCCCTCTATCCAGAGTCTTGGGAGCCGTGACAGGTGCGGAATGTTGCGGGACTTAGATTGTAGTCGCTTCCTACTTCTTTAAAAATATAGGTAGGATTCAAGTTGTATATCGGGTTTATACCCAAGGTATATTTATAAATGTTTATATTTATTCCATTTCAGTTATTGTATTGTCTGTGACCCGACAACTTATTCGGGTTTATTTTTGTGGCATATTCATTTGTAGTTATTCATTTCATTTATCATAGTTCTTGTATACATCTTTCTTTTCTTGGTTAGTAGCTTATAGCGTTGGTTTGTTGTCTGTTCTATGTTTTATTTAATTTTAACATCTCGCTTATATGATATTGGGTAGTTAGTCTTATATATTTTAGTACTGCCAGTTGATGTTGAGACTGAGCCATCCGAGACTCCTGATTTAATGTAGTATAGGGCTGGCCACCCGTTATTATTTTAAGCGGTGTGTTACAGCTCTCACCTGCAAAAATTAAAAAAAAATTGAAACAGCTCACAGCCGTACCTTAAATATTCATTAGATGAAATTATCCTTCAACGCTCTCACTTGCAAAAATTAAAAAAAAAAATTGAACCAACTCACAGCCATACCGTAAATATTTATTAGATAAAAAATGTGTGTGAAGGATAATACCTCCATAAGATATTGGATACAAAATCGGGCTCATTTGAAACTCAACCTCAACTCAAAATCATACAGTTATACATGTATTAATAGATCTGTACAATCCTAGTTCTCACCGGAGGTAAAAAAAATAGACCTATACAACCAAATCTCTTACCTTAGTCAACCAAATAAAAATTTGAAAAAACAGATATATACAAAATTAGAAAACCAAGAAGTTTTCAGACCTCACTAGAGCCGACATAAAACCCAGAAATTTTTAGTCTTCACTAGAGTCGACATAGAACCCTTCGAAACAAATTTGAGGAAAAAAAATAGATCTTGGTTGAAGAAAACCCTTCACACTTGGACAAACCCTCTCTCTCCTCCAAACAGTCACAGAGAGGTTATGCGTAAGATGAATGGTATTTCAAAATAAAATGTGGCCATTGCAAAGAGAAAGTAATGAGAGAGGCAGAAGTATAGGTTGTGTTTCGAGGAGCACCTAGTAGGGTGGGTGTGATATTGTGAGTCTCGAGGACCAACAGAGTGGTAGAGTGAGATACATTTTTGCAAATTTGCAACCCCACGTGCCCTCGTGCGAAACCATTAGATCCCCGCTCTAAGATTTAACCCTAACCACAAATTATCTTATCATCTTGTTGAACAATAAAAACACCATTGCTTCTTTTATATATATATATATATATACTAGTGGATACCCGTGCCTGAAGGCACGACGAAAATTTTGAAAGTATGTAATCGCGAAACAATAAAAATTACGAAAGTACGTAATCGTAAAACGGCAAAAATATCGTTCCCCAACAAATCAAAGTGTAATTTTAAAAACATCGACCATAATATCATTTATTTATAGGACTACACACACTGTTTGACAAATAAAAAATAGTCCAACTTATATGCAGAGTTGAATCAACTACCACAGGACGCAATCAGAATAGGTAAAAAAATTGACGAAAAAACCTTACACAAACCAAATTCGATAATGAAAAAACAAAACTGCCAACTTTAAAGTCGATTTTTACTCCTTGAATAGCAACGAAAATATCCCGAAACGCAATTAGATAGTCACGGGCGATACGAATCCAATGGCGCCAGAATTGCCTCATTCCGATTTACGGTTAAAAAGTTATGGCATTTCTTCCAGAACATACTATTTTATATTAATATTAAACATTACTCAATGCTAAATGTTTAGGCCTTAACGTGATCACTTAAAACTAACAACAATTCAATATAAGGGGTACTTGTATCAGTCTGATGTAGGAGTTAATGCTATTAGTTGTGATCGACCCTACTACGGGTACTTGTGACAGCGGTAGTTTGGGGCAGCAGTAGTTTGATGCTACTGGTTTATTTTGTGGTGGTAGCAGCGGCAATTCGGGGCAGCAGCAGCATCAACATCAGCACGAACAGTTCGGGGCAGCAACATCTTTAAGGAGTTTGTCCCTCTCTTCTTTTCGAAACCAACCGCGATGACGAAATAGTCTCACCTTACTCCGCATGAGACAGTTATCTGTGAACCTTTACCACGGTTGATTTTCAGTTTTCTGGCTCTGCAACTACTGCCTTCAAGTTTCTAGCTCGTGAACTACTGGCTTCGAGTATTTCACCTCTGTTCAGCAATGTGCACATACATATTCATGAATTGTACAAACGACTCAAATCAGTAAAATGGAAGGTAAAAAAATTTATACACAAATGTTCACTATTGCCTGAGTAAAAAACAGTTTTGGGCATGATTTTTTTAAAGAATAAGCTACAGCTGAGCAAAAATTGTTGGCCACCAATTTACTACCCACCAAATCTTCTTCCACTAAATTGTCCGCAGAATCTATAAAATTAGAACATTTACAACTTTTTAATACATCTTTCAACATGTTGTAGGACACATAATCCTGGATTAGTTGAAAACTTTTCAAAACACTCGATAGCATCATAATACTTGAAAATGACATTAAGAAGCATTAAATCATGAATCATGCTGTGAAAAAAATATGATGCAAATTTAAGAAAGTGTTACCAAACTTAAGGGTACACAATGAACTCTCAATACTGAATACTGCACTTATTGCTCTAAGAAAGGTCATTATGTTAATAATTGTTCAGTTAAAAGGCCGTAGGTGCACAAAAGGGGGAGCTAAGCATATTCAGGCAGTGCCTCAAGAAGATGCAGAAGTTGTGTTCGAGAAGTCCTAAAAATGTAATCAAGAACTGTCAACCTGATGATAAAGTAGCAGACCAATATGTAGTAGTGGAAGAATTAGAAGAAGGGGAATTATTTATGCCTAATTAGATGATTAAGGCCAAACAGCACCAAGATAATAATCCAAAACCTCAGCAGATAATTCAAAGACAGATTAAGACAGAAATCAAGACCATTTTATTGTTTTGATTTTAGCAATATAAGTAATTAGTTTGTTATGCTTTAGTTACTAATGGCTAGTAGTGGGCCTCTCAATCCTACTCTATAAACTGATAATTATAATTATGGCACTTGAAGTTGATCAACCAGGTGTCAATGAAGATTAAAAACAAACCTGAATAGATTGAACAATAGTCATTGTCGCCACTGCTGCTGACAGCTGCAATTGTTGCAACCACAACAGCATCAAGGCTTGAATCAGTGGTGGTCCTTGCAGCGGCAACCACCATTAAAGATGCAACAACAGTCATGGTTGCATCTACTACAACATGGAAATTTCTTTCATATTTTACTTCCAAGTAGAGTAGGAAGAAAATTAGGCATGACCAAGATCCCATGACCCTTAGTTTTCTGGATATCATTCTTTTTTTCTTCTATTTTCCTCCTCGTCTTTAGTTGGGTACTTGGCCTCCACTTTCACTTTTCTTCTTCTTCCATTATATAACAAATAAACACACTTAAAAAATCATAAAATATGTAAATCACCTGCTGGAAAACATCCGTCGTTCAACGCCTTTCAATTACACATTAGCATCAACACACCTAATTGAGAATAAAGAAACACATCATTTTTAATGAAAAATTTGAGATAAAAATGGAAGTATATGAGAGGCAGAGGTTTTGCTATTTTTGTGGCTACACTACATATGAGAGGCAGTGGTTTTGATATTGTTGTGGCTACACTAACACATGTGGCCATGTTCAACGCAAGGTAATTGAAGAGTATATTAATTTTAGATTTTTATGCCTTAGTTATTACCATATGTTTCGCTGTAAAAAATTATAGATTGTTGTTATCTAAACAAAGTAAACAATTGAATGTTTTTTAAACACAGGGGTATATTACCAGTTCCAAGCTTCTTACAGAGGAAAGAAATATACCAGTGTCACTCCATATGATGATTTCTGGTGTCCGATCTTGTAGTCACAGCCTTGAATTGCCTTGTAATACATATTTCATTACCCTGCACAGTTAATAATACTATTTAATGAACAGATATAAAACATTTCAGAACATGATAAAATTAGGATTCTATAACTGAAAGCTAAGAAAATTCATAATATAAATTTATATATACTGAACGCTTCATCCACCACACACTAAAAAATATCATGCACTCGTAAAATTCTACAAATCAAGCAAGAAAGGGACAATCTAGCTTTCACATGCACTCCTATCATTCTATGAAGTTGGGCTTAAAGGATTTCCTTCTAACATCTGACAGACTCAGCAGAATGCCCAAACATCAGTTGTTTTTTCTAAAAATTGTTCACTATAATTTATTACAATCTTCTGTGCCTCTCCTTTAATCATTTGATAACATTAACTAGTTTGAATGAAAGTGATTACACACACAAAACTATTTTAGTCAAACATGGATTGCCTCTTTAGGCAGTATACTTGCCCTCTGATTGGGCTACAAAAACCACACAACAAATGACTTCGAAGGTAGTTTTAATCTTTTCAACTGATGAGTTATAATAAAAATGAAATTTCATGTATTACGGATCAAATTCAAGTTATTTTGATGGTTGCGAAAAAATATAAAGGACTAACTGAATCCTTGAATCGTAATTCCATTGCGAGAGTTATCTGTGGCAGTTTTATCCCAATCGAGCAACATATAGGTCTCTCAAAAGTCTCTCAATCTCAACACTATGCCCTTCTTTACCAAAAGCCTCCAACACGAATTCCTTTAGAGCAGGAGTAAAACCAACCCCATACCTCACCATTTGTCCCAATAAATCCATAGCCATGTAGAGATTACTACCCTCACAAAGTCTTCTATTCACCATTTCGTAGCTTACAATATTCGATTTTGGATCCCTTTTATCCATTTTAGTCAGTACTAGAGCACACTCGACGACCTTACCTTTCTCAATCAATTCCGAAAACCATTTGTTTGCATACAGAGGAATGACTAAACCCAACCTCAACCATCTTGATGTATTTCACCAAAGCATCATCAACCCTCCCCACCTTAAAATAGGCATCAATCAAAGTCCTATAAGTATTAACATCTGGGCTCAAAGATATGCTAGTCAGTTCCGCATACATCTGCTCTTCATCCTCCATCATCTCATTCTCACAATACCTGGTAAAAATGTTATATAACCCGCCGCGTCCATTGCAAAAGGTTGCGACTTCGGAGCCTTCCCCGCCTTCTTTAACAAAATTTGCAAGATGCTTAACAGAAACAAATAGAATCACTCCATCTTAACAAACAAATATAATTTATTCATCAAACTAATTTTAAAACTAGGTCAAGACTGGTAATAATAAACTACAATATAATATACAAAAATTCTCAATATTCTTTATATAAGATGAAATTATCTTGGTTCTGCAAAAATAAAGCCTCCAACCATGTGAGATTAGTATCATATTACTGTTTGATAGTCACTTCTCCAAAGGTTTCCCATAGGACAACTATAAAAAATTGTGAAGAATCCAAGAAAAGTAATGTGTCCCATTTCTCCATAGGGATATACCTGATTGTACAAAACCTTTACAATTCCTGTAAAAATTTTAAAAAAATATAAGAACACAAAAAAAAATAAAAGTATGAATAAAAAGAATGAAATCAAACATAGATACTTGTTGAAATATCCTTGAGGAGTTTCTTATTTCTCAAACATAGACTACCTGTTGAAACACAAACATCCGCACTTCCTATACAAATTTAGGAATATGAATCAAAACTTATTCAACAACATTGCACCATCAAAGTCCAAAATCCAAAAGTGACAGTGCCAAGACACTAAAAAACAGGGATATCCAAACGTGAGTTTAGGTATACGCTACTTAAATTTGAACATATGAGGCAGATCCAAACGTGATTTTAGGTAGACCCTATGAGGCAGATCCATCAATTCACACTAACATTTTACATAAATTAATAGCCTAAATTAGAAGAATTTTGAACAAAACTTATAAGATCTGCAATTATTAGCCAAAATTAGAAAATTTCATAAAAAAATTATCGTAAGAGAGAGAAATTATATGTTCGATGATGAGATAAAAATTATTAGATCTGCAAAAAGGAAAAAAACAACATTAGATTTGCAAGAAAGAAAGTCAATATGAACTGTATGAAGAATCTATTGTTCTAAAATGGAACCAAAAGATTAAACCAAAAACAACTTATTAGCATCTCTTAACTATGATAGGTATTGAATCGATGGTTACAAAATGGATTTGAGTGATAATGGAGTAAGAGAACAGTAATAATAGTATGGAGAGAGAGACAGAGAGATAGTGTTTACCTTATCTGTACCAAAACCGAAGTGATTTTAGAGAGAGAAATTGAAATGGGAGAGTGAGGTAACCAATGTAAGGAGATTGAAAAATTCAACCTATATATTTTAAAGTTGCAATCTTTTCTCAAATCCATAAATTCACAGATTACCCACATCAAGATTTTGTGTAAAAACACTAAATTTCATTCCAATCATCTTAACAACACCAAAAATTCAATTCATATTCCCTAAACCCAAAAATCTCATGAAAACCCCCCAAAAAATAATAATACAATCTGTAAAATCCATAATAAAATCCAAACCCTTAAATCTATAGAGCCAAATCCTTCAAATTGGAAAACTCATAAACAAAAAAACCAAATCTGTGGGTGGGGGTGGGGGGCTCACCTGGTTGGGCAACAAAGATAAGAGCGAGAGATTAAGAAAGAGGAGTGAGATGGAAAGAGAAATCTGGAGAGAGAGAGTCGTGTGTGAGAGGCTGAGAGCAAGAAATGGGGGAAATTAATTTTTGTTTTGAGTAAAAAGGGAGAAAATGAAATGTGGGGGGAAATTAAAATTTTCAAATTTTGAATGTAAATTGAGATTTAATCTAAGCCCTTCATTTTTAGTAGGAGCTGTGGCAAGATCTAGACCGTTATTGTGCTTATACATTTCAAAAATTATATTATCTTATTATATGAATATATATATATATATATAATATGGAAAAATGATGTTTTACTATTCGTCTTATATGTATGTTTATCAAAGTAATCAAAGATTTTACATTTTATCACTTGTACAAAATCTGGAGTTAAATAGTAAAACAATTTTTCCATTTATACATCGTGACATGACAGCTTTAGAAGATTCAAGTTCAGGAATACCCCACAAATAACGTCTACTGTGTAGTGTCAGAACCCATCAATTAGATAAAGCGCTCTACTTTAATTTGAAAAACCCACTTTGAATTGTACAGCTAAGGTTAAATGATGACAACCGTTGAAAATAATACTAAAAGGGTAGATTATCTTCTCTAAAATATAGCACGAGGCTCAAGGAGAGTCATATGAGTACTCGATGGCGTGCAAAATTAGTGACGCAACGCTCAAAAAATCTGTCCATTTGTTTCTTTAACTCATCATAACCCATCAGTATGACCCATCAGTAGAAAGAGAGGTAGAAGGTTTTCTCAAGTCTTATAACCCATCTGTATACTTTTTGTTTAATATAACCCTTTTTGATTGTTTTGCTATAATTTTTTCTACAATGGGATTAAAGTTTGTGTAGATTCAAGGTTTTCTCGAGTCTTATAACTGTGTTTCATCTCTCTATTTCTGGAAACCTTGGGTTTGTATTCTTTTCATTATTTATATTATGTTTTTATTTTGGTTTTTCAAACACACAACCTCAGTTTTTCTAACTTTCAAAAAAACTTCTCTGAAATTAGTTTGGATTTTTTGGATTTTTATCATCCGTGTTGAACAAAATTGATTTATTCATCACAGATTGGATTTATTCATCCTCGCCATTTTTGGATTTTTTGGATTCAGTTTGGATTTTCGGCTTTTCATTAATGAGAAATGGGTTTGGAGATTTTTATTCATCACAAATCTGGGTTTGGAGTTTTTATTCAGTTTGGATTTATCCATCACAGATATGGGTTTGAAGTTTTTATTCATTTGTTTTGATTTTGATTTTGGACAGGTACTTTGTTGAAGCTGAAATGGGTATGGTTATGGGGTTCGGATCTACGTAGGTCGGTTTATGAGAGAGAGTAAGCAGTGTCGGGTTCCACTTCCTGTGCCTGTAGCAGCTGAAATGGGTATGGTTATTGCTTCTTTTTTTTGGATCAATTTTATTTTCATAATTTTGAACCTCGAACTGATCAGGGTTAATCGTTGTCTTCTAGCTCGAGCTTTTTTATGACTACGAACTGCCGGTCAAGAGCTTGGATGAATGCATAAGAAACTTTTTTCTTCCTCATCCAATTCTTTCTCTGACTTTCAAACGTCGACTAGGGGCGTCGTTCGACCAAACTTCTTCACTAATGGAGTTTTCCAGTGCCGGTCAGGCGTACCAACTTTGTTTGTTGCCGAGATTTCTACAGCTTTGTGATTTGGATCGTACTTTTCGGGTCTCGGACTGTCTGTTTGATTCGGGTAGAACCCGATTGGGACTGGTGGTCAGTTTTTTATTATATATTTTATTTAATGCTGGGATTGGTGCTTTGTTGGGGGTTTACGCCCCTATTTTTGGTCATTTAATATTTTCTATGGACATTGTAAAGATGTTATGGTTTTCTATTATGTTATTGGGTCACATTTGAATATAATCTAATTAAAATATGATTTTTTTTGTTTTTCTACCAAATGCCAACATGCGCACGACATTCTCGGTTATATTTTGTGAAACACGTGCACGATCTTATTAAAATGTGACGCGCCATAAAATTTTATTTTTTTATGTAATACAAACTACAATCAAATAAAAGTGATAATAACATCATCAGAAAGGATCTCATGCATACCCAGTTTGCATACCCTCCGTGCGGATCATTTTTTTAAAATAGTAAAAACAATCATTTCGGGTTGAATTTTTTTTTATAGTTTCTAAACATTTCAATAGGACCATAAAAAAAAATTCAACTCAAAATGAATTTTTTTGCTATTTTAAAAAAATCGGTCAAACTTTGTCAGTTTTTAAGTTGTTTTTAAGTTGTTAAAAACTGACAAAGTTTGACCGATTTTTTTAAAATAGCAAAAAAATTCATTTTGAGTTGAATTTTTTTTTATGGTCCTATTGAAATGTTTAGAAACTATAAAAAAAAAATTACATCAAAAATATTTTTTTTACTATTTTATCAAAATTGGTCCGCGCCAGCGGTATGCAAACTGGGGTATGCATGAGAACCGCTCTCATAACATCATATCTATTTTTTTTATATAATTGACATTGTCGCATAATAAGTTGAAGAGTTAAGATAGGCACATTGAAGAAATAAAAAAAATCAGGTGAAAAGTATGCAATGAGCTGGACAGATTAATTAGAATGTGAGGGGAGAGTTAAATATTTAATAATGGAGCACATATATTTGACTGTTGAGATTGCTAGGTATTTGATGAATATTGTATCTCAGAATATATGTGAAGTTTTTCGCCGAATTTAGATTATTTGAAAGTTGGACTATTTTTTATTTGTTAAACAAGGTGGATATTCCTATAAATATAGGAGATTATATTCATTTTTTTAAAATTATACTTTTTTTAGGAAATGATATTTTTACCGTTTTGTAATTATGTACATTTGAAATTTTTGTCATCTTGCATTTACATGCTCTGGAAAATTTTCGCGGTGCCTTCAGGAACGAGCATATACCTGTGTGTATATATATATATATATATATATACAGAAAGTCTCCTGTAAGGACTCCTTATGGTGCAGACCCCGGTACATACCATTTTTTTAAAATAGTAAAAAAATGAATTTTTTGATGAAACTTCATGGATATGATCTTCATGGTGAGAAGATCATCTCCAATTTTTTTCGTCGAAAAATTCAATAAAAAAACCGTTGAGATGAGGTGATATGTAAAAAAATAGTATAAATACGCATTTTCAACCGTTGAAATGTTGGGTCGGCGCCAGCCACTTTATTGATTGAATTTTTTGGTGAAACTTCATGGATATGATCTTCTCACTATCGAGATCATATCCATGAAGTTTCATCAAAAAATTCAATCAAAAAGTGGGTGAGATGATCGCCAACATTTCAACGGTTGAAAATGCGTATTTATACTATTTTTTTACATATCACCTCATCTCAACGGTTTTTTTATTGAATTTTTCGACGAAAAAAATTGGAGATGATCTTCTCACCATGAAGATCATATCCATGAAGTTTCATCAAAAAATTCATTTTTTTACTATTTTAAAAAAATGGTATGTACCGGGGTCTGCACCATAAGGAGTCCTTACAGGAGAGGGCGTCTATATATATATATATAACCCAAGGGCATCTACCTTTGATGTCTGATTCGTGCGCTATCGGCTAGTTCGGAGGAATCCCTTATCGAGGACATCACAAAACACACAAGTTGGGGGCGATCCCTACGCAGGACACCTGTACACAACCCATACCCAACGGTGATACAGGAACGGTCAGCACCAACACCTACCTCTCATTGGTGGAACCTCGACGTAGTACCTATATGGCCTACACATCTTCAAGCCTACCTGTGTCGACGTGTGGTACGCGGCCCGAACGTGCGAACCCCCGAGCCGATATGATGGTTCACTGGTATGTCCACACAAACAAATAATAGTACATATTATTATCCCCTATAATAAATATAGGTAATTACTCTATAATTACCATAGAAAATCGTACCATAATCCACGATAATTTTATTTAATTAATAATTTATAATCTAATAAATCATTAGTTCTGTTCCATAAATAATTACTTAATCGACTATTTAGTGGTAATTATTCCCAATTAAATATGGCTCTAACATTATTTGATCCTTTCATTAAAATTTTTGTTTCTTTAATTCATTCTTTATTTCAACAGTGCCAAACCAAGTATGGGCATAACATAGTTTATAATGCTACCCACGCAGCTTCGAGAAAAAAAGTAAAAATCCACCCTCGGCCGCTCAAATGACCACTGGGGTCGTTCTCGCGACAAGGCATGTCGCTCGAACGATGGCTCATGTTGCTTGAGGGACGTGTTCCTTCTTCCCCACTTAGTCCCTCCATTCTCAGTACTCTTGAGGTTAACAAAACTCATGCCCATAATCATCTATGCGAAACCCAACACAGTTAATCTCCAACCCTGAATTCAACGTGAAATTTATGTATTCTAAACCCCAAAATTTATCTCTATGATCATTGGGACATACTCCAGATTTTTGGTCCTATTAAATTTACATCAAGGGGACATCTGTCAGGAGGTTTATAGATATGCAGTTCATTGGTTTACAACAAGATTTCTTATCTTAAATAGTCGTATATATCAACTTCAACAATCGAGACCTTATGAAATCTATCTCAAATTCCATATTTTCGATACCTAATTTCTGGAACAATAACTACATATAAATCAGTCCTCTACATGTGTTATTCATCATCAAATCAAACATCTTAAGCCCCAAATCCCAGAAATTTAAGGGAAAAATTATGATGCATTGAGAAATAAATTGGAAACACAAATTAAGCAAGAGAATTTTCCTATAAAATTTGTAGAAGAAATCCTCTTGAAGCTCCCTTGATTTTCCCTTTTGTTCTTCCTATTTTCTTCCCTTTTTGGGTATTTCTCCTTTTTTCTCCCGTGGCTTCTCCCGTGTTATTCACCAATTCTAAATATTTAAAACACTAAACTCAGTCTCTAACACTTCCCAAAATACGTCCCACTTCTTTTTATTTCAGACATTTATTATGTTAAAATGACATGCTCTCATAAATTTATTTATGTATGATTTATTTTCCACTAGCAAGCCCATTATGTAGAATTGAGTTTTATTTTTAAAAAATCATAAATGTTTACTTAAGTTAAAAGTTTTTCTCGCTTAAATTTTAAATCTTCCCAATTTAATTTATTCTCAAAATAAATCCGAAATCATTAAATTCATTTATGTCGTAATATTTTATTCTAAAAATTATTGGGTATTACATTCTCCCCCCCCCCCCCCCCCCTATAACAGAATTCCGTCCTCGGAATTCGCTAAACCCCAACCTTATGTTTTAAATCGCGTTATCAACCCAAGTTTTACACCCAATTAGTCCATACCCATATTCCCCGAGATAAAAGAAAAGGCTCACCCATGCCTATCATAACATTCTTGGGGGTTTAATATATTCCTCATTATATGTACACACACATAACATTAACAAAGATGGATGGCACATATACATCTAATTTGTACCATTCATACCAAGAATATCCATACACCCAATATACCACCATATATATACATGAGGATGAAAAAAGAAACCCTCCTGACGTTTGTTAATTTCGTGCGTGGGACGCCTCGCAAGCGAAATCCAAATAAGGAACCCTCCCGATACACTACTGCACATCTTAGTCAGTTAGTGAGATCCATCATCCCAAGATTAAAAGAAAAAGAAAATAAAATAAATGTGTGCAATAATAATGTAAATTCCTACTTTTTCCCATTACCAATTAAAGTCTGATATCGCCAAAGGGATACGCTAAATCCTAATAAATTTACCCATTTAATTATACTAATAATCATAACCCCGAAATGTCTTAGGGTCTAACATCTGTTAGCTCTCGACCTATGATACTTTCATGCGTGGGATGTCTCATAAGAGAAATCCAAACAAGAAACCCTCCCGATGCACTACTATATAGCATTGTCGGTCACTGAGATCGGTTAGTCAATGACCCATGTCTATAATGTTTCTAGAAAAAACCTCGGCCATCAGAATGAAACGGATTGGGGATAAAGGATCCCCTTTCCTTAGCCCTCTATTAGACTTGAAATAACATTTAACTTGGCCATTAATAACCACAGAGAACCAGTAATTAGATACGTTCCTCCAAACCAAATTAATCTAGTGCTCTGAAAAACCAAACCTTCTTAGAACATGAATCAAGAATATCGAAGAAACTCTGTCATAAGATTTAGCCAAATCCAATTTTAAGATCGCATTAAACCAAAAATCCTTCTTATTAATCAAAGAGACAATCTCTTGAGCCAACATAACATTCTCTATCACATCTCTCCCCATAATAAAGCCACTTTTATTAGATGAAATTATTGAAGGAAGTATCAGACATAATCTATTGGCCAAAATCTTATAAATGACTTTATTAATGAAATTAACCAAACAAATTGGTATAAATTCACCAAAGTTTTTGGGGGATTCTGATTTAGGAATTAAATAAATCAAAGAAGAAGAAATCCCTTTAGGCATAAGCATTCCTAGAAAATAACCTTGAACCACATTTTTTCAACAACATTCCAACAATTTTTAAAGAAATAACCGTCAAAACCATTTAGGCCATCACAACTATTACTATCCAACTGCCAAATAACTACTTTAATTTCTTCTATATCAGGAATACTAGACAATCTCAAATTTTCTTCAGGAGAGATGACTTAAGTAATAACCTCTAAGAACTCATCATCTTCTATAATTAAATGACTATGAAAATTGACTTTTGAAGAACTCTATAATAGCATCTTGAACTTTTAAGTCACATTTTCTAAGATTTCCATGCCTATATGTAATCTCAGAAATGATGAGTCTTCTTCTCTTGGAATTAATAGATTTATGAAAAAAAATATGAGTTTTTGTCTCCGTCTTTAATCCATTTTTCATGTGCTTTTTGCCTTCGGAACAGATCCTTAATAGCCAAAGATTGGTTATATTTAGCTTGAGAAAAGGACAAATTCTCTCTATTTTTTTCACTACGACCTCTATCAAAATTCATTTCTTGAACCAGGAGATCATCCTCAGCTAATTTAGCCTCTTGGAATATATCCCCAAATGTCTAATCCAAACAGAGAGAACTTTTCTTAATGCTTTGAGTTTTAGAGAAATAGAGATTAAAGGATTTACATGAAAAATAAAATACCAAGAATCAGATACCACTTTCAAGAAATTAACATTTTCACACCAAAAATTAAGGAATTTAGATGGCTTAGGGATATTCATAGCATAATCTTGAAGAGAAAGAAGAAGAGGGAAATTATCATAGATATTTCTATTAAGATGATTCACCTTCAGAGTACCAAAATTAGAAGCAACTTTATTATTAAATATCCTATAAGGTCTGCACCAAATTTTTCCACCACCATCCCCCGCTTATATTAAACCAAGTGAAATTAGATCCAAGGAAACTAAGATCAACCATCTCAAGCTTTTCCATAGTTTCTAAAAATTCATAAACATAACTCATATCAATACTATTACCCTCAGCCTTTTCATAACTACAAGAAACCACATTAAAGTCACCTCCAATTAGCCAAGGTTGATCAGTTCCTGATTGAGAAAGATACTACCGAAATTCCCTTCTATCTACTCTAGTGTTTTTAGCATACACAAAAGAGGAGAGAATAAAACTATTCTCCAATTTGAAAGATATATTTAAACACCGACCCATCGATGAAATTAACTGGCATGTAATTCCATCTTGCACAAAACACTATATTTTACTATTCCAGACAAACTAAATCCCAACTTGATTTTACAAGACTCCAACTTATCCACATTCTGATTAGTCTTAACAAAACCAATATGGACATCTGATGAATTGTAATTAACCTTTTCAGTCTCTTAATAACTCTTTTCTTTGATATACCTATTCCATATGATTGTATTAATCATTAAGACTTTAAAGAAGGAATAATTTTTGTACCCGACCTTAACTATCTAGTCATTTGAGGAGAGTGTTATTTAGGGGGTAGAAGATTAAAAAGTTTTTTTAATTACTTTTCATCTTTTTTGGATCCCCCCTTTAAATATAGGATAATTATCTAGCAATTGAAGTGTTCCCACTTTATAACCTTCGATTCTTCCAATTGCACCAGTTTTGTAATTATCTTTATGGTCTTCACTTCTATCAGCTGATTTAGAGGGAGATTGATCTTTGCGTTCAGTTTTGGGAGTGAAACGAGTGATAACAACTTATCTTTCTTCCATAATGTATTCTTGAACTTGTTTGATAAGGGACTCCACTACTACTTCTTCTTGAGTTATTAAAAACATATTTTTCTTGAAATAGGTGGTGATCTTGGCTTGTTTTTTCAAGATGTTTAGATTTTAGTTGTCTTGGATATCCCTCTCTTACTCAATAATCTTGTTCTGATCTTCATAAACTTCTAGTTGATCCAAAGATGGGTTGCTTATCTGTAACTCCTTCTTCTTGAATGCTTTAACAACCCGTTCTTTTACTGATTGACTCCTTGTTGATGGATTTCTTGATATTATTTTCTCGATGGACCTTCTTATTTTACTCCTCTTTGAATAAACATTCATCTTCGACACGACCTCTTCTTTCACAAAGCAAACAGTATTTTGGTATCTCTTGATAATCAAAATATTGCCAAAAACCTTTCTTTGTAACCTTTTTGGCAATCCAAATCCTTATAGGAAGATTCTTCTTCAGATCTACTTCAATACATACTCGATCCAAACTCGGTCTCCAAAGAGAAGATGTGGCAGAATCCAATTTAAGAGGCTAACCAGCTGTTGAACATATCAGGAAAAGACTCTCTTTGTTATATAAGTGAATAGGAAGCAACAACAAGCTTACCCAAATAGGAGTTATAGAAGATTCAGTATCCTGATGAAAATGTTTAGTCCATTTGAAAACTCTCATGTGAAATCTCTGAATATACCAGGTACAATGAAGCCAAATTATATGAAAATCTTCTTCATTAAGAAGCCTTATTATCACATGTTTTTTATCAATCAAACTAATGTTAAAAGTTGCTTTCAATCCTATTGTTATAAATATCTTCCTTATATCTTCAATAGGAGGTCTTCCATTCGTGAATTTACCAACAAGGTAATGTTTGAAAGGTTTAGAAACCTTATCAAGATAAGTATTATTCAACAACGAAGGTGGTTCACCTTTTAAACTACTGATCTCATGCAACGTAGGGTTTGCATGGGAAACTTTACCAACAACATCAGTGAAGGATTTAGGAAAAGTGGCTTGACTCTTAGGAATATCAGGTGGGATTGATGCCATCTCCTTAAGGAGGTGGAAGGAGCCTCCGTCATCAAACCCGAGAATGATCTAGAGAGAGAAAGAGATATAGATTGATTTTGAGTTAATTTTAATTGCTTTTGTCTTCTAACAAATTCAATATATATATATATATATATATATCGTCTTTTTTGTATTCCTTTATTGATCCTTTGGTTGAGTGGTCATAAAATACTCATAATTCAGATGATTTGAGCCAGATAGGTCAGTAGTCATTTTTAAAGAAATTGAAGAAGGCATGGACAAGAGTCCAATACCTTTATTCACTATTTGGCTAACAAGGTGTATTATTGGGAAGAGGTAAATAAATGGTATAATGATGTTATTTAAAAAGTAAGCGTTAATTAAGTGAGGCTGATCAATTTTGTAAGGAAAAAAATGGAAATATTAACACATGTAATACTTGTGATGATTTGAATGTTAATTTTTGTCAATATTTTTCTTCTAAAATAATTGAGGAAAATGCTACTTTGTCTTATATTTGAAAATTTTAATTGAGGATATGTCATCTGATTTTAGCGACACTTGTAGTTAGTATGACGGTTCTCTGATTTTTGAAGAAGAAAATATATCTCTGCATGATACCTGTTCTTCTCCTGTTTTTCATAAACTTACATATTTAGGTGTGGAGTATGCATCCCCGATTTTACATGAATATATTAGAAAAAAGGATATTAAATATTGCGATCCTTATTGTGATTTGTTACCCTCATGTGATGCATCGACATATGATTCATGCAATTCAAATTTGTTTATTATTGATGATGTCGACGCGCACCATTATGACCATGAGTTTAAGGTCCAAATTTGTGTTGTGTGGTTAAACTCTTAAATTTATATGATTTTTTGGTACTTAGTGCTATAAAATTTATTTTTGGAATGATCCACAACTATTTTGATTATTAATTTATGGTGATGATGGTAATTTTCATGGCTCTATATATTATAAGTGTTTTTTTTCATTTTTTTTTGTTATTTTCTTTTACATTTTTTTTCCATTAACATGTTTTTGTTAAATTTGGAAGTTGTTTGAAAATGTGGAGTTCATGGGTAATATCATCCTTTTACTTGTTTACTTTATTTTCTTTGTCCATATTTTTATTCGAGGATACATCGAGGACAGTGGAAAATTTTGTTTTGGGGGTAAGGATGGTATTTTTTAAAAAAATAATAAAAAAGTCCAAAATATTTTCAATATAATTTAGTTTTTAAATCATTTCTTAATATATAAATTATTCATGGATCTTTCGACTTATGAAATTATTACACATTAGCTAAATAATATAATCGAAAATGGATAGTGAGGCAAAATTTAATATGCTTAACAAATAAATGTAGAGATTTTAACTTGGTGTGATTCTGTGCCATTCATTATTTTCTTCGAGAGAATTAAATCATTTTGAGTTAAAATGACTAAAACTTTTTAGTGATAAATTCATCTATGATCCCAAATTCATTTGTTTTATTCGATTACTGAAAACAAAAAGTCAAAAATTTGCATCCTAAGCATTAGAAGTCTTAGTAAGTCGTCTTGAGACACAAATTAACTTAACAAGACTTGAGAAATGAGATTAGATCATCGCTTGAAAGCCCAAAATTGACCCTAAGCGGACCTTTTATATTTTTCCATTACAATCCCATGTGACCTAAAAAGAAAATAAGTATTTTTTTGAAAATTCATTATCCTACCTAACTTTAATAGGGAGTCAAAAGTCCATAAAAAGTCATACCAATTTTTTTTAGAATACTGGGTCAAAGTATGGTAGAAAAAAGGAGATTGCAAGAATGATGTGTTTGAAGAAAAGAATAAAAAAGGGGAAAGAAAGTGAAAATGTAGTATGAGGTACCAATGCTCTGACATCACTCAGAGAGTGTGAAAGGCCCTAATACCACTATGAGAACGCGAAAACAAACATGCTCAATAAAAATTTCAATTTGAGAGTGCACAATTAATTTTATTTTTTTATCCTAAACATGCATCTATGTGATAAAATAGATAAATCAAACCAAGCATTCAATAAAGGAAAGGTTTCAGGAAAAAACCCTTTCGGGAAAATGCTTTTTTTTTCCATCCCTATAAAAATATTACAAGATAGTCGACTTAAGACTATTTGATAACGCCATAGGTATAATGTGCTAATCTTCATAAATATGTAAAGAAAAACATTGATCCTCACAAGAATCACAAGAATGCAATCCTCCATCGTTCCCATCTTCCTTTGTTTTCAACAGTGATCCCCTCAGATTTCACAAGTCGGCCATGGAGATGCCTTCTCCACAAATGTGTATGAAAGAATATAAAAATTTCTAGCGTTTCAACAAATTCACAAAACTAAATTTTTAAGTATGTTTGTTTGTGAATTAAACAGTGTTTTGCAACACACAAAGTGAAGAACTTTCCCAAAAGTTATGCATAAATGAATCTGGCAACTATCTTAAACGTTCTGATAAAGAAATAGGTATTTATCAGACGTTAACAAAATTTGAGGCGGTGGCATCGTTCGAACGGTATCAAAGGGTCATTTTAATGAGACATGCATCTGGTTCGAACGAGATGTGTCTCGCTTCTAACGACACTAAGAAAATTAAAACATTAAGCCCTCATTTGAATCTCGTTTGATCTAGGGTTTTAAATTCCTTCTAAGGACATGTAATCTCATTTGAAATGAGATTCCATTTTTTTAACGAGCCTTAAAAACAAATAAAAAATTCTTTTGAAAATAGGTCATGTTCGTTTTTGATAAAAAAATAAATACCCCCAAACATAATTTCGTAAAATAATTTAAACCTTAAATTTCTTTGTACCTTTACGAGATGTTGAGAAGTCTTCAAACTTAGAAATGATTGAGTTCAATTCGTCTTTACGGTGCGTGATGCTTTGTAATGGGATACACCAAACTAGTATAAAACTATGCTATGAACAATGTTGGAAAAATTGTTCTTATAAATCTACCCCTTTAGCTATTCCGGTAAAAAATAAAGAAACATAATCGAGCACCATATTAAAATCACCGCGAAGTCTTCAAACTTAGAGATGATTGAGTTCGGTTCATCATAATGGTGCGTGATGATTTGTAACGTATGACACCAAATTAGTCTAAAACTATGCTATGAACAATGTTGAAAAAAAATATTCTTATAGAAATAATATTGCGAGAACACCATATATGTTCAAACTCATGTAATGTTGATTATTTAGTACTGAACTTGGGGAGTTGATTCTCTACTGCTGAAGAAGATAGGAATACCAATTCCTAAGGCTGATAAATAAATGTCGAGATACGTGGAGATTTTTGTGGGACAATATTGAATCTGCATCGTTTGATATAGACAACATGGATTGAAGACATTACTGCATTGCTTGGTGGAACTCTGTGGTTTTTAAGTCTGTGGATTTCCATCTGTAATACCTAGTTGGAAATAGTGTTGAATATAGGCTTGGCACGAAATGGATTTTTCCTCAATTCCTATCGTCTTTTTGTTGGGTGAGGGTTAATATTTTCATCTAGTATGCATATCTTTCATGTTTAGGTTCATCTAGTTTAACAAGATAAAATTTGGACTATGTTGAATTGGATTTGTATGTGCGTGACCTTTTGCATGAATTATACGTATAACCGAACCACTATGTCGTGATTTTTTTTATTTGGCATCATAACATATTTCTATACGTTAGTTAGATGAATCTTGGTGGTTATATTGGTAACTCTAATAATAGATAATGCTTATTAGAAATTTTAAACGAGATCATCTCTAAAGTGGACTGACAAGCGTGTTTGGCTTGCAACCAAAAGGGGTGGACTCCCCCTACTGTGACAAATGATAATGTCGTTAGTCTTAAGTCAATCGCTAATTGAAATGAATATGATCTTGAATTGTGAAGTTTTAATTGTTGAGGCTTAAGAGAAATTTTTTTATTATCAATCTAGATGAATTTCGTCGCGTCATGATTTGCACCGTGTCTAAAGATGCTTGTGATATCCTTGTAAGATGTTGTTTCTTGGAATACGATTAGAATCAAGTGATGCATAACCCCTTATCAAGGCCGTGATTAATGCCGAAGTTCTATATAAAATGAAAATAAATGAGAGTGAAGGAGACAACAATATTAAATACCCAAGCTTGTATTAAATAGGACTTTTACACCATAAATGCACCGAGAATACAATAAATGAGTGGAACCACCAAGTAACCTATTCGCATGGAGAAAGAGTAAGAACTCTTGTCAAAATAAAGGTAATGCAAGAACCTAAGGCACAGTTAATGCTCCATGATATCGACATTTATGGAGGAAAAATGAGTGTTCAAGAAATATATGTTCTCGCAGTGATGCTCATGTATGAGGGAAAACCAACAACAATCAAATTCTATTTCTTGTAAAATGTTTTGTTGATGTTTTTATATGAGGACAAGGTCACTCAAGTGACCTTACTTGCATTAAAATGCGATTGATTATAATTAAATGCCAAGGTAATGTGACACTAATGTCAAAGATATTACATTAAATGCACGAGATATTATATTTTGACGGGAAACTGCCTCTTACCAATCAAAAGAATGGTGGAATAAATGAGGGTCTGACGTGATAACTACCATGTTTAGCTTAAAATGGCTAGAAGATATGAATTCATTAAATGAGCTTGTCATCGTAAGGATAAACCAATTTGAGTGTTACTACTTCGAATTCCTAAATGTGAGATACCATGATTTTATAAAGTAGGTGAATAGTGACCTACACATGATGTGTTGCCACATCAATCAAAAATATAGTTCATCAATTTGAGATTGCTCGGTTGGAATTTGCTCGAGCATTTCATTGACTGTTTGTTGACTAAAGATTATTTCTGGATGATCGTCAAGGATTGAGGTCCCTCTACGAGGTTACCCAAGTTATGGTCACATGGGCAACTATATTTTCTAAATAAGGTTTTCCCTAAGTGTGCCAAGAGGGTTGGTTATTACTTTACCAACGTTGCCTTGCTCCCGATCCTCCAAACCAAATCCCTGCGAGGTTACCAAGAGGAGGTCCTTCGATAGGGCATGTAATCTCCCCCATTCTGTACCAGGCATGGTCCCCCGAGGATGCCAAACGCCCTCTCACATATTACACAATGAAATTTTCTAAGTAATCATAAAGATAAGGTACATTAAATGTCTTGTTAGAAATACTATCATTTGAATAGTCTTTATCTCTGTCGGAGGTCTCTCGAGGAATCGTTATTTTCTCTCTTTCCTTAGCCTTTCACAAAGTACAAAATTATCTCAGCTAATTAATCTTGAGTGTCCCCCCTAATAATCCTTCTTCTTGGTGATGAAGTTACAAATGATGTGAAAGCTTCTAAGATTCAGAACACCACCACACAATTTAAGACAATTAATATGCTTGAATCTGAAACGTTTGATTGATTTTATATTCGTTTGTCTCATATTGTAAATTCATGTTATGATTTAGGTGAGTAAATTCCTGAAACGAAAGTGGTTGAATTTTTTTTCAACTATTTCCCATCCTGCTTTGTCTAAGGTTACTATCCCCAATGCTTTCAGAATTTCATATGCTTTTAGGTTAGAAGATCTCATAGGTGATATTAAAACTTATGAATTAGATACATTCCACAAAACCAAAAGAAATAGGGAATGGATAGCCTTAAAAGTTAAAATAAAGAAAGACAAGGTTTTAAACTTTGATTTTGAAGTCGATTTAGATGATCTTATGCCGTTTCAGAAATATTTTAAATAACTTCTCAAATTTAACGGAGAAAAATCTTCAAATGTAGAAAAGAAAAATTTTGAGAAAGGTAAAAATTTCAAACCGGGCAAGAATATCTTTGAGAGTGATTAACGGCGAGCTATAGGTGAGTATCCTAAGAAAGTTAAATAGTAAAGATGCTATGAATGTTAAATGAAAGTACATAAAGCTCATGAGTGTCCCGCTAGGATTAAGATTCAATGCAAAGACAAAGCTGCATAAAATGCCACTCTAAGAAATAGTGATGTCAAGTTGGTTGTTTCCGGGGATTAATCGCCACATGAACCTAATTTTTGTGCGTTCATGGAAAGTCACATTAGTACTAGTAGTATCTATCACATGAGTGAGGACGTTAGTAAAAGTGATAGTCTCAACAATATGTTGAGCCATTCTGGAAAGACTACGATAATGAAGAGTATTTTAGTGAAGGAGGAAGTGGCGTCCAAACCTCCAAGGCCGATATTAAAATACTAAAAATAAAAATAAAAAATTAACTCTTAGGGTGTTGGCTTTAGCAAATGATTTGAAAAGTTAAAGGGAGTGTGAGGCCTCCGTGAGTCGAGTCGAAAAGTAAAAAAAAAATTTGGATGGACAACTTATTGTGGTAGATAGGGAAAAGAGACACTCAACCAATAAAGTTACTAGTCTTACGGGAGATCTTCAAGCATCATTGAAAACTCGTGGGAAACATAAAGCATGTTTCCCAAATCGAGAAGATCTCAAAGGTACCTAGTAGGTCAATGTTACTTTAGAGGACAAATCTAAGAAGGTCAGAAAGATGTTTCTCGGTATCACGTTAGGTTTTAATGAGAGGCAAGGGATAAGTTATGATGGTTTATAGACTTCCAATACTGCACCCGAATTGGTTCCTGAGTTTATGATCGATCCTTATGGGACTCAACCTAACCCACAAAGGATAGATCGTCTTAGGCCCTTACACCAAGGTAAACCCAAACAAGTATGTGTTTGTTTCTATTGCAAACAAAAGGCCTCCTTCGAGAATTTTGTTTTAATATTGAGAGAGTTTTTGATATCCGTTCTCCCATAAGAGTTCACACACGTGTTCCCACACATGCTCACACACATTACTCTAGAGATTTTGCTAGTATTCAAGGGCAATTGGAGTTTTTAGTCAAGACATATCAATGTTTGATGGAGGAATTTTAAAGGATGTCTACTCCTTTTAAGAACACCTCACGGACTAATGATTGAGGTCAAGACTTCTTTATGGTGTATGTTAATTTTCATATTGCTATCTTCAGTCCCTATTAATAAATTGTATTATTATTTTTATAATTTTTGATAAATTCAAAAATATTTTCTTGTCTTTTATAAAAGTTTTAAAAATATTAAAAAGAGTTCATTTTTGATAATTTTTTTTTGAAAAATTCAAAAAGATATTTGTATTTTGTTTTACACCATATATGGATGAGCATTTAAGATGTTCGACTCATAATTATATTCCATCCATTCATTTGATTTATTTATGGTGTTATGAGATTTTACTTAGTTTCCTTTGTGTGCTTAATAATGCACGGTTAGCATTTCATTGTTCTTTGATGATTACTTCATTCATGCTAAACTCTTTATATCGCCTTTACTACACAAATGCATTGACTTTTTGAACATTATACTTGCTTGTAGTATGTGGATTTCAGAGTTCTCATCTCAATCGTGCTTAATAATGAACCAAATGTATGAGGAACTTATTGCACTTATAAGAACAATTGCCCGAATTTATATTCCCCGAAAATTTTATTTTTGTTTAAGTAATGGACCAGAGATGTGAAAGAAGAAATCTTCATTTCAATAAAGGACGCCATTGGAAAGATACTAAAATATGATTTTTCCACACAAAAGTACGAGTGCCCAGGCCAATTTAAATTTCATTGATGCTTCACTATCATGAGCATTATGATTACATCGTAAAATTAAGAGTGTATGCTTAAAATGTGAGATTTCAAGGGTGTCATAAGTTGAATATTAATGGGTTTACAAAATAGAAATCCTTTAAAAACATTAAATGGTTTGGTTTTATTAATTTGAGAAGCATTAAAATTCATGGCATTTTGTATAAGTTAAGTCAATTTCACTTCGTTAAATAATTTTGCACCTAAAGCTGAATTGAGTTCTTTCTTTTGGAGTATCGTTTTAACTTCGTGAATCTTTTCTTCATATACTTATGTTAATTTTCCTATGATTTATGTTCAAATAATTTCATTCCATGTCAATGATTCAGATATTTTCATGCCACTCGATGGTGTGACTATTTGTATCTTGTACTCATATGTACTTTTCATATACTAAAAAAATTCAAAAATAATTTGTTGATTCATTGAATTCTCATTTCATATACATAAAATTTTAATCTTTGTGATGATATTTCATATTTGGATTCACGGGATGCTAACATTTTAGGATTACTTTCCAACCCTTTGTCTATTACAGACAAAAAAGGGTGAACATAGTGATGGGGAGTTTTCTGTTTTCTTCTAAATCCATGCATGCATCATGGTATTTTTTCAGCTTGATGTGTATTGGTATTTTCCTCCTTTATAATGTCATGGACTACACGATGAAGACTTCTATCATAAATGTCTTTTTCGTTTAAGGTTTGGGAGGGCATTAGTTATTCGTGTCGTAGAGGCTATGGGTTTTCGATTTGTGTTTTATATAGGAATGGATGAAGGGGGAGATTTATAAGAGTTTTTTTTTATTACTGCTCATTATATATTTTAGTTTTTTTTTTTAAAGAATAGGGAAATGATCCCCAATCATATTATTAATTTGGGAGAAAAAGCCCCTCCCAGGTGGCAACTTACAAGCAGAATGAGATATCCTAAAACTGAACAAATCATTCAAAATCTCAAATATAAGCACCCTATCTTGTCCAGCCTTATGGCCCCTCTAGCCATGGGAGGAAGATCCATTATGTTAGTGAAAGAGAGGAGGGAATTGGAGTTAACAGCAAAATTTGCAAGAATATCTGCCACCATGTTCGATTCCCTGAAATAATGATTGAGTGAGTAGTTGAGGTTGGAGAGAAAACCTTTGATATCATTAACACACTGACTAAGATTCCAAGGAGGTTTCCAATTCTTATTTATCAGGTTCACTACATAAGAAGAGTCTGAGTCAATCTGTACATCTAAAATTCCATGCTCTAAGCACATTTTTAGACCCAGCCATAAACTTTTTATGTCCACATGAGAGTTTGTTGAAATTCCTTCATAACTAGCGAAAGCAAAGATGAGATCTCCTTTATTATTTCTCAAAATCCCCCCAGATCCACTTTGGTCTGGGTTTCCTTTAGATGCACCATCAATATTCAACTTATAACCAAAGGAAGAAGAAGATGACCATTTGATAGTAGAAGGCTGCCTGAATTTACATTTAATAGGTATATTGAAAATTTTCAATATATCCCTATCAAAGCTGGTGCTTTTAGAACTGAAGATCTTATCTTTGCAAATATCAGAGATGATGGTTATGGACTGTTTTATCAGCGAATCAGCATGGAATTCCGAGTTTTCAAAAAACGAATGATTTCTAGTTTTCCAAATTTCCCAACAAACAATGTTAGGAATGCATTTCCCAATAAATTTTGAATAATCTTGGGGACCACTTTTAATCCACCAGCTATGGATCATTGAAGAGAAGTTAATAAAAGACATCTCTATTCCCATGAGATTTGAAAAGAAATTCCATATTGGGCTAATTTTTGGACCCTAAGAGATTCAGAGTCTTCTCTACACATCTTACATCTAGAGCATAATCTAATGCCTAGAGATTGAATGTTGTCATCTATAGGAAGGCAGTTATGAGAAATTTTCCAGAGATTGATTGAGAATTTCTTTGGAATGTCGGGATCCCAGAGAAATTTATGAGTAGAAGAAGCAGGGAATTGGGGTTTCGAGATTTCATAAGCAGAAGAAAGAGAGAATTCACATGTAGAATTTGGAGTCCAGTACCAATATTCTTCTTGATACCTCATATGAGAACGATAAAGATCTTTCACTTTCATTAAAGATTTCCATGTATGAGAAGCCCCATACGAAGAGGAATTGTTTTCCTTGTATCTCTTAGACATGTAAGATGCCCAAAGAGACTCCTCAGTTTTCATTTTCCAGTATAACTTCATGAATGAAGCTTTGGATATGCTAGACAGATCAACAAGACCTAGTCCACCTTCTTTCAACAAGACCTAGTCCACCTTCTTTGAAGTCTCTGCAAATCAAATTCCATTTTGCCCATTGATGCTTCCAACCATCTACTTCATTACCACCCCAGAAAAACTTGCTGTAAATTCTCTGTATTTTGGTTAAAACTGCCTTAGGAGGAGCTATTGAAGCCAGTAGAAATAATGGGATAGTGGAGAGAACATGCTTAAGAATGATAAGTTTACCTCCAGGAGATAGAATCCTTGATTGCCATCCAGAGACTCTTGATCTCAAAGCTTGAATAAAACTATCATAGTACTTTACCTTGTTCCTGCCCTTGAATAAAGGACACCCAAGATATTTTAGAGGTAACTCCTTATGGTGGAGACCAGTTATGGCAGCTATTTTGGATCTAAAGGATGGACTGTAGTTTTTTGCAACTGTAAAACTACTTTTCATGCTGTTAATCTTCTGACCAGATAAGCAACAATAAAGATGAAAAAATTCCTTCAGGTTTTTAATGCTTCTCTTGTCCCCTCTACTGAATACAATCAAGTCATCTGCGAAAGCCAAATGAGATATCAATGGAGTGCCACTTTGATGGTAATAAGGAGAAATTTTCCCATTATTCATTAAGTTATTTAGACCTATGCTTAAGAATTCTGCAGCTATAATAAATAGAGCAGGGGACAGGGGGTCCCCTTGTCTCAAACCTCTATAGGACTTGAAGAACCCACAAGCTTGGCCATTAATTAAAACTGAAAACCAATTGTTGGAAATGCTTCTCCAAACAAGATCAATCCACCTTTATCCAAAGCCAAATGCTCTAAGCACTTGAATCAAGAATCCCCAATGTAGTCTGTCATAAGCTTTTTCCATATTAAATTTGAAAATAACATTTCCCCCATGAATTTTTTTCCCTGAATTGTTGACCATTTCTTTATCCAGAAGAACATTCTCTTGGATAGAGCTTCCTTTTATGAACCCACTTTGATTAGATGAAATGATATTTGCGAGAACTATGCCAAGTCTAGAAGATAATATCTTTTTAATTATCTTGAATGAAAAGTTGCATAGGCTTATCGGTCTTAACTCGCCACAATTACTTGGAACCTTGGTTTTGGGAACAAGGACAATAGATGTACTAGTCCAACTTTTAGGAAGATCAAAACCTGCAAAATAAGAGTTAATAGCACAAATTAAATTGTCTTTAATTATTGACCAGCATGACCTGTAAAAGAGACCTCCAAATCCATCTGGACCTGGAGCAGAATTTTCATTGAGGGCAGTAATAGCAGCATACACTTCTTCTTCATTGGTAAAAGATTCAAGAGTTTCATTCATCTCATTAGATATAAGAGATGGAATTAAGTCATTAACATCTGCTAAAGGGATGCAAGGGTCTGCTGCAAGTTGATTCTGGAAAAACCATAGTATATGGTTCTTTATATCTTCTGCATCTTCCATAAGAACCCTTGCTTCATTTCTAATTGAGTGAATCTGCAGCTTCTGTTTCTTTGCATTGACTAGATTATGGAAATACTTAGTGCTGGCATCACCTTCTTTGAACCATTTTTGGGCAGCTTTTTGTCGCCAGAAAGTCTCCTCACAATTTTGAGCTTTAAGGAAGTCAGCTCTCCTCTTTTGTAATGTTATTCTATTAACTTCAGAACAATCATTCTCATACAATAACTCCAATCGAAGAATTTCATCTTCAAGGTCCTTGACATGTTGAAAAACATCTTTGAAGGTTTCCCTATTACAGTTCTTCAATACCCCTTTTAACCTTTGGATTTTCTTTGCAAATTTCTGAATAGCTGGGGCATTTATATTTTCTTCCCAAGATTGTTTCACCAGATCAGGAAATTGGGGATGAGAGAACCACGAATGCTGAAATTTAAATGGTTTAGGCTTGGAATCAAGAGAAGTTTTTATAGAAAGGAAAAGAGGAGAGTGATCAGAGGTTGTTTTGTTTAGATGACTGATTTTTGCATTTGGAAAAGTTGAAATAAATGATTGGCTAACTAAGCATCTGTCCAATCTAGCCATAATAATATCCTCTTCCTTCCTATTGTTGCACCAAGTGAATTTGGTGCCATTATAACCAATATCAATGAGCCCACTATCTTCTATAGCTTGAACAAAATCATCTACTGAGTCTTGATCAATGTTGTTACCTCCCAATTTCTCAGTTTGGTCCATAACTACATTAAAATCTCCTATCACCATATGTGGCAAATCTTGATGAAGGGCTGAAATATAACTCATCCCATTCCAAAGGTCTCTTCTTTCTTCCTTAGTACACTTTGCATAGACAATGGTAGTAACCACAGAATTCTTAAATTCTGGATGACTTATTTTCACAGTTATATGCTGCATATGGTCATATAAGATTTGAATGTCCACATTAAATCTCCATAATAGCCAAATTTTTCCATTCAAATTACAACAAGAACCTTCATAACCCCATTTCTTCCTATAGAATTCCAATTTTGCCATATCAACTTTAGGCTCCACAAGAGCAATAAAAGGAATTTTATGAATCTTTTTAAAAAAATTTAGTCTTCGCGTAGATGATTTCTTAGCTGCACCTCGAATATTCCACACAATCAAATTTATCATTGGGATTTTGAGGGGAGAAAGTTATTGATACCTTTGGATGTTGATCTGGTGAATCGCTTGAACATTGGATCTTTCATTTTTTGAGGCTTGTCTTTAGCTGGGCTCGTGTTTAAATTTGGCTGCTGCTTCTCTACACTTGCAACTTGATATTTTTTCTTTATTCTGCCTTCGATATAATTTGCAAACTTCTGTAATTCCTCTATCATAGGAATCTGATATGCAACCTCTTCCTCTTTATCAGTTAAGTATAAAGACTTTGAAGCCCCATTCTTGTCACAATCAGCAATACCTGTACTGTTAGGGGATGTAGAAAAGAGCTAAATATCACTGCTATCATTCTCTCCATATTCTTGTCTGAAGTATTTTTTATTTTTGCCTCTTTTCTTAGAAACTTTCACAGTCCATTCCTGTATACCCCTTCCATTTGATTCCTTCTCCTTTGAAAGGCTTTGTGTTTCCTCGATTTTATCTTCTAATACATCAATATCTTCTTTTGTTTGTTCTTTATTTTCTACAGAAATGTCTTTGAGAGGATCCTCTGGTTCAACTTGAATCTTTCTCTGATATACCCTCTTTGCAGTTATCTCTTCTTTTTTCTTTGCTATATTACCGTGGTTGGGAAGTAAGAATATACAAGAGTCTTCATTATGGCCTTTTTTACTGCAATTTTTACAGTATTTAGGCAATTCTTCAACCCTAACCTCCTGCCAAAATCCATTTTCTCCACACCCAATCCATATTCTATTGGGAATCTTCTTTGTAAGGTCAACCTACACACAAACACATGCAACACTCGGCCTGTTTATATCAGCTGTAGAGGCATCAATGTTTAGTGGTTTGCCAATCAATTGTGCAATGGAAAAGAGAGAGGATTTTGAGAAAAAATGAATTGGCAATTGAGGAAATGATATCCAGATGGGAGATATACTACTTTCGATATCTGGACGAAAATCAGGAGTCCATTTGAAAACCCTCATTGGAAATCTTCCCACATACTAGGTATCTCTCATCCACATCCTTGTGAAATCCTCTTCTGAGTTGAGTCTTATCAAAACATGTTTATTGTCAATAAGTCCAACATTAACAGCAGTTTTGAGAGCAAATGTTTGGAATTTTTTTCGTATATCTTCCATGGATGGCCGACCATTACACAACATATTCATTATGATGTTCTTCTCGATAGCTTCAAGGGAACACAAGTTAGTGACCCAGCAACAATCAAAGATCGAATAAGTTAAAATCATTGATACAATCATTGGGAAGGTATATGGTATTAATTTGTGCACAAACACTTTATTCATGAATTATCTTATAAATATCTGTGGCTTTTTTTAAATGATTTTTAATTTTTTTAATTTTTTATCTGTTCGAACGACTTTAAGTCTTCGTTCAAATGAGATTGAGGTTTTGTTCGAACGAATTTCGAACAGGTTTTTTCTGTTCACAAAACATAATCTCGTCGAAGATCGTTTGAAGCTATTTCAAATGATATTAGTTCTTTGTTCGAATGAGATTTTCCTCATTTCAAATAGGATTCTTTTTTATTTCAATATGGTCTAGTTTTTGTTGAAACGACTTTTCTCGAAATTTGTGTTGCCTTAAAATTTATCTTTTCTATAAAAGGGGCCTTGGAATCATCTTTATCAAAAACTTTTGGAGAGATTTGTTTGTTCCTACATATCTAATAGGACTTCAAACCATATTTTGTTTAAAACTCAATTTTCCCAAATCAAAACCTTATAAGGATTTATTGAGCTTTATCGAACCCTAGAAGAAAAATATAAAATTTCAAATCCTTATAGAGTTGATTCTCTACTACTGACCTGGGGAGTTGATTGTTTATTTCTTAGAAATATAGGAATACAATTCTTGAGGTTGATCGATAGATACTGAGGCAAGTGGAGCTTGCTGGGGGCGGTGCTGGATCTGCATCGTTTCTTGTGGACAAATTGAATTGAAGACATTAATGTGTTTCTTAGTGGAGATCTAAGTTTTGTCAGTCTGTGGATGTCTGTTTGTAATACCTAGATGGAAACAGTGTTGAATATATGTTTTGCCCGTAAGGTATTTTCCTCATCTCCCATCCTTTACTTTTTGGGTTGTTGTCCATTTTTTCATTTAGGTTGAATATTTTGGATGTTTACGTTCACATAATTTAATAAGATAAAATTTGGACTTAGTTCAACTTCGTTTGTTTGTGTATAGCACACTTAACGAATTATATATATAATTAGACCACTTTGTTGTGCATTTTATTGTTGATAGTGTCTTTAGAGTGAATATTCTTCTCCACCATCTGCATGAGGTCGGTCATGCTGGTGGGTGGATTATTGGACATTAAGTATATAGTACATTTATTGTATAGGCCTCGCAAGTACAAAAATATGTTCACCCACTTATTCGAAAGTTCATTTATGAGAATCTCATCATTTTATCTCTTGACTAATTCCCTTAAGTATTCCTCCTCGGTCTAAAGGATGTTGAACATATAATTAGTAGTCTTCTTATCGATCCAGTACCAATGAGTTATTTGACAAAGTAATCAATCAACTTTATGAAATAGGTAACAAATTTCGGGGGTAAACGATGGAACCACATCTTAATCAAGCCCTTTATAGTCATGTTAAATGCTCTACACCTTATCTGGTGTGCGTTTCCCAAGAAGACCAAGCGCACTTCATAGTTATCAATGTGGTCCTCTAGATTTTGTGTCCTGTCCAAGGCATCAATCTTAGGGAGATTTATTGTTGGGGTCATTGGATAATCCAAGATTTCATGGCTTAGTGAGGACGCATGATCGACACCTTATTCATTGATTGATGCGAGAGTGGGTTAATCCATTCAAAGATCGATGCTCTCACCATAGAGAAAAGTGAAGTATGAAGTGGGGGGAACCACATCATCTCTGTTCAAATTAGTGGTGGGGAATTCTTAACCGATTTGTTGCTCATTGGCTTGCCTAATAGGATTATCTTGTACCCCATCCAATTTTTGAGCTACTTGCGTCTGAAGGTCTTCTTGTTATTCAACAAGATCCTAGATGGCCTAGGTGCTTGATGCCTACTAATGTCTTAGACTATCATTCATGTAGACGACGTAATTATGTTGCGATAAAAAACTGAATATATAGTGTAGTTATATATACGATTACAATAAATGCAAATAATATAAGATTTACAAAGCGTATTATGACACCTCGCCTACTAAAGTACTGGGTGGCCAGCCAGCGATTAAAATAAAGCATTGGTCTCATATCGCTCATTCTTAGCATCACTGTCGAAAACTTTTAAAGTTACTAACCACCTACTAATTGAATTAGACTACTACCAAATTTTATCCTTCCTTAATAACCAACATGCGGAAATAAATAATAATTTAAACCATTAACAAAAACTAGTAACTGAATCCAACGTAGATAAATGATATAAATAAGATGATCAAATAATTTACCAGTTCAATGGTAAAATCCAACAATATCTGAAATCATAACCAAGATACACATTGTCACATAAATGAACTGAATACTAAATCTGAGGGTGACATGCCCATCTGATTATTGGAATAAAGTCCCTACAGTAGGAATAAATGAACGAAGCGTCTATAGCATAGTCTTGCAACTTCCATATGAGCTGCAGTTGCGCATCATTGGATATAATCTTCTAACGGGGCTTCCCTGTGGCTGGGAACCTAAAAGGTTTATAAAATATTTTGACAGGTGTCAAAGTCCAAGTAAAATATTTTGAAAATATTTAGCAAGCAGTTTAATTGCAATAATTAAATATGCAAGTACATGTTTCATATTTAAGCTAGTGTCGCACTTACTTAAGGCATAACTCACCCCTCATCTAATTGTCTTCACACCTAACGCTTGCATTTTACCTTCCTAGATAAGATACCCCACATAACTATCCGTACCACACCTCTTTCTACCACACTACTCTAACCCGAGTACTCTTTACATTGATTATTAAGTTATTTCCCCATTAACTTATTAATCACTTCAACTATATGAATCCATATAACGTTTACCCTATTTATATAATAAATCCCCTTTTTAATTCATATAACTTTCATGCTAGTTATATAAGAAACCACGTTTTAAATCATATAACTTTCGCACTAGTTATATAAAGAATACATTCACACTTATATATGAATTCCATATATAATTATCTACTAATTTGATATACATACTAGTACACTACAACTTCCACACACATGTCGCATATAATAACCATCCATTCCTGAGTAATAACTCACATTCTCTAAAATGTTAACATGTCCCAGGTGAAAAGGCCCTTTAGTGTGTGCTTTAGCTAAAAACAACTATTTTAATTTTTAGTTAAATACAATTTTAACTTCTAAAACCCTAAACATGCATGTAAGTGATTCAATCCATTAAATAATTAAAGCATGCGGTAAAAGAAATAATTTTAGGAAAAAAACCCTATCGGGTAAAACCTTTTTTTTATTTCACTATGAACAGTAAATCGCAATTTACAACATAGAAAAATCTGCAACGAATATACCGTAGCAAATCCACATAGACACGCAGTCTAACTCAGCAAAGGACTCCCACAAGAACCCTCAAGAACTGCAGCTCTCGTCTTCAAAAGCATCCCCAATGACTTCAGTTAATGTAATCAATGAATGAACTTTCTTCCAGTAAAAACATTAAAGATCAAAAACTTATGGAATTGAGCAATTTGATCTTGAATAAACTTCGGATGATAAATAACACTATGGGAATTTTGAAACTGTTTGTTTTGTTATGAAAAATGTCTATGTGGTGTGGTATTTATTTCTAAGCAAACACGGGTCCAACAAAATCAAAACACAGAAATCGAGGCAGTACACGTTCCATCAACAATCCATGTGATTCGAGCGATATGCGCATGTCGTTAAAACGAGACACGCTGTCGTTCGAGCGACAGTAACCACTTATTTTCTTATTAAATAAATTCATAGAATTTTCAATAATTAATTTGACTCAGAAAGATTTAAAATACGTTTTCCCAAATATTTAATTTCCAATTTTTTAAACATTAAACTCATCCATCATTTAATCAAAATTCTAAATCACATCAATTCTTTCAAGTATTCATACCTGTGTGATAGAAAATATATAATGCAACTTGAGTTTATTTTTTTCTTGAAAGCTTTCAATTGCAAATTCTTCAATCTTGAACTGTTGTTGGCTTCAATTAAACTTAAATTAAAACTAGCATAGACTCAAATTATTTTGTCCGAAATTAAGCCAATTACAAAAAAATTGACTCGATCAGAAATTTGTTCCTACAAATCCCCCCTTTGGCTACTCCGGGACAAAACTAAAAAAAATGTTATGAGCTATAAAAATATGTCGTATCCCATATACCCCAAATGATAAAATTATAGGATATGAACCAACACTATAGAACCGACATTTATCTCTGAATGTGATGTAGAAACAAATATTTGAATCTCTGAAAAATCTAAAAAAAACATACCTACACACACGAGGCATAAATATATACCCATGTGAAGTATGGAGGAACAAAAATATATATCAATGAAGCATAAATAAATAAACGATAAACTCCCCCTACATCATATATCACTCACCCTTTTTGCCTTGAATAGACAAATTGTGTGACAGACAGACCAAATCTAGAAATAATAAATGGATAGTAATAGCATGACTAGATAAACAAATCTAAGCATTAGTATGACAATAGATAGTAAAAGATAGCAGTAAATGGATAATAAGTGAATCAATAAGACTACATAATCAATAAGACTATACATCCATGCCATAAATACACAAAAATGTGAATATAAAGTGCCTATCAGTAAAAGAGTACATCATATAAGAGAGAGACTAAATACATCATACATAAATAGTCTCAAATACAATGTCTCAATAAACAACTAAACATCCGTATCATTATCATCATCATCATCATCATCATCATCATCATCATCATCATCATCATCATCATCATCATCATATGTAGCTGCAATGTGTCCTAAATCAGAAGGACTAGCTCATCTGCTCTTCTCTCTGCGTCGCATCTCGTCAAAAAATGCTGTCATCCGTAACTCTCTATGAGAATGGGCCTTGGCCTTAACATCAAACCTAGCCATCACAACATCATACATCCTGGCATGAGAAGTGACCCGTGCCTATAAAGAATAGAACTCCTTCTTAAAAGGGCATCGCAGTCTAGATGTGGAAGGACCAAGCTGAGAAGCATCAGGGCATGAACTAGAGGGACCTAGTGGTTGGGAAGAACATATTGCTCTTAGAGAATCTCACTCTGAGGGTGGAGTTTTAGCTCTCGCCTAGGCACTCAAATGACTTTCAGAACGAGTAAGAGTGTTGCGATGGCTCAGAGAGACTCAAGTCATCCTCTAAGACAGGAACTCCATCAGACGTGCAAATCCTAGAAATAAGTGTAACACCTCGTAATTTCTGGGTTATTATTTTTATAAATTAATTCGGTAATTAGTGATTCATAAATTAATGAGAATGAATCAATGGGAATATTTAAAAGTGAATATAATTAAATAAATTAACGGGTGAGAGTTAATTTTAGAAATTTATTCCGGATGGCGATTTTAAGTGCATGGTTGAGTCCGGTAGGACCAAATTAGTCCAAAGTGACTGGTTACATGCATATATTGGGTATTTGAGGCCTAACTAAACATATGTGAGATCCATATAGAAAGTATGGATCCTTTTTATTTAGGCCCTAGGCCCAAAACGTGAATAGTATTTTTAGACTCCAATGTGTAAGGGTTAGGCATTATTAAATCATATTAGAAGACTAAAGGGGGAAAAAAAAAGGGAGAGCCAAAGAGAAAAGGAATTTGGGGATCTTGAAGATTCGATTGTAACTCAACATCTTCATTCAAAGCCCTAGATCTTCATTGTTGAGGCAAGTGGTTTAAAATTTTTATTATTAAATTGCATCTATCTTTTCATATTGAAAGAGGTGGAATCCAATTGAATTATAGGGTTCATTCTTGAATAAATTGGGGTTTTATTTTAATGAGGGTTATAAATCTGTAGAGGATTTGATAATTGATGATTAAATTGGTGATATTTTTAGGCCTAGAATTGTTAGAATGAAAGAAGGAACTTAGGATGAATTTGGGGACGTTTTACTGTAGAAACCTGTCCAGAACAGGGGTTTAAAATTCGTTAATGGCAGATTGGGATTTAGCAAATGAAGAGAGGGATAAATACCAGTGTCGTTTGAACGACATGGTATTTCGTTCAAACGAGATCCGCTGTTATTCGAACGACATGCCTCTTCGTTCAAACCATCTCTGATGTCTGCTGGATTTCTGCAATTCCCCTGATTCAGACCTGCTATGTGGGAATTTTGTAGTTTCTTCCCTAACTGAATTGTGAAATTGAGAATTGAATTAGGGTTAATTTGGGAATACTTAACCTTCAAATTTATATGACTAAATTGCATTAAATTGGAGATGTAAGTTCATGATTTAGTATAGTATAATCATGTTGTTTAAGTGATTAAACTTTATTATATGAAATTTAAGGGTGGATTAGAACAATTGAATTTTGGGCCGAGAGATAGAAAGTCCGGGTATACTTGAAGGGGGTTACGCCAAATTAATGGGAATTAATTAGTGTGTAATTAATTAAAATAAAATGGGACCATAGACTTAGATGTTTTAGGCTTGGGTATGGCATAATACTCCGATAGTCTGGATTTTTATACATGTCGATGTGTAGTACATATATGATTTATATATATTTTTGTAAATATTATATATAATAAAGCCATACCAATATTAATGCTATCATATGAGGTTGCGCGATGTGGGCGAGTCCCCTGACTAGCAAATGCAAGGTGAGTATATTCCCCCAGGCCATAACGTAGCATTGTATATTCAACATGTGTGTGAATGTTGAGATATAATACGTATGGATAGTCAAAAATTATATATGGGAATTTATATACATATATATACATGGTGTGAAATGTATATATAATATAACTTTTGGGAATGTTATATGAATTAAAATGTGAAATGATGCTTCATGGAAATTGATGTGAATAATAAATCGTAAAGAAATGTACTACGTTCACTTAGGTTATAACAGTGGGAAAATTGGTATAGTATTTGGGACAAGGTTAGTTACTGAGAGAGTGACTAGGTGTATTATGTATAATTCGTTAGGCGTGCACATTAGTTGAGATGTGAGGTAAACTCAAGGGAGTGCACGACGCTAATTTAAATATGGAGAGGATTGGCATATTTATTTCTTGCATTTAAATTCACTTGATATATATATTTAAATGTTTTGGGTTATAACCCTTGCTATAAAATATTTTCAAAAACCTTTTAGGTTTCCTCCCATAGGGGCGCCAGTCCTGATTCCTTCTTATAGGGTACGCAGCTGCAACTTACGTGGATTGTTGTTGTTTCTTTTTGTAATCACATGTTTCATTCTATCTTTAGATAAGGATCTTTTCAGTTGTACTTTTGGGCTTGTACCCCTCTATTCATACTTGGCATGTATCAATACTCTTTTATATTTGCACATTTGTGGATGGCTTGTAGTCGACGTTGTTAGACAAACCTTTGTACTTACTTTGTGGCATGTTTTAGTTTCTTTATTGCATTAGATTAATTGTTGTTCTAGTATGTTGGTTGGGTTGGATTAATGAAGATAAAAATTGGCATCAACTTAATGAAACAGTAGGTGGTTAGTAATTAATGATTTAACGATAGTGATGCTAAGAATGAACTAGATGAGATTCCTGTTTAATGTAATATAGGACTGACCACCCGGTATTTTATTATGCGGGTGTCACAAATGGTATCAGAGCATCAGATTCTAGTGTCCTTAGGATCTGTGCCGATTTTCACATTTCAGCGTATCATTCTTTCCATATAGAGCCCTATTGTTAGGAATGTCGCTTCGATCTTCACGAGTTTGAGTTATCGCGTTTTTGGTATTTATATTTTGTTTTAAAGATGAACTTATACAATTATATTTGAATTTTAGATGACGATTGATGATGAAATAAAATTTAAGACCACCGAAGAATTTATGAGTGGGAAAGAACAACAAGTTCTTCGAACACCACATGCAACGGTGACAGTCACAGAGATGGCTGAAATTATAGCACAAGTAGTGACTATCGTGCTATTGCAGTATCAGAATGGTCTGGTACAAAGGTCAGGGAGAAAGAGAAAAAGAAAAAGAAGTCAAGAAGAAAATATCATAAATAATAATGATAACGAAACCTCACATCAGGGATAGAGTTCTTAGCAGAAGTAGGGGCAAGACCAGAAAAAGGAAAGATCGCTCAGACTGCTGCTCCGCGTGTGGGAGAAAAGACCCTCAAGAGAAGAAATGCCCCTTCAAGAAACGTTGCTTTATATGTGGAGCAGTGAGTCACCAACTAAAGGATTTCCCTCAACGGAATATCGTACCATAATTGAAGGTACATGGAGTACAACATGACCATAATCAGCATTAGTTCACTCAGGTCCGCTAGGGCTAGGGGAACACTAGGGGTGGACATCAGGGCCAACAGCTGGGACAGCCTCTCCGGGGCCATCATGGCCAACATCAGGGACTGCAGAGAGTTAGGGGCCAGCAACAGGGTGTCCCGCAGGGATATCAGGCACAGGTGCCTTAGGTAGCACCAATACCCATGATTCAACAGTAGTTGGGACAATTGTAGTATAGACGTGTGCACAACGTCCGAGATGTTTCGATTCCCCAAAACTGTCACTACCTTTGGAAGTAGAAGGTACGCTCCCCTACCCTTGGTCTAGTTAGTGAAATCCTTTTGGTACTGGTACATCACATTCATTCTTAGGACCCATTTTTTCTAGAGTGGTTGGCTTACTAGAGATGATAAATAATCTACTCATGAGAGTGGAGTCGTGATTGGGGGGTTTGAGTGTTAAGGCGGTGGGTCTCTCAGATTTCGAATTTAGAGGGCTATGATGTTACTTTGGGGAGAGATCTAGCTAGAATGATGGGTGCCATTGTCGTCAAGGTAGTACATTTGAATTCATTTGTATCAGTACTCTTGAGAGAGGCGATCTAAGGGAGTTGGAGAAACTATTAGAAAGGTAAGAATTTATGGTTAGAATGAGTGAGGCATCAAAGGAAAGGATACCTAGTAGGGGGCCCAGATAAGTGATCGAGGAATTTATAACAAGTGATGGTGGGTTTACTTAAGGACATCAAGGCCAACAACAAGTCTATCGGATCAACGGATCCAAATGGACATTTTGAGTAGCAAACAGGGTCAAGACTACCATGTCCATGAAAAGAACAACCCCGACATGTCAGGTGGGTCCAGAGAAAGGGGAAGGACACAGAGAGCTGTCTTTATTTATAAAGAGTGGAAACACATGGGTGAATTTTATCTGTAGCGAGTCAGGGGACAGGAGATAGATGCCTAGTAAGAGCACCTATTGGAGAAGTTTTTGGTTTCGTTAGGACATGGGTGTTATGTCTATTAACCGTTGAGCCAGCAGTATTGTGAGTAACTGAAACTATAAATCTTATTGTGAAATGATTGGAGTATGTTTTGTATGATGTAAGCGGGTCACAATAGTATATTAGTATTAGATTTGGGTGAGAATTGGATTTAGTGGAAATATCATTAATGTCACTAGTATGTGTATTTTTTATCATGGAGTAGCGGGGTACTCTTCGGTTCAACCTAAGTGGAATGGGCGGGGTACACTGAGACGATGTATTTCTTGAGGACAAGCTCATTTGAGAGGTGATATTTGAGTTATGGTTTTATCTAGGGCACAGACGGGTTTGTAATGCCAGGATATCATAGCAAGGCTATCATGTTCTTTGCTTCAGTACCTGATGTATATTCTCTTGAGATGTCTCACTTGGATGAGGGTTGAGAAATATCATAGCGTCAATATTGTGTGAAGTAGAATTCATAGAGTGCATTTGTCTAGTTATGTCGGATCCCGATGCGTAGGATTTTTACTGAGGAAATTTAAGGGATTTAGGGTTGTCGTGGAGAGGAGAGATATAACTCGCTATTAATATTTAGCACTAAGGGCTTAGTGATAGTACGAGCACAGTAGTATATGAATTCCTTAGGGATGCGGGATTCCATGATAGATTTGTGAGTATAGGGTCAAGGTTTGAGAGTCCCGGGGTTATGCTTTGTGGTTCAGTGGAAATTAAGGACCGACGATGCTGTGGGATTGTAAGTTGGGGAAAAAGTTCTTTTGGGCTTTGCTAGGAAGTGTTATACGCATAAGCTTGGATAAAATGTCGCAAGTGTGGAGAAGTCATTGGATTTTAGGTCAATTGATTTAATGATAATTAGCAAACATGTGGAGAAAATAGGTTAAGTGAAAAGTCACTAAGTGATAGGGCTAGTGGAGCCTGATGGTGTTTCGAATGAAATAATGCAAATATTTGGCACCAAAAATTGTAGGCTGTGCATATTGTTATGTGTTATGGGAATTATTTTAGCCACTTTTTCCATCGCATGGGCCCTTAGGTATGTGACTAAGGGAGTATTTTGAAGATCTCACATAGATAATAAAGGTCCGATAATATCGGGGAGAATCGAATGGTAATGAGTAAGTCATCAGAAATATTTGGAGGATATAGCCATGCCGATAATGCGGGAGCTGAAATTGATACAAATAAAGTTACGTAAGTCATGATCGGAGGTTTGTGCAATTAGGCTCGAGTTAAAGGGTGTATGGGCACCCTGGGAGGAGCCAGAGCCTCTATGGTGCAGATACTTAGCAGATTCAGGGAGAAGACACAAAGGCAATGATTTGGGAATATTCCGGAGGAATGGGAATAAGCTGTCTCCGGAAATATGGAATGATTAAACATGGGTGTTTTTGGAAGTGACAATGAGTGTGTCACAACCTACAATTTGCTATCACTAGGATTCATGAGTGAGATGGATATTAGCGGATGTGTTGGCCATAATAGCCATAAGGTAAATAACTAAGAACCGTGGAAAGCGGGGTTCGTTGGTGTTAACCACGTGACAAGGGGGGTTACACTAAGGGGATTGTTTCACTATACGAGAGATTTCTACTTTTCGAGGATTATGGTAGTAGTGTGGATGTTTTTCCAAGTTTCAACTGTGTCGCTATAGTTTGGGGCTACAGTGGATATCTATAGTAAGTGTTGATGTAAAAAATTAGATCGTATCTAATTATTTAATCACAGATAAAATAAATGAGACACAGAAGTTTTAAAGTGGTTCAGCCTTATAAGAATGGTCTACGTCCACTGTTTCTGTTATTGATGATTATTTGGGAATTCTCGATTACAAGTTTAATCAAGAAATTCCGGTCCCTTTACAATGAGGGTAAGACAATGTATTTATAGCCCTGAGGCTATAATGTGAAAGGGTAATATATTAAATGCCCCTTAAGCGTATACATCTGTATTAACCTCATTGTAAAGGGACCGGAATTTCTTGATTAAACTTGTAATCGAGAATTACCAAACAATCATCAATAATAGAAATAGTGGACGTAGGCCATTCTTATAAGGCTGAACCACTTTAAAACTTCTGTGTCTCATTTATTTTATATGTGATTAAATAATTGGATACGATCTAAATTTTTACATCAACAGATTGGTGCCGTCTATGGGAAACGACTGGTAATATCGTTTTTCATCAAAAACAATTCATCACAAATGGCTGATATTCCAGAATCCAGTAATCGAAATGCTGGAAGCCCTCAAAATCCATCTGCTCTGCCAAATATTCCAGATCTAGCTGGAATAATGACCAATCTGGCTCAGGGCCAGACCGTCATGCAAGAAACTATGAGACAACTCATACAAACCCTCCATGGCGGTGCACCAACCCATTCAGGACTGCGAAGTATTCAAAGAAATACCTGTTTACCTTCTTCGCGTACTAGGCGCACTGAGGAATCTGAAGATTTTTCTTATCAACCTGGATGAACTTCGTCAGTGCGGGCCACATATACTGAACAACGTAACACTCTCTCTCCAGAAAGGACTAGTGCGCTAGAGAGGTTAAGAAGGGTATCACCTTTTGATCGATTAGGACCTAGAAGGAGTAGAAGTCCTCCTAAAGTCGCATCGAGGATTTTTCGACGACCATCTGATTTAAGGGAAGGATCTGCCCAGTCGCGACCAGCTGCTCGTCAAGATAGATCCCAGGAAGCCACATCAACACGATCAGTTGCTCGAACCAACAGGCCCGAGGAAGGAAATGATGGATGGAAAGGCTCTATTCAAAGGCTGGAGGATAGATTAGGGGAAATGGTTAAAGCCAAGAACCCTCTACAACGAACCTTTGTTCGAGGAACACCTTTTGTCCAGCCCATTGTAGATTTTCCAACACCATCAAAGTTTAAAGCACCTGTTGTGACCCCCAAGTATGATGGAAAGACCGACCATGTCCTTCATATAGAACAATACCAAGCTGCAGCCGACATCTATGCTATTCCAGATAAGATGAGATGCAGAGCATTCTCGGGAACTCTTACCGAATCTGCTTAAATGTGGTATAATAATATTCCTCGAAGTAAGATCTCAACTTTTCTTCAACTGGACGAGTTATTCATTGGGAATTTATGTTTTGGGGCAAAGCCAGTTAAACGAGTAGCGCATTTATTAAGTGTTAGACAAAAAGTTGGTGAGAGTACCAGAGATTATATAACTCATTTTAATAACGAGAAACTTGAAGTCATTGATTATGAGGAGAAGACAACGATTACCGCCTTGATGAGTGGACTACTGCCTAACAAGTTGTACTACACTTTGGCTAAAGATCCACCTAGAACCATGTCAGATCTGATGGGAAAAGCGTCCAAGATTATGAGCCGAGGAGGCTATGGCTGCGAAGAAGAATATGGATGCCAAAGAAACCAAGGTGGAAGGTGATAAAGCTAAGAAGAAAGAGTATAAGAACAATGGTAATGACAAACACTCAAAAACTAGGTCGGCATGGGAAGTAATGAAGAAATTTGATAATTATACTCCTTTGAAGAAGGACATCAACCATGTTCTAGAAGAAATCAAGAACAACGAGGAATTAAACTGGCTAGAGAAAATGAAGGCAGACCCTGACAGGAGGAATAAAGAAAAATATTACGAGTTTCACAAAGATCATGGTCATATGACCAAAAATTGCATAGCTCTTCAAAATGAGATTGAAACACTCATCAGACGAGGAAAACTGGCTAAGTATGTTGATCGTGGAAGCGAAAGAAGAAACAACGACCGAACAAGAGAGAGGTCTAGATCTCCTCGTCGAGCAAAGGAAAATAAGAAAAGAAACCATGAAGTTGATCCAAAAGATGACCCCGATCTTCCCAAGAGACCAAGGCAGCCAGAACGAAAGTTATTTTCAATACGCTTTGGGTCATTTGACTGTAATGTTATTACAGGTGGAGATGCATGAGGAGGAGACCTTACTGCAGAAAGAAAATCTTACCTATGTGAGGATCAAGCTTGCTCATACATTCAACGAATAAATCTAGCTTAGGAGGATCGCCCGAGAAAGGTAAATAAAGAGAAATTGGTCATTGGTTTCTCAAAGAATGACCTCGCAGGTGTTCTATATCCTCATGATGACCCATTGGTGATCAAAATGAGGATGAAGGAGGTAATAATTTCAAGAGTACTGGTAGATAATGGTAGCTCGACATACATCATGTTCTACTCGTGCTTCGACAGTTTAAATCTAAAGCTATCTCAACTGGAGCCTTATCATAGACCCCTCCTCGGTTTTGCTGGCGATAAAGTATTTCCACTTGGGACGATCAAATTGGATATATTCATTGGTACGTGGCCTGCTTGTCGAACAGAAAGAATACGCTTCTTCGTGATGGATAAGAATGTTCAATCATCATACAATATCATCATGGGAAGAGTAGGATTGAAGAAGTTCGAGGTTGTACCATCTACGGTACATCAATGCCTAAAATTTCCAATAAATTTTGGAGTGGGAGTTGTGAAAGGTGATCAAAAAGTAGCTCGGGAATGCTATTATTCATCCGCCGAGCAAGAGGAACTGGAGGAATCAAGGAAAAAGACTACTACCTATCAAGTGGATGAAGGTGCAGAAATTGAAACATTGGATCCTAGAGATGAGTCACAACTCGTGAAGGGTCAAGTGGTGGAAGCTACTGAAAATATCATTCTGGACGATGAGCACCCTGAACGAACTACGCAAGTAGGTTCGTCGTTGGAAGCCTCATTAAAACAGAAATTGATAACTTTCCTAAGAAGCAGAAAACAAACTTTTGCGTGGAGTCATGAGGATATGCCCGGGATAGACCCAAATTTCTTATGTCACGAACTCAATGTGAATAAGGAGATCAAGCTTGTGAAGCAGAGAAGAAGAGTATTCAGTCCCGAGAAGAATCAAGCTATACAGGAGGAAGTTGAGAAGCTCTAGAAAGCTTGCTTTATTGAAGATGTTTAATATTCAGACTGGTTAGCCAATGTGGTGATGGTAAAGAAGAAAAACAACAAGTGGAGGATGTGTGTAGACTTCACCGACCTCAATAAAGCATGCCCAAAGGATCACTTTCCGCTGCCCCGAATTGATCAACTAGTGGATGCTACCTCGGGACATGAGCTGCTGAGCTTCATGGATGCTTATTCTGGTTACAACCAGATTAAAATGAAACCTGAAGACAGGGAGAGTACTTCTTTCATTACCCCTAGGGGAACTTATTATTATAATGTTATGCCTTTTGGTTTGAAAAATGAAGGTGCAAGATATCAGTGGCTGATGAACAAAGTGTTTACAGAACAAATCAGTTGCAATATGGAAGTCTACGTTGACGATATGCTGCCAAAGAGCAAGAAATCTTCCGATCATCTAGTTGACTTAAGCCCGACTTTTGATCAACTAGATAAATATCAAATGAAGTTGAACCCGACGAAATGAATATTTGGAGTACGAGAAGGCATGTTTCTCGGATACATTGTCAATCAACGAGGTATTGAAGCTAACCCTGAAAAGATCAAAGCTCTACTAGGGCTGCGATCCCCAACGACGAAGAAAGAGGTGAAAAGTCTTACAGGACGAGTAGCAGCACTCAATAGATTTGTATCACGAGCAACTGATCGATGGCTCCCATTCTTCAAGACACTCCGAAAGACTTTTGAGTGGAATGATGAATGTGAGAAGGCTTTTCAAGACTTGAAGAAATACTTGGGAGCACCTCCACTGCTATCCAAGCCAGTGATGGGTGAAAAATTATACTTATATTTGGCAGTGTTTGAGAATGCAGTTAGTTCGGCATTGATAAGAGTGGAGAATGGAGTACAAAAACCAATCTACTACATAAGTAAGGCCTTTCGAGGAGCAGAGATCAGATATCTAAGGCTAAAAAAATTGGCACTGGCATTGATCGAGGCAAGTAGAAGAATGAAGCCATACTTTCAGGCTCATACCATAGTAGTATATACTGATATGCCGTTGAGGCAAGCCCTTCATAACCCAGAAAAATCAGGGAGATTGATGTGCTGGGCAGTAGAACTTGGTGAATATGATATAGTTTATGAACCTAGATCATCGCTAAAAGGGCAAGCTGTAGCAGATTTTATAGCAGAGTTCACCTATGCTGATACCCCCGAGGAGCAAAAGTTGCTCGCTGATCAACCTGTGGATGTTACAGGATCATCAAACACAAGCTTAGACCAACTTAGGTTGGTAAAAGGGCAAGTGGATGTTACAGGATCATCAAATTCGAGCCCAGACCAACTTAGGTTGGTGAAATGGCAAGAAAAGATGATTGACGAAGAGCAAGAAATATCAGGGGAGGATGAAAGGAAGCAACAAATATTTCACCGAGGAACTCTATCAGATCAAAAATTTGAAGATGAGTTACCTATATGGAGGCTATATGTAGATGGCTTATCTTGCACAGCAGGCTGTGGTGCAGGGATCGTTTTGAATAGCCCGGACGAGGTCGACATGGAATACGCCCTACGATTCAAATTCAAAGCTTCCAATAATGAGGCTGAGTATGAGGCCATGATTGCAGGACTCAATTTGGCTAAAATTATGGAGGCACAACAGGTTATTATCTTCAGTGATTCTCAATTGATCGTAAATCAAATGTTAGGAATATATACAGCCAAAGGAGAATTAATGATCAAGTATCATGCAAAGGTGATGGAGTTGGTATCATAATTTGCTGCTATTCAGCTGGTCAGAATACCAATAATGGAGAATGTAAGAGCAGACACCCTAACTCGATTAGAATCAGCTACTCGTACTGAGATACGAAGAACAATCCCAATTAAAGTTTTAGCTGGTCGGAGTATAGATGAAGATCTGATGACGAATTTTATTACCCTTGATTTAGGACCATCTTGGATGGATCCCATCAGGGCATATATTGAGGAGGGAGAATTACCAATTGACAATCTCACAGCCAAGAAATTGAAGTTTAAAGCTGCTCGGTATGTATTAACTAACGGTATTCTATATAGACGAGGAATTATGGCAGGTTTGCAAAGATGTGTAAATCCCTCCGAGGTGAAAGAATTGATTGAAGAGATCCATGAAGGGTCCTGTGGAGCCCATGTAGCAGGTCGGACGCTTTTGCAAAGGGTGATGACGCAGGGATACTACTGGACAATGATGAGGGCTGATTGTATAGCCTATGATAAGAAATGTGATAAGTGCCAACGCTTCTCCTCCATCCGAAGAACTCCCCAAGCATTATTGACACCCATTACTTCCCCTTGGCCATTTTCCATATGGGGAATAGATTTGGTCGGGCCACTGCCGACGACCAGGGGAAGGTTTAAGTATCTCGTGGTCGCTGTGGATTATTTTACTAAATGGGTTGAGGCTGAGCCTCTCATTGATATGACGTACGACAAGGTGTACCAATTTATTTGGAAGAACATCATTTGTCGATATGGTCTTCCTCATGCCTTCATCACAGACCATGGAACATAATTTGACAACAAGGAGTTCGCTGCCTATTACCATCAGTCCAATATCTTGAAGATCCACTCGGCACCAGGCCATCCTCAAAGCAATCGACAAACTGAAGTGATAAACAGAACGTTGCTGAATGGCTTGAAGAAAAGACTGGATGATGCAAAGGCAAATTGGATCAACGAGTTACAGTCAGTACTGTGGGCTTATCGTACTACTCCCCAAGGAGCAACTGGAGAACCACCATATATGTTGGCATTTGGAAGTGAATCTGTTATACTTACCGAGTTGGGCCTCCCAACACACAGGGTACTGAATTTTAATTCCCCTGTCAGCGACTTAATGGAAAGATTGGATTTAGACATGCTCGAAGAAGTTAGAGAAGAAGCAACCATCAGGAATGCTGCATACCAACAACGAACAACTTTGTTCTACAACAAGAGGGTGAAGAAGTGCGACCTGAAAGAAGGAGATTATGTTCTAAAGAAAGCGATTCAAAAGCAAAACAAACTGGAGGAAAACTTGCATGGACCATACCGAGTTACAGAAGTTGTTCGACCAGAAACTTACCGAATAGCAACTTTAGAGGGAGAGGAGTTTAAGAATGCATGGAACACAGAGCACCTGCGCAAGTATTATCGGTGATGTATATTCTCATGTAACGCAGTTTCGTGAGTATGAATAAAATGAAGATATTTTGCCGAATTCTCTCCTTTTATTGAAAGTTTTTCGGGGAATACTAGTGCTACACACTACTCGGCAAAACTCGGACTACTCAAATTTATTCTCGAAAATGCCAACTAAGGTTGGTCGGGAAACCCGAAAATGCCAATCAAGGTTGGTCGGGAAACAAATGTATTCCTAAAAATGCCAACTTATGTTGGTTAGGAAGTAAATGTATTCCTACGGGAAGTAAAACTAATGTATTCCTAAAAATGCCAACTTATGTTGGTTAGGAAGTAAATGTATTCCTACGGAAAGTAAAACTAATGTATTCCTAAAAATGTCAACTTATGTTGGTTAGGAAGTAAATGTATTCCTACGGGAAGTAAAACTATTCCTAAAAATGCCAACTTATGTTGGTTAGGAAGTAAATGTATTCCTACGGGAAGTAAAACTATTCCTAAAAATGCCAACTTATGTTGGTTAGGAAATGTATACCTAAAAATGCCAACTTATGTTGGTTAGAAAGTAAATGTATTCCTACGGGAAGTAAAACTATTCCTAAAAATGCCAACTTATGTTGGTTAGGAAATGTATTCCTAAAAATGCCAACTTATGTTGGTTAGGAAGTAAATGTATTCCTACGGGAAGTAAAACTAATGTATTCCTAAAAATGTCAACTTATGTTGGTTAGGAAGTAAATGTATTCCTACGGGAAGTTAAACTATTCCTAAAAATGCCAACTTATGTTGGTTAGGAAATGTATTACTAAAAATGCCAACTTATGTTGGTTAGGAAGTAAATGTATTCCTACGGGAAGTAAAACTATTCCTAAAAATGCCAACTTATGTTGGTTAGGAAATGTATTCCTAAAAATGCCAACTTATGTTGGTTAGGAAGTAAATGTATTCCTACGGGAAGTAAAACTATTCCTAAAAATGCCAACTTATGTTGGTTAGGAAATGTATTCCTAAAAATGCCAACTTATGTTGGTTAGGAAGTAAATATATTCTCGAAAACTCCAACTAAGGTTGGTCGGGAGGTACAACTATTCCAAAAAGTGCCAAAGTTGCTCGTTAAGAAAAAACCCACTAACTGTAGTTGGTCGAAAAGGAAAATTTACCGACCTTGGTTGATCGGAAACATTTTATGAATACAAGAAAGTGATCGAGCAAAATTTTTGATACTCGTAACTTTTTAAATTATTACTAAGTTGGTCGAGAAACAAAACATCATTTTTGCCAAATGACTACCACAAATTCAAACTACTCGACAATAAGTTGGTCGATAAATAACACAATATTGTTATCTTTTTAACAGATACACATGCACAGATGTAAAGTGTTACAAAACAATAGCAGTCAAGATTTGTAAATAAAATTATTTCATTAAATATAGAACAAAATACATCAAGAATGAAATACAAATTTATTACATCAATATTCCTATTATATTGGTTTCTTCCCCTCTGCTTTTGAAACAGGTTCCTCGCCAGCAGGTGGATCATTTAAAGCGAGAGGAGAATTTATGAAGTTAAGATCTTTTATCATCCTGATATTCATCACGGATGGTCGATCTAGGAGGTTCTCGGGACGAGATATCTCGACATTTGAATGGAGATTGTAATCGCCGAGGTATTTGAAAATCAGACATCGAGGGATGGCCTGAGCAGGGATCCAACTCATATCAAGCTTGAATGGTGGCACTGGTAGGTCGAGCAACCCAGGATTATGGTAATCCCACATGTAATGACCATGTTACAGTTGCAACACACATAAGTCATTCAACCATCCCTGCTTGTAGCCCTCATTATTTGCATTCTGCATACGACCGGTAGAGAGCCTCGTTGTAGCCAGCCATCCAGATTTCCATGGGCTGCTTATGGAATTGATATGTCAATCTTTCCAGTTGCTCATGGAGATTTTTTATGAAGAGTTCTTTATTCTCCAAGATAGATTTCTGCAAAGAAAACTTCTCTTCCAGACCCCTGATCTTTTTAGACATCTCAGCCAATGCCTGGTTCTTCGCATTAGTTGGAAGGCCTGGTTCCCTAAAGCAGATTGAGTCCTTTGTTCCTCGACAGGAATCCGAGCAACTCTTGCTCATCCCCGAGGAGCTCTTGCTCATCCACGAGAAGATGTAGAAGGGCCAGACCTTTTCACGGTTTCCAACTCATCCCTCAGGTTGGCGTTTTCGACCTCCAAGAACGAGAATCCCTCGTCAGTCACTGGGACCAAAGCATTTGAGGTGGAGGCAACAGATTTTAATTAAGATACTTCTCTTTGCAAGTTGTTATTTTCTTGCTCCAACAACTCGGATATTTTCCTGTGCTCTTTGACCTTGGCTTTCAAAGTTCTTTCCCTCACATCGTAAGCAGCAAAATCCTTCTCGTATCCCTTATCGGCAATGATTTGCTGATACTTCTTCTCGTACCCCTCGTACAAGAGGGCAGTGAATTCCTTATATTGTTGCTAAAGGTCTTCAAGAGTGCCTTGGAAATCCTCAATCATATCATAATAAGCTACATTATTGGCCACCGCACGATCAAGCAGACACTTCAAATATTGGTAGGCTTCAATTGCCTGTTCCGAAGCATCTTGGCCGTGGATGTTGACGATTTGTGCTGCACTCAGATCTGTGTGACCAGCTTTAAAATACTCATTGCATTGTCGTAACAGCTTGGTATCATGAGCAGACAATAATTCCATCCTGGCCAGAAACTAGTAGAGGAAGAAAAAGTAATAATCAATAAGAGTACCAACAGAGCATGAAGAAGAGAAACAACAGTATGCATAAACAAAAGTTCAAGTTTTATTATATCACAAAGTTTAGAGTTACATGTTCAGGGTTACATTTGACAAAGAAAAATAAAATAGAGAGAAACCCGAATAACTCTACACCTTTTCCTTGTCTCCCAAAACTTTATCGGGAGGCTGGGACGAGGAGGTAGGTTGCTCGAGGAGCGCTGGCAGTTGCTCGGATGAAGTAACGAGTTCCTGAAGTTCCTCGTTAGTAGGCTAGATGGCTGGGAGATGAGAAACTTGATCTCCCATCACCATGGAGGACTCCTCAGAGGCAGCTTCGTCCTCTTCTTCGTCTTCAGGAGTTGGAGGGGAACCAGGTATGTGTCGCTGAAAGAGTTCAGAATTTTCATCAACCTTCATCTCCTACAGAGCAGCGACCCACCCATATCTAAAGTATTTGAGGCTGCCATATTCTACTTGCGACATCATGGAAGCCAAGCCCTTGTTCCACCCTTTATCCCAGCCAGCGCTGAAAGATTTCTTCACAATCAATTTCCTCTTTAACTTCTCCGAGGAAAGCTTCTCGGACAGAAGATTATCAGCAGCCTTCAGTTTATTCTCAACTTCTTCCTTCTGCCGACTTACTTCCCGAAGTTGACCCAACTCCTCCTCAGCAACCTTGAGCTTATTTTCAAGCTCCCCAGTATTTTTGAGCTTCCCTTCGACTTTTTTATTCTTCTTCTCCAAATCATTTATTTTTTTCTCCAACCCCTTGGAGACTTCAACAACTTGAGCCTTCTCCTGCTCGGTTGAGGTAAGTTTCTTCTCCCAAGCAGCCTTGTCAGCATTATGCTTCTGACGATAATCTTCCAAAGACCGTGTCAGACCCATCAGAGCTTCCTCCACACCAGATGAGGAGCTTGAAGCTTTAATAGCTTCATCTTTCTTCAAAATTGTATTAAAGTAGCTCACCAACTGTGAAAAGAAAATGAAAGCAAGTCAGAGACAGATATAACAAGGGAAAGATGAAAAGTTCAGAACAATAAGACTTACAGAAGCAATATGGCGAGAAGCCACTGAGGTAACCATGTCCCGAGAAAGGTTTTCTTCAATACCTTGGATTTCGGGAATGATCCAAGTCTTCACCGAGCTCATGGCAGAGCTCGGGGGAACAAAAGTAGGAACACCAGTTCCAGTAGTTAGGGGCTGAGAGATGGTTTCAGCCAAATTGACCGAGGAGATCTTCTTCAGCTTCCTCGGGGGAACATGAGTAGTTTCGACCAAGGAGGAACTCTTGGTCGATGATATGACAATCACCTCATCTGGAGCAGCAACCTTGCTCGGGGCCACTGGGGGCTTCTCGACAACCTTCATAGGAGCAGCCGAGGAAGGTGCATCAATTTTCTTTGTCCATTCTCCTGGGACATCAAGCTTACTTCTTTTTGCCTCTCCAGCACCAGAGGAAGGTTTCTTAAAAATGGTGGGAGGTCTTCTTTTCTTCATCCTTTCACTCAAAGGAATATGTGATTCAGGCGAAGAACTTGTAGAGGCTGGTATTGGTTCTGCGTCGCTTATCATCGGATGAGCAGTGAAAGAGGAGGTGTAACTTTTGTACTGCAGAAAATATGAAGCTGACCTAATGTGTTCGTCGGCAACAGACTGATGCAAACTCCAGATAAGTTTTAAATGCCTTATATTAATATCTGCCTCTTTTTGGGATTTTCTTTTACTGTCAACTGCAAATAAATCAAAACTAAAATATCACTGACATATTTAATCAAACATAAAGGAAGCATAATTTCAAAATAAATCAAATGAAATAAAAATAACCTATCCCATTGCCATAGGGAGGGCATCTGGGACCCTGATGCACTTCATCTCCAGATAAAGGAGCATGTAGCTAATTTTTTATAACAACCCCGTGCTCAAAATAGTCCCTATTGGCATCCGGGAGATTAACCACTAAAGCCCTATTTAAAAATCTAGTTTTTAAATAAAAAGTATTATCACCAACAGTCCATCTATAACAAAACATGATTTCTGGAATTCCTATGCGAGTTCCATGAATTTGATTTAGTCTATGAACCCCATTAATTATTCCCCATGTATTGGGGGATATTCTTGCAGGAACAACGTCAAAGTATTGACAGAATTCCAGACATAGAGGGTTTGGGGGAAAAGAAAAACCACACTCAGCAACAAAGAGAGTGGGGAACCAATGCCCCTCAGCCAAACGGAAATAATCGGAAGGTTCAGAAAGTTCCTCCAGAACAACCCATGAAGGAATAGAAAAATCAGAACGAAATTTATCAAGATATTCAACAAAGTAAACCATGATGAATAAAGGAAATGAAGAAGAAGGAAGAAGATCTTACAGAAAAAGAGTGGATCTGTTGACAACGAACGATGAAAAGGATGAACGCACAAGAGAGTAAGACAATAGAAAACTCGAAGATACAAATTTGAAAAAGTAGAAGACGATGTGATTGTTTGTGACGCTTAAATAACTTATCTTGGGAAATGGTAAAGTTAATGATTATAAAAAGAAACGATTACGCTACCGGCGGCTAGAAGGACAAAAAGTACACGGAGATCGAGGCGGTCATAAAAATTCAAAAAAGCCTGATTCTACGAATTTGGAAGGAAAAATAAATACAAAGGAAACACTCCTAAAAATCAGGAGGACCATTTAAAACTACCATATTCCGAGAAAGAATGTTCCACACTCCTCAAATTTCGAACTATGAAACATTGGGGGCTTCTGTTGATACCAAATTTAGTCTGCTGACATGGCCTAATCGAGTGAAGACACGTGACAATCTACGTGGCAACAACAAACACTTCTGAGGGACTCAGTACTACAATGAGGAACACTGCTTTCCCGAGGAACTCAGACGCTCTGACCTACAAGAACTCTACGAGGAACTACGAGGAACTCTTGAGTACCGAGCAACTTAGGCGGTCCGAGCTGCAGCTCGAACAAAGCATTAATAGTAGGATAACCAACAATTTGACTGTTCATTAAATGCTTATTACTATCATACATATGTATACGCTTAAGGGGCATTTAATATATTACCCTTTCACATTACAGCCTCAGGGCTATAAATACATTGTATTACCCTCATTGTAGAGGGACCGAAATTTCTTGATTAAACCTGTAATCGAGAATTCCCAAACAATCATCAATAACAGAAACAGTGGACGTAGGCCATTCTTATAAGGCTGAAATACTTTAAAACTTATGTGTCTCATTTATTTTATCTGTGATTAAATAATTAGATACGATCTAATTTTTTACATCAACAGTAAGAATGGGTGTTCGCGGTACCAGAGTATGAATTATCAATGCTATGTTTCACCTGAGATAGGGTCTAACATGTATATATGGTGATGTATGTTACAAAGGTGTTGCATGCCAATGTACTAATATAGTTAAATTGGAATCCCGGGGGTTGGGATATTTCTGATGTGATTCAGGGTGGTTGGATTGATTGTTGAGGGGCAATTTATAGTTCGGGTCTCATTTTGGCGGAAGGAAACTAGTGATGGTAAGGGCGTGGTAGTAGGTATTTTCTTTTTACAAAAGAGTGGATATGTATACTTTCATACCGAGAAGAGGGTATTAGGAATGTTATAACTATGGGATTGAAGTTATATTACGAATTAAGGGTTAGTAAATGTCGTATTTCTTTTAGTGCGGTTAGGCATGGGTACAGGCTGTATGGGCGCTCTGGTTAATTACGTTCGCTCAGTAACGTTGTGTAGCAATTCTAAGGGTAAGCGATCGTAGGGCTCGTTGAGATCGGGAGTACTAGGCTTATCAGAATTTCTAGGATAAAATTCCATTGTAAGGGGGGAAGTATGTAACACCTCATAATTTTTGGGTTATTACTTTAATAAATTAATTCGGTAATTAATGATTCATAAATTAATGAGAATTAATTAATGGGAATATTTAAAAGTGAATGTATTTAAATAAGTTAACGGGTGAGAGTTCATTTTAAAAATTTATTTCGGATGGCGATTTTAAGTGCACGGTTGAGTCCGGTAGGGCGAATTAGTCCAAAGTGAGTGGTTACCTGCATATATTGGGTATTAGGGCCTAACTAAACATATGTGATCTCCATATAGAAAGTATGGATCCCTTTTATTTAGGCCAATAGTCCCAAAACGTGAATAGTGTTTTTAGCCTCCAATGTGTAAGGCTTAGGAATCATTAAATCATATTAGAAGACTAAAGGGGGAAAAGAAAAGGGAGATCCAAAGAGAAAAGGAATTTAGGGATCTTGAAGAGTCAATTGCAACTCAACATATTCATTCAAAGCCCTAGATCTTAATTGTTGAGGCAAGTGATTTAAATTGTTGACTATTAAATTGCATTTATCTTTTCATATTAAAAGAGGTGGAATCCAATTGAATTATAAGTTTTGTTCTTGAATAAATTGGGTTTTTCTTTTAATGATGGTTATAAATCGGTATAGGATTTGATAATTGATGCAATTGATGATTAAATTGGTGAGATTGTTAGGGCTAGGATTGTTATAATGAAATAAGGAACTTAAGATGAATTTTTGGATGTTTTACTTCAGAAACCTGTTTGGAACAGGGGTTTAAAATTTGTTAATGGCGGATTGGGTTTTAGCAGATGAAGAGAGGGAGAAAATACCAGTGTCATTCGAACGACGTGGTATTTCATTTGAAAGAGATCCACTATCGTTCGAACGACAGGGATCTTCGTTCGAACCATCTCTGATGTCTTCCAGGCTTTTGCAATTCCCCTTATTCAGATCTACTATGTTGGAATATTGTAGTTTCTGCCCTAACTGAATTGTGAAATTGAGAATTGAATTAGGGTTAATTTGGGAATACTTAACCTTGAAATTTATTTGACTAAATTGCATGAAATTGGAGATCTAAGTTCATGATTTAGTATAGTATAATCTTGTTGTTAAAGTGATTAAACTTGCTTATATGAAATTAAAGGGTGGATTAGAACAACTGAATTTCGGGCCGAGGGATAGAAAGTCCGGGTATACTTGAAAGGGGTTATGCCAAATTAATTGGAATTAATTAGTGTGTAATTAATTAAAATAAAATCGGACCATAGACCTAAATGTTTTAGGCTTGGGTATGGGCATAATACTCCGATAGTCTGGGTTTTTATACATGTTGTTGTGTAGTACATATATAATTTTTATATATTTGTGTGAATAATATATATAGTAAAGCCATACCAATATTAATGCTATCATAGGAGGTTGGGCGATGTGGGTGAGCCCCTTGACTAGCGAATGTAGGGTGAGTATAATCCCCCTGGCTATAGCATTTGTGACTTAAGGGTAGGGCCATTATGGTATGGAGCGGACACATCCTATGCGTTCGGTGATAGCATTGTATATCCGACATGTGTGTGAATGTTGAGATATAATACAAATGTATAGTGCAGAATTATATACGTTAATTTATATATATATATATATATATATATATACATGGTGTGAAATGTAAAGATAATATAACTTGCGGGAATGTTATATGAATTAAAGTGAGAAATGATGCTTCATGGAAATTAATGTGAATAATAAATCGTAAAGAAATTTACTACGTTCACTTGGGGTATAATTGTGGTAAATATGGTATAGTATTTGGGACAAGGCTAGTTATGGGGAGAGTGAATAGGTGTGTTATGTATAATTCGTTAAGTGTGCACATTAGTTGAGAGGTGAGGTATACTCAAGGGAGTACGCGACACTAGTTTAAATATGGAGAGCATTTGCATATTTATTTCTTGCATTTAAATTCACTTGATATATATATTTAAATGTTTTTGGTTCTAACCATTGCTATAAAATATTTTCAAAAACCTTTTAGGTGTCCTCCCACTGGGGCGCTAGGCCTGATTCCTTCCTACAGGGTATGTAGCAGCAACTTATGAGGACTAGTGTGGTTTCTTAGTGTAATCGCATGTTTCATTTTATCTTTAGATAAGAATCTTTTCAGTTGTACTTTTGGGCTTGTACCTCTCTATCTAGACTTGGCATGTATCAGTACCCTTTTATATTTGCTCTTTGTGGATGGCTTGTAGTCGACGTTGTTCGACAAACTTTTGTACTTACTTTGTGGCATGTTTTAGTTTATTTCTTCCATTAGATTAATTGTTGTTCTAGTATGTTGGTTTCGTTGGATTAATAAAGATAAAAATTGGCATCAGCTTAATGAAACACTAGGTGGTTAATAATTAATGATTTAACGACAAGGATGATATGACTGAACCAGATGAGATTCCTGTTTAATGTAATATAGGATTGATCACCCAGTATTTTATTGTGCGGGGTGTCACAAATGGTATCATAGCATCAGGTTCTAGTGTCCTTAGTATATGTGCGACTTTTCACGTTTGAGTGTAACGTTCTTTTCATATAGAGCCCTATTGTTTGGACTATCACTTCGATCTTCACGAGTTTGAGTTATCACGCTTCTATTATTTATATCTGGTGGGACCGAGAATGATATATGATGACATCACTCAAAATAGGATTGAGGGAAAATCGATGCCTTATCCCCGAGATACAGCTTATAAAAAATAAATTATATCAAACTTAATAAGTGGATGATTAACCCTATGATAGACCGATGATGACACAAATATATTAAGAATGCGAAAGCCTTTGTAAAGATGACGATGATACATGGTAGTGCCGACTGGAGGGATCTCTTAGAAACAGTGGCGGAGAATCTCCTCAGCCAATGGAGTATCATCACCCATATGAGGAAAAAACAGCGTCAGGGATGCGTGGAATTAGTAGCGTCGAGGTTATCAGATTAGCAGTGACAAGAAGGGGAATGCCACGAACGAAAAACTGAAGCCCTGAAGGAGTGGGAGTCGAACAAAAAAAGAACTCTCTAACAATGTCAGGATACACTACCCCACAAGCTTCAAATAAGTGATCCCAACCCCTACCGACCATCCATCGAGGAATGAATAACTCGTCGAATGAAGAAACCCAAAAAACTCTCTCCCTAACAACTTGATGAATATGAAGTTCGAGCATACAGTAGTGCTCGTACCCGATAGTGTCGCCCATCTCACAGTAAAGTAGGGAGGGTCGTGAGTTCGAGCTCCCTGGGTGCGAGTGGACATAAGTAACTCATCTAGATGTCCAGACGGGGCACCTCGGCGTCTAGGAGGCATAGATAATAAGAGAAATACCGCTTAGTGTAGGAAAAGGTGGTGTAACAGATGCCTAAACCCTAAATGAATAAGAACCTAACTCTGTACAAAAATCCAACCGAACCGCCGCATAATATAATCTACAAAAAATGGCACAACGAGTGAGTTTCACAAAAAAAATCCAAAGAAAGAGATATATTAGAAAGATATTTAAAACAATTTTCTTGGATAAATATGGAATACACACAGGGGCAAAAAAAATGGCCCATAAACTCAATAGGAAACCCCAAACATGAAATTTTTGGGGACTTACACACCGATTTAATTTTTAAAAAAACAACAACAACAAAGTATGCGTGTTATGTGTTTTATTCCCCCCAAAAATCAAACAAAACCTAGTTTCAAACTAGATTTTGATCCCAACACACAAATGAACACGTATAATACTATATTCAGTAGCAAAAATGGAGTAACATGAGCATATTCGCTTCATTCCCAATCTTGGAACCAGATATCTAATAAACAGTAAACAACTAAGTCAGAGGAAGCACACAAAATACCATGCACGAAGAAGCTCGAAGTCAGTGATGAAATGACGATGAGAAGTATGACAATGGCAGACACCAGAACTCTAACTCAACAAATGTGCGAATCTCAGAACCCCAAAATAGTTTTTCCAAACACCAAATAACCTATGGTATAGAGCAAAACAGCGAGAACACGAGCCAGAAAATGGAGGTTAAATCAGACCACGAAGTGAGATGTTCCACACTTGAGAAAATCGAAGCTTCGACTATGAACAAGAGAGAGTTTTTGAAAAATTGCACAAGCTTAACGTTCTAACAGAGAGAGAGATATGAGAATTGAAGTCGTCGACTTAGCGAGAAAACCAAGAAACCCTAATGTTTCTCGAACGTAAAAGCAGTCGCTTTAACGAAGAGCAATGTCATTTGAATGAAAATATCACGCGAAAAAGGTTCTAGCTTGAATGATATAAGGGTTTCGTTTGAGCGACATAACAAAACTTTACATAAAAGATTAAAAATATAAGGTATAGCCTAGGGAATTTTTTTTCATAAAAAGATTAATGGAAAGGCAAAACATACCTAAAACATACAAAAAAATGAAATAAATTAAGAAACGATGTGAGTTACTCGCTAACATAGAACAACTGTGCTCAAACATGGTTATGGAGTGTATGGTCGTGAACTATATGAAATGAGTCACAATATTAACACGTTGAAATGTTTAAGTAGTTCTAATTGACGGTGAAATATCATCAAACTTTATTTTAGCCATATGTGACAATTAAATTGTGAGATAAATGAACTGAACAATCAAACATGAACACAAATCTGAAAAAACAACTATTTCAACTATTTCTCTAACATAGGCTCTTTAGTGTGTGCTTTAGGTAAAAAAAACTATTTCAATTTTTAGTTAAGTCCAATTTTAGTTTCTTAAACCCTAAACATGCATTTAAGTAATTCAATCCATTAAATAATTAAAGCATGCGGTAAAAGAAACAATTTCAGGAAAAAAACCTTTCGGGTTAAACCTTTTTTTTATTATTTCACTATGAACATAGCAAAATCTGAAATGAATATACCGTAGCAAATCCACATAGACACACTCTCCTCAAGAACCGTAGCTCTCGTCTTCAACAAGGCATACCCATAAGCATCCCCAATGACCTCAGTCAATGAAATCAATGAATGAACTTTCTTCTGATAAACACGTTCAGGATCACAAACTTATAGAAATCAGTAATTTGATCTTGAATAACTCCGGATGATAAAGAACACTATGGGAATTTCGAAACTATTTGTTCTATTATGAAAGACGTCTATGTAGTGTGGTATATATTTATGAACAAACAAGAGTCCAACAAAATCAAAACAGGAAAATAAAGGCGGCAACTCGTTCGAGCAACATGCCATGACGTTCGATCGACATGCGCATGTCGTTAAAACGAGACACGCTCTCATTCGAGCGATAGTAAACACTGATTTTATATTTAAATAAATTCCTCGAATTTTGAATAATGAATTTTACTCAGAAATATTTAAAATACGTTTTCACAATTTTTTAAACATTGAACTCATCCATCATTTAATCAAAATTCTAAATCACATAAATTCTTTTTAAGTATTAACACTTGTGTTATCAAGAATAAATAATGCAACTTTACTTGATTTTTTCTTCACAGCTTTCAATTGCAAATTCTTCAATCTTGAATTGCCGTAGGCTTCAGTTAAACTTAAATTAAAACTTTTCTAGACTCAAATTATTTTTCCGGAATTAAGCCAATTACAAATAAGTTGACTCGATTAGAAATTTGTCCCTACGCCCGGTATGTTCATTCTAACTCATCCACCTCAAGTAGGACTGGCCCACACCGAACTTGGACAAAATCTCGTAAATGTCGTGGAGGCGGTCATATTTTCCTGAGAGTGAGACTGAATCATACCCAAAACGTCTCGCCTCGAAAACAAATCACACGATAAAAATCCCGGACGATATGACCTGGGGACTATACTCTCTGTGCTCCTCAAGCCAGGGGATTCACCCACATTGCGCAACCTCCGATGATAGCACTAGAGGGGTATGTATTCCGATAAATATCATTCACACTGATATCTATAGAGCACACAATTATATATATATATATATATATATATACACTCTCACACATAACCATATACATATATTAAATAAAATTCGGCTAACCCGTGACAAACACCCATAGCACTAGCCCAAATATATACCCAAGTCTATATCCCGACTTGCAATTTAATTAATCTCACATTAATTATTTTAATTCACGATTCACACTCCTAAAAATACTCGAGTCTATACCCCGGCTCTTAATTCAATTAATTTCACATTAATTTATTTAATAAACGTAGTATCACTCAATTATAATACCCGGACACATTCACTTGGCCCGTAATGAAATACTATGCAATTATTATATAAAATTTCCTTAATGAGATTCACACCCTCATATAGTTTTAACATCCTTAATATCATCGTCCCGAGATCCTAGGTACTATGTCATATATTAATTTCCGCATCTAAATCTTCCTTAAAGATAATATAACAAAAATAATCAGATCTACCAGAAATCCAGGATCATCGATCGATCAGTGCCCCTGGTCGATCGATCGATCGATCAGTTCTTCTTCTCCACGACTTTCAGTCAACCATTGTTAAACCTCCAAGTTATATTTCTCCAAATCAAGATTTAATCTGACAATACCCAATAGACAATCCCTCTCTTAATTAGGTTTAATTCATGAGTTGATCCTTTAAATGACATGAATTTACAATAACGGTTATCAAATACTAAATTAAGTTATTCACGGTTTTCCCCCGATATTACATATACATTCAATTCTCTAATCTAAATTAATCATCAATAACTACTAGGATTGTAATATCATTCAATTTCTATCAAAACTAAGTCAGATTATATAATCATTTGCACCTCAAATTAACACAACATGTCTGAATCCTCAAAACCCATGTATACACGTTAACCCACTCCCAAAAATATATTTCAATTACACCTACCATGATATGAATGAAAATACTTCAATTAAATTGAAAGCAAGTTTGACTACTTTCCTAGATAAAAACGGAGGGTATGATTTCCTTTCTTGTTGATGAAGATTTGCCAAAGAGCACATCAATATCTTCTTGGTTTGGCCCCCAAAAGCTCACCCAATTTCTCCTTCTTTTCTCCTCTACAAAGCTAGGGGTTTCTTATTGAGTTTTATCTACCACAAACTCTCTTATGTAGGTTTTATATCATTAATCCCGGAATTAATCTTATGGGCCAATTAAAATAGCCCAAACACCCCTCTGTGAGCCTGGTTATGCCTAAAAGTTCCCCGAGACCCAATTACTATCCCCGGGTACTCTTTATCGACTATCTCGACCTATTCGAAATCAACCATGCACTCAGAATTGTCATCCGAGTCACTTTACTAAAATTCTCCAATCTCGACCTCAAATTACGACACATGAAATTTTAAAATTAACCCGAATTAAATAAATCTTAATTCTCCAATTTAATTAAATCCTCCAGATTAATTAAATGATTTATCACCAAATGAATTAAATTCTGTATCCTCAAAATTACGGGGTGTTACATACTCCCCCCCTACAAATAAATTTCGTCCTCAAAATTAAGGTGAGTCTAGTACTTTAAAGCTCGAATACTTCTATACTCACACTCCCCCAAGATCGCTTCAAATATCTGTACCCCCTTCTAATCGCAAAGTATATCTAAATTAAATTATTTACCCAAAGCACCCATACACCCTATACTCATGCTTAACTGCACAGATGTTACCCTACTATACCAGCCTTAAACTGTAATATAACTTCCAACTCATATTTATAATTACATATATGTATAACAACTGAGGTACGAAACCTATGTCCTAATGACCAAACATCTCCTCACTTCCAACGTTCCGAAAAGTTTCATGCGTGGGATGTCTCACAAAGCGAAATCAAAACAAGGAACCCCCCGATACACTACTACCTAACATTGTCAGCTGTTGATCTTTGTTAGGCCCTCAGTCCATAACACGCACCCCAAATTCCCGTCTCTTGACATAAAAGTATAATTGTCCACTTTCATGTTACAAAAGACATCATACAATCCGACGCCCCTTACTAACACTAGTGTCTTAGCGCAAAAAAAAATCATGAGCTATATCTCCCCACTCGATAATAAATATATTCACCCTGAATCCCATCACTAACCATCCTTACTCCCCCGGATCAAATGTAATAATACAAACATTTCTCACAAGTCAATTATACAGCACACGATAACATATATACACGTATATATAGACTAGACCCTCTCTTTAGGTGATATGTAGCACAAGTAAATAATACCTCGGAATAGTGAATATAAAGTCTCACCACAGTATATACCATAGCCCAAACATCCCAGCATAATTATCAATAACGTCTTGTACTTAACATACTTATCTCAAGCGTAGCTACACACTCTCGGTGTGGCTATATCATACAGGTATTCTTGAGTACCCAATAATTCCCAAACTAAATTCTTCTCGATACTGCCCCACCCATTAACTTGTGGTGCAAAAGTTTTCTCAGTGCTTCATTCGCAGCACTATCCGAGTCCACTGGCCATATATCATAATCGCTCCCAGCTTAAAAATTTTCTTCTACACATTCAATAAATTGACATTTGAAACCGATGCACTAGCATCCAACAACGTCTAATTATTTCCAAGTTTATTAAGGTTCATGCATGTAATATCCCACAACAAAGCTCAAAAGAACTTTCCTTAATGCACTATTCCATAGCATTGTGGATCATTGAAGTCCATGGGTCCCAAGCACATAACTAAGACATCACAAATTTTTTTTCCCGTCACATAAATCAAATCATCCATGCCAATGTCTGTCAAGGCATCACACGATACGATGCTCTCACTATCACTAAGTTTTCAGAACATAAACGACAATGAGCTAAAAACTCTTCGTACAACGGTGAACCCAATATACCACGAATCACATTAGTAAAACTGCCTACGCACCGAGATCCAATGTAACTACACAACTGTACTCTCTAAAGTCTACTTCATAAAAATATCATCACGAGCTCGATCATTTTTCAAGTGAGAAATCGCAAAAATCTACATCCTGTGCTGGAATAACGAACGCGATAGTCTTGCTATAACCGCCCACCATCTCTTTACATCCCGTACCCAATATAACACCATAACTTTAATATAACCTCTAAAAAATATATCCTCTCAGAGTTCACACATTCTCCTCTTTTGACCATATACGCCTAAATTTTGAGGGAAAAATTCCCTTGTAATGGGGGGAGTACGTAATACCCCTTATTTATGAGTAATTATTTTTTATAATAAATTGCCTTGTGGGCTAATTATATAAAATAAAGGACGTTTAAGTAAATATTACTTTAACTGATTTAAGAGATAATATTTACTGAGTTTTTCATATTTACTATTAAGCTAATGTAAATAGTATAACATTAAGTTTTGTTGCGTCGTTGTGCTTTAAGCAACGATTATGATTTATATTCCAATCGGGTTATTACTAAAGAGTTAATATTTAGTTGGAACATGAAATAATGAACGATATCCTCGATGCCAGTTTAGAGGGCATAGTTAGTTCGAAAATGGTTGAGATAGTCAAAATAAGTACCACTTGTGTTTTTTTGGTTACGGGGTACTTTTGACTAGTTATAACTTAATTATGATGTTATGAGTCATTTTAAGTACGTAGTAGCATTTAATATTGGACTTATTGTATTTTGGTTGCTTTGGATATTTTAGTCTTGCAAGAGCATTTATATCTCGTTTGTATATTTCTAAACCTAGAGAGTTAGAAAGATATATATATATATATATATATATATATATATAGAGAGAGAGAGAGAGAGAGAGAGAGAGAGAGAGAGAGAGAGAGCTTGGGAGAAAGAGGAGAGAAAGAGGAGATTTGCTATTTTGGGCTTGGAATAGTTACAATGAGAAGATAATCCGAGGCTACAATCTTGAGGCAAGTTTTTAACTTGAATAAATGTATGATTGAGTGTGAATAATTTGTATACGTAGTTAGTGTTCTTGAGTTTCAGCCATTTATGGATTTTGATGATTCTGTTGTTTAAATCTAAAGGTTTAGGATATAGACTTGATTCAATGGATTGTAGTAGTTAAATGTCTTATGGAAGGGTTTATAGGTGACGTTCGTTGATGGTATTTGGTTTTTAATGGAAGAAAATAGGTCTTGGGGATTTAGGGTTTATATCAATCTCGTAGCCATAACTGGGAAATCCGACCAGGGAAAATCAATTCGCCCTCCCTGGTGAATCGATTCGCTAAAAATGGTGGTTGCAGGTCTGTGGAATCGAATCGATTCGGGTTTAGGTCGAATCGATTCGGGCTGAGACAGATGGTTGGTTTTCTCAGCCGAATTGATTCTCTCTTTATGCAAATCAATTCGCTTTCAGGGGAAAATCTATTCGGCCCTAGGCGAATCGATTCAAAATCCTCATGTTCTATGGAATTTTTCCAACTTAATTTCTATTCCTTTTCTTTTAGGTTTGAGTCTTATTAACCATCTAATATGATGTAATAAAGAGTATTAGTGTCTTATATTAAGGGGATTATTACCCTAGATTAGTAAGGGGGTATTCGGGCTTATCTTGGGGACTATTTAGTAGAACTTAATGTCTCATTTCATCTAGTGAGCGAGTCTAGGACTAGGTGTGAGTTGCGTGGTATTGTTTTGGACTTTGGGGGGCTAGTATGAAAGTAATTATACTTCATATCCTATATTGTTAAGCACATATGGTTTCGTAATTAAAAAGTGGATGTTTCAATTGGTATATCTTGTGAATATGGCATACATATACATACCTCTCTACATGCTATTATAAGGGAAGTTACGCGAATGAGGTAAATCCCCTGGCTAGTGATGCAGGGAGAATATAGTCCTCGGGCTATAGGACCAGTAGTTGCATTATATGATTGTTTTATTCAAAGTGAGGCAATTCCGAGTATGGTTATGACTCATTGTCGAAGGTATATGGCCGCTTCCCATGCGTTGGGATTTAGGGTGCCCAGGTGGTCTTGATTATAGGCCTGGAAGATGATAGCATTTAGGGGCACATCCAGTGGGGTGACTCCCCGAAGGGTGGTCTTAGACCAGTTATATTATGATTGTAATTGTTATCACGGTTATGGCATTTCATATGTATGAGTGAATGAATCTGTAAATTGACTTATGATATATGACCCCCAATGTTAAATTGACTTGTGAAGACATATTTTATGAATTTTCAAATTAAGCATGTTAAATGGAATTTGGTTATTCCTCTTAATTAGATGGGTATTTTAAGTTAAAATGAAAGGGTATGGAACAAGGACGCTCACTTAGAGGAGAGGGGAGGATGATTCTTATAATGAAGAGCGAGCTTATTGTCATACCCCGCCTAATTAAACCTTGGGTGATCAAGCCTTATTTTAATATAAACAGGTTTCTTAAATGGTTCATTCTTAGCATCACTGTCGATCGTCATTTAAATTTACTAACCACCTAAATGAAATTAAACGGGTGCCAAATTTTATCCTTCTTAAACAAAACATTCACCATACAACCACATTACAAATACTAGATATAAATAAGCAGTTTGTAAAATATCTGAAAACAGGTAAAGTCTTGCCGAAAACCACGGCCCAAAGGACAACTACAAATCCATAACTAGAATAAAATGATATAGTAAAGGTGGGACAACATGTCCCAACTAAGAATAGTAAAACTGAGACCCTGCACTAGAACTGAAAAAGAGGAAGCGTCTAAACAATCCCTGCAACATCCACACTTGCTGCAGCTCCCAAATCACTGAAATGAAATCATGCTGGGTGTCCCTGTGGATGGGCACCTAAAAGGTTTTTAAAAAAATTTACATAGCAAGAGTTAGTACTCAAAACATTTGAAAATATTTTGCAAGCAGTTATCACTATTAAGTTATTGATTACACATATTAAGGTTTTGCACACTCCCTTGATCTTCCTCACCTCTCTTGCGTAGTACGTAACTATCGATAATACTTAGTCCACCTAGTTACACTACCCATAACCGTATTAAACTCATTTACTGTCCGTTGTCCTTATTCTTGTAATAATTTCATCACGCTATAAATTATTACTAAGACATTTACATTTCATTTCATTAGCTACTATTTTAAATTAATAGATAGTGCACAAAGAATACATTTTATCACGTAACAATGTATTTAATCTTAGTTACCACTAACATATCCTTTTATTACACATAAAGGACTCTTGGTTCGGAATAATGCGTAGAACCCAAGTGAAAGTTGGTTCGGAATAATCCATCGACCCCAACTATCTAAAAATACAAATATATACACATATTCTGGTTCGGGACTCTTTCATCGCGACACCAGTTACAAGTTTGGTTCGGCATTTATCATCGACCCCAAATATATAATAGTTTTATGTTAGTTCGGAATGTCACATCGACCCTAACATAATTAATTTAGGTAATATCCTCTTAACCTAAACTTTTTATATAATTTATTAGGTACACACCCGACCCAACAAATCATACCCGTACGTAATATATTTTACTTATATTCACCGTACTTATAAATTACAATATTTTTCATCATTGTATTTATTCGAGTATACACGCAACTCTAAGGGCCCTAGTTACCCCTCTCTTAAATCAGTAGCTAAGTTAATATTTAACCTACTGGTATTTCCTTTCTGAAATTTAAATCTCATTCTCTCCGAAATTTAATTCTCACAGTCGCAACATATGGCTAAATTGCTCGTTCTTCCGTCAGTCTCTTTCTCCAAAATTCCCACTCAATCATATGTGAAGAAATCTAATGATACACCTACTGGTAATTTTAAAGTCCCCTCATAGGTAAAATATCATTTCTAAGGTTCCCATTAAGTGACGGTAATTAAAAGAAATATTCGCAAATTTCTCTAAAGTCCAGCCAGGGTCGATCGATCGAAGGGTATGGTCGATCGATCGACATTCAAGGGTCGATCGATCGATCAAGCAGTGACAGACCCAGTTCATCTTCTTCCTACGGGTTTCACCATTTTTATTTCTCTAACTTTCATGATAGTCCACCATATTCACAACCAACAATTTCTAATCATTCCTACATGTTCTGGGATGATTACTAACGATTTAAAACAACCAAATCATTATAAATATGGGCCAAATTAACTAAAAATCTCACTAATCTTCAAGAACCCTAAACATGCATTCTTTAAATCTTCCATCCAATTTCCAAATTTTCTCACGAATTTTTCATCTAGATTTCTATGATATAAACATGCTTGGTAATCCAAAAACGTTCTTTATTCAGATCCTACTCAATCATGGATCATAATCAATTGTTTGTTCCCAAGAATATCATAAAAATCATGTTCTTCCTAAAGCTTAACTATGGGTATTATAACTCAAATATTTTGTAAATAACCACTTTCCTTATGATTTGTAGGGTCTGATTTCGTGGTTGTTGATGATGGTTGATGATATTGATACTTCAATCCTCCTTCCCAACAATCTTTGTGGTGAAATTTCCTTAGGATGATCCCTCCTTCCTTCTTTTGCCTTAGGAATTTGCCTCTCTCTCTCTCTTATCTAATGGCTATGGTGTATCTCTATTTGACTAACCCTAGCCACCACTCTTATAATCTAATCTAGGGTTTCAAAATTCGTAGGTCATCTTTCCCATTATTGTAAAGAGACCAAAATGCCCCCGAATGGTCCCGGTTTAGCCCGAAATTGACCCGGCACTCAACTAGTACCCCCGGGTATACTATTTTGACTATTTCGACCCTTTCGGAATCAACCGTGGATTCTAAATTATCATTTGAGTCTCTTAAATATTTTTCTACTCTCATCCTTAATTTTTGTCCTACGCGCGATACTCGGTTGAGATAACTCCGGTACGTCCATATAGTCACTAGATCGTACCTATAAACATTAAAACTTTACTATTCACATTTAGTAATTTTTTTACTCGTCATATTCATCTTTATTAACATAATATTTCATTAAATTACTCATCTCACGTAATTTAAATAAATTGTAATTAATCACATAAATTACTCTACTCACGTGATCACTTTAAATTACTCTACTCACGTAATTTAAACGAACGTGGTAATAAATCACATAAATTACTCTACTCACGTAATCACATTAAATTACTCTACTCACATAATTTAAACAAACGTATTATCCTAATTAAGCAGAATTATGGGGTGTTACACTTATCCTATTTACGATGTTAGTATTCATAACTGTTATGCATTTTATTCACACATATGTCATATCAAACTGGGCCCTGACCCGTTTATATTTTCCTTCTTATGTGGTTGTTATTTATACTCAGGTGGGCCGCCACAAGGGCGTACGCTTTGATCTTTCCTTCCCCGTGTCAGGGAGCTACATCATTTTGCAGATGTTGTAGTATTTTTTGTAGTAGACGCATCATTTTCTTCTGATACTCTAGCTATGATCCGTTTGTATATTCGGGCATGTTGCCCCAGTTATTATTCATATTTATTAGAATAACTTGATGTAACCATTTGTATTAGTCTATTAACCGATAGCTTATTCGGTTATGTCTTGTAGAATTATTATTAAACTATTGCATGTCTTTATATATATCCACCTCCTGTTGTAATTTGGATTGTCAAAATTGTTTTTATCAAACTTGCAAAATTATGACATTTGTTTTCAAAAATACTTGGTGGTTGCCTCGTATTATTATTATACAACAGTGATGGTAAGAATGAACCATTTATGATTCCTATTTTTATTGGAGTAGCGGGCTGGCCACCTCTTATTTTAATAAGCGGGGTTTCACAGATGGTATCAGAGCATCAGGTTCTAGTGTCATTAGGATCTAGACTTATCACGTTCTACCATAACGTTATTTGATATAGAGCCCTATTACTAGGACTGTTTTGTTTGTGCGTGTTTGCGATCTTCTGCAAGGATAAATTATTTTAGTTGTATTCTGATTCAGTTGCTGTTTATATCGTATATCGCCTAGATGAGGTCGCCCGGTAAGGGTAAACCAAGTTGTAGAGGACGTAGAGCCCCCACCACCGCAGGGAACGATAAATGCGATAGAGGTGGCTAATATTGTTGCCCAGGCAGTCAATGCTACAATGACCGCTATGGCACAATAGCTTCCACAACCACAACAATCGACCGCACCTGTGGTTACGGGACCCTCCACATGGGAAAGAGTTAGAGAATCATTCCTGAAAGGTCACCCTTCAGAATTTCAGGGTGGCACTGATGTGATTGTGGAAAATCAATAGAAGAAAGATATTCAATGCCATCTTCGAATGGAAGAATGCAACGGGGAGCGAAAATAGATTTTATCCAATTTTAAGTTCGTGGGAGAATCTCTACAATGGTGGGAGTCGGTGACAACTCTGGAACAAATGGATATCATGACTATCTCAGAATTTTGGGTTCTGTTTGATCGAAAGTATTTTCCTCTAGAAATCTAGAAGGAGATGAGGAGGAATCTTCAAGATGTTATTTAAGGGGAGCGATCAGTGGTGGAATATGAAGAGGAATTTACTCGTTTAGCAAACTTTATTCCAGTTGAAGTAATTCCAGACGAGAGGATGATTTCAAAATTTATCGAGGGTTTGAGTTGGAGGATAAAACATCACTTGTGTGGAAACCCAGCTTTGCAAACCTTTGGAGATGTGATGAATGCAACTTTACTCCATTTACTGGACCACCGCCTTCACTTGAAGCGGAGTAAGAAGATTGGAGATTCTGGTCAATATAGTAAACAAGGAGGAAATGGTGTCGGTGGAGCAATACCGCCACCACAACCATTCGGGAAAAGCGGAAAGAGCGGGACCCCCAGCAAGGGGACTCGTCTAAGAAATAACGCTTTGGGGGTTTTAACTTTGGCGGAGGTGGTTTTAGGTATGGTAAGGGTTCTCAACAGCAACAGTTAGGCCAACAGGGCCAACCAGGCAAAGGGAACAATGGAGGTCGAGGCCATCAAGGCCAAGGTGTGGGGCAGTTTTGGAACAACAATTCGGGCAGACATCTGAAAATTTTTGCAAGCTGTTGTTTTCAGTATGGTGAATAGGGTCACATGAGGAGAGCTTGTCCACAGTTGAAAAGGGGACAGTTGTCTAGAGGTTCTCAGAATCCGCAGGCACATCCACAACCTCCGACACCTTTTCTAGCCGTCCCTCTACAATAGGGACAACTTCAGTATGGGCGTATGTATATTGTTCAGGATGCTTTCTTTCCTACAGCACCGCCTGCACCGCCAGCTATTAAGGGTAAGTTTCCTATTCATGGATATGTGGGTCAAGTGTTATTCGACACGGGCTAAATGCAATAATTTATCGCTAGGCACTTTGCCCATTCGACGGGGTTGTTTAGGTCTGCCGAAAGTACTTTTACTAGTGTGGAATCTTGTATGGGTTATGGTTCACTTATACTTTTTATTTGTAAAGGGGTCGAAATAGACCTTGGTAGATTGAGCTTTGAGGCCGATTTTCTCGTCCTGGACATGGTCGTGTATGATGTTATTTTGTGTATGGACTGGTTAATAAATTACCGAGCCATGTTAAATTATTACGAGAGGAGTATAGTCTTTGCCATTCAGGGGAAGGAAATGTTTTTGGTAGATATGCCTCTTCCAGAGGGAGGTTCGAGCACACACACTTGTATTGTATTGAGGAAGAGACTTTAGGAGAAATGGTTGTTTCCCTACACTCAATTCCTGCTGTTAGAGAATTTAAATATGTCTTTTAGGAAATCCCGGACTTAGCTCCAAGTCGTGAAATTGAGTTCATAATTGATTTAGCGTCAGGGACTCGGTTGATTGCGCGAGCTCCATATCGTATGGCTCCTTTTAAAATGAGGCAGTTAAGGGATCAAATTTAGCAACTACAGGGACAAGGGTTCATTCGGCGTAGCACGTCTCCATCGGGTGCTCCTGTGTTATTCGTGAGGAAGAGAGATGGTTCCCTCGGGTTATGCATAAATTATCGTGAATTGAATAAGGTAACCATCAAGAATAAATACCCGTTACCTTAAATCGACCATTTATTTGATAAATTAAGGAGATCATCATACTTCTCTAAAATAGATTTGAGGACTGGGTACCATCAGCTACGAATTCGAGAGCAGGACATGTTGAAAATCGCATTCTTGACCAGGTATGGGTCTTATGAGTTTTTAGTTATGCCTTTTGGGATAACCAATGCTCCTTCCGTATTTATGGACCTAATGAATCGAGTATTTCTGGACTTCCTAGACCAATTTTCCATAGTGCTCATTGAGGACATTTTAGTCTATTCTTGGACTAGGCTGATCATGCCGAACACCTGCGATTGGTCCCGCAGACACTACGGGATCATCAACTTTATTCTAACTTTGAGAAATGTGGTTTCTGGTTACATAAATTGCAATTTTTGGGGCATATTATGAATACTGAGGGTATTTCCATAGACCCAAGAAAGGTTGTCGAAGTGAGGAAATGGGGTCATCCCACTACGCCAACTAAGATCCGTAGTTTTCTGGGTTTGGCAGGTTATTATCGTCGTTTCATTAAGGGTTTTTCTAAAATTTCTGGCCCTTTAACGAACTTGACCCGGGAGGGAGTGCGATTTGTTTGGGGTGATTCCGGTCAGCTAGCTTTTGATGAGATAAAGGACAAGTTGACCACTGCTCTGGTACTAGAATTCCCAAGATCGGGAGTAGACTATTTGGTATTGACAGACGCATCTCTACAAGGATTGGGGGGTGTTATAATAGGAATATAGAGCCATTGCATTTGCGTCTCGCAAGCTTAAGCCCCACGAGAAGAATTATCCTATGCATGATTTGGAGCTAGCCGCGGTAGTGTTTGCCTTAAAGATATGGAGGAATTACCTCCTGGGTGAGAGACTTAGTCTTTTTACGGACCACAAGTCATTATAATATTTGTTCTCGCAGAAAAATCTGAATATGCAGCAATGTCGGTGCTTGGAGTTCGTAAAGGAATATCAATTCGATATTCACAACCACCCAGGTAAGGCAAATGTAGTAGTTGACACGCTAAGTCATAAACCCGTGGGGAAACTAGCGGAAGTGTGGAAATCCAAGTGGAAAGAACTTAGCCAGGATGATGTTGTAGTAAGAGCGTGCATGTCGGCGTTGACCATTACGCATGCTATTGTGATGTGAGTCATAAAAGCTCAAGGAGGAGATAAAGATTGTCAAGACCGGGTACACCAATTATTGACCGAGGGAGAGGAGTCCTACTCTATTAGTTCAGAGGGTGGGTTATGTTTCCACGAAAGACTTATAGTCCTGGACGAGGGAGACTTGAGAAATTCTGTCATGACGGAATCCCATGGTTTAAGATTTGCAGTACACCCAAGTGGAGACAAAATGTACCTAGATATGCACCGTCAATATTGGTAGGCGGGAATAAAAAGGGACATTTCTGAATTTGTTTCCCAATGCGCCAGTTGTCAATTGCTGAAGGTGGACCACCAGCAACCCACTGGATTTTTTCGACTGTTAGAAATACCGGTGTGGAAGTGGGAGAGTATCTCAATTGATTTTATCACTGGATTGCCGACATCGCAAAAAGTTCATGATTCTATTTGGGTTATCGTCGATCATTTGACCAAATCGGCACACTTCCTACCTGTACAGACGGATTCCAATACCAAACGTTATGCCCGACTATTTATTGAAGAAATTATGAAACTCCATGGGGTGCCTATCAATATAGTGTCAGGTCGAGACAAGATTTTTGTATGCCATTTTTAGCAAAGTTTTTAAGAGGCGATAGGGACTAAATTACGGTTGAGTACATCATACCATCCCCAAACTGATGGGAAAACGGAGAGAGTCAATCAAATGTTGGAGGATATGCTTCGAATGTGCGTACTTGACTTTAAAGGAGGATGGAATCAATACATTTCGTTGGTCAAATTTTCATATAATAATTCGTACCAATTAACGATAGGTATGGCACCGTATGAGGCATCGTATGGACAACCGTGTCGATCACTTTCTTCTTGGTTGGAAGTAGGAGACAAAAATCTCCTTGGACCTAAAATGATCCGAGATACCTCCTCGAAGATTGAGTTTATCCGAAATTGCATACGAATTACACAACATCGCCAGATGAGCAATCCTAATGCGAATCAGAGGCATGTGGAATTAGAAGTGGGGGATCAAGTTTTACTGAGGGTATCCCCGATGAAGGGTATAATGCGATTCGGTAAGAAAGGCAAACTTGCACTGCGCTATGCAGGACCTTTTCTAGTTATTGCAGAGGTAGGCCCCATAGCATATCAACTTGCTTTGTGGGAACGCCTACAGCAAATTTAGGACGTGTTCCATGTTTCATCTTTGAAGAAGTATAAAAGATGCGAGGGACCTCATTGGCACGTTCCATTGGATTGAAAGCGGTGCCCTTGGTCCAAGTCCAGTGGGGACACCACAATGCCAAAAACTCAACTTGGGAATGAGAGGACGATATTCCAGGGAAGTACCCACACCTCTTTTTACCAGGTACGCCTAAATTTTGAGGGCAAAATTCCCCTGTAGGGGGGGAGTATGTAATGCCCCTTATTTATGAGTAGTTATTTTTATACTAAATTGCCTTGTGGGCTAATTATATAAAATAAAGGAAGTTGATTTATATATTACTTTAAGTGATTTAAGAGATAATATTTACTGAATTTTGCATATTTACTCTTAAGCGAATGTAAATAGTATAACATTATGTTTTGTTGCATCGTTGTTCTTTACGCGACGATTATGATTTCTTTTCCAATCGGGTTATTATTAAAGAGTTAATATGATGTTGGAATATGAAATAATGAACGATATCCCGGATGCCAGTTTAGAGGGCACGGTTAGTCCGAAAATGGTTAAGATAGTCAAATATGTACCAAATGTGTTTTTAGGTTACGTGGTACTTTTGACTAGTTATACTTAATTATGATGTTACGAGTCATTTTAAGTATGTAGTAGCATTTAATGTTGGACTTAATGTATTTTGTATGCTTTGGGTATTTTAGTCTTTCAAGAGAATTTATATCTCATTTGTATATTTCTAAACCTAGAGAGAGAGAGAGAGAGAGAGAGAGAGAGAGAGAGGAGGGAAATGGGAGATTTGCTATTTTGGGCTTGGAATCATTGCAATGAGAAGATAATTCGAGGCGACAATCTTGAGGCAAGTTTCTAACATGCATAAATGTATGATTTAGTGTGAATAATTTGTATATGTAGTTAGTGTTCTTGAGTTTAAACCATTTATGGATTTTGATAATTTTGTGGTTTAAATCTAAAGGTTTAGGATCTAAACTTGATTGAATGGATTATAGTAGTTAAATGTCTTGGGTAAGGGTTTGTAGGTGATTTTGTTAGATGGTATTAGGTTTTTAATGGAAGAAAATAGGTTTTGGAGATTTAAGGTGTATATAAATCCCGTAGCCATAACTGGGCAATCCGGCCAGGGCGAATCGATTCACCCTCCTCAGCGAATCGATTTGCTAAAAATGGTGGCTACATGCCGAATCGATTTGGGATGAGACAGAGGGTTGGTTTTATCATCCCAATCGATTCTCTTTTTGAGCGAATCGATTCGCTTTCAGGGGAGAATCGATTAGGCCCTAGGCGAATCGATTCGAAATCCTATTATTTTATAGAGTTTTTCCAACTTGGTTTCTATTCCTTTTCTTTTAGGTGTGAGGATTAGGAACCTTCTAATATGATATAATAAAGAGTATTAGGGTCTTACATTAAGGGGGCTAATACCCTAGGTTAATAAGGGGGTGTTCAGGCTTATCTCGGGGACTATTTAGTAGAACTTAATGTCTCATTTCATCTAGTAAGCAAGTCTAGGATTAGGGGAGAGTTGGGTAGTATCATTTTGGACCTTCGGGGTCTAGAATGAGGGTAATTATACTTCGTAGCCTATATTGTTAAGCATATATGGTTTCGTAATTAAAAAGTGGATGTTTTAATTGGTATATCTTGTAAATATGGCATACATTTACATACCTCTCTAAATGCTATCATAAGGAAAGTTACGCGAATGAGGTAAATCCCCAGGCTAGTGATGCAGGGAGAATATAGTCCTCGGGCCATAGGACCGATGGTTTCATTGTATGATTATTTTATTCGAAGTGAGGTAATTCCGAGTATGGTTATGACTCATTGTGAAAGGTATATGGCTACTTCCCATTCTTTGCGATTTAGGGTGCCCAGGTGGTCTTGATTGTAGGCCCTGGAAGATGATAGCATTTAGGAGCACATCCACTGGGATGACTCCCGTAAGGATGGTCTTAGAACCGTTATATTATGACTTTAATTGTTCTCACGGTTATGGAATTTCATATGAATGAGTGAATGAATATGTAAATAAACTTATGACCCCCAATGATAAATTGACTTGTGAAGACATATTTTATGAATTTGCAAATTAAGCATGTTAAATGGAATTAGGTTATTCCTCTTAATTAGATGGGTATTTTAACTTAAAATTAAAGGGTATGCCGCTAGGATGTGCACTTAGATGAGAGAGGGGGATAATTCTTATAATGAAGAGAGAACTTATCCTGTTTATGATGTTAGTATTCATAACTGTTATGCATTTTATTCACACGTATATCATATTAAACCGGGCCATGATCCATTTATATTTTCCTTCTTGTGTGGTTCTTATTTATGCTCAGGTGCTCCACCGCAAGGGCGCCCTCTTTGATCTTTCCTTCCCCGTGTCAAGGCGCTACAACATTTTGCGGATGTTGTATAATTTTTTGTGTAGACACATCATTTTCTTCTGATACTCTAGCTATGATCCGTCTATATATTCAGGCATGTTTCGCCAGTTATTATACATATTTACTAGAATACTTCATGTAACTTTTTGTATTAGTCTGTTAGCCGACAGCTTATTCGGCTGTGTCTTGTAGAATTGTTATTAAACTATTGCATGTTTTTATATATATCCACCTCCTGTTATAATTTGGATTGTCGAAATTGTTTTTATCAAACTTGCAAAATTATGACATCTGTTTTCAAAAATACTTGGTGGTTGTCTCGTACTATTATTATACCACAATAATGGTAAGAATGGATCATTTATGATTCCTATTTTTATTGGAGTAGCGGGATGGCCACCTATTATTTTAATAAGCAGGTTATCACAATTAAATCCTCCAAATTAATTAAATCCTTTATCACCAAATTAATTTAATTTTGTATCCTCAGAATTACAGGGTGTTACACATATACATCGCTTGGATAAAGTGACCTACGCCCACGAGGTAAAGGGAGGGTATAGTTTATTATTCAGGGAGTGATGGTAGTCTCATAATATCTACATAGACTTTTGTCTGACCCTGCTTTGGCTAAATATAACAACCTTACAGTACAAATTGTACAATCTTTGCCAAACAAATGAGGGAGTGGTTACTTGAATGATGCACATGGTAGCCTCTTGCACAACTAGCATTTAACATGTTTCATATTTCCTTAGTTAGTGGTTCTCCTTAATAGGGAACGAGTCTTACTTTGAATCAAGAGTCGGATGATGTGGTCTTCTTTGTGGTCATCCAATGGATATTGGAGGGGTGTTCAATGGAACATATAATTGAACTACAATTCCTATCACCAATCGAAATTTTCTTTATTTATATTTATACATGATGATCATTCAGTAAATGTTTTGTATCTGGTATTTATGATATTTTAGAAATAACAAATTATTTAAGCATACTTAAAAATATAAATACACACACACACACACATATATATATATATATATATACACACACAGAGAGAGAAGAAGGTTCACCAACATCATGATGTATATACATCACACCTAATTCTAGGCCCTAAGAAATCTTTTCTCCAAATTTTTTATTTCTATTGAAATTAACCGTCCAATAAACCCATGTTCAAAAAATTAGGCTAAAATACATTATTTTAGCTATTTTTAAAAAATTCACAAAGAACTATTGATGCAGGCCCTTATAAATAAGCTATTTTGAGCAATTTTCATGGATTTTTTTACAAATAGCAACAAAATGTATTTTAACCTAATTTTTAGAATATGTGTTTATTGGAAGGTTAATTTCAATAGAAAAATAAAAAAAATGGATTTTTTTCTTAGGGCCAACAACTAGGTGTGATGTATAGAGCATGATGTAGGTGAGAATTCTTCGCTCTCTCTCTCTCTATATATACACACAAAATATACGTACATATAAATACATATTTGGAAAAATATTCGCTCCAATATGAATATACATATAATATTCTTCCAATTTTTTTTATAATTTATTTAAATGAAACATATTTGTTGTATAATTATTGGATAAGGTACCTTTATATGATAATTGTGTATTTATTGATGTCGATGGTTATGACTAATTGCTATTTTAAAAATTCTCTTTTATATATCCTAACATAACCAACATCATTGAATCAATCTCTAAAAGTAAAACAAAAATTCATTTGTATTAATTAATAATTTTTATCTAATGTCTTTTTATATAGTGATTTTGGTATCGTTTGACATTATATAAGGTACTTATTACAAGTTACAGATTTTGTTTATCACAATGTGCATTGAAATTTAAAAGGACAACTACACCATTCGAATGACAACAACGAAATATTATTGTGTTTTGGTCGTTAGTAGTGGGTGTAATCATGATTTACCAAAGTGATTGGAGTTTGGATACACCTTTGTTCCGACATATGAATTGGGATGATCATCGAGCCAAGTTTGTATACGATATTTATGGTATAAGAGATAAAGACTGCCACAAAATAGTAAGGATGAATGTAGGCTATTTACAATGTTTTTACACTCGATTATGTATCTACATGTTAAAACATAACTGGTATGTATCAATATACTTTTATTTCAAGTGTCCTTATGAATTCCATAAGTTGGACATTATTTAATTAATTAAATGAATATATTCTTTGGCACAAATAAATAAGTCAAGTGTTATTTCAAAAGGGTGTTTTTTCAAATGAAATCAATGTATAAAAAGTATATTGTAAGAAGTTAAAAAAGATAAGTGATGTAAAGTTGTGAGATCAATTTATAGATCTAAGCTAACATAAATGTCTTCGGTCATTTAATTTGATTATCTTATGAAGTATTGATTTTGATCGAAGATCAAAAAGTACTTGTTTGTATAAGAAGTACGATGGAAACATGGTGATATATTTAAATATAATTTATGGATAATATTTTCCTAATGGGGAATGAGCTGGTAGTATCGTCTTACATAACAATGTGGTTGCCTAGTTATTTTTATATATAGAGCTTAGGAAAAGCCACACACTTATTTATCGTCAAGCCTTTGGTTGATCGAATATAAAGGATGTTAAGCTTATCACAAATGGATTATAATAGTGTTATATACACAAGATTAACATCGAGATTCCATGGAAAAAGTTTTTTTTCAAGTATGGAATCATTTTATCTGTAAATTAATGTAAACACTTTATTAAATAGAGGATACGAGAAGTATACCAAATGCTTCAGTTGTGGGTAGCCTCAACCATGATATATTGTGATTGAGAACAAAATTTTCTATGTCTTCAACATGGTCAGCATATTTCAGTTTGGCAGTCTTATATAATTAACGTATATAAAGTTTAGTGTTTCGGACATACAAGGATTCTAAGTTTTCTACCTCGGAATGTGTGTTCACCCAAGGATAATAAACTATAAGTAAGAGTAAAGTGATGAAATCTTGGATCTCGACTCTACCAAGGAGGCCCAAGTTATTGCCACTTTCGAGGCAACTTAAAAGGATATATGGTCAGTTACTTCTTAAGTAACATTAAGAACCCCTATTTTATCATATATTATTTGACCATAATAATATGCCGAAGATATGGCTTGTCAAACAATTTAAATCATTCTTGACATCAAACAATAAATAATTAATACTAATCAATATAAAAATGTCATCCATGCATGCGATAAGTACAATAATAAATAAACTCTCATGAGATAAAATCTCAAATGAATAATAAATAGTCTAAAAAGGTCTCAAATACTAAATTAAAGGAAATAACTAGAACTCAAAGACTATAAAATCTCTAGAATGAAAATAATTTAACTAGTTGAAATATATAACCATATATGCTTAAATCAACTGAAATTAGAACTCCAATGACTGAATCGCGTCATCCCTGTTGATCGTATCTTATAATGCCTAGAAACCTATTTTATATAGAATGGTTTACATCCCAAAAGTTGAAAAAAATATATTATATATCAACAATGTAAATTATGCCACTCATTTTTAATAAACATGAAACCCGTCGATGCTTCATGCAATAAACACGTCATCCCTCATCTTAGTGAAATACTATTCACATGTCGCCGACCCAAGGAATAAAATATACTTGAAGTCTCTAACATTATACAAATAAGAAGATAAATGACTATCAAATGAAATAAGGATGTAACTAACTACGGATGTGAGATTACACTCTAAATACCAACCCCTATAATGCCAACCACAATTAGAGTACACATAACTCATGATATTCCATTTAAAGTGACATAGGTTTCATTTATAAGTTTTATATCACTAGACTAAAGTATCGTTTACTTATAATCAACAAATAATCACACGAAGTAAATAACCATTTGGGACACACCCGAGCTTCTTTTAGTAAATCTGTAGGAGTTCCTCACTTAACGAGATTAAAATACATCAACACACATATATGAGAATGGGGGATCAATAAGAAATCAAAACACCGGGTAGGCCGATATAAAAACCCCACTGATGGATCAAATAATCATCCTCTGTCATCATAAAGTATAAATCGACTGAACACATGATCAAAATAAAACACCTTCTGACATCATGCGATGGCAACCTGGTGTGCAGTACGTGGTCATAACGTCATAAGTAACCTCGACCTATAGATTCACCATGAGTACAATATGTTTAAGGAAACAAGTGTTACACATATATACACCACACAATATATGCATATTTTAATAGGAAATTTCTTTATTCACGCATTTACCCAAATCAACCCAATCCTTAAATGCTTGATTGAACTATTAAAGTTTAATAATCTCCCACCTTATTTAATGTTTATGTATTAAATCACTTAGTTTATACACTAATAGACCTAAGTGCTGAAAAATACTAATCTTATTTAAAGCATAAAAAAAACATCCAACCACTAGAGTAAATGAAAAATAAATCAACAAACCAAACTGTTACTCGACCTAGGCCCCACCCAATGATAAAGTTGATTCGCATCAGGCAGAAGTCCCAGGTTTGAAAAAAAATGAAGGCTTCATTTAATGTCCATGAAAAGCTCTGGAACCATCCCAAACCAAGTTTTCAACCTACAAAACCCATTATGCAAAGTCCAAATTCATTTTTAAGGGATTGTATCATATGTTCAATTGACCAATTCCCCACGATAAATCAAGTTTCAATATTTAACATGCAATACAATCATTATTTCTAAAGATTTCAAGTCTAGACCTTAAATTAACACGAATATTAAATTAATATATGAAACTAAATCCTAAACATGAGTTATAATAACCAAATCAGATGTCAAAAATCTTTTCTTTAGATTTATATCTCCAAAATAACAAGTCCTCAATGCATAGTAAATAAAACATGATTAAGAGTCATTAAATCATATCTTACACATGCATTCTAATCCCAGATTATAATAGAAGAAGATGAATTATAAACAAATTACCAATTTAAAAGTGGTATAGTAATCTTTCCTTAAAACAAAGAACAATTTCATCCTTGTGCTTGATTCCTTGTACTTTCTCTTCCAAAATCATTTCAAGTTCTCCCACAAGTGGTAGGATTCTATGGTTTACTCTTATGATGATAAATGATTAAATAATTAAGCTAAACTGAATTAAAAACCTCATAATCTCGAAACTCTACCTTAGGCCTATTTTTGGGCCCCCAAATGGACCCAAAATACTATCAAAATAGCTAAAAACTTAGCTTAAGGTAATGCCTATCCATTGGGCCCAACTTAAGATAGTCAAAGCACATAATCGGGTTTGTGTATCACTCTAGAATTCGCTCCAACTAGTAATACCTCATATATCACCATAAAACCTCACAACTTATAATAAAATATCCAATTAAATTATTTTACGTGTAACCACATGTAGTCCAACATAGTTAATTAATTGTACCCAGTAACTAAATATAGCACGTGGCACAAATAAATAACATAATATACAAATTTAATCATCATCTAATTATGAAATTTTGTATTACTAGTTATCTTGGAGTCATAATTTACTCAATTTTTAATTTTTCTCACACTTAATAAATAATTTCAAATAATTATATGTGCCAAAAAATTTGGGGTATTAAATACTTGCCCCTAATAAAGAAATGTCATCCTCAAAATTTGATACACACTTGACTACTAGTGCTTAAGAGACTTATCTTGCATGTCATCCTCTCTCTCCCATGTCAACTTGTCCTTATGGTGGTTCCCTCATTGGACATGAACTAATGAAATCACTTTGGAATAAAATCTTGGCTCCCTACAATCCAAGATAGCAATCGGATTCTCCTCGTTACTCATGTGAAGATTAATTTTTATCTCACCAAGATCAATGTTATGATACACTAACTCATATCTATGAAACCCCGTAACATAGAGACATAGAAAAGATTGTGTGCTTACTACAAGAGATCCGATTGGGCTAAACAATACACAACTGATCCGATTCGATCAATGATGTTAAATTTCCCCACACAACAAGTAGCCAAATTTTACTTATTCCCAAATCTCATCACTCTCTCCATGGGAGGGACCCTAAGTAGCAATTAATCCCCAACATCAAAGTCTAGGTGCCTCATCATGCATTTACGTGACTCTTCTGTTGTCTTTTTGCTATCTGATTCCTTTTTCTGATCATCTACGCCATCTCTGAGGTATCTTAAATAAACTCTAGTTCAAGAAGCTTTCCATCCCACACCTTTAACCAATAAGAGCGTGAATGACAAGGTCTCCCATACAGTGCCTCAAATGGCATTGTGCCAAAAGTAAATGGATAATTATTGTTGTAAGAAAACTCCATCAAGAGTGAGTACTTCTTCCTACTACCATTGGAATGCCACATAAACATATGTAATATTTCCAAAAATATATGATTCACATGCTCTATCATACCATCCATCTACGCGTGATAGCTCAACCTATATAACCCCTTCTAAAAGTGAAGTACAAGTGTCGTATCCGTATCCAGCACAATATTAGGTGTCACACAATGCATTTTCACAATATATGCAAGTAATAGTTTGGCATACTTATTGAAAGTAAAATTCATTTTAACATGTAAGAAGTGGTCCACTTTTGTCAAACGGTCCATAATAATTCATATGGTATTAGGACCCCTCTACAACATAGGTAACCCACTAATAAAATCCATGAAAATGTTCTCCCATTTCCTCACCCAAATCTTAATAGACTGTAAAGAACCTAATTTTCTTTGAAGATCTACCTTCAGAATTTGGAAAGTAGGAGACTTAGACACAAACATTGGGATGTCCTTCTCAATGCCTACCCACCATTACATGCGCCTAATATTCCAGTACATCTTATCACCAATGGGATGAACCGAAAAAAGTGACACATATGCCTCAATCATAACTCCATGTCACAATTCCTTATCCTAAGGAGACACTATTAGACTGTGAAATTATAAACATCCATCATATATAATTGATTAAGACTTCGCTCCCTTGGATAACAACTTCTTGACCTTATCCTTATAAGAAGGACCATTTTCATCTGCTATCACGATACGAATGATAATCTCAATTATGACGATAAGAACTTTCATAAAAATTTGAGATAACATATCCTAATAATGAGGTGAACCCCACTTCTTCTTCCAAACTCTCGAAATCTAAACTATTGGTTTTTATCTTAAGGTGTTTGCCACTACATTAACCTTGCTCGGGTTATACAGGATATCAAAATAGTAATCATTCATGAATTCAATACACCTACGATGCATCATGCTCAACACTCTCTATGTGAATAAGTATTACATGATCTTATGGTCAGTGAACAAATGGAATATTATCCCAAAAGTTAATGACTCGAAATACTTAGTGTAAAAATAACTGCTGGTAACTCCAGATCATGGGTGGGTTAACTCCCCTCATAAGTCTTAAGCGTGCGGGAAGAATAAGCTATCGACCTCTCCTACTGCATCAGTACACGCTCAAGTCCATAAAAGGACACATCGATAAACACGATATAATCCACCCCTCCACGAGGAAAAGCGAGCATTAAAGATGAAGTCAACATGACCTTTGACTCATCAAACTAGTGTTTTTTAAGGGCCCAGCTAACATTGGAAACCCCTGAATAAACTGATAATGATAACTTTCCAATTGTAGAAAATGTCTTACCTCCATAGGTGTGGTGGAATATCCCCACTCCACCACTGTTAAAACCCTACTAGGGTCCACTGATATCCTTGTTGATACCAAAAATCTTCCATCTATGAGGACCATTCAGATACTGACATGTGTTTTACAGTAGGAAATTCATCCTAGTCATTAAGGATTAAATACCGACCAACACCAAGGATACCGACCAACATCAGGGATGCCAACCAATGATGACATGAAAATACCAATAGTTGTATACATTAATGATTGTACAAATGTGAATGTCTGCGATATAAAGACATTCCATCCTTTGATATTCGAGCTCTTATACACCCCCTAGGGGCTGTAAATACATTGTAAACCCTACATACAGGGACACAAAAAAAGAGAGGCAATTGAACTATCCCAAGGCAATATACAAAGGTGGAAGTACGCTCCTCCCTTAAGCCGAACCACTTTAAAAATCTCTTATCTCTTAATTTTATTTATCGGTGATCAATTAGTTAGCCTAGTCTAGTTTTTTGCATCAACAGATTAGCGCCGTCTATGGGAATGATTTTTCGAATCGATCTCATTCAATTAAAAAACATCTAAAGGGCTGAAATTCCTAAATCAAGTATCAGGAATGAAGGTATCCCACCTATCCGTTCTGCTCCTCCATATGCAAATGATTTAACTGGGATTCTCACTAGTCTTATAAGAGGCCAAGAGGCCATGCAAGATACTATTAGGTAACTTGACCAAACCCTTCAAACCGGAGAACCTGCTCTATCTGCTCAAGGAAATATGCCACCACCCCCACCAAGAGGTTGTCGGCACAGCCATTCGATATCAACAAGAGATGTCTCCTACCATCCAAGGTCAACTTCATTACTCAGGACATCATAATATTTTCATACGCATTCCTATTCTCCAGAGAGGCCAGGCGCCTTAGAAAGATTAAGTTGTGCATCTCCCTTTGATCATTTGGGACCCAGGGGGAATAGAAATGTTCTTAGGGTAAGATCTGGTATTACCAGATGACCATCTGATCAAAAGGAGTACACAACTCAATCTATATGAAATGCTCGACGAACTGTTATTCGGACCAAGCAATGGCTCCAGGAAAAAATCTCAGTAACTAATAAAGTTGCAAAGCATAAATTCGATGCTTCCAATGATGCATGGAAAGGCTCCATACAGAGATTGGAAGACAGATTGGGAGAAATGGTGAAGACAAGGAACCTACCACAAAGAAGTTTTGTAAAAGGTTATCCATTTATGCAAGGAATTGTGGATTTGGCTGCTCTAACAAAGTTCAAGGCTCCAGTAGTAACACCCAAATATGATGGAAAAATTGATCCAATCCTTCATATAGAACGATATTGGGCAGTTGCTGATATTTATGTCGTCCCGGTCGATATGAGGTGTAGATCATTTTCTGGAACCATTACTGGATCTGTCCATATTTGGTACAATGGTCTTCCTCGAGGACAAATTACTAGCTTCCACTAACTGGCAGAGCTATTCATTAACAACTTTTACTTTGGAGCAAAGCCCATGAAAAGGATGGCACACTTACTTAGTGTGAGACATAAAGAAGGAGAGAGCACTAGAGATTACATCACTCATTTTAATAACAGGAAACTAGAAGTAGTAGATTCTGAGGACAAGACTGCAATAACTACCGTCATGAGCGGGTTCCTCCCCGAAAAACTCTATTTGAATCTTGCTAAGGATACCCCAAAGATAATGGAAAAATTGATGGATAAAACAAAAAAGATCATGAATGCCAAAGAAGCAATGGCGTCCAAGCGCAACTCGGGAAAAATGTTAATAGAAAAAATGATAAGAAAGATCATAAAGATCGAGGAGAACACAGGGAATTAAAACATAAATGAGTTTTGGAGCGACTCAAGAAGTACAATGACTATACTCCATTAACCATGGGAATTCACCATGTTTTGGAGGAAATCAAGCATAATAAAGATTTGTGTTGGCCTGATAAGTTAAGAAGTTCACCGACTAAGAGAGACAAAACTAAGTACTACGAATTTCACAGGGATCGCGGTCACATGATGGAACATTACATAGCTCTTTAAAATGAGATTGAAACTCTGATCCGAAGAGGAATATATTGATCGTAAGAACAACGAAGGAGGTCGACGTAGATCGAAATATTTTTACAAGCCCAGAGAGGAGAAGAAAATAACTCACAAAGATGATCGGGATGATGATGCTGATCTCCCTAAAAAACCATCTTTGGTTCTTTTGGTTCTTTTGATTGCTAAATTATTGCAGGTGGAGATGCAGGAGGAGAAGATCATACAGAAGAGTGAAAATCTTACATCAATGAGGCACAAGCTTGCTCGTACATACAAAGTATTAACCTTGCAGAGGAAGATCAACCAAGGAAGGTTAATAAGGATAAACTAGTAATTGGTTTCTCTAAAAATGACCTTTTCGGAGTACTATATCCTCATGACGACCCATTGGTAATGAAAGTAGGAAATGAAGAAATCATTGTCTCTAGAGTATTAGTAGATAATGGTAGCTCGACAAATATCATGTTTTATCCCTGTTTCAGTAATGTGGATTTCAAACTCAGCCAATTAAAGCCCTATCATCGACCATTAATAGGATTTGCAGGTGGGAAAGTCTTCCCTTTGGGAACCATTAAAATGGAAGTGTTGATAACCCTGGCCAGCTAGCCGAACAGAGAAGATTCGTTTCTTTCTAATGGATAAAAACATCCATTCAACTTATAATATAATCATGGGAAGAGTAGAGCTAAAGATGTTCGAAGCAGTATCATCCACTGTCCATTAATGCCTAAAATTCCCAATTAATTTTAGGGTGCGAATTGTAAAAGGTGACCAAAAAGTAGCCTAGGAGTGTTACTATTCTTCTACCGAGCAAGAAGATTTTGAGGAAATAAAGAAAAAAACCAACACCTATCAAGTGGAAACTCCTGAGCTTGAAACATTACATCCAAGAGAGGAAACATATATGGTAAAGGGACAAATTATGGAAGAAACTGAAAGCATTGTATTAGATGATGATAAACCAGAGCGCATCACTCAAATAGGGACAACATTGGATCCTGTTCTTAAACATGAACTGGTGAGCTTCCTTAAATAGGGAAATTATGTGTTTTCCTAGAGTCATGAAGACATGCATGGGATAAATACCAATTTACTTTGTCATGAGCTCAACATAAACAAAGAAGTTAGACCAGTCAAAAAAGGGCAAAGAGTGTTCAGCCCCAAGAAGAACCAAGCCACACAGGAAGAAGTCAAAAAGCTCCAGAAAGTACCTTTTATCAATGAAGTGAAATGACCATACTCGTTGGCCAATGTAGTTATGGTAAAAAAGAAAAACAATAAGTGGAGAATGTGGGTAGACTTCACAGATTTTAAAAAAAACATGTCTAAATCATCATTTTCCTTTGCCCTAAATAGATCAACTCGTAGATTTAACATTAGGACATGAGCTACATAGCTTTATCGATGCTTATTCCGGTTATCACCGAATAAAAATGAAACTTGAAGACATGGAAAGCACTTCTTTCATCACTCCATGAGGAACATACTATTATAATCTTATGACTTTTGGTTTGAAAAATCCAGGTGCAACATATGAAAGGGTGGTCAATAAGGTGTTCAAGGAGCAAATAGGCATGAATATAGAAGTCTATGTAGATGATATGCTTATAAAGAGCAAAAAGGCATTCGATCACATTGACTACCTCAGCCAGACTTTTGATCAACTTGAGAAGCACCGAATGAGGCTGAATTCGACAAAGTGCATCTTTAGAGTGCAAGCTGGAATGTTCCTCGGGTACATAATAAATCAAAGGGAATCAAAGCAAATCCAGAAAAGATCAAGTCACTAATTGAAATGCAATCTCCAACTTGCAAGAGGGACGTATAAAGACTGACCGAACGAGAAGCAGTCTTGAACAAATTCGTGTCTCGAGATACAGATACATGCCTATCGTTCTTCATGGTGCTAAGAAAAAGATTTGAATGGAATGAAGAATGTGAAAAAGATTTTGAGGACTTGAAAAGTATTTGGGGACACCACCATTGATCACCCGACCAATCATAGGTGAAAGATTGTACCTATATTTGGTTATTTCTAAGTTAGCTGTGAGTTCCCCATTAATTTGAGAAGAGAATGGGGTTCAAAAACCCATCTACTAAACTAGTAAGGCTTTTCGAGGAGCAACAATCAGATACCCTCGCTTGGAGAAATTTGCATTAGCATTGATTGAATCATCCAAATGCATGAAACCTTATTTCCAAGCCCATACCATCATAGTTTACACTGATATGCCTCAAAGGAAGGATTTGCATAAACCAGAGAAATCTGGTAGATTAATGTTTTGGGATATGGAATTAGAGGAGTATGATATCGTATATGAGCCAAGGTCTTCTCTAAAAGGCCAAATAATGGCAGATTTCATAGCAGAGTTCACTTACTCTGAGGTCCCAGAGCAATAAAATAAGCAGGCAGAACATGAATCAGGAGAAAGTGATGTTAATAAGAAATCTCTCGAAGAACTTTCTTCAAAAGAAGCGAGTGGAGACCGACTATATTCCTTTTCCCCAACACTATAGATGACTAGGAAGTATGAATAAGTAAAGGGCAAGATATTCCACTATGGGAATTTGACAGACCAAGCTTATTACAATGACGTCTCAATATAGAACTTATATTTTGAATGATCATCAAGTTGTAGCACATAGTGACTCTCAGCTAGTAGCAAACCAAACACTGGGTTTATATAGAGCCAAAGGAGAATTCATAACCAGATACTTATCAAAGGCTATGGAAATCATTATGTCCAGATGAATAGAATCCCGAGGTTGGAAAATGCCCATGCTGATGCCCTTGCTTGGCTAGCCTCTACTACCAGAATTGAACTCCGACGAACTATCCCTATTGAGATTTTGGACAATAGGAGCATAGATGAAGATTTGATGATTAATTTCATTACCAAAGATATGGGGACATCTTGGATGAACCCTATATGAGCATACATTGAAGAAGGAACTCTACCAACATATATGATGGTAGCAAAGAAGTGAAAATACAAAGCAGCTCGGTATGTATTAAATAAAGGTGTTTTGTACAGGAGAGGACTAATAGTCAATTTGCAGCGCTGTGTGCATCCATCATAGGTCCATGATCTAATTCAGGAAGTGTATGAAGGATCATGTGGAGCTCACATAGTAGGGAGAACACTTTTGCAAAGAATTACTACTCAAGGGTATTACTAGCCAACAATGTGAGCAAAAAGTGCAACTTTTGCTAAGAAGTGTGATAAATGTCAGCGATTTTCCATAATTCGCAAAACTCCACAGGCGGCTATCACTCCAATCACTTCACCATATACATTTTCCATATAGGGTATAGACTTCGCCAAGCGATTACCAACCACCCGAGGAATATTTAAATACTTGGTGGTCACCGTGGATTAATTTTCAAAATGGGTTATGGCAGACCCTCTAATAGATATGCTTATTAAAAGGTCTATCAATTCATATAGAAAAACATCATTTTGTAGGTATGGGTTGCCCTATGCTTTCATTATCGACCATGGAACACAGTTTGATAATGATGAATTCACAAATTACTATGCTCAATCCAATGTTTAGAAATTGTATTCTGCTCCAGGACATCCTCAGAGTAATGGAAAACTGAAGTTATAAACATAACCTTGCTTAACGGTTTGAAGAAAACGCTTGATAATGCCAAGGGAAATTGGATAAATGAGATACACTTTGTCTTGTGGGCATACCAAACAACACCATGGATAGCAACTGGAGAATCCCCATATATGTTAACATTTGGGACTGAAGCAGCCATTCCTATCGAGCTAGGCTTACCATCCCATAGAGTTTTAAATTTTGACTCTCCTGTAAGAAGTAAGAGAAGATGTTTTAAATTGGATCTGGACATGCTGGAAAAAGTAAGAGAAGATGCTTCCCTGTGCAATGCAGCTTATCAACAAAGAACAAACCGTTTTGAAAATAAAAGGATAAAACCGAATAACTTAAAGGAAGGATATTATGTGCTAAAGAAAGTGATGTAGAAAAATAAGAAGCTTGAGGCCAATTGGCATAGGCCCTAACGTATTTCAGCAGTGATCCGATCTGGAACCTTCAGAATTGAAACATTGGAAGGCGAAGAATTCAAAAACCCATGGCATGATGAACATCTCAAAAAGTATTATCAATGATGTTGTAATCAGTTTAAAATCAAGTTGGATTATTAATAAACTCATCAGTATCTTTCCATTTTTTTTTCATTTCTGGGGGGAGTACTAGTGTTTTGCACTACTCTAGCTACTTGATAAAAAGTTATAAATTGTTGCTCAGTTCAAAAAATTGTTGCTCAGCTCAATAATTATTGCCTTGAACGTTGATCGACATAAGCAATAAGTTTATTAGAGCAGACACAAACTTGATCGTTGATACACGAAGTCCTAGTCAACAGGATGTTAAATCCTTAAGAAACTTGGTCCACAAACATAAGGATAAAACAATATATTTATCCTACTGGGCAAATTACAGGAAGAATGTTGCAAAGGTTCCTCAAGAGGAATGTAAGAACATATTCAACAAACTCATGGTCACACCACTGGTATTTAATAAAAAAATTTAATACTTGGGTGCGTTAGTAAAACCTTTCGAGACACATGGGTAACTAGCTCTAAATTTAGATTCTATTCTAAGTATGCTGGTAGAACCTATGTATTCATCTAACTAGCTCTAAATTTAGATTTTAATATAAGTATGCTAGTATAACATCTACACTCATTGATCATTGATACTCAACTTAATCAAAGTGTATCAATAGAATTAATGATAAAGAAATGATTAACATTCAACACAAGATAAGTTAATCAATTTTCCATTTCATTTAATCAAAGTAACTACATGATTGTGTTAACAAAACAAAGTACAAAGCTTCATTCTACAGGGCGTTTCCCTTTAACTTCTGAAATAAGATTCATTCCAGTAGGAGGATCATCTAAAGTATAAGGAGAGTTGATGAAATTAAAATCTTGAAGCATTCTGGTATTGCTGCTACTAGGACGATCAAGTAGGTGAGGAGGTCAGATAATTTCTAAGTCATAATGAAGCTCATAATCTCCTAAGTATTTTGAAATCAAGCATTGAGGAATATGATGGATTGGAATCCAAATGACATCTAATTTAAAAAGAGGATTGTCAAGATCAAGCAAGCCTGGATCATACCAGTCCCAAAATGAGATGTTTTTAACCTCTTTCATCACTGTCAAAGCATTTATCCAACCCCATTTATAGCTCTCATTCTTAGCTTGTTGAAGCTTATCATCAAGATGCCCCAGAGCTTTATTATACCCATCCATCTAGACTTCCATTGGTTGTTTATGTAATTAAGAGGTTAATTTGTCAACCTGGGGATGCAGTATCTTAAACACTCCATCCTTAGCTTATAACTGATAAGATTGAGTGTATAGTTATTCAGACAAGGCCTATAGATTTCGAGACATCTCAGCAATAGCTTGATCTTTAGCTTTTAATTATGGTCCCGTTAAGTCCTGACTTCCTCCATAGTAAATCGGCGAGTTTTGACTCTAGCCCGGGAAGATAAAGAACTAGACTTTAATTCCTTCAGAGCCTCCAACTCCTAACACAACCTTGCGTTTTTAGCTTCCAAGAAGGAAGGACCCTCATCTATAATAAATACAACAGTGGATGATTTTAGGGCATCAAGTTCATCTCTCAGGTTGTTATTTTATTCCTCTAAAATCTTGGAAATTCCCCAATATTCATCCACTTCACGTTTCAATAGCAATTCTTGTCTTCGAAATGAGAAGTAAATTTATCCAAGTTTTGTTCAAAACCCAAACCTCAACTAAGGGCTTAGAATTTCTTCTCATAATCCTCATTCAAAAGTTCCTTAGCTTCCTTATTCTCCTCCTACAACTCTTCAATCATTTTATAGTTGGCAATATTATTGGCCAGTGCACTATCAAGAAGACACTTTAGATGAACATATGCCTCTTTGGCTTACTCAAATACCCTTTCCCTAAGCAACTACAGTAGGTTGGGATGAGTCAAAGATAAGTGACCAGCTTTGAAAATTTAATTACACCTCTGGAGTATCTCATAGTCAGTATATGAGAAGTATTCCAATTTATCTATAATTATTAAAAAAAAAGGAAGTCATCAATCAATAAGATCCAAAGTATTGAAAAACACAAGCAGAGGAACATAAATATTTCTCTTTTCATTAATAAAAAGGGAAGTACAAATAAATATTCAGAAAAGGAAAAAGTAAAACTATTGAAAAAGGAAAACAAAAGCTTCTTGGTTTTACACCTTCTTCTTATCTGCCTTAGGATTAGCTGAAGAAGAAGTGGGAGCCGAAGGAAAAAGAGGGTTAACTTTGGATGGCGCAATAGAATCAACATCTTGGTGTTGATCGGCAGAATCCACCGTTATCAAATATTCACTGGAACCCCCATCATCAACTTCCTCATCCAAGTTTGGAGGAGTCCCAGGATCATGTCACGAGAATAACTTGAAATCCTTTGGAGTACTGACCTCCACTAGAGCAGCAGACTAGCCATCCTTGAAGCATTTTTTCTTCGCAAACTCAATTTACAAAGAAGATGCACCAAATGACTTATCCCAGCCTCTGTTGAAGCCAGCCTCTCTGGCCTTAGCCCTATTCACCTTCTTAGCACCCATGTCCTTCTGTAGCTGGGCAAAATTGACTTTCTCAACATCCAAGTCCTTCTACGACTTATCAGCTACACCCCGAGCAGTCTCAATCGCTTCTTCAATAGCCTTCATCTTCTCCTCCCATTTCTTTTTTTCATTAGCCAATGCTTGTTGGGAATCAAGCAATGACTTTTTTAACTCGTTGAAAGCTTCTTCAACTTCACCAGAGGAAGAATATATTAAAGCCTCATCTTTCTCCAACATATTATTGAAGTCAATGAGGAACTGAACAAGAATAACAAGGAAAGTCTATATTATGAAGAACAAATCAAGAGACATGAAATTAAAGAAGGAAAAAAGAATATACCAGAGCAAGGCTTTGAGTTGCCCTGTTAGAACTCTTAGAACGAGGTAATGTAGTAGCAGCACTCCTATGGTATCGAAAAGTCCGAGAATTATTTAGTTGTCTTGCCAATCCAGGGGAAAGGACCACTAGAAAGGCAAAAGAAGATATATTGCCTAACTCACATTGGTCGGGAAGAGCAGAAGAACCTTTTATTAACTTAGAAGGCTACCCTTTATTTATTCTCTTCCGGGGGCTCTCTTCAATTTGCTAGGCTGGGGGCTTCTTCCCAGTCTCATTTTTATTTTTCACCCCTATATTAGCTTATTTGGAAGGGGGTTGGAAGCTATATCTCCCAAAATGTTGATAATATTCCTCTTCCGCATGGATACGGCTAGGGGCAAATTTGAATCTAAGGAGTAAGGGGAAAGGGAATCAAGATCACCACTACCAGATGCAGTGGTTGAGGAAGTAGAAGGAGGTTCTTACTGAAGGTCAGTTATAGGGGAAGGAGTAGGATGAGCAACAAAGGAAGATATTATGTTCCTGTACTGCAGAAAATAAGATGTAGACCTGATGTTCTCCTCGCCAATCTTTTGATGAAGTCCCCAAATAAACTTCAACTCCATCAAATTCACTTAACTTTACTTTGGGCACCTTCTCTTCTAATCAACTGCAATAAGAATTTATAGAGAAACAATTAGTGTAACAATTAAATAGATATGTACAAGGCAAAACAATTAAATGAGGAATAAGCTATCATATTGCCAAAAGGAGGACATCTAGGCCCCTGGTACTCAACATTTCCAGTCAAAGGGGCATATTGCCAGTTTTTTACAGCAACCCCATGATCAAAATAATCCATATTGGAATATGGTGAATTAACTACTAACCCTTTATTTACAACCCTAGTCTTTAAATAAAAAGTGGTGTCACTAGTCACCCACTTATAACAAAACATTATTTCTTGAATCCCCAGATGGGTTCCATGAATTTCATTTAACCTATACACTCCAATCAAAAACCTCTAAGAATTGGGGGCTACCCTAGCTGGGACAACATCAAAGTGTTGAAAAAATTCAAGGCACAGTGGGTTGGGAGGAAAGGTTAACCCACACTTAGCTATAAAAATAGAGGGAAACCAGTGACCCTCATCAAGTGAGAAAAAATCATCAGGTAAAATAGTGTGTTAAAAAACAACCCAAGATGGAATCTTAAATTTAGTTTTGAATTCATCAAGAGAATCAACAGAGTAAACCATGATGAAGAATAGAAGAGAAAAGAAAGAACTCTTACATGAATTAAGGATTCAGCAAGAACTGAAGAATATAAAATGATTGCTCAAGAGAGAAAAAGAAATATTGAAGACACTATATCTATAAACACTCAGAAGATTTGAGGTAGCAAAAGTTCATGTCTTTTACCACTCTTTATAGGTTGCCTCGAAAACTGGAAAAGTAATGATTAAAAGGAAGTGTCGATTGAACTGGTGGCTGCTAAAAGACATAAAATACGGATTTTCCCAAACACGATTTGTTAAAGTTGTGGATAATTTCAAAAATACCACGTGCATTATATTTCCATAATTAAACCATAAATTTTTACAAGTAGGGGAAGTCGGCAACCGACCAGGAATAAAATTATTGGCCGAGTAACTTTAAGAGCAAAATGCTCCATACACTTATAAAACTTAAAGCATAACACATTGGGGGCTTCTATTGATAGCAAAAATTGTCCATTTTTGAGGACCATTCAGATACTGACAAGTGTTGTATAGTAGGACATTATTCCTAATCATTAAGGATGGAATACCGAACAATACCAAGTATACCAACCAACATCAGGGATGCCGACGAACGATGACAGGGAAACGCCAACAATTGTATACATTAATGATTGTACATCCCCTGGGGGCTACAAATACATTGTAAACCCTACCTAGAGGGACACACAAGAAGAGAGGCAATTGAACTATCCCAAGGAAATACACAAAAGTGGACGTAGGATCTTCCCTTAAGCCGAACCACTTTAAAAATATCTTATCTCTTATTTTTATTTATCTGTGATCAATTAGTTAGCCTACAATAGTTTTTTGCATCAGCAATCCCCATGTAACACCCCGGAAGGTGCTAATGAAAAGTATTGACAAAATAGAGTTTTTTGAATTAAAATACCAACTAGATTGAACATAAATTAGCGGAAGAATAAATGATAAATCGACTGAATAATATATCTTAATTTTATTAAATCTCAAAACAAAACTACTTTAAATAAAAAAGTGACAAATTTAAATTTTGGAAACAAATATCTAAAGCCTCTAACAACGATCACAATCCCAGCGATGCCATAAATATCATCTCGAACAAAACCAAAATACAACAAACTAGGGGGGAGGGTAAGCGAAAAACTCAGTAGCTCGTATAAATGCTCCAAGTGTAACTGCATATACTTGTGTGCGCATGCATCATATATAAGAGTCTATGTAATATGGATACTCAAACTAAAAACCCAATAACATAATCACAACCTAGGATCTCAGTGCAGGCAGTACACAACCCAAACCCCATATCAAAATCCCCACCGTGCTTCCTACAATACGGTATGGACTACCGTTTACTATCCTGTCAATTATCCTCGAAATAATCCAACATCCCCAAAAACTAAATAACATAACTTGGGTACATGACCCATCATAATATGGTATCCCCTCCATAAAATCTTGGCAGCATCACCATAGTAACACTTGGCATACTAATTAATCGGGGTCCATGGCCTAGTGTTTGGATAATAAAAAAAATCGTAGCTGACAGCACGCACTCTCAAGTGGGTGGTTTGGCTGAGGAACGCTTATGCATTCTCCAACATTAATCATCATAATACCCTTCTCTCAATTCAAATAAAGTTCAGATTCAATTCCCATAAATCAATTGTATATGTTTTCTACGCAATTTCTATAACCTAACATGCTCATAAAATCAATTAATTTCGTTACCCCAAACTATATAGCATGAAAATAACACATACGCAATCTGTGCAACAAAAAATATAATATACGATCGTATAATACATAACATGGATATAACAATACAATCAAGATTTAATATGTGTAGAACATTGAATTAATATTGGGGGAATGAAAATATCTGAATAGAGTTAAAATCCACAATTGTAGGCCTGTTTTAAAATCCCCAAAGTATTAAATCCAAAAATTATATGAACCTCAAATCCGACACTAGGGTTAGATTTTACATGAAAAATTGGTACATGTACGTGTTTTGAGTTTTTCTTATATCTCATTCGAATGTACTCAAAAAGAAGATTTAAAACACTCCTAACTAACTCTTTCTATTCCTCTCGTTTTTGCCTTTATAAATTTCATTTTGGCCTCTTTTTTTCATCTTACTTTCCTTATAATCATCCATAGCATTCCTTATATATCCCCTCTATCAAATCCTAGGTTAGAGCCTAGGCTAATGCAAATTACCATATTGCCATTTGTTTCAAAATTGTCTACTTTACATAGTTAAACCATTATAAAATGTCCAAAAACTATTTATATTTAAATTTAAATGCTGGATTCGATTTCAATATAAAATACATTGTTTTCAAATATAATTTCATTAAAATTATTTTTATTTCAAATTATTACCAAAATCTTATATAATATTCTTAAATAAGACCTCAAAGTAACATGGCATTACATTCTTCTGCCCTGAAAAAGAATTTCATCCTTGAAATTCACAAAAAAATATTCTTCCATTAAATTCAAAGAGATTTTGGCATCATCCAAATAAGAGACAATATAAACAAAATCTCACTCAACGGAAAACATAATGAACCAAAAACTCCAAGGGCAAGAATACGAATAACCTATACTCGGATACCACTTCGTAACACCCTGGAAGGTGTTACTGAAAAATATTGATAAATTAGAGTTTTTTTTTATAAAAATACCATTTAGACTGAGCATAAATTTGCGAAAACATAAATAATAAATCGATTGAATAATATTTAAATTTTATTAAATCACAAATGTCCTTAAATAAAACTATTTACAAATAACAAAGCAGTGCATTTAAATTTTGAAAATAAATATTCAGAGCCTCTAACGGCAATCCCTATCCCAAAGATGCCATTAATGTCATCTTGCATCAAACCTGAAATACAATAAACTATGGGGTGTGAGCGAGAAACTCAGTAGCCCCTATAAATTCTCTAAATGTAACTACACATACGGATGTGTGCGTGCATCATATACACGTGTATGCAATATGCGTACTCAAACTAAAATCCCAATAACATAATCACAACCTAGTATAGCACCACGGGAACTACATAACCCAAGTATGGTATGGACTACCCTCATCCTCAAAAGAATCGAATTTCCCCCAAAACTAAATAACATTACGTAACCTGGCCTCACCACCATAAAATCTTGGCATCATCGCCATAGTAACACTTGGCATACTCGTCAATCGGGTTCCATGGCCTAGTCAATGAATAATAAATAAAATCGTAGCAGACAGCACACCCTGTCTAGTGTGTGGTTTGGCTAAGGATTGCCTATTCATTCTCTAATAATAATCATCATAATATTATTCTCTCAATTCTAATAAATTTCAGATTTAATTCCGATAACTATATTGTATTTATTTTCTACCCAATTTCTATAGCCAACATGCTCGGAAAAATCAACTAGTTTGGTTACCCCAAATTACACGATATGAAAATAACACACACACAATGGATAAAACAATGAATATAGTATACGAGAATATAATACATATAAATTCAACACATAGAATGAATATAACTGTAGAATCAAATTTCAATGTGTGTAGTACACTAAATTAACAACGGGAGAACGAAACTACCTTAAGAGCATCCAAATCTACAATTGTAGGCCTGTTTTAAATACCTAAAAACAACATATTCAAAACTTATCCAAACTGCCAACTCGTAGACGGAGCTAAGTCTATCAAAAACTCTATTTCTCTACTCAGAGGTAACCCCATAATCTTCGTAAATACATATGAGAACGTGATAATATTCGGAATAGAGTCTTGCAATAAAGAACGACCTCAAAAGTATCATCCTGAATATAATATAGATGCGTGCTCGACCCTCCCTCTGGTTGTGTCGTCACTAATAAGTGAATCTCCTACCCTAGAATGACAAAGATGGTGAACCTACCAAAACAATCCACACATAATCTCTACATGGACAACTAATCCACCCCTAGGATAAAATCATACATCGACACATCTAATACAATTAAATTAGCTACAAATCCAACTCTCCAAATGTCCACCCTTATTCCTCTAGACACGGAACGTATATGTTGCCCCTCTAAACATGTGTGAATATACATACAACACTATATCTAATGAAAAATCTACCATCCCTGATGATTGAGGAAAACTAGTACTGATAAAAGAATACGATGCACTAGTATTTAGTAAAATATCTCCTACATGCCCAAAGATAGGAAGCCTACCCTCAATCTCTTACGCTAGGTTATACATATCCCTAGGTGCAACATGATACACTCACATACTGGAGTGGCTTCTACCCATGATGGTGGGTTGGTGAAGCTAGTACTATTGGAGTTACAGAAAATGGTGGGGTTTAAAACTATTAATGATGGCCCTTGTAAGCCTGGTACCCCATTTGCCACCTGATCCCACACCCCCTGATTTTTGTTAGGCCACCACCTAGCTTTGTGTCCACCCTCTCCATGAGTGAAATAAATTTTGTTAAAATTGTGTCTCTCATTCCGTTGTCCATGTTCGCCCTGTTGGTCATGACCTTGTTGCCATTGGCCCTGATTGCTTAAGAATGATGTCCTTAGCCCTACTAGTCATGCTCATACTAGTATCCCTGGACCTGCGGCTCCTATGGTCATCATGCCCCTTTAATTTCTTATGGTGTTACTCCCTTGACTAAGACTTAGGCTATTGACCTCCTTTATTACCTCATTCACTAGTCTTATCATGTTGGCTCAATAAATCTGTAATGGTCCTCTTCCCTCATTTTCCTTTCTGGAACTCCCGATGACCCTAACACTGCAGTAATATTTCATTCACCACTTATGTGTAAGTGATAAAAGTTGGGTACCCTAAAATGTCTACCCAAATGTTCCATACATGTCCTAACATGAATTTCTCCATTTTCATCTTCTTAGTGTCTATCTCCTCTAGTGCAAATAGAGACAAAGTGGAAAACTCCTTCTCGTGCTCAGCTACAATACATCATTCATGCCTGAGCTTTGGAAACTCCCTTTTATGTTCACCCTTAAATACTAGTTGGAAGTACTTGTCATAAACCTGGCCCATAACTCAAAAATGGTCATTGTGTCTATTTCTTATGTTGTGGTGAATGATTCCCACCATTATATAGCCTCTCTAACTAAACGAAAGGTCGCTAACATCTTCTTGTGTACCTTAGTGCGCTCTACCATCCTCAAGTTTCGATGAATATCCTTCTTCCACAGACATTACATTATTATGTATGTGCTCCCAACAAACTTCAATGTCTCACCATTGGGAAAAGACCCACGTGCTCTTTACCATACTAGACCTTATTTCCACCACCAATGATTGTGATTGCAGCTGTGGCGGCCAAGGAAAATGTGGTAATATGGCAATCATTATCATTGTGACTGACTAACTATGAAGGCTAAGTTTTTTATCGATGCTAATATGGGTGCCTATTGTGGCTGGGGCTGTAGCTCCGGCTGAGTCTCTCTATCTCTCTACAACCTTATTGGTAGGCTGTCCTGCTCTACAACATCGGGCATTTTTCATTTGAAAATAAACAAGAACGGTATAAGCTAACGATATAAAAGTATATATTGAATCCTCAAAAAATAGGAATCTATATATCAAAGAAAGTGATGCAGCACATAATTGAAAAAACACACAATACCATTTAATCAATTTAAAAATATCTATTGTATAATCCTAACAACTTTGTTAATAAAACTTTTTCAGAGTATGAAACAAAATAAGTATAAACACAAGATGTGCTAAATAGGTTTTCTAAAAACCTACGCCCAGTTTTAATTCTAAAGTTCTTGATTCGGTTTTCATGTGACAAAGTTATCCAGATATATCATTTTTTATATAATCACTAACTCGTGTTAAGAATCAAAGGAAGTTAAGGAATTTAAGGGTAAGCATGCACACCACGCTATATAATGTGGTAAAACCACAAAACCTATGTCGAAATATACACGACGCCTATACGATGCAACCAAAAATAAAACACTAAAATAAAAAATATTTATGATAGTTTACATGCAAATTAATATCAAAACCAAGATAGAAAATATTTTCCGATCGAGAACACCACAATAGGACGAAAACCTTTTTTGAACTTTTGAACATTGTAATTGCAAATCCACAAAGTAGACTAAAGAAACCCTTGTTCAAATATCAACTAACAGATTTCTATGTGATTAATGTATGTGAAATGTGTAAGTAAAATTACTCTATATAAGCATGCTCAAAACCCACACACACTTAAGGTACAAACAAATTCCTAAACAAATGATAAGATATCTAACATAGGCAAGTTGTTTTACAAAGGTGTTAACTCGGAATCTTGCAATAACAAACTTCAGTTTAGATCCAAATAATTTTTCAATAAGGAAAAATAGATTTAATAAATATTTCAAATATGAAAACTTTCATTGTTTAAAAATGATTTAAAAAGACTTAAAATCATTTTCACAAAATTATTGACGAGATCAATTAACTTTTTATCTAGTTCTGATTCAACTCAGAGAGCTTGAATCCAAGAAATATACACAAATAATAGACTAAGAAAATAAAGATTTTAAAATGTTTTCCAAGAAAAAGAATTTCAAAATCAAAATTAATTTTAAAATATTTTCTTATAGTAAAAAAACCCTAACTAGTGAGTGAATGCACACGTATAAATCAAAATATTACTTTTTGGTTTATAAAGACACTGATGTTGAAAATAAGTTACTATTGGTTTCTACATGAAGAAAAGTTTCCTAGGAGTTCTAGGTATACTCTTTTTGATTTCTGAAAATATCATCTTCTCAAAATCCCTAGTTTCCTTTTCTTTTGAGAAGTAGGGGGTCACACTCTCTAAATTTGTCCAACCCAAATCGATACTTAAAAGAAAGCTACTTTATAAAGGGACTTGTGGAAAACTCTTTATAAAATAGACAACTGAGATTACTATAAATGATCTAACGGTAGAAAAACACATGCCAAACTTAATCTATATTTAAAATACCGCAAACCATTTAATAAACAAACTACCGGGAAAAGATTGTTTCAAAACTATTTGTGTAAAACAAACTATGGATGGTTTTTGGTTTTTCATTAAGTGTAAAATGGACTCAAGATATAATGGTTGGAATTACAACGATTAACATCAAACAAGAGGTAATAGTAAATAATCTGATGGTGGTAAGGGAATGAAACTTATTCAGTTAAAATATTAGATGAATGTGGCTACTCCTATAGGCTATAGACGATAAAAAAATAAATTTTAAACTAACAGAAGGCTTATTATTTTCTTATAACCAAATTAAACATACAACATGATTCTCCTTTGCGGACCAGTGAAAGGTAGACACATGTCTTCATGCATGGCCACTCAGCTATCTTGGTCGGTTTCAGAAACACTTTGTTAGCTGGAATGCTGACTAGCACCAAGAATGTGAACCATTAGGATTAGCAAAGGTTACTCGGGTGGAATAGAGACCAACCTTAATAAGAAAAAATCACATTTATTGTATATATATATATATATATATATATATATATATATATATATTTAAATATATATATAAATGACTAGAAATATTAAGGCATTCCATCTCTTGGGTTCTTAACTAATATAAATGCATATCCTCATTTAGGTCAAGGGGAAAATTCTACCAAGCACAAGCACAACTATACCGAGCTATTATAATCCCCAAAATAATAAAAATAGTGGACGTAGGATTTTCTTATGGCTTAACCACTTTAAAAACCTCGCTTCTAGTGTGTTTATCTGGCTTTCTTATCTTTATATATCTGTGATTATAAATTTGGATGCCATCTATTTTTAGACATCAATAGATTGGTATCATCTGTGAGAATGACTACTTATCATTACTCTCTACCTTTTTAGTTCTTTTTGTTCATTTTGGATGTTCTTTAAAGAATGATAATCGTTCCTGAGAGCATACTTACGACTGCAGGTAACAATCCAGATCCATCTGCTCCCTGTAGTGTGGCAGATCTTTAGGGAATTTTACTTAACCAGTCTAGGGGACATGAAGCTATGCATGACTCAGTTGGGCAAATGGCTCTCACTTTGCAAGACAAATCCACCACTGAACCTTCCCGGAGGGACATGCCACCTCCACCATCCATGTAAGAGAAGTCATCGATGCATGTCCTCTCGTGATAGATCTTACCCTCCTAGGATGATCTCATCATTCCGATCAATAAATTATTATGATGATCGGTCTTTCTCCAACGAGAAATCGCTCATATTGGAGTAGCTGAGTAGGGAATCTACCTTTTATTTTTTGGGTCCTCGAGCAACTATAGGCTATCACATGGAGTATGATCAATCCCACAAGAAAATAAAGAGATCCATGAGATCTAAGTCTAGAATGAGAGGCTCTGTGCGTACCGAGTAGACTTTTCAAGAGGAAATATCGGACATGTGCATAGTAAAGTCAACAAATTGATTTCAGCTAAGTTTAAACCAGAGGAAGATTCCTAAAAAGGATCCGTGCAATGATTTCAAGATCGACTAAGGGAAATGGCCAAAACTAATAATTCTTTACAAATAATTTTTGTAAAGGGGTCACCTTTTATTAAAGCTATTGTGGACTACCCCACACTGTCAAAATTGAAGCCATCAGTTTTTACTCCCAAATATGATTGGAAGGCTGATCCAATCCTCCATATTTAGCAATAACATGTTGTTGTTGATATCTATTATGTCCCCAATAAGCTATACTGTAGGGCTTTCTCTAATTCCATCATAGGCCTATCCCAAATATGGTATAACAACCTTCCCAGAGGTAAAATTTCTTGTTTCCTTCAGTTGGCTGAGAAATTTATTTATAACTTCTGTTTTGGAGCTAAGTCGATCAAAAGTGTCACTCATCTTTTGATCGTGCATCAAAAAACCTAAAGAAGGTACTCAGGAATGTATCAAATAATTTAATAACGAGAAATTATAGGTGGTTGAATACAAAGAGAATATTTCCATACGACACTGATGAGTGGATTACTTGCCAAGGATCTCTACTATGTTTAATAAAAGAAACCTCCTAAAAACATGGTAGAGTTGATGGCGAAGGCATTGGAGATTATGAACATCCAGGAAGCTATGGCTGCTAAAGAAGCTCTAGAGGTGAAAATTCAAAGTCAAAATAATTCAATCAAGAAAGATCAGAAAGACAAGGAGGTTCAGAAAACCAAGAAGTACGATGAGTAATCCTCTCACCAATGGTGTCCATCACATATAGGAGGAAATTAGAGGTAGCAAATACTTATATTTTCCTGGGAACTTAAAGTCAGCTCCCAACATGAGAGATAAATCTAAATATTAGAACTTTCACATAGATCATGGGCATACTACTGGAAATTGCATCGACCTGAAGAATGAAGTAGAAAATCATATTTGAAGAGGATAACTAACTAAATTTATCAACCAGACCAGTGGTTGCAAAAGTAGAAGGAGATTGGAGTCACCTGGCCGAGGAAAGGATGACACAAAAAGGACACACAACAATAGTTATGCGGATGATCTTGACTTGCCGAAGAAAATTGGGGAACCTAAAATGGAAGTAGGAATGATTTCTTTGGATGCCACTTCATTGTATGAGGAGACAGTAGTGGAGGAGATGGGATTATCCAGAGAAAAGCTTATCCGAAGGAAGCCAAATCTTAACCTTCTATCAGACAGTTTGATATATTCGAATGCACAAATGGTCGGCCTAGGAAAGTCAACCAGGATAGGTAGGTAATTGGTTTCTCCAATAATGATTTGACTAGAGTACTCTATTCTCATAATGATCTACTAGTCATCACTTGTAGGGTTCATCATGGTAGAGTAACAAGAAATTTGGTATACAATGTGAGTTCTATAGACGTCGTGTTCTACAACTGTTTCCACAGCCAGAGGCTGGGAGATAGTAAACTAGAACCTCATCACAGGCCTCTCATCGACCGGAAGGATCAGGTATGACTAAAAATGAAAGATCCATCCCCAAACATCCATTAATTTCCATGACAATCTCTGTGACAATCCCAAACCAAGTTTTATAACATAAAAACTACATTATCTAAACACTGAATTTGTTTTCAAGGTATTAAACATCAACAAAAGAGAATCATAGGTTCAATTGACCAATTCTCTAAATTAAACCAGGTTTTGATATTTAACATGCAATAGACTCAATATTACTACTGATTTCAAGCCTAAGCCTTAAATTAACATGGGGATCCTATTACCATATAAATTAAAATCATAAACTTGCCTTTTAATATCCAAATCAGATATCAAAACTATTTAATTTGGATTTATATTTCTGAGAGTATAAGTTATTAGTTCATAGGAAATTAATAGGGTTCCAAGTAAACCAAATACATTAATATGATTATCAGTCATCAAATCAGATCCTAAAGAAGCGTTATTATCGCGGATTATAATAGGAAAACTTGAATTATAATCAAGTTACATATTCAAAAGTTGTATTACAAGCGATTTATTACCTTGAAATGAAGAACGTTGAGTCTTTGTCCTTGATTCCTTGTTCCTTACCCTCCAAAAAATCATCTCAAGTTATCCAACAAGTGTTAGGATTGTAGGCTTTGATCTGTTAATGATAAATGATTAATTAATTTGGCTTAACTCTCTTAAAAACCTCATAATTCGTACCTCAGTATTATGACTATTTTCGGGCCCCTAAATGGATAAAAAACACAACTCGAAATAGTCCATAACTTTGCCTAAGGGTATACTAATCCCCGGGCCCAACGTAAGATGATATAAACATTTAATCGGGTCCTTATTTCACTCAAGGGTTTGCTTCAATTACGTATACCTCATATTTCGCGAAAAAGCTTCACAACATAAAATTAAAAATCCAATTAAATTATATTAGGTGTAACCATATATAATCCAACATAGTTGATTCATTTCACCTATTAATTAAATATATAAATCTATACAAATAAATTATATAATATGAAAATTTAATCATCACCTAAATATAAAATTTGTTATCATCAATTATCTTCAAGTAATAATTTACTCCTATTTATTAATTTCCTCTCAAAATTATTAAACAATATCGAATAATATAAAATTGTAAAAAAATATGGTTTATTAAAGTAACTTGGGTGAGGTTCCTTCAAATGCAGTTAGTTATTAATATTTTTAGTGAATATTGCGGTAGAATTGCAAGTTAGAGAGAACTCGTAACCCATAAGAGGGTCAATTACAATGGGTGAAGGGTTCACCTTGTTAGAAAGATAAAATAAGAGGGTGGTATGTTTATCACAAGGTTGTATCAAATAACACTTGGTATGTCCTGTCAATAAAATGCAACAAACTATCAAGTAGATGGATTTGGCAGGTAAATACATAGATATAGGATCTAGTGGAAAATTATTGGATTTTTATTCTTAAAACTATTTATGACATTCTGAAAGTGTGCATCGATTAATTGTCTCAACATATTTAATTGAACTCCAATTTTATAACCAACTTTAGTTAACCCTAAACATGCAACTAGGTGATTGAAAGCGATAAATTTATCTAGCATGAAATCTAACAATTACAAAAGCAATTTAAAAAAAAATCCCCCAAAGGGGAAAAATATTTTTATTTAACTATCTAATGTAAACATTGACTTACATATACATAGAGAAATACACATGTTTTCACAGATGAATATCTCCCAGGCCTCGATTCGTTGTGTTTAGCAAGATATCCCACGAGAACTCCAAGAATGACAATGGAGATAACTTTTATTCTCCACAAATATCACTCCAAGATTGGGTAATATACTTATAAGGGTTTCTCAATGATTCACATTTATGAAAAAGGAAGTTTGAGTGAATCCAAATATTTTTAGTCCTTTAAAAGTGATGAATTAAATTGCTGTAGGTCTGTAGAAGGTGGAGTTAAAAAGTCTGACGTAATACCTAATGAGAGTAGGTATTTATAGGCAAATGAAAAATTCAAGACGACGGTATATCGTTCGAACGACAACTGCAATTCGTTAGAACGACATGGAGATGTCATTTAAATATGGATTAGACGACCTAATAAACGACAGGATAAAAAAAAAAATAGCACGGGTTCCTTAATCCATATTAAATTTGGGTCATCGAGTGACCCTTTGAACAACATGTGCATGTCATTTGAACAACTGTTGGCAAAAATTATTTTTATTTAAATTCCAAGCGTGTTATCGATAAAATAAAACTAGTTCTAAAAACGAATAAAATATCTCCCAAATATAAATGTAAACAATGAGAACTCTAATAAAATAATACCATTAATGTAGTGTTGTAGTGGAGTCCGATTGAAGTTGAACGACGCACATTGAAGATGATGCGTGTGATGATGAGCAGGTTGCCAATGATTTGTATAATGGACGGCATGGATGTTCATGTGTAGATGTGTAATTGTAATGGTATATGCCATGTCATATGTTATCTAGGACAACATAGACAATTCATGGATTCTAGCTAACAATGACAAGATTATTTCCTTACAAATCTCCCCTTATGGCTATCTCAGTATATACATAAAAATATCCAAATTATGCAGCCCAAATAAAATCCTAAGACACACAATCTAATATCCCTAAAAACCCTAAAAAAAATATCTGAATACATGTATTGAAATCTACAAAATCTTCAAAACTTCAAATCTCCAATTATATTCTTTGTCATCATCAGGGTGTGCCAAAAATTTGATCAACAAATTATACCTACACACATGAGACAAGAAACAAATACTCGTGCACGCAAAAGTTTGAAATAAAATGATAATCATAAATGGCAATAATAATTAAGCACAAGAAAATCATCAAATCAACAAACTTTCCCATTCCCCTATAATTCGTTCTCCCCCTTTTTATGTTATCCCAAATTGAAAAGGAAAAGAAAAAGAAATATAAAAATAAATGTGGAGTGTCTCACAAAGTCATAAACTTCTCTTTATGAATTTTTCAAAAATTTTCTCACACAAATATACAACAATGAATTACACCATGAACTAATGCTAAGATAACCAAGTTTATGATAGTGTAAGTGTAGGATTGTGAACAAATTAGATAAGAAAATAAACTTAAACATTCATAACATATGTGCACGATGAATTTTTGATACTCATAACGAATGAACTCAAAATTGTCCTTAGGTGTAAAAAGGTTAATTTAAATGAAATTAATTCAATCTAATCAACAAATCAAAGTCTAAACTGTTTTCCACACCAATAACGCCCAAAACTATTTAATGCTTTTTCGAGAATTTTTAAGGACCTACAAACCCGTCATTTATCTCCATCCAAACTCCCTCATAAATAATAGTTCTTTTTATTTTTCTAATGCAGTTGTAATATCTCTTTAAGAGATTTCCTATTGGACCCTTTTTGGAATATATGATATTTTAATGCCTTAATTTTTTCTAGAGCTCCTTTTAAACGGTAGCTTTCACGATGAGTTTATTATAATCTCGCACCCCGTTCCCGTGTTCACTCAATTTTTTTCATTCTTAACAAATTCTCACGGGAAACGGTTCTTACATGCTCTACTTTTATTATCTCATTTTAACGTATTTGGTTTGTTTTATAGGTAGGATTGAGATGAAAACACCTAAACCAACATGCGAATGACTAGTGAAATGTTAAAAAATAAATCAATGCATGTGTGCTTAAAGGAGATAAGAAGACAAACATGTAGAAAGATATCACTAACCGCATCTCAATTACTCCAAAACACTATAAAGCACAAGGATGAAATTATGTAGCGTCTCAATTCACTATCAAATAGCCATGTGGAAAATGTAAATGATGTTGTGACTTTGCTATCCTAAATGTCTATCCATATACGGTATAAAAAAATTACAAAACTCTTTTTATGTTTCTCAAAAATTTTATAAAAATAAAATCTTTTTCTCTTTTGCATTGTTCTTAAAAATGAAAAATATTTTTGAATATTACTCTTTTCTTAAAAAATCAAAAATATTTTTGGATTTTTTTTAAATTTTCTTAAATAACCAAAAATCTTTTTGGATTTTTCTAAAAATGTGAATAAGAAAAAATATACTGCAAAGAATGGTAGTAATGATACAGTTTAGCAATAGGAATTAAATGATATGGACATTGTAACTAACCCTCACTTATGTGGATTCCTAAAGACTTCCTAAGACTCTCGAATCTAAGGACATCGAAAGGTTTCGTGAAAATATCGGCCAACTGTAGGTCGATGGACATAAAACTTAAGGACACGACCTTCTCAATTACTAACTCTCTGATAAAGTGCTAGTTTATCCTAATGCGCTTCGTGTGCGAATGATAGACTGGATTGTGAGATATGTGTATCGCTCTCTTATTATCGTAAGAAATAGTCATGATGTCTTGTGAAATCCCATAATCTTCCAGCATCTGCATCATCCACAAGAGTTGCGTGCAACTACTCGCGACGGCTATGTACTCAACCTCCACAGTGGACAAGGAGATGGAGTTTTGCTTCTTGCTTAACCAAAAGACAAGAGCCCTACCAAAATAGAAACACCCACCAGAAGTGATCCTACATCCATCTACATCCTTGACCGAATTAGCTTCTGAATAAGAAGACAAATGGTCGTTGGTATCAAAGAAATACTAAATGTCGTACGAGAGAGTCTCACACACGTATTTGATAATATGTTTAAGAGAGAGTAAGTGAGACTCATTCGACGATGCCTAATATCTCACAAAGACTCCAACACTAAAGGAGATTTTAGGAAAATTAGAAGTCAATTAGATAAGACCACCTACCATACTCTGATACAAGGTTTGCTCTATGTCCTTGCCTGAAGTATCCCTACTAAGCTTAGTTGAGGTACTCATTGGGATATGTTCAAGCTTAGCGAAGTCTAAACCAAACTTCTTCACAAGGTCTCTTTCATACTTGGATTGGGAGATTAACATCCCATCCACTTGGTAAAGAACTTGGAGACCAAGGAAGAACATAAGTTCACTAACCATGCTCATCTCAAACTCGCTCTTCATCTCCTCTTTAAAGTCCTGAGCATGGTGGGATCACGTGGATTCAAATACTATGTCGTCCATATAGACTTGGGCAACTAAAATAACACCTTTCTCCCTCCTGACAAACAACGTCTTATCTATTCCCCCTCTCCTCAAGCCACATGATAAGAGATAAGAATTAAGCCTCTCGTACCAAGCACGGGGTGCTTGCGTCAAACCATACAAGGCTTTCCTCAGATAATAGACATGTCTTGGGTACTTGGGTTCTTCAAACCCTTTTGGTTATTCCACATAAGACTCCCCCTGTAAAATTTCATTCACAAAGTCAATCTTGACATCCATCAAATATAACTTGAAGCACAGATGACATTCGATGCAAATAGTAAGCAGACGAACTTAAGCCTCGTAACATGAGCGAATGTCTCCTCAAAATATACACCCTCAATCTTTATGTAATACTAAGCCACCGACCTAGCCCAAGAATATCAAACGTAGATAATAATGTTCTCAAGCTGAGCACGAGTCTTGACACATAAACTAGGATCTCCTAAAATGGCGAAAGGGTCATGACTCTTGCGAACCCTAGAAGGCGTGTCCCCTAAATAAGGAGTAGGTTCCACCCTGGGTGTGTGTGGGATAATGGGATCACCACAAGGAAGTGCGTCATCCTCATATAAATGGTTAGGGTAAACAAACACTAACGAATCATCAACTTTAACAGTGACGTTTATTAACTCCATAACCTTAGAGATTCTTAGGTTAAAAATACAGTATGCTTTGCTCGTCGATGAATATCCTAATAGAATTCCCTCGTCTATTTAGGAGTCAAACTTTCCTAATTGACACTACACCAAATCCTGCGAATGGTCACGCCCAGTGGGTCACGGCCCAAGTCCGTGACCAGCTGGTCGCGGACATGGGCCGTGACCCACTCAATATTTGGAGTGACCATATTTATTATCACACTAAATAATTGATGCTCGAGAAGTGGTAACGGCCCAAGGCCGTGACCACAGTGGTCGCGAACTTAGGCCGTGACCAGGGCATGACCATCTTGGCACCAAATACGCGCCAAAATTACCTCCAAGCTTGGTCACGGGTGGGTCGCGGCCCAAGTCCATGACCCATGGCATGACTAAGAAGAAAGTTAACACTTTGAGGGTCACGGTCTGGGGTCGTGACCATTTCTGGGTATGGGTCACGGCTATGGGCCGTGGCCATCCATCATTCAAGCACTAGGATGGATTAAAAAGGGTCGCGCACCACAGATTAAGGGTCACGGCTTGTGGCCGTGACCATTTATTGGTTTGGGTCACGGCTATGGGCTGTGACCATACCCAAATTGGTGGGCTGACTAATTTCATTAATTTGTTTCACTCGTGGGTCACGGCCAGAGCCGTGACCAAGTTAAATCTGAAAAATATAACTCCCGCTATACCCTTCATTTCATTTAATTCCTTCCCCTCCCTCTCTTTCATTCAATCGACCAAGTGGCACCGGCGATTTTGGTTAGGGTTTCAGCCGGACCAAGTGTTGTTCGGGTTGTTGTGATGGTGGTGGCCGGAGGCTTCAATGACGAAGATAGCAAGAAGGTTTGAGACATATCCATGACCTTCAGCTCCAAGTCTGATAGAAAACCCACAAATTGAGTGTGACAGAAATAAGGAGGTGCCGACCTTCAGCTCCAAGGGAAATTTTTGATTTTACATTGAGGAGTTTACTTCTCTCTCACTCTGTCTTGAGTTTTGTACAGTGGCATTTGGACCTGTATATCACTTTCAGAGGATGGGTGAAATCCCCAGAGGTTACGATCTGGAAACCTTTTTGTTTTACCAAATTTATTTACAATTATTCTTACATTATGGGCCAAATATTTGAAATTGTATTCATATTTTGTAGGGGTGGCAATTCGGGTCAACGGGTCCTGTTTTGACACGACACGACAAAATTTCTTTAGACACGAACACGACATGACACGAATTCGTGTTTTTTTAGTTGACACGAACATGACCCAAATAAAAAATAACACAGCACGACACGACACGACAACCACAATTTCTTAAAATTTTAGGCCTAAAAAATACAATAACACGACACGACTCATAATTAAGACACGAACATGACACGACACGACATCGTGTAAAAAAACACGACACGAACACGAAACATCGTGTTAATTTTGGGTCAATTTTGTGTCGTTCCGTGTTGTTTTTTTGTGTCGTTTCTAAAATTTTCACCCCTAATATTTTGTATGTAGTTATGCTATCATTCATAAACTGAACTTTTATACGATCGTTCATTGACTACATTTTGTCCATAAGATATTTATGCATTCTACTATACTTGCGACAACAAGGAGTTATGTAGAAATTTCACTTAACAAAAACATTTGCCAACTTTAATGTATATTCAATTTTCAGTCCTGTATATGATAAAATTTGTAAAGTATACATGATTTTTTATTGGAAAAATTGTAATTTGTATTTGGAATTTTATAATATATACACGAATTATTGTAATATACACGAATTTTATAATAAGAGTGGTTTTATGGTGGTCAGAGGATAGAGAAGCCGAGGGCAGATACATCCTCATAATTACACTAGTTGTGCTATGTATTATGTCCTTGTTGTGTTTCATTAAATTCAATAACAAACCAATGTTGAAAAAAACATGTTTTTTATGGTTAATGTTATTATGCTACGAGTGTCACTTTGCCACGTGAGATTCAAATTGTCTTATTAAAATAAACACGTGTTATGCTGTGTATACCGTCATATGTCAAATCTGTTATGAAGCCTTTGGGTTAATTGACTGTAATTGTTATTCCGTTCTTTTTATGTTTCTCTATTTTGAAGCTTATGCAATTGGATAATGTTTTCTTTTGTAGGAGAAAGGATCCGACGACATTGCTCTTAAAGCAATGGGCAGAGCTATTATTCGGGTAATTGTCTGAACTCAACATTTTGTTATTATTATTGAAATTTAGTGGGTCGAATGTTTATGTTTAATGGACATTGTAGCAATTCTTACTGAGTCTCCGGATTGTGGGATTTTGACAAAGGATGTTGAGACGAGATTTTGGTTACTTATTTGATTTATGCCCTGTTATATTGAATATGTTTTTCACTGTTTTCACTTTCAAATTTGCGGTTATCTTTAATATGTTGTTCATTGATTTTAGGAAGAAGATGAAGTTAAAGGGTATTAGCAAATATCGCAGGATTTGGTGTAGTGAAAAACGTGTATCTACAAGGTTCTTCAGGTACTTGCATTAGATAACTTGTATGAGAATGTGCTTAATGGTGAATTTAACTTTCTTTTAGCTTCTATTATGAGTTCAGATAGATCAGTTCTAATAATTTTCTACCTTTTGGTTGTCGATAATTGAGAGAAACTATGAAAAAAAATTCAATCTAGTATGCATTATTCAACTTATATGTATGTGTGTTTCAATAACATTTTCACTTTTCACCATACCTACCCCTATCAAAAACTTTTCAATCTAGTATGCTTTATTCCAACATTTTCAGTTTTCAATTTGTATGTATTTGTGTAAATCTGAGACATATTACAGGCAACTAATAATTCTTCAGGGGTTTTGTGAGGTACTTTCTTTAATTTTACATACCAGTGCTTCATTACACATTGTTTCCATATTGCAGATCTAAGAATTGCATACCAGTTCTTCATTACATACCAGGTACTGTTTACTTTAACTAAATTAGTTATATAATTGATATGCATTATCTATTAAATCTTTTAGATGATAGAAGGAGTACGGATAAATATTAGTTTTGTTTGGTTTGGCTGTTGGATAATTATTAGTTGTTGGATAGTATGTTAGAAGGAGTAAAGGATAATTAGAAGGAGTACGGGATAATTGTTGGTTTGATTGTTCGATAATATGTTGAAAGTATTTTAGATGCTCCGTTTGAGAATATGACAATAATTTTAAAATGTCTAGACTTAGATTTAAAAACATGGTATTAGAGGGTGAAAACCTGAAACAGCCCCCGAACGGTCCCGTGAGAAATACCAACACCTCGCACAGGACCAATGTAACTTGTAGGAACTGATCACATGATCATAGGACTCCCGGTGCGAGAATACGACGATAATTTGAAAATATGAGGACTTAGGCTTAAAAAATGGCATTAGAGGGCGAAACCCTGAAACAACCCCCGAACGGTCCCGTGAGAGGCACCCACACCTCGCATGGGACAAATGTAACTTGTAGGGACTGACCGCGCAATCACAGGACTCCCGGTTTGAGAATATGATGATAATTTGAAAATATCATCACTTAAGCTTAAAAAATGGCATTAGAGGGCGAAACCCCGAAAAAACCCCTCGAACCGCCCCGGGAGAGGCACCGACACCTCCCACGGGACCAATATAACTTGTAGGAACTGATCCCACAGCCGTGGGTCTCTAGGCTTAAGAATACGACGATAATTTGCATATTTCTAGACTTAGGCTTAAAAACATGGCGTTAGAGGGTAAAAACCAAAAACGGTCCCCGAACGACCCCGTGGGAGGCACCAACACCTCCCACGAGACCAATGTAACTCGTAGGAACTGTTCGCGCAGCCGCTGTACTCCCAGTTTTAGAATACGATGATGATTTTCATATTTTTAGACTTAGGGTTAAAAACATGGCGTTAGTGGGGGAGAATTCGAAACAATCCCCGAACTGCCTCGTGGGAGGCACCAACACCTCCCATGGGACCAATATAACTCATACGAACTGACCTCGTAACCGCGGGACTCCCAGTTTGAGAATAGGACAATAATTTTTATATTTCTAGACTTAGGCTTAAAAATATGGCGTTAGAGGGTGAAAACTGGAAACACCACCTAACGACACCGTGGGTGGTACCAACACCTCCCACGGGATAAATGTAACTCGTAGGAACTGACCACACAGTCGTGGGACTCCCGGTTTGAGAGTACGAGGGTAATTTGCATATTTCTAGACTTAGGCTTAAAAACATGGCGTTAGAGAGTGAAAACTCGAAAAAACCGCCGAACGGCCCCGTGGGTGGCACTAACACCTCCCACGGGACCAATGTAACTCGTAGGAACTGATCGCGCAGCCGCGGGACTACTGGTTTGAGTATACGATGATAATTTGCATATCTATAGACTTAGGCTTAAAAACATGGCGTTAGAGGGTAAAAACTCCAAACAGTCCCCGAACGTCCCCGTGGGTGGCACCAACACCTCCCACGTGACCAATGTAACTCGAACGAACTGACCACGCCGCTCCGGGACTCTCGGTTTGGGAGTACGATGGTAATTTTCATATTTCTAGACTTACGCTTAAAACATTGCGTTAGAGGGTGAAAAGTCGAATAAGCCCCCGAACGGCCCCGTGGGTGGCTCCAACACCTTCCACGGGAACAATGTAACTCGTAGGAACTGACCACGCAGTCGCGGGACTCCCGGTTTGAGAATACGATGATAATTTGCATATTTCTAAACTTAGGCTTAAAAACATGGCGTTAGAGGGTGAAAACTCCAAACAGTCCCCGAACGTCCCCGTGGGTGGCACCAACACCTCCCACGGGACCAATGTAACTCGTAGGAACTGACCACGCAGCCGTGGGACTCACAATTTGAGAATACGACGGTAATTTCCATATTTTTAGACTTAAGCAAAATATGGCGTTAGAGGGTGAAAACTTGAAACAGCCCCCTAATGGCCCCGTGGGTGGCACCAACACCTCGCACGAGACCAATGTAACTCGTAGGAACTGACCACGCAGCCACGGTACTCTCAGTTTGAGAGTATGACGGTAATTTGCATATTTCTAGACTTAGGCTTAAAAACTTGGCGTTAGATGGTGAAAACTCGAAACAACCCCCGGCCATCCCCGTGGGTGGCACCAACACCTCCCACGGGACCAATGTAACTCGTAGGAACTAACTGCGCAGCCGCGAGACTCCCGGTTTGAGAATACGATGGTAATTTGCATATTTCTAAACTTAGGCTTAAAAACATGGCGTTAGAGGGTGAAAACTCAAAACAGCCCCTAACAGCCCCGTGGGTGGCACCAACACCTCCCACGTGACCAATGTAACTCGTAGGAACTGACCACGCCGCTCCGGGACTCTCGGTTTGGGAGTACGACGATAATTTGCATATTTCTAGACTTACGCTTAAAAACATGGCGTTAGAGGGTGAAAACTCAAAACAACCACTTAACGGCCCCATGGGTGGCACCAACACCTCCCACGGGACCAATGTAACTCGTTGGAACTGACCGCGCAGCCGTGAGACTCCCGATTTGAGAATACGACATTCATTTGCATATTTCACGACTTAAGCAAAACATGGCGTTAGTGGGTGAAAACTCCAAACAGCTCCCGAACGGCCCCGTGGGTGGCACCAACACCTCCCACGGGACCAATGTAACTCGTAGGTACTGACCCCGCAGCCGTGGGACTTTCAGTTTGAGAATACGATGATAATTAGCATATTTCTAGACTTAGGCTTTAAAACATGGCGTTAGAGGCTGAAAACTCGAAACAACCACCTAATGGCCTCGTGGGTGGCACCAACACCTCCCACGGGACCAGTGTAACTCGTAGGAATTGACCACGCAGTCGCGGGACTCCCGGTTTGAGAGTACGATGGTAATTTGCATATTTCTAGACTTAGGCTTAAAAACATGGCGTTAGAGGGTGAAAACTCGAAACAACCCCCGACCGTCCCCGTGGGTGGTACCAACACCTCCCACGGGACCATTATAACTCGCTGGAACAGAACGCGCAGCCGCGAGAATCCCAATTTGAGAATATGACGGTCATTTTCATATTTCTCGACTTAAGCAAAACATGGCGTTAGAGGGTGAAAACACGAAACAGCCTCCGAACGGCCCCGTGTGTGGCACCAACACCTCCCACGGGACCAATGTAACTCGTAGGAACTGACCCCGCAGCCGCAAGACTCTCGGTTTGAGAATACGATGCTAATTTGCATATTTCTAAACTTAGGCTTAAAAACATGGCGTTAGAGGGTGAAAACTCAAAACTGCCCCCTAACTGCCCCGTGGGTGGCACCAACACCTCCCACGTGACCAATGTAACTCGTAGGAACTGACCACGTAGCCGCGGGACTCCCGGTTTGACAGTACAACGGTAATTTACATATTTCTAGACTTAGTCTTAAAAACATGACGTTAGAGGGTAAAAACTCGAGGAAGCCCCCGAGCGGCCCCGTGGGTGGCACCAACACCTCCCACGGGACCAATGTAACTCGTAGGAACTGACCACACAGCCGCGGAACTCCCGGGTTGAGAATACGATGATAATTTGTATATTTCTAGACTTAGGCTTAAAAACATGGCATTAGAGGGTGAAAACTCCAAACAGTCCCCGAACGTCCCCGTGGGTGGCACCAACACCTCCCACGGGACCAATGTAACTCGTAGGAACTGACCCCACAGCCGCGGGACTCTCGGTTTGAGAATACGACGATAATTTGCATATTTCTGGAGTTAGGCTTAAAAATATGGCGTTAGAGGGTGAAAACTCGAAACAACCCCCTTATGGCCCCGTGGGTGGCACCAACACCTCGCACGGGACCAATGTAACTCGTAGGAACTGACCACGCAGCCGCGGTACTCTCAGTTTGAGAGTATGATGTTAATTTGCATATTTCTAGACTTAGGCTTAAAAACTTGGCGTTAGAGGGTGAAAACTCGAAACAACCCCCGGCCGTCCCCGTGGGTGGCACCAACACCTCCCACGGGACCAATGTAACTCGTAGGAACTAACCGCGCAGCAGCGAGACTCCCGGTTTGAGAATACGATGGTAATTTGCATATTTCTAGACTTAAGCAAAACATGACGTTAGAGGGTGAAAACTCGAAATGGCCCCTGAACATCCCCGTGGGTGGCACCAACACCTCCCACGGGATCGATGTAATTCGTAGGAACTGACCCCACAGATGCGGGACTCCCGGTTTGAGAATACGACGGTAATTTACGTATTTCTAGACTTAGGCTTAAAAACATGGCGTTAGAGGGAGAAAACTCGAAACATCCCCCTAATGGCCCCGTGGGTGGCTCCAACACCTCCCAGGGACCAATGTAACTCGTAGGAACTAACCGGGCAGCCGCGAGACTCTCGATTTGAGAATACGACGGTAGTTTCCATATTTCTAGACTTAATCAAAACATGGCATTAGAGGGTGAAAACTCGAAACAGCCCTTGAACGGTCCCGTGGGTGGCACCAACACCTCCCACGGGACCAATGTAACTCGTAGGAACTGACCACGCAGCTGGTGGACTATCGGTTTAAGAGTAGGATGTGAATTTGCAAATTTTTAGACTTTGGCTTAAAAACATGGCGTTAGAGGGTGAAAACTCGAAACAGCCCCGTAATGGCCCCGTGGGTGGCCCCAACACCTCCCACGGGACCAATGTAACTCGTAGAAATGGACCACGCAGTCGCGGGACTCCCGATTGGAGAGTACAACGGTAATTTACATATTTCTAGACTTAGGCTTAGAAACATGGCGTTAGAGGGTGAAAACTCGAAAGAGCCCCCTACCGTCCCCGTTGGTGGCACCAACACCTCCCACGGGACCAATGTAACTCGTAGGAACTGACCGCGGAGCCGCGAAACTCCCGGTTTGAGAATACGACGGTAATTTTAATATTTCTAGACTTATTCTTAAAAACATGGCGTTAGAGGTTGAAAACTCGAAACAACCCCCGAACGGTCCCGTGGGTGGCACTAACACCTCCCACAGGACCATTGTAAGTCTTAGGAACTGACCACTCAGCCGCGAGACTCCTGGTTTGAGAATACGACGGTAATTTGCATATTTCTAGACTTAGGCTTAAAAACATGGCGTTAGAGGGTAAAAAGTCCAAACAGTCCCCGAACGTCCCCGTGGGTGGCACCAATACCTCCCACGGGACCAATGTAACTCGTACGAACTGACCACATTTCCGTGGGACTCACAGTTTGAGAGTACGACGTTAATTTGCATATATCTAGACTTAATAAAAACATGGCATTAGAGGGTGAAACCTCGAAGCAGCCCCTGAGCGTCCCCGTGGGTGGCACCAACACCTCCCACGGGACAAATATAACTCGTAGGAACTTCCCCCGCAGTCGCGGGACTCCCGGTTTGAGAATACGACGGTAATTTGCTTATTTTTAGACTTAGGCTTAAAAACATGGCGTTAGAGGGTGAAAACTCGAAACAGCCCCCTAACAGCCTCGTGGGTGGCACCAAAACCTCCCACGGGACCAATGTAACTCGTAGGAACTGACCACGCAGCCGGTGGACGGTCGTTTTGAGAGTACGATGCTAATTTGTATATTTTTAGACTTTGGCTTAAAAACATGGCGTTAGAGGGTGAAAACTCAAAACAACCCCGTAATGTCCTCGTGGGTGGCCCCAACACCTCCCACGGGACCAATGTAACTCGTAGGAACTGACCACGCAGCCGCGGGACTCCCGATTTGAGAGTACGACGGTAATTTACATATTTCTAGACTTAGGCTTAAAACCATGGTGTTAGAGGGTGAAAACTCGACACAACCCCCGACCGTCATCGTGGGTGGCACCAACACCTCCCACGGGATCAATGTAACTCGTAGGAACTGACCGCGCAGCCGCGAGACTCCCGATTTGAGAATACGACGGTAATTTTCATATTTCTAAACTTAGGCTTAAAAACATGGCGTTACAGGTTGAAAACTCGAAACAGCCCCCGAATCTGCCCCGTGGGTGGCACAAACACCTCCCACGGAACCAGTGTAACTCTTAGGAACTGACCGCTCAGCCGCGAGACTCCTGGTTTGAGAATACGACCGTAATTTGCATATTTCTAGACTTAAGCAAAACATGGCGTTAGAGGGTGAAAACTCGAAACAGCCCCCTAACAGCCTCGTGGGAGGCACCGACACCTCCCATGGGACCAATGTAACTCATAGGAACTTACCACACAGCCGCAGGACTCTCGGTTTGAGAGTACGACGGTAATTCTTATGTTTCTAGACTTAGGCTTAAAAACATGCGTTAGAGGGTGAAAACTCGAAATATCCCCCTAACAGCCCCGTGGGTGGCACCAACACCTCCCACGGAACCAATGTAACTCGTAGGAACTGACCACGCGGCCGCGGGACTCCCGGTTTGAGAGTACGATGGTAGTTTGCAAGTTTTTAGACTTAGGCTTAAAAACATGACGTTAGAGGGTGAAAACTCGAAACAACCCCCGAACGGCCCCGTGGTTGGCACTAACACCTCCCACGGGACCAATGTAACTCGTAGGAAGTGACCGCACAGCCGCGAGACTCCTGGTTTCAGAATACCACGGTAATTTTCATATTTCTAGACTTAAGCAAAACATGGCATTAGAGGGTGAAAACTTGAAACATCCCCATAATGGCCCCGTGGGTGGCACCAACACCTCGTACGGGACCAATGTAACTCGTAGGAACTGACCACGCAGCCGTGGGACTCTCGGTTTGAGATTACGATGATAATTTGCATATTTCTAGACGTAGGCTTAAAAACATGGCGTTAGAGGGTGAAAACTCGAAACAACCCTCGGCCGTTCCCGTGGGTGGCACCAACACTTCCCACGGGATCAATGTAACTCATAGGAACTGACCACGCAGCCGCGAGACTCTCGATTTGAGAATATGACCGTAATTTGCATATTTCTAGACTTAAGAAAAACATGACGTTAGAGGGTGAAAGCTCGAAACGCCCCCCGAACGGCCCCGTGGGTGGCACCAACACCTCCCACGGGACCAATGTAACTCGTAGGAACTGACCCCACAGCCGCGGGACTCTCGGTTTGAGAATACGACGATAATTTGCATATTTCTAGAGTTAGGCTTAAAAATATGGCGTTAGAGGGTGAAAACTTGAAACAGCCCCCTAATGGCCCCGTGGGTGGCACCAACACCTCCCACGGGACCAATGTAACTCGTAGGAACTGACGACGCAACCGCGGGACTCCCGGTTTGAGAGTACGATGGTAATTTGCATATTTATGGACTTAGGCTTAAAAACATGGTGTTAGAGGGTGAAAACTTGAAACAACCCCCGACTATCCCCGTGGGTGGCACCAACACCTTCCACGGGACCAATGTAACTCGTAGGAACTGACCGCGCATCCGCGAGACTCCCGGTTTGAGAATACGATGGTAATTTGCATATTTCTAGACTTAGGCTTAAAAACATGGCGTTAAAGGGTGAAAACTCGAAACAGACCCCGAACGACCCCGTGGGTGGCACCAACACCTCCCACGGGACCAATGTAAGTCGTAAAAACTGACCCCGCAGCCGCGGGACTCCCGGTTTGAGAATACAACTGTAATTTACATATTTCTAGACTTAGGCTTAGAAACATGGCATTAGAGGGTGAAAACTCGAAAGATCCCTCGAACGGCCCCGTGGGTGACACCAACACCTCCCACGAGACCAATGTAACCCGTAGGAACTGACCACGCTGCTGCGGGACTCCCGGTTTGAGTGTAGGATGGTAATTTGCATATTTCTACTTGGTTTCTGATAATTTTAACTCATATATGCAATTTTTCAGCTTGATTAATTTTTTTGTAAAACTACTTGGTTACTGGTATTTTTTTATGTATCCTATCATTTGTAGGATTTTTGCACGCGAAACAAACGAAGGAGGCAATGGTCTACAATATGAAGATTGTTTATATGTTGTGGACATTCAGGATTTGGTTTTTTGTGTTACAGCCGTGCGGGCTTTTATTGTTTGGTTTTATGGCCGTGCGGGCTTTTACAATTTGATTGTTGAATTTTATGGTCGTGCGGGCTTTATAATAAGTAGGTTTTACAATTACAGGATTTGGAATGTCAAGAAAATAGAGGAAACTCTTCCCAATTTTTTTTGGACTGTGAATTATTAAGACGTGTAATATTCATAAGTTTGTATATATATTTGTTTATTAACAACGTTCTCGATTCGCAGTTTGTGATTGGACCCCCAATTTTAGGATTGGACCAAACAAATGCATTTTTTTGAAATTATAGTTAAATATGGTCATGGATTTTGTCCATGACCATTTTTATTTTTTTCGTCATGCATAAAAATGATTGCGGACTTGGGCCGCGACCTTTTTTTTATATTTTTGGTCACGGGTATGGGTCACGGCCAAAGTCCGCGACCATTTTTTCCTTTTTTTTGTCACGGTTGTGGATCACGGACTTGGGCCGCGACCATTTTTTTTTTTTTTGGTCACGGTTGTGGGTCGCGGACTTTGGCCGCAACCAATTTGTCACGGTTGTGGGTTACGGATGAGGACCGCGACCAATTTTTTTTTATTTTTTTGTCACGGTCGTGGGTCGCGGACTTTGGCCGCGACCAATTTGTCACGGTTGTGGGTCATGGATGAAGGCCGTGACCCGTCATGGCATGGGTCACGGCCCAAGTCCGCGACCATCTGCCGTGACCCCTCTCGGCCGTGACCATTTTTTGGTTATGGACTTGGGCCGCGACCCACAAAAATGGTCACGCCCGAAATGGTCACTGCCCAAGTCCGCGACCCACAGTTTTGGTCATGGATTTTGGCCGTGACCAATCATCAGTTTTGGTGTAGTGTGATCTCTATCTTTAGGGATGTAGCATTAACTCCCAATGACATGGAAGTACGAAAGGTTGGGATTCTTCCTTATCCGTAAGTCATATGGAGTTTGAAGTGTCTGTGGACGAAGATATTCCCTATTCACTGTGTGGCACGCAGAAGACATCGCCTCTGCCTAGAACTTCCTAGGCACTCTACGATCGAGAATCATGGATCTGGCCATCTCTTGAATCGTTCGATTCTTCCTCTCAATAATTCCATTTTACTGAGGAGTTTTCATGATCGAATATTCATGTTTGATTCTAATCCTATCATGGTAATTATCCACTTTTGTTTCCTTAAATTCAGTACCGTTGTCCATTGTATCAATATTGACATCGTGTTGATTTTGTAAGACAGGCAACTTGGTCATAAGAAAATTTACAACATTGAATTTCTCTCTCAGGAAACCTACTATGTAATAAAGAGAGAAATCATCTACCATCATGAGGATATACCTTTTACTACCCGAACTCTCGGTGCGAGTAGGATCCAAAAGATCCACGTGATTTAACTCGAGCACACTTATTTTCCCAATTGGCAGGGTCCACAAACTGCGGAAGTCAGCCTTCCAAGTGATGGTAAGCCACGTACTAGGTCTTTCTTCGCTAAACGATCCAACTTTCTAAAATTAACATGACCTAAACGTTGATGCAATAGATCCATAGAATAGATCATGGCATTGTTGCACACCAATAAGGACTTAGTCAAAATCCCATTGAAATTATCTTTTATCCTCACCCCTTGCAATAGAAGCATATCGGCTTGATAAAAAATGTTACACTTGTTCCGGTCAAACTTTAAAGCAAAGTCTGCATTGTAAAACTGGCTAATGCTGATTGGGTTTTTATTTCAAGCCTTTCACGTACAAGATGTTATCTATCTTAGGAAACTCGAATATTTCTATTGTACCTCATCCTATTATGATAAATTTTCTTCCATCTACAAAGGTGACTTTACCGTCCTTGGGATCCTTAAGGTAGGTAAAAAATGAGACTTCACCAATCATGTTCTTGGAGCACCCACTATCAAAATACCACTGTGAGATATTATGGGCTTTAATATCACCATGAATAACAAGGGATTTTTCGTCATGCTTAGGTACCCAAGAAGTGGTAACCTTTTGTTTACCCTTGTCGTTGTTGGTTCTAGCCAGTATGTTGGAAGTTTCCACTAACGACGAAGACATATGTTGGAACACTTTCATGAAACTGTGAGAAATGGTGACTAGAAACTCAAATTGCTCTCTAAGTCTAGTAAAATCACTAGTGTGGTGTAAAGGAGCATGTGCACGTCGAGTTCGACCCAACTATAGAATTACTCCCTAAGGTGTCCTTTTCTCATGTAATAAGTACAAAAGTAAATATTCTTAGGCCGACCTTGGCTTACCCTTCTTAGTCGAAATTTTCTTTGGGATTTTGGTTGACGGCCATTATAATTCACTATAAATTCATTAACTGATTCCGATGCCATATGAGACGTGAAAGCACAACCGAAACCTATTCCCTACGTATCACCGAACCCTAAAGCGGGGCTAACGAGCATCTTTCCCATCTTTCCAGATCTATCGTCAATCTTTACCTTGACCTCTCGGGCTCCCTCAAGATCATGAGTGAATTGGGATACAAGGTCTTTATGTTTATCCCGAGTCTCCACTAATGGAAGGATCTTACTCATAAGACTAGCCACTTGTTTGTTCATGTCCCCTCTCTCTCTCTCTCTCTCTCTCTCCCAAAGACATGCTAATGGAGGACTATGTCTCTCACCACTCATAAATCTTTCTCAAACACGATGATCCTAAGAACTAACCTTTTTGTTTGAATTTTAATTTTAAAGGACTCAGCATATAAATTGGCGTACGCGCATTGCAGGTCACCCTCACTCTCACTTGCAGCACCCTTACCCTAACTCACATTGTTTTCACTGCCAAGGTGTCCTTATGAAGTAACTTCATCATTGTGAGATGAACTAGAATTACTCACATGACTAGCCATGAATGCGATTAACTTACATGCATGAGATGATTCTTCTCCTAAATCCACTTATTCAACCTCACTATCGTCACTGAGTGTGGCATTTAAAGCAGATTTGCCTTTACCTTGTATCTTTAACATAGTCGGACACTCATATGCTTTATGACCTCTCCCATTACACTCGTAACACCTATCGTCCTCCCTTTTAGTGGTGTCCTTTTTATCTTTATCAATTTTCTTTCCAAATTTATATTTCTCAAAACACTGCTTATCTTTAAAATTTCCATTATTTTTTAGTTTGAGAAATTTCTTGAAATTGTTAGCAAACATGGCCAAATCATCTAAATATGTGTCATGTTTAGAATCAGATGGCACTTCCTCTCTCATTTTTGACGTCTCATCTCTCTTTCTAGACTGGAGTTTAAGTGTTATCCCTTTTTCTTTAGGTTTAACCGTTTTAGCAAACATGTCAATTTCATAAGTTTGAAAGTGTCCTATGACTTCTTCTAACCTAAAAGAATCTAACATACCTAATGAATTTAACATAGTGACTTTTGAGATAAAACGTGTAAGCAATGATCTTAAAATATTCTTACCTACTCTTATGTCAGGAACTTTTTCACTAATATTAATGCTAGTATTAACTATGTGTGATAGGTGAGTATATAATTCATCAAATATCCCATATTGAATCATGGTAATTATTTCAAATTAAGTAGTTAGGTTTTGTAGTTTAGACGCCTCAACGGCATTTTCCCCCTAATGTGTAAGTTGGAGGACATACCATGCCTCTTTTGATGTGGTGCACATCATTATACATTGGACCTTATCGGGGAGGGACGGATCTGAACATTTCACTAAGGCCACGTGAATTATAAGTTGTCCATTTAAATTCACCCTCGATCTAGTTAGACACGGGTTCAAGATTGGTCACATTATCTACAATGACAGTGGAAGGAGTCCACCCACTTTTACAAATTAACTAAACACGTTCACCTATACCCTTTAAAGTAGATTTCATGCGGGCTTTCTAATAAACAGTATTTGTTCCATCAAAAACTGGCACTCTCGATTATATAAGTTATCCATTAAACTTAGCATTTTCAAAAATCAATTTTTTCAAAAAATTGATATCCAAATTTGTTTGTTGTGAAAAAGTACACAGTAGAATTATATAAATGGCTCTAACACCAATTTGAGAGTGTGCTTCGGTTCAATGTCTCAAATTATTTAATTAAACTCCAATTTTATAACTAGTTTTAGTTAACCCAAAACATGTAACTAGGTGATTGAAAGCGATAAATTTATCTAGAATACAATCCAACAATCACAAAAGCAATTTTAGGAAAAATCCCCAAAAGGGGCAAAATCTTTTTATTTCACTATCTAATGTAAACCTCGACTTACACGCACAGAGAGAAATACAAACATTCATACAGATGAATATCCCACAGGCCTAGGTTCATTATCTTCAGCAAGAGCTCCCACGATAACTCCAAGAATGGCAGTGGAGACAACTTCTCTTCTCCACACTTATCACTCCAAGATTGAGTAATATGATTATAAGGGTTTCTCAATGATTCACATATATGATAAGGGAGGTTTGATTGAATCAAAATTCTTTTAGGCCATTAAAAGTGAGGAATTAAATTGCAGTGCAGTTAAAAAGTCTTACAAAATACGCAATGAGAAAAGGTATTTATATTCAAATAAGAAATTTAATGAGGTGATATGTCGTTCGAACGACAACTGCAGGTCATTAGAATTACATGGAGATGTCATTTAAAGATGGATTGGACGACCTAAGAAATTAGAGGATAAAAACCAAAATAGTACGAGTTTGCTTGAACCATTTGGGCACAAGCGACCCTTTGAACGACATGTGCACGCCGTTTGAACGACATTGCCATGTTGTTTTCACGACTATTGGAAAAAAATATTTTTATTCAAATGCCAGCCTTATTTTTGATAAAATAAGATCAATTGTAAAAATGAATAAAATATCTCCCAAATAGAAATGTAAATAATAAGAAATCTAAATAAAATAATACCATTAACATAGTGGAGTAATGGAGACCAATTGAAGTTAAACGACGCACGCTCAAGATGATGGGTGCGTGATGGTGAGCACATTGCCAATGATTCGAACAGTGGACATCGTGCATGTTCGTGTGTAGACGTGCCAATGTAACGCTAAATGACATATCATATATGATGTAGGAAAACTCGGATAATTGTTAGATTCTAGCGAACAATGACAAGATTATGTCCTTACCCATTTAATTTCAAGTAATGGTGTGTCGATTCATTCTTAAACTATAATCATGGTTCAAAAAAGCTTTATATTTAGTTTAAATATATTATAGACATGTCAGTCAATAGACCTTTGTAGAAATTCCAGTGAGTCAACTTTCGATTGATCACAAAGAGATCGGAGTTCCACTTCTATCACTAATGAAATGTTCACACAACCTATATAGGGAATTGACATCCTATTGGAAAGGTAGTGATGAAATACTAGTAATTTATCTCGAACTACAGGAACATGTATGATAATTCAATAACTTGTATGATAGTTCAATAGAGTATTGTTATCGGTAGATCCCATGTATGTATTGAATATAACCACCCGTGATATTTCAGTCCAAGCATTACCTTATTAGACTTAGGTAATATAACACCATTTGCAAAGGCTGCATAGATTCTTAATCTCCGAGAGTTATAAGGATTGGGATGATTTCACTGATGTCACTTTGATTCTATAAGTGCTACCGGATTATATTTCGGTTTAAATTATCCCCAAATATTGGGTCACTATTCTTTGAGTAGGCCTGAGATCGTAATTCAAATGAATCCGTATCCAGGAGATACCTTGGATTGTGATACCCCTTTGATATACTTATATATTTTGTTCAACTAGGAAAATCTGTTTAGTGGATTTATAATCCTGGTGGAGTAGTAAATAAACTAAGTGTGATGTTGAGGAATTTATTAGATTATGGTTGAAACCGATTATAAAAAAATTGGTTTGACAAAGTGGGTATCGGACACTTAAAAGTGGGGAATCATATTATGTACAATAATTAACTTTGAAAATAAGACCTCTTTTTTTAGTGATTTAGATATAATTAAATTACAGTGCAGTCGTTATTATTTAGTGGATTTAATCGCGATTAAACAAAGAAAAAAATAACAACGATAAATGTAATTGGGATTTCCGAGTATTTATTTGGAAGCCAATTTAGTTATATGTATTGGTTCCCTAGTATAGTCCATTGCCCAAGTAGTAGGCCCGAAACTTACTGAAAGCTCGGTATGACCAAAATCCTTGGCTATATATATAATGATGTAAGGTAGGGTTTTAGGCTAAATATCCATTAAGCAAGGTTAGAGAGGGGGAGGAAAAACTCTATTCATGTTCTTATGAAGGGTTGAGGTGTGATAAGGTGATTTCTCTGATATTTCATCATGGTGTTATTTCGAAGAGGGCCCACACAAAATGCTTACAATGGGTACATAATATACTATAAGATTCGAGGAAATTAGAGATTTTTACAAGGTTTTTGGAGACCGGTGATGGCATCAAGATTTAACATTCTTCAACCTTTGTATACTCCCACTAATCACAGCATGATTAGCTATAGAATTGTATTATTGAAACCCTAGGTTTAATCTTTAAACCTAGTTCTTGTTTTTCTTTCCATTGCATGATCTTTCGAAGGTGTTAGGGATTAAATTTTAGCACGTTATAAATGACATTCCAAGTTATTTTCCCCCAAAATATTTTCCCCGCAAGAGGTGCTTCCATATCTTATCACTAATCTATTATCATTCTTCCAGACCTCAAAGACGACATAAAATTATATTAAACCAATACCTCTCACGCATATCCTTGCAACAAACATGCTTAAATAAGTATACAAAATTAACCTCATGAACTATGTATATTTTGATCTTGTCTCTACACAAGTATGAATATGCCATGTCAAGGCTTCCCCCATAATCCGAAGTCTCTCCGTACAATAACGAACTTCTATTACACATACACACATTAAAGGCCTTAGGTTACACAATTTGGTACTTCTCACCTTTATACATATTAAAGTCATCCGTTACACGAATACATATTAATGCACAAGCAAACCTATACACCTTGACCCATTTAATGACATTCCCATTCCTCTCAATACCATATTTTTATACCTAAGAATACATTTACATTTTAAGGGATGGTCAAACTAATGTTTAACAACATATTCTAAAAATCAACTAAAAGTATTTACAAATGTAAATTATGATAATAAGTATAGATAGAACGAAGAAAAAATAATGAGCGATATGCTTAATACTTTCTCCACTCGTAGCACGGATCCCGAACCCACACCAAGAATCTTTGAAAGATTTGCAAGCCTCAACCTGCCTTACTATAAGAAAGAAATTACTAACCCTTCCTATTTTTTATTTAAATATAAAATAAACTGCAGACTCTGAAAAATCAACAATGCCTCACGTGAAGAATATCCTTAGGATTATATAGGGCATTAAACAAAATGGCATATGGTGTCGAACACTGTGAGACCGTAGAAAATTTAATAATGAGTTGATCAAATCTAAAATAAACTATCATGTAACCCGTTGTGACACCCTGCCTAATAAAATACTGGGTGATCAATTCTATACCAAATTAAAACAGGAGTCTCATATGGTTCATTCTCATCATCACTGTCGAAAAACCAATTTAATTACTACTAATATATTAGGATGGCATCAATTTTACTTAACAATCTTTTTAATCAAACCAATAAGGTAAAATATTCACACAGTTTATAAACACAAAAGTGAAATGAAATGAAATAACTGAATGCTCGGTTCAACATAATACAACTAAAACGAATGCCGCATTAAAAGATGGTAAAAGAATAAATGAATACAATTGGCCTATTGGCATGAGTGTTTCAACAGTACCTCCTATCTATATTACAAGGATAGAATCATCTACAGTAAACCTGCATGCATCCATAACTGCTGCAACGAACGTGTGACTATAAAGAATCTGCATCTAAACGTCCATGTGTTTGGACACCTATATATATATAGCAAGAGAGGGAAAAATAGAGAAACGGGTCAGAGCCCGAGTTTGAAAATATTTTGCAAGTACATAAATGCCATATTTTAAAATATCATTTATCTTATTTTTTAAATTGGTATCGCACTCCCGTGAGATACCCATCACCCCTCTTCTAATAGTGCACACCTATCACATACCTTATAAACAACCTAGTTAAGCTACCCTGCATAACTAATCCATTTCCCACAATATCTAAAAAATCACCATAAACACAAGTACTAAGGACTAAAGTTCTCCCCATTTCCAACATTGTGCTACGTTCATGTGTGGGGCGTCTCGCAAAGCGAAATCCAAACAAGGACCCCCCCGATACACTATTACCTGGCAATGTTGATTGTCGAGATCATTAAGGCCCTAAGCACATAACGCGTATGTATATAGCTCGTATAAATGTATACACATATAGATAGTTCTTACTAGAACCTATAATTCATTTTCATATAAATTTAGATATAATCTACCTGAAGGGGAAACACACCCTATCAGTCTTTTCACTTCATATACATATGTTTACTTTATACGATATCTCATCTTCATATACAAGAAATATACTATGCACAACAAGTATAAAAACCATTTCACCGAGTTATAACTCGAGGATGAAGTCCCATAGTGCCTATCCATATACGGGTTTACTCATTATACCACGGTACCAAGCCAGACCTACTCATGGTCAAGATAAAAATACACAACGGTGGAGGCGGTCATCTTCCCTCTGTGAGTGGAGTACACACATCGCACTAAAACACGGGACAATATGACCTGGGGATATACTCTCCCTACTGCTCAAGCCAGGGGATTCACCCACATCGCGCAACCTCCCTGGATCACACTAGAGAAATATATATAATCTGGATGTACCAACCCTACACCAAATGAAAGCCCATGGAACTAGCCTCTAAGATACAAATATACCAATCACATAAAGATATATATGTATTCGTATCACATTATATATACTGTAATCACATCGTACATATATAATCTCTCTCACTTCTCAAAATATATATGGCTATAATTTCCAACTCATATAGTGATAGCCAATAACCCTGAATGTTCCCATTCGTAATAGTATCTAAGTATTCACACACTTACAATGGTAAACTTATAAGTATTTTCTCACTTAATTATAACATGTACCTTGATCACTTTTAAGGATTTATATACTCTCCGAATATACCAATCATAATAATTAAATAAGTATACTCTCAACTTATTTTAGTCCCATAGGTATCGCATTTACCTAACAATAGTCGTCAATAGATGTAGGAGAACTACTTAATTCTCTTTTGGACCATATCCTAAATTTCATCCTAATCACGTCCTAAGATTTACTCAATTACAATCGGCCCATATTTATCCTATCAGCATAAATATACTTGCATACGCTACCCGAATAATTTCCTCGAATGTCTCTCGTCCTAAACATTCGTTAGGCCCACAACCCGGATTATCCTCTTAAATAACCCAAGTTTAATACGCAATTCCTCAAGTCCTTTAGGTCATAATCATCTATAATACACTAATTTAAGGGGTCCCTAAGTTTATAAACCCAAAGAGAAGAGGAATAGAAAAATCCGATTCTTGGGCAGAAACAGAGTGCCGGTCGACCAGGCCCTGACCCCCGGTCGACTGCGAGGGGTAATTTTACCTTGAGAAGCAACTAGTAGCCTTTTTCCCCTGACCCGATCGACCGGCCATAGGGCCGCGATCGACCGGTCACACCATATAGGTCGTCCATCTCTTAATTTCTCATAAAACCTAAATCTCCAAAACACCAATTATCATCCCAATCTCCATTCTTATGGTTTCTAATCTCAACCAACGACACTATAAACATCTAATCTATATTTTGTAACTAACACATCAATTATTTGGGTTATTAAACCAATTTTCTTAGATTCAAACCCAAAAATCCTTTAAGCCAAGGTTTTACCATTTCCTCCACTTCTAACCATTTACACACTCCATTATTATGGATTTAACACTAGAAATCAGTGAGAGTTTACAATACATCAAATTGTAAAATTAAACTCAGATTTCCCAAATTTATTTTAAGGGTTTTAACCCAAAATTATATAGTTTACCAACTATAATATGAGATACACACACTATATAAAATAAAGCAACTAAACACTTGCCTCATGGATAAATTTCGACGACCTCGAGTCAAATCCCACGGAGTTTGGCCGGAATCTCCTTTTCTCTCCTCTTTCTTCCTTTCTCTTTTCTCCTCTTTCTTTTATACCACTCTCTCGTGCCTTATATAGAGAGAAATAAGGGTTTATACATTATAAACCCAAAAATGACTCGTTTTCTCAATTTTAACTCCCTAATTATCCAAAAATCTCCAAAGCCTAAACGCTACCCCCGGATACTCTATTCTGACTATCCCGGCCATTCCGAACCCAATCGCGCACTTAAAATCTCCATCTGAGTCACCTAACTACAATTCACTAATTAAACCCAACACATCTCAACACGAGTTTTTCCAATTAAAATATTATCCTTTGTCGCTTTACCCATCTCGCGACATTTAATTAAAATAGTCCAACTCATTTACTTTATCCCAAAAGTAAATGTAACACACACCGGACATCTAACCCTCATAAACTCCAAAAATCATTATTCAGAGAAATTCCTCAAATCTCGAAATTACAGCCATTTACGTAATTTAAATATCCATAAAAGTGCGGGGTATTACATTTAGTATATTTTTTTTAAATAAAATCTTAGGTCAAGTCAATGTCTCTAATTTATTCATCCTTGTAGAACCACTCTATTTTGATATGTGGCTATTTTGTTTTGTTTCTTACATTTTCCCCCCATTTTCTTTTATTTTCCATGGACTAATAGGTTGCATTAGATGTATTATATAACAGTCTAAGTTTTTTTTACTACCAAAGTGGTGTTGAGGAGAGAGAAATGAATTAATACATAAAATACCTCAAATTCCCCTTAAAATGGTCTTTGTCGTTAGTATATTTAGATGGCTATTAACTAAGGGACGAAATTGAACCAATTTGAAAGGTAAGGGACTAAATTGAGACAATGGAGAGGTAAGGGACTAAATTGAGACCAAGGAAAAGGTGAGGGACTGCTGGGGTACTTTACTCTATATTCTTTCACTATAATGGCGGTGTCTAGAATAAAACATGTTAAATGTTTTTAGGACTACTTGGGAGATAAATATTCTATAATAATTTAATGTCAATGAAAGTAGAGGAATTAAACTTTCGATTCCAATATGTTTTCATCGGGTTGATATAATTTTTATAGCTCTTGCTTTTTTTTTGCCAGAACAACATATCATAGAAAGTTTACTATGTAGTAGTAAAAAAATTACTACACTAATGAAATCTCACACATCTATCCACAACCATATTTAAGCTAAAAATACAACATATATAGACATTAACATGAAAAATTGTAATGATATCATAATTATATATAACATCAAGACAATCTCATCATTCGATTATCATAACCTATTTAATCTAACAATAAACCTAAGTGACTAAAGTGAAAGTAAAAAATTAGCCTTGAAATAATTTGAAATATCTGAATTTTTTCTGTACTTAGAATAACAATAAGAATACAGAACATTTCAATAATTTATAGTGTTTATAGTGATAGAAAGTAAAAGGAATTAAATTCATGTAAACAAATAAATCGAAAGAACAGAACAAATAATGAAAACCCACTTCAATGGAGCAACGAACGAAATGAATGGAAAAATTAAAATGATTCCATTGTACCAGATAAAGAAAACCAACAGACTGCGGAAACTCGAATATAAAGAAGCCACAAACCACCAACAGACTTACCAAATAAAAACAACCTCAAGTTTAAACCAACATAAAAAAATTGCAAACATAAAATTAACAAAAGATGGGATTGGTACCATTTGGCGACCTTGTGGAAATTGATAGGGTTTTAGTTTTTCAAATTCCCCCTTTTTATGAAGGGAAGCTTCTTTGGTTCTTATCCTCTTCATGGCCCTAGGTTATGACTCCACTGGTACAAATGATTCTATAACCAGAGATACAATGGTAAAGTCCCCTTAATTAAAGGAGGATGGCTACATATGATGAAGGCAGTCTCCTCGACCTACCATGAGAAACTCAAGTATGTAACCGAGCGGGGAGTAATGGAGATCCACGATGATCAAGCAATGGCAAGAAGGTGCTTCATAGCAGCCATCCGACCAAGGCCAGAGAAGAAGGCCGATTAGCCCAGGGAGAAAGTTGAAGAACAAGAAGGTCTGCACCTTCTAAATATCAATTAAAGTACAGAAGACCTAGAGTATAGGAGATTAGGCTCCTCCCCTCTAAACGGGTCATCGAAGACCTGGTGGAGGTTACGGCTGGAGATAGTGACAGTAACAGAGTTTTTCTTGATTGGAGCATCTCCCACTGACCAAGAACAGAAGGAATTGACAACTCTACTGAGACTCAATGTAGATGTTTTCATGTAGGAACTATACGAACTGCCTGGAATTGATCCCGATATGGTTTTTCATCAGTTACATGTCAATCCCACCTTCAAACCAATCATGCAGAAACCATGGCGAACTGCGCCCGAGAAGGCAAAAGCCGTGGAGAAAGAAGTAGACAAACTACTGGATGCAAGATCCATACGGGAGGTACATTCCCCGAGTGGTTATCCAACCCAGTAGTAGTTCCAAAAAGCAACGGGAAGTGGAGAGTTTGCAACGACTTCACGGACCTCAATAGAGCGTGCCCTAAAGACAGTTTCCCCCTCCCAAAAATTGACCAACTGGTGGACGCCACTATACCTCACGAGCGAATGATTTTCCTAGACGCATACTCAGGGTATCATCAGATCCCTTTATATTCCCCAGACCAAGATAAAACATCATTTATCAACATAGTTAGGTTATACTGCTACAAGGTCATGCCTTTTGGGCTAAAAAACGTAGGGGCAAGCTACCAGCGGCTGGTCACCAAGATGTTCAAGGACTAGATGGGAGATACCATGTAGGTCTACATCCACGACATGATCGTTAAAAGCAAGAAGAAATAACATCACCTCTTAGACCTATCAAACACCTTCCAAATACTCAGGAGATACCGAATGAAACTTAAAGCGAGCAACTGTTCTTTCGGTGTCCAGTCAGGAAAATTTCTTGGGTACTTGGTCAGTAAGCGAGGCATAGAGGCTAACCCAGACCAGATCGACGCAATTAACAGGGTATAACCTCCTCTAACAATCTGGGATGTACAAAAGCTCACTGGTATGCTCGCTGCCTTAAATCGCTTTATCGCTAAATCCTCCGAAAAGTGGAAGCCATTCTTCCATCTTCTAAAGGGGAACAAAACGGTAGAGTGGAACCCAGATTGTTCGCAGGCATTGGTTGAGCTCAAAGCTTACCTAAGCTCTCCACCACTACTCGTCATACCACAGCAAACAGATTCTTTGTACATGTACCTCTCCGTTTCCAACCACACTGTTAGTTCTGCATTAATGAGCGAAGTTTCAGGAATCCAACACCCCATTTACTACGCGAGCAAAACCCTGCTTGAGGCCGAGCAGAGGTACCTACCTCTGGAGAAGCTCGCCTTTGCACTAGTAGTGGCTTCGAGGAAGCTGAAGCACTATTTTGAAGCCCACACCATAATCGTCCTTACATCGCACCCTCTTAAAGCAATCCTAAGGAAGGTGGATTTGTTAGGAAGGCTGTCTAAATGGTCAGTCGAGCTCGGACAATTTGATATCAAATTTCAACCGAGGAGCGCAATCAAGGGGCAGGTCCTTACTGATTTCATAGTCGAATTCACAGGCGAGCAACCTTGCAACCAACCACAGTCAACCAAATAAAAAGGGAGCCAGACGGCGGAGGGAATCTGGAGATTATTTGTTAATGGAGCCTCCAATTCAAAGGAGGCAGGCGTGGGCATCGTTCTTATCACTTAAGAAAATACGATCCTCAAGCAGGGAATTAGGCTTGGATCTGAAGCATCCAATAATGAAACAGAATACGAGGCCCTGATAGCCGTCCTCCACAAAGCACACGCTTTGGGAGCAAAGCAATTATAGGTGTTTGGCGACTCACAATTAGTCTCCAATCAGATCAGCAGGACTACAATGCGAAAGATGAAAGGATGGAAGCCTACCTCACATTGGCAAAGAGGCTATTGGTTGACTTTGAGGAAGTCAATGTTCAGCAGTTCCCCAGGGGATAGAACAGCCATGCTGACGCCCTAGCATCCTTAAGCTCAGCAATCGATTCCGACTTAAAAAGAACAATCCCCATCGATTTCCTCACTCATCCAAGCATCAACCGTAACGGCGAGTCATAAACCGTAGAGCAGGTGCTCCATATTGAGTCAGCACCCAGCTGGATGGACCCACTGAAGGATTATTTGAAGGATGGCACACTTCCAGATGACAAGAAGACTGCTCACCAGATAAGAGTCAAAGCTTCTCGCTTTCACTTATCTCCTGAGGGCAAGCTATACAAGAGATCATTTTTCGTTCCCTACCTTCAATGTAATCACCCAAAGGATGTGGAGCAGGTTCTACATGAGCTTCACGAAGGAATATGTGGAAGCCATATTAGAGGAAGAGCTTTGGCTTTCCGAGCAATGAAGGAAGGTTATTGGTGTCCATATATGAAAATGGACTCTGCGGCATATGTCCGCAAGTGCCTGAAATTCTAACTTCACGTTCTTATGGTCCACCAACCTTCTAGCGACCTAAAATCATTATCCAGCCCATGGACGTTCGCCCAATGAGGGATGGACATCGTAGGACCACTTACTACCACCACCGACAGTCGCAAGTATCTACTGGTCGAGACTGACTACTTCACCAAATAGATCGAGGCATAACCCCTAGCGAACATCCGAGATGTAGATATGATAAGGTTCATATGGAGAAATATAATCATCCATTTTGGCATCCCCAGAACCATCATCACCGATAATGGAACGCAGTTCAAAAGCGGCTCTTTTCAGAGTTTCTGTAACGAACATGGAATCAGACACCATTTCAGTTCAGTGGCCTACCCTCAGAGCAATGGCCAAGATGAGGCTTCTAACAAAACTGTGATCGAAGAATTAAAAAAGCGATTAGAGTGAGCCAAAGGCACATGGGTAAATGAACTACCACGTATTCTATGGGCTTACCGAACCACTCCACGACTAGCAATAGGAGAAACCCCATTTTCACTGACATATGGAATGAAAGCAGCCATCCCACTAGAAGCAGGTTTTCCAACAATGAGGTACAACCTTGTCGACCAGGGCCATAATGATGTAGCATTGCTCGCTGAGCTCGACCTGGTCGATGAGCACCGAGAGCTAGCCCTAGTAAAACTAGCGAGCTATCAGCAACAACTCGCAAGGCATTACAATAAGAGGGTCAACCCAAGGACATTCCGAGTTGGGGACTATGTCCTAAGGAAAGTCTTGGGCAGCGCAGTAAAACCATCAGACGTCAAGCTAGGGACAAACTGGGAAGGACCCTTCAAGATAACAAGAGACAATCAACAAGGCGCCTATCACTTGAAAATGATGGAAGGCAGAGAAATAACCCGAGCATGGAACGCAACCAATCTCAAGAGATTCTATTTTTAGATCTTTCTTTTATTCTTTTGTTATGGAGCTAAAAGTTCATTTTCCTTGTCATTAATCAAAGTTATTTAACGGTTGCATTCTGATAAGTAACAACTATATAAGCTTTATCGCACATCTTTCCCAAATGACAGGCACATTGATCATTACGTTATAGTAGGAAATTGTCCCTCCTCGGGTTGTCGTTATGAAACACGAAAGACCTCTTGACATTACCCTTGGCAATATATGAAGCCCTACAGGAGATCCTTAGGCAATATGGCCAAATTTAAACTGGTCACCAAACCTTATTTGGTTGAATAAAATCCTGATCAGATAGAACATCCAACACCAGGTGTGTCCTCGCCAATTGCCACACTTAGGCCTAAGGGAGTGTGACGACACGACCTAAAAGGTAAAGTGGTGCACAATGGTATCTCGATATTATACTGGACTGGGAGGACACTTGCGTGATAATACAAACTTAGAAGATCATAAAAGAGTAAGAATATGGAGATAATCTGCACTTGCTTAGTCGGCTAAATTGGCCCAAAACATAAATTTTATTAATCCACTATAGTTACAACAAATACAATTCATGTTTAGTCGGCGAGCTCGCCCAAAACATTGACACACCATTACTTCAACACAAAATACATAGAGTAGATACTGGCAAAATCTCAGTGGGGATGAGGCCTCTGAACGAGATAATCAGCCACTTGAGCCGTTCGACCATCATCAGGAGCAGGAACCAACTCATCCTCGGCTTCGTTAGCATCTGACTCCAATAGCTACCGAGGGATAGCATCGATGGGTATCCACTGATCATCTCTTCGGAAGGGATTGGGCATCCGAGTGGAAGGATATATTTCATGGCGATACCAGAGCATAGAGTTCCTTGGAACCTGCATCTCCTCCAAAGCACTTAACCACCCCCTCATGAAGGCGAGCTCCTCAGATTCTATCAGCCTTGTCGGAGCATCCAGCCAACCCTGGTCATAACCATCGGCCCATACTTGCCGATGTCCTTTTTTAAACAGATGCCCCAGCCGAGTAATGTCCTTTTGGAGCCCAACAGCAATCACATATGCTCGTTGGACGTCACCACGAAGTTCTTCCATTTCGCTATCTGAACGCCTGGTGCTCCTTCCAGCTCGTAGAACTAATGTACCAGTGGAGCCTCGCAGCATAGGGGGAACGTCGCTCGAGCCAGCCCTATCTCGTGTCGATGAAGAACCTTACAACATAGGGGGAACGTCGCTCTAGCCAGCCCTAGCTTGCCTTGATGAAGAGCCTCGCAACACTACAGGAGCGGTGCTCAGCGCGTGCTCCCTAAGACGCGAGACCTTTTTCCTTAAAGCTTCATTTTCTTGATGAAGCATCTCACCAACCTAGTTGATCTCAGAAGCATCGAGAAGCTTCGTCCTCAATGCATTCACCTCTTATTGCACTAAAGCACCAACCTCTTCCATCTCCTGGAGCCTGTCCTTCAACTTGTCCATAAGCTCAGACTGATCCTCATACTTTTGATTCCTTGACCTAAGAGATTTGCAAAGCCTAACAAAGGCCTGGCGAACCTGAGGACTGACATTGGGACCAAGAGTCCTGCCCAAATGAGACTTGGCAGGAATATACTCTTCTACATCAGTCAACTAAAGACATAAAAGGGCAATGGAAAGAAAAATCAATCAGTGCACTGGGGAAAAAGAAACCTTTTCATTGATAAGGGTTAAAAGTACATCGAGCAGCAAAAAGAAAATTTACAAACAGAGAAAGAAAAAATACAAGGTAGTCCTAGAAGTAAAAACTAACTAGCAACCACTGGTTGCCCAAAAGTCGATGGCTAATTCCCTTTATCAGCATCAGTAGGAGAACCTCCCTTAGCAGGGGTAACCTCTATCGCCACAGCAAGGGGAACGTCAGCAAAGATTATCTGGGAGACAGGGTCAACGACTACGATAGCTAGGGCTGGGACTTCTTCCACAGTCGGTTTCGAACCCGGGTCATGCTCGTCGAACAAAGGAGAGTCTATATCAACAGCAGAAGCAAAGAGGGCCTTATTCCATCCCTTCTTGAAGTTCAGACGACTAATATAGCCTATCTGAACCTCAGCATCCTCGTATGCTGCAGCCCAACCAGAGTTATATGAATCTTCCTTGGCAGTGACCGCCTTAGACTCCTTCTTCTTCTTCAACTCCTCGGATAACACTCTGTTCTCTTCCACGATAGCCAGCTTGCTCGAGCAAACCAGGTCATAGGCTTGTCGCAACTCTTTTAACTCTTTAACTGTCGCGTCCTTCTCCCGTTTGGCAGTAATAAGAGCCAGATCGGATGATATCTGAGCAGTATTAACGGCTTTGAAACCAGCCTAGAGCTCTGTAACCCTCAACCTTAAGGCTTTATTTTGTTGCTCCATCTCACCATTTCTCTTCACCAGCTCATCCCAAGAACGATAGAGCACGGCAAAGTCGGTCACAAACTCTAGGAAGAAGAAGACATTAGAAAAAGGAAATAATCAAATTCATTAAAACATTGGAGAAAACAAATAGTCTTACCAAAGCTAGCCTCTGACTAGCCTGTAGTGACAATTGATCAGACCCTAGTGCCCTTTGGCGATCAGTAGGAAGAACTGTTCTCTCGAGCAGTGTGGGGGCCAACTGAGGAGAAATTGCAACAGAAGCCCCCTCGGGCAGTGCAGACACCGGGACTAAGGCCTTCCCAGCCTTCGTCCTCGATTCCATCCTCCTCCTCTCCTCCTCTTTATCATTCTCTATATTTTTCCTCTCCTCTATCCTTTTCTTCTCCTCCACCTTCTTTTTTTCCTCTTCCTTTTTTCTCTCCCTCTCTCTCACCTGCTCTTCCTCTCTCCTCTTCTTCTCCCGCTCCTGAGCAGAAGACCAAGAACTAGTAGCCACGGCCCCATAACTAGACTTCTGCTTCTTTGACCTCTGAGCAAGAAGCACTTGATCTTCATCATCATCGTCCCGAATTATATTCTTCCTTGGAGGAACCATCTCCTCGCTCTAACTAATAGATGTGCTCGGTGACTCTCGAGCTTCAGAAACTTCCCCACGATCACAGGAACTGCTACTACTGGAGCTCCCTTCACCCAAATTGCCACCATCACCACCTGTGATTTCGCTTTCAGAGCTTCTCTCCTCCTCGTCCAACTGGATAGGATCCGTAGCAGTATCTTCAGAGGTATCAAACTCAGGGATACTGTCCACCGACCTTGCTATAAAACTGGAGCCAACGTTCTTGTATTTGAGCAGAAAAGCAGCAGACCGGGGATGCTCGCCATCAGCTAAAGGCTCCCTGATATTCCAGGCCTTTGACCAATTCAGAGAGATGAACCTCGCTGAGAGTAGGTTCCAAGTTCTTCGACCTCGCTGAAGAAAAAACAGAGAAAAATTAGAAAGATCACAAATTAACAAAAATTGAAAGAGTAGAGCAAAGACTACCTATGTATTCTTTCGCATAAAAGGGAACAGAGAACCTATCAGACCTCGACCCTTCAAATTGGGGAGAAAACTTCCAGTTTCTAACAAGGAAACCTTCTTTCAGGTAGGTTTACTACCAATACCCTCTCAGGGCTCCTAGCTTTGAGATAGAGGACACCAGAGCTAGTTCGAGAGAAAGAGTATCAAAAATAAACCTCAACAAGCCCTAACTTGGTACCATACAACTAATTTGTTGTATAGGCTCCATTAATTATCTTCCACACATTGGGCGAACACGGTGCTGGAACAATATTAAAATAACCAAAGAAATGGAAGAACAGATTGTTGGGAGGAAAAGTGATTCCCCCCGGGAGAGCAACAAAACATGAATCCAATGGGCATCTTCTATCTCTCTAACGTTTCTAGGAGGGGACGCGTAACACTCAATCTCTACCCACTCTGGGATATTATAAAACTTCCTAAACATGGGGACCGACTTATTCTCAATCTTTGCCATTGGAAAACCCCAGAAAACTACAAATTCAAAGAAAAAGTACAAAAAGAAGGCACATGAGACTTACAAGATGGAAGTTCGACTCGAACGATGAAGATTCACGAGCCCAAATAACAAGGTAGCAATGAGAATGGAGACTGAGAGAAGAGAGTGTGAATCGCTAGAGCTCACAGGAAATGGAAGAGTGCAGAGAAGGTTGAAACGACGGTCGAAAAATGACTACACTAGAAAACTTTCAAGTGTTGCTAATCATAGTGAACAAACCACGAAGCGGGTGCCGCCAGAATCAGTTTCCCAACTTTTGAAGAGTTGCACAATGTACGAAAAAGCCATTATTATAAATCATTTAAATTTATTGAGCTCAAAGCATGGCCCAACAAACTTAGGGGCAATTGTGGGTACCCGAAATTAAGATGATGGGCCTGGACAAGTAGCCCAATTCTGGCGGCCCAAAGTCTAGACCCCCCATCTCTTAATTGATTATGATCCAATCTCCTCCCACGTTCCCATTAAAGGAGGTTCTAGGGAGAGATGGAAAATTTGGTGGATTCCAACACCCCCACTTACTTAAATGAACATGTATATATTGAACCCTAGGTCCGGGGCAAAGGACAAGTTGTATTCTCTGTAACCACTCTCCGGAGTATATAGAAATAACACTGACTGCACCATCGTGGACGTAGGCACATCTTTGCTAAACCACGTACATCCTTTGTTGCGTGATTGTCATTTTATATTCCTTACTCTTGCTTGGTGATTGCCTTTCTCTTATCTAATTGTGTTGCATAATAATTATCACCACAGTATTTATTCTAACAGTATATATATACATATATATATATACAATCATCCATTCCCATAGCCAAGTGTACATACCACATATGATGTACAATGGCCATGCACATAATATACCCGGCTATATATATCGCCGATAAACTGCACCATGCTATCATCTTCCAGGGCATTACTCACATACCATCCTGGGGACAACGGTCGGACTCAATATCACCGATATGAGGGCCAAACACACACACACGACGTCCCGAGAAGCGGTCATAGCTCCTAACCGGTCAATGAGACGAGACATACCCACCACGTCCCACCCCAAAACAAATGCATATCACATAATAACACAATGGACGATAATGACCTGGGGAATATCCACACCCTGCTCCTTCAGCCAGGATGCTCACCCTCTGCGTGGAAACTTCCCAATGATAGCATGAGCGGGGTATGCTTAACCACATAAGTATATATATCATCCTCATGCACAATGTGTATACATCCATATGATACCACCATATGATTAAACCGTCACATAAGGTTTAGATATTCACAATATAATTATATCCATATATTCATATCTATACAGCTATACAGATATATATCCACATATCCATATATATATATATATATATATATATATATATATATATATATATATATATATATATACAAACTATTTCTCGTTCAAATGTATAAGATTTATAAACTCGACTATATGTATACGTAATCCTCAAAATACTAGCCGTCACCACAAACTCATTTAATTTACCTCGATATGTGAATACAATCCCTCACTTGAAGCATATTTATCCATTTTTCCTATGATGAATAGTCTCCCAAAAATACATGTATATATCCAACATTAGGGTTATCACCCAAAGTTTAGTGTATGAAACCATCACTATACATCCCATCTATATTCGAGAGCACATTGATGAATCTAGTAATAATTTCGACTATTGGTATACACATAACTAATAGTCTATAAGCCTCAAGCTCAATATTACATTCATCAAACGATCCCGTTACTTAGGGAAAATACCCGTTATAAATCACACACTGGTAGACAACAACTACCCCGACTACATTTACACACACTACTCTAGTTGGTAATATGATCCCATCGCTCTCGATTTCAATTATGGTTCAATCACTCTTATGAATCCCCTAGTCTAATGCCCATCTGATTTATTCCTTAAATTTATCATTACTAAGGATATGCGACAACTCTCTTTCATTGGGCCCCAAATTGTATCTCAATAATATCCTATCTTTATAAGGATTCGATATAAATGTCGGCCTAGAATTTCACAACATACCCTCACAACTCTCTCTAAGAGTTCCTAACCTCTCATCATACCTATAATTAATTTTGATCTATAATTAGGATTTTCAACCCCAATGAGGTTTCCCCACAATCTCTATACACAACTCCAATGCATACATTGATATATTTTTCCCAAATTGTTTCAAGAAATTCCCATAATCATAACGTGTGATAAACCCCCTTATATGACTCCAAAAACATATCTCTTACATCATATAATGATCTCCCGAATCAATAAACCCAACCAAAAATGGTTAGAAACCACTATAGAGAAAATTCCTCAAAATCCCCTGTTTTCGAATCGATTCGGCCCTATTTCGAATCGATTCGGCCCAGCGAATTGATTCGGCCTCCAAGGCAAATTGATTCAGCTCCAAAGACCCGAGATTCTATCTCAGGACGAATCTATTCGCCTTGGGTCCGAATTGATTCGGTCAATGCATACCTTCCAGTTTGCCTAAGCCGAATCGATTCACTCAAGGGGCGAATCGATTCGGGTCTGCAAAATTTAAAGGGTTCTTCTTCTTCATAACAACCCACGAATTCTAAACCCTAAAATTTCACTTCTAACCCCTAAACCTTCATCACAACATGATTCTGAGCCAACAAATCAACCCAAAGTTGATCCCAACCATTTCTACACCATTAAACCCATTCTTTAAACATAGATTTCAAGATTAAACCCAAAAATATAGGTTTTGATATTTATACCCAAAATCCATTTCTTTTACCCAAAAATTATGAAATCAAATACACAAATGACTTATTTAGCAAGATTAAATACTTTCCTTGATTTTGTAGAGGTTGGATCGTCCTCGATGTCGCGTTTGGGCCGTAATCTCCAAGCTTTTCTTCATCTCTCTCTTCCTTTCTTCTTCTTTCTTTTCTTCCATTCTCTTTTCTTTCTATTTCTCTATTCTCACAAATGAGAAGGCTTGATCCGTAAGCCTCTTAAATCCCTTAAAACATAACTCCCAGTTTTAAATGTTAATACACACTTTAAATGACTCGTTTACTCCAATTAGAGTCAAACTGACTTAACATTCCGAAGCCGAAATAAAACCCAATGACAGTCATTTTGACTATGTTGACCCTTCCGAGATCGATGGTACCCTCAAAATCATCATCCAGAATACTTTGATATGTTATCTATTTTTGGACCTCAATTCCCAAATCTTAAAATTCTCCAATTTAATTTAATTTTATTTCCCCAAAAATTTAATTTCTGGATCCCAAAATCATGGGGTGTTACATAAGAAGAGAGATTTTTTTAGTGTGAGGGTAGAGGACATAGAGAATTTGAGTGTCCCACTAGGCTAAAGAGAAAGGGAAAAAAGATTACCATGCCAACCACTCTTAGCGATAGTGAGGAAGATGTAAAATATTTAGGGGATGAGTCTTCAAAAGGGAAGTTTGTTTCCATGCTAGCTAGTCACGTGAGCACACCTAGTTTATTCCATGACAATGAGGATACTTGAGCACGAAAAACCCCCGAGGATTATAGTTTGAGTGTTTCTAACAATGGTGAGAGTGTGTGCGCTAGTGGGGTGATAGTGAGATCCAGATTGCATCTACAGATTTCTACGTCGAGACTTTAAAGACTAAGAAATTGAATAAGGAGTTAAGTTTTACGGTGAGATATTTGGAGAGAGAGATTGAGAGTTTGAGAGGTTTTGTGACGTCGGCGAGTCAATTAGAGAAGGTGAAAGTTTCTTTGAGTGAGTAGTTGATCGTCGTGAATCAGGAGAAGAGTGAACTTATAGACCGTGTGTCACAATTAAACAGAGATCTTGAATGTTACTTGGAGGTAAAGGTCAGTTTAGAGGATACATCTAAGAAGATAGGAAAGACGCTCTTGGGTCCCTCTTTGGGTAATGTTGAGAGACTAGGAATAGGCCATGACGGTGCGTCCACTTCACATGTTACACCCGAGCCGGTTCCTGAGTTTGTGATTGATCCATATGTCTCTCAACCCAACCCAACTAGGCATCCCGTATATAATAGGAGACTGCGTAGGAGACGTTTTAAGACATGTGTACGTAGGCCTATTTATGTTTGCACCCTCTGCAAGAAGAGAGGAAACATTAGGTAGTTTTGTTTTAAGTTGGGTAACGTGTCATGTTTTCTACTACCCCTATTCGCACACACGCACCCACACATGATGAACTGAATGATTACATGAGAGACTTTGCACATCTTAGGGAGTAGGTAAAGTTGTTAGTCAAAACTTCACATGATTTGATGAATGTTTTTCATAAGTTGTCACCACCTTTGGAAGACTCCACTGCACCTACTAGTTGAGGTTTAGACTTGTTTGCTAGCATATGATGATTTTCATGATGATATTTTATGCATATTGCTAGTGTGTACCATTTTAGTAGTTATGTTTTCCCTTTCTGATATATTTTTCGAAAAACCAAAAAGATTTTCGTTTTGGAAATATTTTGGAAAAAAAATACAAAAAGATTTTCTATTTTGTTCAAAAATTGAAAAAGCCAAAAAGATTTATTTTGATAAAATTTTTTGAAAAAAGACAAAACGATTTTCGTATTTTATTTTTCATCGTTTAGGAATGGACATTTAGGATGTCCGAGTCACAAATTCACTCCATATACATGTGACGTTTTGATATTGTTTTGATATGCGTCATCATTTCGTTTATGTGCTTTATAATGTTTGGAGTCAATGAGATGTGAATAGTTATTACTACGTACATGTTTGACTCATGAGTTCCTTTAATGCACACCTTCATGAATTTGTTTGACTATTTTTCTTGTCTATAACATTTTAGTTGATGTGTTTTCATCTCAATTATGTCTTTAAAATGAAGCAAATGCGATAAAACTTGACAAGAAAGTAGTGCATGTAAGAACCATTGTTTGTGAGTTTGTGTGACATATATGAAAAATGGGGAAGGGCTATGAAAGGTTCTCATTTATCCTTTGCGATTAAGCCACCATGTAAATCGGACCTAGAAAAAGTGTGGCACAAAAATATAAGCCACGGTCCAACGAGGTTGAAAAGAGCCCGAAAAAATTTAAAGGCAATGAAAAGAAAAATATGCCACAAAGTGGGGCAATAGGATTTAGTTTCATCACCTCAAAAGAAAAATAAAAAACATTACTATTTATGACAGAGTTTGGATGGAATATAAAACGGGTTTGCACGTCCTGAAAAAGTCATTAAAAAGTGTTACATAGTTTTAGACGTTATTGGTGTGAAAATCATGTTTGACTTTGATTTGTCAATTTGATTAAGACGATTCCATCTAAATTCACATTTTCGACACCTAAGGGATATTTTAATAATCATTCATTAGGAGTACACATATTCATCGTGCACATTTGTTATGTTTGATTGCATTGATTTTCCTATCGAATTTATTCACACCCATTCATTCTGTTTCCATGATTTGGTTATCCAAATGCTTATGCCACTATTGCTCAAAAGACGGTCATGAGGAGCGATACGACTATCGTTACGATCCAACGAAGAACAGCTCCTTCGGTGGTGCAGTCAATACTACCGATGGAGGGAGACGTGGATTGGAGAAGAGACATTAAGAAGCAACTGGAGTCTGGCAAGGGGGCGATGCGGCTAGGAGAGTTGGCCCAATATTTTACATGCCAGGGAAATCTCTATTTCAGAAATACAGGAGGATGGTTGTCAAGATGCGTCAGCCCCGAGGAGGCCGAGCAAATATTGAGGAAAATGCATGAGGAGCATTGCGAGACGACTGAGATACCCCTATATAGGAGAATTCAAAGGGAGGGGTATTTCTGGCCTAAAATGAAGCAGGATGCGGCAGAGCTACAACGGAAATGCAACAAGTGTGAACTATTCTTTGAAGCAGCTGAGTGCCATTTTATTGAAGCCCAAATGGACTGGAGGCAGCCCTACATCGACTTCATTCTGGGGGGGGTTGTCCCACCGGAGAAAATAGATGCAATGGGTCTAAGGCGAAGGGCTCCAAGGTTCTACGTCCAGGAGGGGCAGCTTTATCGAAAGGGGTACTTTAACAGGCCCTTGCGATGTGTCACAAAGGAAGAAGCAGCGGAGGTCCTCAAACAAGCGCACGATCCAGCACACATAGGAGGGGCTAAGTTGTATGACCAGTTGATGACGTTGGGATATTATTGGCCAACGATGGAGAAAGACTCTGCTGAGTTCGTTCGAAAATGCAAAGCTTGCCAACTTCATGGAAATATGATCCATGCCCCATCGGTGGACTTACACTCTCTGTCAACACCCTATCCATGTCATACTTGGGCGTTTGACCTAGTGGGGGCAATACACCCTTCTTCGAGAGGCAAGATATGGATACTGGTAGCAACGGAGTGTTTTACAAAATGGGCCGAGGCAATACCACTCAAACGGGCAACGGCTGGGGTGGTGAGCAACTTCATCAAAGAATACATCATTTTCCGTTTTGGGATCCCAAAAGTAATTCTCTCAGATAATGGGACCCCCTTCGTCAATTCTGAAGTAACAATGCTCACGGACAAATACTCCATTGTTCATCACACTTCAACGGTGGCATACCCAAAGGGAAATGGTCAGGCCGAAGCAACTAACAAAACCCTGATTAATATTTTGGCCAAAATGATGGAAGACTTTCCAGGGGCGTGGGATGACAAGATACCAGCTGTCTTGTGGGCCTATCGAACAACCATACGAAAACCCACAGGATACACGCCGTTCTCTCTTGTCTATGGGGCTGAGGCAATCCTCCCGATAGAATTGGAAGTCCCCTCTGCCCGTTATGCCTTGAGAAGTAGCATGCTCCCTCATAGTAGACATATACAGCTGGAAGCGTTGGATGAGCACAGAGATAACTCGATGCAACACTTTCAAATATATACGAAACAACTCTCCAGAGCATATGACAACTTGGTGAGACCAAGGAAGTTCATGGAAGGAGACCTCGTATTGAAAGCGGCAGTAAAACACATCAGGGGACTTCCTCTACCAAAGTTCGCAGCCAACTGGGAGGGACCTTACGTTGTGAAGGAAGCGCATGACTCAGGTTATTGCTTAATTTCGAAGATAGAAGAAGACAAGCCATTTAAGATTAACAATAAGTGGCTGAAGGTTTATCATGTGTAAAATAACCAAGTTTGAGCTGATGTTATATCGTTATAAATATACAAGTTTTGGGTGACATTTTTTTTGAATAAAGAATTGCAGAAACACAAAACTCTATAGCACACAACAACAGTCACAGCACATGAAGGGATTGAAAAGTATGCGTTCTTCATTCATAAACAATAGAGTATTACAAAATTTCCTTTGGAAGCTATTGCCCAAGAATTACATAGAGAAAAAGAAATAAAAGATCTGTACACAAGAGGTAACTACCCTAAAAGAAAAGATAAATCCGAGGAAGAGAAAAAATCTCCAGGCAGGCCCGAAGAAGCTACTATGAAGGAACGTTGGGCGTTAATGGAAACCTCTAGCCTCGTTTGCACTTGCGTACGTTCGATCAGGAGTCTCTCACGCTTCAGTTTGGCCAAGCACAAAGCTTCTTCGGCATCCTTCACCTCTTGTTCCACCGCTTCCAAAAGAGGGGCCAACACGACCAACCTAGCCTCCTCAGCTTGCTGGTCCTCTTGTTGCTTGCGCAATACCTCCCTCTGGCTGATCAGTTGCTGGTTTTTCAAGGTCTTCAGATACATAGTAAGCCAGTCAAAACGAAAACCATCACGTCCCAACTCCTTCAGGAAACCTAGAAATTGGTTGAGAAGGGATCTGGTAACACTGGCAGTGGGGGTACTCACAATTTCAGCAATAACGATCGCCATGCCTTGCAGTCTGAGACTCATCACATGAATATTTGAACACAGGCAATCCGGTGTGAAGGTCTCAGGATGGTGATCCACCAGTTGTTCAATCACTAGGCGATGGTTGACGAGCATTTGAGGAGACTGTCGAAGCACCATGAGGCAGAACGAGTGAGGAGCTAGGTTGGGAAGAGGCAATTCACACCCAGATTCGCTCTCGGCTGCAACACCAGTCGTAGAACCTTGATCATCATGAATAGAATTTTTCGAAGCATTAGGTTCTCGGAAGGGCGAGCCTACAGGTGAGAGGACTGGGGGCGAATCTTCCCGAGCAACCTGAAAAGAAAAGGCCAAAACTTAACAAGTGTTTTCGTTGATAAGTCACCGTTATAAGGTGGAGTTTGTGATAATAAAACTTAACAAGTGTTTTCGTTGTTAAGTCACCGTTATAAGGTGGAGTTTGTGAAAAAAAACTTAACAAGTGTTTTCGTTGTTAAGTCACCGTTATAAGGTGGAGTTTGTGAAAAAGAAAAACTTAACAAGTGTTTTCGTTGTTAAGTCACCGTTATAAGGTGCAGTTTGTGAAAGAAACTTAACAAGTGTTTGCGTTGTTAAGTCACCGTTATAAGGTGGAGTTTGTGAAAGAAACTTAACAACTGTTTGCGTTGTTAAGTCACCGTTATAAGGTGGAGTTTGTGAAAAAAAACTTAACAAGTGTTTTCGTTGTTAAGTCACCGTTATAAGGTGGAGTTTGTGAAAAAAAACTTAACAAGTGTTTTCATTGTTAAAGTCACCGTTATAAGGAGGAGCTAAAGAACAATCTTACAAAAAATCATAAGATGGAGATAATGGAAAACCTTAACGAAAGATAGCAAGGAAAATATACCTCAGTCACAACGGGAGCCGTTGAGGCAGCCACAGGGACAGGAACAGTTGAGGGAGCGATTATTGCCTCAGATGGCATAACGGGGTCCCTTTGCGCAGAAGCCTCCATGCTTGTCCAAACATGATCACCCGTATAGGGCACAAGGGCCAGCATATTGGGATCATCATGAGAAGACACGGGGCCCTCAAACAAAGCCACATCAGGAGGAGGTGTAAACACACCAACCTGGGCCCTCACTACGGGAGTTGGTGCAAGATCAGGAGACAACTGTGCACAAAGCCAAGTGTTAGAAAAGAAGAATGGGCACTGAAATTATGAAGAAATATCTTGACGTGTTACTTACCTCGGTTAGGGTGCTAAACAAAGGAATGACAGGCGGGGGCCTTAGCAGCACCGTTGGAAGAAGAATGCTCGCCAACAACGAGGACACTTCCACCTGGGATACCCAACACATATCACAATTCAGTAAGCCAAATACGAAAAGAGCATGACCGAAAGGACTACAACAAACAAATTATAGATCACATCATACCTCGGGCTCATTCTCTACCACAAGTACAATGGGCAGAGGAACCTCAGGTAAGGCCTGTGACTCAGAAGGGACAAAGGAGGTTATCTCGGGATGTGCCACTTCGGGCAAGATTTCCACTTCCGGTGAGGAATCACTCGCACGATCAACGTCATCACATCCCACAAAAGCTTCCCTCGCACGTTGGCTGGCTCCACGGCGAGAATACGTGAGCCTCGTCATGGGGGAACGGGGAGGAGTTACATCGGTATGAGGTGCACTGAAGCGTCCCCCCACAAAATGGCTCACGGGAGGACTGGAAGGGTCTGGGTTTTCTATTTCAACCCCCTGCAAAACAGTTGTCAAAGAAAGGGGGGAGGGATAAGTATACACACAAGCAAAGACAGTCATTCTCAAGCAAAAAGGAGATAATAATTAAGTCAACCATACATACCTTCGATTCAGAAGAAGAACGAGAGGGCACAACCACGGGCGAAGTGGGAGGAGTGGCAGCAATTGAGGGGGCAGGGGTGGATTGCACCTCAGGGGTCAGGTGTACTTCAGGAGTCCGTTTCTTCTGGGACTTGGTGCCCAGAGTCTTCTTCCTCGAGCTAGCTGCACCAATGCTGACCCCTTGAGGAACCCTGGAACTTTTCCTCTTTTTGGCCGTTGGCTCTGAAGGACCCACCACCACCGTGGGGAAAGCAACGGAGGAAGGGACAACGACTGCATGCCATTGATACTCAGCATTTATTCGGTCCAGTTCTGCCTGGGCCTCCCTCCTCACACGCTCAGCCATCTCAACGGGCATGGGAGGAGGAACGGAGGCCATAGGAAGAGCTGCCACAGGAGTTTGTGGCCTCGACTTCGATTTCGATGTCCCACTCTTGGCCGTCCTTGCTTTCTTAGCAAGAGGTTGAGAAGCTCCCTCATCGGTAGTAGCTGCAGCAGAGAGGGCAGCCTTCTTTGCAGCAGCAGTTTTTGACTTAGGCGTGGCAACTGGGACCATGGCACAAAGTGGGGGCAGCTCGTTGGGAGGTGCTTTGTGGGTTGAACTCAGAGGGAACTCTATCCCAAGCACAGAGTTGCCCTTTAGCCCCAACTCTAGGGCAGAAAATGAGCAAATAGGAGGGTACACCGGCTCTTGCTCGATGAACTTAGCAATTTCAGCTAGTTGTCTTGGCCAATATTTGGTGGCAAAAAGAGGGGTCACATCCCCACGCCTAGTAATACTTGGAACGGTGACACGACCAACCATTGCTGAGGATATCCCCCAGCAGTTGAAGAAAACAACGAACATGCCTCGCCAAAGGAGACTTTGGGGTTTGATGATTGGAAAACAGGACGTGGCACCCCCTGGTCAAACCCAAACTGACGGCTGCATCGGTTGGGGTTGTAATGCTCGCTCGAGTATCCCCACTCGGTGTAGGAGGGCAGATATCCAGGAGAAAGAAGAAGAACTATGCCCAGCGAGGGGTCCTCGATGTCAGGAGAGGGATCCCGTATCATTCTGGCATCAAGATGAAAAAACTTACAAGTGTGGAAAAAGGCCTCTTCTTGATAAGGCCTCATAACGAAGCTCTCAAAACGGTCAATCACTGAAATCAACTCCTTTCGGCTTTGCCTCTTATGGTAAATAAAGGACCGAGGAGGCAGAATCGATTCAGCCGAAGGAGGTCTGTTGGGCTTGGCCACTACGACAGGAAAGCGGAAGTAAAGAAAGCTAGTCAGAAGCACACTATTGGCAAAATTGGCCAAGTTATAACGACCAATGGAGCGTTCCATGTCGAATAAAGTCCTGTCCAACCAGGTGTACAAGGATCCCAAGGCAATTGCAGCCAGGGGAAGCTTTATGCCTCGAGCTAGGCGAAGGGACAGGTTGATGAGGTCTCTTCGGGGCTGATCGTTAGGCTTGCCCGTCAAAAAGAACCGGGACAAAATCACAAGAATGTAAGCAGGAGCTCCAACGATCTACCTTGACCAGGGGCAGTTGATGAAGAGCTGCCTTCGCTAGAACTCTGGAAGAAATAGTTGATCAGGGGAGAAAAAGTAGCTTTGTTGGAGGAGCCGATGCAGCTTCGGCATATGCGATCCAACTCCGAACGATCCGCAGTCTCTTGAGCATCAAGAGCTTCATCGGTGTAAGGCTCATGGCCTGTCGCATCGAGGCCCAAGAGCTCACACACATCCTCCAGAGTTATGGTAAACTCACCCCAGGCAGCAATGAACGTATGAGTATCCACGTTCCATCGATAGATCAAGACAGGAAGGGCAGCATTGTTCTTTGAGATGGTGAACTCACCAAACCATTTAGCCCGTTGCAGCCCAATCTTGGTAAGAATATCAGCATAGGAACTCTGCATGTGAGAGTTCCAGGCAGCAAAGTGGGCGGGGGATCCCCCGGGTGCTTCGAAATCAATATGGGACCATGGAAAGTCCCCTCGCTCTAAGCGAAATCTCAGAGTTCCTTCTGGGGGCAAAAATCCCCACTTAGACACCTCTTCATCTTCATCACCCAGCAAGAGGGCGTCAAACTTGGAGGAAAAGCAAACAACCTTACAGGCAACAACAAAGCCATCACCCTCCCCAAAAATGGGAGAGCGACGGTAAAATCTCACTTGTTCTTGGCGAGCAGCACCCTGGGCGGAGGCAGCAGTGGTGGTGGCAGACGGAACACTGGTGGCAGAAATGGCGGGGTTGCTTGAAGACGCCATGGCAGAAATGGTTCTTGAAGCCGTAACAAAGAAAGCTTCGAGAGAAAAGGGATTGAAGGCAACAATGGAGACGGACGATCACAAGTAGTGTTATAGTTCTCTGCAACAATGGCGTATCTCTCTCTCTCTCTCTCTCTTTATAAGAACAGAAGCGATAGTCTGAGGAAAGAAGATAACAATGAAGTAAGGAAATAAGTGAAGAAGAAAGAAGAAGTATAAACAGACCCTTTAGGCCCACGTGGTTAAGGTTCAAAGTATTTTGAAAAATGGCTGTTGAGACTTTCGAGTTTGGCGTTTAGATTTTCCCACCCTCGCACGTGCACGGCCGCCTGTAATCATTTCACAAGAACACGTGGCACTTCGGGAAGTGCTGTGACAGTTGAAAAGACAGCGCACGTCACTAATGAAATGATGCATAGAGAACAGGAAGCGTTGCCTTCCTCAGCAAGTTTGAGTTTTGGCGCCAATCTCCTTGTCAGACCTATCCAATGGAGCCACAACGAAGAAGATGTTGCAACGGTTACACAAAGAAAAATCCATCAAAATGAGTCATTTCGTGCAGACATTTCTTGTCCCAATAAATCTCTCCACGAGGGGGCAAATGTAGAGGGGGCTTGAAGCTCAGCGTGGCAACTCAAGCGTGACATCTTGGTTAGGCAGCTCAGCGTGGCAACTCAAGCGTGACATCTTGGTGGGAGAGCTCAGCGTGGCAACTCTGGCGTGACATCTTGGTTAGGCAGCTCAGCGTGGCAACTCAAGCGTGACATCTTGGTGAGGCAGCTCAGCGTGGTAACTCAAGCGTGACATCTTGGTGAGGCAGCTCAGCGTGGCAGCCTGGGGAGGCAGCTCAGCGTGGCAACTCATATTTTAGCTTGTTGTTTTAATCACATCGTACTTTCATTATTGATTTCTGTAACCTTTAACGATTGTAATGACGTAACGATAATAACTAAAGGGTTTTTATGAGGTCAAACGGTACTTGCGAGAGACCAGGCTTGGCAGGGCCTGGGAGAGCTTTCATGCTCTATCGAATGACCTCACTGTGGGAACTTTAGAGGGACCTGGTTTGGAGGATTGAGAAGTAAGGCACCGTTGGGGCTTATCCTGACCATCTTAGATACACCTGGTAAAACACCGAAGGACCCCGACCGTGGAACCTCAAGCGGAGCAGCTTGGAGTTCCATCGGGCATTAAGTTATGGACCAAACAACCCTCTACTTAATGTCACATCTACTGTGAGTGATGTCACTAGCCATCTAAACGTTGTCAGACATGCACTTGAGTAAACCACTGTGGTATTTGGGGCTGTCAGGCAGTTGGTGAGCCACTTCTGCGACAACAACCCCCTGACACACAGTGGATAGGAAAAAGGCATGTCTTGGCATTTAATGTTTAATGACGTGGAGACAACTAGTGCATCAGGCATTTAATGTTGTGACATAAAGTATGAGGGATGTCTTTCATAGTATTTAATGACTGAGTTGCTTTGGGGGTGGTATGGGGGGCTATTTAAGGACCCCAACCACCTTTGAGGAAGAGAATCTTGTTTTTTGGAGAAGTAAAAAAGAGTTATTGCAAACTAGAGAGCTCATTGACTCACCACTGTCATTTATTACGAAGCTTTTAATATTTGACAGAGATTTTTGAGGGTGTTTGGTGTTTTTCTACCTGCCTATCAGGGTGTATCTAGGGTGCTTACTTCTCCCTCCCTCTAGCTAAGCCACTTCTAAAGGTCCATTAGCTTGACCTGAGTTATACACGAGAGATTTGAGAGTTTAAACTGAGCTCATCTTCATTGAGTTCGTGTGTGCAGATCCTATAATTAGTCAAGGGTTTTGGCTAATTTAACTTGTGATTACCATGCTCAATAGGGGTTACGCCTCCATATATATATAATCTAAAGTACCCACTTACAGAATTCATGGTACGTGATTTTGTAAAATTATTTTTGCATTTTTGTATAAAAATTTAAAAAATCAAATATAGTTTATTGATGACTTTGAGGATTCCTTTGCATGAGCGTAGTTTTATCCATGCTTGCTATGCATATTTGTCGTGACACTCCATGTTTATTTATTTTTTCTTTATCCATTTCTGCAAATAAAAAGGGGAGAACGAATTATGATTTTATGGGGGAGTTTACATTATGAGGAAAATTTGATTATTGATTATTGATTTATTCTTATATCATTTCAAACTCGATGCATCATGAAGGTATTTTCTTTGTCTCATGTGTGTAGGTACAAAATTGAAGATCATTATTTTTCACACCCTGATGAGTAAATCATAAAGATTTGAAGATTTGAAGATTTTTTAAGAAAGTTTCAAACTTGTTTTTTATACCTTTTCAGTTTTGGGTTCATGGGAAAGTATTGGATTTGTATAGGCATTTTGATTTGATAATTCAGACATTTTTGTTTTGTAACCGACATATACATAGGGGGATATTTGTGAGGATATTATATTATTGTCATGTTTACATTAGTGTATGTCGTATACCGCTAAAAATCGTCGAAGAAAAAGTTCAAGTTTGAAGATATATGAAGACACACCCGAATATCAAAGTTCTTCAACATGCAAGCGTCCACGAGATGAATTTTGACAAAGTTGTGTTTTGGTTACTTAATTGTTCATTTAAAAGTGTTGGGTTACTTTTCTAAAATATTTTCTAAGTGTTGAGGCGTTACTTTTCGTCAAAAAGAATTTTTTCTAAGTGTTGAGGCGGAGTTTTTTTATCAAAATAAAAATTTATTTTTTCCCGTTGGTCGTTTGAGTGACCACTGCATGTCGTTCATATGATAAACAGAACTCGTGCGAAGATGTCGTTCGAGCGACATTAAGGTTTCTTTCGAGCTACTTTCCACTTTTTTCGAGCGACGCACCGACTTAAGTTTTTTTATATAAAGCGTGTTAAACAACTCATTTTTCATTAAGGAGACCTGGCAAATTTCTTTTTGTATAAACTGGTAATAGCAGATTACCTTCATCTTATTCATATAGGGTTCAATTCATTTTGTTTTCAATTAATAAAAATCCCAATCTTTGGTGAATTATTTTTAGAACCCAAGATACGTTTTATCTAGAGTTCCTCTTGTAGGGAGGTCAACCTATGACTGATCTAGGTGCCACTTGAGGGAGGTGATGGTATAACTTAATTGTGAGTCAAAGGGAGTACTCGCGACCTATGAGAGTTTGCTGCGGTAAATTCTTTGCATATTTCTCTTGTAATCATTGTGAGTATTATTAGTGAAATAAAAGGTTTTGCCCTTCGGGGATTTTTCCTGAAATCTATGAGTCAGCAATTCAATTTTATTTGTGATGGTTTGGCACACGCACACGTAGTTGCATGTTTAGGGGCTTATTTAATTGGTTTAAAAATTGACACTGATCAAATAAGGTTAACCTAGAAATTTGTGAATTTATTCATATCAGTATCACACCTCACATTTACAAATTGTTATCAGAACTTATTTAACCGATCACCGATTTTACAAACCTAAGCACATAAAGGTTACAAAGTATTAATGAGATTACTTACTTTACTAAGTCTCATAAAGTTAGGCATTGAAATCCAAGGACAAATTCAGAACCTCAAAACAATAACTTACCCTTACTTCCTCATGCAGAAAAACCTAACTAATCACTATGCCCTAAAGTTCATTCAAACCTACCCATGATCCAACCTCAAGCCATGCCCAGGAGCCAATCATTAATGAGACATGTAGGTTAACCCTTATTCCTTATTACACATTTTGACCCCTTCAAACCTCTATTAAATCACTCTAAGATCCCTAGATTATATTGAAAACACAACCTCCTTATTATATAATTGTCCTAACATTAATCCAAACCTTTATTGAATAACTATATTTGATTTTTGCATGATTATTAAAGGGGTAAATTTTAGATTCAAATGCAAAAGCCTAGTTTTATATATTATGGTCAATTTGATTTAGTTTTACATATATTTTTTAATTAAAATGGGGTTTTTGACGAATTAATAAGTATATAATAAAGTGATAACAATTTTAAATGATTATAACTCGAATTTGTGAAGAAATCAACCAATTTAAGACTATGTAGCTAAAATGGTAATTATATTGATCAATTTAGTTACGAATTTTGATAATTAAACATCTAGATCATATTATATTTAGATTATTTTTAAATTTCGATGAATAGAAATATTCAAACAAAAATAAATCATAATCAAACTCTAAATAACTTACATCAATCTAATTGTGAAGAAATCTAACCAAGAATCTCCCAAGTCTTCTTCTCCTTTTGAAGTTTTTTGTCTCTAACGTTAGGGAGCATCTCACAATGTAAAGCGTGAATAATGAGAATGCTAATGATCATATGTTCCCATTAATGTCGAAAGTAGTCTTAGGCCATATATGGGTCTCAACTAAATGAGCCTAAAAAAACCTCTAATAGTCCTAAAGCACTACCCACGTCCTATACTACCCTAGCAGGCCTATAATTCATAATTTTAGGCTAAAAATGGACATTCTGCACATCCTAAAATTAACCTGAAATATGACACAAACAAATTACTAATTTAACTCAGTAATTTTATTATATTAATTGGTACGAGTCTGAAAGTCAATAATTAATTAATTTTTAATTTAGTGCGAAGCAACATTTTAGGAAACTATGTCACGATTATTGAAACCCGTCACCTAGGGGATAATCCAGACAAGGTACCCTTAGTACCGAATCCCTGACCATTCTTAGTACCGAATCACTGACCATTCCAAAGTTCCCATAATACATAGTCATCTTAAAACGTTTCATTAATATTTACTGTGTATGAAGTCATTTTTTCTAATATAATTTATATAACACATAGTGACATCACAAGTCATGGTAGGAAAGTAAGATAATTTCACAAATAATTTAATGCATAAAAATATATGTATTACACTCACCCCCTTTAAATAAGGAATTTTATCTTCAAAATTCGAACAATACCTTAGTAGATCTACTCTAGATATCTTTCATGCATGTCATCCTTTCTCCCCCAAGTAGATTCAGCCTCGCTGTGGTGTCTGCACTGGACTCTAACTAATAAAATGACCTTCTATTACTGAGTCTTCTCTCCCCGATCAAGAATACGTTATGTTTTCTCATCATAGCGTGCATCCCATTGTATCTCAATTCTGTCAAGATCGATATAATGATAGGCATCCTCTCCCTCATAATTTCCTTAACATGGATGCATTAAAGGAAATGTGTATCCATTAAATATGGATGGGTAAGGCTAAATGATTTGCCATCGGGCCTATCCTATCCAAAATCATAAAGGGATCTACGTATTAGGGAGTAAGATTCCCTTTAGATCCCGATCTGACCACTCCCTTTATTGGGAGAGCCTGAGTAATACCCGATCTTCCACTTAAAACTCTATTTTACATTTCTCTTATCGGTGTAACACTTCTCTTTATCTTAATATGTCCTCATCCGTGCTTGGATGAGTTTTACCCTCTTTCAGTTGTCCAAAATGTTATCCATTCCAAATTTTCTACGCTCCCTTAACTCCACCAAATATTTAGGCAAATATAACGGTCACCCATTTAAGGCCTCATAACGTGTCATCCTAATAATCTATTGGTGACTATTGCCTTTTGAAAACTGTACAAGTGGTTCGTGTGTTTTCTAGTTTACTTTGATATCCAATCCACAAGCTCATATGTTTTTCGAAATTCTATTCACCCATTCAATTTCACCATCACACCAAGGGTGAAATGGCTTGCTCATATTTAACTGTACCTCCATCACATCCTAAAAACCTCTCCGGAATCAACAAATAATTATACTATCCATGTTGGACCTGTGAAATTGTAATGTCTTTGCCAAAAATAATTTGGTGTACTATTCTATTGTGTAATCCGTCTAAAGTGGAAGGGAAGGTAATGTACCACCCTTGTTAATCTTTCGATGATCATCCAAATGGAATCATGACCTCTCTAAGACCTTGAACAATTAATGATAATATCCATATAGATGATATCATACTTCCACTTAAGAATCTATAACGATTGCAACTCCGTTGTTGGTCTATGGTGATCCACATTTACTAGATCATAAGTGGCAAACCTAGACATGTACTCAACAATGTCCCTCTTCATCATTGACCACTAATATGATATTTGCATATCCTATTACATTTTCCCCTCAGAGATTTATTGTATATCATGAATAGTGTGCCTCAGATAAAACTTCCTTCTCCACCTCTGGATCCTCTATCACTAGTAATCACCCATGGAACTGTAATCCTCCATATGTCATAATGAAAAGGAAAAGAAGTCCCCTAGCTATGAGTTCTCTCACCTTCTCGTGACAGAAGGAGTCCAAATCATGTGCATGTATCATTCATGCAACCATGGCCGTTTTAATGGTTATGACTCCTAAAAAGGCATATAATAAATCCATATCATATATGGCATGCTATTGAACAAACCAAATATTCAGCAAATAATCCTTATACTTTGACTCTATTTATTTTGACATAATAGTAGGCCTCTAGCTCAACGTATCTTCTATAGCATTTTCTTTTCTCGGATGATACTGAATCAAAAAGTGGTTATCCTTCATAAACTTGAGTTATCTCCTGTGTCTCATGTTTAGATATCTTTGCGTGAATAGGTACTAAATATTCTTATGATCAGAAAGGAGTGTGAACCTATCACTCAGAGAATAATGTCCCCAGATATGAAAGAATACTAATAATGCCAACTCCAAATCATGAGACATATATTTTTTTTATGAAACAATATATTTTTTCTTCCATCAACACACATTTGCCAAGTTCATGAGAAAATGATCTCCCAACTTAACGAGAGTAAAAATGGCAGGCACCAAGATATGAGACATATAGTTGACATTGTATGTCTTAAGTTTATGAGAATCAAATGCTATGGGTTTCTCCTTCTGTATTAGAACTAATCCTAAACTCTAGAGTAATGTATCAGTATAAACCATATACTCAATGTCATTTTGTTTTAAGGTAAGAACATGCGCGGTCATGAGTTTTTCCTTAAGCTGTTCAAATGCTCGCCAACAGTCAATACTTATAATGAATAATACCCCCTTTCACTAGAGGTAAGACTTATGACCAATAATATTAGAGAACCCCTGAATTAACCTCGTATACCCCATCGGACCTAAGAGACCCCTAATCTTCATAGGCGCCGTTGAATGTCCCTAATCCACAATAGTGTATACCTTCCTAGGATCCATCGAAAACTTGACCTTATATATAATGTGACCTAAAAGCTGCACCTCTCAGAGCCAAAAGTCGCGTTAAGAATTTTTTTCCTTAAATTTGTTCTCTCTAAGGGCCTGTAAAAATATCTTTGAATGATGTTCACATGCCTGCTCTGAATGTGAAAATACTTAAAAATCATTAATAAAATGATGATGAGCTGGTCCAAATATGAATGAAACACCCGATTCGTCAGGTCCATGAAAACTATCTTTGCATTGTTTATCCTAAATAGCATATTCGAAACTCATACGATCCATAGAGCATAAGAAAGTTTGTTTTCAAAATTTCCTCATCCTGAATTCGTAATTGATGATATCCAGGGAATAAGTCAATCTTCGAAAAGAATGACACAACCCTCAATTGATCAAATCAATAATCAATATGCCATAATGGATACTTGTTATGTATCATGACATTGTTCATATCAATGTATCCCACAAATAATAGTATAGAAACATATTTCTTCATTACAAATAATATAGGAGCTCAGCACGAAAAAGTGCCAACGCGTGAAACCTTTACTCAACAATTATCAGATCTCCTCTCGTGACTCTACACCTCTAATGGATCCATACGGTATGGAGCCCTTGCCATAGGATTGGAACCCGGAGCCATGTCAATACAAGAATCTATCTCTTTGGTAGGCAATAATCGCATTACGCCATATATCAAAGATTGTCATGGACCTAGGATATGAGCAGGGCTTAGGGTCATGTCTGACGTCCATGACCATTTTTTGTCGTGACAAAAAAATATGGTCACAGACTAAATTCATAATAGGAAATGAGGGTCACAATTTCCTATGTGGGACATTTTTTGGCTTCATGGTCACAGAAATGAGTCTTGACCCCATTGTCACAGACATAGGCCGTGATTATGTGTGGACTGATGTTAATGGGTCGTGATCATGTGCAGGACGTTGTTAAAAAGGGGTCACAGTCTAAATCTCGAACACTAATGTTTTTAAGAACAAATAAAAACACTGTCATTGTTTTGGACCATGATCTTGTTTTTTTCCTAAAAATTGGGGGTCATGGATTTAGGCCTTGACCGTATTCATTTTATAAAAAAATAGTTTAGGCAACCCCAATAAAAAACAAATATTTAGCGACCATTTCATATACAATTAAGAAATATTGCAACCGTGCAGTTGAAAATTCAAAGTAAAGCACCATAACATCCTAGTTAATTCATTAATCATAATAAACATTCATAAATAATAATAAACATTCATAATTTAGACTAAACATTCATTAATAAAACTAAATGTTTATATATCAATTAAGTCTAGATATTGGAAAAAAATTCACACTAAGGGGACACAATTAAGGAATATGGGTTTTCTCCCTCTAGATATTTGCAAATTTTCATCATATTCCCAAAGCAGGAGTCCCGAGACTATGAGGTCAGTTCCTATAAGTTACATTGGTCTCGTGTGAGGTCTTCGTGCCTCTTATGAGATCATTTCAGGGGTTGTTTTGGATTTTTGTCCTTTAACGACATGTTTTTAACCCTAAGCCTAGATATTGGCATTTTTTCTCATATCCTCAAATTGGGAGTCATGTGATCAATTCCTATGAGTTACACTAGCCTGTGTGAGGTGTTCGTGTCTCTCATGGGTCATTTGGGGGTTGTTTTAGATTTTTTCCCTCTCGTGGCAGGTTTTAAGGACAAGGTCTAAATATTTGTAATTTTTGACATATTCTCAAAATGGGAGTCCAATGCCTATGCGGTCAGTTCCTACAAGTTACATTGGTCCCGTATGAGGTGTTCGTGCCTCTTATGGGGCTGTTTGGGAATGTTTCGAGTTTTCACCCTTTAACGGCTTGATTTTAAGCCTAAGCATATATATTTCCAAATATTTGTCATATTCCCAAATCGAGTCTTGTGACTCACGTTCAGTTCCTACAAGTTATATTAGTCTCGTGCGAGGTGTTCGTACCTTTTACGGGGTCGTTCGATAATATTTCTATTTTTCCCCTCTCTTGGCATGTTTTTAAGACCAAGTCTATATGATTTCAAATCTTCATTATACTCTCAAATAGAGAATTCCTTAACTATGCAGTTTGTTCGTCCAAGTTACATTGGGACTTGTAAGGACATTTTTGTCCGTTGTCAATTTATATGTCGTATACCGCTACACCGTCGAAGAAGTTCAAGATCACATTCACATCAACATGGATCCGAATAATCAAGGTTCTTCAACAAACAGTATCCGTAAGGTTAAATTTGGTAAGGTTAAGTTTTAGAGTACCTTAATATTGCAGTTAGAGTATTGGGATTATTTTTCATAAAATATTTTCTAAGTGTTGGAGCGGAGCTTTAAATGTTTTTATTAATTTTTTTTGGAATTCAATCTATCTAAAGATTTTGTTCTCGGACACCTTTTCGTAGAAAAATCATAACTAATTAAAAAAAAATCAGAAAAATCATAAACTGGCGGCCACGCATTCGTATCGAAATTATCTACAAACATGGCCTAAAATCTCGTTTGATATCTCATTCGAACACCATAAAATATTGTCCGAACGAAATAGGAACTCGTTCGAACGACGTAACAACTTAGATTTTTTATATAAGTGCATTAAATGAGGCGTATTTTGTGAAGAAGTTTCTGCATTTTACAGAACAAAAAAATTGCGATTTGCAAAATCCTTTGGCTTCTTCCTTTAGGGTTTAATACCTTTTTCTTTTTTCAATTTACAAATCCTAATATCTTTATGTGAATTATTTTGGAACCCAAAGAACATTTCTTTGCTATTGTTCATCCTTTGTGGGGAGATATCTACAACCGAGGGCTACGTGCTATTGTGGAATGAGTCTCTATGAAGTTTATGACTACGTGTCATTGAGGATCTTCTGCGTGTTGATTGTTTGAGGATGACTGTGTGTCCTTGTAGTATAACTGCGTGTGAACCATTGTTGATTTCTAGTCGATACTTTCAAGGTTTGACGAAGACACCGTGTGTTTCACTTGTTGGCGATTATCAGGTTGTATGTAAGTCAGTGGTCTTGTAAACTTGTCAAAGTTCTAGAAATAAAGGTTTTGCCTTTCGGGAATTTTTCCTGAATTTTGTGTCTCATGCTTACTTGATTTGTTTTGACACGTAGATGCATATTTTAGGGATGAACTAAAATTGGTTTAAAATTAGGGAATTTGTGAAAACCACAGAGGAAATTAATATTTTGCATTCTCAAATTAGTATTAGAGCTTTTTGCACTAATTTACTATGTAGATCCTGTAGTGCAATTTTTTATGTGGTTATTTGTGTTCCTCTCCTGATTTGTTTTCTCGATGGATTCTAATACTGTTGATATTGTTAGTTGAGATGAGTTTGATAAAGTTCACGATCTTGCGGGAAAATTAACTCTTCCAAATTTGAAACTTTACAAAAGAATTAAAATTTTTGAAGAATAAAACTCTCTTTTTAAAAATAAGTTTGAATATTTGCAAACGTTTCAAACTCTAAGAAATTTTTGTCATGAACACTTTGGTAATTTGTGTATTGACTTTGATTCTTTAAAAGTTTCCAAAAAGGAGAGTGATGATAAAGTCCTAATTTTGGAAAAAGAATTGGAGGACTTCAAAAATTCTAGGGTTCCTGTTTGTGCCATTTAGGATAAAAAATTAATCGATGATTTTACGGCACGTGAAGGGACTCTTAGGGATAAGTTTGTTTTAATTGAGGATGAGTGAAATAAACTATTAAGTTTAATTGATAACTTGAAAAAGAAATCCATAACTTTGGAAGAGTATGATTCTTTTCTTGAGTCTAAAATTTTGAAGTTGAAAAATGATTTAAAAGACTCGAGTAGTTTGTGTAATGATGGTAATGGCTCGTCTTGTTCTAATGCTTCCGTTGAAAATTCCAGAACCAATATTTGTTTTACAGGGTCAATCGTTCTTAAGGACGTTACAAAAGGTCCACCCATCAGTGTTGTTCCACCCGTTTACATTTGATCACATTGTGGTAGGAAAGGACACCTTAGGCATTTATGTTTTGATCTTCAAAGAGGACCTAGGAAGTCTAAGTCTGGAATTTTGTTGGTTCCCAAAACCCCGTGTCGGCGTGTCACATCTGTTTGGGTTAGTAAACATTTTTGGATACGCTAGACATTAGATGTTTTGATTCTCACATATTTGCACATGATTCGTCACTTGTAATTCATATCGTTGATTTCTTGCATGATTTTTGTCACACACTAGTTGTAGTTTCATGATATATATTTGCTAGTGTGTTGACGTGTACTTTTTGCATTGGATTTTTGTATGAAAAATTTTGAAAAAGTCAAAAAGATTTTATTTTGATAATTTTTTTGAAAAATCCAAAAAGAGTTTTGTATTTTGTTTGCACCTTATATGAATTGACATTTAGGATGACCAAGTCACAACATCATGCCATATCCATGTGACTATTTGATAGCGTTTTGAGACAATATGTCATGTCATTCATCTGCTTTATAGTTTTTGGAGTCATTAGGATGTAATTAAGTGTTATTACCTAAATGATTGGCTCATTATTTCCTTTGATGCACATGAGCACGAATTTATTTGAATATTGCTCTTGTCGAATCACATGTTGGTTATGTGTTTTCATCCCAATTATGTGTATTAAAATGAACAAAATGCGATAAAACAAGATAATAAAAGGTGTGCATGTAACCATTTGTCATGAGTTTCTGTGAATTTTAAAAAATGGTGAAGGGCTACGAATGGTACATATCTATCCTTTGCGATTAGGCCACCATTTAATTGGACCTAAAAAATTGAGGTATTTTAACTATCCGAGGTCCAAAGAGGTTTAAAAGAGCCCGAAAAAAATTAAAGGCAATAAAAAGAAATTTATGCCAAAGAGGGGCCTTTAGGTTTATTCACCAATTCTCCAATGTTTGAGAATTTATATCACCTCAAAAAGAAAATATATATGAGGGAGTTTTGTTGGAGAATTAAAATGGCTTAACACATCCTTAAAAAGTCTTAAAAAATGTTAAAAAGTTTTTAGACGTTATTTGTGTGAAAATTATATAGACTTTGATTTGTTGATTTTGATTTAAGACGATGTCATCTAAAATCAACACTTTTTTACCTTGGGATGATTTTGATGCTCATTCGTTAGGAATACACAATATGCATCATGCACATATGCCGTGATTGAGTTTTATTTCCTGTCAAATTTGTTCACACCTATTCATACAGTTTCCACGATTTGGTTATCTTAGTATGAATTCATGGTGTTGTTTGTAAAACTTTTGTATAAAAAAAATTAAAAATCAAAAATAGTTTGTGAAGTTTTTTTGAGCATATCCTGCATTGAGCATGTTTGTCATATTTCTTTGCCTTGTTTATTGTGACACCCCGATATGATTTATTTGGTTTATTCTTTCCCTTGTCTATTTCGAACAAATAAAAAGGGGGAGAATGAATTATGATATTATGGGAGAGTTTAAGTATGCGGAAGATTTTATTATGCTTACATGTTTTATGTTTATAACATTTCAAACTCAATACGTCACGAGGTTTTTGCTTTGTCTCATGTGTGTAGTTACAATTGAAGATTTTTGGATTGCGCACCCTGATGATGACAAAGAATGTGTGAAGTTTGTTGAAGCTTGAAATTTTTTGAATACTTGTCATTTACCTTTTCAGTTTTAGGTTCATGGCAGGGTAGATTTATATAGGTCATATTTTGATTCATAGTTCAAATATTATTATTTTGTACCGGCATAGACATAAGGAGATTTGTAAGGACATTTTTGTCCGTTATCAATTTATATGTTGTATACCGCTACACCATCGAAGAAGTTCAAGATCACATTCACATCAAGACGGATCCGAATAATCAAGGTTCTTCAACAAACAGTCTCCGTAAGGTTAACTTTGGTAAGATTACGTTTTAAAGTACCTTAATAATGCACTTAGAGTATTGGGATTATTTTTCATAAAATATTTTCTAAGTGCTGGAGCAGAGCTTTAAATGTTTTTAGTAATTTTTTTTTGAATTCATTCGATCTAAAGATTTTGTTCCCGGACTCCTTTCCGTAGAAAAATCATAACTAATTCAAAAAAAATCAGAAAAATCAGAAACTGGCAGCCACGCGTTCGTATCGAAATTATCTACAAAGATAGCCTAAAATCTCATTTGATAGCTAGTTCGAATGACATCAGATCTCGTTCGAACGAAATAGGATCTCGTCCAAATGAAGTGACGACTTAGATTTTCTATATAAGTGCGTTAAACGAGGCGTATTTCGTGGAGAAGTCCCAGCATTTTACAGAACAAAAAAACTGCGATTTACAGAATCCTTTTGGATTTTTCCTTTAGTGTTTAATCCCATTTTCTTTTTTCAATTCACAAATCCCAATATCTTTATTTGATTTTTTTTGGAACCCAAAGAACATTCCGTTGCTATTGTTCATACTTTGTGGGGAGATCTCTACAATCGAGGGCTACGTGTTATTGTGGAGTGAGTCTCTATGAAGTTTTTACTACGTGTCATTAAGGATCTTCTGCGCATTGTTTCTTTGATGATGAGTGCGTGTATGTACTGCGTGTACTTGTGGTATAGCTACGTGTGAACCATTACTGATTTCTAGCTGATGCTTTGAAGGTTTGACGAAGACACCATGCGTTAAACTTGTTGGCAATTATCAGGTTGTATGTATGTCAATGGCCTTGTAAACTTCTCAAAGTTCTAGAAATAATGGTTTTGCGCTTCGGGGATTTTTCCTGATTTTTGTTTCGCATTCTTACTTGATTTGTTTTTAGATGTAGTTTCATATTTTATGGATGAACTAAAATCGGTTTCAAATTAGGAGATTTGTGAAACTACAGAGGCAATTAATAATTTGCATTCTCAGAACTGGTCGAGATCTTCGTGCCTCTTACGGGGTCGTTTAAGGGATGTTTTGGGTTTTCTCCCTTTAGTGGCTTGTTTTTAAGCCTATGTTTAGATATTTGATTTTTTTCATACACTCATACCAAGTGTTCCATCTATGTGGTGAGTTACTACGAGTTACATTACTCCAGTGTGAGGTATTCGTGCCTCTTAGGGTGCCATTTGAGGGTTGTTTTGAATTTTCTCCTTCTAGTGGAATGTTTTTAAGAATAACTATAGAATTTGTGAATTTATTTAATATCCCCAAACCGAGAGTACCATGACTACTCAGTGAATTCCTATGACTTACATTGGTCCTGTGCGAGGTATTCTTGCCTCTTTCCGGGCTGTTTTGGGGGTTGCTTTGAATTTTCTCTCTCTAACGACATGTTATTAAGCCAAAGTTTAGATATTTTCAAAATTTAGTTATTTTCTCACATAGGGAGTCCCATGACTATATAGTCGGTTCCTTTGAGTTACATTGGTCCTGTGCGAGGTGGTCATGCCTTTTACACGGCCATTTGGGGGATGTTTTGGGTTTTCACTCTCTAGTGGAATGTTTTAATCCTAAGTTTAGATATTTGAAAATTTTCATGATATTATGAAACTAGGAGTATCTTGACTATGGGGTCAATTCCTATGAGTAACATTGGTCCCGTGTGAGGTGTTCATGCCTCTTACTGGGCCTTTTGGGGGGTTGTTTTGGGTTTTCATCCTTTGTCGGCATATTTTTAAGCCTAAGTCTATATATTTGGAAATTTCATCATATTCTCAAATCTAGAGTCTTGTTACTACGCGATCAGTTTCTATGAGTTACGTTTTCTCGTGCGAGGTTTTCGTGTCTCTTACGAGGCTATTTTGGGTTTTTTCCCTCCCACGACAAGTTTTTAAGCCTAAGTTTTGATATTTGCAATTTTTTGTCATATCCTAAAATGGAGAGTCCCGTGACTACGTGGTCAGTTCCTATGAGATACAGTGGCCTCGTGTTGGGTTTTTCCCATCTAGCGGCATATGTTAAAGCCTAAGTATAAATATTTGTAAATTTTAGTCGTATTCTAGAAATAAGAGTCCCGTGACCACACTTCAATTTCTACGTGTTACATTGGTCCCATGTGAGGTGTTCTCTCTTCTAACGTATCCGTTTGGGGGTTATTTTAGGTTTTTCACCCTCCAACGGAATATTTTTAAGCTTAAGTCTAGATATTTTCAATTTTTTTGTAATATCTTTAAATTGGGACTCCAGTGACTATGCGGTCAGTTCCTACGAGTTACGTTGGTCTCGTGCCATCCTAGTTAATGCATTATCGTACTAAGCATTTGTAATTCAAAATAAATATTGAAAAATCAAACTAAACATTCATATATCGAACTACAATATCAATATAACATCAATATCATAATAGGATACAATTGGATACAAATAAGATTACCAAGGGACAATAAAATAGTAGGATTGTCAATGTTAAAATAATGTATTGATACTTAATCTTCCTCTAATTCAATTAAAAGATCCATTAAATTAGGTTTGTCAACAAGAACATACTGGAATTCTTTAGGAGCTTCTAATTCTTCTTCTTGAGTAGTCGTACCCTTTGGGGATTGCACAATAATAGACCAATTGTCATTATTTATGTACTTTGAGTAAATTACATTCTTTACGTTATCACAATCACAAATAAAAGGGTTGTTGACTATGAAATATTTGAACTCCATCTTTGATAAATCTATCTGCAAAATTTTAAAGTCGGGATCAATATTACAAGCATTCTTAGTGTTCTCCACCTTCACCTAGTCCTAATAGAATACGATTTCTATGAAATCTAAATAATTGAGTTTCGGGATTTATTAAACAATCCCATCATAGGTTAGCAGGGCATATTTTGGATTTTTATAACTTTTGCTAGAAACACGGGTAGTGAAGGAAAACAATTTAAATTCTGTTGTTTTGCGTTAAAATTTGTAAGGACATAAATTTCCAATTGAATCCCTGTATTGTTTTGACTTAATTTCGGGAACAAAACTGTGTTTGTAATATGTCATAGGGAGATGTTTATATGTGTAATGATCCCAGTCGATCTATGACGTATTGAAGACATTGCGGCAAAGCTTCAAAGAATTAAATCATGTCAATGTTTAAATGGTGCAAGTTTAATCGTCTTCAAAGTTAATTTCATTCCGAGATCACTCAGGTATGAATGCGTATAATTAATGGTGCTCGGAATTATTTTATAAAAGATAAGGATGTAATTTTTATAAAGAAAATTGTTTTTAAATGTTTTAAAAGTGTTTTAAAGGTTTACACTTTGTTTTATGATGAGAAGCTCGTAAAAGAGTTTGACATTTTTGGATCTCTCATTGGAAGAGACGTTTTAAACCAAAAGTCAAACTTTCACACTGTTATTCAAACGACATTGGATCTCGTTCGAATGAGATGCAATGTTGCACGAACGACATGCTTAAGTGATTCGAATGACACGTTTTTTGAGGCAGCGTTTAAATCCTATTTAAACGGTGTTTTCATCATAATTTCGGTAGTGTGCATTCTGGAAAATAGTTTTACGAACCAGAACCTTGCTTGCACATGTTTTCTAAGGTTTAAAAGTCTTAAACGCATCCTTAGAGTTTGCAATGATCCGAGTTATCATTCTTATATGTTTAAGTGATCTTGCGGCACCAAAGTTTTTTGTCCTACACATTGAACCAAGGTTCTAAAAAATGCGAGGCGTAATCGAGGCGTGGAGGTCAAGCCTTAGGCCTTAGAAGCCTAGGCGGGCCTTGGCATAAAAAGGCATGAAAAGGCGTTTAGGCCTTCTTAATATATTTTAATATTTTTTAACCATAGCAAGGCTATTAAAATACTAAAATTGTACATATCAAATATGTCTGAATATATGCAAATTAAAATACTATTTGATTATTTTGGATGAGATAATGGTCCGGTTAGTAAAATAATTCTTTAAAAGGGATATCATTTCACTAAAGCCTTGTTGTTTTTAGAAAAAAAGTGGGCCTTAAGGGTTTTACCAAGAATAAGGCGTAAAAAACTTAAGGCGGGGCGTTTCTCCCAAGCCTTAAGCCTAGGTGTGCCTAGGCGAGTTTTTTAGAACAGTGCATTGAACATTAATAGGTTTTGCGGTGAAGAAGCGATGGACATCGTGTTCGACATCGTAGACGAATTAAAGCCATATCGGAGGACACCGAGACATATGTGGACGTGTTAAGACCCATGGGGATTGAGTCTTAGTGTAAGGCTAATATGTCTTTGTAAAACCATTGTTCATAGTGATTGTCTGGCTTGGGCCGTCCGATGTTGTTTTTCCATTTTGGGTTTTTTCCTCGTACATCCGGCGTTGTGAGTATTCTTTACTTTACTTTACTTGCTTTAATCACTAGATGCATTTTTAGGATTAATCAATATAAAATTAGTTTAAATTGAGAATTGGGGTTTCACAACTTGTTTTGGTGCATATTTAAAAGTTGGATACTTTTTCGGAGAAAAAATGGTTTTGTTTAAAACACATATATCGGGCCACACTTTCAAAAAAAAATCCTCAAACGGATAAGGACGAAATCTAAAATGTTGGTGCCGAAATTCTTAAACTCTTTCGTAAGAAATTTTGAAGCTTTTTCTAGGTGTGAAAGCTTTAAAGATACATCACCTCTCTTTTTAGAAGTTGTATTTATTAATAATTTGTATCAAGGGATGTTTTTACCACACATGAATATATAACCGCACACATAAGAGGTGTAAATTACCTCTTTTGGTATACATGCCCTGAAAGCATTTGTTGTGCAATTTTTCCTCTGATTTTAGGAAAACAATTCTCGTACTTACTAAAGGTAGATTGTAGAGTTTAGATGATAATGGAGAGATTATATTTAATTAAATAAGAATAGTTTACTAAATTATGTTTCTACTTACTCCCTCAAGTCTTTAACTTCATCTTGCGATTCAAAATGTAATGAGTTCCTTACTAGTATTATAAATTAATGAGTCTCACCTCTTTAGGCTTATGAAAAGGCGATTCATCCTTAAACTTGTTAGGTTCCTCGATCACTTATTAACCACGAGGATTTGACCTCCTCGGCTCTTATTCTGGCATATGTTCCCGAGCATATAGAGATGATTTCATAGTTATGTATTCTTCGACAACTAACCATCCAATATACTGTGTAGTCTTAATGTAGTCTTCGGATTTTTTCATTAATCACTCAAAAGGATGCATTCAGTGATACGTAACGAGACCAACACTAAAACCTCATCACATAAATTCACAAGTTGGTGGATGCTAATATCGAAGAGCGACAAAATAAAATATTTCTTTAAAACACAAATTACCTCGGCTAAAATTGATTTCGCATCTTTAGTGTATTTTTTATTTACCACTTTTGTGCATAGTAGATTAAATCACAAACTTATTTTCATAACTGCCCGATGGAGAACTTTATGGTCAAAGAATAAAGGTTTAAACAAGAGAGGGATTAATTGAATGATGGTGTGCCATTCATGAGACCTGCACTGTTTCAAGCCATTTTTTTGGTAGCTTACTACCCTGTGCAAATTACCAAAATAACCGATCAGAGTCTCAAAATTGAACTTGTCTAGGAGGAAATTATTCTTCATAGGATATTACTGAAATAACCGATCGAAGTCAAAGTAAAAGTAGGAGGGGTACATAAATTCTTATTGTTATATGATTATTTTTAACCATAATTTCTTCTTTATTTTCATCATATACCGCTACAACTGTCGAAGAATTATTCAAGAGCATTCAAACGTCAAAACGGATGAGAATATCAAAGTTCTTCAACATTCAAGCCTCCGCGAGATTAATTTTGGTAAGTTTGTGTTTAAGTACCTTACCATTTCACTTAGAGTGTTGGGATATTTTTTACAAAATATTTTCGAAGTGTTGGAGTAGAGTTTTTTGTCAAAAGTATTTTTTAAAGTTTAGAGGTGGATTTTTAAAGATGAAATAAAAAAATATTTTTAATATAATCTCATTCGAGCAACATGGTAGCTCTTTCGAGTGACATGGCTATGTTGCGCGAAGCTCATTCAAGTGACACGTTTGAGCGAGATGCCAGTTTCGTTCGAGCGACGCGCTACCTTAATTTTTTTTATCTAAAGCGTGTTAAACCACTCTATTTCCGTTAAGAATACCTGATGTTTTAGTTTCTACAAACACTGCAAATCGACAAAACACTTTGTCTTCTTCATTTAGGGTTTAACCCTTTTTGTTTTTCAATTCACAAAACGTCCCAATCTTTATGTGAATTGCTTTGGAACCCAAGATACAACTTTGGTGAAGTTTTTTCATATAGAGAGGGTAAATCTACGACTGACAACAGCTAGTCGATTTGGAGTGCTCGAAGGTGTTCCGGGCTAATTGAACTGCGTGTTCATGTGGACTGATATGGTGGGTCCATTGCTAACTCAAGACTGCGTGTCTTTGTTTATTCTTGCGGGAGTTCATTGCAGATTTCATTGTAATCTTTGTTCATTATGATTTACTATTTTATAGTGAAATAAAGGTTTTTCTCGAAAGGGTTTTTTTCCTGAAATTTGTGAGTTGGCAATTTTATTTGTGATGGCTTAACACACACACACACACACACACGTAGTTGCTTGTTTTGGGGATGAATTAATTTGGTTTGATTCTTGTCACCGATTAAATAAGATTAAATTGGAAACTTGCGAATTTAATTAAATCATTATCCATCACATATTTTAAAAATTGGTATCAGGGCAGGTTTCACTAAATTATTGTGAGTTCTTTTTTTCCCAAAAATTGTGTGATATTGATTTTTTTTTTAATCTGTTTTGTGAAAAATTGTAATTTTTTCGATGGAGCACTTATGTAATCGGATGACCCCCTTTGATGATCCGAGTCGGAATTCTGATGATTTAAACAGTTTGAATTTGATGTTTGCTAAAATAATTAATTTTTTGGAAAAAAAATTCTCGTTGTAAATCTGGTATGGATCTTTTGCAAACGGTTCAAAATCAAGGAGATTTTTATCAAAAGAAATTTGTTTCTTTGGACCATGACTTTAATGCGTTAAAATTGTCCAAAAAGGAGTGTGATGATAGAGTCCTATTTTAAGAAAAAGAATTGTATGGATTTAAAAACTCTAGAATTTATTTTTGTGCGAAAGTGGATGAAAATATTTTACTCAATGAGTTCGTGATACGTGAGGAGACTCTTAGGGATAAGTGTTTAAAAACAAATGTGATAACTTTCTAGGAGTTATTGAAAATTTATAAAAGTAGTACCTAAAATTGAAAGAGTCTAAATCTTTGCTTGAGTAAAAAAATTTGGATTTAAAAAATGATTTAACAGACTCGAGTAGTGTTGGTAGCAATGGTAGTGGCTCGTCATGTTCCCATATGTAGAGTGTTAAAGCAAAGACCATTATTTATTTTAGAGGGTCAATCAATCTCAAGGACATTAGAAAAGGTCAACCCAAAGGTGTCGTTTCACCCGTTTGCACATGTTCAAATTGTGGGAGGAAAGGTCACCTTGGATGTTTTTGTTTCGATCATTGAAAAAGTCCTAGGAAGTTGAAGTCTATTGGTCCTTTGGTTCATAAAACCCCTATGATTGTTGCACACCTATGTGGGTTAGGAAATCACTTTTGGAGGCACTAGATGTTAGACTAGTAGATTCTCGATTGCTTGCACATGACTTTTCTCTTGTTATATCATATATATGATTGTGTTCGCATGTTTGTCATACGCTAGTTGTGCTTCATGATATATTTTATCTTGTGTTATGACTTATGTACTTTTTATATTAGTTTTTATTTTTGAGAAAACTTTTGAAAAATAGAAAAAGATTTTATTTTGATAAAATTTTTGAAAAAGTCAAAAAGAGTTTTTTTTTTGTTTTGCACCATATATGAATGGACATTTAGGATGACCGAATCAGAATTTCATTCAATATCCATGTGACGATTTGATAGTCTTTTGATATGCATCATCATTCCATTTATGTGCTTTACAATGTTTGGAGTCATTCAGATGTGATTAGTTGTTACCACCTACATGTTTCACTCATGATTTCCTTTAATGAACACTTTCATGGATTTGTTTGATTATCGTACTTATTTGTCACATAGTTTTTAGAGTGTTGTCATATCAATTATGTCTTTAAAACGAACCATATGCGATAAAACTTGACAATGTAAGTATTGCATGTAAAAATCATTTACTGTGAGGAATTTAATAGCAACAAAATATGATGAGTAAATCATGGGAAAGGGATGCAAGAGTACAAAATTAACTCATCGTGAAATCCTCCGTTTGAAAAGAGCCCGAAAAAATTTAAGGGCGGTAAAAAGATAAATATGCCAAAAAGGGGCCACCTTTAAAAAAAAATATAATGCATTATAATTTAGGAGGGAGGTTGGATGGAAAGAAATGAAAAACGGGTTTGCACGTGCTGATAGTGTCATGAAAAAGCATTTATAGTTTTAGACGTTATTGGTGTGGGAATCATTCTTGACTTTGAAGTGTTTATAGATTGAGTCGATGTCATTTAATTTCAACACTTTCAACACCTAAGGAAGATTTTGAGATTCATCTGTTAGGAGTACATGTATTCATCGTGCACATATGTTATGTTTGATTCCATTGATTTGCCTATCGAATATGTTCATACTCATTCACTCCATTTCCATCATTTGGCTGTCTTAGTGAAAATTCACTGTGTGTGATTTTTGTAATTTTTTTTTCTTTTTTTTATAAAAATTGAAAAATAAAAAATAGTTTGTGGAAGATTTTGAGTTACTCCTTTGCTTGATCGTAGTTTACTTCATATTTCATATGCATCATTTTTTCATGACAACTCCATATTTATTTTGTTTCTTCATTTCCTTGTCTACTTCAGACAAATAAAAAGGGGGAGAACGAATTATGGGGGAGTTTTTTCATTATGGGGGAGATTTGATTAGTTATCGATTCTTATATCATCTCAAAATCGATGCGCCGCGAAGGTATTTGCTTTGTCTTATGTGTTTAGGTACGAATATTGAAGATCATAAGTTTCACACCCTGATGAAAAAAGCTTAAACATATGAAGTTGAAGATTTTTAAAGTAAAGTTATAGACCTAAATGTTTAGTACCTTTTTCAGTTTTGGGGTAGTGGGAGGGTATTACATTTGTATAATCATTTTATGTTTTGATAATTCAAATGTTTTTTTATTTTTGTATCGGCATAGACATAGGGGGAGATTTGTAAGGACATTATTTTTTATTGTTCGTTATCAATTGAGTATGTCATATACCATTACAACCATTGACGAATTATTCAAGATCATTCAAGCGTCAAGACGGATCCAAATATCAATGTTCTTCAACATTCAAGCCTCCACGAGATTAGTTTTGGTAAGGTTGTATTTAAGTACCTTAGTATTTCACTTAGAATGTTGAGTTATTTTTTACAAAATATTATCTAAGTGATGGAGCAGAGTTTTCCGTTAAAAGTATTTTTTTAAGTTTTGCGGCGTACTTTTAAAGACAAAATAAAAAATATTTTTTTATTTTATCTCGTTCGAGTGACAGGGGAGCTCGTATGAGCGACACATGTCCACATTCGAGAGAGATTCTAGTTTCGTTCGAGCGACGCGCCGCCTTAATTTTTTTATTTAAAGCATGTTAAACAACTCTGTTTTCATTAAGAAGACCTGGTGTTTTAGTTTCTGCAAACACTGCAAATCGGCAAAAATACTTTGTGTTCATCGTTTAGGGTTTAATACTTTTTGTTTTTCAATTCACAAAATCTCCCAATCTTTATGTGAATCTACGGCAGACAACTGCGTGTCAATTGGGAGTGTTCGAGAGTGTTCCTGAATGATTGGATTGTGTGTTTGTGTGGACTGCTGCAGTTGTTCCATTGCTTACTCAAGAATGCGTGTCTTCGTGGATTATTGTGGGAGTTCATTACAGATTTGATTATAATATTTTTAAGTTGAGATTTACAATTTTATAGTGAAATAGAGATTTTGCCCAAAATGGATTTTTTCTGAAATCTGTGAGTTGGCAACTTTATTTGTTAGGGATTGACACACACACACACACACACACACACACACACACGTAGTTTCTTGTTTAGAGGCTGAATTAATTTGGTTTGATATTTGCAACGATTAAATAAGATTAAATTGGAAACTTGCGAATTTATTTAAATCAGTATCGCGCATATATTTTACGCTATATAGATCGCAGTACGCGCAATCTCCATCTTTTGAATGAGACCCATCTAGACTTGTTCCTATCAAATATTTTGCAAAAATCTTCTCTGTATGCATCATAATAATTACACGCGTTGAACAATAATCTTACCAATACGAAAACTCAAAAAATATTAACCGTTTGGACCATGCCTTCATTTTACTATGGTAGTTTGGATCCTCCCCAGCTTTACTCTTCAGGTTAACAAACTGAGGGTGTTTTCCTACATATGTATTCCCCACAATCGCAGCCTTTGCCTTCTCCTCAATCTACCAACCAGAAAGCTGAGCAGGTTTCGTCCTACGCTTGTGATGAATAGGTAAGAAGTCATACATGTCATTCCTAAAAGGGTGTTTAGTTGTCAGAAATCTATGATGACACATCTAAATCATCTTACCACTATGATGTATCCATTTGGCTTCAAATTCCTTCACATATATAGGACATCAATATTAACCATGAACATTGCAACCGGACAAGGTCATATAAGTAGGATTGTCGTGGATCACCCTTATAACCATTGATTCAAGTGTAAACTCTTTAAACTTGTGAGAGTTAAATTCCTTCCCACCTTTATCCCATAACTCTTTAAGTTATTCAATTTTTTGGGCTAAGAATATATCAATGTCATCGTTGGCATCTTTCGTCTTGGGTATCAATAAAGAAAATAATGTGAAATCATTTATCATGCACAGTGTTGGAGGGATACTTAAAGGCACCATGAGAATTGGCCAATAACTTTGGTTAGTGATTAAATTACCAAAAAGTCTATACTCATCAGTTTATAATGTAAGACGAACATTGCGTGGTTCCTTTACAAATTAATGGTGATGTGCATTTAAAAGTTTCCAGATTAGTGAATTAACTATATGATACATGAGATTGTCACCCACCTCGCATCGGCATGTAATGTCATGGCCTCTATTATGCACGGTATAGATAAAAATCATATTAATCTTGGCCCGAGGGAAACTACTTCAAAACCTTATGTGGAACTTGCGAGCACTTGCGATATTTTGCAATATTTCCTTTTCCATTCTCGCAAGCCAGTTATCTAGGCTCACTGCATTCGTCCTTCTCTTCGTGCACCTTACGGTACAATATGAAATCATACTTGCATGCATGAATAGATTTGTACTTCATATCTAATTCCTTCAAGCTCTTTTTCATGCTTGGATTATTGTCATCAACATGTTCTCTTCTTGGATAAAATCCGTAACCCACTTAAGAATTTAGGTTATGTTGTTTCCCGAAAAACCAAATTGACTCCTCAAATTATGAAATCCAACCATTGCATATGCTATGGAGTTATCTTCATCGCAATATTTATCTTTTACTCGTATGTATTCCCAATCTTTAAGTCATTTTTTTCACTAGCTTAGCCACAATGCACATTGTCTATATCCAGTAGTTGCTATTTTTTATGGTTGTGGACTCTGTAAGAATAATCAATTAGGTCGGTCATAGGACGATGTGTTGGAGAATCATACACCTCTTCCACTCTATGAATTTCGTTATCCATTCGGGTACGGATAATTCTTCCAGAACATGAGGTACATTCTTTTCACCATGGTATGTCCATATCTTATAGTCTTGAAAAATTCCCCACTTTAGTAAATGCAACTCAACTCAAGGTATCTGTAGACACACCGAATCTCTATGAAAGTGTATGTTGGTGTAATACCCCGTAAATTTTTAGAACAAAATATTTTGATTAAATGAATTTAACGATTTAGGATTTTAATTTTGAGAATAAATTAAATTGGAAGATTTAAAATTTAGCGAGTAAATTTTTTAATTTAACTAAATATTTATGATTTTACTAAAAAAATAAAACTCAACTGAACATAACGGGTTTGCGAGGGTAAAATAATTATTTACCAATAAATTATTGGGCGCGCGTCGTTGGAACATATTAAAAATGCCTAAGTAAGATAAAATAAATTGGTACCCATTTTGGGGAGCGCTAGAGGTTCGATTTAGTGTTTTAAGTATAAAAAATTTGTCCCGGGTCATAGGTATATAAGTTAGGAAACTTTTGGACTAGTTAGGTTATAGTTTGAGGCTTATTTGGAGGTCCAAAAGTTGGGCTTTTGACCCAACTCGGGATTAGCATTAATTTAGTGGTTAAGTGGTGGTAAACCACTCCCCCACTAACATAAATTAAAACCTAAAGTAGCAGCCACGGGAGAGATAAGGGATAAATATCAAGAGAAGGAAAAGGGGCTGGAACTGAAGAGGAATTAAAGAGGAACACCGAAGGGGATCTCCTTTGCAATTACAAGGCAAGAATTTTCTTACATAAATTATGTTTCTAATGTATTTCTCAATGTATAATTTGCATCCCCTTTAAATTTATGGAAACTAGGGTTTATTGGATTTGAAACTTTTAGTAAATACCCATATTTAGAGGAATTATGATTCCAAATTGATAATGGTATGCATGTAGAGGACTGATTTCATGTAGATATCATTTCCAGAAATTAGGAACCAAAATCTGAATATTTGGGGTTAGAATCCCATAACCCAAACCGAGCCTATAGGGAGTAAAAAGAACCCATTTTGGGTAGACTGGGTTTGTTGTACATACCAAACTGAACCGATAGGCCCTAAAACGAACCGATCTGGTGCAGGTGATATTTCCTGTAAAGAACGAACTGAACCGATAGAACATAAAATGAACCGATCCTGTGTGTGGCACCGAACCGATCCCTTTAGACCGAATCGGTTCGGTTGAGTACAATTTAGGGCTTAATTGTATGGTTAATGCAGAGGAAGTTGATGTTGAATAATTACATCTTAATGTATATAAACTCTTTAAACATTAATTCGGTTCTGGGAATTAACCATGGGATAATATTAGCCATTCTTGAAATTTATTTAGCACTTAAAAATGTTATGGTTGGACTAATTTGAATACAGAACAAAATTATACCCATATCCTAATAAATAATAATTACCTATGACTGAATGGTTAAGTAATTATTTACGTGATAATTAATTATTGGATAAATGGCGGTATGGGATTTGGTTTGGAAATCTTATGGTAATTTAGAAATAATTACCTTACATATTATAGAAAAAGTAATATGTACTATATTATATTGTTTGTGGACATACTAGTGGACTTTCCTATCGGCTCAGGGGTTCGCGCATTCGGGCTAAAGACCACATGTCAGCACAGGTGGGCTTGACGTTGTGTAGCAACATAGGTAATACGTAGAGGCTCCACACTCAAGAGGTAGGTGTGGCGCCGGCAGTTCCTTTATCACAGGTGGGTATGGGCCGTAGTACAGGTATCCTGCATAGGGACCTCCCCCAACATACGTGTGCTTTATGGTGTCCGTTTATGATGTCAGGATTCCTTCGAACTATCCAATTCGTATGTTAGGATTCCTTCGGACTTGCCGATATAGGACCAACATGACACCAACGGTAGATGCCCTTATGTGTCACATATATGCAAGGACATACATTATTAATTACTCGGATATTATGGAAATGAGTTTAATTGTCTAAGGATATGGACACTGATTATTATTTTATCCTATATTGCATAATAGATGTTTTTGCTTATACTTAATAAAAAAGGGAGTGCATAATTAATGTAAGCTGATAAATTTTAACAATGTAGGGATTACATTTAATTAAATCAGTTGGGAAGGGGTAAATTTTAATAATGTAGGGTTGATGGGTTGCTTTGCTTTGGTGATGGTTTTTATTCCTTTATTTCGATTGGGTTATCCTAGTTATTACGCCTAGGAGATTTAACGGGGTATATCACGTATGCTCTATATTTACGACCTTGCGTATTTAATTTTCGGGATATTTGTTGACGGAAAAATTATAGTAGTCTTTTATGCGAATTTAGGGGTGTGCCAACTCTTGATTTAATTCATTGATGAAACGAGATTCAATCTTAATAACTTATGGACCCATGTAACCATTTATAACAATTAACTTGGGGTGAAGGATATCTGTTGTAACCTATAATTTTTATTCCTTTTTGTAATCTAGTTTAAATACACTCGCCTAGGTTATCTTTTACTTTTTGTTAACATTTACCTTTTACACTTTTATTATAGAAGTATTAAACCGATTAAATTCTAGCAACTTGCCTCTGTGGAACTGACCGTTATACTCCCTTAAAAGAGTGTAGTCATTGTTTAGGTTTTTATATAGAGTTGGTGAGCCGAATATAAAAAAATTATCGGCGCGTAGGTGACTCTTGCCTCGCGGTTTCCCCCTGCTATCACATCCCTACCTTGATTTAAAGGTTAATAAAGGATTAACCCGATCTAGATTGTGCATTAATTGTGAAGTGCAATGGAACAACCTAAATAATGATTATAATCTAGTTTTATTATTATTTAAGACTACACTTATTAGCATGTGATTCCAAATTTCATCAAACTACGTGATGTGGCCCAAGGGGAGTTCCCACTAAGGCCAAGTAAATAGAGCTACTAAGGTATATGCAAATTAATTACTTACATGTACAACACTCTCAAAATATGGGACAACATACAACTTGTCATAACAAAAGGAGAGAGTGAGCTAAATGCTCAGTGGAAACTTATACAAATGCGGTGTAGAACGAATGGCAGAAAGAATACTCACACGCTACAACTACATGGATGTGAAAATACGTATATATCTACATATATACCTTTTAAAATACATGTCCCGTTGTATTTTATTCCATAATTGTTATTTGATGTCGTTTATTCTCCTTATCTCTAGAAAATAGTCATTTCGTATCATTATGCTTAAAACTAGAATATTCTCCCATTAACTCACACAATTAAACAATTTACAATTATTGGTAAAACCTCTCATTTACTTTCAAAACGTTTTTACTCAAGACTTTCTTTCAACACACGTGCACATCATGTTAGAAAATATTCATTAATATTGAAAACCTTATACAACACGCAGACTTGTATTATTATGAGTTTAAAAACTCCTTAGGTAGCTTAATCATCCACTAAGTCACCTAGCTTAACCATTTAGTCTATCTTACTTTACCATATCATTTTCTTAATTGACATTAATCATTATTCAATATGGGGACCCATTTATTATGGTCCATGGGAGTAGCCGACCAGCCCAATCTACCTATAGAGGTGCCCGACCCAAATCCGATATCTATTTTACTCATGTGTATTTGATAGTAATGCTAGAGGAATCATTACCGCAGGGCATAGAGGGGTAGGTCATAAGCGTCTATACCGTAAAATCAATTTTCGACGAAATGAAAAAGACATATATGGTAGAATCGTAACCATAGAATATGACCCTAATAAAAATGCATACATTGTCTCATAAATTATGGGGATGGTGAAAAGAGATATATTTTACATCCCAGAGGGGCTATAATTGGAGATATCATTGTTTCTGGTACAGAAGTTACTATAAAAATGGGAAATGCCCTACACAAAAGAGCTTATTCTGAGTTAGAATTCGGATAATTCTGTAAGAAATATGGTCTACCCACTTTGTTCTGATATCATTGTATTCTTCCGTATTCAGCATTCGCCCATGTGCCAAAAAGCAAAAACATATCAATTCGTTAAGGCAACTAGTCTTGGAGTGAAAGAACCTGGGAATCCCCTAAGTCTGGCTATCTCCTCCCCTTCCTTTTGTCGGTGTTCCTCAATACCTTCGCATTCTTGTGAAGATTCTTCCTCTTCCATTTGCATACTCGTATGTCCTTTTCCCACTCACACTAAAACACTTACTAATACATTTAAACTAGTTACCAATAATCTCGGAGGAGATATTCGGGAACACCACAAATTATCTGCATGTTAATTGAGTTCCTTGCACAACTCAATCTCTTACTTTTATGCAACTACAAATTATAAACCCTGACTCGAAACAAAGGGATGTAACCTCAAGCATTGAGAAAAATTATAATAAAAATAGTAACCTCTCTCTGGACGTAGGCAAGTTGCAGAACCACGTATATCGTTGTTGTGTGTCTGATTTAGCATTCCGTCTTTGTGATTATTTTCGTGGATCTTTCTATTGTGATGTTTCGTTTACTCATAATTGGCGCAGTCTATGGGAATCGACTTTTATTCTTGCAAAAACATTCATTGCCAAAAATCTCCTCATGTCTCACCACTGCAGTAACCTTCCTCAGGTCGGCGTTGTTTAAGATTACCCAGCCTCACCAAAAGGTCATGTCAAAAAATTTCCAATAACAAAATCTTAGGTTTCGCTATGAAAGGCAACCTTCTGAAGAAATCCATGGGCCACCTAGGTCTATATAAATCTACAGGTTAGTCGACACTTATAAAGCTAGGCTTCGAGAATAAGGGGAGGACACACGCCTCCAAATGGAAGAAAATGATCGCTTACAGAGGCGACTTGAGAGAATGGAGAGAGATATCCATAAGGACACAAGGAAGCGTCATATTAGGACTCCTAGTCCTCAAGTGAGTAATACTCATAGCCGAGGAAGGAGATCTAGGAGAAATTAAGGTATATTTGAATATGATCGATTGAAATGTGACCAACTCCAAAGGGATCATCGGAGCCACGATAATCAAGATGGAGAGCTCAAGGTTTTGGTTTATAGAGAGATGGACCAACACCCTGCCCATCATGGAGTTAGATCTACCAAGGAGATGGCTAGGATAACTTTCAACATCCAGATGAAATACCCTTTTCCAAGGGAAATTGAAGAGGAAAAACTCCCAAAGAAGTTTGTTGTCCCCAGGTTCAAGATTTATAATGGGAAGATAGATCCCATCGACCATGTTTGATAGTACAAGCATGCCATTACTTTGTGGAGTCATAATGATGCTTTTTTGTGTCATATTCTCCCTTCCAACCTACATGATATAACATATAAGTGGTTCGATAAGTTGCCCCGTACATCAGTAAGGAGATTTAAGGCCCTAGCAGAGGCTTTTACTGCTCGCTTCATAACCAGCAGCTCCCACTATAAGCGGATGGATTTGCTGATCAAAATGAAGAATAAGCCACAAGAAAGTCTTTACAACTATGCCAAGAGGTATTTGGAGATATTCAGTGAAGTTGATGATTGCTCGAAGAAAGTTGAAGTTGCATCAGTTAAGAACAGTATGTCGATAACGTTACTGCTGCACCAGTCTCTAACAAAGAAAGAAGATGGTACCATCAATGACCTCATGGCTCAAATTAAAAAATATTCCAAGGTCGAGGACGTGGTCCATTCTAATATAGGGGAAAACGATTGAGCAAAAGTGAGCAAGGGAAGAGATAAGAGTGATACCCCAAAGAAAAGGAACAAGAATGGGGACAAGAACGGTTCCATGAACGAGAATAAGATTGATCCTACAAAAGCGTTCTATATTGTTAACACGATCTTCAAGGAACCAATTTAAATAATCCTGAGCAAAATCAGGTATCAACCATTCATCAAGTGGCCTAGGAAGATGGGTAGGGACTCCACCAAAAGGAATAACTCACTGAGATGCAAATTCCACAAGAAGGGAAGCCATAGGACTAATAATTATAGATCTCTACTGTCACACTTGAAAGAGTTAGCCCAAGCTGGGCATATCGATGAATACGTAGAAAGGAAAGTAGACAACGTCGTAACCAATGATGATCAGAAACTAGATAATTTACTTAATGACGACATGGGACACGAGTTCCCAATAATCCATGAGGCATTCAATCTGAAGCAAATCTAGGGGAATGTCATTCGGATTGAGTTAAAAAAGGTCACGACCATCATGGAGGAATTCCAAATTGATCCTGCAAAAAGCCAAACTAGCAAGCACAGGAGACCAGAAGACATTGACTACACCAAGCATATCATCTTTACTAAATAAGATTTGGTTAAAGTGAGGACCCCACATCATGATGCACTCGTGATAACCCTAAGAATATCCAATCTCGGTGTCAACATGATATTGGTGGATCAAGGAAGGTCATCAAAGGTAATGTACCTGGAGTTGTTCCACAAGCTGAAGCTCAACCTAGACGACCTTAAGGAGGCCATTGTTCCGTAAGTCAGCTTTGCAGGAAAGATAACAATGCCCCTAGGAAAGATAGTCCTACCAATCGAGGCAAGCAACATCTCAAAACTCATCGAGTTCTTAGTGGTGCACATAAAGTCCCCGTATCACGCCATTCTAGGCAGAGGATGGTTGCATGCCATGATGGAAGTATGATCCACCTACCATTAAAAGCTGAACTATATTACTAATCATGGCGTGGTAAAAATTCGTGGGGACCAAGCCACTGTAAGAAAATATTTCATCGCGACCATCCGTCGAAGAAAGGAAATGAAGAAGGAACCAAATATGGTGTAGAGGAAACACAGGAGGAGGATTTACCCTATAAATAACATCTACAGTACGGCCGACCATGGGTGGAGGAGACTAGGGTCCACCCCACTGACAGGGTCGCTTAAAGCCTGTAAGAAGTTGTAGTCGATGATGACTTGCGAGTGATAAAGTTTATGACTGGAACACTTGTCGATCAATAAAATAGAGAATTGATTATTTTCTTAAAGATAAATCTAGATGTTCTGATTGGGAATTGTACGATCTGCCTGGGATTGATCCCGATATGACCTACCATCACCTGCACGTTGACCCTGCCTTCAAGCCGATCACCTAAAAGGCTCACCGAACAGCTCCAAAGAAGGCTAAAATAGTGGAAAATGAAGTAGGGAAGCATCTGAATGTAGTATCCATTAGGGAAGTTCAGTTTATTAAGCGGTTGTCCAACCCAGTAGTGGTATGAAAGAATAATGACAATTGGATAGTCTATATTGACTTCATAGATCTCAACAGAGCATGTCCCAAAGATAGTTCCCATTGTCTAAAAGTGAGCAATTGGTTAATGCTAGAGCAACACATAAGAGGATGGGTTTTTTGGACGCCTACTCAGGGTACCATCAAAATCCTTTGTTCGGCCTCGACCAGGATAAAACACCCTTCATAACTCCCACGGGCTTATACTATTACAAGGTCATGTTATTTAGCCTAAAGAATGCTGAGGCAACTTATCATTGGTTAGTCATTAAATTTTCAAGCGATAGATGGGAGAAACGATAGAGGTCTACATCAACAATTTGTTAGTCAAGAGAAATAACAAGGATTATCACCTCATGAAACTGGCTAGAACATTTGAGATGCTCAGAAAATAACGAATGAAACATAATGCGAGTAAATGCTCATTCAGTTTGTAGTCGGGAAAGTTTTTGGGCTACTTGGTCAGCAAAAGAGGAATTGAGGCCAACCCAGATCAGATCGATTGGATCACTAAAGTCCAGTCTCCACAGACTTTGCGAGATGTTCAAAAGCTCACTATTATGCTCACGATACTTAATCGTTTCATCTCTGAGTCCTCGAAGCGCTGGCGTCCACACTTCCAGCTCCTTAAGAAATATAAAGGCCACATATGGAACGATGATTATTCAAGAGTTTTAGAGGAAATAAAATCCTAACTTAGCAAACCCCCTTATTAGAAATTCCTAATGATGGAGGCCCACTATATCTCTACCTCATAATATTAGATCACGCTGTGATCTCGATTTTAGTATGTGAGAAACAATAAGTATAACATCCGATTTACTACGCTAGAAAAACCCTTCTAGACGCGGAACAATGTTACTTTCCACTAGAGAAGCATACATATCCATTAATGGTTTCCTCAAGGAAGCTAAAACACTGCTTTAAAGCTCACTCAATAACGGTGATCACTTCCTACCCCCTGAAATATGTTCTTCGAAAAGTTGACCTATCTGGACGACTCTCAAAGTGGTCCGTTGATCTTGGCAAAATTTGATATCCATTTTCAGCCAAGAATAGTAATCAAAGGGCAAATCCTTGCTTACTTTATTGCCAAATTTAAGGACGAAGAGCCTATCGTCCAATAGAAAATGGATCAATCAATAAATGAGGAAGCATAGTCTAAGGATTGGACCCTATGCATTGATGGAGTCTCTAATTCTAAGGGGGCAGGAGTGGGAATTTTCCACGTCACACTAGAAGATACTATCATCAAATATGGAATAAAATTAGGATTTTAAGCATCCAATAACAAAGTTGAATACAAGACACTTATTGCTGGCTTATGTAGTGACAAAACATTGGGGGCAAGGAGCCTCAACATCTCCGGTGATTTAAAACACATCCCTAAGTAGGTTAGTGCAAATTTAAAAGAAGAAGATGATAGAATGGTTGACTACCTCATTGTAGTGAGGGAACTAATGACAGGGTTTGAGAAAGTTAATATTCAACATTTCACTCGGGAACAGAACAGTTACACTGATGCCCTACCAACCTTAAGCTCAGCAGTGGACTACGATCTCAGAAAAATTATCTAGATAGAGTTCCTCGCACAACCAAGTATAAATATGTAAATGACCATCCAACAAGTAAACTTCACAGAAAAGGCTCCCAGGTGGATGGATCATATCACTACCTTCTTAAAAATGACATACTTCCTTATGACAAGAGATTGGCCCATCAAGTAAGATTAAAATCATCTTATTTCTACCTCTCCCCCAGAGGAAAGCTCTGTAAGAGGTCATTCATAGGACCTTACCTTCAATGCGTCCACCCACATGATGTCGCGCAAGTTCTTAGTGAATTGCATGAAATAATTTATGGGAGTCATGCAAGGTAAGGTCGTTATAATAATGGAGGTATATTGGTGGCGTCATATGCAAAAGGACCCAAGTATCTATGCTCGCATGTGTGAAAAGTGTTAGAAGTTCTCTCCCATGGTTCATAGGTCTTCTAGAGACCTCCAATACCTCACAAGTCCCTAGCCATTCGCACAATGGGGGTTACATATTATGGAACCACTTTCGACCAGACCTTGAAATCATAAGTATCTGCTGGTCAACACAAATTTAAGTGGGTAGAGGCAAAACTAGTAGCCAAAATTTATGACGCAGATATGATTAGGTTCGTCTTGAAGAGCATCATTACACGCTTTGGGATCCCCAACAACTCTCATCATCGACAACATCACACAGTTTGAAAGTAGCTTATTTCAAGGTTTCTGTGATGATAATGGTATCAAGCACCATTTAATTTCTATGTCATATCTCAAAGAAATGGGCAGGCATAAGCCTCCACCAAGACCATGCTCGACGGCCTAAAGAAAATGATAGAAAGGGAAAAAGGTAATTGGGTGAACGAGCTCCCTTATGTTATTTGGTTTTATCGTATTGGTCACACACTAATTTCTCGAGGGCAAATGTTATTTTGAAATAATATTTAATCATACTTGAGCCATGCATACTATCGTAATTAAGAATTTATAAAAGCTAAACTATCTTACACTGTCGTTCAAAAGGGTTATTCTTCTTAGATTTCTCTGCATATCTCAAACTGTTGGAGTATAATTCTTGAAGTATTTGTCATTTCCTATTGGTACCTAGGAAAAATAACTGGAAGAAAATGAATCAACCAAATTGATGAATAGGCTCTACAAGTTCTATAACAAGTATATATATATATATATATATATATATATATATATATATATATATATATATATATATATATATATATATACATAGAGTTTGGAATGTGTATAGAATTCAGTGTTTATAAGATAAATAAAGAGGAAGCAATCGTTTTATTTCATAATAACCCTTAAATAAAATCAAGGAGTATGAAGTGATAATCCCATACATACTAGTTCATTAAGTTCTATATGAAGAAAATCAGTGTTGTAGTAAATTGTAATGGAATAATTGTTCCCGGTAACAACAATATGGATCATATAAGAAAGTTAAGGATCTTTGAACAAATAATATCATAATTACTAGTTCACTTAGGGGTATAGAAATAGTTAAGACATCAGTAAAATCATATAAAATCAACTCAAATCCTTTGGAAAAAATTAACCGAGTAAGCACACTAGCTTAGTGGGATTCATACATTTATAGCAATAATCGCGGCTCTCAATCATTTGAGACCAGTAGGCCAAGTAGAAAGTTTCGTGGGATAACCCATGAGTCTACTTCTTAGTTAATATTAACGCTTATAATAAAAATAACACACAATTGCAACGCTAACTTAATCAATATGAACCAGTTATGTAATAACCCATATTTTTTTCTAAAATAAATAATAAAATAATATTTTTGAATAAATAAATAATTGCAGAAATTGGACTTAATTGAAAAAATTAATTTAATAATTTCACAGTCAAAATTTGTTATTTAGTTATATGTTGTGTATGATTGATTTTATGCGTATGAATGTAGCAATTACATGTTTCGTACGAAAAATATATAATTAATGTGCGACACAAATTAAAAGTACGTATTATTGACATAAATAATATAGGACACATTGCATGATACATATGGACTCGTTTAGATGAGTTAGGCATTTAAAAAATAGTCTCGGGTCAATAGTATATAGGTTGGGGAACTTTTGGGCTTGAATTATGGATTCGGGGCCGTTTAGGGGTCCAAAAGTTGGGTTTTAGGCTCTACTCGGAATTAGTCATTTATTAGTGGTTACGTGGGGGCAAACCACTCCCCCATTACCATTCCAGAAAACCTAAAAACAACAGTTAACGGAAGAGGAATGGAGAACGGCCAAAGTGGAAGAACAAGGAACCAAGGTAAAATCAAAGGGGTTTCAAGGGACTTCCTTGTACGAATCATTAAGGCAAGAATTTCTTTGCTTAATTTAAAATTTCAATATATTTCTTGATGCATCATAATTTCCCCTTAAATTTATGGTTTTTAGGTTTGAATATGATTTATTTGAGGATAAACAATGCATGTAGAGGACTAAATTTAATGTAGAAATTATCCCAGAAATTTAGGTACCTTGAATCTGAAAATTTAGGGTAGAATTCGTAGGGTTTTTGCAGTTAAATTTGGGATATTTGACTAATTGAAGTAGAGGATGCCTCTATTAATTTATGGACTGAAATGTGATGTAGATTCCATTACAAATGGCCCTTTATTATGAATTTAATAATGGTTGGAAAATGGAAAAAACATCCCAATCGTATAAACCCCTAACATATGAAGATTGTTGGATTTGAATACACGAATTCTAGGTTTGTATATATATATATTAGTTTTGGGTTGTTACATTACTTCTACTGGGTTCGTATAGAGGTTTCTGGGTTGGATGTTATGAACCAAGGAAGAACATCGTGGGGAAGAAGATAAGGGGGCCACTCAAATGACATCGCATGTTGTTCGAGCGACATGTCATGTCACATGAACGAGTCCCTCTCTCGTTAGAGCGATGTGATGGGGTTTTTGAATAATCGTTCCTCATATGTTTGGGCCTGGGATTGATTTGGCTTACTGAAATTTGGTTTGGTTACTAAAATTGGTTTTGGTATTGTATAGGAGTAAAAGAGAAATTAAAAGGGGAAATTATAACTAGTTGGTTACGTAATGATATGCCCACATTTAATTGGTAATAATTAAAATTAACTAGTTGGTTAAGTAATTATTCTATGGAATGGAATTAATAATTTATTAGATGGTAAATTATTAATAAATAAAAATGTTGTGGACTTCAGTCGGGCTTTTTATGGTAATTATGGAGTAATTACCTATAATTATTACATGAGGTAATAATATGTACTATTATGTGTTTGTGTGGACATACCAATATTCGTGGACTGTCCTATGGGCTCGGGGGTTCTTTCGTTCAGATCGGATACCACACGTCGGCATAGGTGGGCTTGATGTTGCATATGTCATATAGGTACTACATGGAGGCGCCATCTACGAGAGGTTGGTGTTATCCCTGACCCGGCTTGTGTCACCGCTAGGTATGGGCTGTGAACAAGTATCCTGCGTGGGGACCATCCCCCAATTGATGTTTGTTTTGTGATGTCCGCTTAGGATAAGATATTTCTTTGGACTTGCCGATTCAATATGAATTAGACACCAATGGCATATGCCTTTGTGTGTCAAATATATGAAAGGACATATATGAATAATTATCCATACCTGAATGAAATATATTTAATTTTCTTAGAATGTGTACAAGAATTATATTCTGACCCTATAATACATAATAGATTTTTATGCCTTATATATGAAACTTATAAGACCGGGATAAATGGGCGTTGACAATTAAATGTAGTGGTTACATTTTAATATTTAATTATAGATATATCCATCTTTCATAGGTTTGAGATGATGTCATAATCATTACCTAGGATGTATTGGGATGCATAATAACACACTTAGAGGAGGGGTGAGGTGTTAAACGCATGTGAGTGACGAAGGGGGAGTATTTATTTTGCACAGACTGTATTATTGCATCATAAATTAATTAAGTTAATTCTTGCACACCTCGGGCTCTGACCCAAAATTAAATGTTTTCCCCTCAGATTCTCATAGACAGGGATAGTTGGATTGTGGTATAGTAGTTTTGCAGTCTCACTTCCACTTTAGTTTTCAAATCAGTCGATTCTAGCATAGGTGCTTTTCTTGTTGTATTTATTTATTTATTTGAAACAATTGCAAAGGCATAATCATGAGACTCCTTTACTTTATGTTGGTTGAGATTTCTGTTACATTGGTTGGATTTATTATTTCATTTATAGTGGTTTGGATCTATTTGATTATTATGGATTTATTCTTAATATTTTGAATGCGGGATTTTAGAAAAATAATTATTTATATTTATGTTTTTGCTAAGAATGATATTAATTGGCAAGAAAGCCCTATCTTCAGCGTATTGAGCCTGGCCAACCTTTACGTGAGAAATAGGGGTTGTTACAGTTGGTATCAAAGCACAATTATAGTGTCCTTGGGATTTATGTGGCGCTCATTCGCTCTATGTTGTGTTCATTGATATGTAGAGCCTATACTTAGGGTTCATTGTACTCTTATGTTGGTACTAATTCGAATCTTGTTTGCTTTCAGATGGAAAATAGACAGAGGGGCAGACCGAGGCAAGTAGTTTGTGACAACCCGCTCTCCGAAATAAGGGGTGGCCAGCCCGATACCTCGACATAACGGAATCATGAATGGGTTATCATCCTCAACATCATACAAATAATTAGGTATATAGGCAAGCCACTCCATAAATCAGAAAGCAGGTTGTCAAAATTTTGATTTAAAAGAAAGATTTAAGAAATGAATTAAACAACCCAAATCTGACAAGAGTGGAATTTCCATAGAACACATAAATAATTAACCAAAACAATATACAGTAAAAGAACCGAATAATCTGTCGGTCCACTGTTACATTACAATGTTATATATGATACATACTACATCCATTAACAATTACAATTTATGGGCCACTAGCCCGAATGTAAGACCCGATCATAACTAGATTCCAAAAAAAATGAGGGCGTCTAACAACATCCTGTAATCGTCCGCAAGGTCATACAGCTCGTCAAAATCATAAGAATGGAAATTCATAGCGGGCGCCCTTACGGAGGAGCACCTGAGCGGATACCACAATATGTACAACATAGAGAGATGAACGGGTCAGGGCCCGATTTATATATGATTCCCAGAAGAGTAAGAAACATGATAGATATGGACAATGAATCAATAAATAATGTGAATGAAAATCTAACAACCTAACCATAAAATGTGTTAATGCAATTATACATTTCTAACAATTATAGAATTTCACAAAAAGAAGTTAAATTAAATCTCATTTCTTCCCATACCTTAAAATTTTCCAATCCTTAGCAGGAATATAATTACCATCCCATATCTTATGGCAATTTATATACCTCAAGTCCCACTTGAGTTAGAAAGGTTATATTCATATACACATAACATTTCTAAGACCGCCCCTCCGAGTTTCCCCACTGGGCGTGCCCCTAAATGACTATCATCCTCCAGGGCCTATCTATACAAGACAACCTAGGCACCTAACGCACGTCGGGAAGTGGCCATATGCCTGCGAGTGAGTCATAACCACACCCGGAATTACTTCACTAGCGCAGAAAAACATACACGAAACCCTCATATGGCCGAGGACTATAGTCAGCCTGCATTCAATAGTCAGGGGACATCACCTCATGCGCGAGCTTCCCTTATGATAGCATTTAGAGAGGTGTGTTCAAGTAATTTAACAATTACCAATTTATCCCATTTTCATTATCATGAATCTCATGTATTTCATTTACTTGAAACATTTATCTTTGAATATTTCTTATTCAATTTCATCATATCATTATGCCCCAAAGCATTTTCTAAACCATTTTTCGAATTCTCATAAGACCCAAGGTTTTATATTCCACCAAAGGGCTACTAACATCTCCCATATGGGCTTAGAACTCTAACCTTAACTAATTACCCAAAAGAGAAGTGATACCTAAGCATAAATTCAAATACCCCTGAATTAACCCCAAGTGATCCCATTCAACTATAGGGTAACTACCAAACTCGACTAAAACTCAAAGTTTACTTCATGCAAGAATGCCCTATACCCTATGAAAAAGGAAAACCTAGGAAATGAGAAATAAAAAAAAATAAAGTTTAAGAGTGAAAAACAGGGGACCGGTCGACCGGTCCTAAGTCCGCGGTCGATCGCGTCTCAAATCTTTTGCCTTCGTAGGAAAGCAGAAAGTCCAGGAAGAGGGGGTTGGTCGACCGGTCACGGACCGCGGTCGATTGCACGCCAAAATCAGGCCTTAGTGAGAAAGCAGTGTGCCCTCCCCCGAAGGCCCGGTCGACCGGTCCTGGATACGCGGTCGACCGGTCATAGCAGACCCCAAAAACCCTTCTTCTTCAACAACAAGTCTCCATACCATATTTTACTACCAAAAGATTTTAATTGCTTCCAACACCCAAAATCTATACCAATAACAATTTAAATCAACCTCCAAGGAGTTAAAACCCCTAAATCCACTAAAAAGCCCTAATATCCATAAACCATTCATAACCATAACTATCAATGCAAATTACTCTACTTAAACCATACACTAGCAAGTAGAAAACTTGCCTCAAGGTTGTAACTTCAGATTTGGTGAGGATTGTAGGCAAGATTAACACCCAAGCTTCAATCTCTCTTTCTCTCCTTAGGTTTCTTCTTCTTCTCTCTAGGTTTACCAACTTAATTAGAGGAATAGTAACTTAGGCAAGACATATATCGTGGCTTAGGCTCAAAATTCCAGCTTAAGTGATTAAAACATGATAAATCAATACGCAACTACTTATTTGAGTTACAACCAGTCAAAAGTGCCCAAAACCTCAAAATACAACATGGCACACAATTTGACTATCTCGCACCTCCCGGAACTAACCGTACCCTCCTAATTAGCATTTGGAAATTTTATAGTTCAGTTTATGTTCCCGTTCCATTTTAAGCCCAATGTCATCTTAAATTCTTAGGACATAATAAAACATAACATAGCAAAATTCACCTCTACATACGGTAAATATGCAACATCATAGTAGATATGAACTGATCTTTCTTAAATTAATACCTACTCCACAATTCATCTTTAATTAATCACTATAATTAGCAGATTAAATATAAAATAGAATCTCAAAAGCGAGGGTTTTTACATACTTCCCCCCTTATGAGAATTTTGTCCCCAAAATTCAAGCGTACCTCGTATAAAGAGATGCGGATATTTCTCCCGCATGTCCTTCTCGTACTCCCACGTAGATTCCTTGGCATTATGGTGACTCCATTGAACTCGCACCAAGGGCAAGACACGAGATCTCAATCTATGATCCCCATGCTCTAATATTGCAACCGATTGTTCTTCATATGAAACATCGGGTTGCAAATCAATATCTTCAAAAGGAATGTGCCATAGCGCACCTTCACACCTCCTATACTTCTTTAGGGAGGAAACATGGAACACATCGTGAATTTGTTGCAATGGTTCCGGTAAAGCGAGTTGATATGCCACGGGACCCACCTTTGCAATAACTGGAAATGGTCCAAAAAAGCGCGGCGCAAGTTTCCCCCTTTTACCGAAACGCTTTAACCCTTTCATGGGCGACACTCTAACCAAAACTTGGTCCCCAACCTCCAATTCCATGTGTCGACAATCCACATCGGCATAGCTCTTTTGACGATCTTGAGCTATCCGGATGCGATTCCGAATCAACTCAATCTTCGAGGAAGTATCTTGGATCATTTCAGGCCCAAGAAATTTATTATCACCCACTTCCAACCAACAAGCGGGTGATCTACACGGCCTTCCATACAAACCCTCATAAGGTGCCATTCCAATTGTGAATTGGTAAGAGTTGTTATAAGCAAACTCAACCAATGGGAGATATTGTTCCCAACCACCTTTGAAGTCAAGCATACACATGCGAAGCATATCCTCCAAAATTTGATTTACCCTTTCAGTTTGGCCGTCTGTTTGAGGATGGTATGAAGTGCTTAACCTCAATTCGATCCCCATCGCTTCTTGGAAACTCCTCCAAAAGTGGGAAACGAAAATTTTGTCTCTGTTGGAGACTATATTCAAAGGCACCCCATGGAGTCTCACCACCTCCTCGATGAATAAATGAGCATACCGAGCGGTGTCAAAATCTGTCCGCACAGGTAGGAAGTGTGCCGACTTTGTCAATCGGTCGATAATTACCCAAATGGAGTCACACCCGGTTTGTGATCTCGGCAAGCCTGTGATAAAATCCATCGATATACGTTCCCATTTTCACACTGGGATCTCTAACGGTTGCAATAAACCTGTCGGCTTCTGATGATCAATCTTGACCAGTTGACAAGTAGTGCATTGGGACACAAATTTCGAAATATCCCTCTTCATACCCGACCACCAATATTGACGGCGCATATCCTGATACATTTTGTCCCCACCAGGATGAACCGTAAACCTAGACCCATGAGATTCAGCCATCACTGCCCACCTCAAATCTCCTTCCTCCGGAACGATGAGTCTTCTATGGAAGCGTAACCCACCCTCAGAACCAATCGAGTAGGACTCTGCTCCCTCGGACAGCAATCGACGAATATGGTCTTGACACTCCTTATCCCTTCCTTGAGCTTCTACCACCCTTGCCACAATGGTAGGAGTAACAGTCATTACCGACATGAATGCTCTCACCATCGCATCCTCCTATCTGAGTTCGTTCCATTTAGCTTTCCAAACCTCAGCTAATTCCCCACTAGGCTTCCTACTCAAGGCATCCGCTACCACGTTGGCCTTACCCGGATGACAATGAATATCAAATTGATAATCTTTCACGAACACTAACCATCGACGCTGTCTCATATTCAAGTCCTTCTGTGAAAATAAATATTGCAGTGATTTGTGGTCCGTGAAAAGACTAAACTTCTCTCCCAAGAGATAATGCCTCCATATCTTCAAGGCAAAAATAATTGCGGCTAGTTCTAAGTCATGCACCGGATAGTTCCTTTCATGGGGCTTCAACTTACGGGAAGCATAAGCGATAACCGTCTCTCTTGCTGAAGTACACCTCCCAATCCTTGAAGAGATGCATCGGTGAAGACTAGATATTCCAATCCTGGTTTTGGCAAAGCAAGGACCGGAGCCGAAGTCAATCTATCTTTAAGTTCATCAAATGCAGCTTGGCAAGAATCATCCCAAATAAAGCTCACCCCTTTCCGGGTCAAGTTGGTCAAAGGGTTAGCAATATTAGAGAAACCCTTGATGAACCGACGGTAATAACCCGCCAATCCCAGAAAACTACGAACTTCGGTAGGTGTCGTGGGTTGACCCCACTCCCTCACCGCAGCTACCTTTCCTGGATCCACTGATACACCCTGGGACGTCACCACATGACCCAAAAACTGTACTTCCTGCAACCAAAAGCCACACTTCTCGAACTTGGCATACAATTGATGGTCTCGTAGTCTCTGTAGGACCAACCTCAAATGCATAGCATGATCAGACTCCATTTGAGAATAGACTAAAATGTCATCGATGAACCCAATAACAAATTGGTCCAGGAAATCCCGAAAGACCCTATTCATGAGATCCATAAATACAGCAGGGGCATTGGTTAGTCCAAAGGGCATAACCAAAAATTCATAGGATCCGTACCTCGTAAGTAAATCAGTCTTTGACACGTCCTCCTCTCGTATCCTCAACTGATGATACCCCATCCTCAAATCGATTTTAGAGAAGTACATCGCTCCTCGAAGTTGATCAAACAAGTCATCGATACGAGGTAAAGGGTATTTATTCCGGATGGTGACTTTATTCAATTCTCTATAGTCCACATATAACCGGAGAGAACCATCTCTTTTCTTAACAAACAACACTGGAGCACCCCATGGCGATGTACTACGTCGTATAAATCCCTGCTCCAACAACTTTTGAATTTGATCTCTTAGCTCCCTCATTTCAATAGGAGCCACTCGGTATGGATCCCTCGCAATAGGCCTCGTTCCTAGCGCTAAATCAATCACAAATTCAATCTCTCGGCTAGGAGGTAAACCCGGTATCTCTCGGAAAACATCCTCAAAGTCTTTCACAACTGGAATGGAATCCAAAGGAACGACTACACCCCTAGAAGTCTCCTCGGCAATGCAATACAAATAAGTACAAGTACTCCCCTCTAAACGAGGCAAAACTACTAGAAATATTTCTTGTCCCGGCACGGCGAAGACTATACTCTTCCCGTAGCAATTTACAATAGCATGATATTTCATCAGCCAATCCATACCCAAAATCACATCATACCTGACCATATCCAGGATGAGTAAATCGGCCTCAAAACATAAGTTACCGAGAGAGATTTCTATATTTTTACAAATAAAGAAGATGAGTGAACCGTCACCCATAGAGGATTCCACACTAGTAAAAGTTCTTTCAGCAGATATAATCAACTTAGTGGTCTGAGCAAAGCTCCTAGAAATAAACGAATGTGTTGCACCGGTATCAAATAAAACACGACCCATATGTCCCTGAATAAGGAACTTACCCTCAATGGCTGGCGGTGCAGGCGGAGCTGGAGGAAGCATAGCATCCTGAATATGGTAGACCCTACCATATTGTAACTGACCCTGTTGTGGAGGAGCAACTGGGTTAGGTACCTGTGGAGGGAATTGAACGTACGGCTGCTGTGGAGCTCGAGGAAACTGTCCCCCAATCAACTGAGGGCATTCCCTCTTATAGTGACCTGCTTCCTCGCATTGGAAACACCGGCCTATCATATTCTCAGCATTTCAACCACGATTGTTTCCAAATTGATTTACACCCTGGCCCTGCTGGCCTCTGCCTCCCTGACCACCACGGCCAGCTTGCTGTTGTGGGGCACCCTGACCTTGTCTATTATTTTGGTTCCCCCCATTAAACCCACCATAACGCTGCCTCTTAGACGAGTCCCCCTGTTGGGGATCCTTTTCTTTCGGTTTACTGCCAGAAGGTTGGGATGAGGGAAAGACTCCTCCTCCAATCCCACCACCTCCCGGCCTGCCACTTTGCCCCACTGCGAAGGTCTTCTTTCCACTTTGCAAAAATAGTCTATGCTCTTGGAAATGTAATAGAGCTGCATTCATCACTTCCCCAAAAGTCTGTAAAGCAGGATTACCCAGCAAGTGTTGCCGGATCCTCCAGTTCAACCCTCTCAAAAACTTTGAAACTTTCTTTTCTTCGGGAGTCACTTCCTCCGGTACGAAGCTTGCTAACCGAGTGAATTCCTCCTCATATTCCGCTACTGACCTCTCCCCTTGTACAAGGTCCTGCAATCTCCTTATCATCTCCCCTTGAATTGTGGGAGGAAAATACTTACGATCAAATAAAACCCAAAATTCAGAGATGGAAATGGTATCCCTTTGTTCTGGCGTAGTCACAGACTCCCACCAGTGCAATGCGGCACCAACCAATTTAAAAGTAGCAAGGACTTGTTTCCTATCCTCGCCACACTCCACCATATGTAGATGGTGTTGAATATCCTTCCTCCATTGATTCTCCTATATAACATTCGAGCTCCCGTCAAATTCCGGGTGCTGACCCTTCAGAAAAGATTCCCTAGCTCTCTCCCACGGAGAAGGTCCAGTAGGAACTTGGGCATCTTGCGCTCTCTGCTGAGCCTGTGGCGCTTGTTGGGCCACTGCTGTCATGGCCGCATTAACGGCTTGAGCCTCTATATTCGCCACATCCGCGGCATTAAATGTTCCTTGTGGCAGCGGAGGAGGACCAACATCCTCATCTAAGATCCTATTGCATCTCGTCGGGCGACCTCTTTTAGGTGGCATCTGAGAGAGAGAACAATAGAGTTAGAATTTCACTCAAAATAATTTGAAGTTGTAGAAGATCGTAAGCATAAGCAACAAGTAGTCCTAACATTAGGCTCTATATCAAAGAACGCCCCGGTAGAACATGACAAGTCCACAAGATCCAGAAGGCTCTAGAACCTGATGCCCTGATACCATCTGTGACAACCCGCTCTCCGAAATAAGGGGTGGCCAGCCCGATACCTCGACATAATGGAATCATGAATGGGTTATCATCCTCAGCATCATACAAATAATTAGGTATATAGGCAAGCCACTCCATAAATCAGAAAGAAGGTTGTCAAAATTTTGATTTAAAAGAAAGATTTAAGAAATAAATTAAACAACACAAATCTGACAAGAGTGGAATTTCCATAGAACACATAAATAATTAACCAAAACAATATACAGTGAAAGAACCAAATAATCTGTCGGTCCACAGTTACATCACAATGTTATATATGATACATACTACATCCATTAACAATTACAATTTATGGACCACTAGCCCGAATGTAAGACCCGATCATAACTAGATTCCAAAAAACATGAGGGCGTCTAAAAACATCCTGTAATCGTCCGCAAGGTCATACAGCTTGTCAATATCATAAGAATGGAAATTCATAGCGGGCGCCCTTGCGAAGGAGCACCTGAGCGGATACCACAATATGTACAACATAGAGAGATGAACGGGTCAGGGCCCAATTTATATATGATTCCCAGAAGAGTAAGAAACATGATAGATATGGACAATGAATCAATAAATAATGTGAATGAAAATCTAACAACCTAACCATAAAATGTGTTAATGCAATTATACGTTTCTAACAATTTTAAAATTTGACAAAAAGAAGTTAAATTAAATCTCATTTCTTCCCATACCTTAAAATTTTCCATTCCTTAGCAGGAATATAATTACCATCCCATATCTTATGGCAATTTACATACCTCAAGTCCCACTTGAGCTAGAAAGGTTATATTCATATACACATAATGTTTCTAAGACCTCCCCTCCGAATTTCCCCACTAGTCGCGCCCCTAAATGACTATCATCCTCCAGGGCCTATCTATACAAGACATCCTGGGCACCTAACGCACGTCGGGAAGTGGACATATGCCTGCGAGTGAGTCATAACCACACCCATAATTACTTCACTAGCGCAGAAAAACATACATGAAACCCGCATATGGTCGAGGACTATAGTCAGCCTGCATTCAATAGTCAGGGGACATCACCTCATGCGCGAGCTTCCCTTATGATAGCATTTAGAGAGGTGTGTTCAAGTAATTTAACAATTACCAATTTATCCCATTTTCATTATCATGAATCTGATGTATTTCATTTACTTGAAACATTTATCTTTGAATATTTATTATTCAATTCATCATATCATTATGCCCCAAAGCATTTTCTAAACCATTTCTCTAATTCTCATAAGACCCAAGGTTTTATATTCCACCAAAGGGCTACTAACATCTCCCATATGGGCTTAGAACTCTAACCTTAACTAATTACCCAAAAGAGAAGTGATACCTAAGCATCACTTCAAATACCCCTGAATTAACCCCAAGTGATCCCATTCAACTATAGGGTAACTACCAAACTCGACTAAAACTCTAAGTTTACTTCATGCAAGAAGGCCCTATACCCTATGAAAAAAGAAAACCTAGGAAATGAGAAATAAAAAAAAATAAAGTTTAAGAGTGAAAAATAGGGGACCGGTCGACCGGTCCTAAGGCCGCGGTCGACCGCGTCTCAAATCTTTTTCCTTCGTAGGAAAGCAGAAAGTCCAGGAAGAGGGGGCTGGTCGACCGGTCATGGACCGCGGTCGACCGCACGCCAAAATCAGGCCTTAGTGAGAAAGCAGTGTGCCCTCCCTCGAAGGCCCGGTCGACCGGTCCTGGATACGCGATCGACCGGTCATAGCAGACCCCAAAAACCCTTCTTCTTCAACAACAAGTCTCCACACCATATTTTGCTACCAAAAGATTTTAATTGCTTCCAACACCCAAAATCTATACCAATAACAATTTAAATCAACCTCCAAGGAGTTAAAACCCCTAAATCCACTAAAAAGCCCTAATGTCCATAAACCATTCATAACCATAACTATCAATGCAAATTACTCTACTTAAACCATACACTAGCAAGTAGAAAACTTGCCTCAAGGTTGTAACTTCAGATTTGGTGAGGATTGTAGGCAAGATTAACACCCAAGCTTCAATCTCTCTTTCTATCCTTAGGTTTCTTCTTCTTCTCTCTAGGTTTACCAATTTAATTAGAGGAATAGTAACTTAGGCAAGACATATATCGTGGCTTAGGCTCAAAATTCCAGCTTAAGTGATTAATACATGATAAATCAATACGCAACTACTTATTTGAGTTACAACCAGTCAAAAGTGCCCAAAACCTCAAAATACAACATGGCACACAATTTGACTATCTCGCACCTCCCGGAACTAACCGTACCCTCCAAATTAGCATTTTGAAATTTTATAGTTCAGTTTAGGTTCCGGTTCCATTTTAAGCCCAATGTCATCTTAAATTCTTAGGACATAATAAAACATAACATAGCAAAATTCACCTCTACATACGATAAATATGCAACATCATAGTAGATATTAACTTATCTTTCTTAAATTAATACCTACTCCACAATTCATCTTTAATTAATCACTATAATTAGCAGATTAAATATAAAATAGAATCTCAAAAGCGAGGGTTGTTACATAGTTCCACCAGTTGATAAGGAGGAGGCTCATTAGGAGCCACCACAAGCCCCACAGAACCCACTGTCCCCACAGTTGATTACGCACACTAAGATAGCGACCATCGTCTCTCAAGCGGTCTCTACGGTTATGATAACCATGATTCATCACTTCCCATCGCCACAAGAACCTCAGCAGCCACCACCACCACAGCAGGTGGCTATGCCATCATAGGCACCAGGTTCCATGTGGGATAGGGTGAGGGAGGCCTTTGTTAAGGTCCATCCTCTATAGTTCATAGATGGTTCTGATATATTGGTGGAGAGCAAGTGGAAGAAGGATATTGAGAGGAACTTATGGATGGTTTCATGCATACCGATTCAAAAGTATATGCTAGCTTCGTTCATACTGGTGGGGGGCGCCCTTCAGTGGTGGGAGCCGGTTACGACTTTTGCTAAGAGGGACAACCTCACTATTGAGCAGTTTTAGGAGAGGTTTGAAGGGAAATACTTTCCCCTAGCCATGCAGCCTGAGATAAGGACTAGTTTTACGGAGCTGAATTAGAAGGGGCATACTGTTGCTCAGTATAAGGAGTAGTTCACCGCCCTCTCGTACTTCTCCATGGAGGATATTCATACTGAGCAAATGAGGATTGACAAGTTTATTATGGGATCGACATGTCACATCAAGAAGGATCTTCTGGGGAATCCAGCCTTCACGACGTATAACCAGTTGGTTAATATTGCACTTCTCCATTGCCAGGATCACAGGGCCTTTCTGAAAAAGAAGGGGGAGAAACATCACGGAGGAAAGTCGTTGAACCAGTAGGTCAAGGCAAGTGGGGGAAGTGGATTTGGGGCCCAGTAGCCCAGGGGAACCCCATCCACTGATCAGAATAAGACATTTAGAGGTGAAGATGACTGACAGAGGTAGGGCTAGGGTCAGATAGGACAGGTCCAGTAGTACAGAGGCCAGTAGGGATAGTAGTATAGAGGCCACAAGGGCCAGGGATAGTAGGGTAAAGGCCAACAGGTCCGACGGTTTGAGCAAGATCCGTATTAGGGAAATATCTTTACAAGTGGTGAGAAGGGCCACACTTCTAAGAATTGTCCTCACAGAGACCAGGCAGCCAGGGGCAGGAAGGTTATAGAGGACAACAGGCACCAAAGGGATAATGCCCACCATTTTTGGCTCAGGATACCGCTGCACTAGCTGCTCTAGCACTCGTCGCCCCACCTCAAGGGTAATAGCCATTGCAGTATGGGCGGGTATATCATGTTGCAACAGCAGATAGGCTAGCACATCCATAGACAGTTGAGGTTATGTTTCCCATTTTTATCCATGTTGGTCGCATTATTTTTTATACGGGTGTATTTCATTCTTTCGATAGCATGGGGCGTCCACGGGAGACATGTACGGTAGATTTTACAGCAGATATTGTTTTAAACATAGACTCATCAGTGGGTAGAGGGGCACCCATACGGTCAGTATTCTTGGGTATCGGTATTGATATAAGTCGACTCGCCTTTATAGATGATTTATTAGTACTTGATATACAAGAGTACGACGTTATTTTGGGGATGGAATGGCTATCTACGTATAGAGCATGTGTGGATTACTATGAGAGGTCCATCATCTTTTCCATTCTGGGGTAGGAGATTCACCTAGATGTGATGCCTCACTCCGGGGGTGGGTCGAGGACACACTTGTATTACATCAAGGAGGATACTTCTTCGGAGGTTGTGGTGACACTAGATTCCATCCCGGTGGTGAGTTATTTTTCTAATTTTTTAGGGAGATTCTGGGTTTATCACCTAGTTGAGAGATTTTCTTCATGATCAACTTGTTTCTAGGCATGAGACCTATTGCCCGCACTCCCTATCGGATGGCTCTATTTGAGATGAGAGAGCTATGAGATCATAATCAGAAGTTATTAAGGCAGGGGTTTATCAGGATGATTACTTCTCCCTGGGGTGCTCTAGTGTTATACATCAAGAATAGGAACGGATCTTTACATCTTTGTGTCGACTACCCGGAGTTGAAAAAGTCACTATTTAGAATAAATACTCGTTGCCACGTATAAATGATTTCTTTGACTAACTAAGGGGTGCTGCATATTTTTCGAAGATTGATTTGAGGTCGGGGTACCACCAGTTGAGAGTCTGGGAGCCAGACATCTCAAAGACATACTTTTTTAATAGATTTAGACCGTACAAGTTTTTGGTGATGCCATTTGGGCTAACCAATGCTCCGACTATATTTATGGACTTGATGAACTAGGTTTTCAGGGACTATTTGGATCGATTTTTTATCATGTTTATAGACGTTATCTTTATTTATTCTCGAACTACGGAGGAGCATGCAAAGGATTTACGGTTTGTCAGACAGATGCTTGGGGATCATCAGTTGTATGTAAAGTTCGAGATATGCAGGTTTTTACTGAGATAGGTACAGTTCTTGGGTAACATTGTGTCCGAGCGGGGGACATTCATGGACCCAGGGAAAGTTTATGTCGTGATGAAGTGGGGACAAACCACTACACCCACCGAGGTGCGCAGCTTCTTCGGACTTCTCGGGTACTATCGTCAATTCATCCGGGGGTTCTCCAAGATTGTCGGGACCTTAACGAACTTGATAAGGAAGAGGTTACCATTTGTTTGTGTAAGGACATAATTTTATAAATGTCCGGGTAGAATCTAGGAATTTTCTATTTACTCCTAGATCACAGTTTGTATGTCTGATACCGCTACATTCGGCACGTCAACACAATCAGCCTCGACGACCTTTATCCGAATTCAATGCATCCAGTATCTTCACGTGTATCATGCGACGTGCTGCTCAGCTCATTCCCACTACTCCACTATACTTTATCGGTAAAATGATTTTATTGGAGCTTTAAATATTTGAGAAATTTTTTGAAAATTATTTTTGATGTCTAGATTTTTTTTATCAAAACCAGAATTTTTTCTAAGTGTATAAGCGAAGTGCCTTGAACGACGAGCTTGCTCAAATGACTTTGAATGTCGTTCGTGCGAGATAGGCATGTCGTGCGATCTCGTTCGAACGACTTATGTCCTTCGTTTGAGCGACATGGCTATCTCGTTCGAACGAGCCACCGCCTCGATTTTTGTATAAATATTCGTTCTCCTTCTACACGTTTTTCAAGTCTTTCTGCTATCTCAAAATTCTGCAAAAATTGTCCAGAATAAGACTTCATCTTTTTAAGGGTTTCTGAACGTTTTTTGATTCACAAAACCATTTCCATATATGTGTGTGAATCTTTAAACCTTCAAGAGGATTTTTTACTCATCTGGAGTAATTTGTGAGGAAGCCGTTCTCTTATTCATTGCTTTTCTATTGGAAATGGATAGTTCCAGCCATCGATAACCGAACCGACACCCGAGGGTATTTCTGTGTCACTATATTTTTACTGTAATCCGTGTAAGCCGATTTCTTACAAAATTATAGTGAAAATAAAAGGTTCTGCACCTTTGGGGGATTTTTCCTCATTTGTGTGTGTTTGAATGTTCTTGCTTGATTCTATCATCAATCACACCTAAATGCATGTTTAGGACTTAATTGATAGAAATTGAGTTTAATTAAATAACTTCCTTATTTGAAAGCAAGCGCACTCCTCTCAAATTGGTATCAGAGTTAGTTACACAATTGTACCGTGTAATTTTCCGCAAAATTTTCTAAGATATTAATTTTCTGAAAAATTAATTTTTGAAAACGAGTGTGTTCATAATGGAGAAGTTATATAATAAAATTCCAGTTTTTTACGGGACAAACAATTCATATTGGAAAGCCCGCATGAGATCTGCATTAAAAGCCATTGATGAACGTGTCTGGATTTTGGCTGAAAGAGGGTGGACACCTCCTTCCGTCACTCTTAAAAACGTGACCAATTAAAAACCTGTCACTACATGGACTGAATAAGAGTTTAAATGATCATCTTTTAATTCTAAGTGTTTGAGTGCCATTTTGGGTCTGTCACTCCTGATGAGTTCAAATGCATAATGACGTGCACCACGTCAAAAGAGGCATGGGATGTTGTTCAACTTTCCCATTAAGGAACTAATGTTGTAAAAGAGTCTAAACTGCAAAATTTAACAACTCAATTTGAAACCATCACCATGCATGAAACTGAATGTTTTGATGATTTTTATGCTAGACTGTATGATATTGTTAACACAAGTTTTAATCTTGGTGAACACATTCCTAATGCTAGAGTTGTTAAAAAGATTCTTAGATCACTGCCTAAGCGTTTTATCCCTAAAGTCACTGTGTTAAATTCTATGGGTAATTTAAATACGCTTAAATTGGAAGAACTTGTAGGAGACCTGCAAACTTATGAAATTGATATGTTTCCTAAATCTGTCAAGTCTAAAGATAAGGGAATTGCACTTAATGCCCAGGAGAGAAAGAGTAAGGGGTCGGCAAGAAAGGGAGTTGAGTCGTCTATAAAGAGAGATATTGAAACGTCAGATTCTGATTGTGATTTTGACTTAGATGATTTGGCCCTTTTGCTAAAAATTTCAAGAGAATTCTCAAATTCAAGAAAAATGGTAATTTTAAAGATAAAAAGAAATCTGAGAAAAATAAGTTTGAAAAGAAAAATGAAAAAGATTTTAAAGATCCTCCTAAGAAAGAAAGTGAGATACTTTGAGCGCGGCGGTAGGGGTCATAGAGCTTTTGAGTGTGCTACTAGGCTGAACAGAGAAAAGGGCAAAGTTATCCTTAATGCTACCCTTAGTGATGACAGTGACGTCGAGTCAGTGGATTCTGGAGATGAATCACCGCATGAGTGTAACTTCACCGCATTCATGGCTAGTCATGTGAGTACTTCTAGTGCTCCTCACGACGATGAGGATGCCTCTTCATAGGGACCCCTCGACAGTAAGAGCGATGTGAGTGATGGGGAGGATGAGTCAAGTGAGAGAGATAGTGGTCTTCAATGAGCCTACGTCGAGCTTCATTCTGAGTCTTTTAAAACTAAAAAGCGTAACAAAGCCTTAGTTCTTAGGATCACCGCTTAAGAGGAAGAATTAAGAAAAGAGAGAGAGAGAGAGAGAGAGAGAGAGAGTCCTCCACCTGCACTACCTTAAGAGAGAGAGAGTCTGCCTGTGTTGAGAAAGAAAGTATGTTTAGAGAGAGAGAGAGTTATTTTGAGAAAGAGAGAGGGGACTTGACTAAACAAGTAGCTAGTCTTACAAGTGAGCTCCATTCCTCAGTGGAGACTCGAAAGAAACTTGAAGCCCTTGTAGACCAACTTACTCATGATCTTGAGAGAGCACTGGAAGTCAAGGTTCAAATCGAGGACAGATTTGGGAAGATGGGAAAAATGCTCCCCGGCCTCGCTTTAGGTTTTGGTGATAGGAAGGGAATAGGTTATGATGGTGCCTCCACATCCCAGATTGCACCTGGAACAGTTCCTGAGTTTACTACGACTCCTTATGGCCATCGTCAAAAATCTCGAAGGAGAGTTCGACCAAGAAAAGAAACCAAGGTCCGCGTTTGACTATGTTTTTTTGTATATATTGCAAAAGAAAAGCCCACCTCAGGGATTTTTTCTATAGTATGGGTCTGACACGAGGTACTACTGCTCCACCACAGCGTACTGATGATTTTTCCAGTCTAAGAGAGAGAGTTGAGTTTTTAGCTGCCACATCACAGAGTTTGATGGTGGAATTTCGACGGATGTCTTTATCGTCAGTGAATGCTTCTCACATTCTTTCTAAAACCAACAACAATAAAGGTAAACAAGAGGTCACCACTTCTTGGGTAACTAAGAAAGATAAAAAGGATTTTGTTCTTCATGTCGCTCTCCAAACACATAATACCTCACAGTGGTATTTTGATAGTGGGTGCTCCAGACATATGACAGGTGATGCCTCCGTTTTTACGTCTCTTGAGGATTATCAAGATGGAAGAGTCACCTTTGGAGATGGGAGCAAGTATAGAATTGTAGGACGTGGTACTATAGAGTTACCAGGATTTCCTAAGCTAGAGAATGTTTTGTACGTCAAAGATTTGAAAGAAAACCTTCTCAGCATTAGCTAGCTGTGCGACGCTGACTTTGCCATAAAGTTTGACCGGGACACCTGTAAGGTCTATAATCAAGCCGGTAAACTTTTAGTGCGAGGGGTGAGGATAAAGGATAATTGCTATGGGACTGAGCCCACATCCTCACTTGTCTGCAACAGTACCACGATCACTCCTATGGAACTGTGGCACCAACGTCTAGGTCACGTGAATGTTTGAGACTTAACTCGTTTAGCTAAAAAGGACCTAGTACGTGGCTTAACATCACTTGGAAAGCCAACTTCGACGATTTGTGGACCCTATCAGTTGGGAAAACAAATTCATAGCCCCCATAGAAAGTTGCATTCCATTACCACTTCTCATGTACTTGAGATTATTCACATGGATCTTATGGGTCCTACTCATTCTGAGAGTTTGGGTGGTAAGAGGTATATCCTCGTGATGGTGGATGATTTTTCCAAATACTCTATTGTAGGCTTTTTGAGGGAGAAATTCGATGATGTGGAGTTTTTAATGACCAAGTGCCGTGTCCTCCAAAATCAACATGGAGTCACTATTAACAGGATACGTAGTGACAATGGCATTGAATTTAAGGAAGCAAAGGTAGATCTTTACTGTGATAGCATTGGGATCAAACATGAGTTTTCTCCTGTAAAGACTCCTGAGCAAAATGGGATTGTTGAGAGAAAAAATAGGACGATCCAGGAAATGGCTAGATCTATGCTTCTAGGTTGTAAAGTTTCTAGGAGATTTTGGGCAGAGGCAGTGTCTACTGCATGCCACCCGGTGAATAGGGTTTACCTGTGTCCATACACTCTTAAGACACCTTACGAATTGTGGACTGGCAAGAAACCCAACCTTGCATATTTTCGGGTTTTTAGGTGTAAATGCTACATCTTATGGGATAGAGAGCAATTAGGAAAGTTTGCCACTCCTTAAGCGACGAGAGAATACTGTTAGGATATTCATCGAATAGTAGAGGGTACTGGGTTTTTAACTTGAAGATCTCTAAGGTTATGGAGTCAATAAATGTCAACGTGCAAGATGATGAACCTTCGGCATTTATTGATTCTAGCCTTCAGTGTGAGGATGAGGATGTTTCTTCCAGTAATTTACTTGTACCTCACCCACACTCTGTGAACCCTACTCCCCTGTTAGGGGACGCACCTGCTTGGGTTCGCAAGATTCATGACCCTTCTTCCATTGTTGGTGATCCCACTCTAGGGGTCAAGACTCGTGCTTATCTTGAGAACGTTGTTAGCCATTTTTGCTACACGTCCAAATTCGAGCCCAAGAATCACAAAGAAGCTCTCAAGGATGAACACTGGAAATCTGCTATGCAGGATGAGTTTCTTTAGTTTAAAAAGAATAATGTCTGGGAGCTTGTCCCCCGACCTAGTGAGACTAATGTGATAGGTACCAGATGGATTTTCAAGAATAAAATGGATGAAAATGGTACCATAATCAGAAACGAGGCTAGGTTTATCGCTCAAGGCTACACACAGATAGAAGGTGTAGACTTTAGGGAGACATTTGCTCGTGTTGCGAGGCTTGAGTCCGTCCGCTTACTACTCGCCATCGCATGTCATCTGCGCTTCAAGTTATATCAGATGGATGTCAAGAGTGCCTTTCTAAATGGCATTCTACAAGAGGAGGTTTACGTGGAACAACCAAAAGGGTTTGAAGACCCTAAACACCCGGAGAACGTCTACTATCTGAGGAAAGTCTTGTATGGTTTGAAGCACTCACCCCGTGCTTGGTATGAGAGGCTTACTTCCTATCTCTTATCCCGTGGCTTCAAGAGAGGGGGAGTTGATATGACGTTGTTCGTTAGGAGAGATGATGGTGCTATTTTGGTTGCTTAGGTCTATGTGGATAACATAGTCTTTGGATCCACGTGCTCCCACCATGCTCATCACTTTGAAGAGGAGATGAAAAGTGAGTTTGAGATGAGCATGGTTGGTGAGCTTACTTTCTTCCTTGGTCTCCAGGTTCGTCAGCTAGAGGATGGGATGTTCATCTCCCAATCTAAGTATGCTAGAGACCAAGTGAAGAAATTTGGGTTAGACTCCTCTAAGCATGCACATACACCAATGAGTACCACTACCAAGCTTAGTAAAGACACTTCAAGCAAGGACGTAGGGCAAACCTTGTATCGGAGTATGATAGGTAGTATCCTCTACTTGACTGCCAGTCGTCCTGACATAGCCTTTAGTGTTGGAGTCTGTGCGCGATATCAGGCGTCCCCGAAAGAGTCACATTTACTTGCTCTAAAATGTATTATTAAATACGTGAGTGGGACTCTCTCATATGGTATTTGGTATTCCTTTGATACCGATGACCGTTTGTCTGTCTATTCGGATGACGATTGGTCCGGGAATGTAGATGGTTGTAGGAGCACTTCTGGTGGGTATTTCTATTTTGGTTCTGTTCTTGTCTCCTGGCTGAGCAAGAAGCAAAGTTCCATCTCTTTGTCCACCGCGGAGTCTGAGTACATCGTTGCCGAGAGTTTTTGCACACAACTCTTGTGGATGAAGCAAATGTTGGAGGATTATGGGATTTCACAGGAACCATGACTATTTCCTGTGATAACACGAGTGCGATACACATATCCCGCAATCCAGTCCAACATTCACGCACAAAGCACATCAGGATACGCGAGAACTTTATACGTCAGTTAGTTAAGCAGAAAGTTATATCCCTAAGCTTCGTACCCACCGACCGTCAGTTAGCCGGTATTTTCACGAAACCTTTAGATGCCCTCAGATTTGAGAGTCTTAGGAAGTCTTTGGGGATTTGTACAGTTGACTGAGGGGTTGGTCTATGTCTAGGATAGGATGCTTTTTCATGTTCATATCATATACTTCCTATCGCTAGTTTGTTTTATATGTATTATTGCTTTGTTGTACAGCTATTTATTTTTTTTATTTTTTATTTTTAAATCCAAAAGGATTTTCATTTTTATAAAAAAATTTGAAAAGCACAAAAAGATTTTTGTATTTTATTTGCACCTTTTATGGATGAGCATTTAAGATAACCGAGTCACAACTTAATTCCATTTATCCATGTGACTGTTTGATAGAGATTTGAGACGCTACATCATTTCATCCATCTGCTTTACATTATTTGGAGTCTTTGAGATGTGATTAGTGATATCTTTCTACATCTTTGACTCCTATCTCCTTTATTGCACAATGCACGACTATATTTGATTATTGTACTTGTCTATCACATATTGGCTTCAGTGTTTCCATCTCAATTTTGTCTATACAACTAACAATATGCGATAAAACTTGACAAGATTGGAATGCATGTAAAAACAGTTTTGGTGAGACTGTGTGTTTATTTGAAAATGGGGAAGGGCTGAAAAAGGTTCATTTAGCCTTTGTGATTTTAATCCACCGTTAAAAAGGACCTAAAAATTGAGGAATTATATTATCCGGGGTCCAAAGAGGTTAAAAGAGCCTGAAAAATATTAAAGGCAATAAAAAGAAATATATGCCAAATATAGGCCATTAGGTTTCACCATCAATTATCCAAAGTTTGAGAATTTAGAATGACTCTATTTAAAATATAAATCTGAGGGAGTTTGGTTGGAGAATATAAATGGGTTTTCACTTCCTTGAAAGTCCTAAAAAAGCATGAAATAGTTTTGGACGTTATTGGTGTGGAAATCACTTTGAGCTTTGATTTTTTGATTTGATTGAGTCAATGTCTCATATTACCACCTTTTTACACCAAATGAAGATTTTGAGTTCATTCGTTAGGAGTATCCGATATTCATCGCGCACATATGTCATGTTTGTATGCATTGATTTTCCTATCGAATTTGTTCACACCCTTACATTTACTCTATCATCAACTTGGTTGTTTTTGTTTTCTTTCATGGTGTGATTCTTTGTTGTATATTATGTGTGAAAAATTTTGAAAAATACAAAAATAGCAGTTTATTCCCGTGAGTCATTCTCCATGTGCATTCATTTATGCTTCTCATATCTGTCTATTTGGGGACATCATAAAAAGGGGGAGAAGAATTATGGGGGAGATTTGTTTTGGTGTTTGGTTTATTTATGAATGATTTGCTTAAGCTTAATTTATCATCAATTTGTTCATATCATTATATTTCATACTGTTGCTGGTCACCAGTATTTGCTTTATCTCATGCGTGTAGGTACAACATTGTTCATTATTGAATTGCACACCCTAATGATAAAAGCTTTGAAGTTTCTAAGGAGCTGCAATTTTGAAAGACATGTCATTTAGTATTCTCAGCTTGAGGGTTTAATGGGGATATTATCTTGTATGTCATTTGAGTGCATAATTCGGATTTTTTATGTATGAACCGGCATAGACATAGGGGGAGATTTGTAAGGACATAATTTTATAAATGTCCGGGGTAGAATATAGGAATTTTCTATTTACTCCTAGATCACAATTTACATGTCTGATACCGCTACATTCGGCACGTCAACACGATCAGCTTCGACGGCCTTTATCCTAATTCAATGCATAATCTTCACGTGCATCATGCTACATGCGACGTGCTGCTAAGATCATTCCCACTACTCCACTACACTTTATCGGTAAAATGTTTTATTGGAGCTTTAAATATTTGCATAAATATTTGGGAAATTTTTTGAAAATTATTTTTGAAGTCTGGATTAATTTTTTATCAAAAGAAGAATTTTTTCTAAGTGTAGAAGCGAAGTGCCTTGAGCGACGAGCTTGCTCAAATGACTTTGAATGTCGTTCGCACGAGATAGGCATGCCGCGCGATCTCGTTCGAACGACTTATGTCCTTCGTTTGTGCGACATGGCTATCTCGTTTGAACGAGCCACCGCCTCGATTTTCGTATAAATATCCATTCTCCTTCTACACATTTTTCAAGTCTTTTTGCAATCTCAAAAATCTGCGAAAATTGTCCAGAATAAGACTTCATCTTTTTAAGGTTTTCTAAACCTTTTTTTTATTCACAAAACCATTCCCATATATGTGTGTGAATCTTTAAACCTTTAAGATGATATTTTACTCATCTGGAGTAATTTGTGAGGAAGTCGTTCTCTTCTTCATTGCTGCTCTACTCGAAAGGGATAGTTCTAGCTGCCGACAATAGAACCGACACCTGATGGTATTTCTATGTCACTGTATTTTTACTTTAATCCGTGTAAGCCATTTTCTTAGAAAATTATAGTGAAAATAAAAGGTTTTGCCCCTTTGGGGGATTTTTCCTCATTTGTGTGTGTTTTAATTTTCTTGCTTGATTCTATCATCAATCACACCTAGATGCATGTTTAGGACTTAATTGATAAAAACTGAGTTTAATTAAATAACTTCCTTATTTGAACGCAAGCGCACTCCTCTCAGTTTGGGATGAGATGTGAAAGCGAGCATTTGAGGAGATGAAGACTAGATTGACTACTTCGCTGATTTTGACATTGCCTTGGGCAGGAGTGGTTATAGTTTTTGAAATATTTTGGCACATCTCCAAGATATTCGGTCCGTTAACGAATTTCACAAGGAAGGGGGTACCATTTATTTGCGATGAAATGTGCCAGCAGGCACTTATGGATCTGAAGACTAGATTGACTACATCACCAGTTTTGGCATTGCCTTGGGCAGGGGTTGATTACAAAGTTTATACAAATGCGTCCCCAAGGGGACTTGACGGGGTTTTGATGCAGGAGGAGAGGAAAATTTCATAAGCTTCCCAAAATCTTAAGCCTTACGATGGACATTACCCCACCCATGACTTGGAGTTAGTAGCCATGGTTTCTTCCTTGCAAGTGTGGCGAAACTATCTCTTATCAGATAAATTTGATCTTTTCCCAAACCACAAAAGTCTCCAATATTTGTTCACACATCGGGAGATGAACATGCGACATAGGAGGTGGCTAGACTTTATGAAATATTATCAGTTCGACATTCAGTACCACCCATGGAAGGCGAATGTTGTGGCGAATACATTGAGTCACAAGTCGTTTCTGGAGTTGGCATCAATATGGAAGGAGAAGTGTAAGTCACTTCATGGGGATGATGACCTGACCCACGCATTTATGTTAGTTCTCACCATTACCCCCAAAATCATTATTCAGATGGTGAAGGCACAGGCGAGATATCATCTTTGATAAGAGAGGGTGAGACAGTTACTAGTTGATGGGGTGGAGCACTATTCTATTAGGTCATATGGTGGTTTAAGATTTCAGGGGAGACTGGTTGTATCAGATGATGAGGATTTTAGGTGAGCCGTCATATTGGAGGCTCACAGTTCACTTTTTATGGTACATCCCATAGGGTATTAGATGTACCATGACATGTATCGTCAGTACTGGTGGATCAGGATGAAAAGGGATATAGCCGAGTTTGTGTACAGGTGTGCAATGTGTCAGCTTTACATCCTTTGGAGATTTCGGTGTGGAAATGGAAAATCATCTCCATGTACTTCATTACTGGGCTACCTACTTCGTAGAGGGGGTATGATTCGATGTGCATGATTATCGATAAATTGACAAAGGTGTCTCATTTCTTACATGTTCGGACAGATTACAGCTTCTAGCAGTACAAAAGGCTCTTCCTTGCTGAGATTATTAAGCTGAATGGGGTATCGCTCAACATTGTATCAGATAGGGACAGTATGTCTGTGTCCCACTTTTAGAGGAGCTTTCAGTAGGCCTTGGGGGCAGAGTTGAGATTGATCACACCATATCATCCTCAGACTGATGGGAAGACGAAGAGGGTAAACCACATACTGGAGGACATGTTCCGGATGTGCATTTTGGATTATAAGGGGAGATGGAAGAAGTATTTGCTGTTGGTGGAGTTTGCCTATAGCAATAGCTACCAGTTCACGATAGAGATGGCACCTTTTGAGGCACTCTATGGGAGACCTTGTCGTTGACCCTCATATTGGTTAAAAGTGGGGGAGAACAAGTTTCTTTGGCCAAATTTCATTCAGGACACCTCAGAGAATGTAGATATGATTCGGGTCTGGATACGAATTAACAAGGATATGCAAAAGAGTTATGTGGATACGGGATAGAGACACTTAGACTTCAATGTTGGAGATTAAGTGTTGATTAAAGTGTCTCGCATGAAGGGGGTGATGAGATTTGGGAAAAGGGGTAAGTTGGCTCCTTGATACGGGGGACCATTCCTATTTTACAGAGGATTGGGTCCGTAGCATATCAGTTGGGATTACTAGATCACTTGCAGAGAATGCACAACATTTTTCACATATCTTCACTACGGAGGTTCCTTAGGAATGAGGTAGCATACTAGCACATTGATATCGATGAGATTGAGCTCCATCCTAACACTACTTACGAGGAGAGATCAATAGAAATTTTGGACGGACGGGAGCGCCGACTTCGATCCAACGTTGTTCCTTTAGTTAGGGTGCAGTGGGGACACCATTGAGAGGACGAGTTGACATGGGAGAGGGAGAAATACATGCGTAGAAAGTATCCCGAACTCTTCTAACTAGGTACATAATTTTCTTGATTCAGAGGATAGAATCTCGTTATTAGGGGGGAAGAATGTAAAACCCTGTATTTTATTCTAAAATAAATAATAAAATAATATTTTGGAATAAATAAATAATTGCGAAAAATGGACTTAATTAAATATTTTAAATTTAATAATTTCACAATTGAAATTTGTTATTTAGTTATATGTTGTGTATGATTGATTTTATGCATATGAATGTATCAATGGAATGTATCGTATGAAAAATACATAATTAATGTGTGACACAAGTTAAAAGTAGATATTATTGATGTAAATAACTCGGGACATATTTCATGACACATATGGACCCGTTTAGATGATTCAGGCCTATAAAAATAATCCCGGGTCAATAGTTTATAGGTTAATGAACTTTTGGGCTAGTTGGATTATGGATTTGGGTCCGTTTCGGGGTCTAAAAGTTGGGTTTTAGGCGCAACTCGGGATTAGGCATTTATTAGTAGTTTGGCGGGGGTAAACCACTTCCCCAATCTCATTCTAGAAAACCTAAAAACAATAGTTAACGGGAGAGTAAAGGATAAGGGCCAAAGGAGAGAAAAAAGGGCAAGGAACCAAGGAAAAATCAAGGGGATTTCAAGGGACTTCCATCTACAAATCACTAAGGCAAGAATTTTCTTGATTAATTTATGTTTTCAATATATTTCTTGATGCATCATAATTTCCCCTTAAATTTTTGAGATTTATGTTTGAATATGATTGATTTGACGATGAATAATGCATGTAAAGGACTGAATTTAATATCCCAGAAAATTTAGGTATCATGAATCTGAAATTAAGGGTAGAATCCGTAGGGTTTTGATAGTTAAATTTGTGATATTTGAAATAGAGGATCTGAAATAAAGGATGTCTCTGTTAATTTTGGACTGAAATGTGATGTAGATTCCATAACAAATGGCCCTTTATTGTGAATTTAATAATGGTTGGAAATTGGAAAAAAAAAACATCCCAATGATATAAACCCCTAATAGATGAAAATTGTTGGGTTTGAATGCATGAATTTTGGGTTTGTATATATATTAGTTCTGGGTTGCTATATTACAGCTACTGGGTTCGTATAAAGGTTTCTGGGTTGGAAGTTATAAACCAAAGAAGAACAGTGTGGGGAAGAAGATAAGGGGGTTGCTCAAACGATGTTGTATGTCGTTCGAGTGACATGTCATGTCTCGCGAATGAGCCCCACTCTCGTTCGAGTGACGTGATGGGGTTTTTGACTCTTCTTTCTTGGTACGCTTGGTCCTGGGATTGATTTGGCTTATTGAAATTTGGGTTGGTTACTGAAATTGGTTTGGTCAGTGTATTGGAGTAAAAGAGAAACTTGAGGGGGAAATTATAACTAGTTGGTTAAGTAATTATATGCCCACATTTATTTGGTAATAATTACAATTAACTAGTTGGTTAAGTAATTATTTTAAATAATGGAATTAATAATTTATTAGATGGTAAATTATTAATAAATAAAAATGTTGTGGACTTTAGTTGGGCTCTTTATGGGTATTATGGAGTAATTACCAATACATATTTCATGAGGTAATAATGTGTACTATTATGTATTTGTGTGGACATACCAATATTTGTGGACTGTCCTATGGGATCGGGGTTTTGTGCGTTCGAATCGGGTACCACGCGTCGGCACAGGTGGGCTTGATGTTGTGTAGGTTATATAGGTACTACGTGGAGGCACTATCTACGAGAAGTGGGTGTTAGCGTTGACCCAGCTTGTGTCACCTCTAGGTATGGGCCGTGAAGAAGTATCCTGCGTAGGGACTGCCCCCAATTTATGTGTGTTTTATGACGTCTGCTTAGGATAAGAGATTTCTTCGAATTTGGCGAAAGAGTACGAATTAGACACCAACGGTTGATGCCTTTGTGTGTCAAATACATGAAATGACATATATGAATAAATATCCGAACTTGAATGAAATAAATTTACCAGTAATTATATTTTGACCCTAAAATGCATAATAGATGTTTATGCCTTATATGTGAAACTTATGACACTAGGATAAATGAGTGTTGACAATTAAATGTAGTGGTTACATTTAAACATTTAATTAAATATATATCCATCTTTTATCGATTTGAGACGATGTTATAATCATTACTCGGGACGTATTGGAATGCGAATAATAGCACACTTAGAGGAGGGGTGAGGCGTTAAACGATTGTGAGGTGGAATATTTATTTTCCGTCGACTGTATTATTGTATTATAAATTAATTAAGTTAATTCTTGCAAACCTCGGCCTCTGACCCAAATTTAAATGTCTTCCCCCCAAGTGCTCCTAGACAAGGATAGTTGGATTATGCTATAATAGTCTTGCAGTCTCACTTACTCTTCAATTTTCAGATCAGTTGATTGTAGCATAGGTGCTTTTCCAGTCATATTTATTTAGTTATTTGAAATAATTGTAAGGGCATAAGCCCGAGACTCCTTTACTTTATGTTAGTTGAGATTTCTATTACATTGGTTGCATTTATTATTTCATTTTTAGTGGTTTGGATCTATTTAATTATTATGGATTTATTTTTAGCATTTCGAATGCAGGTTTTGTAGAAAAATATTTATTTATATTTACGTTTGTGCTAAGAATGGTATTAATTGACAAATAAGCCCTATCTTCGGCGTATCGAGTCTGGCCAACCTTTATGGGAGAAAATACGGGTTTTTACAAGTTGTTAGATGATAAGGGTTGAAATTGATCATTTCGTTATTTTTTAATAGAGGTGATAAATTGAAATACCGTTGATGTGTAACCAAATATATAGTATGTTAGTATAATAACATGCACACACTAAGAGTAAATAGGAGTTATCACATAGTGATATCAATAGCATTATGTCAAATATGAAAATAATACTATTAAAAATGTAGGAAAAACCTACTTGTGATTTATGAGCTTTACATTGTCATTAAAGGATCTTTCGTTGTTACGTTCTAGTTCTCGTAGTCATTTGTTCTCGAGGGTTTCAATGAGAGTGGTTATATCGATATTTTGGGAAGAATGGGTTTGGGTTTGGAATATCTTATGTCATTCAGTAAATATGAATAAACTTCTTATGACGATACACGATATATGAACTCCTTATATAAATCGAAATACGATCTCCAGTTTACGGGTCCAATAAATATATTACGTTTAACTGATAACTGATAACTCGTACGAGTCCAAATTTATATAAGCGGTTTGCTATGTAAGATGTTCGAAATGATCAAAGAAATCAAGATATAACTTGTCCTATTTGTAAAATCGAACTCACACAATTTTAGTAATTACAGTAGTAAAATAATAATTCCCTTTTGATGATGAAAATAATTAACAAGTTTCTCAGTATTGAAATAATAAGATTTTTCTGAAAAATAAATGTTAAAGGGAATCAAATGATTCGATTTGTTTAAATATAATTTCCAAATGAATAAATAATATTTTTTATTCAAACAAAATATTGTCGGCTTCAAACATTACTTATGATCCGACAAAATTTGATGTTTATGATTTTTATTTATATTCCTCGAATATATTAATATGATTATTTATTGTTAGTGACACAAAATAATTTTTAAAAAACACTGAAAATTCCCCCCTTATTTGGACAATAATCTAGTGATCGTACAACTTACAAACATAACCAACACAATAGTCTAACACCTGAAAATCCTCACAATTTTAATAAATATGATTCGTAGTATAATTTGAGTTATAACGACGACATAAACTCGAGTCGTTTGGTATTATAAACTCGTTTAAAACATATTTTTAACAGAAAATGACACCTAGTAAAATACCCACTTTTAGAAAAAATACGATTACTCGTACATGTTTGATGATTCGTCTTTACAAAAAATTGTACGTAACCGAATATAAATACACACTAAAAATAGAAAAAAGCTCCCAATTAATATATCCTCATCCAAATACCTAATTTACGATAACTGCAAAATCAAATCGAGTCGGAACAAAGTCGTGATGAAATTCGATAAAAAAAAACAACAATCTAATGAAATCGAGTTAGAACAGATGATTCTCGAGGTGTTTGAACGTAAACACACACACACACACACACACACACACACACACACACACACACACACATATATATATATATATATATATATATATATACACACACTATGGTATGCCCATGCTTGAAGGCACACTGAAAATTTCCAAAGAACATAATCGCAAAACGACGAAAATTTCGAAAGTACTTAATCGCAAAACAATAAAATTTTCGAAAGTACATAATCGTAGAAAATTTCGCGTATTTCCCGTGCTTGAAGGCACGAATTTTTATTTCCAAAGTATTGAGTCATGTATAATTTAAGTCGATTTTTTTTATATAACAAAAATAATTGTAAATAATTTAAATATTTTTGGCAAAATTTTGCCTCTCTAAAAGACTATCCACCCTATTTAAAAAAATAAAATACCACAACAACAAAACTAATGGTCAGTAATTCAAATACATTATCATGTGTCCGGACAAACAATGATTAGTCTCACTTGCCCCCAATGCGAGTGAAAACAATACTCAATCTTTCTAATGGATTCCCCGACTATTTATAAGATTATCCACCCTATTTAACAAATAAAAATATTCCAACAACAATACTAATATTCCGTTTTGGGAGTCGTATAAACAAAATCATCCACTAAAGTGAGCAATTAAAATAAAAGTAAAAAAATTGTTAGATGCTTAATATTCTAATTGTTACATTTAAAGAACCATAATCGTTACATTAAAAAACTTCCATTGGAACATGTTCTATAATAAAAGTCACTTATTTCTCTCTAATAAACATTTTATAACTAAACAAAACGTAATTATAAATGATTTCCATGTACAAAGGGCATGAGATCATCATCTTCATCCGTGATAGCTATTAGAGTTCTAGCAATGTAGTGTCAACATGCTACCTGAAGGAGAAAATAAAAAATCATCAATAGTCATAAATTAGTATTCATGTACAAAAAAAACCCTTCAAGATAACAAAATTAAAATCCTAAATAAAACCTATAAACATCTACACTAAACAAATGATCCAACAATCATTCTAAACATCTCCATAAAGTCCCTTCTTGGTACTTTCATATCTGATCCTAAGTGTAATTGTATTAGAATAGCATTAGAAACAGAGTAAAGTAATATATGACATTAACAAAAATGTATCTCAAAGCAACATATATGTGAAAACTTTTATAGGCTCACCTCTCACACCTGTAAATAAATCCTAAAAAGCTTTTTATAAAACCCTAATAAATTAAAAAGTAATAACTCATTTTGTAATATTATTGCAAAGGTGTTGATGAAAAATAAATAATACTTGAGATAGGGAAGCAATAATGATTATAAGTTTTAAAAAACAAAGTTGAGAGGCATTATATATATGCACAACAGTTCCCATCCCCTCCACAACACCCAACCTAAGCATTTTATCATGAAAATATAGATAAAGGAATACCTTTACAACATCACCGATGGGGAAATCAATGATTGTATAAACACGAAAACTTCCTTTCCGAGTTCTCAAGGAAGATGGTCTGGGATTGGACTGCAATAGAAATAAATAATTTTTCCAACATCACATTAGAGTTATATAGGTAACCATAATATATCCATATGCCTACAATTACATAGGACGATCTAGCAAAATGTACCATCTTGCACTTACATGTCATTTTTTTAATCTTAAAACTCCGTCAACACTACTATTTATTAATATAACTGCAATATTATGCAGAAGATATGTCATATATATTTCCAGTCAGTATTTAGAAGAAATTCTAATGTTACCACCCGATTCTGAAAATAAATAGTAAATCCACAAACGCAAGTATTGGATCCTATAATTTACATGACATATTTAAGAAACCAGTCCAGCATGTCCTATAAGGCTTCTTCAACAAATTTCACAACCTTTCATATTCATCTTTGTACCTTAAGGCCCATCCATTTTCAACCCCAAGAAAGATCTTCATGTTACTTTTCACCTCGGGTTTAGTGGATAGAACCTCCTCAAACCGTTTGCATACATCTGGTGTAATGTATTGGTCAACCTCAGCTCCTAATATAGATATAGGAACCTTGACCTCTTTGATAACATCCCATGTAATGAGGGAGGGGTGTAACAATAATGCAGCTTGAATTTGATCATACTTTTCCAAGTCCATAACCATCTTGGCACCCCAACGATATCATGCGGCCCCAATTAAAGATATGCCTTTACTTCTTAAAGCTTCAATAATTGGTTTTGCATCTTCAAATCCTTTTTTTTTAATGAGTGAAGTTTTGACCATATTGGCAGAGGCCTCTGAGTGCAGTGAGGATCATAGGGATCTCCATGAAGGAAATCAGGTACCACTACATAGAACACAACACTCGCAACTTGGTTAGTAACCTTCCTTAAATTTGGTGGTTGATAACCAAAAGCATCTAAAGCAAGAATGATAGCAAGTTAGGAATGGGAGGGGCATGTAACGTTGAAGTTGAGGCCTCCCAGTTGTATGACGGATCATGATCCACTGCTTGTCCTCACTGTCGGGGGGTTGGAGCAGCACTCAGGTCCTAACATCTCTCCTCCTTTTTTGGAACATGGATATGAAAACGAATATGATGGAGAGCCAAAAATCTAAAAACGAATATGAAAACACTTAAAACAAACCCAAACATTCTGAAACCGAAAAGAAAACCAAAAAAATAAACTAAACATACATATTACCCTAAACCAAAAGCCTAGTGAATATATCTTAGGACTCATTGTCTTATGGGGATCATTTAATCGTCTGAGAGTGAGCGATGAGGAGTATATACTCGAAACATGAGTAATTTCCGCTGCCATATCCAGAAACACATCATCAGCATTCTTGCTACAAATAAAACAAATATACCAATAATTCATTATTTCAAATAAACCCCATAAAATTGACCCATGCTTTTACATTTCAGATTTATTTTCAAATCCTTGAAAGTAGGATTTTCTTTATAGAAATGTGTTTGGTGAACTATGCCCAGTTTGTTTGTCCCACTTCTGTGAAGATACATAATACCTAATTTGGAAAGAACAGTTAACATTATATAATTTAGTCTATCGAGTTATAAGCCTCTCTTAATATAAAACAACCTTGCATTATACCTAGAATGGCTAAAATTGGGTATGTACTTTGTCCAAGAAATGTATTACATGCATAGAAATAGATAAAGCTTATTTTCTTTGCATTTAAAGAAAATAATAGTATAAAAATTGTATCATTGTACTATATAGTACTACAATATGTCAAACTACATAGTACTATAGCTAATTTAGTGTCAAACTATATAGTAATAGAGCATGTCAAAATATCTGTTTCAAATTCAGCTACCTATCTCATTGAACTCTAAAGACGATAATTATTTGAAACAGATAGCAAACCCTTGGCGTTCAATTCTTTAGCAACTTAAAGTTCATCATCTGCTCCTTAGGTTTCAAAATCACACACCACAGTTTGTAGTGGTCTCAATGATCCGCTTCAATTGAAGTGATCTAAGGTATTACACTTGAATGGGCCTTTTTTTATTGATCCTTTTAAGTTGGTCCCCTTTTCTTTTGATATCGAGTTACTTGGACCATAATTCATGGACTTCTCAGTAGTCGCATTCTTGACCTCATTCAACACATCAGAAGGAACAAGAGGGCTGGCAGTATCCCCCTCTTGATCATTTTCATTCTCTCCCTCAGCCTCAGCCACCTCGCCCACCTCCTGGGCTGCCACCATAGCCTCGGTAGTAGTAGTCTGAGCCTATGCCTCAACATGAAGTTGGTTTAAAGTAGCTATGATCTTAGGGTCTCCCAAGTTGAACGAATTCAAAACATGACCAAGCTATGGGTCGGCCGATGCCAAGTCAGGGTGCATGTTGGGCACCTGACGGCAGGACAATTTATCTCCCTTATCTAGGTATTAAATGTCATATTCGATGAACTCTCCAGACCCTATAAAAGCACAAAGTAAAATACTTCTTGTGAGAACCAATTAAATAAATAACTATGCATAAAAGTAGAAAAATAATGAAAACATGTGACGCGGCAAATACCATTCCCAACACCAGTATGAGTTACGGATATAGGGAGTAAAGGGGCGAAGAATACCTTTGATTGACAAATGGAGAAATAGTCTTGAAAATATCTATTTAAACCTGGAAAAAAAATGCAAAAATTAGTAAAAAGATAACACTGATGATAAAATTATTATTAAAACTTCTTAGATCTTTAGAGAAGAACCCTAAAAATCCTTATAACTTGTTCCCAGTCGCATCACCCTCTGAACATGTCCCCGTCCATCCTTTTCCCCACGAATACACGGTTTGTTCCCCTATTTCATTTACAATTGTCCAATACAAACATCACCCGAAGAGTGTAATGCTGGGTTTGAGTTCCATTGTCATCTTCTCTGTTAATCCTAGGAGAACAAATCCAGTAATAGGAGACAGGAGACTAAATACCGATGCAAAGAAAGTTATGTTCTAATTATCTTCTACTATATGGAGAGTTTGCTAGTCAATTCAACTGCTAAATTATAGAAATTGTCAATGTTGAGAATTAGGAGACATTGACAATTGATTTGTCAATACAGGGTAATCATGACTGAATGTAAGATTTTAAATGGGATTAATTATTTTCAACATATTTTAGATTTTTGATTAAAATATACTAACATGTTCTCGTATTTAAAAGCATAAAATGAAAACAAATCTTCAACAATTTAAACCATATGTTTAGAAACCACATAATATCTACAAATAAGGTAGACCTGTAAGATGGTTTCCACACCAGAGAAGGTGTACCACTGTAAGATGGTTTCCACACTAGATCAACTTCAGCCCAATCACAATTGGAGTCCACTACCTCCCAAGCATATTTGATCCTCTCAAAAGCCATATAAACATTTAAGCGATTAGTAAGGATACATAGACTTCATAAAAGTTTCCCAAAGACTGTTACGTGCTTTAAATTTTGAAGTCACCTTAATATTGGATGCTTTCATTATAGAATTACGCCCTATAGCAAAATTTGTCCAAATAAATATACACATATATACTACTAAAATTATCCAAACATTACATTACATTTGTATATATGCCACTAATTTCACCTTAAAATAGGTTACCATTTATCAGGAATTTGCTCTCAAGTCACTCCAATATTATGATATCTAGAAGCCATATCAAACAACAATGTTTTACCTATAAAAAAAATACCAATTTTGTACTTTGATAGATTTGAGAAAATACTATAAAATTCTAATGCCAAAATGCATGCTTATAATAAACAATTTTATAAGCTTACAATACTAAAACAAACAAAATTAAGAACCATATTAGAATCAACATAAAACAAACAAAATCAAGAACCATATTAGAACCATATTGTATACCTGATTAGATCTGAAAATGAAAAATATATGTGATATTTGCAATTGCAAATCCCTAAAACCTTAGTTTTAAAACCCTTAGAAAGCAAATCTAAACTGCGTAACAGAGAGAAAGAGATTCCAATATTTCTAATCACCTGATTAGATTTGAAAATGCAACTACAAAATGAAAACCATGTCAAATCTCAAGATAGTACCTTATGAACTTTCATAATTATGTATGTGGGATAAACATAGAATATATTTGAAAATCAAACTCATAAATGGGAAATATGTCTAAAAAGCAACATAAATGCTAAAGCCACAAATTAGAAAAACAAAACCCCCAAAAATTAAAAGGAACAAAAAATTTGAACTAATGAATCCCAACCACAAACTTCTTACCCTTTTTGTAACAAAAATTAGGAGATGTACTTTAAATTTTGTGGGGTTGTTGTCTTTCCCCACAATAAGACTTTATATATAGGCTCCCGGTTAGATTCACGTATGAACAATCTAAGCAAAAAAACAATAAAGAATCAGAGAGAGACCTTATTTAAAATCCTAAATCAAGAAACCCTTATTGAAAAAAATCGATAAACATACACAAGCAATCAAACTTGGTAGACACACAATAAAAATGTAATGAAGTATACCTCATCAATCCACATGAGCTCAGATACGCAATACATAAACCAGATATCAGTGTTTCACATAATGATAAAAAAATCAAACCTAGAAAGCTTTGAGTTTCAAAGTTAAAATCGATCCAAAAGATCTCAGATCTTCAATATGTAAATCGTATATTAGTGTTTCACTTATAGATCAAAAGATCGAACCTAGAAAACTTTGATTTTCAAAGTAAAACCTATCATCACTTATTTGTGTGAGGCGGACTCATGTTGGGGTGAAAACATGAGAAAGGGTAAGAGAGCTTGTTGGTCGTGGGTTGGTGGTGGTAATGGGTATTGTAGGTATGGAGTCTCGTGGGAGTTCAAGGCTCGAGGTGAGTGTCAGGGAGAGAAGGGGAGAGAGAGAGAGAGAGTGAGGCAGTTGAGTAAGGAGGAAGAGATGGATTAGGTTAGGTTTGTAAGATTAGGTAAAGGTAGATAATGGGTGCAAATATTATTCTGCCCTTGTGACATCATCCTTTCATCTTATGACATACATAAGTTTGCTACTTTATATATATATATATATATATATATATATATATATATATATATATATATATATATATATATATATATATATATATATATATAATAAGTTACAATGGTGTTTTCACTATTCATAAGATGGGAGGACACTTCACGGTTCAGATCGAAGCCAACAAGGCACGAAATGAAGGGTAGAGATTAAAAGATTTTCTTTTCCTTTTTTGTCCCTTTATTATTCCATTTCCCCCTCTTTTCTAACACTTCATTTCCTTTTCCCCTCTTACTCAAAATTCAAAAACATGGTTAAAATAGGAAATATCACACTTCAACCATCTTTTGCCCCACCACACACAAAAGACACACAAACAACACTAAGTCGTCTCTCTCTCTCTCTCTCTCTCTCAAATCAGCACCCACTCTCGTTTCTCTACTTCTCTCCCGTTCTCTCATCGTGAACCCAAAAGAGCCCTACCACAACACAAACATCAACCCATTCTCTCCCTCTCCAATCCACCACCTCCTCCTCCTCCTCTACACCACACCCCTATGCACACGGCTACCCCCACCAAAAACCCACGCATACACCATCACCTTCTGAGCTCCAAGGCTGTCGTCTCTCTCCCATAGTGGATTGACTTACGGTAGTATCCTTTTCTTTCTTTATTTCCAGATCTGTTTCATGCGATTTTACAAGTGTTTAATTTGGGGGGTTTAGTCTAGGGTTCAAGTGTTGGATTTTACAAGTATCCCCAGATCTGTTTCATGCGATTTTTTTTAATATCACTCTTGGGTTCGCTGGCTCATTTGCGGTATATTTTTTTGGGTTTGTTTATTGGTTGAAAATTTAATTTACGTGTTTGTTTATTTAATTGTGACAAGTAGATGACTCTTAGGGGTATTTATTTTGAAACTAATATCTCCAATATGGTTTTTACTTAAACTCGAAACTTTCTGAAATTAGATATAATGGAATCTATATGTGATAAGTTTCTATTGAACTCATGTGTGCAGGTTCAAGACATCTATTTGTGGTATTGTCTCTTTCATAGAAGTTTATGATGTAAGAATCATACCATATAATCATTTTCTTTTTGTACGCATATGATGTGTGATGAGTATCTGTTTGTTTAGATACATACCCATTTGGGGTGTTTATGGTAAAAAACATACCATATATCTGTTTGTTTAGATACATACCCATTTGGGGTTTTTATTATAAGAAATATACCATATAACCATTTTCTTTTCGTACACATATGATATTGTGATGAAACCCATTTGGGGTGTTTATTGTAGGAAACATACCATATAACCATTTTCTTTTTGTAAACATTTGATAGTTTGACAATAGGAACTTATCTTAGGTTTTTAGTCCTTCTCTCTATTTTTTTTTAATTCTTATTCTTTGATGCAGGATTATTTCATTAAAAATTAAAAATATTGATAAATGAGGTAATTTCTTTTGTACCTAAGTTTCTTTTGTATTCATTTTTGGTTTTAATGTACTAATTTCGTCGTTGCACCCGATTCAATTTGCACATCTTCACACTATTTGACTAATTTTCTTTTTTTATTCTTAGTCTTTGGTACAGGTAATCTCTCGATTGAGGTAGCCTCTCGAATTTCTTTTGGGAGTGTATTTTTTATTCAAAGCATCTCGTGTATTGGGGTTTAGGGCTTGCTGACATTTTAATTTATTTTTTTGGTATGTACTAATTTGATTCTTATTTATGTTTTGTTTTTTTTCATTTCGTGTTTATTTTGTATTCTTTGTTGTTTTGTCTGTCTGATTTCACACACAAACATATTTTGTTATTTTTAGTCTCTATAAGTGAATTACTCATTTTATTCAAAGTGCATACATCAGTGTAAATATACAACCGTGGCATTGTCTTTTATTTTGAGCAATTGTCTCAACTACACCATGCTCCCTAATCTTGATTTTACTTGAGTTATGTTTAGTTTTGTGCAATTGTCTTTTGATATGGATTGGAAGCTAATGCCAAATGTGACTTTGGGGAATTTGGCTCTCTTTAAATATTGATGTTACTTGAACTTTGGTGGCTTTTTCAGGAATATATTTACACCTGAGATGCCATCCCTAAGGATGGTGTCAAGATCGATATTAATTCGGAGGCGGCAAAGCAAGTGATGAAAGGGAAACAATGCTCCATAAGGGTGAGTGAATTTCCTTAATTGATCCCAAAGTACTCACTCACTGCCAGGACTCCAACATCACCATTGATTTTATAATGTACTTTATTTATCTATGATGTTATCTCTTTTATTCCCAAACAATATCTCATACATAGTGTACTTTATTTTTGTATTGCAGTATGAACTCGAGAATTTTTAGCCACCACTGAACGGTGAACTCTTCATTGTATGTCTTTTAAAGGGGTGATTCAATTGATTAATGCATCTGGCAAGGTGATATAGTTGGGAGTTTTTTTGTTCAAGTGATGATTTGAGTACAAAATGGATTATTGCATCTTGATATTATAGTTATGAAAATGTTTATAACTTTTTTGTTTATTATAGTTATGCAAATGTTAAAAGTTATTTCATGAAATGTTTTGAGTAATAGTTTTAACAATGAATCTTGGATACATTTTGCAGACGGACACTGCATGAACGAAGCTAGAGTGCTTCAAACTTTACGAAAGCAAGAGCACCTAACCGCTTCACATAGTATTAACTACCTCTGGGATGAAGTTCAGAAACAAAAAGAGCTTGAGAAAATTTTATAGAAATGATATGGTAATCTTATATTCGAGTAAGGCAGTATCCTTAATCAGACCCCTGGTTCTTTAAGGCAACCACCGCACGCACCGTCGTATAGTATTTCCACACCATTGCCTTATTTTATCTATTCCGCACCCTTCGTTGCACTCTAATCATATGTTCAAGTACCTTTTGTTCTGTTAATTATGCTTTCAATTTTTTCAAATTTAATTTTACAAAATGCTTGAAAAAATGCCCTATCAAAATTAAGAAAAAAAATTCATTTGGATTTATCTTTATATTATCGAGAATCAGAAGCATATGAAAGATATTCATAATCATTTGCATCTGGTAAAAGGGATGCACATACCAAGAATGGTTCTAAGACCATCCTTTAAGTTAGAGCCAAACATCCACATGTCAGGAGTGAATATCGACCAATGTTGGGGTTGGGGGTGAGGATCCAAAGCAGGAATGTATTATACACTGGTAGTAGTGTTGGGGAGTGTTTTGTTTGTGTTACAAAGAAAAATAGTTACTAGGCATCATTCTACCTGAGAATATGCTGACAATACCAAATTAAAATAAGCATTACTATAGGATAATAGCATATTCTACCAGTAAGAGACTAAAATTCAATCACGTGTATAAGAGACTACAAGTCAATCATGTGTATAAGAGACTAGAAGTGGTAGAGGCGTATATAAGGGCCTTGAGAACATGGGCTCAATGGATTGATGCAAATATAAACACAAGCCGTACACGGGTATTTTTTCGTGGATACTCTACTTCTCATTTCAGAGGAGGGCAAGGGAACTCCGGTGGAAGTTGGGACAACGATATTAAACCCATACCCGTGGTTGATGAGCATTTTTTATATGAATATTACATAGATGACGGACTATAGAAAATATTGACATCCTTTAATTTTCAGGCAAGCACAGGGGCAGATGTGGTGCTACTGCAGTAGCGTAATCACATCATGCAACCAGCGCAATCGCGGTGCAATTATGGGGCAGAGGCAAGCACATGCAACCGGCGTAATTGCAGCAGTGTTGCTTGCCCCATACCAGTGCCCCTTCCAGTACCCCTCCTCCTCCACCCCTCCCTGCAGCGCCCCTCATCTCTCTCGAGTCTCTCCCTCGAGTCAGCGATTCGCAGCAGCAAGCCAAGCCAAGCGGGTAACTTTCGATCTTTTTTGTTTTTGTACTATGGAATTAGAGTGGTAATTCGATCTTTTACATGTCTCTTCTGATGGATGGAAGTGCAGCATTAGGTCTTGATTTGAGCTTTGTGACACACGGATTTGTAATGGAACTAATCTTGGACAAAAGGTAAGAGACCACTTTGAATTATGTTTCATCAGAGACATATATCATAGGGATCAGACATTTTCATTAATTATTTTGTATATTTACCATTCTTCTCAAAGAAAACCTGTTATTTTCCTTATAAAATGTATCTTTCTCCTGCCATCGAAAGATTTAGGTCATTAGAATTAATTCACTATTATGTTGGAAACTTGATATGTACTATATGTACTCAAATTTAGTCCTAATTTTGGAAATTTTCGTGGGGAAAATGATTGTGCTTCCTTCTTATAAAATGCACATACCTGATTATATTGATTGTAACTTTGTTAGTATGGACGAAGGAAGAGGTGTTAGTCGTGCTCATATGATGGGTGCTACATGGCCTATGGTTGTGGAAACATTAGCTATGTACAGTACAATCGAATAGCAAATGATGAAATTCTTACTGGTAGACTTGTCTGTTACTCGCTGTTTCATTATAATAATGGATTTGGTAATAACTGATATAAAGATTGTATTATAATTAGTGATTTTCTTTATATGTTTTTAATTAGGTGCAAAGAATGGTGCTGATTACTTGCCATTATGCCATATAAGCATCTTTTGTGCATTGATTATGTTGCTTTGGAGAGTGAAAGGTGTACATATCCTTGATGTGGTCACTTATCTGATATGTAGTGTCCTAACATATAAACCTGTCACGAAAATCCCAACCTAAAGTGGCCTTCTTTATAGTTGTTCCTTCTTTATATCAATTTATTTATACCTCTAATAAGGTAAGTTAGTAATTTACAAGGGGTTTCTTTCACTTGCAAAAGTTTTTATTAAATTCTTTAAGATGTTTGAGAAATGTCTTATTACCCCAGAGATTGTAAGGTGTCTTTATACGTACATGAACAGACATCTTTAATTCATTCTTAAAATTGGGAATATGTTCTAAATAGTAAAAACTAGCAGATCCGTAGTCGAATGCAATCTGTTGTAACAGATCTACAGTGGGCTATAGCAGATCCGTAAAGTGATGTAGCATATCCGTAGCATTCCATTCAAAGCTTCTATTTTTTTGGTTTCATATTATGTTTAGATGCTACCTTGCACGGCCATATACAACAGCAACGCAGCTATGTACAGTACAATAACTAATTCACCAAGTTGCTATATATATAGTACCTTGCATATGAGTTGCTATATATAGAGTACTATATATGGCTATATGTATGTACCTTGCACGGATAATTCAGCAGTTCTAATGCATTTGTAGCAGGGAGGCTGTCTGGGAATCCAGCAGGTCTAATGCCATACCTCAAGTTCTGTGCATATCATCTTATGTAAGTGTGTGGATGTATATTTATTATATTTAGTGATATTTTAAATACATTCACTATTCAAGTCGTCGACTAGATTTGCTGTCACAATACACGTGATTGGATTAATATTTATATTGCGAGTTATATTTTGTTATGTGCATCAATGACGCGATAAACATGGCATGTTATCAAAATTGTTCCACCACAACTGTCGTTGCCACCCCACACAAGCGTGTAGCTTATATTCAAACTGGTGTAGCTTTTCTTATTAGTCTTTTTTCTTGCAGGGGCACTTGGGTGTTCGCCTTCTTCAAATGCAGCAACTTCTATGTATTTCAAGTTAGCGAGGATAAGTTTTGGCATACCAACATGCATACCAAAATACTCATATGCAGGTTTGATATAATATTATCTAGACATCAATAAAATTTTCAAATTCTACGTTTTCTTAATAAAAAAACTCATATTTTAGGCTCGACCTTTCCTTATTAATGCACTTGATACCGAGGAATTTGAAGGGTTAGCAGATCTAAGTCTAGAAAAGAATTACGTTGATAGTCAAATGCTTAGAATGATTGAGGCTCCTGCAGCCTGTGTGCGACATTCACCCACAAAGAGGCCACGAGTGAGTCATGTATATTCAGGGATAATAAGCTATAATCATTACATTTGCTATTATTATGCATTACATTTGCTATGATCATCTATAATCAGCTACTCTTTATAGTTGTAATGCATTACATTTGCTGATTATGCATTACTGTTTAGTAGTTGATCATAACATTTTCTTCTTATCTACAATGTTTTGAGTTAATCATGTCTATTTTTTTATTGTTTAATTTCAGATTATGACAAATACAAGGATAACGTGTCAAGCATGATGTGGGCGATACAAGCGGCATGGTGTAATTGTGAACTCCCCTAGAAATATGTTGTTGTAATGAGATTGTTTATCGTCTTTATGTGAAATTTCAGCATTATGACCTGGATACTTGAAATTGTCTATTGTGGTACATGCTTTTTTATAGTTGAATAGTTGGTGATATATGCGAGGTCCAGGATTGGACTATTATTATTATTGCCATGGTATTTTGTATTGTCTAAACAGGGTGGATAGTCATATAAACGAAGGAAACTCTGCCCAATTTTTGTAAAATATTCGTGTTGATGTAAAAAATTAGATCACTCTAATTATTCAATCACAGATAAATAAATGAGACAAAAGATTTTTAAAGTGGTTCGGCTAGGAATAAAGCCTACGTCCACTGTTATGTTATTGCTGAGTGTTTGTGGAATTCTTGATTACAAGTTCTCTCAAGAAATTCCGGTCCCTTTGAATAAGGGTGATACAAGGTATTTATAGCCTTGAGGCTGTAGATGAAAGGGTGTTACATTAAATGATACACATATGAAAGGGTAATACATTTAATGCAGCGTGTGCGTCAAGATGATAAACATTCAATGAATAGTTAAACTGTTGGTTATCTGGCAATCAATGCTGGGGCCGAGGTGCAGCTCGGACTGCCTTAGTTGCTCGTTGCTCAGGAGTTCCTCGGAGCGCTGGAGTACCTCGGAGTGGTAAAGTTCCTCGGTGTATCCTTGTTGCTCGGAGAGAACATGAGTTGGTCGGGGGAAATAAACTTCCTCGTTGTTATTGTGCCATGTGTCTTCTTATTATTCGTCCACGTCAGCATATTAATTTTGGTATCAACAGAAGCCCCCAATGTTTTATATTTCGAACTTTGAGGAGTATGAAACATTCTTTCTCGGTACTTGGCCATATTGAATTGATCTTCCTGGGTTTTAGGAGCATCGTATTTGAATTTATTTCCAAATTCGAAGAATCCACCTTTTTTTGAACTTTTAAGAGCGCTTCGATCTTAGTGCCCTTTTTGTCTTTTTAGCCGCCGGAAGTTCAATAGTTTCTTTTTTGTAATCATTTCCTTCGCCGCTTCCCAAGGCAAAGTATTTAAACTTCTTAGGTAACCATACCGTCTTCTTCTTTTCCCAATTTCTTGCATTTAAGCTTTCTATTCTATCCTTCTCTCGTGTGCGTTCATCCTTGTTTTCGTTCGTTGTCAACATACCTCCTTTCTTCCTGTAAGATCTTCTTCCTTTCTTCTCTTTTATTCAGTATGGTTTATATTGTGGAGTCTGTTGAGAAATTTCGTTCTGATTTTTCCATTCCTTCGTGGGTAACTCTAGAGGTTCTTTCTGAGCCTTTAGATTACTTTCAATTGGCTGAGGGACATTGGTTCCCAGTCTATTTGTTGCTGAATGTGGATTTTCTTTTCCACCAAACCCATTGTGTCTTGAGTTTTGTCAGTATTTCGATCTTGTCCCTGCAAAAATAGCCCCCAATTCATGGAGAATGATTAATGGGGTGTACAAATTAAATCTAACTCATGGGACTCGTATAGGGATCCCTGAAATTATGTACTGCTATAAGTGGGCCACTCTAGATAATATTTATTACTTAAAAACTAGGTTTCTGAATAGAGCTCTTGTAGTTAACCTCCCTGATTCAAATAGAGATTATTTTGAACATGGGTTGGTTATAAAAAATTGGCAATATGCCCCTTTAGTTGGAGATGGAGTATACAACGGTCCTAGATGCCCCCCATATGGCAATGGGATAGGTTTATTTTTTATTTTATTTTACTTATGAAATTATGCTTTCATCATGTTTGTCAGTTGACAGCAAAAGAAAAACTCCAAAAGAATCAGAGGCTAATATCAAGCATCTGAAACTTATCTGGGGTTTGCATAAGAACGTTGCAGACGAGCACATCAGGTCTGCATCATATTTGCTGCAGTATAGGAGTTATACAACCTCTTATACTGCTCGCCCTGTTGAACCAGCTTCAACTCCAGAGGACTCTTCTTCAGATTCTCATATTCCTTTAAGTCAGAGAATGGGCAAGAAGAGAGCTCCTCCTGCTCTGTTTGATGATATTTCTTCTGCTGCTGGGGCCAAGAAAGGCAAAATGGATGTCCCAGAGGGGACTAAGAAGGTGGATGTTGCGCCTTCAAGAACTACCGAGAAGCCCCCAGTGGCTCCGAGCAAAAAAGTTGCTCCTGTTGAGATAATTTCTATCTCTCCGACCAAGAGTTCTTCCTTGGTTGAAGCTGCTGAAGTCCCATTGAAGAGATTGAGGAAATCATCCTCAGTCAATTTAGCAGATACTATCTCCTCTCTGCCACTTGGTGGTGTTGGTGTTCCAACCATCATTCCCCCGAGCTCTGCAATGAGCTCGGTAAAAACTTGGATCATACCTGAGGTCCAAGGGATTGATAATAATATTTCTAGGGATATGTTGACATCCTTAGCTAATCGTCACCTTGCTTCGGTAAATTTCTCACATTCTGAATTTCTTTCTTTCTCTGAATGCTTGCATTTTTGTATTGACTTTACTGTTTTTCCCATCTTTCAGCTGGTGAACTGTTTTAATAACATCGTGAAGAAGGATGAAGCTATTAAAGCTTCAAGCTCTTCGTCAGGTGTAGAGGATGCTCTACTTGGTTTGACCCAATCCCTGAAGGAATCTCGCCAACAGTATAGTGAGGACAAGGCTGTTTGGGAGAAAAAGTTGTCTGCAGTTGAGGCCGAGAAGGTGAAGATGGCTGAGATCTCTAAGAATTTGGAGGATAAAGTAAAAGGTTTAGAGGTCGAACATCAGAAGTATGATGTCAAGCTCAAGAACTTGGGAGAGCTTGAAGATAAGTTGAAGAAGGCAGAGGATAAGTTATCCACCCTGCAAGATATCAAGGTCCAAAAGGAAGAATTGGATGTGAAGCTCTCCTCGGAGAAACTAAGAAGAAAAGTCACAGTCAAAAAATCCTTCAGCGCTGGCTGGGAGAAAGGATGGGATAAGGGAATTGCTGCAATGACATCCCAAGTTCAATATGGGAAGTTGAAATACTTCCATGATGGCTGGGTAGCTGCTCTGCAAGAGTTGAAGATCAAAGACGACTCTGAGCTATTCCAACTACACCTCCCTGGTCCTCTTCCAGCAATTGTGGAAGAAGAAGAAGATGAGCCTATCTCTGATGAATCTTCTATGGCCATAGGTGATCAGGTCTCTGCCTCTCAACCCTCTGCCACCGAGGACATTTCTACCATGCCTCCTCCTCCTGAGAAGATTCCTGCCGATCAAGCCGTTATTACTACCGAGCAACCAAGCTCCTCTTCCAGCCTCCCGAGAAAATCTTGGGGGACAAGGAAAAGGTGTGAAGTTGTTTGGTATCATTTCTTTCTTTCATTACTTGTAATCGAACAATGTAATCTTTTGATGATCTAATAAAACACATCTTCGTTCCTCTTCATTGTTGATCCTCTGTCTGCTTTTATTTATTAACTCCTGCTTTCTCTTCGTTATTAGTTTTTGGCCAGAATGGAATTGATATCTGCTCCTGATACTGAGTTGATGCGACAATGCAATGGATATTATAAAGCTGGTCATACAGACCTAAGTGTATCAGAGATTGTCGACATCCTTGGTCACGATGCCTCAGAACAAGTAGTTGAGGCTTACCGGTACCTGAAGGATTTACTTGATAGATCCGTGGCCAATAATGTGGCATACTACGAATTGATCGAGGAACTTCATTGTAGCTTAGAAAATCTTCAGAATCAACATAATGAATCAACTGCTTTGCTGCACAAGGAATATGAAAATAGATATCAGCAGCTTTCTTCTGAAACAGGCCATAAAAAGATCCTCGCTGGATATGATGTTAGGGAAAGAACTCTAAAATGTGAGGTTGAGGCCTGCAGGCAGATTGCTGAGTTGTTGGAACAGAAGAACAATAATTTGCAGAAAAAGTTGGCTTAGTATGAATCTGCAGCATCATCTTCCACTGCTTTAGTACCAGTTACTGATGAAGGTTTCTCATTCTTAGAGGTTGAAAATGCCAAATTAAGGCAAGAACTGGATGACTTAAGAAGATCTTCTATTTCTGGGACTGCTCGGGGACGAGGAAGAGGTTCTCGGGGGCGAGGAAGAGCTGTTCAAAATGTTGCCGAGGAGCAAAGTTCTCCAATCGCTGCTCGGAGTCAATCAAGAGTTCTTAGTTGTAATGTCGAAGAGGCTCGTACCCAATCTACTTTGTAAACTCAAGCATTCCAATTAAACATCAAAGATCGGGCTCTATCAGAAATGTCCAAGAAAAATCTATCCTTGGAAGATCAACTTAATGCAACGAAGTCTGCTCTACATACTAAGGATCTTTTTGCCAAAAACCTTCTCGAACAATTGGATAGATTAACCTTTCAATTTCATAAGCAACCCAGGGAATTCTGGGTGGCAGGATATAATGAAGCTCTTGTTCATTTGGATGCTCGTATTGAACATGCCAACAATGAAGGTTATAAGCAGGGGTGGTTGAACGCACTGGGTGTGTTAAAATTGGAGCAAGGGCATTATTTATGGGATTATCATGCTCCAGGGTTATTAGACTTGCCTGTGCCACCTTTCAAATTGGACATGTCCTGGATCCCAGCTCGTTCCGTTCCTCGTAGCTTAATTTCAAAATACCTCGGTGATTATAGCCTTCATTCCCAAATCGAAGTATCTCGTCCAAAGCATCTAATGGAGACACCTTCAATAATGAATGTCAGAATGTTGAAGGACTTGAACTTTATTAATTCTCCCCTTTGCCTGGAAGATCCTCCTGCTGGAGAAGAGCCTATTTCTAAAGCAAAGGGCAAGAAACCAATAGAATAGGAATATCAATGTAATAGTTAGTACATTCATGTAACCTGTAATTTATTTTGAATTTTAATGAAAAGACTTTCATTTTCTGTTTGCAAATTTTGCTATTGTCTTGTGTTTATCAAACACCTTTATATTTGTGCATATGTATCTGTTAAAAAGATAACAATAATATTGTTCATCGAGCAACTTAATAAAAAGTTACAAGTATCAAGGTTGTTCAATCACTTAATAATAAAGTAATGAGTATAAAATGTTCAAACTGTTTCCAACCAACCAGGGTGGGTAAATAATGTTTGTCGACCAACTACAGTTGATGGGTCTTTATCCCCGACCAGCCATACTTTGTTCAATTTCAAATATTTTCATAAAATGTGTCCGACCAACCAACTTCAATAATTTATCCTTGTCGACCAACTACAGTTAGTGGGTTTTTATCCCCGACCAACTATACTTGGTTCAGTTTGGAATATTTTGTTCTCTGAGGAACTTTTGTAATAATATTACCTCCCGTCCAACATAAGTTGGAATGTGAGAGTATATTTTTCAAATCCAATCAAAGGAGTATTTTTTGGTTCTCTCGAACTGTCCACTAGTTATCTTACCAACCGTAGTTGATCACGCTAGTGTCGTCTCCTAACCAAAGGAGTATTTTTTGGTTCTTTCGAACTGTCCACTAGTTATCTTACCAACCGTAGTTGATCACGCTAGTGTCGTCTCCTAACCAAAGGAGTATTTTTTGGTTCTTTCGAACTGTCCACTAGTTATCTTACCAACCGTAGTTGATCACGCTAGTGTCGTCTCCTAACCAAAGGAGTATTTTTTTAGCATAGTGTATTACACTAGTATTCCCCGAAAAACTTTCAACAGAAAGAAAATGGTGAAACATCCTCATTTTATTCATAATGAAGGAAATGCATTTACATTTTACATTACTGATAATACTTGCGCAGGTGTTCAGCGTTCCATGCATTCTTAAATTCCTCTCCCTCTAGAGTAGATATTCTGTAAGTTCTTGGTCGAACAACTTCTGTAACTCGGTAAGGTCCATGCCAGTTTGCTTCCAGCTTATTATGCTTCTGAATGACTTTCTTTAGCACATAATCCCCTTCTTTTAAGTCACATTTCTTCACCCTTTTGTTGTAGAACAGAGCTGTACGTTGTTGGTAAGCAACATTCCTTATGGCTGCCTCTTCTCTAACCTCCTCGAGCATATCCAAATCCAGTCTTCGCATCAAATCGCTGACTGGGGAATTTAAATTCAGCACTCTATGCGTTGGGAGACCCAACTCGGCAGGTATCACAGCCTCACTTCCGAATGCTAGCATATATGGTGATTCTCCAGTTGCTGCTCGAGGAGTTATTCGGTAAGCCCATAGTACTGATTGGAGCTCATTAATCCAATTTGCTTTAGCTTCACTTAACCTCTTCTTCAAACCATTTAGTAATGTTCTGTTCGTCACCTCAGTCTGTCCATTGCTTTGGGGATGGCCTGGTGCTGAATGAAACTTCAAAATGTTTGACTGATGACAATAGGCAGCAAATTCTTCGTTATCAAATTGTGTTCCATGGTCTGTGATGAAAGCATGGGGGAGACCATATCGACAAATGATGTTCTTCCAAATGAACTGATATACCTTCTCGTACGTCATATCAATTAGTGGTTCAGCTTCCACCCACTTTGTAAAATAATCCACTGTTACGAAGAGGTACTTGAACCTTCCTCGGGTCGTCGGCAATGGTCCAACTAAATCAATCCCCCACATGGCAAATGGCCAAGGTGAAGTTATGGGTGTCAACAATGCTTGTGGAGTTCTTCGGATGGAGGAAAAGCGTTGGCACTTGTCACACTTCTTGGCATAGGCTATACAATCAGCCCTCATCATCGGCTAGTAGTATCCCTGTGTCATCACCCTTTGTAAAAGTGTCCGACCTGCTACATGAGCTCCACAAGATCCTTCATGGATTTCCTCAACTAATTCTTTGACCTCTGATGGATGTACACATCTCTGCAAACCTGCCATAATTCCTCGTCGATACAAAACACCATTAGTTAATACATACCGAGCAACTTTATACTTCAATTTCTTGGCGGTTAGCTTATCCTCTGGTAGTTCTCCTTCTTCAATGTATGCTCTGATAGGATCCATCCAAGAGGGTCCTAAATCAAGGGTAATTATATTCACCATCAGGTCTTCTTCTATGCTCCGACTTTCTAATATTTCAATTGGTATTGTCCTTTGCATCTCGGTGCGCGTAGCTGGCGCTAATCGGGCCAATGCGTCTTCTCTAGCATTCTCCATCCTCGGTATTCTCACTAATTGAATAGCATCAAATTCTGTCAATAACTCCATCACCTTTGCATGGTATTTCACCATTAATTCTCCCTTAACTGCATATATTCCCATCATCTGATTCACAATTAATTGAGAATCACTGAAAACAATTACTTGCCGTGCTTCCATAACTTTCGTCAAATGAAAACCTGCTATCATGGCCTCATACTCAGCTTCATTATTGGAAGCTTTGAATTGGAATCGCAAGGCATATTCCATGTCAATATCATCTGGGGTGTTTAAAACAATCCCTCCTCCACAACCAGCTGTGCAAGATGATCCATCTACATATAATTTCCATGTAGGTAACTCGTCTTCAAATTTCTTATCTGTCAGAGCTCCTCGGTAAAATATCTGCTATTTTCTTTCATCATCCCCTAGTATCTTTCGTTCCTCGTCGATCATCTGTTCGTGCCCTTTTACCAACCGGAGTTGGTCTGGGTCTGAATATGATGATTTTTCTACATCCACAAGTCCTTTTACCAACCTTAGTTGGTCTGGACCTGTGTCTGTTGATCCTGTATCGTCCACAGGTAGGTCCGCAAGTACCTTTTGTTCCTCGGGGGTATGAGGGTACGTGAACTCTGCTATAAAATCTGCTATAGCTTGCCCCTTTAATGATGATCTGGGTTCATACACAATATCATATTCACCGAGTTCTATTGTCCAATACATCAATCTTCCTGATTTTTCTGGCTTGTGAAGGGCTTGCCTTAATGGCGTGTCGGTATACACGATGATGGTATGGGCCTGGAAATATGGCCTCATTCTTCTACTTGCCTCAATTAATGCCAATGCTAATTTTTCTAGCTTTGGGTATCTGATTTCGGCACCTCGGAAAGCCTTACTTGTGTAATAAATTGGCTTCTGGACTCCATTCTCCAATCTGATCAATGTCGAGCTGACTGCATTCTCTGATACTGCCAGATATAAGTACAACTTTTCTCCTGTTATTGGCCTAGACAACAATCGTGGGGCTCCCAAATACTTCTTCAAATCTTGAAAGGCCTTCTCACATTCATCAGTCCACTCAAAACTTTTTCGCAGTGTTTTGAAGAATGGGAGGCATTTATCAGTTGCTCGGGATATAAATCTGTTGTGCGCTGCAACTCGTCCTGTAAGACTCTGTACTTCTTTCCTCGTCGTTGGGGATCGCAGCCCTAAAAGAGCTTTGATCTTTTCTGGATTTGCCTCAATACCTCGTTGGTTGGCGATGTATCCGAGGAACATTCCTTCTCGTACTCCAAAGGTACACTTCGTCGGGTTGAGCTTCATTTGATATTTATCCAGTTGATCAAAGGTCTGGCCTAAGTCAATTAGATGATCAGTAGCTCTCTTGCTTTTGGTGAGCATGTCGTCGACATAGACCTCCATGTTGCAACTGATTTGTTAGGTAAAAACCTTGTTCATCAGCCGCTGATATGTTGCACCTGCATTTTTTAAACCAAAAGGCATAACATTATAACAATAAGTTCCCCTTGGGGTAATAAAAGAAGTACTTTCCCTGTCTTTGGGTTTCATTTTGATCTGATTGTAGCCAGAATATGCATCCATGAAGCTGAGCAGCTCATGTCCCGAGGTAGCATCCACTAGTTGGTCGATTCTGGGCAATGGAAAATGATCTTTTGGGCATGCCTTGTTAAGATCAGTGAAATCAACACACATTCTCCACTTATTGTTCTTCTTCTTTACCATCACCACATTTTCCAACCAATCTGGATATTTCACATCTTCAATGAATTGGGCTTTACGGAGCTTCTCGACATCCTCTTGTATGGCCTGGTTCTTCTCAGGACTAAACACTCTTCTTCTCTGCTTCACAGGCTTGATCTCCTAATTCACATTGAGCTCATGACATAAGAAGTTTGGATCTATTCATGGCATGTCTTCATGACTCCAAGCAAAAGTATTCTTCCTGTTTCTCAAAAAAGTTATCAACTCCTGTTTTATTGAAACATCCAACGACGATCCTATCTGGGTTACTCATTCAGGATGCTCCTCGTCTAGAATAACATTTTCTGTAGATTCCACCACCTGTCCTTTTACAAGTTGAGATTCATCCCTAGGGTCAAGAGTTTCAATTTCTGTACCTTCCTCCACTTGGTAAGTAGTGGTCTTTTTCCTTGATTCTTCAAGTTCCTCTTGCTCGGCAGACGAATAATAGCATTCCCGAGCTACTTTTTGATCACCTTTCACAACTCCGACTCCAAAATTTGTTGGGAATTTTAAACACTGATGTACCGTAGATGGAACTGCTTCGAACTTTTTCAATCCAACTCTTCCCATAATGATGTTGTAGGCTGATTGCACATTTTTATCCATCACAAAGAAGCGTATTCTTTCTGTTCGGCAAGCAGGCCAAGTTCCAATGAGTATATCCAACTTGATCGTCCCAAGTGGAAAGACTTTCTCGCCAGCAAAACCCAGAAGGGGCCTATGATAAGGTTCCAATTGAGATAATTTTAAATTCAAGCTGTCAAAGAACGAATAGTACATGATGTCTGCCGAACTACCGTTGTCTACCAACACCCTTGAAATAACCACATCTTTCATCCTCATTTTGATCACCAAAGGATCGTCATGAGGGTAAAGAACACCTGCCAGGTCATTTTTTGAAAAACCAATAACTAGCTTCTCTTTGTTTACTTTCCTCGGATGATCATCCTCGGCCAGATTTATTCGCTGAATATATGAACAAGCTTGAGCCTCTCCGAGGTAAGCTTTTCTTTCTGCAGTAAGGTCTCCTCCTCCTGCATCTCCTCCTGTAATGACATTACAATCAAATGACCCAAAACGTATGGAAAATACCTCTCGTTCAGGCTGCCTTGGCTTCTTGGGAAGATCGGGATCATCATCCGGATCATCTTCGTGGTCCCTCTTCTTTTTCTACTCTGCACGACGAGGAGATCTAGATCTCTCTCTAGTTCTATCATCATTCTTCCTCTCACCCCTGCGATCTACATATTTTGATAATTTTCCTCTTCGGATGAGCGTTTCAATCTCGTTCTGAAGGGCTATGCAATTTTTGGTCGTATGGCCATGATCTTTGTGAAACTCGCAGTATTTGGCCTTGTTTCTCAGATCAGGATTTGTCCTCAATTTATCTGGCCACTTGATTTCCTCGCTATTCTTGATTTCTTCCAAAACATGATTAATACCCATTTTCAATGGAGTATAATTATCGTACTTCTTTAAGACTTCCCATGATGTCCTATTATTCTTGGAGTGCTTGTCACCACCATTACCTTTCTGATCTTTCTTCTTAGACTTGTCGATCTCCACCTTAGTTTCTTTATCCATATTCTTCTTCGCAGCCATAGCCTCCTCGGCATTCATAATTTTGGCCGCTTTCGCCATCAACTCGGACATAGTTTTAGGTGGATCTTTGGCCAAGGTGTAGTACAGCTTGTTAGGTAGTAAACCACTCATCAAAGCAGTGATCGCTGTCTTTTCTTTGTAATCTATGACTTCCAACTTCTCGTTATTAAAACGAGTTATGTAATCTCTAGTACTTTCACCTGATTTTTGCCTAACACTTAGCAAGTGTGCTACTCGCTTTACTGGCTTTGCAGCTCGGTGCGCGTAGCTGACGCTAATCGGGCCAATGCGTCTGCTCTAGCATTCTCCATCCTCGGTATTCTCACTAATTGAATAGCATCAAAGTCTGTCAATAACTCCATCACCTTTGCATGGTATTTCACCATTAATTCTCCCTTAACTGCATATATTCCCATCATCTGATTCACAATTAATTGAGAATCACTGAAAACAATTACTTGCCGTGCTTCCATAACTTTCGCCAAATGAAAACCTGCTATCATGGCCTCATACTCAGCTTCATTATTGGAAGCTTTGAATTGGAATCGCAAGGCATATTCCATGTCAATATCATCTGGGGTGTTTAAAACAATCCCTCCTCCACAACTAGCTGTGCAAGATGATCCATCTACATATAATTTCCATGTAGGTAACTCGTCTTCAAATTTCTTATCTGTCAGAGCTCCTCGGTAAAATATCTGCTATTTTCTTTCATCATCCCCTAGTATCTTTCGTTCCTCGTCGATCATCTGTTCGTGACCTTTTACCAACCGGAGTTGGTCTGGGTCTGAATATGATGATTTTTCTACATCCACAAGTCCTTTTACCAACCTTAGTTGGTCTGGACCTGTGTCTGTTGATCCTGTATCGTCCACAGGTAGGTAAGCAAGTACCTTTTGTTCCTCGGGGGTATGAGGGTACGTGAACTCTGCTATAAAATCTGCTATAGCTTGCCCCTTTAATGATGATCTGGATTCATACACAATATCATATTCACCGAGTTCTATTGTCCAATACATCAATCTTCCTGATTTTTCTGGCTTGTGAAGGGCTTGCCTTAATGGCGTGTCGGTATACACGATGATGGTATGGGTCTGGAAATATGGCCTCATTCTTCTACTTGCCTCAATTAATGCCAATGCCAATTTTTCTAGCTTTGGGTATTTGATTTCGGCACCTCGGAAAGCCTTACTTGTGTAATTAATTGGCTTCTGGACTCCATTTTCCAATCTGATCAATGCCGAGCTGACTGCATTCTCTGATACTGCCAGATATAAGTACAACTTTTCTCCTGTTATTGGCCTAGACAACAATGGTGGGGCTCCCAAATACTTCTTCAAATCTTGAAAGGCCTTCTCACATTCATCAGTCCACTCAAAACTTTTTCGCAGTGTTTTGAAGAATGGGAGGCATTTATCAGTTGCTCGGGATACAAATCTGTTGAGCGCTGCAACTCGTCCTGTAAGACTCTGTACTTCTTTCCTCGTCGTTGGGGATCGCAGCCCTAAAAGAGCTTTGATCTTTTCTGGATTTGCCTCAATACCTCGTTGGTTGGCGATGTATCCGAGGAACATTCCTTCTCGTACTCCAAAGGTACACTTCGTCGGGTTGAGCTTCATTTGATATTTATCCAGTTGATCAAAGGTCTGGCCTAAGTCAATTAGATGATCAGTAGCTCTCTTGCTTTTGGTGAGCATGTCGTCGACATAGACCTCCATGTTGCAACTGATTTGTTCGGAAAAAACCTTGTTCATCAGCCGCTGATATGTTGCACCTGCATTTTTTAAACCAAAAGGCATAACATTATAACAATAAGTTCCCCTTGGGGTAATAAAAGAAGTACTTTCCCTGTCTTCAGGTTTCATTTTGATCTGATTGTAGCCAGAATATGCATCCATGAAGCTGAGCAGCTCATGTCCCGAGGTAGCATCCACTAGCTGGTCGATTCTGGGCAATGGAAAATGATCTTTTGGGCATGCCTTGTTAAGATCAGTGAAATCAACACACATTCTCCACTTATTGTTCTTCTTCTTTACCATCACCACATTTGCCAACCAATCTGGATATTTCACATCTTCAATAAATTGGGCTTTATGGAGCTTCTCGACATCCTCTTGTATGGCCTGGTTCTTCTCGGGACTAAACACTCTTCTTCTCTGCTTCACAGGCTTGATCTCCTAATTCACATTGAGCTCATGACATAAGAAGTTTGGATCTATTCATGGCATGTCTTCATGACTCCAAGCAAAAGTATTCTTCCTGTTTCTCAAAAAAGTTATCAACTCCTGTTTTATTGAAACATCCAACGACGATCCTATCTGGGTTACTCATTCAGGATGCTCCTCGTCTAGAATAACATTTTCTGTAGATTCCACCACCTGTCCTTTTACAAGTTGAGATTCATCCCTAGGGTCAAGAGTTTCAATTTCTGTACCTTCCTCCACTTGGTAAGTAGTGGTCTTTTTCCTTGATTCTTCAAGTTCCTCTTGCTCGGCAGACGAATAATAGCATTCCCGAGCTACTTTTTGATCACCTTTCACAACTCCGACTCCAAAATTTATTGGGAATTTCAAACACTGATGTACCGTAGATGGAACTGCTTTGAACTTTTTCAATCCAACTCTTCCCATAATGATGTTGTAGGCTGATTGCACATTATTATCCATCACAAAGAAGCGTATTCTTTCTGTTCGGCAAGCAGGCCAAGTTCCAATGAGTATATCCAACTTGATCGTCCCAAGTGGAAAGACTTTCTCGCCAGCAAAACCCAGAATGGGCCTATGATAAGGTTCCAATTGAGATAATTTTAAATTCAAGCTGTCAAAGAACGAATAGTACATGATGTCTGCCGAACTACCGTTGTCTACCAACACCCTTGAAATAACCTCATCTTTCATCCTCATTTTGATCACCAAAGGATCGTCATGAGGGTAAAGAACACCTGCCAGGTCATTTTTTGAAAAACCAATAACTAGCTTCTCTTTGTTTACTTTCCTCGGATGATCATCCTCGGCCAGATTTATTCGCTGAATATATGAACAAGCTTGAGCCTCTCCGAGGTAAGCTTTTCTTTCTGCAGTAAGGTCTCCTCCTCCTGCATCTCCTCCTGTAATGACATTACAATCAAATGACCCAAAACGTATGGAAAATACCTCTCGTTCAGGCTGCCTTGGCTTCTTGAGAAGATCGGGATCATCATCCGGATCATCTTCGTGGTCCCTCTTCTTTTTCTACTCTGCACGACGAGGAGATCTAGATCTCTCTCTAGTTCTATCATCATTCTTCCTCTCACCCCTGCGATCTACATATTTTGATAATTTTCCTCTTCGGATGAGCGTTTCAATCTCGTTCTGAAGGGCTATGCAATTTTTGGTCGTATGGCCATGATCTTTGTGAAACTCGCAGTATTTGGCCTTGTTTCTCAGATCAGGATTTGTCCCAATTTATCTGGCCACTTGATTTCCTCGCTATTCTTGATTTCTTCCAAAACATGATTAATACCCATTTTCAATGGAGTATAATTATCGTACTTCTTTAAGACTTCCCATGACGTCCTATTATTCTTAGAGTGCTTGTCACCACCATTACCTTTCTGATCTTTCTTCTTAGACTTGTCGATCTCCACCTTAGTTTCTTTATCCATATTCTTCTTCGCAGCCATAGCCTCCTCGGCATTCATAATTTTGGCCGCTTTCGCCATCAACTCGGACATAGTTTTAGGTGGATCTTTGGCCAAGGTGTAGTACAGCTTGTTAGGTAGTAAACCACTCATCAAAGCAGTGATCGCTGTCTTTTCTTCGTAATCTATGACTTCTAACTTCTCGTTATTAAAACGAGTTATGTAATCTCTAGTACTTTCACCTGATTTTTGCCTAACACTTAGCAAGTGTGCTACTCGCTTTACTGGCTTTGCTCCAAAACAAAAATTGCCAATGAACAACTCGGCTAACTGAATAAAAGTTGAAATCTTACCCCGAGGAAGATTATTGTACCATATTTGGGTAGATCCGGTAAGAGTCCAGAGAATGCTCTACACCTCACCTCGTCGGGGACGGCATAGATGTCGGCAGCAGCTTGGTATTGTTCTATATGAAGTACAGGATCTGTCTTTCCGTCGTACTTGGGGGTCACCACAGGTGCTTTGAATTTCGATGGTGTAGGAAAATCCACAATGGCTTGCACAAAAGGTGTCCCTTGAACAAAAGTTCTCTATAAGGGGTTTCTTGCCTTAGCCATTTCTCCCAGTCTATCCTCCAACCGCTGAATGGAACCTTTCCATGATTCATTTCCTTCCTCAGGCCGCTTAGTCCGAGCAATTGATTGCTCTGACGTAGCTTCCTGAGATTTATCTCGACGAGTATCTGGTCGTGATTGTGCTGATCCTTCTCTCAAACCTGATGGTGGCCGAAAACTTCTCGATGGAGATCTAGGTGGACTCATATTCCTCCTTGGTCCTAACTGACTGAAAGGAGACACCCTGCTTAATCTTTCCAAAGCGCTAGTTCTCTCCGGAGAGAGAGTAATATGTTGATCTGTATCCGTAGCCCGTATCGATGAGGTTCGCCCAAGTTGATACGTAGAATCATTAGACTCCCCATTGCGATATGACCCAGTACGTCTGGATCGTGATTGCCCACGATCACTCCTTTGTCCTGAATAGGTAGGTGCACCGCCATGAAGAGTTTGAATGAGTTGCCTCATAGATTCTTGCATGGAGGTTTGTCCTTGATCCAGATTTGTCATAATTCCAGCCAGATCTGGAGGTGCAGATGGATTTGGAAGATTTCCAGTATTTCCAGCATTTCGATTACTGGATTCTGGATTATCTGCCATTGATAATAAATGATTTTTGTGAAAAAAGATAGTAACAATCGTTCCCACAGACTGCGCCAATCTGTTGATGTAAAAAATTAGATCACTCTAATTATTCAATCACAGATAAATAAATGAGACAAAAGATTTTTAAAGTGGTTCGGCTTGGAATAAAGCCTACGTCCACTGTTATGTTATTGCTGAGTGTTTGTGGAATTCTTGATTACAAGTTCTCTCAAGAAATTTTGGTCCCTTTGAATGAGGGTGATACAAGGTATTTATAGCCTTGAGGCTGTAGATGAAAGGGTGTTACATTATATATAGTACCTAGGGGGTGTAATGTACCCCCCATGCATGCCATGAGCATGTGTGTGGTTACCTCACCAATGTGGGAGTGCCATCTGTCACTGTCACATGTAGAGAATGATGATGCAATATTCTCCCCACGTGTGGGGAATAATCTTGTTATAACTGATTTGTGTCCACGTGTCCTCATCCGAATGTCAGCAGGTGCTCGGCTATCGCGTCTGGTGTATGACCTCGGCCTTGGTGAGGCCGAGGCTGGTGAGTCTTGATACATGTTCAGTCCGAGTGTTCCATGGAGGTCTCGGCCTGATCCTAGCCGAGACAATGGACAGGGTCGGCCTGATATGAGGTTGAACTGGTGGCTTGATGAGGTTGCTGGTGACTTCCTGCAGGCTCGGCCTATGTATGGCCGAGGTTGCCATTTCAAGGCATATGCGAGTGCTGTTGATCCTTATGACGTCCCTTAGAGAGGCTCATAGTAGTGTCGGCCTGGGCCGACCTTGATATGGCTGAGGGGTGATATCGCGTGCCCAAGACTCGTCCAACGTCTGCCATGATCTTGGCCGAGGTTGGTGTATCTAGGCCGAGGTTGGTGTCTCTAGGCCGAGGTTACACTTGGGGCATATCATACATAATATAAGAGAAAAGAAAAGTAGCATCTCTCCACTCCCAACGTCATTGAGGTTCACGCATGGAGCATCCCGCAAAAGCGGAATCCAAACAAGGAACCCCTCCTATGCATTAATACTTAACTTTGTTGGTCGCGGAGATAAGTCATAACAATCACATATAATGAAAACAAGCAATAGAGCACTTAAACCAAGGGACACATATGACACATATACATTTAAAATATTATCACTTGCTTTATAACAAGTGAAGAAAAGGTAGAACTTCCATACCACGGAAGTCATATCATTACCCTTATATAATAGCGGCAATACTACTATAAGCTCAATATACATACCCGAATCTACAGTAGATATAATACTACTAAGTCTTATGCTAAGGAATACACCACCCACAACTAAGGTGGAATTCCCATCAACATTCTTACCAAACACTCCGCATCATAGCCATTACTCCGACTCTGGCCGATAACAATTGCCCACGCAGTCCCTCTTACTTTCTCAGTAAAAGAGGGCACGCACTCGGCCTCCTCTTCCTTAGTTCAATGAAACCTCCCCAGGCGGATGTCCACCAAAAGGGTTTCATGATCATTACCCCATCAGAAGTGCTAACGACACTTATTCTGGAGCCTATCATTTTATGGTTCACGGTCTCCCTAATCGTACAACACTTTATTCACTTCGGCCTTTAACCGAACATTGTGTAAACATTCGAAAATCCACCTTCTCCTCGGTCCAGTTTTCCCAGAGAAACTTGTTATTGCAAGTATCCACCGGGCTTCTCTAGGGCCAAACTTCCAGCACCCACGAATATGGTGACCACAATTTCACCCTCTCAACACTACTCCTACGGGAGTAAGGTTTCCCTCCGTCCTATTTCTGGGCACTTCTCTACTTCAATTTAACATTTCTTGAAATCTCAAGCTTAGTACCACTTTCCGCTTCTAGCGGTACTTGGGAAACTACATAAACTGTAATTAGTAGTCGTAGTAATAAGACAAGGAAGTGTTACTAAAAGGGAGAGACCTCCAAAGCGGTCCTCATCCCCGACCACAAATTACAGTCCTCAAACATCCTTCCCATAACGCCCTTATTCAATCGACCTACTATTATCACACGACTACGCAAAAGATTTTATAAGTTCTACCTCATGTCATAAGAACGAGATCTCACTAAAGAAACCAACGATCTTAATCCTAAGGCTCTATGTCAAGTCAAAAGCAACGCGGAAAACTTAAGGCGTTCACACAGATTCCTAGGGACTCTAGAACCTGATGCTCTGATACCATATGTGCCAACCTGCTCACCAAAATAAGGGGTGGCCAGCCCAATACTCCAATATAACAGGAATCATAGATGGAATCGTTCTCAGCATCACAAAAAAATATAGAGTATCCAGGATAACCACCCAAAATTTCATAAAACGGGTTGCAAAAATTTTGTTTTAAAGTAAATAAAAGGAAAATAAACAACCCAAATCCTGAAAAGATAGGGGAAACCTCAAGGATGAATATGTATTACTATAACAACAAGTGACAAATAAGAGGAGCCATATGTTATCGATCCGCTGATACATACAACATTGTTAAACAATTTCAATAAATTTATATAATACATTACATTAATCAATTACAAAAGCTTGGGCCTCTCGCCCGAGTAAAAGAGACCCGATCTTAGCTAGAATTCAAAAAAGAAAATGTTTATACCAAATGTATCCCGTAATACCCGTAATGCATAACGGCTCGCCGAGGACATCGGAATAGGAATTCAAATCAGGCATCCATGCGGCGGAGTACCTGAGCGGAGACAAGATGCATATGCAACAAGAAATGTAAACGGGTCAGGGCCCGATTCTATATGATTACCAGATGAATAAAGAGTATGACAGTTATGAATAATAAATCATGAAGAAAGATAAATAAAAAGCTACCTACACAATGTAAAACATAAGCTAAGCAGGAACAATAAAAGAAGTAACATTAAACTAAAATCTTCATCGTATGTAACAATTATCTCATATATCTTTTCCTTAATAGGAAGTATATATATAATCACAATCTTTTGCTCTTTATGGAAAATTTTATCTCAATTTTACTGTTGATGTAAAAAATCAGATTGTATCTAATTATTTAATCATAGATAAAATAAATGAGACAAAGAACTTTTAAAGTGGTCCAGCCTTATAAGAATGGCCTACGTCCACTGTTTCTGTTATTGATGACTGTTTGGGAATTCTCGATTACAGGTTCAATCAAGAAATTCTGGTCCCCCTACAATAAGGATTGTACAATGTATTTATAGCCCTGAGGCTATAATGTGAAAGGGTAATACATTCAATGTTGTACATTGGAAAAGGGTAATATATTAAATGCCCATTAAGCGTATACATCTGAATGATAAGCATTTAATGAACAGTCAGACTGTTGGTTTTCCTGCTATTAATGCTTTGTTTGAGGTGCAGCTTGGACCGACTAAGCTGCTCGGACCGCCTAAGGTTTTTTCGGTGCTCAAAGTTCCTCGGTACTCAAAAGTTCCTCGGAGAGTTCTTGTAGGTCGGAGTGTCTGAGTTACTTGGGGAAGAAGTGTTCCACGTTGTAGTATGGTTCCTCGGAGCGTCTGAGTTCCTCAGAAGTGCTTGTTATTATCACGTAGATTGCCACGTGTCTTCACTCGATTGAGCCATGTCGTCAGACTAAATTTGGTATCAACAGAAGCCCATAATGTTTCATAGTTCGAAATTTGAGGAGTGTGGAACATTCTTTCTCGGAATATGGTAGTTTTAAATGGTCCTCCTGATTTTTAGGAGTGTTTCCTTTGTATTTATTTTTCCTTCCAAATTCGTAGGATCAGGCTTTTTTGAATTTTTAGAACCGCTTCGATTGTCGCGCCCTTCTTGTCCTTCTTGCCGCCGGTAGCGTAATCGTTTCTTTTTGTAATCATTACTTTTTCCTTTTCCCAAGGCAAGGTATTTAAGCGTCACAGACAATCCCATCGTCTTTTAATTTTTCAAATTTGTATCTTCGAGTTTTCCATCGTCTCTTTCTCTCCTGTGTATTCATCTCTTCCATCGTTCGTTGTCAACATATCCACTATTTTTTTGTAAGATCTTCTTCCTTCTTCTTCATTTCCTTTATTCATCATGGTTTACCTTGTTGAATCTCTTGATAAATTTCGCTATGATTTCTCTATTCCCTCCTGGGTTATTTTGGAAGAGCTTTCTGAGCCTTCAGATTATTTCCGTTTGGCTGAGGGACATTGGTTCCCCAGTCTCTTTATTGCTGAGTGTGGATTTTCTTTTCCTCCTAACCCTCTATGTCTGGAATTCTGTCAATACTTTGACGTGGTTCCTGCAAGAACATCCCCCAATACATGGAGAATAGTTAACGGGGTTCATAGACTAAATCAAATTCATGGAACTCGCATAAGAATTCCAGAAATCATGTTTTGTTATAGATGGGTTGTTGGGGATAATACTTTTTATTTAAAAACTAGATTTTTAAATAGGGCTTTAGTGGTCAATCTCCCGGATGCCAACAGGGACTATTTTGAGCACGGGGTTGTTATAAAAAATTGGCAACATGTTCCTTTATCTGGAGATGAAGTTTATACGGGTCCCAGATGCCCTCCCTATGACAATGGGATAGGTTATTTTTATTTCATTTTACTTATTTTGAAATCGCGCTTCTTCTGTGTTTGACAAAATGTGCCACTGATATTTTAATTTTGATTTATTTGCAATTGACAACAAAAGAAAGTGTCCAAAAGAGGCAGGCGTTAATATAAGGCACTTAAAACTTATCTAGAGTTTACATCAGACTGTTGCCGACGAGCACATTAGGTCAGCTTCATATCTGCTTCAGTACAAGAGTTACACAACTTCTTTCACTTCTCGTCCGGTGATAAGCGACGCAGAGCCAGTACCAGCTTCTACCAGTTCTTCGCCTGAGTCACACGTTCCTTTAAGTGAAAGGATGAAGAAAAAAAGACCTCCCACCCTGTTTGAGAAACCTGCCTCTGGTGCTGGAGAGGAAAAAAAAAGTAAGATTGACGTCCCAGGAGAGGGGACGAAGAAAATTGATGCACCTTCCTCGGTTGCTCCTGTGAAGGTTGCTGAGAAGCCTTCAGTGGCCCCGAGCAAGGCTGCTGCTCTAGGCGAGGTGATTGTCATATCACCAACCAAGAGTTCTTCCTTAGTCAAAACTGTTCCTGTTCCTTCGAGGAGGCTGAAGAAGAGCTCTTCGGTCAATTTGGCTGACATCGTCTCTAAGCCCCCGACTAGTGGAGTTCCCACTTTCGTTCCCCCGAGCTCTGCCATGAGCTCGGTGAAGAATTGGATCATTCTCAAGATCCAAGGTATTGAAGAGAACCTTCCTCGGGACACTGTTACTACACTAACAGCTCATCACATTGCTTCTGTAAGTCTTATTATTTTGAACTTTTCATCTTTCCCTTGTTATATCAGTCTCTAACTTGCTTTCATTTTCTTTTCACAGTTGGTGTGCTGATTTAACATAATTTTGAAGAAAGATGAACCTATTAAAGCTTCAAGCTCCTCATCTGATGTGGAGGAAGCTCTGATGGGCATGAGGTAGTCTTTGGAAGATTCTCATCAGAAGTACGATGCTGATAAGGCTGCTTAGGAGAAGAAACTTACCTCCACCGAGAAGGAGAAGGCTCAAGTTGTTGAAATCTCCAAGGGGTTGGAGAAGAAAATAAAGAACTTGGAGGAGAAAAATAAAGAGATTGAAGGGAAGCTAAAAGATGCTGGAGAGCTTGAGAATATGCTCAAGGTTACTGAGGAAGAACTAGTCCAACTTCACAAAGTAAGTCGCCAGAAGGAAGAAGTTGAGAATAAACTAAAGACTGTTGAAAGTCTTCTGTCCGAGAAGCTTTCCTCGGAGAAGTTAAAGAGGAAAATGGCTGTGAAGAAGTCTTTCAGCGCCGGCTGGGACAAGGGGTGGAATAAAGGCTTGGCTGCCATGATGTCTCAAGTAGAATATGGCAGCCTTAAATACTTTAGAGATGGGTGGGTTGCTACTCTACAGGAGATGAAGGTTGATGAAAACTCCGAACTCTTTCAGCGACACATCCCTGGTCCCCCTCCAACTCCTGAAGACGAAGAAGAGGACGAAGCTGCCTCCGAAGATTCTTCCATAGTGTTGGGAGATCATCCCCCAGCCATCCAGCCTACTAACGAGGAGCTTCAGCAGCTCGGTAATTCCTCCGAGCAACCTCCAGCACTTCCCCAGCTACTATCTCCTCCATCCGAGCAACCTACTTCCTCGTCCCAGCCTCCCGAGAAAGTTTTAGGAGACAAGGAAAAGGTGTAGAGTTGTTCGGACTTCTAACTATTTTATTTTTCTTTGACAAATGTAACCCTGAACATGTAACGCTGAATCTTGTGATCTAATAAAACTTGAACTTTTGTTTATGCATACTGTTGTTTACTCTTCATGCTCTGTTTTGATTATTGATTACTGCTTTTTCTTCCTCTGCTAGTTTCTGGCCAGGATGGAATTATTGTCTGCTCATGATACAAAGCTGTTGCGGCAATGCAATGAATATTTTAGGGCTGGTCACACAGATCTGAGTGAAGCACAAATCGTCGACATCCTCGGCCAAGATGCTTCAGAACAGGCAATTGAAGCCTACCAATACTTGAAGTGTCTGCTTAATCATGACATGATCGAGGATCTTCAAGGCACTCTTGAAGACCTTCAGCACCAATATAAGGAATCCACCGCCCTCTTGCACGAGGGGTATGAGAAGAAGTATCAGCAAATCATTGCCGATAAAGGATACGAGAAGCGTTTTTCTGCTTACGAAGTACGGGAAAGAACTCTGAGGGCAGAGGTCGAAGAGTGCAGAAAAATAGCTGAATTATTAGAGCAAGAGAATAACAACCTGGAAAGAGAGTTGTCGCAGTTGAAATCTACAGCTTCCACTTCAAAAGCCTTGATCCCAGTAACTGATGAGGTATTTTCGTTCTTAGAGGTCGAGAACGCCAACCTGAGGGATGAGTTGGAAACCTTGAAAAGGTCTGGGCCTTCTTCTTCTGCCCGTGGATGAGCAAGAGCTCCTTGAGAACGAGCAAGACCAGCTCGGGTTCCTGTTGAGGAACATAGGACTCGGTCTACTTTAGAGAACCAGGCCTTCCAGCTGATGGCGAAGAACCAGGCATTGGCTGAGATGTCTAAGAAGATCAAGGATCTGGAAGAGCATCTTTCTATGCAGAAGCCTATATTGGAGAATAAAGATCTCTTCATCAAAAATCTCCACGAACAGATGGAAAGATTGACATATCAATTACAAAAATAACCCAGGGAGTTCTGGATGGATGGTTACAACGAGGCTCTCTACCACTTGGACGATCGTATCCAGAATGCCAATAATGAGGGCAACAAACAGGGCTGGCTGAATGCCTTAGGTGTGCTGCAACTCGAACATGATTATTACCCGTGGGACTACCATGATCTGGTGCTGCTCGACCTACCCGTGCCACCATTCAAACTTGATATGAGTTGGATCCCTGCTCGGGCCATTCCTCGATGCTTAATTTCCAAATATCTCGGCGACTACAATCTCCATTCAAATGTCGAGATATCTCCTCCCGAGCATCTACTAGATCGACCATCCGTGATGAATATCAGGATGTTAAAAGATCTCAACTTCATAAATTCTCCTCTTGCTTTAAATGATCCACCTGCTGGCGAGGAACCTGTTTCAAAAGCAGAGGGGAAGAAACCAATAGAGTAGGAATTTTGATGTAATAGTTAGTATACATTTCATTCTCAATGTAATCTGTTTTTGGATTTAACGAAAGACTTTTATTTTTTTTCGCAATCTTAATTGCTATTGTCTTGTAAAACACTTTACATCTGTGCATGTGTATCTGTTAAAAAGATAACAATATTGTGTTGTTTGTCGATCAAATTATTGTCGACTAGCTTGAATTTGTGGTAGTCATTTGGCAAAAATGAAGTTTTGTTTCTCGACCAACTTAGTAATAATTAAAAAGTTACGAGTATCAAAAAATTTTCTCGATCACTTTCTTGTATTCATAAAATGTTTCCGACCAACCAAGGTCGGTAAATTTCCTTCTCGACCAACTACAGTTAGTGGGTTTTTATCCCCGACCAACCATAGTTAGTGGATTTTTCCTCTACGAGGAGCTTTGGCACTTTTTGGAATAATTTACCTCCCGACCAACTTTAGTTGGCGTTTTTAAGAATATATTTACTTCCTAACCAACATAAGTTGGCATTTTTAGGAATATTTTTACTTCCCGAGGAACACATAGTTTTACTTCCCGTAGGAATACAAGTTTTACTTCCTGGAGGAATACAAGTTTTACTTCCCGGAGGAATACAAGTAGCTTTACTTCCCGGAGGAATATAAGTAGCTTTACTTCCCAGAGGAATACAAGTTTTACTTCCCGGAGGAATACATGTTTTACTTCTCGGAGGAATACAAGTAGCTTTACTTCCCGGAGGAATACAAGTTTTACTTCCCAGAGGAATACAAGTAGCTTTACTTCCCGGAGAAATATAAGTAGCTTTACTTCCCGGAGGAATACAATTTTTACTTCCCGTAGGAATACAAGTTTTACTTCCCGTAGGAATACAGTTTTACTTCCCGGAGGAATACAATGTTTCTCGACCAACCTTAGTTGGCGTTTTCGAGAAAAATTTTGAGTAGTCCGAGTTTTGCCGAGTTTCGCTGAGTAGTGTGTAGTACTAGTTCCGAGTTTTGCCGAGTTTCGCCGAGTAGTGTGTAGAACTAGTTCCGAGTTTTGTCGAGTTTCGTCGAGTAATGTGTAGCACTAGTTCCGAGTTTCGCCGAGTAGTGTGTAGCACTAGTATTCCACGAAAAACTTTCAATAAAAGGAGAGAATATACATCAATGATAATACTTGCGCAGGTGCTCTGCATTCCATGCATTCTTAAACTCCTCCCCCTCTAAAGTTGTTATTCGGTAAGTTCCTGGTCGAACAACTTCTGTAACTCGGTATGGTCCATGCCAGTTTGCCTCTAGTTTTTTGTGCTTTTGAATCACTTTCTTTAACACATATTCTCCTTCTTTCAGGTCACACTTCTTCACCCTCTTATTGTAGAACAAAGTTGTTTGTTGTTGGTATGCATCATTCCCGATGGCTGCATCTTCTCTAACTTCCTTGAGCATGTCTAAATCCAATCTTCTCATTAAGTCGCTGACAGGGGAATTGAAATTCAGTACCCTGTGTGTTGGGAGGCCCAACTCGGCAGGTATAACAGCTTCACTTCCAAACGCCAGCATATATGGTGATTCTCCAGTTTCTACTTGGGGAGTAGTTCGGTAAGCCCACAGTACTGACTGTAACTCGTTGATCCAATTTTCTTTCGCATCGTCTAGTCTTTTCTTCAAGACATTCAGCAGCGTTATGTTTGTCACTTCAGTTTGTCCATTTCTTTGAGGATGGCCTAGCGTTGAGTGGATTTTCAAAATGTTTGACTGATGATTATAGGCAGTAAACTCCTCGTTGTCAAATTGTGTTCCATGGTCTGTGATGAAATCATGAGGAAGACCATATCGACAAATGATGTTATTCCAAATAAATTGGTACACTTTCTCGTACGTCATATCAATGAGAGGCTCAGCTTTAACCCACTTAGTAAAATAATCCACTGCGACGACGAGGTATTTGAACCTTCCTCTGGTCGTTGGCAATGGCCCGACCAAATCTATTCCCCACATGGAAAATGGCCAAGGGGAAGTGATGGGTGTCAATAATGCTTATGGAGTTCTTCGGATGGAGGAAAAGCACTGACACTTGTCATATTTCTTGGCATAGGCTATACAATCAGCCCTCATCGTTGGCCAGTAGTATCCCTGCGTCATCACCCTTTGCAAAAGAGTACGACCTGCTACATGGGCTCCGCAGGACCCTTCATGGACCTCTTCAATCAAATCTTTCACCTCGGTGGGATGCACACATCTTTTCAAACCTTCTATCATTCCTCGTCTGTATAGGATGCTATTAGTTAGTACATAACGAGTAGCCTTGAACTTCAGTTTCTTGGGTGCAATCTTGTCAGTTGGTAATTCTCCTGTCTCAATATATGCCCTGATGGGATCCATCCATGATGATCCTAAATCGAGGTTAATAAAGTTCATCGTCAGATCTTCATTTATACTCTGACCAGCTAAAACTTCAATTGGGATTGTTCTTCGTAGCTCGGTACGAGTAGTTGATGCTAATCGAGCTAGGGCGTCTGCTCTCGCAATCTCCATTCTTGGTATTCTGACCAACTGAATAGCAGCAAATTCTGATACCAACTCCATCACCTTCGTCTGATACTTGATCATTAATTCTCCTTTGGATGCATATATTCCCAACATTTGATTTACGATCAATTGAGAATCGCTGAAGACAATAAGCTGCTATGCCTCCATAATTTTTGTCAAATTAAAACCTGCAATCATGGCCTCATACTCAGCCTCATTATTGGAAGCTTTGAATTTGAATCGTAGGGCGTATTCCATGTCGACCTCGTCCGGGATATTCAAAACGATCCCTTCCCCACTGCCTGTTATGCAAGATGAGCCATCTACATATAGCCTCCATATAGGTAACTCGTTTTCAAATTTTTGATCTGACAGAGTTCCTCGGTGAAATATTTGTTGCTTCCTTTCATCCTCCCCTGATATTTCTTGCTCTTCGTCGATCATCTTTTCTTGCCCTTTTACCAATCGGACTTGGTCTGAGCTCGAATTTGATGATCCTGTAACATCCACTTGCCCTTTTACGAACCTAAGTTGGTGTGAGCTTGTGTTTGATGATCCTGTAGCATCCACAGGTTGATCAGCGAGAAACTTTTGCTCCTCGGGGGTATCAGGATATGTGAACTCTACTATAAAATCCGCTACAGCTTGCCCTCTAAGCTATGATCTGGGTTCATAGACTATATCGTATTCATCGAGCTCTATTGCCCAATACATCAATCTCCCTGATTTTTCTGGTTTATGAAGGGCTTGCCTCAACAGCATATCAGTATATACGACTATAGTATGAGCCTGGAAGTATGGCCTCATTCTCCTACTCACCTCAATCAACACCAGTGCTAACTTTTCCAGCCTTGGATATCTGATCTCTGCTCCTCGGAAGGCCTTACTTGTATAGTAGATTAGTTTTTGTACTCCATTCTCCACTCTTATCAATGCCGAACTGACTGCATTCTCGGACATTGTCAGATACAGGTATAATTTTTCTCCCATCACTGGCCTGGATAACAATGGAGGTGCTCCCAAGTATTTCCTCAAGTCTTGGAAAGCCTACTCTCATTCATCATTCCACTCAAAAGTATTTCGGAGCGTCTTGAAGAATGGGAGACATCGATCAGTTGCTCGCGATACAAATCTGTTGAGTGCTGCTACTCGTCCTGTAAGACTTTGCACCTCTTTCTTCGTCTTCGGAGATCGCAGCCCTAATAGAGCTTTGATCTTTTCAGGATTTTCTTCAATGCCTCGTTGTTTGACAATGTACCCGAGAAACATGCCTTCTCGTACTCCAAATATGCACTTCATCGGGTTCAGCTTCATTTGATATTTATCCAGTTGATCAAAAGTCTGACTTAAGTCAACTAGATGATCGGCAGCTTTCTTGCTCTTTGTCAGCATATCGTCAACATAGAGTTCCATAGTGCAACTAATTTGTTCAACAAAGACCTTATTCATCAACCGCTGATATGTCACACCTGCATTTTTCAACCCAAAAGGAATAACATTATAACAATAAGTTCCCCTAGGGGTAATGAAAGAAGTACTCTCCCTGTCTTCAGGTTTCATTTTAATCTGATTGTAGCCAGAATAAGCATCCAGAAGCTCAGCAGCTCGTGTCCCGAGGTACCATCCACTAGTTGATCAATTCGGGGCAGCGGAAAGTGATCCTTTGGGCATTCTTTGTTGAGGTCGGTGAAGTCTACACACATCCTCCATTTGTTGTTCTTCTTTTTCACCATCAACACATTTGCCAACCAGTCAGGATATTTAGCATCTTCAATAAAGCAGGCTTTCTGGAGCTTCTCGACTTCCTCCTGTATACCTTGATTCTTCTCAGGACTGAATACTCTTCTTCTCTGCTTCACAGGCTTGATCTCTTTATTCACATTAAGTTCGTGACATAAGAAATTTGGGTCTATACCGGGCATATCCTCATGACTCCACGCAAAAGTTTGCTTTCTGCTTCTTAAGAAAGTTATCAATTTATGTTTTAGTGAGGCTTCCAATGATGAACCTACTTGAGTAGTTTGTTCAGGGTGCTCTTCGTCCATAATGATGTTTTCAGTAGCTTCCACCACTTGACCCTTCACGAGTTGCGACTCATATCTAGGATCCAATGTTTCAATTTCTGCCCCTTCCACTTGATAAGTAGTAGTCTTTTTCATTGATTCCTCCAGTTTCTCTTGCTCGACGAATGAATAATAGCATTCTCGAGCTACTTTCTGGTCACCTTTCACAACTCCTACTCCAAAATTTATTGGAAATTTTAGGCACTGATGCACTGTAGATGGTATAGCCTCGAATTTCTTCAATCCTACTTTTCCCATGATGATATTGTATGATGATTGAACATTCTTATCCATCACGAAGAAGCGTATTCTTTTTGTCCGACAAGCAGGCCACGTACCAATGAATATATCCAATGTGATTGTCCCAAGTGGAAATACTTTCTCGCCAACAAAACCGAGGAGGGGTCTATGATAAAGCTCCAGTTGAGATAGCTTTAGATTTAAACTATCGAAGAACGAGTAGAACATGATGTCTGCCGAGCTACCATTGTCGACCAGTACTCTTGAAATCATTACCTCCTTCATCCTCATTTTGATCACCAATGGGTCATAATGAGGATATAGAACACCTGCGAGGTCATTCTTTGAGAAACCAATGACCAATTTCTCTTTGTTCACCTTTCTCGGGCGATCCTCCTCAGCTAGATTTATTCGTTGAATGTATGAGCATGCTTGAGCCTCACAGAGGTAAGCTTTTCTCTCGGCAGTAAGGTATCCTCCTCCTGCATTTCCACCTGTAATAACAATACAATAAAATGACCCAAAGCGTATTAAAAATACCTCACGTTCTGGCTGCCTTGGTCTCTTTGGAAGATCGGGGTCGTCTTCTGGATCAACTTCATGGTCTCTCTTCTTGTTCTCCTCTGTTCGACGAGGAGATCTAGACCTCTCTCTGGTTCGGTCGTTGTTTCTTCTTTCGCTTCCACGATCAACATACTTTGTCAGTTTTCCTCGTCTGATGAGTGTTTCAATCTCATTCTGAAGAGCTATGTAATTTTTGGTCATATGGCCATGATCTTTATGAAACTCGCAATACTTTACTTTATTCCTCCGATCAGGGTCTGCCTTCATTTTATCTGGCCAGTTTAATTCCTCGTTATTCTTGATTTCTTCTAGAACATGATTAATATCCTTCTTCAAAGGAGTATAATTATTGAATTTCTTCATTGTGTCCCATACCGACCTAGTTCTTGAATGTTTGTAATTACCATTGTTCTTATGCTCTTTCTTCTTAGCTTTATCACCTTCCACCTTGGTTTCTTTAGCATCCATGTTCTTCTTCGCGGTCATAGCCTCCTCGGCATTCATAATCTTAGACGCTTTTCCCATCAGGTCTGATATGGTTCTAGGTGGATCTTTGGCCAAAGTGTAGTACACTTTATTGGGCAGTAGTCCATTCATCAAGGCGGTAATCGCTGTCTTCTCCTCATAATCAATGACTTCGAGTTTCTCGTTATTAATACGAGTTATATAATCTCTGGTACTCTCACCAGCCTTTTGTCTAACACTTAACAAATGCGCTACTCGTTTAACTAGCTTTGCCCCAAAACATAAATTCCTAATGAATAACTCGACCAGTTGAAGAAAAGTTGAGATCTTACCCCGAGGAAGATTATTATACCACATTTGAGCAGATCCGGTAAGAGTTCCTGAGAATGATCTGCATCTCATCTCATCTAGAACAGCATAGATGTCGGCTGCAGCTTGGTATTGTTCTATATGAAGGACAGGGTCAGTCTTTCCATCATATTTGGGGGTCACAACAGGTGCTTTGAACTTTGATGGTGTTGGAAAATCTAATATGGCCTGGACAAAAGGTGTTCCTCGAACAAAAGTTCGTTGTAGAGAGTCTTGGCTTTAGCCATTTACCCTAATCTATCCTCCAGCCTCTGAATAGAGCCTTTCCACGCATCATTTCCTTCCTGGGGCTGTTAGTTCGAGCAATTGATCGCGTTGAAGTGGCTTCCTGGTATCTATCTTGACGAGCAACTGGTCGCGACTGGGCAGATCCTTCCCTTAAATCTGATGGTCGTCAAAAACTTCTCGATGTGACTTTTGGAGGACTTCTACTCCTTCTAGGTCCTAATCAATGAAAAGGTGATACCCTCCTTAACTTCTTAAGCGCACTAGTCCTTTCTGGAGAGAGAGTGATACGTTGTTCAGTAACTGTGGCCCGCACTAACAAAGTTCGTCCAGGTTGATAAGAAAAATCTTCAGATTCCTCAGTACGATATGAATCAGTACGCCTAGTACGTGAAGAAGGTAAACCGGTATTTCTTTGAATACTTCGCAGTCCTGAATGGGTTGGTGAACCGCCATAGAGGGTTTGTAGGAGTTGTCGCATCGTTTCTTGCATGACTATCTGGACTTGAGCCAGATTTGTCATTATTTCATCCAAATCTGGAATATTTGGCAGAGCAGATGGATTTGGAGGGCTTTCGGCGTTTCGATTGCTGGATTCTGGAATATCATCCATTTGTGATGAATTATTTTCGATGAAAAATGATATTACCAGTCGTTTCCCACAGACGGCGCCAATCTGTTGATGTAAAAAATTAGATTGTATCTAATTATTTAATCACAGATAAAATAAATGAGACAAAGAACTTTTAAAGTTGTTCAGCCTTATAAGAATGGCCTACGTCCACTGTTTCTGTTATTGATGACTGTTTGGGAATTCTCGATTACAGGTTCAATCAAGAAATTCCGGTCCCCCTACAATGAGGATTGTACAATGTATTTATTGCCCTGAGGCTATAATGTGAAAGGGTAATAAATTCAATGTTGTATATGTGAAAAGGGTAATATATTAAATGCCCATTAAGCGTATACATCTGAATGATAAGCATTTAATGAACAGTCAGACTGTTGGTTTTCCTGCTATTATTGCTTTGTTCGAGGTGCAGCTCGGACCGCCTAAGCTGCTCGAACCGCCTAAGGTTCCTCGGTGCTCAAAGTTCCTCGGTACTGAAAATTTCCTCGGAGAGTTCTTGTAGGTCGGAGTGTCTGAGTTACTCGGGGAAGCAGTGTTCCTCGTTGTAGTATGGTTCCTCGGAGCGTCTGAGTTCCTCGAAAGTCCTTGTTGTTGTCACGTAGATTGCCACGTGTCTTCACTCGATTGAGCCATGTCGGCAGACTAAATTTGGTATCAACATTTACCTATTGTAAAAATCCTTTCCTTATCAGGAAACTAATCATTTTCAAATGCACTTTGTGGCATTTATATGTGCTCTTTGTGGCACTTCAATATGCTCTTTATGGCATAATCCATTAAGACCCACTTGATGATGAATAGTTGTATTTATATACATATAACGATTCTAAGACCGTCCGTCCGGGTTTCCCCACTGTGCGCGCCCCTAAATGACCATCATCTTCCAGGGCCTATCATAAGACAACCTGGGCACCTATAACGCAAAACGTCGGGAAGCGGCCATGTGCTTGCGGGGTAGTCAAGACCACACCCGGAATCTCCTAGCCATCGCAGAAAAATATATCAACAAACACTCACATGGCCTAGGACGATATCCACCCTGCATTCATTAGCCATGGGGCTTCACCTCACGCGCGAACTTCCCTTATGATGTCATTTAGAGAGGTGTGCTAAACCATTTTATTTACCATTTTCAAAATCAAGTAAATTATCATTTACCAAATTCATGATTAAGTAAGTTATCATTTACCATCATCATTACCATTTTCATATGTAGGTTTCATTTTATCCGAAGCCAGTATCGTTTACATTTTGTAAATAATTTAACTCATTTAATTCCGGAGCCATACGATAACTTGTATCGTTACTACAAACTCAAAGGAGTAAATAAACTCCTCATTATCTCCAAACATTTTAGGGTGTTATTTTAAAACCCCAAGATTATCATCTTTCAACGAAATAAATGAACTTTCAATTTATTCACCAAACTCACCTTTATGGTGTTATTATGAACCACCAAGGTTAACATAGCTCAATTGAGCTTCTAAAATATCCCAACTTCATTTGGGGTGATAATATAAACCATCAAAACTAGTATAGCTCAATTGAGCTTCTAAAGTCTCCCAAACATAACACTACATCTCCTAGTTTTATAGTAATCAACTAGAAGAAAAAAAATATCCTAACATCAATAGGCATAACCCCAAAAAACCCCATATAAACCAATTGTACTCTAGGGTAGCTTCCCAACTTATCTATAACTCTAGGAATCTAAGTTTACTTCATTCAAGAAGGTTCCTAGGTCCTAACCCTAAAGAAAAAGGGTCAAAATTGAGTTACAAAACAAACTCAAAAACAACAGAAAAACGAATCGATTCGCTCTAGGGACGAATCGATTCGCTCTAGCGAATCGATTCGCCCAAAAAACGAATCGGTTCGGACCACAAAACCAACTTTCGGCAATTAACCGAATCAATTCGGCCTTAACCTGAATCGATTTGGGTTATGCAGACCTGGAAGCTAACCCTTACCGAATCGATTCGCCATAGGATCGAATTGATTCGGTCCTGCAAATTTGCCAAGAATGGCTTCGATGGATTATGAACCGTAAATTCTCCAAACTTCAAATCTCTTCATTTTCATATACATCCAAACAACAAAAATCTACCCCAAACTAATCTACATGATTTTTAACCATCAAAACCCACAATTTCATCGTCAAAACTAAGATTAGGGCTTAAATCCCATAAATTCCACATTTAAACCATAAATGTAAATACAAAACTATCATACAATTTATGCATCTTAAATCATATATTAGCAAGTAGAAAACTTGCCTTAGGGTTGATAACTCAGATTTGTTTGAGGTAGGAGCCATCCCAAATCTTCAATCTCCAATCTCTCTCTTTTTTCCATTCTTCTCTTCCTATCTCTTTCTCTCCTTTTCTATCTATGTTTAAGACAAGAAATGAGGGAAATGAAATAAGGGGCAAGACTTAAAATCGTGGCTTAAGTTAAAACTCCCAACTTAAGTGGTTAATACCACATTAAAATGACTCCCAATACGCGTTTAAGTTAAAATCAGGTAAAAGTGCCCGAAACCCAAAAATACAATATGGCACTTATTTTGACTGTCTCGCACCTTTCGAGACTAACTACACCCTCTAAACTGACATCCGACAAATTTTATAAATTATTTCCAGTTCCAATTTTATTTAAACCATAATGTCATTTAAAATACATGACACTATAAAACATGCAACCAGATGATATTTACTTTCACATATAGTAAATAGGCATCAATCTAGTAAATATTAACTTTCAATTCATTCAATTAATATTTACTGCAGTCCCCACATTTTATATAATTACCTTATGTGGTAATTAGTATAAAATGAGCCTCCCAAAATCGAGGGTTATTACAGGGACGACCTCAATTTAATATATATATATTTATATTTATACATATATATATATATTTGTAATTTTTTTAACAAGTTTGTTTTTTTGTACTAGTTATTGGACGAATTTGGATTCTTTGAATATTATTGGAATTATTATTATCCCTTAAGCAGGGTGGATAGTCCAATAAATAAAGGAGATTTTGTCCATATTTTTTTAAATTAACACTATTTACTTGAGGCACAATGTGAATTAAGTTGATGATTATTGTATATTTCATATTATATGTGAAGTTTTTCGATGAATTTATACTATTTGAATGATGTTGGACTATTTTTTATTTGTTAAACATGGTGGATAGTCCTATAAACAGAGGAAATTATAGCCATTTTTTTAAATTTAACTTTTTTTTATCGGGGAATGCTGTTTTGCGATTACGTACTTTGGCAAATTTTCGTTGTGCCTTCAGGCACGGGCATATATATATATATATATATATATATATATATATATATATATATATATATATATATATATATATATATAGAGAGAGAGAGAGAGAGAGAGAGAGAGAGAGAGAGAGAGAGAGAGAGAGAGCAGATCTCATTAGGTCCTCGAGTTTAAGGTCTTTAAATGAGGTCCATTTTCTAAAAATAGTAAAAAAAATATGTTTGGGTTGATTTTTTTATGATTTTTAAACATTTCAGTAGGGCTATAAAAAAACTCAGCTCAAAATATTTTTTTTTACTATTTTAAAAAAATCGGTCAAATGTTGTCAATTTTAACAACTTAATAACTCACACAATTTCATCGATTTTTTTAAAATATAAAAAAAATTCATTTTGAGCTGATTATTTTTTTATGGTTCCATTGAAATGTTTAAAAATCGTAAAAAAACTATTTTAAAAAGTAGACTTTGTTCAGGGAACCTCCAACTCGGACCACACTTGATCTTCTCTCTCTCTCTCTCTCTCTCTCTCTCTCTCTCTCTCTCTCTCTCTCTCAATATATATATATATATATATATATATATATATATATATATATATATATATATATATATATATATATATATATATATATATATATATATATATTAAAGGGGAAAAAACGAATTGGCACCATTGCACCCCGCATTTTGGGGTTTTCTCCCCATCGTTGGCCATGGCTATGGCAGGAGAGACCTTCGATTACTCTTCATACACACGCAAGTCTACACAAACGCATAGCTCCCCCCCACCCCACACGCGCGCACAGAAGCTTAAAGCTTCTTTAATAGCAGCAGGAGAGAGAAAAAGAAGAAAAAAACCTAATATAAAAATAAGGGAAAATGGTAAACCAGTTTGGTCGGGGGTGGTAGAGAGAGTAGGAAGCTAGAGATGCTCGGCGGTGGAGAAAAAGGAGGGAGAAGGTGAGCTCGGGTTCGGTGATTTTTTTCTAGGGGTTTTGTTTCTTTATGAGTTTTGGTTTTTTTCCAGGGGTTTGGTTTCTTCTTCATAGGTTTTATAGGTATTGATACATGGGTTTCAAGGCTTGGGTTTTGTAGGTAGAAGAGAAGAGCTTCTTCTGCTCGAGTTTTTTCTTTAAGAGGGCATAAACCATTTTGTGGTTTTTAAATGAGAATAAAATACGTGTATTTATAGTATTTCTAAGTTTTACTTTGAGGATATAGTCACTCGGATAATTACATAATTGAGTGTTACTAGTTTTGGGTATAATTTTTAAAATTTTTGATATTTCAACCAACTATAAATTAATGTTGGAGCGCGTATGAAACGTTTATGTATTTTTCTATCATTGAAAGTATTGTTGGATTACGCTAATTATGCACGCTTTAATTTGTATAATAATTAAAAGTAATTTGTTTTAAACTCGTTCCACTATCCGTTTTCGTAGGTCCCCAAAATATAACTTTCAACAAAAAACTTTTTCTTGAATGGAATAACGTTAAGGATAAATGCAAACCAACTTTCTCTTTTTTAAAAACTCCTTTTAAATTTTATCAAACCAAGTTGTGAAACAAATTATCTTAACCATATTTTATCTTGTTTAATCGTAAGCATGCAACTAGTGAATAAATGAACTAAAATAAAGTAAAGCAATACTCACAACGCCAATGTACGAGGAAAAACCCAATCGGGAAAAAACCTTTGATGGCCCAGGCTAGATAATCACTACGACAATGGAATTACAAAGTCAGACGATAGTCATATACAACGACTCGATCCAACCAGAATACTTGACACTCCTTTGATCTTCTACTAATCTTCATAGTGCCTACGTAGAAAGTAACCTTCTTCTGCTATACTCGTCCATAGCATTCCCCTTCATGAATGCCTCAGTATCCACCGATACGACCTTATGTCATCTACAATGTTGAACATGAAAGTAACCTCTTCGTTTCTTCACCGCAAACCCAGCAATGTTCAAGTATTGAACAAACCCAACTTGGTGCAACAAAGATCACATAAACATATGGTAATGATAACTCAGATCTTTGTAAACTCTAAGGATGTTTTTAAGTGGAAAACCTTAGAAAACTTGGTGCAAAAACCTTTTTGTATGGTAAATTGTTTTTCGCACTGTACACACTTCAAGGAAACTGGAACACACCTTTTATAGAAAATTCAAGGCGGTTGAGTATCTCGTTCGAGCAAAACTTTCTTTCGTTCAAATGACATCAGAGCTCATTCGAACGACATCACTTATCATTTGAACGACATCGTCAGATAGAGTTTTAATTAAACCATTGAAAAAAAGAGAGTTTTTATTAAAACCAACTCTTATCTAATTCTCATTCGTCCTTATCTAAAATAAATGAAGTTTAATCATTTAAACCTATTTTAAAAACATTTTCTTTTAAAAAAACATCCTTATTTTTGCAAAATAAACGTCCGAGTTTCATTAACATTAAGCATTCGTTACTGAGTGATCTCGGAATGGAATTAAACCTCTGAAGACGATAAATTTGCACCAATTAAATTTCGGCATGATTAAGTCCTTTTAGCTTTGCCGTAACGTCTTCAATTAAATCTTCGGCAAGTCGTAGTCTCGTAGTGATTAGACAATAAAAATCTACCTATGACTCAAATGTGTTTGATTCTGAGAAGAAGTCAAAACTACATTAAGACTCAATTGGAAATTTGGTCCTTACAAATCTTCCCCATTGACTATTCCGGGACAAAACTAGCAATGAAATGCCTAAGCCGGGTCATCAAGCCATATGACGCCTAAATCCCATCCCATAAATCCCAAAATAAAAAATACATTATCAGTACAGAATAAGATTCTTCAACAATGGACCGGCAAGCATGAAACTATTTTTGAATGTTTGATTGTGATGTAGACTTGAAATCTCGAATCTCTTTAAGCATACCTACACACATGTACCAGACAAACATCCAGTGAAGTATGGAGTAACAAATCATATAAATCAATACGAAAATTCATAGAATCATTTGATATGTCAGTAAGTAAATATGAAACCAATTTGTAAACAATGATCCACTCACACATAAACTCCCCCCCCCCATTTGTCTCGAATAGAGAATCCGGTGAAAAGATAATAAACTCTAGCATGTGATATATCAATATGATTTCACGAACTCATATTATGCTAGAAAAACATGAAACCTATTAGTGAAATATGATCAAGTAAAGTCAAATCAGTAAGTAGCAAACAATGAATCACAAAAAAAACATATCAGCTAAGCAGGTGTGATAAACGAACCAATGTAGCACAATATGACAATGATCAAAGTAAACTGCATAAATAAAAACCTAGCATCAAAAAATGAATCGATATGCAGCATGGTACTAAAATAGAAAGTCAACCAGAAAAGTCAAAACTGGTCAAACAGGCTGTCGTTCTAACGAGCCAGGGATGTCGTTTGAACGAGAAGCAACATCACTCGAATGAAACAGTATGTCCTTAGAATGACATTATCAAACTTTCACAGTCTCCCCAGAAAATTAAACAGTGTTGCCTAGTGAAAAAATTTCCATAAAAAACTGACTGGAATGGGCTCAAAACTGCAAAACATTAGCTAAACTAAGAAAACTCAAAAATAGACAAATATGAGTAACATTCTATCAGAGTACCGATGTGCCTAAACATGAACATGGAATGAATGGGCATGAACTACAACAAATAAATCACAATTCCAACACATCGAAACGATCAAGAAGCTCTAATTGATAGCAATCTATCATCAATCTTTATCATAGCCATATGTGACAATTAAAGTGTGAGATTCATGAACTAAACAATATCATGCACACAAATCCGGAATTTTGGCGATTCTACAAACAATAGCGTCATGACACGAATTTTCAACAATAAGATTCTTTGTGCAAACCTGTTTAAATTTTTCATCCATCCAAACTCCCTCAAATTATATAACATATTATTCGTTTGAATGAACTAAACTAATTTGGCCCATTTTTGGCATATAATTATTTTTATTACCTTTTTCATTTTTTTCGGGCTCTTTTAATCTGTGGCTTTCACAACAAGTCAATTTTACACTCTCACGTCCCTTTCCCATGAAAACTCATCATATTTTCAATTTAATCCTCACGGTAAATGGTTATTACGTGCACACCTCCTCCTTGTGTCTACTTACGCATAGATGACAATATTGAGATAAGAACGTCTCACCAAACTTAAATATGCAAGAGTAGTCAAACATCCATATAAGCTCGTGTATGTGTGCAAAGATGGCATATGTACAAAGTCGAATCAAAACGCATATCAAATTCGAAACAACCCCATAGTACAATGGTTAAGATCATTCTAAGCATCGATAATAATAACGGAAGGAAGGGGTCCAAGCACACCAATATTCCACATCAAACATGTTAACTCAGGACATACAACAAAATGAAAATATTTTTGGTTTTTTCGAATATTTTGACTCAAATAAAAACAAAATCTTTTGTGTTTTTCTCAAAAACATTTCAAAACCAAAAATCTTTTTGTATTTTTCAAGTAAGATGCAATAAATTAATGTAGTACACAAATTATAAACATGGTAACACACTCAACCTTTAGATTTAGCATGGGAAGAATCTAGTGAAACCAAAGGAGAACCATGAAGTTTTATTCCTAACGCTAACAAATCTGACTTCCTAACCCAAGTATGTGTGTAACGACGCATGGGGGTGGGGGAATAGGGCCAACTTTATTCCTAAACTTCCTAAACTTTCGAGGATAATTCCTACGGTCATAGTAATACTTTATAAGGTGACCTTTCATACAACAAAACGTGCAAGTGTAGCGATGGTAGGGAAAGTGACCTACATGTGGACCTTTTCTAATGTCCCTATGTGGCTCTCTCACATGTGCGGGGGGAATTGGAACAACACAATCATTAAAACCAATACCACCCATATCTCTGTTAATTTGGACGGTGCCTAGCATCCTATCCAACTTCTCACTTCTAGCCTCCAAGTCAATCTTAACTCTAGACAAGTCTCTCAAACTCTCCTCTAACTCCTTAATCCTAGACTCGAGTAGACGCCTAGACTCCTCAAACTCTAGAACCTCCTTTTTTAAAGCCTCCATAAAACCTCTAAGGGCGTATCTCTCTTTCTCGATGTACTCTAGATTATTCCTAAGATTCTTCTCCCGTGCCCTAAGATCCTCAATTAATGAATCATTATTTTCTACGGTACGCTCTTTCAACTTAGCTTGCAATTTTGAGTTTGACTTTTTCACCTTAAATGTCTCCTCAAACAGCTCTCTAAATGCGACTTGCAACTCTTCTATGTCGATCTCCTCATCCTCGCTCTCATCACCCTCACCCTCTCGGTAAGCACTCTTAACAGCCTCGGAAGTGTCATGCACATGAGTATCCTCGTGGGAAGATATATCGTGATTGCTCACATGACATGCCATAAACGCAACAAAGTTACGCTCAATGGGGTAATCCTCTCCCTCTTCCTGTTCACTCTCACTTAAGGTGGCGTTGTATGCTATCGGTTTCTTGCCCTCTTTCCTATGTCTAGTGTAACACTCAGCTACTTTATTACCATGCCCCTCACACCCGAAACACCTATCAAAATCATCTATCTTAGGTTTTTATATTTTATCCCCAGGGGGTGGAGTCTCCCTTGTTCTTGAATTTCTAATTTTTTTTTGCATATTTCGATTGCTTATGAATTTGGAGAAACTTTTTGAACTTTCTTTCCAACAACACAACATCGTCAAAGTCGGAGTTGGAGATGTCATTCAAAACTTTAGTCTCCTCCTTCAGGGCTTTCAAAGCAATGCACTTTTCTTTCTTTGGCACTTTCTTGGAGGTAATCATATCGAGTTCATAGGTTTGTAAGTCACATACGACCTCTTCTAGTTTCGATAAGTTAAGCATACCAAGGGAATTCCTAATGGTCACTTTAGCATCAAACCTACTCGGCAACGATCTCAAAGTTTTCTTAATCACACGGTTACCGGGAATCTTCCCACCTAGGTTAAATGACGCATTAACAATAGTGGACAACCTAGTGTAAAACTTATCAAACGTCTCTATCTCTAACATTTTAATTATCTCAAACTGTGTAGTGAGATTTTGCAACTTAGAATCCCTAACTGTGCCCGTGCCCTCATGAGTGAGTGCCAGTGTATCCCAAGCTTCTTTCGAAGTTTCACAAGTCATGATACGATTATACTCTTCAGGTGTGACATGTGAGGAAATAACGTGCAGACCTTTAGAGTTATATAGTGCAAGCCTGTGTTTAGTCTCAGTCCATGAATCAACTGGTTTCAAACTAGTGACATAACCCTCTCATGTGATAGGTGGTGACCAACCTTTTTGAACAGCTAACCACACATGCTCATCAATAAATTTTAAATCACTTCTCATTCACATTTTCCAAAAATCATAATTAGTGCCATAAAAAATAGGAGTGCGAAAACTGTCAAAATTTCCAAAATTCATCCTTACAAGCGAAAAAGGATCAAACACAATAAAAATTTATTTTTAGCTCTCATACCAATTTATACGTCTCCAAAATATAACTTCCAATAAAAAACTTTTGCTTGAGAGGAATTAAGTTAAGGATGAATGCAAACCAACTTTCTCTTTTTGAAAAACTCTTTTTCAATTTTATCAAACCAAGTTGTGAAAGAAGTTAACTTAACTAGACTTTATCTTGTTTAACCCTAAGCATTAAACTAGTGATTAAAGAAAGTCAAATAAAGTAAAGCAATACTCATAACACCAATGTACGAAGGAAAACTCAATCGGGAAAAAACCTCAGACGTCCCAACCCAGATAATCACTATCTTATACAACAACTCGATCCACCCATGAGACTTGACACTCCTCTGATCTTCTACTAATCGTCACAGTGCCCATACAGAAAGTAACCTTCTTCTACGATGCTCATCCGCAGTAGTCTCCTCCATGAATGCCCCATTATCCACCAATACGGCCTTGTGTCATCTATGATGTTGAACACAGAAGTAATCTTCTTCGCTTCTTTCTCGCAAACCCAACTTGGTGCAACAAACATCACATAAACATATGGTAATGATAACTCAGATCTTTGTAAACTCTAAGGATGTTTTTTAAGTGTAAAACCTTAGGAAACTTTGTGCAGAAACCTTTCTATATGGTAAACTTCTTTTCACACTCCACACACTTCGAGGAAACTGGAACACACCTTTCATAGAAAATTCAAGGTGGTTCAGTATCTCGTTAGAGCGAAACTCTCTGTCGTTCAAAAGACATTAGAGGTCGTTCAAACGACATCACTTGTCATTTGAACGACGTCGTCAGACATAGTTTTAATTAAACCATTTTAAAACACAGAGTTTTTATTAAAACAACACTTATATAATTCTCATTCGTCCTTATCTGACATAAATGAAGTGTAAACATTTAAACCTCTTTTAAAAACTTTTTAAAAACATTTTCTTTTAAAAATAACATCTTTATTTTTGCAAAATAAACTTTCGGGTTTCATTAACATTATGAATTCATTAGTGAGTGGTCTCGGAATGCAATTAAACCTTTGAAGATGATAAATTTGCACCAATTAGACTTTGGCACGATAAATTCCTTATAGCTTTGCCATAACGACTTCAATTAAATCTTCGACAAGTCATAGTCTTGTAATGATCGAATAATAAAAATCTACCTATGACTCAAACGTGTTTTTTTTCGAGAATAAGTCAAAACTGCATTAAGACTCAATTGGAAATTTGGTCCTTACAGTTTTATATGAAAAATATTCCATTTTGAGCGTGAGAATAAACGTGTCGACCCCATTTTCATGTTACAGACAATACGTATGGGTCATAAGTGTCTCAAAAATTATAAATAGTCCACAAAATGTGACCCATAAATAATTCAATTAAAATAAAAATTAAATTCAAGGTCTTATAGTAATACTCCAAGAAGATCAATTGGGAAAATGGCATTTGCACTTGCTTATGGAATGGAAGCAATCATCCCACTTGAAGAAGGTCTCCCAACCATTAGAACTACCTTGGTCGACTAAGGACTAAACGATGAAGCATTGCGAACTGAACTTGACTTAGTTGATGAATAAAGGGAACATGCCAGGATCAAGATGGCTCCTTACTAATAGCAACTAGACAAACAGTATAATAAAAAAGTCAAATCGAGGAAGTTCCAAGGAGGAGACTATGCCTTAAGGAAAGTCTTTGACAGTGTTGTAAAACCATCAGATGGACAGCTAGGGTCAAACTTGGAAGGATCTTTCAAGGTGATAAAGGAATAACTTCGAGTAGCATATCACTTGGATAACAAGAGCATGGAACGTAGCCAACCTCAAGAAGTTCTACTTTTAGTCTTCTTTATCTTTTTTCACAACATTTAGTTTATGCAAATTTTAATTTCAAAGTTAAGTTACTTTCATGTTTTTTATTCAATGAATAACGATCAAATTGGCTCTCGTATTATGAGATCTTATGTTGGTTGTTTCAAAACTCTTGATTGAGTCTTATCTTGTACACTATGTCCAAACAATAAGCTCCATCAATCACAAAAATATAATACATTCAATTAACAGGTGGCTTTCTATCCTGGCCTTAGTCAAAAGATTTTGTCCTGCACAAGAAACTGAAATGGATTACAATAATTTATTCAACCTATTTCAATAAAAAAGTTCCACCATGGAAAGCAGGGTCCACAACAAGTAAAGTATTTCACTTTCCATAACCGTCAAATCTTCATCAAAAACACAACATACCTCACGAGTTACCCCTACAACAACAAAAGCCCTATATGGGATCTTTAGGCAGCACAGATATTGTAGGTTGGTTGTTAAAAGTGTTGGTTACACTGCCCGGGCGGATTAGGCCATCAACCTGGTGAATTCTCGCCATCATTCCACCTATGCCTAAGGAAGTGTTACAAAGCAATCTAAAAGGTAAGGTGGACGAAAAGATAATTCTAAGGCATATCGGACTAGGAGATAGATTAAACATTTGATTAGCAAACTACTGATACTTGTCTTTAAGAATCATTTAGTCGGTTGAAAGGCCCAAAATGATTAAACCTAAATTCTAATCAATTTAAGTGGTAAAACGTCCAAAAATGGTTAAATAGTATTATTTGGTCGACAAGGATCTTAAGTGGTTAATGACTAGATATCTATCCAAAGTTCAAACATAAAATAAAATCTATTAAATTATATTTATTCAGCATGTTCTCAAAATATGGAACAAGTTAATACATATAGATTTATATTAGCAGCTGTGGAAAAATACAATTACATGAAGAATTGAATACATAGAGACCTAAGACAATTTAGGATAATCATAAAGATACTCTGCAATGAGCACTCTTTGAGCATCATCTGGTTTAGGGGAGAGCTCCTCCATATCTGCTTCAAGGTCATGTTCCAAGATCAGGGCAGGAATATCATCAGTCGGGATCCACATATCATTATTCGAGAATGGGTTATGGTGATAAGTTGGACACTTGACTTCGTATTTGTACCACAGTTTGGAATCCTTTGGTGTCTCGACCTTCCTGAGGTCACTCAACCACCCACGAGTAAAGGCAATATTCTCTACCTCCTTTAGCCTTGATTGGGCATCTGCCGATCCCGTATTGTAACCTTCTGACTAGGTTTCTCGAGGTCCCATTTTAAATGAATGCCTCAACCTTGTGACAATCTACTTGAGATCAGCTACACTTCTTTCGACCTAGCGACCTCCTTCCTTAAATTACCGTTCTCGACCTAGAGTACTTCACCTACTTGGTCAACTTCGGAGGTCTACATAAGTGAGAATTTATTTCATTTTGGACTGAAACTCCAACCTCCCCAATGCTTGAAGATCATCCTTCAGCATGACAACCAACTTGGACTGGTTTTTCTATTTTTTAGTCCTCACGTTCAATGACTTATAGACCTTTATAAATACCCTACAAGGTTTCATGCTGATATTGGGTCCAAGTATCATCACCAAACGTGAACCACATGGAATGTAATCCTCGTCAAACTACAAATGACACAAACCAAACCACGGGTAAAATATCATTATACGATAAAAGGGAAAACATACATAGGCCAAGAAATGTTTTTTTTCATTAATATATAAGTGGGATCAAGTCCAGTATATCCAGAGCGATAGAAAAGGTTACAAGGTTTCAAAAAAGTTGTACACGAAAAAAGAAATTCCAAATATACATGCCATCATCATTCACCTGCTAGACTTCAGCAATGGCCTTCCCCTTATCGGTATCCATCTACTCCTTATTGGCATCAATGTTGACCTTAGCTGGTACTTCCTCAGAATTGTCGGCAAGTTAACCATCACCCTCTTCTTCCACCATAAAGGGGTCCAGTCCAGTAGAATGAAGGCCAAAAAGTTCAGAGTTAGCAGAAGTCTTAACAGCCTTCGTGGTTTGGTCCCAACCATTCTTAAAGGCCTCCTTCCTCCCATAAGTGAGAAGGAGCTCGGCATTATCATACGCTTTGTTAAAGCCCTTAGTGTAGCATCAGCAAAAGCCTTCTTCTCATTCTCCAAAGCATCTTTTTGGTCTTGTGCAGCTCTTAAATTATTTGCATGGTCGTTCAGAAGGGTGGTGAAATTAGATAAAAACTACATAGAAAGAAAGGAATAGTAAGTTAATACTAAAGTAGAAAATTGTACGAGAGAAATAATTTAAAGAAAACCATGAAGAGACTTACCAGGGTCATAATCTGAGCAGATTTTAGAGGAAGCTGAGATGACCCCAACCTTAAGGAGCACTCACAATCAGCGATGAGCGCTTCCCCTTTAGCAGACTAGGGAAAGAGAGGGGACATCACCCACGCTAGCCCTCTCAGTGTCAGTAGTAAGGGCGTGGACTCAAGATAATTTTAAGACCAAGTTTTCCTTGGTTTCTTTCCTCTCAGCCTCTCTCTCTTCTTCTCTTCCTCCTTTTTCTCTACTTCTCCATTGTACTCTCGTCTTCTCTTTCTCCTTCTCTTTTCCCTTACCTACTGGGTTAGAACTGCTAGCCCTAGGGGGATTAGCCTCATACGTCATCAAATACTTGAGTCGTTCAGACAGAGCTATTTGATCAACATCATCGTCAAACCTCAACTTTTTCTTTTTAATGAAGGGAACTATCTCTTCTTCTTCTCCTTCCTCTCCATATTATTGTTCTTCATCCTCTTCTTTATCTTTCTCTATTAAAATTATCTAAGAGGGACCAGATTCTGGAGCTTGAAAGACGAGGACTTTATCCACCGGACGAGCGATAAAGCTATTTATTATATTTTATACTTAAAAAATTAGGCTGCAAACATCGAGCGCTCACCATCAGGAAGCCTCTCCTTGATACTCCAAGCCTTCAAGAGTTTAGGAACATTAATCTCACGTATACTAGGCTCTTGGTTCTTATGGAGAGCTGTAAAACAAAAGAGGAAAAGCATCAATCAGAGGATAGAAATGAAAAAAAAACAAATAGCAAGCAAGCAAGAAAAAGAGAAATAATAAAAAGAACAAAGAATTGAGAAGGAGACCTATATGTTCCTCTCCCCCATCTCAAATTAGGGAGCCCTGTCATGTCTCGCCCTCGCTAAGGGGAGGATGTTACCAATTTTTGGCAATAAACCCATAGACCCAGTAATCTTTGTGAAAATTTGGGAAGTTTACCACCAGAAAACTATCGGCCTTCTTGTTCTTTAGATACTGAATATCATTGATAGATCGCGACCATACATATCAATAAGAGATCTCAACAAGGCCTAATTTTATCCCATACACTGTGTTTATCCTATGTACACCATTTATAATATTCCAAACACTAGGGACACACTAAGCAGGAATAAATTAAAAACATCTAAAGAATCGGAGGAAAAAAAGGTTTGGGGGAAATGTGACAGACCCATGTGTTATCAAAAGGGTGTGAATATAGTTCCCTCCCTCTATGTCACGAATATCTTTTTTGGGAATGGGGGCACAATCAATGTCCACCCAATCGGGAATGTTATTGGTTTTCCTAAACATAGATACCGATTAATTATCTTACATCACCATAGATAAGAAAACAAGAGAGAAAACCCTAGCTATAGTTATAGAGTAATTGTACGAAGAGAAAATCTTAAAGAATGTGAGTTAGACTTACAATGATTAGTGAAGCTCTAAAGACAAAAAAGAGGCTAAACAAGAGGAACTTAGAGGACTTGAAAATCTTAGCAAATAAGGAAGGAGTGAATTGAACTGACAAAGGGAGTGTATCTCCGATTTTGATATCCAATGCCAATAATGAACACAATATCCCAAGACGATTTTTAGCAATTCAGATGCTTACTCAGACAACAGTACCCTCGCTCATTTAAATAAACTACAAGTACGCCGTGGTTATTTGTCCAGGACAAACGTACCCCCACAGATCCATCAGATACACAAAAATGCCATTTCGGTTGTAAATATGAAAATTTCAAGTCATGGGCCTTTAGTGTAATTAAAACTTATTTTCCTAAGGTCACAAGACCAAAAGTTTTAGGGATAATTGTGGGGACCCATTTATTAGAGTCCATTAGAGTTGTCGACCAGTCCAGTCTACCTATATAGTTATCTGACCCAAATCAGATATCTAGCTTACTCACGTGTATTAGATATACACTAAAACACTTGCAAATACATTTCAAACTAGTTACAAACAATCTCAGTGTAGATATTCAGGGACACCATGAATTATCCACATGTTAATTGAGTTCCTTTCACAACTCGATCTCTTACTTTTATGCACATATAAGTTCTAAATCCTGACCCGTGGCAAAGGGATGTAATCTCGAGCATGCAATAAAAATAGTACCATCTTATGGACGTAGTCAAGTTACCGAACCACGTATATCGTTGTTGCATGTGTGATTTAGCATTCTATCTTTGTGATTGATTTCGTGGATCTTTCTATTGTGATATTTCTTATACTCACACCCAATTTACTTGTCCATAATACACATCAAACGGAACATTTATTATTTTATATAAGTTAGGTTATTTCAATCACATGACCCATTTCTTATCATGTTCCAATTTAATACTGTTATCTTTTCTCGAAATCCTCTAATATCCATGGACTTCATGGGTTCCACACCGTCGGTTCCTGTCACCGTATGCTAACCGTGTTGTGGGTTTGGGGCCTTTCACCACTAGGGACGCCATGCCCTGCTTAATTATTTTTCGATATCATCCGAGTTTTTCTTTAACCTTTCAATGTGTTAAACATTATTGCAATGTTCACATTAATCCACATTTAGGGGCCAAAGCCAAAAGAATGCACTTAACCATCTAGTTTTTCCATTAACACTTGGAAAATTATTTATTTCTCCTTTAAGTCCTATATTCACACACACACATGATTTTATAGGAAAAATCATGCACGCTTAGGGACTTAATAAATTTTTACCCACACTAGTGTAAAAACATTCGTCAACATTTTTATTCCAAAAAATGTTCCACTATAAGTAAATCACCAATTTACCCTTTATTTACAAAAGCTTGCAATTTTGTCCTTTAACGAGTGTTATCTCCCATTATGGTTATAAACTTTCCAACTTAACATTTAAAATACTTTTATCAATTTAAAACATTTGTTCAATACCTCATTATACCAAACATTCACATTTGTCACTTTAACACCTTTAATATATAAAATAACACCTTTTCATATATAAAAGTGACGTTTTCTAGACATTTGAAACACGTACTTTATTTATGGGATTTTACATCTTAACACCCACTTTAATAATATTTATACATTTGGAAATTTTAACCCACAACTTATGGAAAATCTTTATGTTTCACATTTTTAGACATTAAACACCTTAAAATACCCATTAAAGTGAAATCTCATTTTTCCTCATTTAACTCCATTATCTCACGTAGGAAAACAGACATTATTTTTATAAAATAGCTTAATCAAGTCTAATACATTTCTTTTCACAAAATCATATTATTTTCCATTAAGAACATCATTCGCACATTTTACTTCATAAAATGTTTAACGAAGACATACTTAAATTTCTACACTTTTGTAAGGACAAATTTTTAAATAGTGTCAATTTGTATGTATTGGCATTATTCCAGACAAAAACTAATTTGAGTCATAGATATACTTTTACTTGTCATGATTCCCACGTAGTCTATGTCATTGTTTGAAAATGTAGAGACAAGGCTTCAAGATAGATCATCTCGTGTTTATCGGTGCACGTTTCATGTCTTCATATCCTATTGCATTATGAGTATCTCTAAAGTATGAACGCATAATGTTTATGGGATTCAATAAATATCTTTTAAGGAAGTTATTTTATTCAAAAATGATTTTACAATGTTTTTAGTTTATTTATTCTGAGATAAATCCGATTTAGAGTCGTATGGATATTTCCCTTTAGTTTTGGAGGATCAAACGACATCATCTGTCGTTTAAATGACATCACACTGTCATTCTAATGACATGCTTATCTCGTTCAAATAAGATTTGTAATTCGTTCTAACGACATGGTGAAATAATTCTAATGATGCGCTGACTTAAAGTTTTATATTTAAGGTGTCTTTTGCTCCGAATTTCATGTGCGAGACCAAAAATACAGAACAAAATAGACGTTTTCCACAGTTTTTTCCCAAAGGTTTGCTGAATAAAAAACTATCTTTATTGTTTCACGATCTTATCTTTCATACACATATGCAATAGAGATCTTGTGTTTGTACCATTTGGAGTTTCTTTATCTCTATTGAACAATTGATTCGTCAAGTTTTGCGGTGAAGAAACGATAGAGGTCGTGTTCCTAATCATAGGTGATTACTAAAGTTATTCAGTGGATACCGAGATATATGTGGACTCGTGTGTTGTGGAACTTTCATAGGTGGACTTCTACATTGCACTGTGAAGGAGCAGTTGAAGCATAAAAAAACGTCAAGGCTTATGGGTGATAGAGTTATTGAGTAAGTCTACTATTTGTACTTTATAATACCATATCATAGTGATTGTCTGGCTTGGGCCATATGAGGTTTTTTCCCTAAGTGGTTTCCTCGTACATCGACGTTTTGTGGACTTTGCTTTACTTTACTTTCTTAATCACACTAGATGCATGTTTAGGATTAACAAGATAAAACTAGGTTAAGTAAAATTGGTTCACAATTGCAAATTAAAATTAGAAAAAGGTTTCGAATTTTTTTTAACCTAAATCACACATAAAAAGAGTACTTACAAATTGGTATCATAGCTAGAAACACTATTTTACTGTGTAAGTGATCCCATGTGCTAGTAGGTATGAATTTCGAAAATTTTAATGCTTTTAGAACTCCATTTTTTTATGGCACAAAGTATGCTTATTGGAAAATACGAATCAAAAGTGCATTTAAGGATATAGATGAGCGTGTTTGGTTAGCGGTAGAAAAAAGGTGGTCACCACCAGTCATGAAAGATGGAGAGGCCATTGTTTGAAACATGTTGATTCATGGACCGAAGCCGAACATAGACTTGCACATTATAATTCTAAAGGTTTAAATGATATTTCTTTACCTGTCACCTTGAAAGAGTATAATCGTATTATGATGTGTGAGACATCGAAAGAGGCTTCAGATTTTCTCGCACTTACTCACGAGCGAACGAGCATGGTTAAGGCATCTAAACTTCAAAACCTCACTACTCAATTAGAGATGATTAAGATGCCAGATAGTGAGATGTTTGATGATTTTTGCAGTTGGTTGTCTCATATTGTCAACTCATCATTTAACTTGGGAGAGAAAATACCCGACAACCGAGTCATAAAGAAAATATTAAGGTCATTGCCTAGTAGATTTGATAAAAAAGTGACTCTTTTAAACTCCTTAGATTTACTTGAATCAACAAAAGTAGAAGAACTTATCGGTGACTTACAAACTTATGATCTTGACATTTTTACCTCTAAGCAAGTGCCAAGGAAAGAAAAGGGAATTGCTTTGAAATCCCAGAAGGAGGAGACTAGAGTTTCAGATAATAATCATGACAGTGATTTTGAGGATGTAGCTTTATTGTCAAAGAAGTTTATAAAATTTCTTAAGTTGCAAAACTAATCTAAAGAATTCAAGAGACTTAATAAATTCAAGAACAACAAGGTATATCATGTCCCTAAGAATCGAAGTGAGAATGATAAAAGGGATGAGTCGAATATGTGTTTTGGTTATGAAGGGTACGGCTATAAGTTATCGGAGTGACCCACTACACTTAAGGAGGGAAAGAAACCGATTGCGTATAATTCTACCTTAATTGATAATGAATCGAAAGAAGGAGGGAATTACCCCATCGAGCACAACTACACCGAGTTTATGATTTGTCATGTGAGAGACGGTGATAAATCTTCTCATAAAGATACTCATGTTAATGACACTTCCAAGGCCGTAGTTTGTGAGTCCCAAGATAGTGAAGGTAAAGCTAGTAATGAGGAGGAGATAGATGTGAGAGAGTTGTTAGTTGCCTTTAATGATTTATATGAGGAAACAGTTAAGGTGAATAAGGCTAACTTGAAGTTGCAAGCTATGATGAAGGAGCGTGCCATAGAAAATAATGATGCATTGATTGATGATCTTAGGGCACAGGAGAAGACTCTTCAAGATATATTAGAGTACGTTGTGGATGAGAGAGATAGTCTTCGTAGTTTGATGGAGGCTTTGAAGAAAGATATTCTATAGTTTGAGGAGTCTAGGCATTTTATTGAGTCTAGGATTAGTGAGGTAGAGCAGAGATTGAGATACTCGAGTAAGGTGAAGTTTGATTTGGAGGCTAGGTTGGAAAAATTGGATAGGATTTTAGGCACCGTCCGAATCAAGGATTATAGTTGTGGTATAGGCTTCGATGAAATTATTGTACCCATTCCCAAAGCTAATACCAATCGTGTGAGAGATCCAACTAGGAACATTAGGGGAGTGTGACACCCCGACTAATTAAACACCGGGTAGCTACTCCTTTATAAAATTAATTCAAAATGCCAAGTTGGCTTAGTTAATAGCATCACTGTCGAAAACGTTTTATTATTACTAACCACCTAGTATTTAAAAAGTAAGTGCCAAATTTTTTATTAAATCTGATTAACATGCAACAAGAGTAATGAATAACTAAATAACACCATTCACCATACTGAAGTAAAATGAATAACCATCACAATATGTAAATAAAACCTCAGAGGAAAAACTCCTCAATACAAATCCCACAACTGATAAGTAAACTGAAATAAGTAACTAAAACTGAATACTGAGCAATACATGCTAGAGTCTGAAAACTAAAATGTAAAAAATGTCTAATAGAATTGGGCAACATGCCCTACAACTGATAGATGCTGAGACTGGAATCCAAATGATAGAAGCGTCTATGAGCAATTCCCTGTAGCTTCCACAAACAGCTACAGCTCGTCACCTGAATGAGAATCCTATGCATGGTGTCCTTGTGGCTGGGCACCTAAAATGGTTTTACAAGAAAATATATTTGAAAGCAAATGGGTCAGAGCCCGAAAGTGGAAATCGTTTTAAAAACCTGCAAGTGCTTTAAAAACATTTAAAACATTAAATGCAAAGTACATGTTAGGACGTGCACTCACATTAAATTCTCACCTCTCGACTAACTGTGCACTCCTAACGTAAGTACCCATCTATAACTACCCTTTCCACTAGCTGAGTGACAACGTAACTAGCTAGACTACCAAAGGTTCTACCCATTTTACTCGGTTCCAATTAACATAACAACGCTCGTAATTAAATAGAGGTTTAACGTAAACTCAGTTACTAAATATGCCATTGATATAACTATCAGTTACTCATTATATATCTCGAAACAATACCAGAATATTTTTACAACATTAACGTAAGGATTCCCATTAATTAAATGTATATTATTCACATCATAAATATACGATACAAGCACCCCGCAATCTAAGCTGTAGTGCACACATACTCTGCTATCCATCCCGGTACATCACGTACATAAGGATCACATATTCCGAATCTCTCAGGAATAGTTCAGATAACACAAATCACAAATAGTGGAGGCGAACACAGTCACCATCACATGGGTCACGCACATACCTACGCTCCCATGGTCAGCGGACTTATTGATATCATAATAAGTCTTTTTATGACCTATGTTCATCAAGGTACCAGTCTATATCCCCCCCGTAGGCACACAAGGATTAGAGGGTCCTAAGCGAACGCAACCTCCCGTGATAGCAAGTATGGTAGGTATGTCATACAAACAATCCATATACTAATACTAAGTAAACACACATCTTAGTAATACCGTATTTTAATCGTAGTACATATTGCATACTCGTACTAGCTTATACTTATCATAATTCATACTATTCCGGTTTGTAATTATACGCGCTATCCTCACATCGTAGTAGACACTCACGTCTCAACCCAAATGGTTCAATGAATATAACTCTGGTATATGATTTACTCATCTCAATAACCCAAAAGTCCCAAATCAATCCCTATATCATCAAAGGGATGCTAACTCTACCCTTGAACCAGTTCCTGGAACTCCAAAAGTCAAAACAGTCCAAAAAGGATCAAACTGTCAACTCGTTAGAAGTCTCGTTCAAACGAGGCTTCGAACGAGTTTGGACTGTTAGGTCGTTAGAAGTCTCGTTCGAACGAGGCTGTTCGAACGAGATCCCAGTTCGTTCGAATGAACTGACCCTTCTAACGATATCTCGTTCGAACGAGATATCGAACGAAAATACCTACTCGTTAATAACGACTGGTCAACTCGTTAGAAGCTCGTTCGAACGAGTTCGTTCGAACGACCTGGGGCTGCTTCTAACGAGATGTCAGTTTCGGCCCAGAACTTCCCAAAAATCGTTTTTCACCATTTTTACTCCTCAAACCTCTTCTAAAATTCGTTCCCACAATATATTGAGTTCTCTAATCATCCTCAAACATGTTAAGGGGCTATACTAACATCATTAAAGGGTTTAATAACTTCTAAACATCATTAAATCACAATTTCTACATTAATTCCCAATTTTCTTCAAGAACATAAACCCTAACTTTTTCTCATCATAAATTCCTAGATTTTAATTCGTTTATACATTACCTAGATATGAAATCTCCGAAATTAAATCTCCCAACAATGTTTCTACATGCAAACCTATCCCAACATTCAATAATAACATCAAATTTCATGGGTTTTCTTTTAATCTTTCAGGAACATTCAAGATTCTTCAATATCTAACATGGAAAAGACATTCTTCGAATTTAAATGAAATAAAGTCACTTGCCTTGGTTGTCTCTGAATTTGGTGTGGGTTTGGTGTAGAATTTCTGCAGAATTCCTCTCTCTCTCTCCTTCTCCAAGCTTTCTTCTCCAAAAGGCTATGGTGGCTAGGGTTTGCTTTGGGGAAACTTATGAAAACCTAATTTGATAAACCTCCGTAGCTAGTTGGGTTAATAAGGGTTGGTTGGGGTCAATCCTTATCAGATTACAACTCTCAATTTTCGTCACTTTTAATTACCCAAAAATACCAAATTACTAAAATACCCTTTAAGTTACCGGTATGGCCTAAAAATACCCCGGGACCCAAACTATACCCCCGGCTAGTGTTTTCTGACTATCTCGACCCTTCCGGACGCGTTGGCGCACTCAAAACGACCATATGGATTATAGATTTTAAACTCACTTTTAATATCAAAATATTATACCGTGACGCGGCGGTCCCACGTGTCTCAACAAAATTTCCAAATTGCCGTATATAAATCCCACGACAAATTTTATAATACCAAATACATATATAATCATATATGCACATAATCAAATACCAATTCGCATCTCATTAGTATTTATAACCCGGATTAATTTCCAATTAATACGCAATTTAATTAATTAATCCCAAAATAAATATAGTCAAAAATACGGGGTATTACATACTTCCCCCCTAATAACTGAATTTCGTCCCGAAATTCGAAACTAGAAAGTACCTGCTAAAAACAGCTCTGGATAACGTTCGCGCATCTCATCCTCGCGCTCCCATGTGGACTCCTCGACATTGTGATGTCGCCACTGAACACGCACTAACGGGACTATCTTTGACCGCAGTTTCCTCTCGCTTTGGTCCAAAATAGCAATTGGCCCCTCCTCGTAAGAGCTATCCGGCTGGAGATCGATGTCCTCCACAGCAATGTGAGAATGAGCCAAATTGTCCCTAAGGTATTTCCTCAGCGAGGAAATATGGAACACGTCATGAATCCGATGCAAGTGCTCCGGTAGTCCAAGTCTATATGCAACCGGTCCTATCCGCTCAATAATAGGAAACGGCCCCACATACCTCGGTGCCAACTTTCCCTTCTTCCCGAATCTCATAATCCCCTTCATCGGAGAAACCCTGAGCAAAACCTGGTCCCCCACTTGGAACTCCCTAAAAAATCTCTTCGCATCAGCATAACTCTTCTGCCTGTCTTGAGCTACCCGTATGCGACTCCGAATCAACTCAATCCTTGCCGAAGTATCCTGAATCACTTCCGGCCCAAGTAGTTTGTTGTCCCCCACTTCCAACCAACATGCTGGGGAACGACAAGGCCTACCGTACAATGCCTCAAACGGAGCCATGCCAATTGTGAACTGATAGGAGTTGTTGTAAGCAAATTCCACCAGTGGAAGGTACTGCTCCCATCCACCCCCGAAGTCAATAATGCACATGCGTAGCATGTCTTCCAACATCTGATTGGTGCGCTCTGTCTGCCCATCAGTCTGCGGATGATAAGCCGTACTCAATCGCAATTCCGTGCCCATGGCCTCCTGGAAACTCTCCCAAAATCTCGAAACAAATATCTTGTCTCTGTCAGACACGATATTCAGGGGCACACCGTGAAGTCTCACAATCTCTGAAATGAAAAGCTGGGCATACTGTCCCGTAGTGTAGTCAGTCCTTACGGGTAAGAAGTGAGCGACCTTGGACAACCTGTCCACAATTACCCAAACGGAGTCGTGACCCCTCTGCGACGTAGGCAACCCCGTGACAAAATCCATGGATATGCTCTCCCACATCCACACCGGAACCTCCAACGGCTGTAGCAATCCCGCTGGTCTCTGATGGTCCACTTTTACAAGCTGACAAGTGGCGCATTTCGAGACAAACTCAGCGATATCTTTCTTCATACCGCTCCACCAATATTGCCGTCTCATGTCTTGGTACATTTTGTCCTCTCCGGGATGTACCGCGAACCGTGAGCCGTGCGACTCTGCCATAACATCGTGTCGCAATTCTTCCCCTTCCGGAACTACCAATCTCCCATTGAAGCGCAATCCCCCGTCTGAGCTAACGGTATAGGACTCGGCTCCCTCTACAAGTAATCGAACTATCTGCTCCTGACAGAACGAGTCATCGGCCTGTGCCCGTACTACCTTCGTGACAATCTGCGGTGTAACGGTCATTACCGACATGAAAGATCGGGCCACTGCATCTTGGTGTCCCAATTCCTTCCACTTGGCCTTCCACACCTCTGCCACCTCATCTGCTGGCCTGCGGCTCAACGCGTCTGCTACCACGTTAGCCTTACCCGGGTGGTACTGGATGTCGAACTGGTAGTCCTTCACAAATTCAAGCCACCTACGCTGCCGCATATTTAATTCCTTTTGCGTGAACAGGTACTGTAGTGACTTGTGGTCCGTGAACAGCTGAAACTTCTCCCCCAAAAGATAGTGCCTCCAAATCCGTAAGGCAAATACCACTGCCGCCAACTCCAAATCATGTGTGGGGTAATTCTTCTCATGAGGCTTAAGCTTACGGGAAGCATAAGCTATGGCCTGTCTCTCCTGCTGCAAAACACCTCCAAGTCCTTGCAAAGACGCATCGGTGTAAACCAAATATTCAACTCCCGGTCTCGGCAATGCTAACACAGGTGCTGAGGTCAATTTGTCCTTCAACTCATCGAATGCCAACTGACAGGCATCACTCCAGATATATGGCACACCCTTACGAGTAAGATGTGTCAAAGGACCTGCTATCTCCGAGAAACCCTGAATAAATCTCCTGTAGTATCCTGCTAAGCCCAAGAAACTACGAATCTCTGTTGGTGTCGTGGGCTGTCCCCACTCCCTCACCGCTGATACCTTTCCCGGATCGACAGATATTCCCTGATCGGAAATAATGTGACCCAAGAACTGGACCTCCTTCAGCCAAAACCCGCACTTCTCATATTTTGCATACAGCTCGTTCTGACGAAGTGTCTGCAAAACCTGCCTCAAATGCTCGGCGTGCTCCTCCTCTGTCTGAGAGTAGACCAGAATGTCATCAATGAAGACAATGACAAACTGATCGAGGAAATCTCTGAACACCCTGTTCATCAAGTCCATAAACACTGCTGGAGCGTTGGTCAAGCCGAAAGGCATAACCCGAAACTCATAAGAACCATATCTCGACAAGAACGCAGTCTTCGAGACATCCTCCTCCCGGATACGCAACTGGTGGTATCCTGACCTCAAATCAATCTTCGAGAACAAAGAAGCTCCTCTCAACTAGTCGAATAAGTCATCGATTCGAGGCAACGGATATTTATTCCGTATCGTGACCTTATTCAACTCTCGGTAGTCCACGCACAATCTCAGTGAACCATCCCTCTTCTTCACAAACAAAACTGGAGCGCCCCAAGGTGAGGTACTCCTGCGAATAAAGCCTTGCCCTAACAGCTGCTCTATCTGATCCCGTAACTCTCGCATTTCAGCTGGAGCCATACGGTACGGTGCACGTGCTATAGGTCTCGTACCCGGTAGCAAATCAATAACGAAATCTATCTCTCGACTGGGTGGTAAGCCTGGTATCTCCTGAAACACATCTGAATACTCTCTGACAACCGGGATCGAATCCAAAGGAATCACAACCTCCTTAGAGGTATCCTCCTCTATGTAGTACAGATGAGCGGTCGATCCTCCCTCTGGGCGAGGCATCGCCACTATAAACATCTCTTGCCCCGGAATGGCAAAAACAATGCTCCCGTTGAAGCAATCAATCATGGCCCTATATGCTACGAGCCAATCCATACCGATGATCACATCGTGAACATGCATATCTAACACTAACATGTCCGCAGGCAATACCAAACCACCAACCTCTACCCCGACTCCCCGGCATATAAAGAAAATAAGTGACCCATTCCCTAATGGTGAGTCGACACACGTCACTGTGCTCTCTGCCGTAGCTAACAATCCTAAAGCTTTCGCGAAGTGTGTAGCAATAAAATAGTGTGTAGCACCCGTATCAAATAACACCCGACCCATAGTGCCATGGATAGGAAACGTACCCTCGATCACGGGCGGTGCCTGTGGAACTGCAGCCTGGTGAACGTTGTAGACACGTCCATACTGTAGCTGCCCCTGCTGAGCTGGGACTGCTGGAATGGGTGGCAATGCTGCCATCTGTGGCGGTGCAGGAAGAGCGGCGGGAAACATAGGTCTCTGTGGCTCCTGGCGAGCACCCTGCTGCTGCTGCTGTGGGGCCCTGCCCCTATCAGGACAATCCTGCTTCTTATGGCCAGTCTTGCCACAAGTAAAGAACTTCCCTGGGAAGTTCCCTCCCCTCTGCCCCTGCTGTCCCCGGCCCTGGTGGCCGTTACCATTCCTCCCTTGGCCCTGCTGGCCCTGATGAAATCATTGCCCATTCTGCCCCTGTTGGCCCTGATGGCCGTTTGGACCCTGATGGCCCTGGCGGAAACCTCCCTGTCCTTGCCTGTAGTTCCCTGACCGGAACCTCTTATTGTCCCCCTGCTGGGTACCCTGCTCAGTCTGTCTCTGCCCCTGACCGGTTTGTGCCCCGCTGGCACCATGTCCTCCAGTCCTGCCCGGATGGCTAGACTCCCCTGACCGCTTGCCCTCGGCCATATGAAAACGGTGGTCCTGGCAGTGTAGTAATGCAGCGTTAACCACATCAGAATACATGGCCAACGATAGGTTCCCTAGCAAATGCTGACGGATCCTCCAATTCAACCCATCAGTGAACTTCTCTATCTTCTTCTTCTCTGTTGGAATCTCGTCTGGAACGATATTCAACAGGTTAGTGAACTCGGCCTCATACTCGGCCACGGTCTTGCCCTCTTGCCTCAAACTCATCAGCTTCCTCCTCATCTCTGTATGAACTGCGGACGGAAAGTATTTGTGGTCGAACCGCACCCAGAACTCCTGAATCGTGAGGGTATCCCTCTCCTCCGCAGTGGTGATAGACTCCCACCACTGTAGTGCAGATCCCACTAGCTTGAAAGTAGCTAGCACCTGTTTCTGAACGTCAGTGCACTCATGCATCCTCAAATGCCTCTGTATGTCCTTCCTCCATTGGCTCGAGACTACCACATCTGAGCTACCAGCAAACTCTGGCGGATGCGCTTTCTGAAAAGCGTCTCGTACACGCTCCCAAGTAGACGGGAATGCATTAACCTGTACTGGCGCGGCAACCGGCGCCGGTGGTGGTGCCTGCTGAATAACGGCAATCGCGGCGTTCACCGCTTGAGCTACTATAGCTGCAACCTCAGCGGCGCTCAACATGCCCTGAACTGGAGCGGGCTGGGGTTCGGGCACTGCATTCCTGGGAACTCGTCGTGCACGTCGTGGAGGCATCTGAAATAAGAACAAAGTTTATAAGTTCACGGTTTATAAACTTAAAATAGCTGAAGAACGAAGCATACACAATAAGAGTACAACAGTCCTAAAATATAGGGCTCTATATCAAAGAAAACGTAGCGGAAACATAATAGCCGTACAGATCCTAAAGGACACTAGAACCTGATGCTCTGATACCACCTGTGACACCCCGACTAATTAAACACCGGGTAGCTACTCCTTTATAAAATTAATTCAAAATGCCAAGTTGGCTCAGTTAATAGCATCACTGTCGAAAACGTTTTATTATTACTAACCACCTAGTATTTAAAAAGTAAGTGCCAAATTTTTTATTAAATTTGATTAACATGCAACAAGAGTAATGAATAACTAAATAACACCATTCACCATACTGAAGTAAAATGAATAACCAACACAATATGTAAATAAAACCTCGGAGGAAAAACTCCTCAATACAAATCCCACAACTGATAAGTAAACTGAAATAAGTAACTAAAACTGAATACTGAGCAATACATTCTAGAGTCTGAAAACTGAAATGTAAAAAATGTCTAATAGAATTGGGCAACATGCCCTACAACTGATAGATGCTGAGACTGGAATCCAATGATAGAAGCGTCTATGAGCAATTCCCTGTAGCTTCCACAAACAGCTACAGCTCATCACCTGAATGAGAATCCTATGCTTGGTGTCCTTGTGGCTGGGCACCTAAAATGGTTTTACAAGAAAATATATTTGAAAGCAAATGGGTCAGAGCCCGAAAGTGGAAATCGTTTTAAAAACCTGCAAGTGCTTTAAAAACATTTAAAACATTAAATGCAAAGTACATGTTAGGATGTGCACTCACATTAAATTCTCACCTCTCGACTAACTGTGCACTCCTAACGTAAGTACCCATCTATAACTACCCTTTCCACTAACTGAGTGACAACGTAACTAGCTAGACTACCAAAGGTTCTACCCATTTTACTCGGTTCCAATTAACATAACAACGCTCGTAATTAAATAGAGGTTTAACGTAAACTCAGTTACTAAATATGCCATTGATATAACTATCAGTTACTCATTATATATCTCGAAACAATACCGGAATATTTTTACAACATTAACGTAAGGATTCCCATTAATTAAATGTATATTATTCACATCATAAATATACGATACAAGCACCCCGCAATCTAAGCTGTAGTGCACACATACTCTGCTATCCATCCCGGTACATCACGTACATAAGGATCACATATTCCGAATCTCTCAGGAATAGTTCAGATAACACAAATCACAAATAGTGGAGGCGAACACAGTCACCATCACATGGGTCACGCACATACCTACGCTCCCATGGTCAGCGGACTTATTGATATCACAATAAGTCTTTCTATGACCTATGTTCATCAAGGTACCAGTCTATATCCCCCCCGTAGGCACACAAGGATTAGAGGGTCCTAAGCGAACGCAACCTCCCGTGATAGCAAGTATGGTAGGTATGTCATACAAACAATCCATATACTAATACTAAGTAAACACACATCTTAGTAATACCGTATTTTAATCGTAGTACATATTGCATACTCGTACTAGCTTATACTTATCATAATTCATACTATTCCGGTTTGTAATTATACGCGCTATCCTCACATCGTAGTAGACACTCACGTCTCAACCCAAATGGTTCAATGAATATAACTCTGGTATATGATTTACTCATCTCAATAACCCAAAAGTCCCAAATCAATCCCTATATCATCAAAGGGATGCTAACTCTACCCTTGAACCAGTTCCTGGAACTCCAAAAGTCAAAACAGTCCAAAAAGGATCAAACTGTCAACTCGTTAGAAGTCTCGTTCGAACGAGGCTTCGAACGAGTTTGGACTGTTAGGTCGTTAGAAGTCTCGTTCGAACGAGGCTGTTCGAACGAGATCCCAGTTCGTTCGAACGAACTGACCCTTCTAACGATATCTCGTTTGAACGAGATATCGAACGAAAATACCTACTCGTTAATAACGACTGGTCAACTCGTTAGAAGCTCGTTCGAACGAGTTCGTTCGAACGACCTGGGGCTGCTTCTAACGAGATGTCAGTTTCGGCCCAAAACTTCCCAAAAATCGTTTTTCACCATTTTTACTCCTCAAACCTCTTCTAAAATTCGTTCCCACAATATATTGAGTTCTCTAATCATCCTCAAACATGTTAAGGGGCTATACTAACATCATTAAAGGGTTTAATAACTTCTAAACATCATTAAATCACAATTTCTACATTAATTCCCAATGTTCTTCAAGAACATAAACCCTAACTTTTTCTCATCATAAATTCCCAGATTTTAATTCGTTTATTCATTACCTAGATATGAAATCTCCAAAATTAAATCTCCCAACAATGTTTCTACATGCAAACCTATCCCAACATTCAATAATAACATCAAATTTCATGGGTTTTCTTTTAATCTTTCAGGAACATTCAAGATTCTTCAATATCTAACATGGAAAAGACATTCTTCGAATTTAAATGAAATAAAGTCACTTGCCTTGGTTGTCTCTGAATTTGGTGTGGGTTTGGTGTAGAATTTCTGCAGAATTCCTCTCTCTCTCTCCTTCTCCAAGCTTTCTTCTCCAAAAGGCTATGGTGGCTAGGGTTTGCTTTGGGGAAACTTATGAAAACCTAATTTGATAAACCTCTGTAGCTAGTTGGGTTAATAAGGGTTGGTTGGGGTCAATCCTTATCAGATTACAACTCTCAATTTTCGTCACTTTTAATTACCCAAAAATACCAAATTACTAAAATACCCTTTAAGTTACCGGTATGGCCTAAAAATACCCCGGGACCCAAACTATACCCCCGGCTAGTGTTTTCTGACTATCTCGACCCTTCCGGACGCGTTGGCGCACTTAAAATGACAATATGGATTATAGATTTTAAACTCACTTTTAATATCAAAATATTATACCGTGACGCGGCGGTCCCACGTGTCTCAACAAAATTTCCAAATTGCCGTATATAAATCCCACGACAAATTTTATAATACCAAATACATATATAATCATATATGCACATAATCAAATACCAATTCGCATCTCATTAGTATTTATAACCCGGATTAATTTCCAATTAATACGCAATTTAATTAATTAATCCCAAAATAAATATAGCCAAAAATACGGGGTATTACAGGGAGGTCCGCATTAAAGTAACATTCCTCACCGTGTTTTCACTTGCACTCATTGCAGTAGGAAGGGTCACCTTAGACATTATTATTATGACCTTACAAATTCTCCTTGTAAGTTTAGGAATAAAGTCGTTTCGGTTCCTAAAACACCCATACGTCACTACACACCAACTTGGGCTAGGAAATTGAACGTAGAGGCTTTAAGAATCAAACTTCATGACTCTATTTCTTTCACATTATACTTTTCATGATATTTCTTATGTATGATTGCTTGCATGATCATGTTTGTCATACGCTAGTCTTTTCTTCATGATATATATTTTGCTAGTGTTATGACATGTGTATCTCTTTGTATTATATTTTTCATTTATTTGAGTCTTATTGAAAAAATACAAAAAGATTTTTACCATTGATTAATGGGGTTGTTTCAAAGTTGATTTGCATTTATATTTGACTTTGTATATATGCCATCGCACACACATGCATGCACTTTTATGAATGTTTAACTTATCTTGCATATATTGAGTTTGTGAGAGGTTATCCTCTTAATTATGTCATCTATGCGTAATTAGACTTAGGAGGAGGTGTGCATGTAGCAACCGTTGCATGTGAGGATAGACATTGTTTAAATTGAAAAAGTAATGAGTGTGCACAAGAAAGGGCTACTAGAGTATAATAAACTCATCGTGAAAGCCCTTGTTTAAAATATCTCGTGGAAAAATAAAGGTAATAAAACGAAACATGAGACAAAATGGGACCAATAGGATTTCTCTAATGTAAGAAAGTAGAAACCCCAGAAGAACTAGAAAAAGAAATATGAATATTTGAGGGTGTTTGGATGGAAAAGAAAACTAGTTTGCACATGAGTCCTAATGTTGGAAAATCATCTCACGATGCTATTTGTTTGGTAGAATTATCAAAATTCTGGATTTTTCTGGATGTTGTTTAGTTAGTTCATTAAGCTCAATATATTAATTCTCACATATGGATAAAACTTAGTTTGATGATATTTATCTATCAATTACATCTTCTTGATTGTTTCAATGTTTTAAATTGCGATTCATTTATTGTAGTTCACACCCATTCATTATGTATCCATGTTTAGGCACATTGATACGATGTTAGCATGTAACTCATTTTTTCTGTTTTGAGACTTTTACTTTTGTTTCGTACTTCCAGTTACTGAATTGAGAATAAAATTCCACTGGTCAAATCCTGCATTTTTTTAGAACTGCAATATGAAGTTTTTAAAGTCGTTCATACGACTTTTGGATGTTGTTCAAATGACTTATCCATGTCATTCGACGACTGGATCTAATGAGCCTAGCAACAAGGTATTAAAGTGTCAAGTATGGTCATTTCTTAGGTCATTTTTATGGTTGTTTCATAGATGCTCCGCGCACTTCATTTGTTTCAGATCGTTTCTTGCATAAGTCAAACTAGATGCCAATGTCGTTCGAATGACATGGCATACTCGTTCGAATGACCCAAAGAAGATTTTTTCTATGATTTTTCTATTTTCTCCGTATATATGTTGATATTACACTGTTTTGGTACATCTCGATTATTTTGGAGAGTTTATATGCAGTCAATATTGCTTTTTCATGATTAATTCATATACGACATTGATTTGTTTAGTCACACCATTCTTATTGATGGTTCATATTTGAGACTATTTTCTAGCTTCAATTTGGTATCATCTGATTATTATTAGTTGTCTACACCATGTTTATCAAGCATGAATATAGCATGATATTTCAAGATTCGTTTATAGATTTATTTTATCACTAGTTATCTATTTGAGACAAAAAAGGGGGAGAGATAGATATGTGATGTTGGGGGAGATTTTTGCTAGTACATTTTTATATTGGTATTACATTGATTATTTATCATTTGTACCTCCATACTTGACTTGGTATTTATTTATTTCGTGTGTGTAGTGATTACTCAGAGATTGGAGATTTTGTGACTACATCACATAGAGACAGTTCATGCTATCGGTTCGATATTTGTTTACTAGATCGTCTCTTGTATTTTCTTTTCGAGTTTATGGGATGGGATTTTGGTCAAACGGTTTGACGGCCCAGCTTAGCCATTTAACTTTTTGGTTTTCTCATAAAATAGCCAAAGGGGGAGATTTGTAAGGACAAATTTCAAAATAGTGTCAATTTGTATGTACTGGCATTATTCTAAACAAAAACGAATTGGAGTCATAGATAAATTTTTACATGTCACGATTTCCACATAGTCTATGACGTTGTTTTGAATACATAGCATCCAAGCTTGAAGATAGATCATGCTTTGTTTATTGGTGCACATTTCACATCTTCATATCATATTGCATTTTGAGTATCTCTCACGTATGAACGCATAATATTTATGAGACTCGCTAAATATGTTTTCAAGATGTTATTTTTTTCAAAAATGATTTTAAAATATTTTTAATTAGTCTAGTCTAAGATAAATCCATTTTAAAGGAGTATGGATCCCTTTAGCTTTAAAGGATCAAAGGACGTTATCTGTCATTAAAACGACATCGCATTATCATTCTAACGACATGTTATCTCATTCAAAGGAGATTTTTAAATCATTCTAATGACATGGTGAAATTTTTTAACGATGCACCGACTTAATTTTTTTATTTAAGGCGTCTTTTGCTCAAAATTTCGAGTGTGCAGAACCAAAAATACAGAACATAACATACATTTTTCTACAGTTTGTTTCCAAAGGTTTTCTAAACACAAAAACATACTTATCGTTTCAATATCCGATTTTTCATACACATGCAATAGAGATCCTGTGTTTGCACCATCTAGAGTCTGTTCATCTCTATTGAACAATTGATTCGTCGAGTTTTGCGATGAAGAAATGGTGGAGCCCGTATTTATAATCGTAGGAGGTTGCTAAAGTTGTTCGGTGGATATCGAGACACACGTTGACTCGTATGTTATGGACCTTGTGTAGGGTGACTCCTGCATTGCACTGTGGATGAGCGGTTGAAGCATAGAAGAGCATCAAGGCCTGTGGATGATCGAGTCATTAAGTAAGTCTATTGTTTGTACTTTATAATACCGTATCATAGTGATTGTCTGGCTTGGGTGGTTCGAGGTTTTTCCCTCAATGGTTTTGTCGTACATCGATGTTATGTGGACTTTGCTTTACTTTACTTACGTAATCACACTAGATGAATATTTAGGATTAACAAGATAAAATTGGGTTAAGTAAAATTGGTGCGAGCTAAAATTGGAAAAAGGTTTTAGAAAAATTATTTTCACCCAAAGGACACATAAAAAGGTCACCTACAACTTTTAAAACCCATTTAAAATCACTTCCTTGAAATCCCTTTTCATACAAAATAATAGGAATGAAACTAATTATCCCATATATGCAATCTAACTCATATTCTACACATATTAAGCCTAATATATTTAAATAAGCACTTTGAAATTTAACACAAAATAAACCTATGTCATGGTTAGTTTCTCCCAGCTTTAAAGGTGGACTCAAGGGTTTATTAAAAGATTCTTCTATCTTGCTCTAGTGGTCCCTCAAAGAAATTACACTTCATCTTCATAGAAAACCCACCTTCAATCATCAAGAACCTTCTTCAATAACCCTCCAACAACATCAAGAACACCACCTTCTACAACCTAATAAGGACATCTAGGGTTTCTATGTGTATTTGGGAGATTAAATATAGTCATAAATGGGGAAATAAAAGCTTAGGAGTGTGGGGAAATGGTGGATATCATCTGGGGAGCGGCCTAGAAATCTGATGGGTTTGGTGTGTATGGTCCCCCCTATAGTTCTCTCTCTTATAACCAAACTATTAGCCTCTTAAGCATAAGTGGGAAGATTCTTATCTCAAAACATTTCCATATCAGGTCTTGAATTGTCCACAAATCAACATCACACCAAATCCTAGGGTAGATATCGTGATAGCATAAAAGAGTTTTGCAAATTTTGAGTTTCGGCATCAAGTTGATCGATCAATTTTTTCGATCGATCGACATTTTGACAAAAGTGTTATCTTTTTCATTTTTGACCACTTGGTATTTTTATATGTATTTTTAGGGTATCGTATATATGGTCATATAATATTTATTCTTTTCCAATTGTCTTACAAGAATAGTGCAAGTTCACGTTCTGTGCAGCGCATGCTCACAAAAATCGTGTTATATTACCATGATCGTGACACAATCAATCATCGACATTTTTGCATCAAACTTAACCAACTTACTCAATAGGAATATTAGAACGTATATAAGTATGCATGCGAACCATACAACATGGGGATTTTTCTCTTTAATTACTCTTTGTAATGTGCCACTTTTCGTTCCATTTAGCGTAACTTCGTTATATATTTGTTCATTAAATTTTCCTTTGAATAAAATACTTCAGTTATCATTAAATACTCACTTTTAAAGTGTGGGGTATTACATTCTTCACCCCGTAGGAAATTTTGTCCTCGAAATTCATGGCCATCAACTTTAGAATCTTGTTACCTATAACCAATTTCCAATCCTAGGGCATCCTCAACACTATGGTCTAAAACCCAATGATTTTATTTCATCAATTATATTGCTAAACCCATCATGGAGAAACCTGAGGTCTTATTTCTATTTCTCAAGCATGCCTAACATGTCCATCTAAACAAAACCTCGAGATAATCGATACTCACTAAACATCGTATTATTACCAATTAACTCATCATCGTAAATCCTTCCTACGTGTATTTACAAGCCTACATCTCCTCAATAATTTGGGGTCATGCCTAGCATAGACTGATAAAACCTAACAACTTCTAATCATATACATCAATGATCATAAGACAATCACCTTATCATATTGTTCTGCCCGATCAGTATCTCATATGATATCATAACATTAACCTAGAGTCATCTTAGGTATCATAGCATAAATATACACAAGCGATCACATCCTCGATCCACATAATTATAATAAAAGTGCAAAACTAACATCTAATGTTTTATCAGGGTCTACAGCTCATAATATCCTCGAGTCACAATATCTAAACCCCCGACCAAGTCGTAATTAGTTATACCGGCTAAGTAACGAAATATGGTAACCTATCGCAATTAAGTAATATATGCAAACTATATGCGACATACACGAGACCACGTGTACACACAAAATAGTGTAAAATAAAGGTGTTTCTAATAAATAGAGCACTCATTTATCATGACGCATCAACTAATCGACTTAACCCGCATCACTACTGAGCTCATGCAACGCTACACCCTAATCAGAACTGATCAACAACTTCCCATTAATGGGATCAAAATAAGACACAAGAAACGCAACGAATCGTTAATGGGATCAAAAGAAGACACAAGGAATGCATCGAATCAGGCGACTATTACGCTAAGAGAAAATAATGAAATTCCATCAATGAATCGTGCCACACGAAGTACGAACCCATAAAGTACACTATAAATATATAAATGTTGATATATGTTAAGTCTTAGACTTTCCTCATACCCTAGCTATACTTATTAACCCTGACGGGTCTTAACCATGAATCATCCATCCTTGAAGAACAAATGAAGTACGAAATCGATTTATTATGGAGGATGAAATGCTAGGCTTTCCTCCTTAAGTCTAATGTCACATTTCCATCATTAGAAACCATAACCATCCTAACAAAATGAAATTACATTCTTTCAACCCTAACCGTTAGCTATTAACCGATCATACCTAGGTCTCCATAATTTCAACATGCAATAGCTAACCTTTGTTTTCGAGATCAATCTCATCAAGTTAAACACATTGCTCGTATAGTTTAAAACATTCAACTCACAAACAACTTCTATGACTCTTAGAAACGTCATACATATCCTAATGGTAAATTTCAAGCATTACCTATGCCTAAGACCTAATGATTTCCTCACTAGAGTCATCCCACACCATAACGGTAGCACAACAAGTGCTATAATAAAGCATAACACCCCTTTCCAAATGTCATCTCTAAATCAGTATGAACACCGTCATGTTATAAGTCTCCCAGGTGCACAAACTATAACTTATTAACCTATTTTCGACATTATCCTCAAAGGTTATATCATGGCACATGATCATAAATAAAATCATGGAATTAGCTCTGAGGGACTGCCACAAGTCAACATGACTTAACCATACTATAATCACCAATGAACTATCATCACTATGTAAAACTTCAATGCAACAATGATTGTTCCATATGGTTCATGGAAAAGAAACCATTTTAATCATCCCCAAAATGGACATACACATCCTAGTTTAAGAGTCATCATGGTAGAATCCTTTTATGTATGACAACCGATCATGGCTACCAACTCGTAACCTCAAGACATCAATCCTAATCACTACGTGTTATACCAACTGTAAGTCTATATCTTTGACATCATAGGGAATCCCGAAATTTTCAAGGAGAGACATTATTATCATCATAATACATGGTACACAACCTTAAATTCACTATTACTAGGGAATGTCCACCACTCACATTAACATCTCACTAACTAACCCTTAGTATAGACCTCCAAGGAATTATCAGTACGGATTCACATGTTTATTCATATTACTAACTAGAAGTTAATTTCATCAAACCACATCATTAAACCAGAATGAATGTTCAAACATGACTACTAAATTACCTCACACTATGTGTTAATCTATAAGCTAACACAACTAAATATTTTCTTAGATACAAAACGTCGGGTTTTGCCAATAAACACCAAAGCCCACATCACGGATTCCATAAGGGATCCTATTCCTTAATACCACATTATTATCTGTAAAACTATAAATTAATACCACCTGAATTTGGTAGGACACAAGACGTCGAGTATATCCTAAGGGGAGGATCACCTTAGTGATGCCGCAAGAGGTCATATTCTAAAACATCACAATTCTAGTACTTAACATTAAATCACCAAGATTTTCTAGGTTCACTTCTATGTTACTTAAAACCATCATGATTATCTGGAACCACATTATAATCAAGATACAATAAATCCAAGTCCTCAACGAAGGGCCCTGATATGTTCTCACCATATAGTAAATACTTATAAATGTCACTCAATCACTTAACCTCCATAAATGAAATATACAACCTTCATAGAAAGGTAGCAATCAACACTTCCCGCCATTGCCACTACTACTAAAGCTACACTCATCATCAAAGTTACCACACAATACATCTTACTCAGAAGATCATGGTGTTATCGCTATTGGCCTATACTGGCACCCATAACTTATCAACACATCTACATCAGAAAAGCCGCGAAACATGAAAAGCCACTAACTTAGCTGTTTACCATCTTAGAAAGAGTTTCACACCGTGCTAATGTCCTTCACTTAACCATTCCCGATATGAATTGAAATAGTCACTAATCCAGTGTGACGTGCCGAAACCAACATTAATGTCAAGAAGATCTACTACCGACCTGAACACATCACACTTGGATGGAACATTGAACCTAAATCTCTAATATCAATATGTAACTTCTCGACCTAGATTTAAAGGTTAATAAAGGATCAATCCGATTCAACTCGCGCATTAATTGGGAAGTGCAATGGAAAAACCTAAATAATGTTTTTAATCCAGTTTTATTATTATTTAACATTACTCTTATTAGCATGTGATTCCATTTTTCATCAAACTACGTGATGTGTCCCAAGGGGAGTGCCCCCAAGTCCAAGTAAACTGAGCTACTAACTTAAATGCAAATTAAGTAGTTACTTATACAATGCTTACAAAATACGGGATATCATACAACATGTCGTAACAAAAGGAGGGAGCGAGCCGAATGCTTAGTGGGAACATATAAAAATGCGATATAGAATGAATGGCAGAAAGAATAATCACATGCTATAACTACATGCATGTGAAAAAAAATATATATATATATATATACCTTTTAAAATACATGTCCCAAATGAATTAAATAGTTTTATTGCAAATACGTTATTTGATGCCATTTATCTCCGTATCTTTAGAAAATAGACATTTTATATCATTATTCTTAAAACTAGCATATTCTCACATTAACTTAAACAGTTAAACAATTTACAATTATTGGAAAAACCTCTCATTTACTTTCAAAACGTTTATTACTGAACGTTCGTTAGCTCACACCAGAGTTGTTTAATCATTATTTAAGACTTTCTTTTGATACATGGGCACATTATGTTAGAAAATATTCATTAACACTGAAAGCCTTATACATCATTCACACTTGTGTTATTATCGTTTTAAAACCTCTTTAGGTAGATTAATCATCCATTAAGTCATCTTGCTTAACCATTTAGTCTATCTAACTTTTCCATATTATGTACTTAATGGACATTAGTCATTACTCAATTTACTTGTCCATATTATACATCAAAAGGAACATTTATCATTTTATATAAGTTAGATGATTTTCATCACATAACCTATTTCTTATCATGATCCACTTTAATACCATTATCTTTTCTCGAAATCCTCAAATATCCCTAGACTTCATGGGCTCAACACCATCAATTCCAGTCACCATATGCTAATTGCGCGGTGGGTTTGGGGCCTTTGATCACTAGGGACTTCATGCCCTTCCTAATTATTTCCCATCACCATCTGAGTGTTCCATTATCTTTTCAATGTGTTCAACATTATTCCAATGTTCACATTAATCCACATTTAGGGGCTGAAGCCAAAAGCCTGGACTTAAACGTTCGTTTTTTCAGTAACACTTGGAAAATTATTTCTTTCTCCTTTAAGTCCTTTATTCACACACACGTAATTTTATACCAAAAATCATGCATTCTTAGGGACTTAATTTATTTTCACCTACACTAGTGTAAAAACATTCATCAAAATTTTTATTCCATATAAATGTTCCATTTTGAGTAAATTACCAATTTACCCTTTATTTACCAAACCTTGCAATTTGGTCCTTTAAGGAGTGTTATATCCCAATTTGGTTATTAAGTAGCCAACTTAATTTTTAAAACACTTTCAACCATTTTTCACATTTGTTCAATACCTCATTATATCACATTTGTCACTAACACCTTCAATATATAAAATAACAAATTTTCATATATTAAAGTCCCATTTTCTAGACATTTGAAATACTCACTCTATTTTCTGGGGTACTATCTATACATCTAAAAACTTTTAACTTCCGCTACTAACTTTTAGCCCACAACTTATGAAAAAAGCTTACTTTTCACATATTTAAACATTAAAGTCGTTTTACTTTCTACATGAGTTTAACACGCATTAAAATATCCATTAAACCGGAAGCTCATTGCTCCTCATTTAAATTCATTATCTTATATAGGAAAACATACCTTACTTTTCTAAAGTGGCTTAATAAAGCCTAATACATTTTTTTCACAAAATCATATTATCTTTAATCAAGAACATCATTGAACACATTTTATTTCATAAAATGTTTAAAGAATACATATTGAAATTTCTACACTTTTAAAACCCATTTGAAATCACTTCTTTGAAATCGATTTTCATACAAAATGATAAGAATGCAGCTAATGAACTCATAGATGCAATTTAACTCATTTTCTACACATATCAAGCCTAATATATTTAAATAAGCACACTAAAATTTAACACAAAATAAATCTATGTCAAGGTTAGTTTCTCCTATCTCTAAAGTCTCCAAATGGTGGTATAAAATTTGATGTAGGAGGAGCGAACCAAACCTCCAAAGGAGACATCAAGAGGTTAGCAAAATATTACTCTAGCTTGTTCCCATGGCACTCCAAATAAACTATGCGTCATCATCATTGTTGATGTAAAAAACTGGACTTCATCTGATTTTATAGTCACAGATAAAATATATAATTATAATGTTGAATAAGAGATAGACAGAAGATTTTCAAAGTCGTTCCGCTATGTAAGAAAGCCAATGACCATGTCATAGTATTAATTTAAGAGGTTACAGAAAGATAGGTACTCTTGTCAATATGAATATACTAGAATCCGTTTTACCTTGCCTTTGATGAATGGGATACAACGTATTTATAGTGACCCGGAGGTCAGCGGTTGCAATTCCAATGGATGGAATGCCTTTACAAATTTAATCATTTACATCCGTAGATAATGAATGTGACAGTTGATTGTGCTTACCATGTGTGATAAGACTTTTGGTGAGGTGACCCTTCATTGGTATTGATGGTCGGCATTCACTATGTTGGTCGGCATTCTTCCCGAGCTACTATCTGGTGATTCGGATTTTAGCTATGAAAGAGGACAAGTATTCACTTCTGATTGGTTCACATAGACGAATATTTTTTGGTATCAACAGAAGCCCCCAATATTCTATGATTGATGCTTACATGAAAGTATGGAGCATTTGATTATGGAAGTAGCTCGGAGTGTTTCCATAATGCTTGGTTGGCACCCGACCTCCCACACTTGTAAAATTTTACATGTTTGAAGATGGTATTTTTGTAAATAATTTGAATTTTAGCGAACCGCCAAAGGGTAAATGGGTATTTCACACCCTCTCTATCGCGAAGCCATCGGAATGTCAATCGTTGGCACGTTTAATCATTACTTTCGCTGTTTTCGAGAAAAGCTATAAAATGTGAGAGGCTTTTTCCAGATTTTACCTTGCCCTAAATTTCCGAACTGTAGCAGCTATTTATGAGCTTTTACGTGATTGTTTGTCATCGTTCATCCTTTCTTTTGATAGTTCTTGTTGAATCCTTAATCTTCCTTGAGAATTCTTTCTTTCTCTCTTTTTTCTTCATTTCCTTTCTTTTTAAGCCATGGTTCACATAGTTGGTGATGATTCTCTAGATATATTTAGGGAAGAAAATAAAATCCCATCTCAAGTTGATTTAAAAATACCCCATGATCCTATAGATGTATATTCTTTGGCTGAGGGTCATTGGATCCCAATCTTATTTATAGCTAAGTGTGGTTTCATATTTCTACCAAACCCTTTTCTTCTTCATTTCTGCCAATATTTTGACATCGTTCCAGCAAGATTAGCCCCCATCACCTGGAGGGTTGTCAATGGGGTGAATAGAATGAATGAAATCTATGGCACCCATAATGGGATTTCAAAAATCATGTTCTTCTATAAATGGACTATTGGAGGGGAGAACACATACTATATGAAAACCAGATAAGCCAATAGGGCTTTAGTGTTGATTTTTTCCTGATTCCAATAAGGATTATTAGAATTATGCTTTAATAGTTAAGAATTGGCAACATGCTCCACTTGATAATGGAGTGGTCTTCCATGGTTCCAGATTCCCTCAGTTACGGAAAGCGATAAGTTATTATTTCATTTCTCACCTTTCTTTACTATTGTTTTTCCTAATATGTCCTAACTATTACTGCATATTGCTCTGTTGCAGAAGAACGTAAGAGAAAGTGTCGTACATCGACTGAAGTAAACTTGTAAAACTTAAATTCTTATGGAGTCTTAACCATAGGACAAGATAAGATCATCCATTGTCAACTTCTGTATTGCTAGAGTATAAAACTTCCATCACCTCTTTTGTATCTCAACCAACAACTATTGTAGCTTCACTTATAATTGATTTGGAGAGGGATTCAGTGTCTACTTTCTCGGCCCCTGAATCTGTTGGTGTTGGTGTTGAATTTAGCGTTTCTTCTTCTCTTGATTCTCATCATCCCCTTTGTGTTAGCATGGGATAGAGGAAAATTCCGAACCTTATGAAGGATGATTCCACTTCTACTGCTAAGAAACCAATTGTTAATGATGCCTCAAAGAAGAAGGTTGAGGCTGGTAAGAAACCCTCATCCACCAAAGGTGATGAGTCTCCTCTTAAGAGACTAAGGAGTAAGGGTGTGCAAAAAAACCGCCCGACCCGAAAACTGAACTGAACCGTCCCGAACCGAATCAAAACCGACGATTTTTTTAGCCCGGTTCAGCCTACAATTTATGGATATAAAAAACTGACCATGTCGGTTCGGTTGTCGGTTTATACGTGGGAAAAACCGATTCAAATCGGATTGACCCGAAACCAATATATATATTAAAAAAACTAAATAACTTATATTTTTATATCCAAAACCATTAACCACCTTCAAAAATCGACCCAAATCGAAAACTGCCCTTAAAAAACCGGCCCAAACATAAAACCGTCGAAAAGCGACCCAAAACCGAACCGAACTGAAATCGCTATGAATCGAAACTGACGATTTTTTTCCTAGTCGGTTCAGTTTCGGTCTGACCTTTTCCAAAACTGAACCGGTCGGTTGGATTTGAATTAGGGTCCAAAACCGACCCGAACCAACCTGTGAACACCCCTACTAAGGAGAGGTCCTGCTGACAAGAAGGTTGAGAAAGTTATTGATGCCTATCAACTGGGATTGGTTGATAAGGTCCCAACTATTGTTGGCTCGTCGATAGAATTTAGTCCTAGCTTAGCTAGGAAGTTGATCAAAGTTGGTACCCTTCTGGACCATAAAGTTGCTGCTGCCTCAATGTCCTGATCACAACTATCAGAAAAGGCTATTCAAAGCTTAGCCTTGGTAAATTTTCATGGTTGAAGTTAGTCGGATACTATTCATGTCATCTTTGATTTGCATTAACTTGGTTTTTTTCTTGTAGTTCCTGATTGATTACAACCAAATGTTGGAGAAGGACGATCATTTACGTTCTTCTTCGGGAGAAGTAGAGGATGCATTTGTAGGTCTTAAAAAATATTTGGAGGATTCCAAGCAATCTTTGGAGATAAAGTAGAAGACTTGGGAGGAGAAGATCAAGACTGCCGAAGAAGCGAGGCAGAAAGCTGATGAGGCTCTGTATGTGGATACTTTGGCCTCTGCTCAAGCTGAGCGCAGGGCAAAGATTGCTATAGAGAAAGTAGTCAAACTCTCTATTGACCTTTCTATTGAGGAGTCCAAAAGAAAGAAAATCAGAGAAGAATCCTTTAACAAGGGCTGGGATAAGGCCATCTCTACTACATTTTCCCAGATAGTGTATGCTAAGAATAAATTCTTCAAGGATGGTGGGTTGGTGTCTATGATGAAAGTTGGAACTGCTGAGGATTCAGAGCTATTTCAAAGCCACGATCTACCCCCCCCCCCCCCCACACACACACACAATCTCAATGAGGAAATTTATGATGATGAAGGTTTGGGGGAATTATCACTATCCATTGAGCCAAGTGTTCCTTCAGTCGACCAAGATAATGCTCCTATTGATTTAGTTGCCCCTACTATCGTCCAGGATATAAACCCTGAAAGAAATAAGAATAAGAAAAAGGTGTAAACTTGTTTGACTTCTAGTCTTTGTATTTTTAACCTTTCTTTTTTTCTTTTTTTCTTATTCTAATGTACTTGTAACGTTGCCTTTATCAATGAAAGAACTTATTCATCAATTACTTGCCACCTTTTGAGATTTCGCTACTATTATGTCTCCTTTTATTGTTGATCAAGTGTTACTTTATCTTTCTAGTTTATTTCCAAGATGGAACAAATTACCTCCACTAACTTTGACCTACTCAAATGCTGAAACAATCTGTTCAAAGTTGGCCACTTGGCGTGGTTCCGTAAGCCCAAAGAACATAATGTAACTCGTTAATCCAATTGCCCTTTGCAGCTTCAAATCAATTTTTCAACCCATTGAGCAAAGAACTATTTGTTACTTCTGTTTGACCATTACTTTGAGGATGGTTTGGTGAAGAATGAAGTTTCAGGATCTTGGACTGCACACAATACACTTCAAATTTATCATTATCGAATTGAGTTCCATGATCCGTAATGAAGGCATATGGTAGCCCATGTCTCCATATGATATTTTTCCAAATGAACTAATACACCTTCTCATAAGGCATGCCCACCAATGGTTCTGCTTCCACCCATTTAGTGAAGTAATCAACAACAATGACCAAATATTTGAACATGCTCTTGGTGATCAACAGTGGGACGACCAAGTCAATTCCTCAAATAGCGAATGCCAAGGTGAAGTTATGGGTGTGAGAGCGATATTGGGATTTTTATGGACTGCATAAAACTTCTGGCATTTGTTACACATCTTATAAAGGCTGTATAATATCCCTGAGTGTTGATTCACTGGAACAGAGACCGGCCAGTTGAGTGAGATCCACAAGAACCTTTGTTCACTTCTTTGATCAATTCTTCCACTTCTATTGGATGAATAAAGCACAATAAGAAGATTATCAACCCCCTGTTGTATAAAACTCCATTGTCTAACACATATCTTTTTTCTTTATATCGGAACTTCTTGGCTTCTTTAGGATCCGGTGGTAAAATTTCATCCTCCATATAGGCTTTAATTATATCCATCTAGGAAGGTCCCAAATCAACGGCAATGAAATTAACCATCACGTCCTCATCAATTCTTCGATAAGTTAGGATCTTTATTAGGATGGTGCGCCTGAGTTCAATTTTGGATGATGAAGCCATCCGAGCAAGTGCATATGCTCGGGCATTAGATATTCTAGGAATTTAATGCATTTGCATAGCTGGAGCTCGAAAATAACTTCCATAATTTTGGCGAAGTATTTGTTCATCAACCCCCTTGACTCTATATAGCTGAAGCACTTGGTTGACCACTAACTATGAATCATTGTGCACCATTACTTGCTCGATGCCTAATGAATGGGCCAGATCTAATCCAACTATTAAAGCTTCATATTCTGACTCATTGTTTGAGGCTTTGAATTGAACCCTAAGTGTATATTCAATATCAATTTCATCAGGAGTATTGAGTATTATACCTGCTCCACTTCCAATTGCTCATGAGAAACCATCGACGTATAAATTCCACAATGGGATATCATCATTGAAGCCTTCTTCAGACATAACCCCCATGATGGAATACTTTCTTGCTCTCTTTTTCTTATTTCTGGGCCAGCTCCTGAGTTATGGATGAATCAGGTTGATCGATAATGATTTCAGCTTACTTTTGAGCTGATCTATCTTCTTTAGAAGTTTTCTTGACAGGAAAGTTATGGTGGTCAGGAACCTCTGAATTAGTTAATTCGACGATAAAATCTGCCAAATCTGGGCCTTTTAGTGAAGGCCTTAGCTCATAGACATTGTCACATTCTGCTAGCACCACTCCCGAGTATATCAATCATCCTGACCTTTCAGGATTGTGGAGTGCTTGCCGAAGAGGCAGATCATTATACATAACTCTTGTGTGTGCTTGGAAATAAGGTTTCATACATCTAGATGCCTCAATAAGTTCTAAAGCTAATTTTTCCAAGTGTGGATACCTAATCTCGCCTTTCTTGAATGCTTTGCTAGTGTAACAAACTAGTCTTTAGATCCCATTATCCAATATAACCAAAGTTGAGCTAACCGCAGATTTCGAAATAGTTTGGTACAATTACAATTTCTCTCCCAAGAATGGTCGGGCTAACAAAGTAGGTAATCCTATATACTTTTTTAACTCATGGAATGCTTCTTCACATTCTACATTCAACTCGAAAGTCTTTCCTAACACCTTGAAAAACAGTAAGCACTTGTTTGTTTCTCAGGAAATAAATCTGTTTAAAGATGCTACTCTTCCTGTGAGCCTTTGTACCTCTTTGTTGCAATCTGGTGACTGCATTTTTATCAAAGATTTTATTTTTGTGGGATTAGCTTTAATGCCCCTTTAACTAACTATGAAGTTGAGAAACGTACCTTTCTGGACCTCGATCCCACACCTGGTCGGATTCATCTTCATTGATGCTTTTCCAGTTGGTCAAACATCTGGTTGAGATCGTTGAGATGATCTGAGGCTCTCTTACTTTTTATTAACATATCAACCACACAAACCTTCGTGTTCATGCCTTTCTTCCCTTTAATGACCTTGATCACCATTGATATGTTGCTCCTTCATTTTTAGACCAAATGGCATTACGTTATAGCAATAAGTTCCTCAATTGGTGATGAAGGTTATACTTTCCATGTCTTCAAGTTTCATTTTTATCTGGTTATACTCGTAATAGGTATCCATGAAGCTTAAATGCTCATGTCCCGATGTAGCATCCACTAATTGATTAATTCTAGTCAAGGGAAAAGTGGTTTGTGGGCAAGATTTATTTAAATCGCTAAAATCCACGCACATCCTCCATTTATCATTCTTCTTCTTGATCATCATAATGTTGGACAACTAGGTTGGAGGCTTAACATCTTGAATAAATTGGATTTTTTGAAGTTTCTCGGCCTCTTCGTGGATAGCTTAATTATTTTCAAGACTAAAAACCCTTTATTTCTATTTGAGCGACTTAGCATCCTTATTGATATTGAGCTCGTGACAAAGGAAGTTGGGATCAATCCCAGGAATATCCCCATGGATCCAAGCAAATACATTTCTCCATTGCCTCAGAAACCTAATCAATTCCTATTTAAGGATTGGATTTAGTGTTGAACTGATCTGCTAACTTCTTCCTGGTTTGTCATCGTCCAAGATAATACTTTTAGTAGCTTCCTTAATTTGTGCCTCGACTCATTGTGTCTCATCTCGTGGATGTAAAGTTTCAACTTCAGATTCACTAATGGGCTCGATAGTATCCACTTGATAGGTGGTAGTCTTCTTTTTTAATTCAATAAAATCATCTTACTTGTATGAGGAGTAGTAACACTCTTTGTCCACTTTTTAGTCATCTTTCACAAGAACTATACAAAGATGAGTTAGAAACTCCAAGCATTGATAAATTGTTGACGGTACAGCTTCAAACTTCTTCAATCCTACCCTACTAGTGATCACGTTTTAGGCGGACTGAATGTTTTTATCCATTACCAAAAAGCATATTTTATCCATATGACTTGTCGGCCAAGTGCCAAACAACACTTCTATCTTGACAATCCCAAAAGGGTACACTTTTTTAGCAGAAAATCCTATTAATGGTCGGTGATAGGGTTCCAGTTAGCTGAGCTTTAAATCCAAATTCTAAAAGCAAGGGTAAAACATAATATTTGTTGAGCTCCCATTATCAATCAAAACTCTAGCGATGACAATATCCTGGATCCTGAATTTGATAACTCATGGATCGTCATGGGGATAAAGTATCACATAGAGATCATTCTTTGAAAAGATGATCACCATTTTGTCTTTGTTGACCTTTCTAGGCCGATCATCTGCATTCAGATTAATTAAATGGATATAAGAGCAAGCCTAAGCCTCATTCAAGTAAGCTTTTGTCTCATTAGTGTGATCGCCTTCTCCTGTAGTGCCATCTTAAATTTCATAATAATCAAATGAGACAAAACTTATCATAGCTGCATCACATTCTTGGTGCTTGGCCTTTTTTGTCAGATCCAGATCATCCCCATAATCATCTTTATGGTTTCTCTTCCTGTCATCTTTGGGATTGCATGGAGAATTTCATCTTCTTCCAGCTTCTCTGTTTTCACGCTGATCAACAAATTTATTTAGTTTTACTCAGCGAATGAGAGATTCTATCTCATTTTGCAAAGCGATGCACTTATCTGTTATATGGCCATGATCTTTGTGCAATTCACAGTATTAGATTTGTCCCTCTTATTAGGGGGTGCTTTCAACCATTCAGGACATTGCAAATCTTTATTGTTTTTAATTTCCTCGAGGATATGATGAAGGCTAACACTCAATGGAGTTTAGGTTCCATAATTTTTGAGCTTGTCCTCTTTTTTTGGCTTTTACTTCGTCTCCTACCTTTGATCTTTCTTCTCAGTCTTTGTGGTTTTGATTCTCTTTTGGAGCCATTGCTTCCTCGGCATTCATTATATTTCTTTCCTTAACCATGATCTCGGTCATGGTTTTAGGAGGATCTTTCGCCAGCATGCAGAGTCTCAAGAAGCAACCAACTCATGAGAGCATAGCATTATACACAACTCTTGTGTGTGCTTGGAAATAAGGTTTCATACATCTAGATGCCTCAATAAGTTCTAAATCTAATTTTTCTAAGTGTGGATACCTAATCTCGCCTTTCTTGAATGCTTTGCTAGTGTAACAAGCTAGTCTTTTGATCCCATTATCCAATATAACCAAAGTTGAGCTAACCGCAGATTCCGAAATAGTTTGGTACAATTATAATTTCTCTCCCAAGAATGGTCGGGATAACAAAGGAGGTGATCCGAGATACTTTTTTAACTCATGGAATGCTTCTTCACATTCTACATTCCACTCGAAAGTCTTTCCTAACACCTTGAAAAACAGTAAGCACTTGTTTGTTTCTCAGGAAATAAATCTGTTTAAAGTTGCTACTCTTCCTGTGAGCCTTTGCACCTCCTTCTTGCAAGCTGGTGACTGCATTTTGATCAAATATTTTATTTTTGTGGGATTAGCTTTAATGCCCCTTCAACTGACTATGAATTTGAGAAACGTACCTTTTTGGACCTCGAGCCCACACCTGGTCGGCTTCAGCTTCATTGATGCTTTTCCAGTTGGTCAAACGTCTGGATGAGATCGTTGAGATGATCTGAGGCTTTCTTACTTTTTATTAACATATCATCCACACAAACCTTCGTGTTCATGCCTTTCTGCCCTTTAATGACCTTGATCACCATTGATATGTTGCTCCTTCATTTTTTAGACCAAATGGCATTACGTTATAGCTATAAGTTCCTCGATTGGTGATGAAAATTATACGTTCCATGTCTTCAGGTTTCATTTTTATCTGGTTATACCCGTAATAGGTATCCATGAAGCTTAAATGCTCATGTCCCGATGTAGCATCCACTAATTGATTAATTCTAGTCAAGGGAAAGTGGTCTTGTGGGCAAGATTTATTTAAATCGCTAAAATCCACGCACATCCTCCATTTATCATTCTTTTTCTTGATCATCATAATGTTGGCCAACCAGGTTGGAGGCTTAACATCTTGAATAAATTGGGATTTTTGAAGTTTCTCGGCCTCTTCGTGGATAGCTTGATTCTTCTCAAGACTAAAAACCCTTCATTTTTGTTTGAGCGACTTAGCATCCTTATTGATATTGAGCTCATGACAAAGGAAGTTGGGATTAATCCCAGGAATATCCCCATGGATGCAAGAAAATACATTTGTCCATTGCCTCAGAAACCTAATCAATTCCTGTTTAAGGATTGGATTTAGTGTTGAACTGATCTGCTAACTTCTTTCTGGTTTGTCATCATCCAAGATAATACTTTGAGTAGCTTCCTTAATTTTTGCCTCGACTCATTATGTTTCATCTCGTGGATGTAAAGTTTCAACTTCAGATTCACTATTGGGATCGATAGTATCCACTTGATAGGTGGTAGTCTTCTTCTTTAATTCAATCAAATCATCTTACTCGTATGAGGAGTAGTAACACTCTCTGTCCACTTTTTAGTCATCTTTCACAAGAACTATACAAAGATGAGTTGGAAACTCCAACCATTGATGAATTGTTGACGGTACAGCTTCAAACTTCTTCAATCCTACCCTACTAGTGATCACGTTTTTGGCGGACTGAATGTTTTTATCCATTACCAAAAAGCATATTTTATCCGTATGACTTGTCGGCCAAGTGCCAAACAACACTTCTATCTTGACAATCCCAAAAGGGTACACTTTTTTAGCAGAAAATCTTATTAATGGTCGGTGATAGGGTTCCAGTTAGCTAAGCTTTAAATCCAAATTCTAAAAGCAAGGGTAAAACATAATATATGTTGAGCTCCCATTATCAATCAAAACTCTAGCGATGACAATATCCTAGATCCTGAATTTGATAACTCATGGATCGTCATGGGGATAAAGTATCACATAGAGATCATTCTTTGAAAAGATGATCACCATTTTGTCTTTGTTGACCTTTCTAGGCCGATCATCTGCGTTCAGATTAATTAAATGGATATAAGAGCAAGCCTAAGCCTCATTCAAGTAAGCTTTTGTCTCATTAGTGTGATCGCCTTCTCCTGTAGTGCCATCTTAAATTTCATAATAATCAAATGAGACAAAACTTATCATAGCTGCGTCACATTCTTGGTGCTTGGCCTTTTTTGTCAGATCTAGATCATCCCCATAATCATCTTTATGGTTTCTCTTCCTGTCATCTTTGGGATTGCATGGAGAATTTCATCTTCTTCCAGCTTCTCTGTTTTCACGCTGATCAACAAATTTATTTAGTTTTACTCAGCGAATGAGAGATTCTATCTCATTTTGCAAAGCGATGCACTTATCTGTTATATGGCCATGATCTTTGTGCAATTCACAGTATTAGATTTGTCCCTCTTATTAGGGGGTGTTTTCCACCATTCAAGCCATTGCAAATCTTTATTGCTTTTAATTTCCGGGAGGATATGGTGAATGCTAACACTCAATGGAGTATAGGTTCCATAATTTTTGAGCTTGTCCTCTTTTTTCGGCTTTTACTTCGTCTCCTCCCTTTTGATCTTTCTTCTCAGTCTTTGGGGTTTTGATTCTCTTTTGGAGCCTTTGCTTCCTCGGTGTTCAGTATTTTTCTTTCCTTAGCCATGATCTCGGTCATGGTTTTAGGAGGATCTTTGGCCAGAATGCAGAGTCTCAAGAAGCAACCAACTCATGAGAGCAGATCATTATACACAACGCTTGTGTGTGCATGGAAATAAGGTTTCATACACCTAGATGCCTCAATAAGTTCTAAGGCTAATTTTTCCAAGTGTCGATACCTAATATCACCTTCCTTGAATGCTTTGCTAGTGTAACAAGCTAGTCTTTAGATCCCATTATCCAATATAACCAAAGTCAAGCTAACCGCAGATTCAGAAATAGTTAGGTATAATTGCACTTTCTTTCCCAAGAATGGTCGGGATAATAAAGGAGGTGAACCTAGATACTTTTTTAACTCATGGAATGCTTCTTAACATTCTACATTGCACTCGAAATACTTTCTTAACACCTTGAAAAATAGTAAGCACTTGTTTGTTTCTCAGGAAATAAATCTGTTTAAAGCTGCTACTCTTCCAGTGAGCCTTTGTACCTCTTTCTTGCAAGTTGGTGACTGCATTTCGATCAAAGATTTTATTTTTGTGGGATTATCTTTAATGCCCCTTCAACTGACTATGAAGATGAGAAACGTTCCTTTCTGGACCTCAAGCCCATACCTCGTCGAATTCAGCTTCATTGATGCTTTTCTAGTTGGTCAAACGTCTGGGTGAGATCGGTGAGATGATCTGAGGCTTTCTTACTTTTTATTAACATATCATCCACATAAATCGTCGTGTTCTTTCCATTCTGACCTTTAAAGACCTTGATCACCATTGATATGTTGCTCCTTCATTTTTTAGACCAAATTGCATTACGTTATAGCAATAAGTTCCTCGATTGGTGATGAAGGTTATACTTTCCATGTCTTCAAGTTTCATTTTTATCTGGTTATACCCGTAATAGGTATCCATGAAGCTTAAATGCTCATGTCCCGATGTAGCATCCACTAATTTATTAATTTTAGTCAAGGGAAAGTGGTCTTATGGGCAAGATTTATTTAAATCGTTAAAATCCACGAACATCCTCCATTTATCATTCTTCTTCTTGACCATCATAATGTTGGCCAACCAGGTTGGAGGCTTAACATCTTGAATAAATTATGATTTTTGAAGTTTCTCGGCCTCTTCGTGGATAGCTTGATTCTTCTTAAGACTAAAAACCCTTCATTTTTGTTTGAGCAACTTAGCATCCTTATTGATATTGAGCTCATGACAAAGGAAGTTGGGATCAATCCCAGGAATATCCCCATGGATCCAAGTAAATACATTTGTCCATTGCCTCAGAAACATAATCAATTCCTAATTAAGGATTTGATTTAGTGTTGAACTGATCTGCTAACTTCTTTCTGGTTTGTCATCGTCCAAGATAATACTTTCAATAGCTTTTATAATTTGTGCCTTGACACATTATGTCTCATCTCGTGGATGTAAAGTTTCAACTTCAGATTCACTATTGAGCTCGATAGTATCCACCTGATAGGTGGTAGTTTTCTTCTTTAATTCAATCAAATCATCTTACTCGTATGAGGAGTAGTAACACTCTCTGTCCACTTTTTAGTTATCTTTCGCAAGAACTATACAAAATGAGTTGGAAACTCCAAGCATTGATGAATTGTTGACGGTACAGCTTCGAATTTCTTCAATCCTACCCTACTAGGGATCATGTTTTAGGGGAACTGAATGTTTTTATCCATTACCAAAAAACGTATTTTATTCGTATGACTTGTCATCCAAGTGCTGAACAACACTTCTAGCTTGACAATCCCAACGGGGTACACTTTTTTAGCAGAAAATCCTATTAATGGTCGGTGATAGGGTTCCAGTTAGCTGAGCTTTAAATCCGAACTCTAAAGCAAGGGTAAAACATAATATATGTTGAGCTCCCATTATCAATCAAAACTCTAGCGATGACAATATCCTGGATCCTGAATTTGATAACTCATGGATCGTCATGGGGATAAAGAATCACAGAGAGATCATTCTTTGAAAAGATGATCACCATTTTGTCGTTGTTGATGTTGCTAGGCCGATCATCTCTGTTCAGATTAATTCTCTAGATATAAGACCAAGACTAAGCCTCATTCAAGTAAGCTTTTGTTTCATTAGTGTGATCGCCTTCTCCTGCATTGCCACCTTTAATTTCATAACAATTAAATGAGACAAAACTGATTATAGCTACCTCACATTCTTGGTGCTTGGCCTTTTTGGTCAAATCGAGATCATCCCCATAATCATCTTTATGGTTTCTCTTCCTATCATCTTTGGGATTGCATGGAGAATTTCATCTTCTTCCAGCTTCTCTGTTTTCACGCTGATCAACAAATTTATTTAGTTTTACTCAGCGAATGAGAGATTCTATCTCATTTTGCAAAGCGATGCACTTATCTGTTATATGGCCATGATCTTTGTGCAATTCACAGTATTAGATTTGTCCCTCTTATTAGGGGGTGTTTTCCACCATTCAAGCCATTGCAAATCTTTATTGCTTTTAATTTCCGCGAGGATATGGTGAATGCTAACACTCAATGGAGTATAGGTTCCATAATTTTTGAGCTTGTCCTCTTTTTTCGGCTTTTACTTCGTCTCCTCCCTTTTGATCTTTCTTCTCAGTCTTTGTGGTTTCGATTCTCTTTTGGAGCCTTTGCTTCCTCGGTGTTCAGTATTTTTCTTTCCTTAGCCATGATCTCGGTCATGGTTTTAGGAGGATCTTTGGCCAGAATGCAGAGTCTCAAGAAGCAACCAACTCATGAGAGCAGATCATTATACACAACGCTTGTGTGTGCTTGGAAATAAGGTTTCATACACCTAGATGCCTCAATAAGTTCTAAGTCTAATTTTTCCAAGTGTGGATACCTAATATCACCTTCCTTGAATGCTTTGCTAGTGCAACAAGCTAGTCTTTAGATCCCATTATCCAATATAACCAAAGTCAAGCTAACCGCAGATTCTGAAATAGTTAGGTATAATTGCACTTTCTTTCCCAAGAATGGTCGGGATAATAAAGGAGGTGAACCTAGATACTTTTTTAACTCATGGAATGCTTCTTAACATTCTACAATGCACTCGAAATACTTTCTTAACACCTTGAAAAACAGTAAGCACTTGTTTGTTTCTCAGGAAATAAATCTGTTTAAAGCTGCTACTCTTCCAGTGAGCCTTTGTACCTCTTTCTTGCAAGTTGGTGACTGCATTTCGATCAAAGATTTTATTTTTGTCGGATTATCTTTAATGCCCCTTCAACTGACTATGAAGATGAGAAACGTTCCTTTCTGGACCTCAAGCCCATACCTCGTCGAATTCAGCTTCATTGATGCTTTTCTAGTTGGTCAAACGTCTGGGTGAGATCGGTGAGATGATCTGAGGCTTTCTTACTTTTTATTAACATATCATCCACATAAATCGTCGTGTTCTTTCCATTCTGCCCTTTAAAGACCTTGATCACCATTGATATGTTGCTCCTTCATTTTTTAGACCAAATTGCATTACGTTATAGCAATAAGTTCCTCGATTGGTGATGAAGGTTATACTTTCCATGTCTTCAAGTTTCATTTTTATCTGGTTATACCCGTAATAGGTATCCATGAAGCTTAAATGCTCATGTCCCGATGTAGCATCCACTAATTGATTAATTTTAGTCAAGGGAAAGTGGTCTTATGGGCAAGATTTATTTAAATCGTTAAAATCCACGAACATCCTCCATTTATCATTCTTCTTCTTGACCATCATAATGTTGGCCAACCAGGTTGGAGGCTTAACATCTTGAATAAATTGTGATTTTTGAAGTTTCTCGGCCTCTTCGTGGATAGCTTGATTCTTCTTAAGACTAAAAACCCTTCATTTTTGTTTGAGCGACTTAGCATCCTTATTGATATTGAGCTCATGACAAAGGAAGTTGGGATCAATCCCAGGAATATCCCCATGGATCCAAGTAAATACATTTGTCCATTGCCTCAGAAACATAATCAATTCCTAATTAAGGATTTGATTTAGTGTTGAACTGATCTGCTAACTTCTTTCTGGTTTGTCATCGTCCAAGATAATACTTTCAATAGCTTTTATAATTTGTGCCTTGACACATTATGTCTCATCTCGTGGATGTAAAGTTTCAACTTCAGATTCACTATTGAGCTCGATAGTATCCACCTGATAGGTGGTAGTTTTCTTCTTTAATTCAATCAAATCATCTTACTCGTATGAGGAGTAGTAACACTCTCTGTCCACTTTTTAGTTATCTTTCGCAAGAACTATACAAAATGAGTTGGAAACTCCAAGCATTGATGAATTGTTGACGGTACAGCTTCGAATTTCTTCAATCCTACCCTACTAGGGATCATGTTTTAGGGGAACTGAATGTTTTTATCCATTACCAAAAAACGTATTTTATTCGTATGACTTGTCATCCAAGTGCTGAACAACACTTCTAGCTTGACAATCCCAACGGGGTACACTTTTTTAGCAGAAAATCCTATTAATGGTCGGTGATAGGGTTCCAGTTAGCTGAGCTTTAAATCCGAACTCTAAAGCAAGGGTAAAACATAATATATGTTGAGCTCCCATTATCAATCAAAACTCTAGCGATGACAATATCCTGGATCCTGAATTTGATAACTCATGGATCGTCATGGGGATAAAGAATCACAGAGAGATCATTCTTTGAAAAGATGATCACCATTTTGTCGTTGTTGATGTTGCTAGGCCGATCATCTCTGTTCAGATTAATTCTCTAGATATAAGACCAAGACTAAGCCTCATTCAAGTAAGCTTTTGTTTCATTAGTGTGATCGCCTTCTCCTGCATTGCCACCTTTAATTTCATAACAATTAAATGAGACAAAACTGATTATAGCTACCTCACATTCTTGGTGCTTGGCCTTTTTGGTCAAATCGAGATCATCCCCATAATCATCTTTATGGTTTCTCTTCCTGTCATCTTTGGGATTGCATGGAGAATTTCATCTTCTTCCAGCTTCTCTGTTTTCACGCTGATCAACAAATTTATTTAGTTTTACTCAGCGAATGAGAGATTCTATCTCATTTTGCAAAGCGATGCACTTATCTGTTATATGGCCATGATCTTTGTGCAATTCACAGTATTAGATTTGTCCCTCTTATTAGGGGGTGTTTTCCACCATTCAAGCCATTGCAAATCTTTATTGCTTTTAATTTCCGCGAGGATATGGTGAATGCTAACACTCAATGGAGTATAGGTTCCATAATTTTTGAGCTTGTCCTCTTTTTTCGGCTTTTACTTCGTCTCCTCCCTTTTGATCTTTCTTCTCAGTCTTTGTGGTTTCGATTCTCTTTTGGAGCCTTTGCTTCCTCGGTGTTCAGTATTTTTCTTTCCTTAGCCATGATCTCGGTCATGGTTTTAGGAGGATCTTTGGCCAGAATGCAGAGTCTCAAGAAGCAACCAACTCATGAGAGCAGATCATTATACACAACGCTTGTGTGTGCTTGGAAATAAGGTTTCATACACCTAGATGCCTCAATAAGTTCTAAGGCTAATTTTTCCAAGTGTGGATACCTAATATCACCTTCCTTGAATGCTTTGCTTGTGTAACAAGCTAGTCTTTAGATCCCATTATCCAATATAACCAAAGTCAAGCTAACCGCAGATTCTGAAATAGTTAGGTATAATTGCACTTTCTTTCCCAAGAATGGTCGGGATAATAAAGGAGGTGAACCTAGATACTTTTTTAACTCATGGAATGCTTCTTAACATTCTACATTGCACTCAAAATACTTTCTTAACACCTTGAAAAACAGTAAGCACTTGTTTGTTTCTCAGGAAATAAATCTGTTTAAAGCTGCTACTCTTCCAGTGAGCCTTTGTACCTCTTTCTTGCAAGTTGGTGACTGCATTTCGATCAAAGATTTTATTTTTGTCGGATTATCTTTAATGCCCCTTCAACTGACTATGAAGATGAGAAACGTTCCTTTCTGGACCTCAAGCCCATACCTCGTCGAATTCAGCTTCATTGATGCTTTTCTAGTTGGTCAAACGTCTGGGTGAGATCGGTGAGATGATCTGAGGCTTTCTTACTTTTTATTAACATATCATCCACATAAATCGTCGTGTTCTTTCCATTCTGCCCTTTAAAGACCTTGATCACCATTGATATGTTGCTCCTTCATTTTTTAGACCAAATTGCATTACGTTATAGAAATAAGTTCCTCGATTGGTGATGAAGGTTATACTTTCCATGTCTTCAAGTTTCATTTTTATCTGGTTATACCCGTAATAGGTATCCATGAAGCTTAAATGCTCATGTCCCAATGTAGCATCCACTAATTGATTAATTTTAGTCAAGGGAAAGTGGTCTTATGGGCAAGATTTATTTAAATCGTTAAAATCCACGAACATCCTCCATTTATCATTCTTCTTCTTGACCATCATAATGTTGGCCAACCAGGTTGGAGGCTTAACATCTTGAATAAATTGTGATTTTTGAAGTTTCTCGGCCTCTTCGTGGATAGCTTGATTCTTCTTAAGACTAAAAACCCTTCATTTTTGTTTGAGCGACTTAGCATCCTTATTGATATTGAGCTCATGACAAAGGAAGTTGGGATCAATCCCAGGAATATCCCCATGGATCCAAGTAAATACATTTGTCCATTGCCTCAGAAACATAATCAATTCCTAATTAAGGATTTGATTTAGTGTTGAACTGATCTGCTAACTTCTTTCTGGTTTGTCATCATCCAAGATAATACTTTCAATAGCTTCCATAATTTGTGCCTTGACACATTATGTCTCATCTCGTGGATGTAAAGTTTCAACTTTAGATTCACTATTGAGCTCGATAGTATCCACCTGATAGGTGGTAGTTTTCTTCTTTAATTCAATCAAATCATCTTACTCGTATGAGGAGTAGTAACACTCTCTGTCCACTTTTTAGTTATCTTTCGTAAGAACTATACAAAATGAGTTGGAAACTCCAAGCATTGATGAATTGTTGACGGTACAGCTTCGAATTTCTTCAATCCTACCCTACTAGGGATCATGTTTTAGGGGAACTGAATGTTTTTATCCATTACCAAAAAACGTATTTTATTCATATGACTTGTCATCCAAGTGCTGAACAACACTTCTAGCTTGACAATCCCAACGGGGTACACTTTTTAGCAGAAAATCCTATTAATGGTCGGTGATAGGGTTCCAGTTAGCTGAGCTTTAAATCCGAACTCTAAAAGCAAGGGTAAAACATAATATATGTTGAGCTCCCATTATCAATCAAAACTCTAGCGATGACAATATCCTGGATCCTGAATTTGATAACTCATGGATCGTCATGGGGATAAAGAATCACAGAGAGATCATTCTTTGAAAAGATGATCACCATTTTGTCGTTGTTGATGTTGCTAGGCCGATCATCTCTGTTCAGATTAATTCTCTAGATATAAGACCAAGACTAAGCCTCATTCAAGTAAGCTTTTGTTTCATTAGTGTGATCGCCTTCTCCTGCATTGCCACCTTTAATTTCATAACAATTAAATGAGACAAAACTGATTATAGCTACCTCACATTCTTGGTGCTTGGCCTTTTTGGTCAAATCGAGATCATCCCCATAATCATCTTTATGGTTTCTCTTCCTGTCATCTTTGGGATTGCATGGAGAATTTCATCTTCTTTCAGCTTCTCTGTTTTCACGCTGATCAACAAATTTATTTAGTTTTACTCAGCGAATGAGAGATTCTATCTCATTTTGCAAAGCGATGCAGTTATCTGTTATATGGCCTTGATCTTTGTGGAATTCACAGTATTTAGATATGTCCCTCTTATTAGGGGGTGCTTTTAACCATTCAGGCCATTGCAAATCTTTATTGCTTTTAATTTCCTCGAGGATATGGTGAATGCTAACACTCAATGGAGTATAGGTTCCATAATTTTTGAGCTTGTCCTCTTTTTCGGCTTTTACTTCGTCTCCTCCCTCTGATCTTTCTTCTTAGTCTTTGTGGTTGAATTCTCTTTTGGAGCCATTGCTTCCTCGGCATTCATTATTTTTCTTTCCTTAGCCATGATCTCGGTCATGGTTTTAGGAGGATCTTTGGCCAGAATGCAGAGTCTCAAGAAAAAACCAACTTATGAGAGCAGATCATTATACACAACTCTTGTGTGTGCTTGGAAATAAGGTTTCATGCACCTAGATGCCTCAATAAGTTCAAAAGATAATTTTTCCAAGTGTGGATACCTAATATCGCCTTCCTTGAATGTTTTGCTAGTGTAACAAGCTAGTCTATAGATCCCATTATCCAATATAACCAAAGTCGAGCTAACCGCAGATTCTGAAATAGTTAGGTATAATTCTAATTTCTTTCCCAAGAATGGTCGGGATAACAAAGGAGGTGAACCTAGATTCTTTTTTAAATCATGGAATGCTTCTTAACATTCTACATTCCACTCGAAAGACTTTCTTAACACCTTGAAAAACAGTAAAACTTTCTTCCAGTGAGCCTTTGTACCTCTTTCTTGCAAGTTGGTGACTGCATTTCGATCAAAGATTTTATTTTTGTGGGATTATCTTTAATTCCCCTTCAACTGACTATGAAGATGAGAAACGTTCCTTTCTGGACCTCGAGCCCATACCTCGTCGGATTCAGCTTCATTGATGCTTTTCTAGTTGGTCAAACGTCTGGGTGAGATCGCTGAGATGATCTGAGGCTTTCTTACTTTTTATTAACATATCATCCACATAAACCGTCGTGTTCTTTCCTTTCTTCCCTTTAAAGACCTTGATCACCATTGATATGTTGCTCCTTCATTTTTAAGACCAAATGGCATTACGTTATAGCAATAAGTTCCTCGATTGGTGATGAAGTTTATACTTTCCATGTCTTCAGATTTCATTTTTATCTGGTTATACCCATAATAGGTATCCATGAAGCTTAAATGCTCATGTCCCAATGTAGCATCCACTAATTGATTAGTTTTAGTCAAGGGAAAGTGGTCTTATGGGCAAGATTTATTGAAATCGCTAAAATCCACGAACATCCTCCATTTATCATTCTTCTTCTTAACCATCATAATGTTGGCCAACCAGGTTGGAGGCTTAACATCTTGAATAAATTGTGATTTTTGAAGTTTCTCGGCCTCTTCGTGGATAGCTTGATTCTTCTTAAGACTAAAAACCCTTCATTTTTGTTTGAGCGACTTAGCATCCTTATTGATATTGAGCTCATGACAAAGGAAGTTGGGATCAATCCCATGAATATCCCCATGGATCCAAGCAAATAAATTTGTCCATTGCCTCAGAAACATAATCAATTCATGTTTAAGGATTGGATTTAGTGTTGAGCTGATCTGCTAACTTCTTTCTGGTTTATCTTCGACCAAGATAATACTTTCAGTATCTTCCATAATTTGTGCCTTGACTCATTATGTCTCATCTCGTGGATGTAAAGTTTCAACTTTAGATTCACTAATGGGCTCGATAGTATCCACCTGATAGGTGGTAGTTTTCTTCTTTAATTCAATCAAATAATCTTGCTCTTATAAGGAGTAGTAACACTCTCTATCCACTTTTTAGTCATCTTTCACAAGAACTATACAAAAATGAGTTGGAAACTCCAAGCATTGATGAATTGATGACGGTACAGCTTTGAACTTCTTCAATCCTACCCTACAAGGGATCACGTTTTAAGTGGATTGAATGTTTTTATCCATTACCAAAAAGCGTATTTTATCCATATAACTTGTCGGCCAAGTGCCTAACAACACTTCTAGCTTGACAATCCCAAAAGGGTACACTTTTTTAGCAGAAAATCCTATTAATGGTCGATGATAGGGTTCCAGTTAGCTGAGCTTTAAATCCTAACTCTAAAAGAAAGGGTAAAACATAATATATGTTGAGCTCCCATTACCAATCAAAACTCTAGAGATGACAATATCGTGGATCCTGAATTTGACAACTCATGGATCGTCATGGGGATAAAGTATCACAGAGAGATCATTCTTGAAAAGATGATCACCATTTTGTCTTTGTTTACCTTTCTAGGCCGATCATCTCCGTTCAGATTAATTCTCTGGATATAAGAGCAAGCCTAAGCCTCATTCAAGTAAGCTTTTGTTTCAGCAGTGTGATTGCCTTCTCCTGCATTGCCACCTTGAATTTCATAACAATCAAATGAGACAAAACTGATCATAACTGCCTCACATTCTTGGTGCTTGGCCTTTTTTGTCAGATCGAGATCATCCCCATAATCATCTTTATGGTTTCTCTTCCTGTCACCTTTGGGCTTGCATGGAGAATTTCATCTTCTTCCAGCTTCTCTGTTTTCACGCTGATCAACAAATTTATTTAGTCTTCCTCAAGCAATGGGAGATTCTATCTCATTTTGCAAAGCGATGTAGTTATCTGTTATATGGCCATGATCTTTGTGGAATTCACAGTACTTAGAATTATCCCTCTTATTAGGGGATGCTTTCAACCTTTCATGCCATTGCAAATCTTTATTGTTTTTAATTTCCTTAAGGATATGGTGAATGCACACACTCAATGGAGTATAGGTTCCATAATTTTTGAACTTGTCCTCTTTTCTCGGCTTTTACTTCATCTCCTCCCTCTGATCTTTCTTCTCACTCTTTGTGGTTGGATTCCCTTTTGGAGCCATTGCTTCCTTGGCCTTCATTATTTTTCTTTCATTAGCCATGATCTCGATCATGGTTTTATGAGGATCTTTGGCCAGAATGCAGAGTCTCAGGAATCAACCAACTCATGAGAGCAGTGACAAATGTTTTTTCCTGGTAGTCAACCACTTCTAATTTCTCATTATTAAAATGAGTGATGTACTCCCATGTCATTTCCCCTACTTACTGCCTTACGCTCAGGAGATGGGATACTTTCTTTACTAGCTTGTCTTGGCCCCGAAACAGAAATTACTAATAAATAGCTCAGCAAGCTAGTTGAAGTTGATAATTTTTCCACTAGGAAAATTATTGTACCATATCTGAGTAGAGCCCATAATAGTACTTGAGAATGCTCGACATTTCATTCCATCAGGGACCGGATAAATTTCAGCGGTAGCTTGATATTATTCAATGTGCAAAACTATATCAGTTTTCCCATCTTATTTGGGGTTAACCACAGGGGATTTAAACTTAGATGGAGTAGGAAAATCCACAATTGCTTATATAAAAGGGGATACTTTAACAAAACTTTCTTGTAAAGGATTCTTTGTTTTTGCCATTTCTCCTAGTCGATCTTCCAATCGCTGAATGGATCCTTTCTATGAAGGATTACCCATATTAGATTTATGCAAAATAACTCAACTTCCTTGACTACGTGTATGCTCTGAACTCTATTCTTGAAAAGTCTGTTCGGCACATAAAGATAGTCGGATGATTGGTCATATCCTGATTAAGGCTTTACACTAGTCAGCCGTTTGTTAAGTGTTCCTAGACAATACTCTAGGAAGGTTTTCATTTGCTCGGGGTCCCAATCGGTTGAAAGGTGAAGCTTTGATCAATCTTTCCAGGAATTTTGGCCTTTTAAGAGAGAAAGAATGATCATCATAAGACTCTGAGGCTCTGATTGAGGAGATGATTCCTAGGTGGGAAGTCCTATCATGAGATGATCTAGAATAGCTGTATTGGCTAGGCCTAGGAGGTGGAGGTGGAATTTCTCTCCGTGGTGATGAAACTACTTGCTGTCTGGATAGGGCTGGAGATCTTTCTTGTAACGAGTGAGCCAATTGCCTCATTGTTTCCTTCATAGCATCTTAACCTCTGTCAAGACTACAATGATCTCATTTAGGCCGTCTCTTGTAGGCAGAGCATATGGATCAAGCAGGTTGCCTTTGTTTCTAGCAATGGGATCTATATCATTCATTTTTCCTTCAATAAGATTGAGAAGTCGATTAGACACACGTTCCTACAGACGGCACCAATCTGTTGATGTAAAAAACTAGACTTGATCCGATTGTATAATAATAGATAAAATATATCATTGTAATGCTAAATAAAAGAGAGACATAAGATTTTTAAAGTGGTTCAGCTATGTAAGAAATCCTACATCCACTATTGTAGTATTGATTTAAGAGGTTACAAAAAGTTAGGTATTCTGGCCAATAAGAATATCCTATAATCTATTTTACCTTGACTTTGATGAAAGGGATACGACGTATTTATAGTGACCTGGATGTCAAGGGTTGGAATTCCAAGGGATAGAATGACTTTATACATTCAAGCATTTATATTCATACATGATTAATATGACAGTTGATTGTGCTAACCATGTATGATAAGACTTTTGGTGAGGTAACCTTTCAATGGTATTGATGGTCGGCATTATCTATGTTGATCGACATTCTTATAGAGTTACTATCTACTCATTAAGATTTTAGCAACGTAAGAGGACAAGTGTTCACTTCTGATTGGTCCACGTAGACGGATATTTTTTGGTATCAACAGTCATAGAAAACCAACCTTCAATCATCAAGAATCTCCTTCAAGCACCCTTCAACAACCTCAAGAACACCACCTTATACACCCTAACAAGGCCATCAGAGTTTTATATGTGTTTTGGGTAGGTTAGATATAGTCTTTAATAAATAATTGAAAGATTAAGAGTGGGGGAAAAGGGTGGATATCATTTGGAGAAAAAGATTTCCCCCCATGGGAGCCCCAAGCTAGTGAGAGAGGAACTTAGAAATCTGATGAGTTTTATCTGTATGGTCCTCCCTATATTTCTCTCTCTCTTATAACCAAATTCTTATACTCTTAGGCATAAGTGTGAATACTATTATCTCAAAACATTTCCATATCAGGTCTTAAGTTGTTCACAAATTGATAGCCCGCTAAATCCTAGGGTAAGTATCATGAAAGCACAAAAGAGTTTTACAGATTTCGATTTTTAGCATCGATATGTGGTGACAATTAATCTCAACACAAAATATCAAGCAAAGGCAATCACCAAAAATAAGTAAAGAACTTGAAAGAATGACAATCACACACAACACAAGATATACGTGGTTCGGTAAGAAGGCCTATGTCCATGGTGGTGCTGTCAGTATTTTATTTATCTTCACTCCGAGCAGTGTTTACAGAAAAGAATACATGCCCTTTACCCCGGGCTGAGGGTTTATTATATACATGTTGTTTTTCGGAGAGTGGTGGTGTTGGACTCCCCCACGTTAGCCTATAATCCCTATAATATATACTTGAGAGATTTTAGGAATTGAATAGGTCACAACTAAATTAGAAGATGCAAGGGGCCTTTAGACTTTGTGCCGTGTTTAATTGGGCTACTTGTCTGGGCCAAAGTGACAAATCGAGGTACCCACAATTGCCCCTAAAAATTGTGGGTCACAATTTGGGCTCAATAATTTTAAATGATTTGCGTTAATGGCACTTTTGTGAATCGTGCAACACTCTTAGGGATGAAGCGCCCTTCTCAAATTGATTTAGGCAAAATATCTCCTCGTTACCACTGTGTTATGATTAGAAAGGTTTAAATCATCTTGAAATGGTCATTCTCTGAAACGTCGCTACAAACTTCTTCATTTTCTCTAAATTTCTCAAAGCTTTTACTGTAGCTCTCTTACTACCCGGCCTCATTTTCCCTCTTCAAGCTTCTTTCTAATCTATTCATCGTCCCTGCTTGCGACTTTGCATCGTGTTAAGCTAACTCTTATTTCGTAAGTTCTTCTCACTTCTTCTTTTTTCTTTTTTTGCTATAATTTTTTCAATTTTGATACTAGGGTTTCTATTTTTCGATGACGAAAATAGGTAATAAGTCGATAACTGAATTTAATAATTCTACAACATTCCAAACTGGGTAGACATCGAATGTGCCCCTGTTCCTCGTAATGTCAGAGATATTGAGGATGGTAACTAGATACATGTTATCTTGTTATCCCAGGGGGGACTTAATTTTCCCCCAAATAACTTGTTTTTGCACTTTTTTTGTTACTTTGATATAGTTCCTGCATAATGCTCGCTTAATGTTTGGAAAATTGTCAATGGTGTGCATAGATTTAATCAGCTCGATGGCACTAATCTAGGGCTTGTTGAAATCTTCTTTTGCTACTCTTTTGCTCGAACAAGCTCTGGTCTTCTTTACCTCAAGGATAGGAGTCCTGATAGGGTAATGGTAGTATATCTACCTTATTCCCATAAGGACTACTAGCATGAGAGGTTTATTGCCAGAAATTGGCAATTCCCTCCCCATACTGAAGGGTCGAGGTTTGGGAGATTTGTGATTCCCTTTTATGGGGAGGAATACATAGGTAGGCATAGTTCTTGTCTGCTCGTTGATCCTCTGTTTGTGTATGGTTTTTCTCATATATCTTTCTCTTTCTTTTTCCAGCGAAGATAAAGAACTCAAAACCAGATCTTAGCGAGATCAGAGCTGCCGAGCTGGTTAAGGCCTGGAAAATCAGGGATTTTTTAACTGACGGTGAGCATCCTCGATCCACTATATTTATTCTGGAATACAAGAACATTGGGTTCATTTTCATCGCACGACCTGTAGATAACATTCCTCGGCTACACATCATAGAAGAAGTTGATGCCGACCCAGTCCAATTGGATGAGGAGGAAAGTAGTTCTGGTGAGGAGAATGAGGGTGCCAACAGGGGTGGTGTTGAAGGTAACTCTAGTGAAGAGAGCTCTGATAATGAAGAATCTTCCAGCTCAGAGGAGGGTTCTGAGGCTCAGGAGTCTTTAGAGGATTCAAGTAGCTCCAGCGAGGAAGACATGTCTCCTCCTAGGAAGATTTTGATCCGAGATGATGATGAAGACGATGTGATTCTCTCTCACCGATTGAAGAATAAGAAATATGGCAGCGGGGATGTTGCCACTGGTTCTCAGTCTGCTCCCATTAGTAGGAGAATAAGAAGGAGGAGGATCTGGTAAGAGAGTGGGAGAGGAAGAAGGAAGAGGAAAAGAAAAGTGTGGAGGAGAAGAAGAGAATTGAAAGGGAGAAGAAAGAGAGATAAGAATAAAAGAGGAGAGAGGAGGTGAGGAAAAAGGTGGGGCACTCTCTGGTGCCCGTGTCTGCTTTGCCCAAGGGGGCTTCTATTGCCCTCTCCCCTTAGTTGGCTCTTGCGGTGCTCGAAAGAGAAGTTTTACCGGCTGATCGTTAGAAGGCGATGGGGAGTGACCAGTTAGCCCTGAAGGCGAGTCAGATACTAGCCTTGATAAGTCTGCCTTTACTTTTTTATTCTCACAATATTCTGTTCAATACTTCTCTTGCTAACATTTTTCTTCCCTGCAGTTTGTGACCGATTTTGTTGTCCTCTACCGTAGCCGCGATGAGCTGGTGAGGAGGAATGCCGAGCTGGAAAGGAAAAATGTCGAGCTGGAGGCCAATTTGAAGATTGCCAATGCTACCTAAAAATCTTTCGATCTTGCCCTGATTGAAGATAATCGAGCAAATGAGGCAGCGACCAAGGAGCTCAAGGAGTTGAGGCAGTCCTATGACTTGGTCTGCACAAGCAAGCTAGTTATGGTGGAGGAGAACAAGGTGCTTGTGGGAAAGGTGAATAATGTGGAATCTGAGGCTTCCACCCTTAAGAATAGCTCGTACAACACTGGATGGGCCGCTTCATATGAGGAGATGATGTTCATATTGGTTATATTAGGCGTCTCAACTTCAAGAAGGGTTGTAACAAGGCTCTTCTGGCGTCCGAGGTGGATATCGACTCCCCAGTCTTTGATGAGCACGATCCTGGCCCTAAGCCTGTTATGGATGAGGCACCTGCTCCTTCCAACAATGAAGGTGTTCCTGCTCCCCAGAACGCTCCTATTGATACCCCCTTAACTAGGGGACAATGACTACTCCGTCTAAGGGAGGCATTCCTGGGGCTGCTGTAGACAAGGGAAAATAACCAACGACATCGGAGTAGATTGAGGTTTCCAGATAGTCCCTTTTAGGGAAACCTTTGTATTTTTCACTTTTGTTGTTCTTTCCTTTTTTTTTCTACTGATGTACTTGGGCTCTTTTTTTTAATGAAATGAAATTTGTTTCCCTTACGTGTACTGATTTCTCTATCCTTTCATGCTTATATAGTTTGTATTTGATTGATGTTGATGAGTATATACCTACTACCTCTCAACTAGGAAAGATTGTTGGTCTTGATGTGAGCAATCAAGTTCGTAGGGCTTTCGTAAAGATCTACAAGTCCCTTCGGTCAAGGAATAGGGAGTATAAGGACCAGTCAGAGCTCGTTACCAAGATGAAGGATAGGACCCAAGAGATGGAGGAAATTGGAGCCTCTATTCAAGAAGAGTTGGATGCCTTGAAGGCTTAGCTCCTAAATGACATCGAGGTTAATCAAGTTAGATAGATGCTTCTGCAAGAGAACAAATCTCTGAGGAGAAAAGTCTCGCGACTCTGGGAGAATGCACCTAGCATTTCTCCTCAAGTTCTACGTGGTTCCTCTTCATCAACTGGTCCGCGAGCTGGTATAGATGATAGGGGTTCAGCTAGGGAGATTTACGACCTTCGAGGAGATGTTCACTGGGCATACGTTATAGTTACCGATCTCCAAAGAGATGTCACCCTGATGAGGCATCTGTTCAAGAAAGGTCCTCGACGAGTGTGGGCTGACGATTATGATCAGGGTTGAACCGATGCTCCGACGAGGTTAGCAGAGGTTGAAGAGATATCCTTTATTAGGGGATGGTTGAATTATCTTAGGTAGCTAAAGGTCCCTAGGAACTCAGTACTCGGGTATTGTCATGAGATCTCCCGCTCAACTTTGATGCCTAACCCATTTCGGAGGGATGATCAGTGGGTCCACATAGATGCTATCCCCAGGAAACTAATGGAGCCAGATGCAAATGAAGTCGAGGAAGAATTAGCTCCTCACCCAGATGATGGCCGAAGAGAGGAAGTTTCTGATTTATTGATCAAAGGCCCAATCCTCATTAGGATTTATTTAATTCAATGTAACTCTTTGTAAATGCAGTGAAGTAATTAAAAAATTATGTTTTGGGCGATTTTCCGACTAAACATGTGTTGTGTGTTTTTCACTTCATTGATTTTTTATTTGATTATTTTGGGCTCTTCTTAGCCGACTATATTTGATATAGGCAGAGTTATTTTATCTAGTGAGTATCCTCCCAGTCCAGTATGCTTATAGGATACCATTTTTCCCCACTTTACCATTTAGTTTGTGTCGTCGCACCCCCTTAGGCCTAAGTGTGGCAATGGAGAGAACACACCTAGTGTTGGATGTTCTATTCGAGCAGGTTTTATAACCAAACATTATTTGGCGACCAACCTGAGTTGGCCAAGCTTCCTAAGGGTCCCCTGCAGGGCTTTATATATTTCTAGGGGCAATGCTATGAAGTTTTTCGTGTTTGATAACGAAAACCTGAGGAGGGTAATGCCCTGGTTTTATATGTTAAGTGGGAAGCCTGTCACTTGGAAAAGGTGTACAAGTTATAAAGTTCACCATTAAAAATTAACACTTTATAGAATGCCACTGCCAAATAATCTTTTATTAACCAGAAATGAAAAATTAATTGCAAATTTCAACATTGTAATAAAAGACAAACATAGAAAACTAGAAGTAAAATTTCTTTAGATTGGTTGCATTCCAAGCTCGAGGTATCTCCCTGCTCTCCATCATTTCTAAGTGATAGGCTCCTTGTAGGTTGTCCCTTATCACCTTGAATGGTCCCTCCCAGTTTGGTCCTAGCTTGCCATCTGATGGTTTTACTGTGCTTCCAAGAACTTTCCTTAGGACATAATCCCCAACATGGAATGCTCGTGGATTGACATTTTTTTTGTAGTGCTTTGCTAGTTATTGCTAATAGCCTGCTAGTTTCACTAGAGCCGGTTCTCTTCATTACTCATCTAGGTCAATTTTAGTAAGTAATGTTGCATCGTTCTGGCCTTGGTCGATCAGGGTGGACCTCATGGTGGGGAGGTCAGCCTCCAAGTGAATGATTGCCTCCATACCATATGTTAGTGTGAATGGGGTTTCCCCGGTTGCTTGTCGGGGGGAAGTGGTAGGCCCATAGGATGTGTGGCAGCTCGATCACCCATGCCCCTTTGGCTCACTCCAATCGTTTTTTCAATCTATCAATTACTATTTTGTTGGATGCTTCAGCTTATCCGTTGCTCTGAGGGTATGCCACCGAGCTAAAATGGTGCCTGATCCCATGGTCGTTATAGAAACCCTGGAAGAGGCCCCTTTCGAACTGGGTTCCGTTATTAGTGATGATGGTCCTGGGGATCTCGAAGCGGGTGATAATGTTCTTCCATATGAATCTCAGCATATCCGCATATTTGATGTTCACCATTGGCTCTGCCTCTATCCATTTGGTGAAGTAGTCTGTCGCGGCTAAGAAATACTTACGATTACTGGCAGCGGTAGAAAGAGGGACCACGATGTCCATTCCCCATTAAGTGAAAGACCAGGGGCTAGTAAGTGATTTAGGTCTCTAGTGGGTTAGTGAACCATAGGAGCATGTAGTTGACAATTTTTGCACTTGCGAGCATATATCCTAGAATCCTTCTGCGTGTACGACGAATAGTAGCCTTCCTTCATTGCTTGGAAAGCTAGCGACCTGCCCCTAATATAACTCCCAAAGATTCCCTCATAGAGCTCATAAAGAACTTTCTCGACGTACATTAGATGAACGCATTAGAGGTAAGGACCGGTGAAAGATCTTTTATACAGTTTTCCTTCAGGAGATAAGTGAAAGAGAAGCTTTGACTCTTATCTGTTGATCGGCTTTCTTATCGTCTGGTAGGGCACCATCTTTCAAATACTCCCTTAAGGGGCCTATCCAACTGGGGGTTGGTTCAATCTTGAGAACATGACCTATGTCTCGCAGCTCGTCGCTCTGGTTAATGCTCAGCTGGGCGAGGAATTCGACTGGAATTGTTCTCTTCAAGTCAGAATTGATCTCCGAGCTCAAGGCCGCTAGGGCGTCAGCATGACTGTTTTGTCCTTTGGGAAACTGTTGGACGCTGACTTGTTCGAAGTTAGACATTAATTTCTTTGTTGGGGTGAGGTAGGCCACCATTCTCTCATCCCTCACGTTGAAGTCTCCACTTATCTGATTGGAGACCAGCTGTGAGTCGCCGAACACATGGAGTTGCTTTGCCCCCAATGCTTGTGCCTTCAGCAGGCCTGCTATCAATGTTTCATACTCTGCTTCAGTGTTGGAAGCTTCAAATCCAAGCCTAATTCCTTGATCGAGGATTGCATCTTTTGGGGTAACCATCACAATGCCCACTCCTGCCCCTTTGGAGTTGGAGGCTCCATTAATGAACAGTCACCAAACACCTTGTGCTGAATGATCTTCCCTTTAACCACGGGTTAAAGTTGGTTGTAAGGTTATTCTCCTACAAATTCTATGATGAAGTCGGTGAGGATCCCTTGATTGCATTCCTTGGCTGAAACTGGATGCCAAATCTCCCGATCTCGACTGACCACTTTGATAGTCTGTCGGATAGATCTTCTTTTTGCAGGACTGCTTTAAGGGGTGAGATATAAGGACGATGATAGAGTGAGCTTGAAAGTAGTGCTTTAATTTCCTCGAGGCTACCACTAGTGCAAAGGCGAGATTTTCCAGTGGTAGGTATTGTTGTTCCGCGTCCAAGAGAGTCTTGTTCGTGTCACAGACTGGGTGTTGGATTCCTATTTTTTCGCATACCAGTGCAGAACTGACAGTGTGGCTGGAAACAGCGAGGTATAGTGAATCATTCTCTTGAGGTATTATGAGCAAGCGTGGTGTGCTGAGGTAAGCTTTGAGCTCCTCTAATGCCTTCGAGCAATCCTCGTTCCACTCCACATTTTTTCTTTTCTTTAACAATTGGAAAAATGGCTGGCACCTTTCGGATAACTTCAAGATGAATCGGTTTAGGGCGATGAGCATCCCAGTGAGCTTCTACACGGCTCTTATCATACAGGGGGATTCACCCTATTGATGGAGTCAATCTAGTCCGGCTTTGCTTCAATACCTCTTTTGTTAACCAAGTACCCCAGAAATTTTCTTGATTGGACACCGAAGTTACACTTACTTGCGTTAAGCTTCATTCGTTATTTCCCGAGGATTTCGAAGGTCCTTGATAGCTATGAGAGGTGTTCTTCTTTATTCCTGCTCTTAATGAACATGTCATCGATGTAAACCTCCATAGTGTCCCCTATTTGGTCCTTAAACATTTTGGTGACCAACTGCTAGTAGGTTGCCCCTGCATTTTTTAGTCCAAAGGGCATGACCTTGTAACAATACAATTCGACTGTGGTGATCAATGTTGTCTTCTCTTGATCTGGCTCGTGTAGAGGGATGTGGGGGGTACCCGGAGTATGCATCTAGGAAACTCATTCTTTCATGAGATGCCGTGGCATCCACCAACTGGTCGATCTTCGGGAGAGGGAAACTATCTTTAGGACATGCTTTATTGAGGTCAGTAAAGTCAATACAAACTCTCTATTTTCCATTGATTTTTAGGACCACTACTAGGTTGGACAACCACTTAGGGAATTCAACTTCCCGTATAGATCCTCCATCTATCAGCTTTTCCACTACCTTATCCATAGCCTTGGATTTCTCGAGTGCATTTTGTCGTGCCTTTTGGGCGATCAGCTTGAAAGTTGGGTCAATATGCAACTAATGACAACCAACACTGGGGTTAATCCCGGGAAGCTCATAGGGTTCCCACGCAAAAATGTCCAATTTGTTCCTCAAAAGTACTTTCAGTTCCTTCTTCTCTCGATTTGTGAGAGAGGCTCCGATCAAGAACATCCTATCTTTCTTGCTGCCACCGGCTGCGATCTCCTCTAGGTTCTCAACGACCCGCTCAGAGGGAAGGACCCTGGTATCCTCCACTTAAGATCTTACATATTTTAACTACTATTTGGAAGGTATTAAACCTTCCTGTTCTTCAACATTCTCCTTAGCCTTCTCGACCTTCTTCTCCGGTTTTGGGCGGATGGTTACTATAAAGTACTTTCTCGCCATCGATTGATCTCCGTGGATGTCCATCACTCCTCGCTCAGTTACATACTTGAGTTTCTGGTGGTAGGTAGAGGAAACGACGTTCATCGTATATAGCTACCCTCTGCCAAGGATGGCCTGATAGGGTGAGTCAATTTTGACCACCAAAAACTCGATCATATTAGAGATACCTCCTACCCTTACTGTCCGTACTATCTTTCCCAAAGGGATGGTCACTTTACCAATGAAGCCGACTAAAGGGACAGTGGTTTCCTTTAAATTGACGATGCTTAGCTTTAACTTTCTAAATAGGTCGAGATATATCACTTCGGGTAATCTACCCAGGTCGACGAGAAGCCTATCGACATCATAATTAGCAATCTTGAGTGTAATGATCAAGGCATCATGATGTGGGGTCCTTACTCACACTAGATCTTCATCCATGGACATAATGTTCTTGTTGTATTCGACATCATCTGCTCGCCAACGCTTTACTGCCCGCATTTTAGCTGGATCGATTTGAAAATCTTGCATTACTACCGTAAGCTTTTTAACTTCCATCCGAGCTCAGTTTCCTTGAATCTTCTTTAGGTTTGATGCCCCATGAATCATTGCAAATTCATGGCCAACATCCTCCTCGAGCACGTTGTCAGGCCTTGGGTCTCCATTGGCAGCGACCTTCTCTGCCTTCTTCTCCACAAATTTGTTCAGGTGCCCAATCTGGGCTAATTCTTCAAGGTGAGACTTGAGAGCTTTGCAATGATCAGTTTTATTCCCACCTTCCTTGTGAAAAGTGCATTTTAGCTCATTGTTCCTCTTTAAGGGATCTCCTCCCATATTTCTGGGCCACTTAACGAAGGACTTGTCCTTGATCTTTTCCAGGATCTTGCAGATTGGTTCTTTAAAGATAGTGTTCACTGCCTGAAATGCTTTTGAAGCATCATTTTTGTTTCCGCTATTGGATCCACTCTTGCCCCCATTATTGCTTCCTTTCTTCTGGTTATCAGCTTTGTCGCTGCCATTGGCAGTGAGTTTAGCTCGACCATTCTCCCCTGCACTGAGGTGGGTCATATCCTCAACTTTGGAATATTTCTCGATGCGAGCCATTAGGTCATCAATGGTTATGGCCTCCTTCTTAGTGAGGGATTAGTGCAAGAGGCAAGAGCTGGGTAGGCCAGTCTTAAAGGATGCCACGGTGACCTTCTCTGAGCAGCCCTCACCCTCGTTGAACAACACCCAATACCTTTTTGTATACTCTTTGAGGCTCTCCAAGGGAATTTTCTTCATTGTCAATAAGGCATCCATCCTCTTCGGATGGGAGATGTTGGAAATGAAGCGAGCCATGAAGAGCTCTGCCAAGAACTCGAAGCTCTTGATTGATCTATGAGGGAGTCCCTCAAACAACTTATAGGCCACATAGTGCAAGTTTGATGGAAAGATCCAGCACATCAGTGCATCCTTATGGTTCCATAGGGTCATGGCATGCCTGTACTGCCTAACATGGTCGATAGGATCAGTCTTTCCGTCTTAAATATTGAATTTAGGAATTACAAACTTCCCAAGGGCTTCTTTTTCTATCTCCCTTGAGAAGGGAGATTTCATCTTGGTCCAGAGAGCTCGCCTGGCTAGCTCTCTGGTAGATCTGGCACCTCGATGTGCTGGGTACTGGTCCATTTCTCTCCGGACCAAATTTTGTATGTCATCATTTCCTCGAGCTAGGCTTTTATGACGGTGAGTTGGTTGTTGTTGCTCGAGTAAGTCATCATCAGATATGCGTTCCTCAAATCTTTAAGATCCACGACTAGGGCTCCTTCCTCGACTGTGAGACTTGATCGCCTGAGGGCTAGGAGTGCGGTATTGACGTTGATTGGTGCTACGATGGAGTTGTCTCTCCATTCTCTCTAACCTTCTTTTGAGACAAGCATTCTCAGCTTCTTGCTTACGAGTGGCCTCCTCTTGCTCTTGGATCCTGGCCTCATAGGCGTCAATTAGCCTAGAGACCTGTGTGGACCTGGATGGCCCTTGACTTTCTTCTAAGGCTTGCTGTTCTGGGTGAACACTAGGATTTGAACGTCGAACTTCAGAACTGATCCTATGAGGGGCAGGATGCTCCTGAATATCCTCTTCTTAAGGGGCATTGCTTCTGTGACCAGACATTCCAAATTCTTTTTAGAGAGGGCTTTCTTAAAGGAAAATAAAAGTTCCCACAGACGGCGCTAATTGTGGTGACAATTAATCTTAACACAAGATATCAAGCAAAGGAAATCACCAAAAATAAGTAAAGAACTTGAAAGAATGGCAATCACACACAACACAAGATATACGTGGTTCGGAAAGAAGGCATACGTCCACGGTGGTTCTCTTAGTAGTTTATTTCTCTTTACTCCGGGGAGTGCTTGCAGAAAAGAATACACGCCCTTTGCCCCAGGCTGAGGGTTTATTATATTATATACATGCTGTTTTTCGGAGAGTGAGGTGTTAAACTCCCCCACGTTATCCTATAATCCCTAGAATATCTCCTTTAGAGATTTTAGGAATTGAATAGGTCACAACCGAATTAGAAGATGTGCGTGGCCTCTAGACTTTGGCCCATGTTTAATTGGGCTACTAGTCTGGGACAAAGTGGCAAATCGATGTACCCACGCGATCAATTGATCAATTTTGTCGATCGAACGACACTTTTGAAAAAAGTTTCCTCTTTTCCATTTTGACCCCATGGTATTTTTATATGTGTTTTTAGGGTCTCATATATGTGGTCATTTTATTCTTATCCCTTTCCAATTGTCATACAAAAATCGCACAAGTTCACGTACTGCGCGACACGTGTCGACAAAAATTATGTTGCATTACCATGACTGTGTCACAATCATTCCTTATAATTTTTGCATCAAACTTAACCAAATTACTCACTAGGACTATTAAAACTTAAATACACATCCATGCGAATCATGCGATGTGGGGATTTTTCTCCTTAATTACTTTTCGTAATGCGTCACTTTTCATGCCAATTTCCATAACTTTCTTATATATTTATTCCCCAAATTTACCTTCAAATAAAATACTTCGATTATCATTAAATACTTATTTTTCTAGGGTGGGGTATTACAATGTGCCTGAGCTAACAATCCGACCAACTTGCTTCTTGAGACTATTGTACAGAATTCCGATGTCGTCCACTGCGTATTCACATGTGTTTGTTGTTTATTTATTTTGTGCACTTCTTATTTACTTAAGGAGTATATTTTTGTGATATTTTATGCATTTCTTAGTGGAATCAGACGCTTATCACCACCCGCAATCATCTTAAAGGGTTTCCTAGGAGGGTGGTGGCTCTTTGGAGGAGCGATTATTTACTCGTCGTTGTCAAGGACAAATTACGGGACATGGGGTTCGGTCTTTTCTTGGAATCTTTGGCGACGACGGGTGGTAATTACACTATACGAGTAGTGGCAGAGAGTTGGTTGGATACTTCCTCCACCTTTCACTTTCTAGTGAGTGAGATAACACTAATCCCCCTGGATAATCATGTTTTGATGATCTTACTGACTGGCTAGTTTCTAGTGGTGATCCTCCATCTCTTTAGGCTTTATCATGAGTCTATCAGGGTAGTATTAGGATTTCTACTGACCATTCATTCAGGAGAGAATATTATTCTCACCTCCCTTGTCATTCACTTGTAGAGACGGGAAGGGGATGTGGAATTTAACCCGATGAGGACCGGCCATTACACCTGGTGTTACATGATTTTTGCACTCGAGAATACCATCTACTCTTCCCATGCGAAGGCGATGAATGTTGGTTTCCTATTTTCTCTGTGTTATCTTATATGTGTTCTCTAATACACCTAGTGTATCTCAGCTTTAGGTTTACTTTATGCCAGCATGAGCATGCTCTTGAGATGTAGGGTTAAGAACCCTATTGGTTATGTCGCTATTTGGGAGGTATATGTTGTTTCTCAACTTTCCATTTAATTTTAAGTCTTCCTTACTGCATTTATCGATATTTACATTCTTTTTGTGTATCTATGGGATCTCAAGGTATTCAGGATAGACCCGAGTCCCTTACAATTATAGGAGGAGGATAGTTAGCCTCTCTAAAGGAGAGGTGAAAGGCGTAAAGGGGTATAGCTTTCTCAGTGTACTGTAGTGCGGAGATTTGCACCTTTTTTATTGGTTTTAATGCTAACAAGGTATGTCATTTTCTTTGTCTTCTCCAATTTCTAATCTCTTGCATACCTTTTTCGTCTTCTTACTCTACTTATTAGGTTTACAGGTTGTATTCTTCCTTAGGCTATGTCCCCCAAGCTGCTGGACTATTGTCAAGGTTGCCACCCACACTACTTCCGGGGTACTTTTCTGTAATGTCAGGGCTAAAGCTTTTTATCTGGGGGAGAGGGTCGTCTATTAGTGGCCTATCTTGGCTCAGTTTATTACCTAGGTGTCACCTCCTTTAGAGATGAGGACACTCTACTTACTCTATCTGACCTGGAGGCTTATACGAGTCGAGTGGATGTGGGAGTTTACCACTTTGACTACATTTTCCCTTATGCGAACTTTAAAGATGAGTGATTGTTAATAGTGTCCCTCCAGGTTGAATAGGGCTAGGGTTCGAGCGAGGCTCCTCCTATTACAACTTTAATTCCTCCTTCTAAGGGTCATGTTATAGGAGTTGCAGTTACATCAGATTGTCCTTTAGCTCCCCCACTAGTTATTTGGGTTTGAGCTTATATGTTCACTGTACTTCGTATGATGATGTGGAGTATAAAGTGTAGATTCCTATTTCACACCCTTATTTATACGTTCCTTCCACACATGGGTTATGTCATGCATTTTATTCAATTTGATCCTTTCTTGTTCTTATCATGATTTGAGATTGGACACATGATCCATTATTTTCCGTTTTTAGACCTTCTTTGTTCCTCATGTAGTCTTTGATAATATGTTCTAAATAATGGGTGATTATCTAGCCTACCTTTGTTAGACAATAAGTACTTTGGGTAAATGGGACCGAGTGATTGAGGATGCTTTAAGATCCTTCCCCTTTGATGGTTCAGGGTCCGAGTAGTAGATGTGCCCAAGTCTTCTTAGAGGTAGGTCCCTAGGTATAAGGGACATGCTTTTCATGTGGCTCCTCTAGGAGGCCCCACGATTTGAATGACGATTTCATATTTGGACTTTGAGGATGACGATGGCAATTCGTCTTTCATTGGACCCTTAAATTATATTTTGGTGTTTTTGTATTTTTCATATTTTTGCATCTTTTATTTTTTACTTTGTTTTGTTTTGAGGTTTAAAGTGGCTTGTTTTTAATTCCAAAAATTATGTATACAAGCGTGTTTATTTATGAAATCTGCACTTCATTCTTTTAGTTATTTGGATGATTTTATGCTAATGATAAGGAGGATTTGCAATAATTTGTAAAGATTTTTTATTAAAGACTAAAACAAAAATGAAATATTATTTTCTCATTTCATATACGTTCCAACTATCATTCTCGTACTAGGTCACACTAGACGGTTTTTAATCACAAGTCTTCACATTTTAAGGAATGATCGATCGGTCTAACAAAGGGTTGATCGATTAATTCCTTCTTTTTATAAATTAGAAGTTGTTTTCCTTTGATGCTCACACCTCCTATGGACTTTATCTCACATGTTCGATTATTGCAGTCTAATTTCATCTTCTTCCTCGAAATGGAACTCCTTACTTCTAACTCTGAGGTCCTTTTTAGTTATTAGACAGATAATTTTATTGAAAGATTTCACGGCTGGTCCCTTTCGGTTTCGGATCATTATGTCTTGGTTCCCTTTCTCTCGTGGAGGAGAAAGTTTATAGAATCAGTATATCTACAAGCAGTTGCCCATTTCTTGTAATCGGAGCACCATCTATTTCATTTTACGCTTTAGGAAATCTTTCAAACTTCTTAATATTATTACCGCATAACTCGACACGTGTGGGTCAGACTATTGGTGAACCATATATGAGTCAAGGAGGGTTATATTATTTTACTGTGATACTAGATGCGGATTTCCTGATCGCAAGGGGGTTCCTTACAGAGGAGGGATCGACCTGATGGTTATATCTAATTTTTTTTATATATACGTGGCACATGGATATAGTGAGTCTGATTGGAGGGGGGGACCTTTTTATTTTCCTTTTCACCCGTCTGTGTACGTTTTTTGTGAGCCACTAGTACCTTCCTTGGATATCGACTGTGGGTGGAGTGGATTTTTAAATTCAGGCACTCTCACATTCACCGGTACCTTTCTTGGATGTCGATTGTGTGCCTTCATTGGCCTTCAGGGTCGTTCCCTTATGTCCATTGGCAAACTCTGCATTACACTTCATTTTACCTCCTAAGGAGGGTGATGTGTTAGTTTGGTAGGAGGCAAGAGATCCTACCTTCTTTGGGTTAACTAAATTCTACCATTCCCTTATCTTTGTATTTAGTGAGTATGATATTAGATTTTCGGAGGAGTGACATTCCTTTATTTCTTCCTATTTTTCCTGCTATGTAGTGTATGCCTATGGTTCTGTTTGAACAATATCTTTTATGGTCTTGGGAGGGAGTGAAGGATAATTTTATTATAAGGGAAACTTGTGACAACCCGAATATAATTATGATAAATTATATTTAAATCATGCTTACCTTATGTGATAAGAATAATGTGTTATTAGTATATCTAATGTTAAGTGATTATGTTTAGTCTAATCCTACTTTCATAAATCATGAAATCTTGAATTATTTACAAACACAAAATTTTGTTATTTTTGGTAGAAATGTTCCTGTTGGAGACGAGGTTTGACCCTTATAATGTAACAATTGACTCAAGGTGAAAACTATATAGTTGTAGATATATGAGTTATGTTTGAGATACAACAAATGGTGCATCAAGCGGATGTCCGAGTAAGAAGTTAGGCAGAGTTTACGAATAAGGGGCAAATCTATCCATTCCCATTAAGTGGTAAATTGTCTTTTAGAAAACCAAATGGTTTAATTTGATTGGTTGGCATGGGAGACAGCCTTGGCTGACTTAAAACTCTCCCTCTAACTTATTTAGTTAGTAAATTAAACCCTAGGTTCATTTTGAAGAGTGTTTGGCTTGAGTAAGGAGAAACTAGAGGTTAAGGAAGAAAAGATTACAAGAAAAGCTAGGAAAAATTCCAAGAAAATCCCTAAGGTGTTTCCAAGGTATACTTATGTGTTAATATTGTTTTAATCTTGGATTACACTTATTTCAAAGTATATAAATTATGAATTTTTAATTAAAATTCCATCCCCCTTTGTGATAATAAGTATTTGTTCATATGTGAGATAAGTGGTGTATGTAGCCCGTATTGCTTGTTATTGAAATCCCTTGAATTCAAAATTGCATATATTTTTGTGTGCTTACTCCAATTGATAAATTCCAATTGGGTATGAAACTATACTCATATATTCATATCATATCCAAAAATTAAAATTTACCTCATTGTGGTTAGGCCTTAGTGATGGTTGCAAGTTGGTACATAGTTGTTGTTTGTATATTTGATTTCGATATGCCCTGAGTTTGGTCAAGATTTTGACATGGAATGAATCCAAAAAATTATGAAACTTTAGTTATATACTATTAAGTATGTGTATTGAAAATTGGTGAAAAATCATTTAAAGTTATTCTAGAGAAAAATTATGAAAATTCTTGGAAGTTGAAGGAATATTAGAGGAGCTTGTAGGGCATACTTCTTATGTTGTAAAGAAATGGCCATAACTTGCTCTAGAAAGCTTGGAAAATTACATCGTCAATAGTAATGGAATGTATAATTAGATATGATTTCATATTGATAATCTTGGACACTTGTAGTTGTACAATTTATGAATGTAGGATGGTTAAGCATGTAGGACAATAAGATGAGGCCATGCCGGATACCCCATAAAAGAATGTTTTTATCTCCACTTTCGAAAGGGTATTTTGAGTACATGATTCATGTGTATATACATTGAGAAGTATACTTTCATGTTTACTTGGTTTTAGTAATAAATTCCTACGGTTGAATGTTTGTAACTTTATCAACATGTGTACCATTGTTCCATCTTTACTCATGTTTCATGGAATGTGACTTAAGTAGAATTATATTGTTGTTTTATTGTCATTGAAAGTTACATAACTATGTTCGGAGAATACTTATGATTGGGATTCAACACTAATTAAGTTAGATTGACAGGTGTAAGGTCTAATCCATCCAGTTCAGTTCCACCCGAAGGAAACATAAATACATAGCTGACTACCCAAGGTGAGTGTACTTACTGGAAAGAGATATTTGTATACTGTTATGGATATGATCATAATATTATGAATACGAATTTTTTCATTTCAGTTTACCGAAATGGGAGGTTACTCCCCGACCCGAAATGGGGGAGATTTGTCTATTAATGATAAGGGGTTACTCCTCGACCAGGAATGGGGGAGAATTGTCTATTACAGACATTATACGTGAATCTTTATTCAAAAGGTTAGTTCATTCATTATGAATGAGCCCCATAAGTTAATACATAATTATATGGACATGATTTATTGCATTTAAATTTATGCAGTAGTATTGTAGTGATGCATTCACTGGGCTATTTTGCTTACGGTTCCTATGTTTATGTTTTTCAGGTAATGTAATGTCACTGCCAAATCTAGGAGGTCGGGATGGGTTTGCCAGCAATGGGTGAAATGATGATTTTGTATAAATCTAAATGATGTAATGTCACACCCATATGATTGTCATCACTATCATTCTTACGGCTAGTCTGTACCTAGGTTCCATGCTCTAGTGGTACAACTTTAAATCCCCCGAAGGCACACAAGATTCTATTGTCCACAACGCGTTAACCTCCGTTTGATAGCCAGTATCTAGGTATGTCATACACATAATACGTTTAACAATAAGCATGCACATAACTTATATAATATTCATTAGCTTTCCCACAGTCTAGTATTTGTAGTACGTATATTATATCTCTTATTATACCCCATACTTTATTCGTGTGCTCTACCTTGTATTTTCGCACCTCCTTAATTCTATGGATTTTATACCTCCCGAGGGTCAGCATATTCTCCACTCACTATTAATCATTAATATAAGTCACTCAACAATTATACTAGTTTAATACTCACTTGAATAAGCCTACGGGAAGTTCGAAACAAAATTCGGGCTAAAAAAGGCCATTCTGGAATCTCGTTAGAAGACCCAGAAATCTCATTCGAACGAATGTACTTCGAACGAACCACCAAACTCGTTAGAAGGTCTACTGGAATCTCGTTAGAAGTCTCGTTCGAATGACCTGGGCTGGACTTCTAACGAAATTTCCGAAGTTGCACAGTTCGTCTCTCAACTCCGTTTTTCTCAATTTTCACCACTCAAAACTTAACCTAAATTCATTCCAACCCAAATACAATGTTTCCCCCTATCCTAAGTCATCTTAGAGCACATAATAACATAATTTTGGAGGTCAAATCCTTATAATTATCATGTAATTTCAATAAATCCTCAAATTTTACCACAAACCCTATTAACATGAACCCATAATTTATTTGTCCATAAAAACTCCATTATAATTCATGATTTGCATCTAGTTCATCAACTTTCACATTTCTATTAAGGGTAAAATCCTCTACATGCAAACCCCCATCAGATTTTTCTATATAATTCTACACGATTTCATCATAGGAAAACCCAAATTGGTATTTGTTATTCTAAAACCTCAACATATGTTAACAAGAGTAATAATTGCTAAGAGAAGAGCAAGATAATCACTTGCCTTAAAAATAAACGTTTGATTCGCGGGTTGAAAGTGGTATAAGAACGATCCTCCTGACACGATTTACGTGATGGTGTACTTTTTTGTTGTGAAAAGTTTAGTTCTTGGCTTAGGGCTCCAATGGAGTCTTCTTCTCCTTCATTGGTTCCCTCTCTCTTTTCCTCTCTTCTCACGTAGGTTGTAAATGACAGACCATTAACTTTAAAATGCTATTAATTAACCTAATTTCGTCCATTTAATTACCCAAAAATTCCTAAAGACAAAAATACCCCTCTAGGGTGTCATTTTGGGTTAAAATGCCTCGGACTCCAAATAAAATACCCGAATAGTATTTTCTGACTATTTCAACCCTTCTAGACACTCTGGCACACTTAAAATAGTCGTCCGAGTAATACAAAAATAAATTATCTTTTAACCTCCCCAAATATATATAAATGACCCGAATCATACACGTCCCAAATATTTATAACATAACTGCCGTGTATCTCATTCCCAACCATATTGTTATTTCAATAATTACTAACTCTCATCCGGCTAGTGATTATTATCATAAAATCGGATTAATTGCAATTAAAAAAATTTCTTCTTTAATTTAATTAATCTCCATTTTCCATAAAATAATTATGCGTAAAAATATTGGGTATTACACAATTATTACATTATAAGGGTCAAAACTAGTCTCCAACATAAACATTTCTACCGAAAATAAAAAAAAATTTGTGTTTGTAAATAATTCGGCATTTCGTGATTTATAAAAGTAGGATTAGACTAAACATAATCACTTAACATTAGATATAATAATAACATGAGATACACGGCAGTTATGTTATAACTATTTAGGACGCGTATGAGTCGCGTCATTTATATATATTTGGGGAGGTTAAAAGATAATTTATTTTTATATTACTCGAACGACTATTTTGAGTGCGCCATAGTGTCCGGAAGGGTTGAAATAGTTAGAAAAGACTATTCGAGAATTTTATTTGGCGTCCGGGGCATTTTAACCCAAAACGACACCCCGGAGGGGTATTTTGGTCTTTGGGAATTTTTAGGTAATTAAATGGACGAAAATTAGGTTAATTAATAGCATTTTAAAGTTAGTGGTCTGTCAGTTGCAACCTACGTGAGACGAGAGGAAAAGAGAGAAGGAACCAAGGAAGGAGAAGAAGACTCCATTAGAGCCCTAAGCCAAGAACTCAACTTTTCACAACAAAAAGTACACGAGCGCGTATATCGTGTCAGGAGGATCGTTCTTATACCATTTTCAACCCGTGAATCAAAAGTTCATTTTTAAGGCAAGTTATTATCCTGCTCTTCTCTTAGCAATTATTACTCTTGTTAACATATGTTGAGGTTTTAGAATAACAAATACCAATTTGGGTTTTCCTATGATGAAATCATGTAGAAATATTTGGAAAAATCTGATGGGGGTTTGCATGTAGAGGATTTTCCCTTTAATAGAAATGTGAAAGTTGATGAACTAGATGTAAATCACAATTATAATGGGGTTTTTATGGACAAATAAATTATGGGTTCATGTTAATAGGGTTTGTGGTAAAATTTGAGGATTTATTAAAATTACATAATAATTAGAAGGATTTGACCTCCAAAGTTATGTTATTATGTGTTCTAAGATGACTTAGGATGGGGGAAACATTGTATTTGGGTTGGAATGAATTTAGGTTGAGTTTTGAGTGGTGAAATTTGGGAAAAACGAAGTTGAGAGATGAACTGGGCAACTTTGGAAATTTCATTAGAAGTCCAGCCCAGGTCGTTCGAAAGACCTCGTTGGTGGTTCGTTCTAACGAGTTGGTAGTTAGAACGACCTCAAGTAGTCCTTCTAACGAGTTGGTGGTTCGTTCGAGATACCTTCTCTCGAACGACCTCGTTCGAACGAGATTTCTGGGTCTTCTAACGAGTTTCCATAATGGCCTTTTTAAGCCCGAATTTTGTTTCGAACTTCCCGTAGGCTTATTCAAGTGAGTGTTAAACCAGTATGATGCGTGAGTGACTTATATTAATGATTAATAGTGAGCGGAGAATATTTTAACCCTCGGGAGGTATATAACCAAGCATAAATTCTTCTGAATTTAGGCCCTTAAGTTAGTAATTTTGATATCTCGAACAACGTAATTGAATTATTTTTATCCCTTATCATTGCCCTTGACTATTTCTAACAAGTACCCTGAGTTTCGTGTATTTCTTATGGATTTTACAGAAATTTAGTGCAAGAAAAGAAAGAAAGAAACCGGAAGAAAGGAAGAGAACGAAGGAAGATAAGTCAAAGGGCAAAAGCGTAAATTTACACCCGGAGTTCGAATTCGAAGCCTGAAGGAAAGTTAGAGATCCTTGTTTCACAAGAGCATCGGAAGAAATGACAGTTAAATGGAAGCTCGTGATCAAAAGTTATGACCACTCAAAGATGGAAAGGAAAAGTCAAACTTAAAGATAATCGGACCGATTCGGTCTATCTCGGACCGATCCGAAATGACACCTTTCCAGTAGACCTCAGATTGATGCCGAACCGATGATAGAAGAATCGATCCGATGGGATCCGGACCAATCTGGTAAAAAATAAAAAAGAATCGATCTGGTTGCTGAAAAACAAACCGATCCGGTGGTATCCGGACCGGTCCGGTTGCTTAAAATTCCTGGCATTAATTATGAAGCTCAACAGGTGCATATCTTGGAGAATCTTGTACAACTCATCGATTTTAGTTGTCAATTCGTGCTAGTTAGTGCTATAAAAGGCCAATCCCTACATCATTCCAAGAAGGAGAAAAATTAGAGAGAGAGAGAGTCAGATTTTATAGAGTCTTTTTGTTTTCTTTAGTAGAAATGTTCATAAACCATAGTTTGTAAGGTTGAGGAAGAAGAAGTTTTCTGGATTCAAGTTCATTTTTTTCCTATTGCTGAATACAAGTATCAAATTTCCATTCTCTTATTTATTCTTTATTTTCAATACAATTCTCAATTGTTTTGCAACTTGTTAACAATTTTTGTTAGATCCATAATTCCAGGTATTGTTATGAATTTGTTTCATAATACAATCATGTCTAGCTAAACTTTCAAGGGCTGGGGTACATGAACTCATTCTGAGGTAAATTACCCACGTAGAAAATAGAGGGCAAATTAAAATATTGACCAAATCGTGTATGGAAATTATACAAACATAGCCGATCTTTTAATCTCTCTTGGCCTAGGTACTTGGGATGTTTAAGAAGACTATGCAAGTATAATTGTCCATTCACCGCTTTTTATTTGCCTTTGATTTCATATGATGCGGGCTAGTTCCCTTATATATGTAATGCTTAGGATCTATAAAGATTGGATTTAGTCAAAAATTTCAATTTACAATTCTAGTATTCTATACGATAATTTATTAAGGTTTGAGGGATTGTACTCCACCATATTTTCTCTCATTTTCAAATCTAAGTTCTTTACAATTCTTAGTGTTTTGTGCACATTTTATTTCCTCACCAATTGGAAACTTAAACCCATCCATCATCTTTTCTTTTCTTTGGAGAAATCATTTCAAGGATAAATAACTATTCCTACGTTACTCAATAGTGCCAACTATTGATCCCTGTGGAAACGATGCCGACTTGTCGGATTATTACTAACGCGACAGGCTTGCACTTGAGCCTAGAACGAATGCATTTCTGAGACAAATTCTTAGTCGCGTCAGTATAAAATCCATAGAATTAGGGAACACGAATAAAGTATGGGGTATAATAAGAGATATAATATACCTACTAGAAATACTAGACTGTGGGAAAGTTACTGAATATTATATAAGTTGTGTGCATGATTATTGTTAAACGTATTATGTGTAAGACATACCTAGCTACTGGCTATCAAACGGAGGTTAACGCATTGTGGACAACCAAATCTTGTGTGCCTTCGGGGGATTTAGAGTTGTACCACTAGAGCATGGAACCTAGGTACGGACTATCCGTGAGAATGATAGTGATGATGGTCGTATGGGTGCGTAGGTATGTGTGTAGCCCATCGGCTTGGGACTATGTTCGCCTCTAATATGTGTTTATCTTTGGTTCTCGCGAGATTGAACCTGTTGTCCTCTATGCGTGAGCTTTGCAAATGGACTAGTTAGCAGAGTATGCGTAATACCAATGGGTTCTTAACCAAGGGTGTAATATTGCTATATTTATGTAATTTGATATGAATACATAAAGTGAATAAGGAGTGTATACCAAAAATTTATGTTTGGTGCCTTATGATGTTGTCACTATTGTTATCTGTACACTTATGGTATTATCAGGTGGGCATTTAGAAGAATATGAGAATAATCTAAAGAAATCCTAATTTTATATCGAAATCATAAGTACGTCAGTTTTTACGTTATTTCGAGAGACTTTTAAACTTCATATTATACACTTAGTAGTCAGTCAGGGTATCATGACTAGTATGGATAGTCATGTTCGTTAGACGTGCACACTAGATTAAGGGGTGAGTATCTCAAATGAGTACGCTAAGTTAACTTGATTAATAATTTTGCTAATTGAATCAATTTAAGCACTTGCTATTTTAAACTATTTTTACCTCGGGCTCTGACCCGTTTTTCTGTATATCTTTCTTTTGTTCCATTATTTTAGGTGCCCAGCCACAGGGACACCAACCTTAGGAGACTCTATTCAGTTGTCGTGCTGTAGATGCTGTGGAAGCTGCAGTATTATTTCTAGTAGACGATTCAGCCTATCCTTTCTCTTTAGTGAATTATTCTGTTGGACATGTGTGTACTTCAGTTTACTTTCAGATATTTAGTCATTTTAAATTCTCTCTTAGATTTGATTTATTTCATTTGGTTTATTATATGGGATTGTATCTGGAGATGTTTACTCCAAATATTTATTTTACTTCAGTCAGATCTTCCTTATCTTACTGTGATGCATGGCAATCGTTAGTATTCTTTTGATTAGTTAAAAACAAGATAAAATTTTGACATCACCCTTTTTAAATACTAGGTGGTTAGTTTTATTAAATTAAAATTTGAAATTTCGACAGTGATGCATTATATGAACCAACTTGATATTCTGAAATTAATTAATTAAGGACTGATAACCTAGTAATTAATTAGGCGGGGTGTCACAGGTGGTATCAGAGCATCAGGTTCCAGTGTCCTTAGGATCTTTACGGATTATTATGTTTCTGCGTACCGTCCTTTGATGTAGAGACCAATATTTTAGGATTTTTGTACTCTTAATACGTTTTACATTCTTCTGTTAATTTGCGAATATAACTAGAGACTTATGAAATTTTTCCTCTCTTTTCAGATGCCTCCTAAACGTGCACAAAGAGTTCTTAGGGAAGCCCAGCCAGAGGCTCAGCCTGCACCTGCTCAGGGGTGATGAAGGCCGTTGAAGTGGAAGCCATTGTAGCTCAGGAAGTCAACACTGCTTTGGCCGTAGTGCAACAGTCACCACCTCAAGCACCGGTGGTGGCTCCAGTTAAGGCCCAGGTTTTCTCGTCTTCTTGGGAGCGTGTTAGAGATGCCTTCCAGAAGGAACATCCTCCGGAGTTTTTAGGGAGCTTTGATGTAGTTATGGTGAGCCAATGGAAAAAGGACATCCAAAGGCATTTGAGGATGCACGAGTGCACGGAAGTACAGAGTCAAATTTTGGCCACATTCAAACTAGTAGGGGCAGCACTGCAGTGGTGGGAGTCCATCACCACCACTGTGGAAAGAGACACACTCAGTATTCGAGAATTTTGGGTGAGGTTCGACCGCAACTATTTTCCTTCGGCTGTCCAGACAGAGATGATTCGAAAGTTAGCAAATCTGAAGCAGGAGGAAGGACCGTGGCAGAATACGAGGCCGAGTTTACTAATCTGCTTAACATTGTGCCGAGTGAGATTCCGACTGAAGAGAAAAATATTTAGCGCTTCATGGATGGGCTGACATGGAGGATTCGCCACAGTTTAATAGGAAATCTCTCCTTAACTACCAATTCAGATGTGGTCAACACAGCACTACTCCACTGCCAGGACCATCACTTCCACATGCCCGAGGTTAAGAAGGTGGGAAAGCCCAGCCAGTAGGGCAAGGCAGGAGGGAATGGTACCAATGGGGCACAAACAGTTCATGGACAGCATAGGCGCAGCGATCAGGGTTCCCATCAAGGGGATCCTAAGAGTTTCAGGTCAGGAGGTTTTAGGCATGGACAGGGAGGCTTTCGACATGGTCATTAGGGCCAACATGGTCATCAGGGCCAGAATGGCCAAATAAGGGGTGGTAACGGCCAGCAGGGCCGGGGACAACAGGGATGGAGGGGAGGACCCTTCCCAGGGAGATGTTTCACGTGTGGCAACACTATCCAACAGTGCCAGGACTGCCCTCAGAAGGGTAAGGGCCAATAGCAGCAGCAAGGTATTCGTCAGGAACCCCAGAGACCGTTATTTCCAGCAGCTCTCCTAGCACCTCCATAGATGGAAGCATTGCCACCCATTCAAGCTGCCCTAGTTCAGCAAGGGGGAAACTTTAGTATGGAGGAGTCTATAATTTGCATCAGGCCGCAGTCCCACAAGACCCACCAGCGATTGAAGGTATTTTTCCTATCTAGGGGACTTTGGGTTGCATTTTATTTTAAACGGGAGCCACACACTGCCTTTTCGCCACGGGATTTGCATGTACTATAGGGTTATTTGATACAGCAGAGGGTACGACCACTTATGTGGATTCGTCGTTGATTAGGGGTTCCATTATTTATTTTATTTGTCGAGGGGTAAGTATAAATATTGGGAGGTTTATCTTACCGGCTGACATGCTAGTATTAGACATGTCCGAGTACGACACGATTGTGGGTATGGATTGGCTTGTCAAATATAGGGCCATGATTGACTGTTATAGTAAAAGTATAGTTTTTGCCATGCCCAGGCAAGAGATATTCCTGGTGGCGATGCCGCGCTCTGAGGGAGGATCATCCATGCATTTATACAATATAGAGGAGGAGACCACTACGGAGGTTTTGGTACCGCTCGATTCGATTCATGTAGTTCAGGAGTTTTCCAATGTGTTTTAGGAGATTTTGGGATTACCACTGAGTAGAGAGATGGACTTCGTCATTTATTTAACGCCAGATACTCGAACGATAGCTCACGCACCTTACCATGTGGCTCCGTAGAGATGAGGGAGTTGCGTGACCATATTGAACAGTTTTGGGGGAAGGGGTTTATTCGTCGGACTACTTCGCCGTGGGGTTTGTGACACCCCGACTAATTAAATACCGGGTAGCTACTCCTTTATTAAATTAATACAAAATGCCAAGTTGGTCCAGTTAATAGCATCACTGTCGAAAACATTTTAATGATTACTAACCACCTAGTATTTAAAAATTGAGTTGCCAAATTTTAAGTTAACTCTGATTAACATGCAATAAGAGGATAATGAAATAATAACAACCATTCACCATAACGATGCAATAGAATAACCAACAAAAATAATAATAGGTCCAGAGGAAAACTCCTCACAACAATCCCACGACTGAAATAATAACATAAGTCTGAATCCTGAATTAATTACATGCCAGAAGTCTGAATAACTGAAATAAATGAAATGTCTCAGAAAGGAATAGGCGACATGCCCTACAACTGATGAAATCTGAATATAGAGTCAAGATAGATGAAGCGTATACTAGCAAGGCCCTGTAACTTCCACAAACAGCTACAGCTCGTCACCTGAATGAGGATCCTAAGCATGGTGTCCTTGTGGCTGGGCACCTAAAATGGTTTTTACAAAAATAGGTTTGAAAGCAAATGGGTCAGAGCCCGAAAGTGGAAATCATTTTAATAACAGCAAGTCTTTTAATAACATTAAAATAATGAATGCAAAATACATGTTAGGACGTGCACTCACATGAAGTACTCACCTCTCGACTAATTGTGCACCCCTAACGTACCGTACCAATCTAAGTGACATACATAACTACCCAAACCGTAATAAGTTCTACCCCTTACTACTCATTTCCCATTATACTTTCTAGTGTTATCAATATAATAGCGGGCTATACTTAACTCAGATTCTCAATTATTAGCAATACAATTCACTATCGGTTAACCCGTTATGTTTTCTCAAAACATTACCATAATTATATTCACAATATCAACATGAAAGTTCTCATTATTTAAGTGTATATTATTCACGTCATAAATATACGATACAAGCACCTGAGACTAAGCTGCGGTGCACACATACTCTGCTATCCATCCCGGTACATCACGTACATAAGGATCACGCATTCCGAATCTCTCAGGAATCGTTCTCAGATATTAGCAAATCACAAACAATGGAGGCGAACACAGTCACATCACATGGTTCATGCACATACCTACGCTCCCACGATCAGCAGACTTATTAACATCCCAATAAGTCCTTCTCTGACCTATGTCCTCGAGGTACCAATCTAAATCCGGGAAACACAAGGATTAGAGGGCCCTAAGCGAACGTAAACCTCCCGTGATAGCAAGTATGGTAGGTATGTCATACACATAAAATCACATACATATACTAAGTATGCACACATCTTAGTAATCACCATAATTTATTTGTGGTATACTTCTCATTCTCGTACCGACTTATAATGTCACACAATTACATATTCCCGGTTAATATAATTATTTAAGCCATCAATTGTCCTCACGTCGTAATAGACACTCACGTCTTAATGCATAATTTCCATTGGTTCAAGTCACCCTTCTATGTTTTACTCCTCATTATATCGCAAATATCTCAACTATACCAATTTATCATCAAGGGAATGGTATTTCTACAATTAAACAAGGTTACGGGACACGCGAAACCAAAACAGGCCAAAAAGCCTAAACTATCAGCTCGTTAGAAGTCTCGTTCGAACGAGGCTGTTCGAACGAGAGTTCGTTCGAACGAACTGGGTATCTAACGAGGTCTCGTTCGAACGAAAGGCATCGAACAAACATCACTCTCGTTAGAAGTCAAACTGTCAACTCGTTAGAATCTCGTTCGAACGAGCTCGTTAGAATCTCGTTCGAACGAGCTCGTTCGAACGAGCTCGTTCGAACGACCTGGGTAGGTCTTCTAACGAGAGGCCAGTTTCGAGCCCAGAACTTCCTTTTCTCGTTTTTCCAACTTTCTTCATCTCTAATCTCATATACAATTCGTCCCAACATTATTTTAAGGTTTCTAATCCATACCAAACAATCATAGGTCATAATTAAACAATTATATAGGGCCAATTCTTCCTAAACATCATTGAATCATCAAATCCCTTCATTTGTCCCCAAATCATATGAACATGAACCCTAAAATTTTAAAGTCACCAATGGGCATAATTAAATCCGTTTTTTTTGTTATGAACAAGGTGTATTTCCATTAGAATAATCCTCCTAACACAATTCTACATGCAATCCTTTCATCAAAATATAAAGTTATAATTCCAATTAATGGGTTTTTATCAACTCCCAAGAACAATACAAATTTTGTCAGTTTCCTAAGCATGGAAGAAACATTCTTTGTAATAAACGCAATTAAACCACTTGCCTTATGTGTATCTCTAAATTTGATGACGAATTGATGAGTTTCTCTCTCTCTCTCTCTGCAGAATTCTCCTCTCTCTACAAGCTCTTCTTCTCCAAGGTGACAATGGTGGCTAGGGTTTGCCTTAGGAACTCTTGGAACTAATTCTAATAACCCCCGTAGCCCATAAGGTCATAAGGTGAAGTTAGTGGGTTTAGTGGGTAATTCCCAAATCAGATTTAATTCCTAATTTTCGTTGGTTTTAATTCCCAAAAATTCAAAATTACCAAACTACCCTTATACGTTGTCGGCATGGCCTAAAAATGCCTCGGGACCCAAACTAAACCCCCGGCTAGTGTTTTCTGACTATCTCGACCCTTCCGGACGCGTTGCCGCACTCAAAATGAGCATACAGTTAATAGAAATAAAATTCACTTTTTAATTAAATAATAATATTCCTGACGCGACTGTGACACGCGTCTCAACAAAATTTCCCAAATTGCCGTATATCAATCTCACGACAAATTTAATAATTTCAACATTTATATATAGCCATATATACTCATTAAAATCAAATACCAACTTTCATCTCGCTAGTATTTTTAATCCGGATTAATTTCCAATTAATACGCATTTAATTCAATTAATCCCATAAATAAATATCACAACAATAGGGGGTATTACAGGGTTCTCCCGTATTATTCGTTAAGAAGAGGTATGGATCGTTACGGTTATATGTTGATTATCGGGAATTGAATAAAGTCATGATACGAAATAAATATCCATTGCATAGAATCGATGACTTATTCGACCAATTGAGAGGAGCGGCTTTCATCTCAAAAATTGATTTGAGATCGGGGTACCATCAGCTACCTATCAGGGAACAGGATGTGATGAAGACGTCTTTCCTGACGAGATATGGTTCCTACGAATTTCGGGTTATGCCCTTTGGGCTAACCAATTCCCCAGCCGTGTTCATGGACTTGATGGATAGGATGTTCAGAGAGTTCTTGGATCAGTTCATCATCGTATTCATAGATGACATTCTGGTTTACTCACAGACTGAGGAGGACCATGCCTAGCACTTGAGGCAAGTTTTGTAGACACTGCGTCAACATCAGTTGTATGCCAAATATGAGAAATGTGGGTTTTGGCTAAAGGAGGTACAGTTTTTGGGGCATATCATCTCCGATAGAGGAATATCCATGGATCTGGGAAAGGTGTCAGCGGTGAGGGAGTGGGATCAGCCCACGACACCGACTGAGATACGCAGTTTCTTGGGTTTAGCCGGATACTATAGGAGGTTCATTAGAGGGTTTTCAAAGATAGCGGGTCCGTTGATGCACTTGACTCGCAAAGGGGTGCCATTTATCTGGAGTGACGCCTGTCAGCTAGCTTTTGATGAGTTGAAAGATAAGTTAACCTCAGCACCACGGTTAGCATTACTAGGCCGGGAGTGCAGTATCTATTCTACAGTGATGCGTCCTGATTAGGACTTGAAGGTGTACATCAGCAGGAATATCAGGCTATAGCTTATGCCTCCTGAAATCTTAAGCCTCACCCCACCCACGACTTGGAGTTAGCAGAGGTCGTGTTCGCACTTCGAATTTGGACACACTACCTCCTAGGAGAGAAATTTTGCTTATTCATGGACCATAAATCACTACAGTACCTCTTCACACAAAAGGAATTAAATATACGTCAACGTCGGTGGCTTGAGTTCGTGAAGGATTATCAATTTGATGTCCAATACCACCCGAGGAAGGCTAATGTGGTAGAAGAAGCATTGAGCCGTAGGACAATTGGTGAGGTGGCCAAAGTGTGGAAAGCGAAATGGAAGGAGTTAAGGAACCAGGATGCGGTGGCTCGATCATTTTTGTCTGTAATGACGATTACGCCCCAAATTATTACGGGAGTTATACAGGCTCAGGTAGATGATCCGTTCTGCCAAAGTCAGATAGTGAAGCTTCTAGTAGAGGGGGCTGAGTCTTACACCGTGGGTTCAGATGGGGGCCTACGTTTTAATGGGAGATTGGTTGTTCCCGAGGGTGAAGTTATACTACACAAGGTGATGACAGAGTCGCGTGATTTCTGATTTGCAGTGCATCCCGGCAGGGATAAGATGTACCAGTACATGCATAGACAGTACTGGTGGAGAGGAATGAAGAAGGATATTGTCGAGTTCGTCTCAAAATATGCCACTTATCAACTGGTAAAGGTGGACCATCAGAGACCGATGGGACTTCTACAGTCATTAGAGATTCCTATGTGGAAATGGGAGAGCATTTTCATGGATTTCGTCACGAGATTACCTACATTGCAGAGGGGTCACGATTTGATGTGGGTGATAGTGGATCGGCTGACCAAGGTAGCCCACTTCCTGCTAGCCAAGACAGACTACACCGCGGGACAGTACGCCCAGTTATTCATAAAAGAGATAGTTAAACTCCACGGAGTGCCTCTCAATATCATATCTAACAGAGACAGGGTATTTATTTCTCGATTTTGGGAGTGTTTTCAGGAGGCATTTGTACGGAGTTATGGCTGAGCACAACCTATCACCCGCAGACAGATGTTCAGATAGAGCGGATGAACCAAATGTTGGAGGATATGTTACGGATGTGCATCATTGATTTTGGCGGGGGTTGGGAGAAGTACCTTCCACTGGTGGAGTTTGCCTATAATAACTCTTACCAGTTTACTATCGGCATGGCTCCATTTGAAGCCCTATACGGTAGACCGTGTCGTTCCCCACCATATTGGCTACAGGTGGGGGACAACAAGTTACTGGGTCCGAAAGTAATTCAGGATACTTCGACAAGGATGGAGTTGATACGGAGTCGTATTCGAGTTGCTTAGGATCGGTAGAAGAGTTATGCTGATGCAAAATGCTATTTCTGGGAGTTCAACATTGGAGATTAGGTATTACTTCGGGTGTCTCCTATGAAGGGAGTTATGCATTTTAGGAAGAAAGGAAAGTTGGCGCCTAGGTATGTAGGGCCATTTCCCATCATCGAGCGAATTGGACCAGTTGGTTATAGACTTGGGTTACTGGAGCACTTGCATAAAGTCCATGACGTGTTTCATATCTCTTCGCTAAGGATATTCCTTCGAGATGAATTGGTCCATACTCAAATTGCATTGGAGGTGATAGACTTACAGCCTGATTGCTCATACGAGGAGGGGCCAGTTGCTATCTTAGACCGTAGCGAGAGGAAGTTGAGGTCGAAAGTAGTACCACTACTACGTGTCCAATGGCGACACCACAATGTTGAGGAATTAACTTGGGAGCGCGAGGATGATATGAGGTAATGTTATCTAGAGTTATTCTTTCCAGGTATATATATATCCTTTTCGAATTTCATGACGAAATTCAATTATTAGGGAGGAAGTATGTAAACCCCATATTTTTTACGCATAATTATTTTATGGAAAATGGGGATTAATTAAATTAAAGAAGAGAAAATTTTAAATTGCAATTCATCCGATTTTATGATAATAATCACTAGAAGGATGAGAGCTAGTAATTATTTAAATAACAATATGGTCGGGAATGAGATACACAGCAGTTATGTTATAAATATTTACGATGCGTATGAGTCGCGTCATTTATATATATTTGGGGAGGCTAAAAGACAATTTATTTTTGTATTACTTGGACGACTATTTTGAGTGTGCTAGAGTGTTTGGAAGGGTTGAAATAGTCAAAAAACACTATTCGGGTATTTTATTTGGAGTCCAGGGCATTTTAACCCAAAACGACACCCCGGAGGGGTATTTTGGTCTTTGGGAATTTTTGGGTAATTAAATGGACGAGAATTAGGTTAATTAATAGCATTTTGAAGTTAGTGGTATAACAGTTGCAACCTGCATGAGAAGAGAGGAAAAGAAAGAGGGAACCAAGGAAGGTAAAGAAGACTCCATTAGATCCCTAAGCTAAGAGCTCAACTTTTCACAATAAAAAGTACACCAGCGCGTAGATCGTGTCAGGAGGATCGTTCTTATAACATTTTCAACCCGCGAATCAAAAGTTCATTTTTAAGGAAAGTCATTATCTTGCTCTTCTCTTAGCAATTATTACACTTGTTAACATATGTTGAGGTAACAAATACCAATTTGGGTTTTCCTATGATGAAATTGTGTATAAATATTTAGAAAAATATGATGGGGGTTTGCATGTAGATGATTTTTCCCTTAATAGAAATGTGAAAGTTGATGAACTAGATGTAAATCAAGAATTATAATGGAGTTTTTATGGGCAAATAAATTCTGGGTTCATGTTAATAGGGTTTCTGGTAAAATTTGAGGATTTATTGAAATTACATGATAATTAGAACGATTTGACCTCCAAAATTATGTTATTATGTGTTCTAAGATGACTTAGGATGGGGGGAACATTGTATTTTGGGTTGTAATGAATTTAGGTTGAGTTTTGAGTGGTGAAAATTGGGAAAAACGAAGTTGAGAGACGAACTGGGCAACTTCAGAAATTTCTTTAGAAGTCCAGCCAGGTCGTTCGAACGACCTCGTCGAACGAGACTTCTAGCGAGATTCCAGTGGCCCTTCTAATGAGTTTGGTTGATCAATCGAACGAGATTTCTGGGTCTTCTAACGAGATTCCGGAATGGCCTTTTTAAGCCCGAATTTTGTTTCGAACTTCCCGTAGGCTTATTCAAGTGAGTGTTAAACTAGTATGATGGTTGAGTGACTTATATTAATGATTAATAGTGAGCGGAGAATATGTTGACCCTCGGGAGGTATAAAATCCATAGAATTAAGGAGGTACGAAAATACAAGGTAGAGCACACAAATAAAGTATGGGGTATAATAAGAGATATAGTATACGTACTACAAATTCTAGACTGTGGGAAAGTTACTGAATACTATATAAGTTGTGTGCATGCTTATTGTTAAACGCATTATGTGTCTGACATACCTAGCTACTGGCTATCGAACGGAGGTTAACACATTGTGGATAATCGAATCTTGTGTGCCTTTGGGGGATTTAGAGTTGTATCACTAGAGTATGGAACCTAGGTACAGACTATCTGTGAGAATGATAGTGATGACGGTCGTATGGGTACGTTGGTATGTGCGTAGCCCATCGTCTTGGGACTATGTTTGCGTCTAATATGTGTGTATGTTTCTATTGGTTCTCGAGATATTGAACCTGTTGGCCTTTATGCGTGAGCTTTGGAAATGGATTAGATAGCCGGGTATGCGTAATACCAATGGGTTCTTAACCAAGGGTGTAATATTGCTATATTTATATAATTTGATATGAATACATAAAGTGAATAAGGAGTGTATACCTAAAATTTATGTTTGGTGCCTTATGTTGTTATCGCTATTGTTATCTGTACACTTATGGTATTATCAGTTGGGCATTTAAAAGAATATGATAATAATCTAAAGAAATTCTAATTTTATATCGAAATCATAAGTACGTCGATTTTTATGTTATTCCGAGAGACTTTTAAACTTCATATTATACACTTAGTAGTCATTCAAGGTATCATGACTAGTGTGGATAGTTAGGTTCATTAAACGCGCACACTAGATTGAGGGGTGAGTATATCAAGTGAGTACGCAAAGTTAACTTGATTAATAATTGTGCTAATTGAATCAATTTAAGCACTTGCTATTTGAAACTGTTTTTACCTCAAGCTCTGACCTATTCTTTTGTATATCTTTCTTTTGTTCCATTATTTTAGGTGCCCAGCCACAGGGACACCGAACTTAGGAGATGCTATTCAGTTGTCGTGATGTAGCTGCTGTGGAAGTTGCAGGATTATTGCTAGTAGACGATTCAGCCTATCCTTTTTCTTCAGTTAATTATTCTGTTGGACATGTCGTGCGTACTTCAGTTTACTTTTAGAGATTTAGTCATTTTAAATTCTCTCTTAGATTTGATTTATTTCATTTGGTTTATTGTATGGGATTGTATCTGGAGATGTTTACTCCAAACATTTATTTTACTTCAATCTGATTTTCCTTATCTTACTGTGATGCATGGCCATTGTTAGTATTCTGTTGATTAGTTAAAAACAAGAAAAAAATTTGACATCACCCTTTTTAAATACTAGGTGTTTAGCTTTATTAAATTAAAATTTGGACAGTGAGGCATTATCTGAACCAACTTGATATTCTGAAATTAAATAATTAAGGACTGATCACCCGGTAATTAATTAGGCGGGGTGTCAAAAATTGACCTAAGATGAAAACTATATAGTTGTATATATATGACTTAGGTTTTGTACACTACAAACGGTGCATCAAACGGATGTCCAAGTAAGAAGTTAGGTCGAATTTACGAACAAGGAGCAAATCTGTCCATTCCCTTTAAGTGGTAAATTGTCTTTTAGTAAACCAAATGGTTTAATTTGATTGGTTGGCATTAGAGGCAGCCTTGGCCGAATTAAAACTTTCCCTCTAACTTATTTCTTAAGAAAATTCAACCCTAGGTTCAGTTTGAAGAGTTTTTGGCTTGAGGAAAGGGAAAGTAGAGGTTAAGGAAGAAAAGATTACAAGAAAATCTAGGAAAAATTCCAAGAAAATCCCTAAGGTGTTTCCGAGGTATAATTACGTGTTAATATTGTTTTAATCTTGAATTACACTTATTTCAAAGTACATAAATCATGAATTATTGATTAAAATTCCATCCTCCTTTGTGATAATAAGTATATGTTCATATTTGAGATAAGTGGTGTATGTAGCCCGTATTGCTTGTTATTGAAATCCCTTGTATTGAAACTTGCATATATTTTTGTGTGCTTACTTAAATTGAGAAACTCCAATTGGGTATGAAACTATACTCATATATTCATATCATACCCAAAAATTAAATTTATCTCATTGTGGTTAGACCTTAGTTATGGTTGCAAGTTGGTACATAGTTGTTGTTTGTATATTTGATTTCGATATGCCTAAGTTTAGTCAAGATTTTGACATAGCAATGAAGTCAAAAAATTATGAAACTTTAATTTTGTACTATTCAGTATGTGTATTGAAAATGGTTTAAAAATCATGGAAATTTATTCTAGAGAAAAATTATAAAAATTCTTAGAAATTGAAGGAATATTAGAGGAGCTTATAGGGCAGATTTCTTGTATTGTAAAGAAATGGCCGTAACTTGCTCTAGAAAGCTTGAAAAATTACATCGTCACTTGTAATGGAAAGTATATTCAGATATGATTTCATATTGATAAGCTTGGACATTGTAGTTTTACATTTTATTAATATAGGATGGTTAAACATGTAGGACAATAATTTGAGGCCATACCGGATACCCCATTAAAGAATGTTTTTTTCTCCTACTTCCAAAGGGTATTTTGAGTACATGTTTCATGTATATATTCATTGAGAAGTTTACTTTCATGTTTACTTGGTTTTCGTTATAAATTCCTTATGAGTTTTTTCCTATTCTTGAATGTTCTTAACTTTATCAACATGTATACCATTGTTTCGTCTTTACTCATGTTTCATGGAATGTGACTTAAGTGGAATTATATTGTAGTTGTATTGTCATTGAAAGTTACATAACTATGTTAGGATAATAATTATGATTTGGATTCAATATTGATTAAGTTAGATTAACATGTGTAAGGTCTAATCCATCCAGTTCAGCTCCACCCGAAGGAAACATAAATACATAGTTGACAACCCAAGGTGAGTGTACTCACTAGAAAAAGATATTTGTATACTGTTATGGATATGATCATAATGTTATAAATATGAAATTGTTCATTTCGGTTTACCGAAATGGGAGGTTACTCCCTGACTCAGAATGGGGGAGATTTTTCTATTAATGACAAGGGGTTACTCCTCGACCAGGAATGGGGGAGAATTGTCTATTACAGACATGATACGTGAATCGTGATTTGAAAAGCTAGGTCATTCATTATGAATGAGCCCCATAAATTAATACATAATTATATGGACATGATTTATTGCATTTAAATTTATGCAGTATTATAGTAGTGATGCATTCGCTGGGCTATTTTTCTCGCGGTTCCTATGTTTATGTTTTTCAGGTAACGTGATGTCACTGCCAAATCTAGGAGGTCGGGTTGGGTTAGCCAGGAATGGGTGAAACGATGATTTTGTGTAAATGTAAATGATTTAATTAAGTTAACTTATCCTTCAAGAAGTTTATAAATTCATAACTACTTTAATGTTGTAAAACGTTTCTTCGTTGTATGGATTTATGTTGATGATTCTGTAATTATACCTCATGTTTATGGTTTGGTTAAATTAATTATGGTTTGGCTCACTTTGACTTTCAAACTTAATTATAAGTAACTGGGTTGGGGTGTGTCAAGACTTGTCTATGTTGGCTTTTCACATTCACTCTTCTTCAATTTGAGGATGTTAGCGGGACTGGTTTGTTGCAAGCTAGGGAATCGTTTTATGGTATGAAGCCTAGTAGTGGTTCCCAATATATAAGTATATCATAGGAGGAAGTCGATGGTTCTAAATATTTAGACAGTGTTGGTAGTAACTCTCTTTGAGTAGCCATATATAATTTATATTTGCTAATAATAAACGTGTACTGTAGTGAAATAATTATACTTTTTAATGAAAAATGAGTCATCTCTAGGCTCCACATCCCTCTTTATGATCCTAATGATTATGAAACTAATTCTTAGGAATCTAAAAGATGAGATAAGAAAAAGGAAACAATTTACTCCCCTAAAGGGGGTGCAGTTTGATTTTATGACCGCACCATATAGGGTTGCCGACGTACCTCAATTTTGTGATAGGACTATCTTAATGATGATTTTGATGGATGTCTTTGATTTTATGGAGAATCATTTCGTATTTAGTTCTTCTTGACATATTGAATGTATTTTGCGCATATTACTTCTTGAGACGATATAAGTTAGTCAGATTGGCCAAATATATTCCATGAATGTCGACTAGGAGGGTTGCGCCTCCCAAAATAATCTTTTTTACCACATAAGGACTTGTATAGTTAGGAAGAAACATACCTCCGGGTACTATATGGGTTCAATGATCTCCTTTAGTAAAATATCTCCATCTTTAATTCCTCAATTCTTAATTTCTTTGTAAATGCCTTAGCGAACTATTTATGACATTTTTGCCTACGGTAACACGTATGTAATCATCGTTCATCTAGTAATACGCGATCCAACATGATAGAAAATATATTTATATCAATGGCTTCCAATTAGACCCACCAAAACAAACCATGTATGCATATTTGAAATAAGAATTACACCTCTCTATTCTAGTTATGGGTGTATTAAAGTCACCAATATGGGACTCGAGAATCCTATTGGGAATGGGACTCGAGAAAAATCAGCAAGGTATTAGTGAATTTATCACCATAAAGAAACATTCCAACACCTTGGGTTAGGATATAAACGAAAAAGTGAGGATTTCTCCTCAAGAGAGAAAAAATTCAAGAGGCCATACATCAAGAAACCACTGGCTTCCCCTATAATCAAGGGATCCAGCCTAACCAGGCACTTTGTCAAACAGGGAGATAATTTTCCCTTTTGCTCTTTTCCCCAACCAGGGATAGAAGAAGACTCAAAAAGATAGGTTTCGAGGTAGGAAATATTCTTTAAGCACCGTACCTCTTGGATACAAGAAGAATTACAAGAAACAGTATATCTGATCAAAAAGTTATACAAACCTCCTATCAACTAGGACCCTCTCGAAGATGTGAAGAATAGTAAAATGTGCCGACAAATAATGGATAAAGAAGAATGCAACTTGATCTTATACCACATTCCTAAGACCGAGAATCCCATTGAAAATGAGATTTCCTATATGCTTTAAGAAATGTTACCCGCTATTATTTATAACCGCTCCTTTGAGGGTAAGGCCATTGAGGCAAGCTATTTCGATGTACTTGATCATGTGAATCCCTTTGAAATTAAAATAAACTTTAGATTTGATTATCCCTATGTGCAAGTATTGACGATGATGATAAATATAAAAATATAAGTAATGAACTAAATTTTCATAATGAAGAACCAAAAGACCACCTAAAAGAGCTTAACAGTAAACAAATCAATCGGGACAACCTGTATATGAAAGAACAATGGTTAACCTAGGATATTTCGACGAGTTACATGAAATAAAAATATGGACCTTATTAGATGATCTAAAAAGGTTTTCACTAATCCAACTCCTCAACAAGTACACTGATATCTTTTCTTGAGCCCATATTGACATGACATGATTCGACCTCGACATTATTGTTCATTGCATACCCACGTATCCTGTATTTAAACTAGTCAAACAAAAGCTTAGAAATTTGAGACTTCAATGGTCCCTCAAAGTCAAAGATGAAGTCATGAAATAATTCAGCGTAGGCTTCTTAATGGTAGTTCTATACCCCACGTGGCTTGATAACATTGTACATGTCCTAAAAGCAAGAGTAAAGGTTATAATGTGCATTGATTAAATATATTTGAACAAAACAAGTCCCAAGGATGATTATTTATTATCGAACATCGACATGATCATTGACGAAGCTGCAGATCACGTCTTTAAATCCTTTGTAGATGGACTCGATGGATACAACCAGATGAAGATTCACCTTGAAGACAAGGAGAAATACCACCCCTTAAATGACCTTATATCACACGATAATGTTATTCAGACTCAAGAAGTTGGTTCTACCATCCAATGAGGGACACTAACTTGATCATGGCATTATCCATAAATGACTCGACGTATGTGTATATGATATGACTGTCAAATCTAAGACAATATGAGAACACATTCCTTCACTAAGAAAGGTTTTTGAAAGATTGAGGATGTAATAAATGCACTTGAGTGACCAAAAGTTTGTCTTTGGGGTCGCTAAAAGGAAACAACTTAGATACCATATCAGAAAAAGGGGATCAAAGTTAACCTAACCAAGGTCATGGCCATTTTGATATGCAACCTCCACATATAGAAAAGGAAGTCAAGAGTTTAAGAGGAAAGTTATAGTAAACTAGTAGGTTCATCTCTTAAATAACCTCTATAAGAAAGATAATATTCAAGATATTATGCAAAGGCTTTACCAATATCTGGAACTCAGCATGTCAAGAAGTATTCAATAAGATAAACAGTACTTGACTAACCCACATGTATTGGCTCCATAACTAGTGCAATCTCTCCTTTTGTATCTGACAATCATAAACACAACGATAAGATTAATATTGACTCAATACTTCAAAGAATACCATAAGTAACAAGCCATATACTATGTCAATCGGAGGCTCAACACCTACGAAAAGCGATATGAGGCCTCAGAAAAGTCATGTTTGTCCTCGGTATTGCCAACCCAAAAGATAAGGCATTAAATGATTGCCTCTGAGATTAAGTTAATCCTTACATGGGTCCTAAAAAATAACTAATTGAAAAACATATGGTAACAATTATAATGACCAAATGTTTATTCATGCTTATAGAGTTTGACATCAAGTACGTACATCAGAAGGTCATCAAAGGGAAGGCCATTGAAAACTAATTAGAAACATCCCTTTGGATGAAGAAGATGGTATCTCTGCTCATTTCCCAGATGAGTACATTCTAGTGATGTAAAGTAAAGAATAATATAAATACAGTTATATTTCGATGGAGCAGCAAACAAAAAGGTATTTGGCATTGGCTTGTTATTGAAATCACTAGGTGGGAGACATCGACCCATAACCATCAAGATCAATTAGGATAAAACCAATAACATCGCCGAGTATGAAACTTGTATAGAAATAATAAAAATAGCTCATAAAAAAGGAATATGAAGGATCTATGTGTATATGGAACCCTCATCATTTTACAGATTATGAGACATTGGAAAATTAGGGAAGAAAGGCTCTTACCCTACTATGTATAGTTAGAATAAATAACTTATCTATTTAGTGTTGTACAATTATTTTACCTTCCCATAACAAGTAATAGCTTTGTCGATGCAGTGGCCACTTTAGCCTCTATGGTAGATATCTCGGATGATGTGGACAAAGTGAAAATAAATGTGTTCAATCAAGAACAACCACGATTTATGTATGAAATCTTCATGACCAATGTGATATGTGAATAGCTTTGGAATCAATATATGAACAAATTCATCCTATAAGGAAAGTACCCCTCAAGATCCAACAAGAAAGATAAGATGGCATTCCATCGATTGTTCTCTCAATTCATCATTTTTCCTATACACTTATCCAAAAGACATCTTGACCAGCACTCATCTGTAGTGTATTGACAAAGGTGAATTAAAAAATGTAATAGAAAAAATCCATGGGGGGAGAATATGGTTTCCACATGAACAACCATATTCTTGTAAAAAATATTATTTACCAAGGATATTAGTGGAGGAGTCTTCAACACGATTGCTACAAATGTGTTCAAAGATTCCCAAAATCTCAATAATTCATAAATATACAACATCGGCCTCTAAGATAACTCTATAACATGATGTTACCATGGCCTTTCTCAGCTAAGGGATCGATATGATTAGAAAGTTGACACTAAAAGTATTAAACAACCACGAATTCATTTTAATTTCCATAAACTACTTCACCAGTTACATATAAGTAGAATCCTACGTTGTGTTAGTTTCACGGACCTCGTTGAAGAGTATGCAAACTGGAGGTACAAATTATCTCCATACCACCCTCAGACTAGCAGCGTTGTGGAATCAATAAATAAAAACATAAATGTGATATTGAGCAAGATGATTGAGGGATGCCCCCGGCTGATTATATTCCATATGAATTATGGGGATACATGACACCTTTTAGGATACCTACTCAGTTTATGACATTCTCACTCGTATATGGAATGGAAGCAATGCTACCAATGGAGATAGAAATCCCTTCCTCAAGGGTACTACTACAAAATCAAGTCTCTGAAGCTGATTGGATAAACATTTGATATGAATATCTCGTGTTGCTAGATGAAAGATGATTACTAGTGCATTATCATATGCAAGGATGTCACAACCGGGTGTCCTGTCCTTTAAGAAGAAAATAAATAATTAAAGAATTCAAGAAGGAGATCTTTTACAAAAGGAGATCGTTGAAACCATATATGACCCCCAAGGGAAGTTTTGTCCTGGATGAGGCCCTGTGTGGTAAAGAATATTTTTTGGGGATATGCAACCCTCTTAGTTGACATAGATAGAATAAAGTTAGCCAAGCCGACTAACCTAGATTGCCTTAAGAAGTACTATGCATAAAATAAATTCAATTAGTTAACACGAACTATATATGAACTAATCCTTCGTTAAAAGCAAAGAAAATAATCAAAATCATCATCAAGACAGTCTTATCACACAATGTATAGGCAACCCTATGGGGTGCAGTCACAAAATCAAATTGCACCCTCTCTGAGGGAGTAAATTGTTTCCTTTTTTCTTATCTCATCTTTGTAATTCCAAAGAATCAATTTCAGAATGGTTAGGATGATAAAGAAAGGTGTGTATCACACAAATGACTTGTTTATTAGTTAAAAGTAAAATTCTCTCATTACAAGGAAAATTTATCATCAATAAATAAAAATTACATGAGGGTACTCAAAGGGAGTTACTACTAACACTGTCTAAAGATTCAAAACCATCTACTTTCTCTTATGAGATATTCATATCATTGGAACCAATACTATTCTTCATGTCATAACGGGGTTCCCTAGCTTGTAACAAGCCAATCCCGCAAACATCCTTAGATCCATTAGAGTAAATTTGAAAAGCTAATGGACAGAAGTCTCCCTTATAAAAATATCATCCTTCACTTTGTACCAAAGCCAAAGCAAATATTCTTCATAAAACCATTAGAATATGATGCAGAGAAGGTAGAACATGAAGAAATAAAGTAACTTCACTCCTTCATAGATCCAAGATAATACTCACCTAATACGAAGATAAGGGCATGATCGTATACAATTGACCTAAAGGAGGTGGCATCTCTTGCATCCTCCCAAACTGATGCATCACCTTCCTTGAGAGCTAAAAAGAAGTGTAATGAAGAATATACAAATGGAATAGTCGATCTCGACAGAGTCAATTTAGACAAAGTTGATTCTTCTTTTTCATCACACGGGAGACATTATTATACCCATTATTAGAATAGGGAGGTGTAACTTCTTCTTTCATATTGGCAAAAATGGGTTGTATCAGTGGGTTTAGTTGGAAGCCACTAATGTAGATATCTCTTCTTTCACCTTGGATATCGAGAATAAGAGTGTTAGATACTTCCCCTTTGAGAGAGTTAGAGTCTCTAGATATTATAATCAGGTACTCTACACATAAAAACTTTAATTTCTAGTGTAATGATGAAGTGAATCTACCGATATCATGGAGTCATAGTCAACCTAGGAAGATATTAAATAGGCAGGTATATCAATCCTTGAAATTTAGCGAGTCTGACTAATTTCAAAGTTAATATTGATGGATCCCATTATTTCCTTGGGTAGTTGTCATAGGCTATTACAACCTAAGTGTTTGGTATGATATCCTCATGTTCAGTTCCCATCCATTTAGTGGTTATCAGTGGGAAGACATTCAGTGCAAATACGTTATCTATGCAAAACATAGGAGTCCTTTGTCCCTAAATGTTTACAATAATGCTTAAGGTCATGTTATGACATTGCCCTATTTTGGGTAACTCAATTTTTGTGAAAGATAAATATTTTATGAATTTCAGATTTCTAACGATTTACATGATCTCTTCTTGTCTAGAAAAAATAGGTATTAATCTTTAGGCAAATTTCTTAAGGATAAAGTACCTATGGGGTTGAGAAGACATGAGGAGACCCTCTATCGAAATGATTGTGTCTTGTTTAACTGTTTGAGGACTCAATTTTCCTCAATTTCTTCCAATAAGGTCTCTTGGATCAGTTCATTTCCTCTAATCCTTCCCTTATTCCCGAAAATAATAGGGTTTGGGATAGGGACTTTGGATAATCGTCCTGAGCAAGTCACCTAGTCAAACTCTAGGGATACCTATTCTAGAATGAGGAACTCAATCACTATGTCATTGATGTTCAATATATAAATATGGTCTTCATCTTCCTAATAAGGGGTGACAATTAGATCATCGAAGTGGAAATTAGATCTTCCTTAAAACATAACTCGGTTGTTAAACTATCAGGAGACATCCATGGCCATAAATCTTGGTTGTCTTTATTTTTAAACTCTTCACTCCAGCCATATGGGATGACAAATCTTTTCGTATGTCCTCTGGTTTATCTTAATTCTTATTATGATTGTTCATACATCATCTCCTAATGTTCGTAGAATCTTTTACACTTTTGTACTGTATCTGACAATAGAAGATCAGAATTTTCTAAAAGCATTAAGTAACTAGTTTTATGGTCTTACCTGAGGAGGATCTCGCCCTATGGATTTTAAATCTCCAATTGTCTATACCATGAGCTACATGCGAGTTTGAATAAGTACCACATGATCTAGGTTTCAATATATAAGGCTCCCTAAACTTTGTTTTTATGACCCTGCTACTAACTTGAGTGGTCTAATTAAGAGAGACATATCATATAATTCATTTTCTATGGTGAGTGTGTTTACCCTCGTACAATAGTTGAGTAGAGGGTTGGTGTTAACATTAAGCTTTGTCTTAGTTGGAGATGTGGTTATTCTTAATAGATCAAGTCTTATATTGCAGGTTTCAGGACTCGAAAACCCTTTAGATTGTGTTCCATCATTTGATGGAATTCGTAGTAAAGATCATTTTTGAAGCCTTTTGTAAAGAGATCAGGTAAGGACTTGGGGTACTGAGGCTTAAGAAGCCCCTTATTTTTTAGGGCTTTGTACATCGTTCCAATAGGAGTGCGTTGTGGGTGGAATGTGCGTTGAACCCTTTTTATGATCCATGGGGATGGTAAAGTCGTAAAGGTTGGGGTTTGAATGGAATTGATAGGGGTTACATTTGTCTTATCAGTCCTTCTCCTAGATAAGGGGGGATATTTTTTCGGTTGTTAGTGTCTCCTTTAGGAGATAGATTAATTAGATAATCCTCCAAATTCTCTTTCCCATACATTAGAGCTTGGAAATAGGGTAGGTATTGAGCTTTCCTTTAGTCCCGGTAGGGCTGGATTCAACTCTTCTTCACAGTGGATATTTTTTCTTCTTCTGAGGATTGATTTACTAATTGTGTGGCCTTATTTCTCCAAGTCCCCATATGTTCATTGATTTCTTTCTTGGTTATATTCAAGTATCATTGAGTAATCTCCAACTCATCGTTATATGTGTAATGTTTAACATATTCTTGACATATGTCATTCTATTTGGTGGTCCTTCCCTCATTAATGGACAAGAATCACTTGAGTGCTTTTTAAGGCAAGGTGTGCCCAAAAAATGTGGACTATCAACGGTCCCATCCTTTTAAAAATTTTGATATCCAACATCTTGAATTTATTTGGAAGTCTAGCAGTTTGATAAATAGACAGACCTTGGATGTTTACAAGTTCGTTTGTAGGTCGAAGTTACCAAAAGTTTTGTTAGAGTCTTTGGAAAGTCGTTCTAAGATGTACAAGACCCGTTGGAACCTTTATTGTGTTGGCCATAATAGTGCTTTCTATGGTTATAGTTGGATAGTTTTTGGTACCTTATATAGTTGCTGGTAGGGGCATTACATAGGGAGGGTGCGAGTTTATCCCTAATCCTTGGTGGTCACCAATAAACTTTGTAGGGAGTCCTTATCCTAACTTGAGTTGATATTGTTCCTAATTGGGTCGTCAAGCTAGCCAGGATTTTAAAAAGTGACACTGTTTTTCTTTCTGCGTGTTGTTAGAATTATGAGATATCATAATTCAAGATATGTGGTTTTCGTCCCTTGTCCAAGATGGTGACTTCAAAGTAACACGTATTTATGAAATTAAGATTTATTGTATCAACTTTTTCCTAATATAAGCAAGCATGAGTTTAATTAACACATATATTTTTTTCTTTTTGTGGGGAGTTATGGTATTGACGCATTACCCGGTACTCTTCACTTGGGATGTAGCCCCTGTTTTGGAGTTGTGAAAAGTGAGTGGATTATTCGAGTCAACCTTTTTTGGGTGATTCACGGCTTGGTAAATCTCTTAGCTCATTTATTTTGTTATGTCCTAGAGTTTTATTGCATGAGATTATGCAAGGCTTTTCATGAGGCTAATTTGTGACTCCTCACGATGTACTCGGGATGTACATGTGAGAGAAACATTTTGATAGACCTAAATTTAAATGAATCGAGCAACTTGATATACCTCATGGTGATAGTACATGGGATAGATGACTCGATATACTCGAGGTACAAGAGTGATGTTTATCGAGAACATACCAAACTATATACGTTGAGGGTACAAGGCTAAGAAGAGTTTAAATTATTTATGGTACTTGGTTTTTAGACCAAAACATTGGCCAGGTCTCCCAGGGTAATGGGCATGTAGTGTTATTCAAGTGTTATGCGGTGAAGTAGTGTGCATCTTTTATTTTATTTTGGCAAGGGACATTTTCACTTTAGATTATTATGTTTTTTGGCTTACATTTCGCAAATAAATTTAAATGGACGCCAAAGGTGTAATCTTATCCCCATAGGAGTTTGCAATAGCAAAGGTTTTCTACGTAATCAGGTATCTATAAAGATAAGAATATATGATCATGAGTAGAATATAAAAGAATGTACATATATAACATGCTAAAATAACTATAAATCCACATAAAATTGAGTTCAATCCTCTTTAAAAAAAATTGTCCACAATAGAGTTGACACTGTGAGAGTCCGGACCCGAACGTGGGGGTCACCCGATGGTGACGCACGATTGTCCACCTCATTCTCCCTGTCTCTCTTTTGAATAAGAGGTTCTATGTAAATGGAGCCTCTGGTATATTTTACCCAAAACAAATAAAAGAAGGGGTAGGCCTCCGTAGAGACTAAGTGATAGCAAATAGTCTACATATGTAACAAGAGAGTCAAGAGTCTAGGGACTGATAATAAATAAATCTTATTGCAAGTGCAAACCTTTTCTAGACAAGGCAAGTCATTAAACACATTTTGTTGGAGGTCGGGTTTAATTTGCTTACATAATTTTATGTTAGGACTAGATAGGCTTTTATGTATATCTTCTAATGAGACGAGTGAAATTATGTAGAGAGATTTAGGTTGGTGGACACGATGTTGGAATTATTGATTGTGTAGAGAGATTTACTTATATGAACTCTGATTATAGTTAAATGGAAAATTATACATTATATTTATCGAAACATTATGTAAAATATATCATATTATTTTTAAGAGGTTTTGTACATAATTATACATAATATATCATAGAATGGATGAAATTTTAATTTTGGTACAAAATTATTAAGCACGGTTTCTTTACCATCTCAAAAGGGTCCCATAAATGAGGACCTTTTGAGATGGCTTAGTTGTTATCTCAAAAAACCCTTTTGGGACTGATATTGCCATCTCAAAAAGGGGTTTAAAAGATGATTTTTTTGTCGTCTCAAAAGGATCCTATAAACGATGACCTTTTGAGATGGCTTATTTCTTATCTCACAAAACCATTTTGAGAAGGCTACTGCTATCTCAAAAAACTTAAAATGGGTGTCTAATATCCCCACCCCCCCCCCCCACCCCCCACCCCCACCCCAAATGATAATCCCAAAAGTATTTTGAGATGGCCAAAGGGCCTTTTGAGGTGGCTGGATCACCATCTCAAAAAGTACTTTTGTAGTGTTAGGAAGGTGTTAGGAACTTGTTTGCCCATTCGGTCTCAACTCTGGATTAAAGATAGGTGTGTGTATTAGCTTATTATTTTATGAACTAAAAACTGAAGTGAGAATAGTTAGTATATACATAATCTGTGGAGTGCAGTGTGGAGTATGTGTGTAGATAATAAAAAAAAGAATATGTCCGAAGTCAGGCTTGTTCACTCGGACGATAGTCCGAGTGAAGCTACGTACTCGCTTGGTAGAGATTCAAAGTCTACGTAGTTCGTAAAGTATTAAAAGACATTTAACTCAATATAAAGGCCCCATGCAAGATATTTAGTCTTCCATTGACCATTTGAGGTGCTTTTAGAGTGAAATGGGATCAAATATGAAAATGCCCGTGATTTGAGTTCATGATAAGAACTCGAAATATGATTGATTAAGTTATAAAATCACTTGATAGTGAAGGCATTAACAAACTTCCAACATTAAGAACAAATAGTGGATGAAATCTCTAAATCTAGGGATCCTCTAACTTAGATAGGATTATTTCATGTATTATTACGTTTTTGTTTAGTTTTGAGAATAAAATAAAAAATAATGAATATGTACGTGATTTGATTTGAGTTTTTGAGATCAGGTTTCTCTAATAGGCTTATGTATCCACTGTAGGTAGAATCAAAGTCAACATAGTTCGAACATGACCTCTGGAGTAAAATAATGCCTTATATATCATGGAAACACAAAATGAGATGGTTCAAGATTTTATATCAATATTTTAAAGTAAAAATTGTGAGAGATGGATTACCTGAAAAGTTATGTGTGATCCTTTTCATTTTGACAACGTTACATCTTGGAATCAAATCTTTTTTAGGTGCTCTAAGGTTAATTTTAAGAAAAACACAAAAATAAGGAGAAGATATAAACGGGTTTTTTGGTTGGTCTTGGACTTGGATGATGGAGGTTAATCTTAGATGATAAAAAAGGGCTAAGATTAGAGGTTAGGACTATAAATCTAAGCTTGGGAGAGCCTTTGGAGAAAATCGGAGAGTGTTTCAGGGATTTATTTTATAATAAAACCTCTTCTAGACAGAAAGCACTCCACTTATGATGCAACGTTAATGCCCCCAACAGGTAGGTGGAGGTCTACTTTTATAGGAAAAAATTAGGGGAACATAATCGATCGGTATGCATGCTTGACCGATCGGTCAAGCACATTTTACCTCGGGACCTTAGGTCAATTTTGGTTTGGGCCTTCCTCTGGTGGGTTGTTTGTGGGTTGTTTCAGGTCTTTATACCTATTTAGGAGTGTGCCCATGAGTTTTGGAGTTTTGGGGCTTTTGAGAGACTATGGTAGGTGGGATTACCCATACGGAGGAGAATGGGGTGTCTAAAGAGGTAATGTCGGATAATGTGGTGCAGGTGAAAATTCTGAAACCAATATGGGAATGGATGATCCTGTTGATGCCTCTAATGATGATGGCCCCACTCATCCTGATTGCCTTAGCGCATGTCCAAAATGAGTGGCCCACCTCTCCACATGTGAAACATAACCCCCTAATAGGGCGGTCTAAATAATGGCTATGTTATCCTTAGCCCTATACCTAAGGTATGTTGTGAAGCCTCTTCCCTTAGCCTTACTTGCTCGGTCCTCTCTACCATTATTGTCCCTGACCACCCTGATGAAGATGTTCATGACCTCAAACCCCTTTACGGGACTTGTCCACCTATATAGGAATGTACTGATGCTGACGGGATCCTTCTTATCCACAGTATGACTCTTCAGGCTCTACAGACTTTGTCCCTTGCCCATCTCCTCATTTCTTATTTCTTGGCTCTCTATCTCTCGTTAAAACTTATGATGGTCCTGAAAATGGAGTAATGTGGCATCCACTACTTGTATGTATAGAGTGAACGTTGAGATATTCATCAGTACCTTATTGATCCTCCATGTCAAGCCTTAGATATAACTATCAATATTTTTCTCCTCATAACTCTCAATCTTTATTGCAAAGTGTAAAAGGAGATTTAACTTTCATTCATACTCGGAAATTGTATGGTCATCCTACTTCAGTTTATTATAGTGGGTATCGACTGATTCTACTGTGATAAAGGGAGGTACTTTCCCTAAAACTTCTCCTTGAATAGTGATATGGTTAGTCGCAACATAACCTCCGTGGGGGTAATAGATTCTCACCAATACAAAGCATACCTAATTAATTTGAAACTTGCAATCATTTATCATTGTACATTGGATCACTCTCATTATTTCTCATCCACTTTAGCTCTATAATAGGTTCGGTAGTTCCAGAGAACTCTAATCGGTGTCCCTTCCTAAATTTACTCCCAGAATGCTCCGAGGAAGAAGTGGAATGAGGAATAGGTATAGGTGCATCCACAGGTGGTGGTGGTGGTTGTATGGTTGTCACAGCCCCACCTACTATTTATGAAATGATAGTGGCCAAGTATTTATGCACTACAGTTAGCTCCTTATCTAATACAATTGTGTTAGTGGCAGTTACTTCTGTTGAGGTGTAGTTTCCTCCGACTCGGCACTTGCAGTCGGTCTCTTTTGTGCTTGGTATCTACAAATGTTCACCATATAAAAAATAGTAAACAAAAGCGTACTAGTAAACATATGATAAATATAGTATAAACAACCAAATAACATAGTTATAAAGTCTCAATGAACGCAACATGAAAAGGCAATGGATGAACTCAAGACCCTAGAACACTTGAACCTGGAATGCTCTGATACCAATTATGGCACCCCGTAATTTTATTTAATAGATTTATCTAATATGAACTAAATAATACTTGAGTCCATAAAACAAAGTACCATTATAAGTATGACCGACAATAAAGAAATATGCATGAAGTAAATAACTAAACATAAGTAAGTGGAAGGCCAATGACATCCAATACCAACACGGGCAATAATAAACTTTAACACAATAAAACCATAATTGTCTTAATAATCCAAACCATTAAAATAAAACTACAACACAAATTCGACTTAATTGAATGAAAAATTTACATCATAAATAGTTAGCAATAGATGAGATGCAAATCAAGATGTCAAGGTAGCGGTTGTAACAATAACATATGTCTTGAAAAGTAAAACCAAAGGCAAGGTTAATATCAATTTTACGTAGAATAAGATTATAACGGAGTTGGGCTATAATATAACTATAGAGATTCCTCTCATACTTTAGTCATTTCTGTATTCATCCCAACCTAAAAAACCCAAAATATCACATACGTCTAAACCCAAGCCCAAGTGAATCCATAATTAAATATTATTCTACTCAATTCAATATAACTAATGGATCTATAAGAATGCTACACTAAATGTCTCAATTATCTAAATAGATAAGTAAAAATAGTCGTAGAGTCTACTATCCACAAAAGTACGGTCTCAACCACGTGCATAAATAAATGGTCTCCACCCAAGACCGCACGTAATGAACGACTAACCTAATTCCTTTGTGGATTTATCGCACGTACTAGGTTGAATTATAGGTTGTACCATACTTATAGTCCTAAAACATCGATAAGGGATAATCATTATGCATTCACAACAATCATAGGGTCCTAGACCCAATCTATATACGACGATCCCACCATTTTATCACCATGGGATAACACGGGTAACATAAAAATCTACTTAATATCAAAAAAGTATTTATTTTTATTATTATTGCGTAAATTTAGTGATATGTTTTTATACTAAAGTTTATCAAGTTTAATTCTTTTGTGTAAGTATTTTTCCAGGTCATAAGCCTCAATCGTGGCTATTTGGATTTGTAATCTTTATTAGGATGTAGGCGTTGAGTGTGTCGCTCATTTACATTTGTAATATTTTACATTCATGTATTCAGTTTTCCCAAGTCAAATATTTGGATGCGATCCAGTATTTATAAGAGTTAGACTTCAGACCATCGCCGCAACACCAATTATTGTTTCTTACTCAAAGTGGCCATATAAGAGGTCCCTAGAAGGGGTTACCTAAAATATATTTTGGGAAAACCATGTGATACCTATGATAAAGTTAAGGAAAAACTAATTTATGTGAATACTACCTCTTGCAAATTCGCTGAAGGAAAAATATCATCATCAACATGAAGAGCCTACTTAAAGGAGGTCAATCAGGTCTGACTTACAAGAAACATCATAAGGAAGTTCCCATAATGACTTTTCCCAAATGTTGAGGGAGTGTTGGTAAAACCGAATGACATCACGAAGAACTTAAATGACCATAACGAGAACCAAAGGTTATCTTTGGAATGTTGACCCTAAACATGCAACTAATGTTATATGAAACACAAACATTTTTTTATGAAAAATAAAGAAGCTTGAAATTGATCAAATAGACCATTAATGCACAAAAAAAGGTACTTGTTCTTAACTGTAATAATATTCAGCTAACAATAGTTGATAAATAAACAGAGACTACCATCTTTTTTGTTTGCAAACTAGATTGTTGCACCCAAGGAAATAATTTATAAATATATACCCTTTAATAAACAAATCGTTTAATTTGTTAAGATTACTTAATTCGACAAGTGTCGTGTGGTATTGTGAGACAACAACAAAGGACATAACATTATAGGCCAGATGGGAAGCATCTTGCTAATGGATTATGTTTACCTTTTCAAGATACTGTAACATGTTTCCTTCTCTTACTTCATATCCCCAAGAATATCATTCACCACAAGTTATGAACCATTGTGATCCATTATCTTCTCAGCTCTAAGTGACACAACTAACTCCAATCTGATAATCAAAGTCATGTACTCTACTTCATTGTTGGATCTTTAAATTTGAAATGTAGAGCATATTATACATCAGCTCCATCAGGTGTGTTGACAGTCTAACTAGCTTTGCTACCACTAGCACACGATGAACCATCAATGAATACCTTCCATACTTGAAGCTCGTTATAAAAATATATTTTACTAGAGAACCATCTTTAAACAACTTAGTAGTAAATTGTTCACTGCAGTTGGTTGGTCACCTATATATGAAGATTCTATTCGGCTCTATGTGACACCCCATTAAATTAAATACCAGGTGGAAAGTCCTTTATAAGATTTAAAATAGAGTATACGGTTGGTTCATTCTTAGCATCACTGTCGAAAAATATTTTTTTCATTTAACCACCTAATAATTAATTAAGTTAGGGTCAAACATTTAACCTATTAATAAATATTATTTAATTTAAATTGTTAACACATTCAACATTCTCATGAATAAGAAAATAAGGAACAAAACACCATCTAACAGAAATATGAAGAAACTAGAATAATCCTCCCAATTAAATAAAATTCAAACCATCACAATGTAATAATGTTAAATCCAACTTAAACAAAAATACAGTAATGAAATGAGTAAAATCTCTCGCAGACATAAATAAAATGAGAATGGGTGACACATTCCCTAACTGAAATGCCTATATCATAGAACTAAGATTATAGATGTGGAGCCATCTAAATATGAGGACTTTCAACTCCCACAACTGCTGCAGCACGCCAAGTGGTCCAATAGTCTAAGCTTGGCGTCCCTGTGGCTGAACACCTAAAATAAAATACAACAAAAGAAAAGAGATTTTGCAAAAGACGGGTTAGAGCCCGAGTGTAAAACATTTTTAAAGCAGTTTATCGATTATTTAAAATGCGATAAAGTAGCTTTTCGATCTCTCACTTGAGATTCTCACCTCTTAACTATTGTGCACGCCTAATGTACCTCTAAACCATTCTAATTATCGCTATCCCGTATACTAGTTAGAATGTATTCATTTCCTATGTTGTTACTCATAGTTCCCATTCGTATTTCTCATGTAATGCCATATTGAATATTTTCACCTCCTTTATTTAGAAAAGGAGGTTTCACAAATAAAGTTAAGTGTTACCATACTTATGTTATTTAAGAATTTATTAGCATCCTTACTTAAAAAATTCATGCAGAAGATAATGTCATAAGTATATACATATATTCATCACACTATCATATATATACTAATACGGCACCCCAAAGGCTGACCCGCGATGCGTGCATACTCTGCTATCAAGTCCCGGTACATCACGTATGAAATAAGGACTATCGGTTTAGAATCCCACGCGAACCATATAAACATAAATCACATATATTGGAGGCCAACATAGTGCCAAGCCTACGGGCTACGCACATACCTACACACCCATATGACCACCAACTTATCAACTCACCGATAAGTCGTTCCTTGGTTCTATGTCCTGAGGTACCAATATAAGATCCCCCTAGTGGGCTCATCAGGATGAGACTGTACCCTTTTAAAACCTCCCGTGATAGCAAGCAGCGTAGGTATGTCATACACATAATAATAAACCATATAATAATCATTCATACATCCCATTAAAGTCAATAGGTATTTGTGCAACCCACTTATTATATTCTCGTGAATAGTATTTTTCTCATCACTACTTACACTATATTTATAAAATTACGAATATTCTCTCTCTTGTAATTTCAAGGATAACTCATCGCTCTGAATCCTTTAATGTATTATACCCAAATATATTCCAATAATTCGTCACTATACTGAATTAATTATATTATTATTTGATCTCACTCAATTTAACTACGTCGCACAAAATGGAACAAATTCAAAATCTGAAAATCCTGACATGTCGCTCGAACTAGAGCTTCATCTCGTTTGAACGATATGATCAGGTCATTTGAGCTGCTTCTCGCAAGATGCCAATCTCGCTCGAACGAGGCTTCCCTTGAATTTGCGTAACCTGTGTTGTTTCATCTTCAACCTCTAGCACTTGCGTCTTTCCATAATTTTTTATCCTAACACCTCTACATATCAAACCCAAACTCCTAACGATCAATACTAATATTATTCTAACATATAAAGATGAGTTCTAATACTCCAGAATCATTAAATCATAATTAATCATCAATTAAATTTAATATCGCCAATTTTCATCATAAGAACCTTTGTTTTCTAAATTTCAGTTTAAGAACTTAATTAACCCATATTCATTCATAAATATTAATCCAAACTTCATGGGTTCAAATCTACATACATGAAGGAATTAAACTACTATCAATTCAGTCCTCAATCATGAATTAAGTCTTCCAAATTTCACCCAATTTCATATGCAATTCATGTGAATTATTCACCTACAGTAACATGGACATAATTATTGCTAAAAGTTTGCAAGTTTAAAAACTTGCCTCTAGATTGAAGGTCTTATCCATTGGTGAAGATGATATAGGTGCGATGCCCTTTATTCGATCAACACAGTGGTGGTGTTTGTGGTGTAAACGATGTAGCGATGGAGGTTCTAGCATTAGAAACCCCTCCTCCTTCTTCCTCCTTTAGCCTTTCTGTGGTTAACAACTGATAACCCTAATCTCTCACCCATACATGATATATTAACCCATTAATTTTCTTCATTAATAATACTCCAAAAATACAAATTACCAAAATACCCTCCCAAGATGTCGGTTTGGCCTAAAACTGTCCCGGGACCCAAACTAAACCCCCGGGTAGACTTTTCTGACTATCTCAACCCTTCCAGACACATTTTCGCACTCTAAATGGCCATTTGGGTGAATTATAAATAATTTATTTTTTTATTCCATTAAATTAGTCCCAACAAAGCTGACACGCGCATCTCGACTTAATTTTCGTAATTTCCATATTTCTTACTCGCGATAATTTTCATAAATTCCCAATCATATTCACAATGATATATTACTTTATTCGCTTAGAAATATTCAATATAATTGTTACTAATAAATACTAACTCTTATATCGTTAGTTAATATTTATTTTAATCCGAATTAATTATTAATTAATTTCTCATATTTAATTTAATTAATCCAATATTTTAAACTCATAAAAATACGGGATGTTACCTACTTCCCCCCTTACAACGAAAGTTCATCCCGAAATTCGGAAAATAAAAATATACATGGTAAAAATAACTCTAATATTTCTCGCGCTCCGAAGTAGACTTCTCGACATTATCGTGCTGCCACAGAACACACACAAGTGGAAGTAACTTCGACCTCAATATCCTCTCGTTATTGTCTAGGATAGCCACCAGCCTCTCCTCGTATGAACTATCAGGTTATAAGTCAATCTACTCCAGCGCAATGTGAGTGTGATCTAACTCAACCCGTAGATACCTTCTCAGTGAAGAAATTTGGAACATATCATGAATACGGTGCAAGTGCTTTGGCAGTCCAAGTCTATACAGTACTAATCCAATCCTCTCGATGATAGAAAATGTCCCCACGTAACTCGGTGCCAATTTCCTTTTCTTCTCGAACCTCATAATCCCCTTCATAGGATATACTCGTAATAGCACCAAGTCCCCCACACTAAACTCCTAAAACAACCGCTTAGCATCGTCATAACTTTTATGTCTATCATGGGCTACCCGTAAGAGACTTCGAATCATCTTAATCCTGGCCGACGTATCCTGAATCACCTTCGACACGAGTAACTTATTTTCCCAGATCTTTATACAACAAGTATGAGAATGGTAAAGTTTACCATACAACGCCTCAAATTCAGCCACTCCAATCGTAAATTGATAAGAGTTATCATATGCGAACTCTGCCAGTGGAAGGTACTGCTCCTAACTCCCCTTAAAATCAAGGGCACGCATACGCAATATATCCTCCGGCATTTGATTTTTTCACTCAGTCTTCCCATCAGTTTGTGGGTGGTAGGCTGTACTCAACCGCAACTCGGTGCCCATAGCCTCCTGAAAGCTCTCCCAAAAGCTAGACACAAAAATCTTATCCCGGTTGGACATAATATCAAGGAGAACCCTTTGTAATCTCACTATCTCCATGATGAATAACTGGGCATACTTTGTCGTGGTATAATCCATCCGGACTGGTAGAAAGTGGGCTACCTTAGTCAATTGATCCACTATCACCCATATGGAATCGTGACCCATGTAAGAAGTAGACAAACCTGTGATGAAATCCATGGAAATGCTCTCCCATTTCCACATAGGAATCTCTAGCGGCTGAAGAACTACTGCTGGCCTCTGGTGGTCCACCGTTACTAGCTGATAGGGAGTTCACCTCGAGACAAACTCGGCATTGTCCCACTTCATTCCACTCCACCAATACTACCACTTCATATCCTGGTACATCTTATCTCCATCGAGATGTATCGCAAATCGAGACCCATGCAAATGTGTCATCACCGCATGTCAAAAATCCTCCCCTTCTCGAACAACCAAACATCCATTAAAGAGCAAGACTCCCTCGAAAATCCCTGAGTAAGACTCTGCTCCATCTGTTAGAAGGTGTCGAATCCTCTCCTGACAAAACAGGTATGTTGCCTGAGCCTATACCACTCTCATCACAATCTGGGGTGCAATGGTCATAAATGATATAAATAACTGGGCAAATGCATCCTGATGTCCCAACTCCTTCCATTTTTCCTTCCACACATCGGCCACCTCACCTACTAGCCTACGTCTCAATGCATCAGCTATTATGTTAGCCTTCCCCGAGTGGTACTGGATTTCAAACTGATTGTCTTTCATAAATTCAAGCCACTTGCGCTGACGCATATTCAACTCTCTCTGAGTGAACACGTACTGCAGTGACTTGTGATTTATAAAGAAGTAAAATTTCTCCCCCAAGAGATAATGTCTCCAAATCTGAAGTGCAAACATGACTGCTGCTAACTCCGAGTCATGGGTGGGGTAATTCTTCTCGTGATGCTTAAGCTTACGGGAAGCATAAGCTATAGCCCGATCCTCTTGCTGTAATACTCCACCTAGCCCATCTAGTGATGCATCAGTAGAAACAAAGTACTCCACACCTGCCTTGGGGAGTGCTAGTACGGGTGATGAAGTCAGCTTGTCTTTCAACTCATCGAATGCCAACTGACACGCACCATCCCAAACAAATGGTACACCCTTATGGGTTAGATTATTCATCGGACTCGCAATATTTGAGAATCCTCGAATAAATCGTTTGTAATAACCTGCTAACCCTAAGAAACTTCGCAGCTCCGTTAATGTCGTGGACTGTCCCCACTCCCTCAACGCTGACACCTTACTAAGGTCCACCTATATCCCCCTCTCTGAAATGATATACCCCAAGAACTGTACCTCCCACAGCCAGAATCCACATTTTTTGAACTTGGCATAAGACTCATTCTCCCGTAAAGTCTGCAAAACCCTACGTAGATGCTCGACATGTTCCTACTCGTTCTACGAATAAATCTGGATGTCATCTACGAAGATGATGACAAACTGATCTAAGAACTCTCTGAACACCCTATTCATCAAGTCTATAAATACTACTGGTGCATTGGTTATCCCAAACGGAATAACTCAAAACTCGTACGACCCAGATATCCCCTGAAAGGCAATCTTAGACACGTCCTGCTCCTTGATATGTAACTAATGGTATCCTGATCTCAAATTTATCTTTGAGAAGTAGGCTGCTCCTCTCAGCTGGTCGAATAATTTGTTGATGCGAGGTAACGGACATTTATTCCATACGGTTACTTTATTTAACTCTCGATAGTCCACGCATAGTCATAAGGATCCATCCCGCTTCTTCACAAACAGAATTGGGGCACCCCAAGGTGAGGTCCTCCTATGGATGAAGCCCTGTCCCAATAACTTCTCAATATGATCTTGTGGCTCCCTCATTTCTTTAGGATCCATACGGTACGGCACACGAGCTATCGATCGTGTGCCCGGTGCCAAATCAATAAAAAAAACTCTATCTCTATACTTGGTGGTAGCCTAGGTATGTCCTGAAACACGTCAATGAACTCGAATGTAAGTGGAATCGAATCAAGGGAAATTACAACTCCCGTAGAGCTATCCTCCTCTATATAAAACAAGTGAGTGGGAGATCCTCCCTCGGGGTGAGGCATCGCCACTATAAACATCTCCTGACTAGGGATAGAGAAAATAATGCTCCTACTAAAGCAATCGATCATGGCCCTATACGAGACTAGCCAATCCATCCCAATGATAAAGTTGTACTCATACATGTCTAAAACAATCATATCAGCAGGCATAGTAAGACTCCCAATCATTATACACACACCCAGGCATATAAAGAAAATCATCGACCCATTACCCAACGGTGAGTCTACACAGGTAACAGTACTATCGGTCGTGTCTAATAACCCTGCGACCCGTGAAAATATAGTGGCTATGAAAGAGTGTGAGGCCCCCGTGTCAAACAAAATACGCCCCATAGACCGATGGATAGAAAACATACCATCAACTACGGGTGGATCCTGTGGAGCTATTTCTTGGTGGATGTTTTAAACATTCACATACTTTAGTTGTCCCTGCTGAATTGGGGTTGCTGGGATGGAAGGCAAAGCTAGAACTAGCGCTGATGTTGGGAGAGCGGATGGGAACATAGGTCGCTGGGGCTCCTGATAGGCACCATGTTGCTGCTGCGGGGCCCTGCCTCTCTTTGGACACTCCTGACGTTTGTCTACAGTTTTTCCACAAGTAAAGCATTTACCAACAAAGTTTACCCCTTTCTTTCCCTACTGGCCTCGGTCCTGCTGTCCATTGCCACCTCTCCCTTGGCCCTAGTGGTCGTGTTGAAACTGCTGCTGGCCCGGGTGTCCCTACTGGACCTGATGACCATGCTGACCCTGGTAGCCATGCCTAAAACCTCCCTGTCCATTGTGAAATCCCTCTAATCTAAACCTCCTAGAAGGATCCCCCTGATGGGAACTCTATCCACCCTGTCTCTGCGGACTCTGAGCTGCTTGTGCCCCATTGGCACTACTTTCGCCGATCTTGCCCTACTTGCTAGACTCACCTCCTCGCTTGCTCCCCTTAACATGGAAGCGGTGATCCTGTAAGTGTAGTAAATAAGACTACAAGGACAAGTTACCTAGAAGATGTTGTAGAATCGTCCAGGTCTGGTCATCCATAAACATTTGTATCTTCTTTTCTTCAGTAGGCACCTCAACTGGTACCAGGTTTACTAGTATAGAAACTCCTCCTCGTATTCTGCTACAATCTTCCCCTCCTAGGAGAGGTCGAGTAATTTATGCCTCATCGCAATCTGAACAACGGAAGGAATATATTTGCGATTAAACCGCACCGAGAAGTCCTGAATCGTTAAAACATCACGCTCATCTGCCGTAGTAGTGGACTCCCGCCACTGTAATGCTACCCCAACTAGCATGAAAGTAGCTAGTATCTGCCTCTGCAGCTCCATGCACTCATACATCATCAAATTCCATTGGATATCTTTCTTCCATTGTCTCTCTACAATCACATCTGAACTCCCCTAGAACTCTGGGGGATGTGGATTCTGGAAGGCATCTCTGACTCGCTCCCAAGTAGAAGGTAATGCATGAACCGGTGTTGGTGCCACTTCTTGTGCCTGTGGTGGGGCCTGACAACCAATGTTAGTGTTTCATTAACCGTATGAGCAACGATGGTATTAACCTCGACAGGATTCAATGTACCCTGCGCCTGGGCTGCCTGTGGCTCGAGTTGGGCATTTCTGGCACTCGGTGCATGTCTGGAAGGTATCTGAAATGAGAAAGAATTTATAAGTCCACGGTTATTAAATCTCAAATATTTGAAGGTGTAATCACATAATCAAGAATACAACAATCCTAATAGCATGGCTCTATATCAAAGAACGCTAAGATGAAAGCATAATTAGCCGCACAGATCCTAAAAGACTCTAGAACCTGATGCTCTGATACCACCTGTGACACCCCACCCAATTAAATACAGGGTGGACAGTCCTTTATAAAACTTTAAATAGAGTATTGGATTGGTTCATTCATAGCATCACTGTCGAAAAAAAAAATTATTTCACCACCTAAAAATTAATTAAGCTAGTGTAAAACATTTAACCTATTAATAAATATAATTTAAATTGTTAACATATTCAAAATTCTCATGAATAAATAAATAATGAATAAAACACTATCTAACTGAAATATGAAGAAACTGGAATAATCGTCCCAGTTAATTAAAGTCCAAACCATCATCATGCAATAATGTTAAATACAATTCAAATAAAAATAATGAAATGAAAGGAGTAAAATCTCTTCGAGACATAAATAAAATGAGAATGGGCGACACATGCCCTAATTGAAATGCCTAGATCATAGAACTGCGATGATAGATGTGGAGGCGTTTAAATATGAGGACATGCAACTCCCACAATAGCTGCAGGACGTCAAATGGTCTAACAGTCTAAGCTTGGCATCCCTATGGCTGGACACCTAAAATAAAATACAACAAAATAAAAGATATTTGGCAAAAGACAGGTCAGAGCTCGAGTGTAAAATATTTTAAAAATTGTTTATAAAAAATTTAAAATGCGATAAAGAAAATACTTTGTACATGTTAGCTTTTAGATTTCTCATTTAAGATTCTCACCTCTCAACTATTGTGCATGCCTAACGTACCTCTAAACCCTTTTAGTTATCACTATCACACCTACTAGTTTGAATGTATTCATTTGTTAAACTATTACTCATTATGCCCATTCGTATTTCCCACGTAATACCATATTGAATATTTCCACCTTTTATTTCAACTAGGAGGTTTCACAAATAAAGTTAAGTGTTCCCATGCTTATGTTATTTAAGAATTTATTATCATCCTTATCTACAAATTTCACGCAGTAGATAATATCAAGTATATACACATATTCATCACACTATAATATATATATACTAATACGGCACCCCAAAGGTTGACCCGCGGTGCGTGCATACTCTGCTATTAAGTCCCGGTACATCATGTACAAAATAAGGACTATCGGTTCGGAATCCCTCACGAACCATATAAATACAAATCACACATATTGGAGGGGAAAATACTTCCAAACCTACGGGCTACGCACATATATATGCACCCATATGATCGCCAACTTATCAACTCACCGATAAGTCGTTCCTACATTTTATGTCCTGAGGTAGCAATCTAAAATCCCCCCAGTGGGATCATCATGATGAGACAGTCCCCTTTTAAAACCGCTCGCGATAGCGAGCATCGTAGGCATGTCATACACAATAATAAACCATATAATAGGCATTCACACATCCCATTAAAATCAATAGGTATTTGTACAACCCACTTATTATATTCCCATGCGTAGTATTTTTCTCATCATTACTTACAATATATTTATTAAATTATGAATATTCTCCCTCTCGTAATTTGCAAGGATAACTCACCGCTCCGAATCCTTTAAAGTATTATACCCAAATAAATTCCAATAATTCTTCACTGTATTGAATTCATTATGTTATTATTTGATCTCACTCAATTTAACTACGTCGCGCAATGTAAAAGTTGTAATCACTTAAATAACCTATGATACCAATTTGTAAAATACGTGATTGTGTGATAATGATTAAATTTGCAAATTTTTAAACTGGAACACTTATTTAATTAGGGTCTATTATAAAACAAAATTAATTCATCCCCTAAACATGCATCTATGTGTGTGCGCGTGTCAAACCATAAATAGATAAAGCATGTGACACAAATTTAAGGAAAAGTCCCCGAAGGGCAAAACCTTTTATTTTCTCTATAATTTGTAAAAATGGTTACACGGATTACAATAAAAATAAGAGCGAAATACGAAATACCCTCAGGCATCGGTTTCAATATCTCGGCCGAAATCTCCAGCAGGAACTCCAGGTGGTCAACAATGAAGAAGAAAACGGCTTCTCCACAAGTGTGAACTTTATAAAGACTCCCTCCATAATAGCACACAGTTGTCGATTGTGGAGTTTTTCCCACAAAGAATAAACCAAAGAAAAAGATGTTCTTGGGTTCCCCAAAAACAATTCACATAAAAGTAATTGGGATTTTGTGAATTAAAAACAAAATATTTGAACCCTTAAAATTGTTGGAAAAAAAATTTCTGCCAAAAGGTATTGAGTTAAATCTGGGCAGATACACAAAAGTTTCAAAAGATAACACTCTTCAAAGATGGAAATTATTCTCCACGTCTAAAACAAAAAGTTTCCATCCTTTTTATAAAATAATTAAGTCGGTCAAAGGATAAGCAAGAAAGTGGCGTGTCAGCCAAAAAGACAGCTCGCTCGAACGATAACCCCATCTCGCTTGAACCAGATCATGTGTCGTTCAAACGACTACGCGCGACATCCACATGTCATTCAAACGAGATGGTGATCTCGTTTGAACGACCTTGACATTGAAACCAACGTACATCTGCTGCTTTAGAAATTTTCTCATATTTTTCAAAAACACATTTTTTCTAAAACAGTAATAAAACCTTTTTATAAAAAAAAAGTTTTTATATAAAAGCTTTTTTAAACTTCTTTTAAAAATATCCCAACACTCTTAATATGAAATGTAAATGAAACTTTAAACAATATCTTACCAAAGTTCATATTGTTGGGCTTGAATGTTGAAGGCAACCTGTAATTCGGATCCGTCTTTTGTAGATGCAATCTTCCCAATTCTTCAACGACTTGTAGAAATATACGACATAATTAATTGTGACGGACTTATTAAAAATATGTCCTTACAAATTTCCTCCTATGTCTATGCCGGTATATACATAAAAACATCTGAATTATGAAAAACCAAAATACCTATACAAATCTACCCTCCCATAAATCCCAAAACTGAAAAGGTTAAATTTTTAAGTTCTCAAATTTTTGTTCAGCATCAAAACTCTCAAAGCTTTTCTCATCAGGGTGTGCAACATCATGATCTTCAGTCTTTGTACCAACACGCATGAGATAAAGCAAAAAACCTTCATGACGCATCGAGTTTGAAATGATAAAAGAATAAAACATTAATAAATCAAATCTCCCCCATAATGCAACAACTCCCCCATAGCATGATAATTCTTTCTCCCCCTTTTTATGATGTCCCAAAATAGACAGATAAGAAGAAACAATCAAAACATGGAGTGTCATGATAAAATTGCATAGAAAATATGAATCAATCAACGCGCATGTAAAGGAGAATGCCACAAACATCCACAAAGTATTTTTGGATTTTTCAATTTTTCATACAAAAATAAGATTCTAAAAATAACACCATGGATTTAAACTCAAACAACCAAGTCATAAAAATGGAAAGTATGGGTGTGAACACATTCGATAGGTAAATAAACTCAATCGATCTTATGTGCACGATGAATACGTGTACTCCTAACGAATGAACATCAAAAGTATCCATTGGTGTAAAAATTTGTTGAATTTAGATGACATCGTCTTATGTACATCAACAAATCAAAGTCAAAGTGATTTCCACACCAATAACATCCAAAACTATTTAGCACTTTTTTTAAGACTTTCAAGGACGTTCAAACCCGTTTAAATTCTCCAACCAAACTCCCTCAAAAATATTTTCTTTTAAAGGTGTATAAACTAAATTCTCAAACTTTGGAGAATTGGTGCAAAAATATAAATGGACCATAATTGGCATGAATTTCTTTTTATTCCATTTAAAAAAAATTCGGGCTCTTTTAAACCTCTTTGGACCCCGAATAATAAAATTCTTCAAATTTTTAGGTCCACTTTAAACGGAGGCTTAATCGTAAAAAAATAATCTTTCGTAGCCCTTCACCATTTTCAAACAAAGCACACAAACTCACAAACGGCTCTTACATGCACAACTTTCTTATCAAGTTTTATCGCGCTTGGATCATTTTAAGGACAGGATTGAAGTGAAAACACCAAACCAACATGTGATAAGACAAGCAGAATAATCAAACAAATTCGTGCACGTGTGCATTAAAGGAAAACATGAGTCAAACATGTAGGAAGTAACACTTAATTGCATATTAATGACTCCAAACATTATAAAGCACATGGATGAATTGACCTATTGTCTCAAAACACTATTAAATAGTCACATGAAAAAAAATGGAATGATGTTTTGACTCGATCATTCTAAGTGTTCATCCATAAACGGTGCAAAACAAAATACAAAAATCTTTTTGGATTTTTCAAAATTTATAAAAAAAATCTTTTTGCATTTTTCAAAATTTTCAAAACAAACTAGACAAAAAGTTTATGCCACAATGCTAGTAAAAGTATATCAAAAAGCATAACTATCGTATGACAAACATGCAAACACAATCATCTATATGATATTGCAAGAGAAGAATCATGTACAAGCGAATGAGAATCAACTATTCTAAAATCTAGCATATCCAAAATTGATTTCCTAACCCAAACGGATGTAACACGCTGACACGGGGTTTTGGGAACCAACAAAACACTAGACTTCGAATTCGTAGGACCTCTTCCAAGATCAAAACAAAATCGCCTAAGGTGACCTTTCGTACCACAATATGAACATGTGTAAATGGGTGGAACGACACCTAAGTGTGATCTTTTCTAATATCCTTGGGATTAATTAACCCTCTAAACCAAATAATGGTTTTGGCTTTAACATTAGAAGCATGAGAAAAAAATGAGCCATTACCATCACTATCAAACCTACTTGAATCATTTAAATCATTTTTTAACTTCAAAATATTTGATTCAAGCAAGAATTAGACTCTTCCAAAGATAGGGATTTATTTTTCAAATTTCCAATTAAACTTAACAATTTATCATGCTCCCCCTCAATTAAAACAAACTTATCCCTAAGTGTCTTTTCACGTGCCGTAAAATCATCGATTAATTTTTTATCCTCGACGGCACAAACGGGAACCCTAGAATTTTTTAAGTCCTCTAATTCCTTCTCTAAAACAAGGACTCTCTCACCACTCTTCTTTTTGGCAATTTTAAAAGAATCAAAATCAATACACAAATTACCAAAGTGCTTATGACAAATATCACTTTGAGTTTGAAACACTTACAAATATTCAATCTTACTTTTAAAGAGAGAATTTTCTTTTTCCAAAACTTTAATTCTTTTGCAATGTTTCAAATTCCAACTTTTTAAATTTTCCGTACGGTCGTGAACTTTTTCAAAATAGGCTCCTCATTAAATGGGCGTTCCATTGAAAAAATTACGATTTTTTCCACAAACTTGAATTTTTTTAAAAACTCAATGTCACACAATTTTTATGAAAAATAGGAATACGCGATAAGTTAGTGTAACCTGTTCTGATACCAATTTGACGACGTGAGAGGTCAAATTGTATAAAAAAAATCCTTGAAAAATCAGGAACACACGACAAATTAGCGTAACCCGCTCTGATACGAATTTGTAAAAGTGGTGATCGCTTAAACAAGCTCTGATACCAATTTGTAAAATACGGGACTGTGTGATAATGATTAAATTCGCAAATTTCTAAACTCACACACTTATTTAGTTAGGGTCTATTTTTAAACAAAATTAATTCAGCCCCTAAACATGCATCTATGTGTGTGCGCGTGTTAAACCATAAATAGATAAAGCATGTGACACAAATTTAAGGAAAAATCCCCAAAGGGAATTTTTTTTTATTTTCACTATAATTTGTAGAAATGGTTACACGGATTACACTGAAAATAAGAGTCACATACGAAATACCCTCAGGCATCGGTTTCGATGTCTTAGCCGAAATCTCCCACATGAACTCCCGGTGGTCTGCAACGAAGAAGAAAACAGCTTCTCCACAAGTGTGAACTTTATAAGGACTCCTTCACAATAGCAAGCAACTGTCGATTGTGGAGTTTTCCCCACAAAGAATAAACCAAATAAAAATATGTTCTTGGGTTCCATAAAAACAATTCACATAAAATTAATTGGGATTTTGTGAATTAAAAACAAAATATGAACCCTAAAAATTGTTGGAGAAAAAATTTATGCCAAAAGGTATTGAGTTAAATCTGGGTAGATACACAAACATTTCAAAAGATAACACTCTTCAAAGCTAGAAACTATTCTCCACGTCTAAAACAAAAATCTGATATCCTTTTTATATAATAATTAAGTCGATCAAAGGATAAGCAAGAAAGTGGCATGTCAGCCATAAAGACAGCTCGCTCGAACGACAACCCCATCTCACCCGAACGAGATCGCGCATCGTTAAAACGACTATGCGTGACATCCACATGTCGTTTCAAATGAGATGGTGATCTCGTTTGAACGAGCTTGGCGTCAAAACCGAGGTACGTCTGCTTCTTTAGAAATTTTCTCATATTTTTCAAAAACACATTTTTTCTAAAACAGTAATAAAACCTTTTTATAAAAAATATTTATAAAAACATTTTTATATAAAATATTTTTAAAACTTCTTTTAAAAATATCCCAAAACTCTTGATATGAAATGTAAATGAAACCTTAAACAATATCTTACAAAAGTTCATATTGTTGGGTTTAAATGTTGAAGGCAACTTGTAATTCGGATCCGTCTTTTGTAGATGCAATCTTCTCAATTCTTTGAAGACTTGTAACGGTATATGACATAATTAATTGCGACGGACTTATTAAAAATATGTCCTTACACATAAATCGGAACAAATTCAAAATCCGAAAATCCTGAAATGTCTCTCGAACTAGAGTAGCATCTTTTTTTAACAAGATGAGGAGGTTGTTTGAGCAACTTCTCACGACATGCCTATCTCTCTTAAACAAGGCTTCGTGCGACTTCACGCGACCTGGGTTGTTTCGTCTTCACCATCTATCACTTGCTTTTTTCCACCATTTTTTATCCTAACACCTCTACAGATCAAAACCAAACCCCCAAAAGTCGATACTATTCATTATTCTAATATATAAAGATGATTTCTAATATTCTAAAATCATTAAATCATAATTAATCATCAATTAAATTCGAAATCCCCAATTTTCATCATAATAACTCTAGTTTTCTAAATATCTATTTAAGAACATAATTAACCCCGATTCATTCATCAATATTAATCCAAATTTCCTTAATCATGAATTAATTCTTCCAAATTTCATCCAATTTCATATGCAATTCATGTGTATTATTCAACTACAATAACATGGACATAATCATTGCTAAAAGTTTATAAGGTTAAACACTTGCCTCTAGATTGAAGTTCTGATTCATTGGAGAAGATGATATAGGTGCGATCCCCTCTCTTCGATCTACGCGGTGGTGGTGTTTACGGTGTAAACAGTGTAGCAATGGAGGTTCTAGCCTTAGAAACCTCTCCTCCCTCTTCCTCAATTGTCCTCTCGGTGGTTAACAAATGATAATCGTAATCTCTCCCTCGTACATGATATATTAACCCTTTAATTTTCGTTATTAATAATACTCCAAAAATACAAATTACCAAAACGCCCTCCCGGGATGCCGGTTTGGCCTAAAATTGTCCTGGGACCCAAACTAAACCCCCAAGTAGACTTTTCTGACTATCTCGACCCTTCCAGACACATTGGCGCACGCTAAATGGCCATTTGGGAAAATTATAAATAATTTATTTTTCTATTCCATTAAATTAGTCCTGACACGACTGACACACGCGTCCCGACTTAATTTTCGTAATTATCGTATTTCTTACTCGCAACAATTTTCCTAAATTTACAATCATATTCACAATCACATATTACTTTATTCGCTCAGTAAAATTCAATATAATTCTCACTAATAATGATAATATTTATTTTAATCCGGATTAATTATTAAATAATTTTCCATATTTAATTTAATTAATCCACTATTTAAAACTCATAAAAATACGGGTTGTTACACTCTAGTTCTGCCCGGGTAGGACTACAATAGAGCGTTCGAATTGCGGTAGGGTTTATTCGTTTACGACACCATATATTGTTTCAGCCATTTTTTCTCCTCAATGGTGAATTTCGTAATGAAATCCACTATAGCTTGGCCTTCGATTAGGGTCCTGGGATCATATGAAATTTCATATTCACCAAGGTCTGTTGCTTATGCCATTAACCTATCTAATTGTTTGGGTTTGTGGATGGTTTTTCGGAGTACTCCTTTATCTTCCTGGATAACACTATCAAACCTAGGGCCAATTTCTCCCTTCGGTAATATATAATTTATGCACTAATAAAAGCTTTGCTAGTGTAGTACACTGTCTTTTGGACCCCTTCATCATTTCTGATTAGGGACGAGATGACTGATGACTCTCACGCCGCTAAATATAGGTATTATTTTTCTCCTAGGACTAACCTTGACAATAAGGGGTCCCTTACTAGGTATCTCTTCATCTCCAAATAGGCAGTCTAGCATTCCTCTTGTCCATTTAAATGAGTTTTTAATAACTTAAAAGATTGGGGGGAATTTATTTGTGTCTCAAGATACAAATCCATTCAATTTTTTTTTACAATCAATTTGGATATATGCTAGGACGATCCACTACGAAAGCTATTTACTTATTGAGACAGTTAATGAAGTAAGAATAAAAAATTATATATGGACTTTATAGACTTCGAAAAGGCTTATGAAAGAGTACCTAGGGATATAATATGGTGGGCTTTAAGGTGGAAAAGAATCCATATGAGTTATATTAAAATTATTAAAGATATGTATGATAACACAAAGACTAGAGTAAGAACTATATGTGGAGAAAGTAATGACTTTGCGATTAAAGTGGGCCCACATCAAAGATCAGCCATAAGTCCTTACTTATTTGTCATACTATTGGATGAGATTACTAAGAAAATACAAGAAGATGTCCTATAGTGTATATTGTTTATTGGTTATATAGTTTTAGTAGACATTTCAAAGGAGGTGTTAACGATGAGAGTAGATACTTGGAAAAAATCCTTAGAGTCTAAGGGACTAAAAATCAGTAGAAATAAAACTAAATTTATACAATGTAAATTTAATAATGAGGCGTCGGATAAAATAATGTTAAAGATTGAAGAAAAAGTGATAAAACAAACTAATAAATTTCGTTATTTAGGTTCAGTGTTACAAACTAATGGGGATATTATGAGTAGAATATCAACTGGTTGGATGAAATGGAGACAAGCAAGTGGTGTGTTATGCGATAAGAAGATACCTAATAAATTAAAAGGAAAATTTTATAGAACAAGTGTTATGCCAGAGACCCTTTATGAAGTGGAGTGTTTGACTTTAAAAAAACATGAACAAAGTCTCCATGTTAGTGAGATGAGGATGCTCCGATGGATGATAGAAATTACTAGAAAGGACAAATTAAAACCATTATGTGAGAGAACAATTAGGAGTACCTCCCATTAGCGAGAAATTAATATAGAGAAGACTTAGGTGGTATGAACATATGTTGCGTAGACGAGTACATGCACCTATAATAAGAGGAGAATTATTGAAAATATAGGGTAAAGGATAAAGGGGTTGCCCTAAGCTATCGTGGGATGAAATTATTATGAGAGATCTTAAGGAATTAAACTTGAATGATAATATTGCTTATAATATATTAGAATGGAAAAGGGGAATCCATGGGTCCAACCCCATATGATGGGATTAAGTCAAGGATGATGATGATGATCATCCACATAGGCCACCATGCTCTTCCTTATCTGCTTTTTAAATACTTTGTTGACCATCAATTGATAAGTGACACCTGCATTTTTAGTCTAAAAGGCGTAACATTATAGAAAATGGTACCTTGGTTGGTGATGAAGGAAGTCTTTTATTTATCTTCTAGCTTTATTATAATCTAGTTATAACCAAAATATGCATCCATAAAGCTCAGTAGCTCATGACCAGCTATCGCATTCCCCAATTGTTCTATCGGAGGTAAAGGATAATAATCATTAGGACATGCCTCATTTATATTTGTGAAGTCCAAGAACATCCTCCACTTATTACTTTTCTTCGATACCATCACCATATTTTCCAAGAAGTCGGGGTACATCAAATCTTTAATGAAATCAACCTTTTTAAATTTTGACACTTCTTGTTGTAGCGTCATATTTTTTCTCTTTCGAGAATACTCGTCATTTCTATTTGATTTGTTTGGCTTATTTGATTATTTTTAGCTCGTGGATGATCATGACTTGATCAATTCTACGAATTTCTTCATCGATCTATGTGGATATAGCTTTTCTACCTTGTAGGAAGTCTCCCAGTTGCTTCTTGATGATGGGGTCCAAGAACGAGCCAATCTAGGTTGTCCTCTCAATGTGCTCATTATCCAGCATCATTTTCTCCGTTTCTTAATTTGCTTCTCCAATTATCAAATTTTCTTCATCTCGAGGATCAAATGTCTCGATTTTATAAGTTTAATCTATCTTATTCCTCAGTTATTCGTCGGCTAATGTCTATTAACATTCATGTGCTTCAACTTTGTTTCCTTTCATCGCTTCTACACCAAAATTAGTGGGGAACTTGACATTTGTGAAAATTTGAGACTACGACCTTAAATTTCTTCAGACGCACTCTCTCAAAGATGATATTATAAGACGATGAGACATTCTTTTTAAGGATGAAGAATCTTATCTTCTTTGTTCTATAGATTGGCCATGTCTCGATAACAACATTTAGCTCAATGGTACATAACGAGTAATTTTTCTCCTAAGAATCTAATTAGAGGATGATGGCACGCCTTTAGTTTTTGTCAGATAACCTCAATCTTTCAAAGAAATCATAGAATAGTACATCCGCATAGCTTCCATTTTCCACCAAAATTCTCTTCATATTTCTATCGTAGACCATCATAGTTATCGCCAATGGATCTTCATACAAATACAAAATCCTCGGAGTTCGTCCTTGGAAAAACCTATAATTAATCTTTATTTAATGACATTTTTATGTCAAATCTCTTCCACTGCTTCCATGTTGATATCCTTATTATCAGCACAAGCACATGCCTCGTTGAGATATACTTTTATTTTCATGAGTTCATCGCCTCCACTAGTATCACCTCTTATTTTGAAGTTTCTCCTGAAAGAGATCATATTCATCTCTTCAATGGGCTATTTGTTTATTCTAAGAGGTCGGGATTCTCCCCGTCTTTGTTCTCTCGAGCTCTTTTCTTGTCTTTGATAATTGTCCGAGGTGATCTTAGTCTCCTCCTGGGCTCCCAGTATTCACGGGCTTGCATTAGTCTGTAATTATTCTCCATAACTTATTATGTTTTCTTCTTTTGATAAGGGCCTAAAATTCATCCTTCATGGCTAGGCAATCCTAATTTTGATGTCTATGATCCATGTGGAATTTATAAAACTTTCTCTTATCACATCTTCCACTAGGATTTTTAACTTCCTCCACCACTTTACCTCACCATATCATCGGATCTCATTGAGGATGTGGTGTACTCCCACTTTTAAGGGAGCATATTCATCAAACTTCTGGCATGTACTCCTCTCTCTCTCTTCGTCTTTAGACCAGCTTTTGGTTTTCTCCATTCTTCTCGAGATGTTACTTTATTCAAACATTCTATGGTTGAAATCTTTTACAACTATAGTTTCTTCCGCATTTATAATTTTTCTTGTCCTCTCAAAAAATTTGTACATATGGTTAGTAGGTTTCTTAACTAGTTCTTTGTACAACTTCGCAAGTAACAACCCACTCATGATTGTTGTAATGGCCTCTTTTTCATTGTAGTCCAGTACTTTTAGTTTTTCAATAGTGAACTTGGTAATGCACTATCTTATCGGTTCATCCTTAAATTGACGAGCGCTTAACAAGTGTTATACCATTTTACCAGATTTTGCTATCAAATTTGAGAGGGTCATGCAAGAGTGCTTGGAAAACACATGCAATGCATCTTGTCGTCTAAAGAGAATATGTCACACGCTTCTTGGAATTGATCGACATGAAGAATCGGGTTTGATTTTCCTTCATACCTGGGAGTGATCACAGGCCGAAACAATTTTACAGGTGTCGGTCAAGTAATCACAAAGGTCATGAATGATCTCTTAACAAAACCCTTTTTATAGTGGATTGTTCCTTTTGATGAGATCCCATAACCGGTCTTCTATCCTCTTCATGGATCCCTTTATGGTTAATATTCCTCGGCTACCTTTATTAACTCATCCATAACTCTAGGGTGAGAATCTCATTATCTTTCTCATCTTGTACCTTTTTCGTGGTGTGGATGTTCTCGCGCCCCTCTCCTTCCCTAACTATTAAATACTGGTACTTTACTAAGCCTTTAAAAGGAACTTATTCTTTCTTCCGAGTATGTTTGATCCTCCTTATCACCAGTTGACCTCATGATGGAGGTTTTACTTGGTTGATAAGATGATTATTCAAGTTCAGATCCATGTGTTCGAGCAGATCTGTTCATCCCAGATCTAAGATTCAGTCTCTTGAGATTTTCGAAAACTTATTCTCGGTCCTCTTGCCTCTTATCTATATAGAGGAATGATGAGGTGTTTCGTTGCATTTACCCTAGTTTTTCCCAAGGATGGGGTTATTAGGGAAGGTTGTGGTCGACTCTGGGAGGCCATCACACTTTGTATGAGTTGTCTCATATTTTCTTACATAACTTCCTGAATTTTAACCAAGCTACTTACAAATCCTACTAAATCTCCCATTCCAATAGGGGTGGAGGGTGGTGTAGCATCTCTTCCCTATTACTTTCTGGAAGTTCGGCCATTATTACCAAAATTTCAAAAAAAAATAGAGTGTAGACATAGAAAAATAGAGTATGAGTGAATTGCTTAGGTTTTGACAGGGGGACTGTTTTAGGCTAGAAACAAAAGTGTTTAGATGCAGTTTACACAAAATTTGTTAATGGACTAGTAAACCAATCATTTTAGGAAAGAAATTAAGTGAATTTGTTTATTAAATTATCAAGATGGATATTAACAAAATTTAGGGTATTTTATTGAAATATCTAAGTTTTTCACAATTACGAATTGGGAATTGAATGAGAAACAACTAAGCTTTAGTCGTTCCCACAAATGGCGCCATTTTATTATCGTTTAAAAATGGATTCATGTTTATGTTAGCGAAATGATATCCAATTAAAGATAACAAACAAATAAGAGACAATATATATATATATATATGGATGAATAGAGATGGAGATGAGGATATGAATATTAACACTAAGAGATACATGGTTAAGAGCTCAAGAATGAGCCCACATCCACAGGTTTCTTTATTACGAGATCCATACAATGGCATTGTGTCTTAGGCTTGATAATTAGGATGTTGGGACTATATCTGCTTATGAATGAGTAGGATATATGATTGTTTTCCCTGATTTATGTGGGGGAACCAACCTTTTATAATAAATCATGTTGAGGGAATGTCAACTGGATAATATGGGGCAAGATCACCCAAGTATAATTTAATTTTTCACCGATAATGGGAAGGTTCTGCACATGTTGGATGCCTAACATGCCATGCATATGATGTTGGGTAGCACTTAATGCTACAAGCTATTATTTTTCCTTTCTGGCATCCACCCAGTCTGCCCAGATGGAAAAAAGTTTGAGCTATTTGCTGAGCCGAGGTTCCTTCTTAGTATTGGTTTGTTCGGGACCAAGGTGATTCACACTATCGAGTGGTTTGATATGACTCTTTTTGGAAATGAGTTGTTATATAATTATGGTGTAATAGCATCTTTGATCTAACGATGTAGAGGTAAATTAGGTAACTCTTTGAGAAAGACAATGGGATATTCACCCATGATAGGAATATTAAGGTCATTAGGCTCAATGAATTCATGATCCACCAAACTATTTATGAAAAAAAGTAGTCCTTTTATTCCTATGGTCGAATATAGGACTAAGGTGTCATATTCGATGGAAATAATCAAATCAGTATGATGATTGGAAGCCTATAACTATGATAGTTAAGAAGAGAGTAATTAAACCAGCTATGTCCAAAATCATCTCAAATTATACATCTCCATAATAAGCAAGTCAAATTACAAAACGAGATAACCGAAGGTTAGGGAACAAGATCAAAATTCATAATGAAGAGCAACATCACTACCCGTCATAATAATTGCAAATAAAGGACGAAAAGATAATAGACATTTAGGGCCAACTAATGAATTTCTAATTCATATGTAAAAGAGCGAGATGCACCCGAATCAAAAGTCACTTTTATACAGATGTGTAACACAAGGATTGTACCTTCCATAATCTTAGCATCCTAATACATTGTTGTTGAGATATTAAATGACTTATTGATAACTTGTTGTCCATGATCACACTAAGACTTGTCACCACTATTCTTAATCAAGCGGATTCAAACGCACTAACTAAATCATAACTGCTATAACTGGTGAGGTTATTTATTAGACTACTTTTTACCATCCCTAAATGAGGACATGGAAGACTAAACATCGCCATAACTTGTCATATTCGACAATACTAACTTTTCCTAAATAAATGGATTCATACCTCGATTAAACACACCAACCTTCTCATGTGACACATGCATTTAAAAATGGAGAAAAAAAGATAGACTACCAAACTTCATCTTACATGTATAAAAACTCATGTTTCCCTTACCAATACGAGGAATTACAATAACTTGACACTTTTGTGCACGCGAGAGAAATACTTGCCAAGGAAAACCTTCTAAATCTCATTATAGGACATGGAAACATCATCCATCTCCTTAAGCCTAGACTTCCACCACCTATTGGCCTAATCATGTAGATGAAACGTAGTTAACCCCACCTTAAGGTTATCTCCAATGTTCATCATCGTAAAAATATATTTTAGGCATCCCAACCAATCCTCAATAGCATAAGGAACACTCATGCCATCAAACATAAGGGGTGAAAGCTTTTTGAGTTTGGATAGGGTTGCCACGTACTAGTTGTTATTTTTTCACCATCAATTTAGAGTTAATTCTTGAGCTACTTCATAAATAACGATTGAAACCAAATCCAAATGGAACAATCTCTTCAAGTCACTGACAAGATTAGGACAAGTGTGGCATCCACGAGCAACCATCTACTAAAATAAAATAAAAAATATCAATTAAAGGATTCATATGAAACAAGATAACTATAAATGTAACGTAAAAAAATGAGCCACACTACCGCAACCCCAAAAAAAGGTTAAAATTATGTTTGGACACAAAATTGTGGTGTCCTGGTCCATAATACAAGATTTAGGAGACATAAGCCTTCTTTATATTCCAAGGGTATCAAAAAGAGGATAAACTAAATTCATAAGACTTGCTCTAAAGCCCCGGTAATGCACATTCGTATTACACACCATGTGTAAAACCAATTAAATTATTGCAGGACAAAAAATATCTAAATTAAACACATACTCTTTATTTTGGAAACATTCAGCAAAATTTCTTCAGTTTATTCATGAAAACAAACCCTTGAAATCATTAAAATAATTTACAACAACCAAAAACAAAATCAACAAATTAAGTACCTTCGATCGATTAAATAATAAAAAATTACACAAATTTCCATAATAAAAAAATTCACTGAATTCTTTTCCAACTTCAAACGTTTTAAATGAAAATTATTCAATCATCGGCTCGCACAAACCAAGCTTAATCTCAAAACCATTCAATGTGAAATTTCTAAATCATATTTTATGTTTTAATAGTATATAAGAATTAATAAAACGCAATAACGATAGATAAAGTCCACAATCCTATAATAACCATACAGATAAGGTCAACAAATACGAGATAAGTGTAGCCACATCTCATGGTCATCTGATCTTCTACTTGGTGATCTTTTTATATTTATCCTTTGATGTACCTTGGGTGGGAGATGGGGACAAGAAAGTGAAAAAAATTTATAACAATAATTAATTTAAACCCAATATGATTCATAATGTTAATGGACCAATCTCAAAGTGATATATTATCATGAAGCGAATCCATAAAGTCAACAATCTTTTTAGTACAAGTGATGTGATAAGAGTTAAATTGTTTAAAATGTGTAAGGGGAAAACTTATAACTTTAAATAGGCTTGTTGTCAATTTGGATAACTTAGTGAAAGTCAGAGTATCAAGATGGTAAATCATGTTAATGAAGGAAAACACATTAACAATTAGATAAATATGATTGTGTATAGTGTTTAAGTTTAGTTTAATTTAATACATTTAATGGCATAGAGAACCTTTAGATGACCGTACTTATCACGAGGAGTACTAGTCACCCATGAGAACAATTAGTGTGGTGTCCACTTACCCGATCCTACTTTAATACCCTTTGAAGTTTGTAGTACTCATCATCACATATGTGTAATAACCCACACTTTTATGAGAAATTAAATTCAACAATTAAGTGTAATTTGGGAATTTAAGAATTTTTGTGAATAGTAATTTATGAGGTTTTCAAGGATTTAATGATTTTTGATAGGTGTTATATTTACTTTTGGGATTAAGTAAATGAACTGGAGTACTTAATAATATGTCGCAGCTGGGTAAAGCGACAGATGATAATGTTTTAATGGGAAAACACGCATTGAGATGTAGTGGGTTAAATTAGTGAGTTGCGGTCAAGTGCCTCGGATGGAGATTTTGAGTGCGCGGTGAGTCCCGAAATGGCCGAGATAGTCAAAAAAGAGTGTCTGGGGCTGGTAATTGAGTTTCGGGAATTTTTGGGTTAATAAGGGACAAACCCCTATTTCTCCCTTATAAAGACATGGGAGAGGGAGAAAGAAAGAAATAAATAAAGAAAAGAGAGATGAGAAGAGAGGAAGGAAGGAAGGAGGAAGAGAGGGAGAAGAAAATGATTTCTGGGCCAAAATCCACCGGATTCAACTCGAGGTCATCGTATTTCATCCTCGAGGCAAGTGTTTACTTGCTTTATTTCATTTTTGTGCATTTATTTCATATTATAGTTGGTAAACTATATGATTTTGGGTTAGAACCCTTAAAATAAAATTGGGAAAATTCATATATGAGTTTACATATTGATGTAATGTAAACTCTTAATGATTTCTAGTGTTAAAACCATGTTAATGGAGTGAAAAATCGAATTGAAATGGAAGAAATGTCAAAACTAGGGTTTTTATGGTCTTAAGGCCCAAAGCCTAAGAGAAGTGGTTTAATACCACAAAATTATGGAAGAATTAGTTGTAAATCAGTGTTAGGATGTTAATAGGGTTGTTGGTTGAGATTATAAACCATTAAAATGAAGTTTGGGTTGATATTTGAGTATTTTGGAGATTGAAAAATCGCCCAAACAGTGCCCCCCGAACAGGCCGAATCGATTCGGGTCTAGGCCGAATCGATTCGCCTAAGGGGATCTGTAGGGCTACATTGGGCCAAATCGATCCGGATTTAGACCAAATCGATTCCCTATTAAGGACTTGCTTGCAGAACACTTTTCGAATCGATTCGGATTGGGGGCCGAATCGATTCGTCTACCCGAATCGATTCGCAATTAGGGCGAATCGATTCGCTTTGGTCAGATTTGTCAGTTTTCTTCTCTTAAGAATATGGGGAGTTAAATTAAAATTTGGGATTTTATATGGGGGATCCTGTTTATGATATTGGGACTCCAAAATGATGGTTTTGAGGGTAAGTAAACCTTTAGATGAAAGAGAAGGCCTTGGATTGGTGTAGGGCATATTCCGGGGAACAGACATAGTTAAAGTTAGGGACGAACACCATTTGAGAGAGAGAGTTCTTCTACCTTCGAGCATAGGTATTTACGTATTTGAATTTATGTGAGTTGAATACATCTGAGTAAATCCTAGGACGCGATTTCTAGGGATTTATATCATTGGGAATAGATGTGTGAAAATCCTTAAGCGCGAATAACGTACAAGTTAATTATCACGCGAGGGACTACTTTTGGGTTTAGTATCGTGAGTGTGTGAATACTGAAATGCTATTATTAGTGAGAATATTTAGGATTAAGGGTCATCGCTATGTGTGATTGGCAATTATGACCATTTATATTTGTGTAAGGAATTATGTGGATTATATATATACTATGTGAATAAAGTATATATATTATATGATACGGATATGTATATATCTATGAATGGATGATATATATATATATATATATATATGAAGCATACCCCCTCTAATGCTATCGTTGGGAAGTTGCGCGATGAGGGTGAGCACCCTGGCTCGAGGAGCAGGGTGTGGATATTCCCCAGGTCATAGCTTCCATTATTATATTATGTGATTTTTATTAGGGGTGAGACGTGGTGGGTATGTTTCGTCTCATTGCCGGGGAGGAACTATGACCACTTCCCAGACGTTGTGATATTTTGGCCATGAAGTAGGTGTCATTTAGTCCTACTGGTGGTCCCCAGGATGCTACGTGAGAGAGGCACTAGAAGATGATAGCATTGAGAGACCGCATCCTCGAGTTATAGATCGATGGGATGGTTATTATACTTGTGTGTATAGTATATTACTTGTGTATGAAAACAAGGTAATATATATATATATATATATATATATATATATATATATATATATATATATAAGAGTAAAGAGATAAAAATGAAAAAGGCCGGATGTGCATTATAAAAATGAATATAGAATAAACCTCAGTCCAGGAGATATTATCCGGATGTATATTGTAAGATGTATATGAGAATGAGTATAATATGTATATTATTATATAAATATGTTTATATATTAGTTTTGTACTAAGGGCCTAATGGATCTCGACCATTGACACTGCTGAGTAGTAAGTTATCGGGGGGGGGGGGGGGGGTTCCTTATTTGGATTTCGCTTTGCGAGACACCCCACGCACGAACATAGCGCAGTGTTGAGAATGGAAAGAATTTTAGCCCTTAGTACTCGGGTTGTTGAGGTTGCTAGCAGACGGGTGAATTAGATTAGTTAGGCGGGGTAGCTTAACTAGGATGTTTTAGACGAGTGCGTTAGGCGTGCACTATTAGAAGAGGGGTAAGGGGTATCTCATGGGAGTGAGATACCAATTTAAATATGAGATAAAACATATTTTTTTAAAATAAAGCATTTATGCACTTGCTAAATATTTTCACAACTTGGGCTCTGACCCGTTTTCCTATTTTTCCTTTTCTTGCTATATATATTACTTATATAGGTATCCAGACACAGGGACGCCTGGATGATGATTCCTTCGAGTCAGACGTGTGTTGCGGTAGCTGTGGATGCATGCAGGTTCTCGATAGACGTTTTTATCCTTGTAATCTAGATAGGAGGTATTGTATATACATTCGGGCTAATAACCCAACTGCTGTTATTTATTCTTTCATCGCCTTTTATGCGGATTCGATTTGGTTGTATCATATCTGAACCAAGTGTTCGATTATTTTATCTCTTTCAAGTTTCATTTATATAAACTGTGTGGATGTTTTAATTGTGTAGTTGTTTAAAAAGATTAGTTAAGTAAAATTTTGAAGCCAGCCTAATAGGTTATTAGTAAGTAAATTGGTTTTCGATAGTGATGCTGAGAATGATCCGTATGTGACTCCTGTTTTAATTTAATATAGGAGTGATCGCCCGATATTTTATTAGGCGGGTTGTCACAATATGCTGCCACAAAGAATTATCACTCTTGAACCATCGGTGATGAGATGACCACACAACCAAGAAAAATCTCATTTGTTTATTAAGTTGAAATACCAAGGCCGACTCGAGGCAATTTTAGAAACACTCACAAAGAGAGAGTTTGTCATCACCCAAGTATACATTTAGGAAAATCACTAATTTAATCCATTTAAACTATGAATTTATTTCATATTAATCACTTAAGAAAGTCTCGTCATTTTATATCGCAAAGCTTATCATCACAAAGTACTAATTTATTTATCCTTTCCTTTAAAAAAATATTTTCAAACAATTGCCCCAAGGAAAATTCACATTTCCAACTATCAATACAAATAACCCATTTTACCATACACTAATAAATATGGTTCAATGTGGATTTAATGTCATAAAGTCTCATGTTCAGTTTTTCATGAACCTTAAATGTCATAATAACCAAAAATGTTCTATGAATACAATACGTTAAGAGGATATATAATGGAATATGAAAAGAACTCAATAGCAAATAATGTACTTAGAAGGAATTCATGGTTGAGTCAGGTTTAGTGGGTGCGTTGGCAGTTTCATCCTTATAATTATAAATGTATTTACCATTATATAGCAAGGCTCTTAGGTGTCACCGGCAGGAGAGCATGTGTGGATACTAAGAGAATATTTTATATTGTGTGGTGGTTTTCTCCTTTTAAAAGTTATGAGAGTAGAACATATTATTATCTTGTGTAGTGACTAGTTAGCAAGGGTTCAAATGGTAGTGGACGGTTATGGTAAGATTACGTGCTCACCATTCGAGGGTGAGGTATATTATTTTTTGAGGCATCACGTGAAAGAGGATCGAGCCTTCATATATATTGTATTGTATCGGAGACTTCGGTGAGTATAGGTGTCTCGTTACATTTGATCCTAGTGCGTAGGGAATTTTACTGATGTGACTTGGGGCATATTGGGTTTAACGTTGAGCGGAGAGATTTAGATTATTATTAATTTAGTGCTCAGAACTTAGTGATAATGATATCACAGTGTCGTAGCACTCCGTGAGTGATGGGGAGTGAACGATTTAACTCATATGTCGCGGGATAGGATTTGAGGTGTCTTAGTTATATGCTTTGGATCCACGGATCTTAATGACCGATAATGTTAGATAGTAGTGTATTGGGGAGTACTTTATTTGGATTTCTCTTTCGAGACATCCCACGCATGAACCTTAGAAAACGTCGAAAGTTAGGAGATGTTTGATTTTTAGGAAATGGATTTAATACACTAGTTGTTGCAGGGATGTGGGGTTAAAACCATGAGTTAAAAGTTACTTTATGATTTAAGGCTAGTAGGAGTCGAGTAGTATTTGTTCAGTTATGTGCGATATATGGGGTGTATGGGCGCCCTAGTTAGATGGATTCTTATTATCGTCCGCAGTCAGGAGATGTGGAAATGTATGAATTGAACATAAGAGTAAGGGATTTAGCAAATGGGGATGTTAGAGCTTCCCCCAGTAGAGGGAATAGTTTAGCCGTTAGTAGATAGGCGCATCGCAGAGGAAAATGTAGGACGAAATTTTAATGTGTTATGTAATCGCCAAGGAGAAATGGTAGATAAATGAGGTGTAAGGTGACTAAAGCATATTGGTCATTAAATTGAAAGGTAGTGTGTAGATCGTCGGATTGAAGGATATCGTTAGTAGAGATATATCGGGAACAACAAAATGATTTATATTTTAGAAAGAGGCAGATGTTATGCGAGGTTATATCCAAAGCCGCTAGTACCAAACTTATCTGAATTTGGAGGATGAAATTCCTTTGTAAGGGGGGAAGTATGTAACACCCCGTATTTCCGAGTAAATTAGAAATTAATTAATTTGATTATTTTAAATTACATGTGTGCCGTAATTTAATTGAATTTAATATTATATGTTGATTCGAATATTAATCGGGGGATAATATGATTAATTTTTTTAATATAATTACTAAGTGAATAGTGCTATATTATTTTATGTCATAACGAGTAATAGTGACATGACTGTGTTATATGTCAACCGAAAGTTGCATGTAGACTATATAAGGTCGAGATAGGAACTTATTATAGAATGACTCGAATAGTAATTTTTAGGTCACAATTGGTTCTGAATGGGTTTAAATAGTTGGAATAATGTACCTTGATGTATAGGTTGGGTCCTGGGGTAATTTTAGACTAAACCGGCACCACGTAAGGATGTTTCGATCACTTGGCAGATTAGGGTAGGAGAAACTCTTAAAATTGAAAGGTTATGTCATTCCCTTTGAGTTAGAGGCTAGGGTTACAACAAGTTTGAGAGAGATGGGGCTACAGGAGAGGAAAAAGAAAAAAGACCTACACTATTCCACACCAATTCTCACCACCAACATCGCCGAAGTTGAGATCGGAGCAAGGAAATACCAACCTCATCATCTTAAAATGAAATCAAACCTATAATTGAAAAGGCATGTGTTTATCTTGCGATTTATTTGAGCATGTTATAATACCCATGTAGTCTAGGGTTTAAATTTCATGTTTTTGACGAACTCTTAGGAATTGGATGAGGGAAAACCATTATTTGATACAAGAATGCTTCTGGAATGAATTTCTTTATGTAGAGGATTTGAAATCAAATGTTATGTGATAAATATAATGAAAGAAATATGGTTATCTTGATCATTACACATGGAGAACTCCATAAACTAGTTTTTTGAGAATTTTGGAGTATAAATCTATTCTTGGATAAATTTCTTAAGGATTCAATGTATTATTTACGTTAGAAATCATCCCTACACATATATTTGATGTTTGATAATGTTGGATAGGAATTTGGGATTGTTCTATAGAGGTTTTATTACATATAAAATGGAGGAAACCCATAATAGTGAAGGAGATGAACTGCCAGGGGTTCCAAAGTGGTTCAGATACCTAGAAGAACCGGTTCGACCACATAATAGAATTGGTTTGGGTGACCTGCTATTGCAAGAATTTTTATTGTTTAATTTTTAGAGAAATTAACTATGAAAAAACTTTGGGATGAGTTTAATACTTGTACAAGGACTTAGGGAAGGTCAGTATGCACATAATTAAGGCTCAGTTATTCTTAATGAAGGTAAATTGGGACTTGGATTGATAATGCTTAACCGATTAAGGGACATATTCGAAATTTATGATTTGGGGTTACGAAAAGAGTGAACGATAACCTAAGACTCAAATTAGTAGTATAAAGATGTATAAACTACCAAATTAGTGTAAGGGATAGATAGGACCCTTCGGGTAGTGAGTGATCCCCGAAAAATATGAAATAAATATTATGTGAGAATTATTTGTTACGTCGAGTATTCGAGAGAAATAAATACTATGTACAGAAGTATATGTTCGGTTATGTGTATAGATTTGGAATATACGTATATATAGGTTGTGTGAATGCCTATTATGTGGTTGTTGTGTGTGTGAACAAATCTACATTTCTTGCTATCACGGAAGGTTTTTGCACCAAGGGTGATTCTACCTTGACCATTCCAGTGAGGTCTGGATGTGTGACCTAGAACATAGAATTTAGGGTGTATTTCTATGTGTGTGTATTACTGAGACTCGCAAGTTGTTTAGGTACATTAAATATGTGCATAGCCTAAAGGATTAGACCTATGTTCGCCTCCATTGTATGTTATTTGATTTATGGTTCGAGGAGACATTCAGAACGGTAGTCCCTGATTTGGTATGAGAGGTACATAGACTTGATAGTAGAGTACGCATGCATCGCGGTGGTCATTCCATGGAATGCTATAGTTGTATATAATACATTGTGATAAATATATGCAAGTGTGATTATTCTACTTATGTGTGATAGTAAAAAACATTGATAGTGAATATCTAAAAGCAACTCAAGTGTCGGAAACTTAATTAATATTGTTATTATAATAAAGTGTAATTTTTCTACTTATGTGACGGTAAGAAAGATAGGTAGTGTATATCTAAAAGTGACTTAAGTATGGGAAACTTAATAAAATGATTCAATAATAATACGTGGGCAATATTAGTTATTGGTAGTACTGTAGCGTATTGTATGGGAAGTACAGGGGAGCTAAACATTTAGTGGTTAGCTAGGTACGGATGTCTAGTTTGGCTGGGTATCATAGCTAGGTTGGAGACGTTAGGTGTGCATTATAGTTGAGAGTTGAGGAAACTCAATGGAGTATACGCGGGACTAACGTGTGTATCTAAAAACTATTTTTAAACTATGGTTTAAATGTTCACTTATTATTTTCAAAAAAAATTCTTGGACTCTGACCCGTTTCATATCTATTTTTCCATAACAATTTATGTTTCGAGCCATAAGGACACCAAGCTTGATGATTCATTCCAAGGATGCACAGTTACAACACTTGTGGAGGCTTACAGGATTAACGTAGACACTTCAGTTATTCATTCTTAAATTAGGACTTTTCATTCAGTATTTTATCTGGGTGTGTTTCCCCTTCAGTTATTACATTTACTTCAGTTTTATCAGATTCTTTATTTGGATTTTAGTTTATTACTTCAGATTCATAGTTGGATTTTATTTTTGAAAACAAATGGTTTATTCGGTATTATTTTATTCAGTTATATCATGTGATGTTTTGGACTTATATTATTGCGTGGATGGTTTAGCTTAATTTTACTTCGCATGTTGTTGCATATTAATGAAAGATAAAATTTGGAACCGGTTTATTTAATTATTAGGTGGTTAGTAACTTTAAAACGTTTTCAACAATGATGCTAAGAATGAACCAAATAAAATTCTTGTTTTATTTTTGTAAAGTACTGGTCACCCGGTATTTGAATAGACGGGTGTCACACTGACCCAAAAGGAGACATTTCAGGTCTTGTTTAAACGAAGGAAATTCGTTCTAATGACTAGTAGTATCTCATTCGAATGACATGTTAAGTTATTCTAATAAGCAAGCGATATTTTAAAAATTATTTTAAAAACGTTTTATATAAACTCTTTTAAAAATGATCATTGAATATTTTAATCTTTACCAAACCACTTCATCACTCTTCTCAGGGAAAATTATGATGAACAATCTTCAATCTTGAAAATATCACTAGCGATTCTTCTCTTTCAAGACTTGATAATGGTCAAGAAGTTGTAGTGGGGTGTAACGGGATAAGACAAATAAAAAAAATTAGAAAGTATGAAGTTTGCTCTTACAAGGGACAAGCAATTTGAGATATCACACCCTTAAGAAGAAATATATGGTCTCGCCCATGATAAAGCATTTGAATGTCGATTGAAATTGTCACTTCCTCCAAAAGTAAGTGTATTTCCTATATCACGGTCTATCTGAGACCTCGTGGGACAAACAAAGGAAAATAATGTATCCGGCAATGGAGATACTTTATGAAGGATTATTTGTTAACTAACTTTTCCTATGTCATATTGGAAGATCGAAAAGCTGAAAGTTTAATAGTCGATTGGGAAATACACATATATTTAATCGAAGTCATTACCTTGGTATCACCAGACATAATGCTTCAATTCTTGGTTCACAACCTTAACCAAACATAGACACCAAAAGGGAAGTGTCCAAGTCATTAGTATCCTCAGATTAACGTGTAACTCGGAGTCTTGTCAATATAAAATCTTTCATATAAATGTTGACCTGATGTTGGAGGTGCCATTTAAAATACAAAAATCACTAAGGCTTGTCTGGCTATGGTAGATATAACATGATGGGGTCCGTCACATTTCATATCTCCTATTTGATTGAGATTACCCTTGATTTACCCCTACATGGGAGGCATGTTGACAACAACTATCATAAAGATCCACCAATATCCATCACTTATAAAATTGGTCAGCACTAAATAACTAGACATCACTCAACATTTTTTGATCTCCCGCTAGTCAAGTAACTTTCGATCTTATCAATTTGCAAAAGATTCCCCATATCCCCCTTTTCAATGTATTTCCCTTTAATTTAAACGTCTTTCACCTTATCAATGGTTTCTTTCTTTCTTTTAATGGCATAATACATTCTTGTTCTTAGTACTTTCATTTATGCATTATGTGTGATTAACCTAACATTTCAAACGACTCAGGAAACACCTTTAATAATGAAAACACATAGAACTTAAATAGTTTAAGAATATTTTAAAACTAACCCACGATCAAAACAACCGTGTGATTGTTGACGAGGATGATGCAACGACCATTACTATTTTCCCATAATTGGCACGCAAATTAACCTCACTTGTTCCCATGTGTGTGTGTATATAATGAGTTTCAATCAAATGAGTAATTATTTAATTGCATATCGATTAAAGATTAAGTAATCATTTAAATATAATAAGCCATAATTCATTCAAAAATTGAATAATAATATAAAAAATAACTCGACGACTCACCGTAGAAGTAGCAATTCGTGTTTTTGTGTGGTGTTTTGGCCTGGCCTAACATCATAATTACCATTTAGACATGACCGCAACGTGAAAACTTGAAATCGTATTTTTTTTATGTTTTACAAATATAAACCATTTAAAACACGGCATGACTAATAATTTATAAACTATATTAAACATGATAATATTTAAAATACATTTAACACGAGTCATAATTTGAATACTAATGTGACAAAACTTTGTAGGGGTGTTCACGGTCCGGTCCTGTCCGATTTTGGAGTATTTTTGGGACCGGACCTCATTAATCGGTCCTAAAAAATTACGGACCGAGACCGGACCATAATTATCGGTCTCGGTCCTATTCGGTTTTTAAACGGTCCATGTTCGGTCTCGGTCCTATTCGGTCCATACCAATAAAAAACAACACTTTTATTTTGTAAAACTGCATTTTTTATTAAAAACAACACATGTAAAACTGCATTAAAACAACTATTTTCTTTTTTAAAAAAGCAGCACTTTTCTTTAAAAAAAAATAGCACTATTCTTTAAAAAAAACATCACTTTTCTTTTAAAAAAATAGCACAATTTTTAAAAAAAACAACACTATTTTTAAAAGAACAACTAATATCCACATACAAAAAATAACACTATTGTTATATCAACGGAAAATAACAAACAACTAATACCCACATACAAAAATATGTCCACCACATAATTAATACCCATATACAAAAGTATCATGTCTAACTAAAGTATTAAAAATTCAACAAATTCTTCAAATATCCAACGCATCCATGCCTCCACGCCACGCATTAAACTTCTCCACTTGTAGTTCCCAACAACTCTACAAATTATTTAAAAAAAATATCAATAATAGAATTTAAACAATCAAATAAGATGAAATATCATAAAATAACAATTTGTTACCCGCATTAAGTTTCTCTAGTTGTTGAATATCCTCCAACGAATCACGAGTATTTATTGGCTTTGTTGAGGAGCCTAGCCAATTTTGACCACAAACTAGTGCTTCCATTGTATTTGTTGATAATGAGCTACGAAAAGGGTCAAGAATACGTACTCATGTGCTAAATGCGAATTCGAAAGCTACGGTAGACACGAGAATAGCTAATATATCACGAGCAACAAGAGAGAGGATTGGATATTGTGACAACCAGCTCACTAAAATATGGGGTGGCCAGCCCGATACTCCAATATAACAGGAATCATGGATGGAATTATTCTCAGCATCACGACAATATACAAAGTATACAGGATAACCACTCGATATTTCAGAAAAATGGGTTGCCAAAAATTTTGGTTTTAAAGTTAAAGAAAGAATTTAAACAACCCAATTTAAAAAGAATGTGGAAACCCCAAAGATATAATATTACATACACATCAAATATACAGTAAGGGACCAAATATGCTGTCGGTCAACAGACTCATACAATACTACTAAACAAGTTCAGTAAAGTACATAATATATTACAATAAACAATTACAAAAGATTGGGCCTCACGCCCGAGTAAATGACCTGATCATAACTAGAGTACAAAAATGACAGCGTTTATACCAAGTATCTCGTAATATCCGTAAGGTATTATGGCTCCCCAAAGACATCGGAATAGGAAAGTTAGAACGAGCGTCCTTGCGACGGAGCACCTGAGCGGATGTAAGATTCATGCACGACAAGGAATATGAACGGGCCAGTGCCCGATTTTATATGATCACTAGATGAATAAAGAGTATGACAGTTATGAACAGTAAATTATGACTAACAGGAATAAAAATCTACCTACACAATTTAATGCATAAGCTATGACATTTTAAATAATCATAGATCTAATTCAATTAAACAGGAGAATAATAAGGATTAACATTAATTTAAAAACTTTCATCAAGAACATTAATACATTTCATAGCTCCGTTCCTTATCAGGAAATACAATCAGAATTATAAGCTCTTTGTGGCTTTCCATTCCTTATCAGGAATATCATCATTATCATATGCTCTTATGGCATTTATTATACATCAAGTCCCACTTGATTAAGAATTGTTATATTCATATACATATAATATTTCTAAGACCGCCCCTCCGAGTTTCCCCACTAGGCGCGCCCCTAAATGACTATCATCTTCCAGGCCCTATCAAACAAGACAACCTGGACACCAATAACGCAAGACGTCGGGAAGCGTCCATATTCCTACAGGAGAGTCATGACCACACCCAGAATCACCTCACCAGCGCAGAAACATACAACAATTGCTCATATGGCCTAAGACTATATCCACCCTGCATTCATTAGCCAGGGGGCATCACCTCACGCGCGAACTTCCCTTATGATAGCATTTAGAGAGGTGTGTTTAAGTAAATTACAATTTACCATATTTATGATTAAGTATATTATCATTTACTATAATCATTACCATTTCCATTTCATTTTCATTTACCCTTTTTCATATGTATGTTTCATTTTATCCGAAACCATAATCATTTACATTTTGTAAATAATTCACATTTTATCCAGAGCCATACGTAATTCATATCGTCATTACAACCTCAAAGAATACGTGAACTCCCAATTTACTTCTCCCAACACCCTTTTGTGGTGTTTACTATTAACCATCAAGACTAACATAGCTCAATTGAGCTTCTAAAGTCTCCCAAACATAATACTACAACTCCTAGTTTCATAATAATAACCTAGAATAAAAGAATACCCTAACATCAATTGGCATATCCCCAGAAAATCCCCCACATAACGAATTTCTAATGTAGGATAGTTAACTAACTCATATAGGACTCTAGGACTCTAAGTTGACCTCATACAAGAAGGTTCCTAGGTCCTAAGCCTAAAGAAAAAGCATAAAAAATGAGTTAGAAAAACAACTCAAAAACAGCCTGATTCTGAATCGATTCGCCCAAAAGCGAATCGATTCGGATGACAAAACCAACATTCTACAGTTGGCCGAATCGATTCGGCCCTAACCCGAATCGATTCGGGTTTTGCAGACCTGTAAGCTGACCCTTTAGCGAATCGATTCGCCCTAGGGCAGAATCGATTGGCCCCTGCGAATTTGCCAAGAAAGGCTTACGGGTTATAAACCCTAGTTTTTACCCAAAACTCAAATCTCTTCCATTTTTACACACATCCAATAACATTAAACTACCCCAAATCATCCTACATGATTATTAAATACTAAAACCCACAATTTCATCATCATAAACTAAGATTAGGGTTAAAACACCATAAATTCCATTTTTTATCCATAAATGTTAATACACAACTATCACACAATTTACTCATCTTAAATAATATATTAACAAGTAGAACACTTGCCTTGAAGTATAAATCTCAGATTTTCTCCTGGTAGAATCAATCCCATTCTTCAATCTCCAAATCTCTCTTCTTTCTCCTATTTTCTCTTCCTCTCTCTTCCTCTCTTTTTCTCTCTATGTTTAAGACATATAATAGGGAAATTAGGGGATTTAGAAGACCAAAATCGGGGCTTAAGTCTAAAGTTCCCAACTTAAATGGTTAATACCACATTAAAATGACTCCCAAATATGCATTTAAGTTAAAACCAGTCAAAAGTGCCCGGAACCTATAAATAAAATATGGCACTTATTTTGACTGTCTCGCACATTCTGGTACTAACTATGCCCTCTAAAATGGCATCCGGTAATATTATAATTCATTTTAAGTTCCAGTTTCATTTAAACCATAATGTCATTTAAAACACATGACACTATAAAACATGCAACATGATGATATTTACTTACACATACAGTAAATATGCAACGATCCAGTAAATATTAACTTTCCACTCATTCAATTAATATTTACTCCATTTCAAAACATTTTATAAAATTACTTCATGCGGTGAATTAAAATAAAATGAGTCTCCTAAAAGCGAGGGTTGTTACATACTCCCCCCCTTATGAGGGAATTTTTCCCTCAAAATTCGAGCGTACCCTTAAACGCATAAAGGGTATACTATCTTAAACTATCATTCTATCACTCTTCACAAACCCCTCAATATTGTGACGTCCCAAATGGGCTCAGACTAAGGTCGTCACTATCGATCTCATTTCACATTCTGTGTTCGCTAACATAGCACCAAATCATTAATTACGAACTATCAATTCTAACTTCCTACGATGGAAGACGATAACCACGTGACTCGGCGCAAACTGCCTTACTTCCTTAATCACGTTGCATCCCTCCTCGGGGGCACTTACACCAATGGTAAATGGCTTAACCCCAACACTACTCAACTTCTCTTTGCATAGGCATATCCCCCTAAGTATACATCTCAATAAGACCAATCCTTAAAGAGATATTTTGGGACCACTTCAGTCCAATGAGCATATTGTCCGCTGGTTCATCTAACGAGTATGCGAATTATTCGATCGGCGACACAAGGCCACTCACGGTGCCATACCTTTGAAAATGATTCAAATTCTTGTACGGGAAATTCCATCCATACTATGCTACTACTCTCATCCATCCATTTAGCTTAAGGCGCACGTTCAAGATATGCCCTTCGACATTAGGTTAACTTCCTCCATTCGCTCATCCATTTTAGGGTGGTAAAATACACTCCATTTCCATATGGTTCCCAATACTTTCTGGAAACTTTACCCAACCTTTGACACGAATGTCAAATTTCGATCCACAACTATTTTTATAGGCGCTTCATACGGTTCTACCACTCCTCCATAAAGAGCGAGGCGTACTCTTCTACATATAGTCCGTCCATAATGGCCCGAAAAGCAACGACTTGGTCGAGCGATCAACAATTTTCTCAAAGAGGATCATGACCAGTTCGGTGCTGGCAATTCAATAATGATGTCTATGAATATACCCTTCTTCGTTACACCACTACTCTACTTCACACGAGTGGGTGAAATGGCCAGTCACAGACATGAATGCTCTTGCTACAAAGTCTTCCTAGTTATGCTCATTCTACTTGGCTTTCCATGCCATCACAAATTTTTCGACGGGTTTTCTACTTGACGCATCTACTACCCCAATCGCATTCCCTTAGACATTGAGAATATCCAATTGATAGTTCTTTTATGAACCTGAAATACCTACACTATTCTTCCCACAACCAATTGCAACAACTTGTTGCTCGCGAGAAAGACCAAATTTCCTGCCCAGGAAGTAGTGCCTCCATTACTTTAAGGAGATTACTACTGCAATGAATTCTAAATCAAGCATGGAATGATAATTCCCATAAATTTATGTTTGTGAGACGCATAAACAATGGGTCCATGCTCCAGTATTTTTACTTCCCATCCCTAGCAAAGTCTTGCTCGTTAAATCCACCCTCAAGCTTAACAACATGGGCTCAGGAGTGAAAGTCAACTCATCCTTTTAACTCCCAAGAGTTAGGTTACCAATGTAACACTCTATCTTAGAGAGGCCTCATCTCCTCCGGCCTATCCTTCCAAACCTCTCGAGATTCCATACTTCTCATTTCTAAGGACCTAATCCCTCTTATAGTTAACCCAGAACCTATTCGTGGTCAACTCCCTATAGCCTTCCTAAATCAACGTCACACTCCCTAAAAGCCTTACGTCCTAGTAATCCTAAGGTCAATATATATCCTAGTCGAGTCGCATAAATATTATACTAAGTATATCCCTAGTGCCCAAGACCTTTCTCAACTCCCTACATTCGCTCGGTTTCATGCGTGGGACGTCTCGCCAAAGCGAAATCCAGACAAGGAACCCTCCCGTTACACTACTACCTCGCATTGTCGGTCATCAAGATATAACGGTATAAGACACATAATCGGGAATGGTAAAATTCTAACTTTCAACCCTACTAATAAGATTCTACTTATATGTCTTACCATTCAAATAACTGAGGATTTCAACTAATCGGACATTTACTTTCAGTAAAGTCTTAAAAACATTTATTCCACAACATATATACATCTTTCTAAATGGCCTTATCATCAAGGCATAACCCGAAGTCTCAATTCGACTTCATATTTCAGTCTCCCTCACATCGATCAGAGGAGAGAACTATATTCAGTGCTTCTATCTCGTACTTTAATAGCCCTTAATCACTCAACTACGTGATTCTCGGCTAAACCTTTCAACCCAACTCTCAATCAACAAAATAAAATAAAATAAAATAAAATAAGAAAAAGAACAACATCTCTCCACTTCCAACGTCGTTAACGTTCATGCGGGAGCATCTCGCTAAAGCGGAATCCAAACAAGGAACCCCTCCTATGCATTACTACTTAACCTTGTTGGTCGTGGAGATAAGGCACAACAACCACAAACAAAGCAAAAAAACAATCCAACACTCAAACAAGATAACACAACAAGTAATGAAATCTCCTACCTACATCAAATCACCTCTATAAGGTCTCAACCTGTATCCAGGAGAGATATTATAGGACAACTAGTTCCATCCTGAAACGAGAAGAAGGACAGCCTCACCATTTATTCGCTTGTTGTCACCCCAATCAAACAAAAATATCTTTACTCGTATAATACACATCATACAAGTAGCACATAGCGCACATAATACTTTTAAAAAAAAATCATCACTCGCTTTATAATAAGTGAAGGAAAATATAAAGCTTCCCTACCATGGAGGTCATATAATTACCCTGTTTATAGTAGCGTCGATACTATCTCAAGCTCAATATGCACACCCAAATCTTGAGTAAACACAGTACTACCCTATCTTATCATGAGGAATGAACCACCCAATACTAAGGTGTAATTCCCACCAACATTCTTGCCAATCACCCCGGGTTAATACTAATGGTTCTCAGACATAGAACTAGAGTCTTATTCGAACCAATATTACTTCCATCACGCCCGAACCAGGCACCTTATCCTTGCCCTTGTTCTCCAATCAACAGAATCAAAATAAGAGGTTATACATTCCACATCATAGCCACTGTTCCGTTCCTAGATGCCAAACAATTGCCCACGCAATCCCTTTCACTTTCTCAATAAAAGGTAACACGCTACCGGCCTCCCCTTCCTTAGTTCAATGAAACCTCCCCGGGCGGATATCCACCAACGGGGTTTCATGAACACTGTTCCTTCAGAAGTGTTAACGACACTTATTCTAGAGCCTATCATTCCACTAAAGGGCTCTTTCTTCCTTATACCAACCTTATTTTGGTGCACGGCCTCCCTAACCATACAACTCTTTATTCACTATCGGCCTCTGACCGAACCTCATGTGAACATTTGAGGATCTACCTTATCCTCATTCCAGTTATCCCAGAAAAACTCGCCATTGAAAATGTCCACCGGGTTTCTCCATGGGCAAAACTTCCTGTGCCCACAAATATGGTGACTACGTTTCCACCGTTTCAATACTACTCCTACGGGTGAAGAATTTTCATCCATCCTTTTCCTCTGGGCACATTTATACCCTCTTTAAGGCCAAAACTCTTGGGCCTTATACTTCTACCGAGTGAGGATGCATTTCCTCCATCTTACTTCAACATGTGTGTGACACTCCGCCTAATAAAATACCGGGTGATCAGTCCTATACCAAATTAAAACAGGAATCCCAGTTGGATCATCCTTGGCATCACTGTCGAAAACCTTTTAAAACATACTAACCACCTAGTATTCCAAAAACTGGTGCCAAATTTTAACTTTTTAATTTAACAAAATAGTACATGCGGAATTAAATATAAACCATTCACACAACTGAATAAATCAACTGAATAATTAATTTAAATAACTTGCCGAATAAACCATCGGCCACCAAAGTAAAATAATCCAATACAAACTTCAAGCACCGAAGGATTTCATCAGAAAACTGTACTGAGAAGTCTGGGCGACAGACCCTAAATAAAATTGAACTGAGAAATGATTCCTACTCTAGGAATGAATGAACGATGCGTCTAATCCAAACTCCTGCTAGCATCAACATATGATGCAGCTCCGTGTCCCTGGAATAGAATATCAATCCTGGCGTCCCTGTGGCTGGACACCTAAAAGGTTTTAAAAATAGTTTTATAGCAAGGGTTAGAACCCAAAACATTTTGAAAATATTTATCAAGTGAATTAACTGCAGTAATTTAAAATGCATGAATGCGCTTCATATTTAAGTTAGTGTCGCACTCCCTTGTGGACATTCTCACCCCTCCACTATTGTGCACACCTACCAGTTACCCTAACCCCACCTAGTTGTACTACCCCGTTCAACTAGTCCTGCTATAACCATCCCTTTCCATACTACTTTTACCCGAGTATAATGACTCTTGAATTATAAGTTATCTCACAATTAACTTACTTAATTCCTCTTAAATATTAGCATATAACCGTGTCACTAGTTATACAAAGTAAATACATCACACACTATATTATTACCCGTATATAATATTTACTACCACTATATACGTACCTTTACAACAATATCCACACATATAATATAAGTACATCCATCCCTTCGATTATACCCTCGCCGGATGATTCCCTCTAAAATGCTATCTCACTAGGTGTGTTCACAAAACCTAGTTACCCAAGTTGGAATCGCTCACCAACTTGGCCCAAAATATAAACGTAGTGGAGGTGGTCATATTCCTTCCCTGAAAGTGAGATACATCCCTCACCCATATATACCGGACGCTATGACCTGGGGATATACTCGCCCTACTCCTCAAGCTAGGGGACTCACCCACATCGCGTAACCTCCCTTGATAGCATTAGAGTATATAAATTGAATAAATATCTAGTCACCGATATTTAATATCACACACAATATATACACGTATATATATACTATCACTACACCTTATATATATAATATAAACCCCGGCTTTACCGTGTACTCAAAATCCCGTACACTGCCAGTAATTTAATATCACACACAATATATGAACACGTATATATATACTATCACTACACCGTATATATATAATATAAACCCTGGCTTTACCGTGCACTCAAAATCCCGTACACTGCTTGTAATTTCCTGAGTCAGTGGCCCGAGTCAACGTAATTAACTTTCTCACTTAATAATTTATGATCCTCCCTAGTCTATGTCCGACTCTAATATAACTAATTCACGCCTCAATTAATATAATACTTTCCCCGAGTCTGTGGTCCGACTCTAATTAAAGTAATTAACACACCCATTAATTTAATACCTCCCCGAGTCTACAATCCGACTCTAATTAAATTAATTAACACACCCATTAATTTAATACCCACCCGAGTCTACAATCCGACTCTTATTTAATTAATTTACACATTAATTAATCAACACAAATCTGAGTATGTGGTCCGACTCTAATATAATTAATTTACACAATAATTAATTTATACCAAATTGAGTCTGTGGTCCGACTCCCAATTAATTAATTTAGACATTAATTAATTTATACCAAACTCCGGGTCTACAACCCGACCCTAAACTAATTAATTACAACATCAATTAATTTAATACTTTTTCGAGTCTACCCTCCGACTCTACCTTCATTAATTATCACATCCATTAATTTAATAACTTGGTGTCACCCAACCATTATCCCAAGACTCACTTACTTAGCCTGTAACTTAATATTTCCCGAGTCTTTGTTCCTATCACAAGGAAACACACAATAGGCATTCACAACCCAAGTAATCCTACAAAACAGTACGTATTTACACAACCCAATTCTTCATACTTGTACGTAATATATTTCTCACTAATATTCACTGTACTTGATTGCTTTACGAATTTATTTCACTTTCATATTAATTCAAGTATTCACATGACTCTAATGGTCGTAGTTACCCCTTGTTATATCAATTCAGTAGTTACCCTTATTAACCCACTGACCTAACAAATTTAAGCTCGCTCACGCTCTTCCGTAATTATATTCTTATCATCTCGAATTAGAGTACGTCACAATCAAGCCTATGAATCTCCACCTTAACTCTCTCACAAAATTAAAGTTCAACACTCAATCATAGACCTACTTACATATCATTATTCCATCAATATATTTCATCAAGGTCCCAAACACTTCCCCGATAAAATTTTAGACATTTGAGGCTTAAAAAGAAAAATCTCAAATTTTCTGGCAGATTAAACACCCTCTAGTAAAATTTCGATTTCTCCCTCTACAGAACTCCGATTGACCTGATTCCAAGTTCATTGGATAGCTAAAAGAAATATATTTCCTGTAATGTATGTTTGACACTCTAATTCGAAGTAGAATTCAAATCGCACATGTTTAAAGTCACGTCAAAATTCTGGCTCATTACTATGTTGACAGATCAAACACCCTGTAGTAAAATGTCGATTACTCCCTCTACAGAAATCCGATTGATCTGATTCCAAGTTCATTGGATTGATAAGAGAAATACCTTTCCAAGAATGTATGTTTCACACCCTAATTCGAAGTAAAACGCAAATTGCATACGTTTAAATTTTTGTCAAAAATTCTGGCAGGTTGACATCTTGTGTTCATCAATTAAACCCTAAGTCATTCAATATTCATGTTCTTCATCCAAGAACTCATAAAGATTCCAGGTTAATCATAAATTATATTCAAATTTAATTTTATCTTTACTTAGGTATATATAATACACCTATTTCTTACTTTGAATCTCATTCAATAGCTACATGAACAAAACCCCCATTTTTATACCCATTTATCCCAAAACGAATTTTGGTTTACACATCACTATGATATGAATTGATTATCATCAATTTAGAGATCACAACAGTTAACCACTTGCCTGTAAGTGTTCGTAGTGTTTGATCCGTTGACGTAGTCCCTCAATTTGGCTCCAAAATCCCCAAATTGGCTTTTGCTAAGCTTTCCCCCAATTTCCCTCTCAAGTCCTAGGCTTAGAATTGTGTTGGCTGCTGATTTCCTAAACCCTCACTTAGGTTAAAACCCTCCATCCCGTTTTTCACCTAATGGGCCTAATTAAAATAGCCTAAATCACCTCGTGTGGGCCCGACTATGCTCAAACATGACCCGAGACCCAATTACTACCCCCGGGTACTCTTTTCTGACTATCTCGACCCATCCGGACACAATCGCGTACTCAGAATTGGCATCCGAATTAATTTATAAAAATCCTTATCTCACACCCAATTTAGTCTATACCGACTCCTGGCTGGGATAAGTGCATACCCCGTCATTAATACCCAAAATGACGCAAGTAAATTATTACTATTCACTTAGTAAATAAATTTCCCTAAACATTAACCATTCACTCCCCGATTAATATATATATATATATATATATATATATATATATATATATATATATATATATATTGCCATAATTAATTCCATTAAAATTACAACACACGAGTAATTTAAAATTCCCGAATTAATTAAATATTAAATGTACAAAAATACGGGGTGTTACATACTTCCCCCCTTACAAAAGAATTTCGTCCTCGAAATTAAGATAAACCTAGTGTTCCAATATTCACATATTACTCACTAGTCATGTGCCTCCAAGCCCGCTATATCTATCCCATTTTCTTCTGACCATATGTTACACAAGTATGCATTTAAAATTTGCCAGGGCGCCCATACACCCTATACCCGCGCTTAACCGCACAAAATTTGCCTTAATTAACCCGGGTGCCCATACATCCTATCCCCGCTGTCTACCGCACGAAAGTTACCCGACTATGCTAGTCGTAACCCGTAATATAACTTCGAATCATGTAGTCATATCACATACATAAAAATATATACATTTATATCTACTGCCTGGGTACCCAACCCATGTGCTAACGTCCAAACATCTCCCTATAAATACTTATCTCTCAACACAAAAGTATACATGCTTACCCTTATGCTACTAAAGACAACATAAAATACCGCGCTCTTACTATCACTAGCCCTAGCGCAAAGTAAACCCGAGCTATCTCTCTTTGCTCGAAATTAAATCTAACCACCCTGATTCATTTCAGTAAACATCCCCACTTACCGGGATAAAATGTGAGAACACAAAACTTCACTATGTGCTATCGCACCACGCAATACAACATATATATATATATCCACATATATATTCTATACGCCCTCTCAGGTGATACCTAGTACCAACCATACCCTGGTGTCGCGAACACCAAAATTTTACACCACTATCCACCATAGTTAAATTCCATTGCTATCCAGTTGATTTTTTTTTTTTAGGAAATGTTATCAACCCTACTCCCATAATTATCGAAAGTAGTAATTCCTCACATAATTCAAACTTTCACTCAGTGTACACCTTCACTCTTCCGTGAAGAACACCAAGGAACTCCGTTACTCTACGGAAAGTTTATCGACATGCTTTGGCTGCTACCGCCAACGTACTCACTAAATTTGACTCACTCGCGAACTTTAGTGAAAAATAAGACTTATATTGTGACATCCTCCCCGTCACTCAAAAATATACCCCATGCCCCTAGGGTCAAAATAATTACCTCTATACTCCAGCTGCAACGGCTGGTTCTCGGGTTACGGAGCATCTTCTCCCTGCCCGAATGCACCAATGACTTTCTTTAGTGGCTGTACATCCAGGACCTCGTCCTGTAGTTGCCCCTGCCTTGCTTAAGACAATCTCTCTTCAAGTGTCTTACTTTTCCCACCGACGAAACACCGTCTAACACATTCACCCTGCCAGTGGTCCCTTCCATGCCGACCTTGTTGAATTCCCTGACCATCCTGCCGATAGCCTCCAGTTCTAAATCATTTGGCGTGGTTTCCCTGCCGAAAATCCTGCCCCTGATCTCCCCCAGTCTGCTGCTGGGATACCCCACTGGTATTGTTCCCTCGTGCCTTATCCGACTGGCTAGTTTCCACTCCCCTCCCGCTTCCTTTCACGTGGAAGCGATATTCCCGACAGTGCCGGAGTGCTACGTTAATGGCATCAGTATAATTTACTAATGCGGAATTATCAATTAAAGGTTGTCTGATTCTCCAGACTAACCCGTCCATAAACTTTACTTTCTCTTTTCCTTGCTTACCTCATCTGGTACAAAATTTTCTAACCGAGTGAATTCTTCCTCGTAATCGGCCACTTAACGGTCCCCTTGAGTCATCTCACAAAATTTTCTCCTCGTTTTGGTCTCAACTGCTGGAGGAGAATACTTGCGGTCGAATCGCACCCAAAACTCTGCAATAGCTAGTGTGTCCCTTTCCTCAACTATGGTGATCGACTCCCACCACTGTAGCACTACTCCCACTAAACTAAAAGTGGTTAGCATTTGCTTCCGCACCTTATCACAATCTCCCATGCGTAGGTGATGCTGGATATCTCTCTTCCTTGGCATGCTTGTACTACTACTGAACCCCCTCGCAACTCTGATGGGTTCTTACTAAAAGTAACCTCTCTTTCCTGTTTCCACCCCGACGACCCCGCGTGAGTCTGAACATCCGGCGCCACTAACACTTGTGGCGGATCCCATGGAAAGTACCCTGTCGTTGTGACCATCGTCGTTTCAACTGTCTGTGCCACTATTTTAGTTACCTGTGCTGTCAAAATCATCTCTGGCTGTAGCTGCGGTAACTCTTGCTCCTAATGAGCCTCCCTCGTCTCATCTCACCTACTGCCCTAGCTGCTCTCTCTCTCCTGGGCGTCATATGGAATGAGAATCGAATTTGTATGAGTTCACTCTCAAATATAAATTTGGCAGAAGAACGTATATGCGCATACGTATGAGAATACAACAATCCTATAATAGGGCTCTATATCAAAGATTGCTAAGCCGAAACGTGAAAATCCGCACACATCTTAAGGACACTAGAACCTGATGCTCTGATACCATCTGTGACACCCCGCCTAATAAAATATCGGGTGATCAGTCCTATACCAAATTAAAACAGGAATCCCAGTTGGATCATCCTTAGCATCACTGTCGAAAACTTTTTAAAACATACTAACCACCTAGTATTCCAAAAACTGGTGCCAAATTTTAACTTTTTAATTTAACAAAATAGTACATGCGGAATTAAATATAAACCATTCACACAACTGAATAAATCAACTGAATAATTAATTTAAATAACTTGTCGAATAAACCATCGGCCACCAAAGTAAAATAATCCAATACAAACTTCAAACACCTAAAGGATTACATCAGAAAACTGTACTGAGAAGTCTGGGTGACAGGCCCTAAATAAAACTGAACTGAGAAATGATTCCTACTCTAGGAATGAATGAACTATGCGTCTAATCCAAACTCCTGCTAGCATCCACATATGCTGCAGCTCCGTGTCCCTGGAATAGAATATCAATCTTGGCGTCCCTATGGCTGGACACTTAAAAGGTTTTGAAAATAGTTTTATAGCAAGGGTTAGAACCCAAAACATTTTGAAAATATTTAGCAAGTGAATTAACTGCAGTAATTTGAAATGCATGAATGCGCTTCATATTTAAGTTAGTGTCGCACTCCCTTGTGGACATTCTCACCCCTCCACTATTGTGCACACCTACCAGTTACCCTAACCCCACCTAGTTGTACTACCCCGTTCAACTAGTCCTGCTATAACCATCCCTTTCTATACTACTCTAACCCGAGTATAATGACTCTTGAATTATAAGTTATCTCATAATTAACTTACTTAATTCCTCTTAAATATTAGCATATAACCGTGTCACTAGTTATATAAAGTAAATACATCACACACTATATTATTACCCGTATATAATATTTACTTCCATTATATACGTACCTTTACCACAATATCCACACATATAATATAAGTACATCCATCCCTTCGATTATACCCTCGTCGGATGATTCCCTCTAAAATGCTATCTCACTAGGTGTGTTCACAAAACCTAGTTACCCAAGTTGGAATCGCTCACCAACTTGGCCCAAAATATAAACGTAGTGGAGGCGGTCATATTCCTTCCCTAAAAGTGAGATACATCCCTCACCCATATATACCGGACGCTATGAACTGGGGATATACTCGCCCTACTCCTCAAGCTAGGGGACTCACCCACATCGCGCAACCTCCCTTGATAGCATTAGAGTATATAAATTGAATAAATATCTAGTCACTGATATTTAATATCACACACAATATATACATGTATATATATACTATCACTACACCGTATATATATAATATAAACCCCAGCTTTACCGTGTACTCAAAATCCAGTACACTGCCTGTAATTTAATACCACACACAATATATGAACACGTATATATATACTATCACTACACCGTATATATATAATATAAACCCCGGCTTTACCGTGCACTCAAAATCCCGTACACTGCTTGTAATTTCCTGAGTCAGTGGCCCGACTCAACGTAATTAACTTTCTCACTTAATAATTTATGATCCTCCCTACTCTATGTCCGACTCTAATATAATTAATTCACGCCTCAATTAATATAATACTTTCCCCGAGTCTGTGGTCCGACTCGAATTAAATTAATTAACACACCCATTAATTTAATACCTCCCCGAGTATACAATCCGACTCTAATTAAATTAATTAACACACACATTAATTTAATACCCACCCGAGTCTACAATCCGACTCTTATTTAATTAATTTACACGTAAATTAATCAACACAAATATGAGGATGTGGTCTGACTCTAATATAAGTAATTTACACAATAATTAATTTATACCAAATTGAGTCTGTGGTCCGACTCCCAATTAATTAATTTAGACATTAATTAATTTATACCAAACTCCGGGTCTACAACCCGACCCTAAACTAATTAATTACAACATCAATTAATTTAATACTTTTCCGAGTCTACACTCCGATTCTACCTTCATTAATTATCACATCCATTAATTTAATAACTTGGTGTCACCCAACCATTATCCCCAGACTCACTTACTTAGTCCGTAACTGAATATTTCCCGAGTCTTTGTTCCTATCGCCAGGAAACACACAATAGGCATTCACAACCCAAGTAATCCTATAAAACAGTAGGTATTTACACAACCCATTTCTTCATTCTTGTACGTAATATATTTCTCTCTAATATTCACTGTACCTGTTTGCTTTACGAATTTATTTCACTTTTATATTAATTCAAGTATTCACATAACTCTAAGGGTCGTAGTTACCCCTTGTTATATCAATTCAGTAGTTACCCTTGTTAACCAACTGACCTAACGAATTTAAGCTCGCTCATGCTTTTCCGTAATTATATTCTTATCATCTCGAATTAGAGTACGTCACAATCAAGCCTATGAATCTCCACCTTAAATCTCTCACAAAATTAAAGTTCAATACTCAATCATAGACCTACTTCCATATCATTATTCCATCAATATATTTCATCGAGGTCCCAAACACTTCCCCGATAAAATTGTAGATATTTGAGGCTTAAAAAGAAAAATCTCAAAGTTTCTGGCAGATTAAACACCCTCTAGTAAAATTTCGATTTCTCCCTCTACAGAACTCCGATTGACCTGATTCCAAGTTCATTGGCTAGATAAAAGAAATATCTTTCCCGTAATGTATGTTTGACACTCTAATTCGAAGCAGAATTCAAATCGCACACATTTAAAGTCACGTTAAAATTCTGGCTCATTACTATGTTGACAGATCAAACACCTTGTAGTAAAATATCGATTACTCCCTCTACAGAAATGGCATACGTTTCCCGGAATCTATGGTTAACACTCTAATTCGAAGTACAACTCAAATGGCATACGTTTAAATTTTTATCAAAAATTCTGGCAGGTTGACATCTTGTGTTCATCAATTAAACCCTAAGTCATTCAAGATTCATGTTCTTCATCCAATAACTCATAAAGATTCCATGTTAATCATCAATTATATTCAAATTTAATTTTATATTTACTTAGGGATATATAATACACCTATTTCTTACTTTGAATCTCATTCAATAGCTACATGAACAAAACCCCCATTTTTATACCCATTTATCCCAAAACGAATTTTGGTTTACAGATCACTATGATATGAATTGATTATCATCAATTTAGAGATCACAACAGTTAACCACTTGCCTGTAAGTGTTCGTGGTGTGTGATCCGTTGGCGTAGTCCCTCAATTTGGCTCCAAAATCCCCAAATTGGCTTTTGCTAAGCTTTCCCCCAATTTTCCTCTCAAGCCCTAGGCTTAGAATTGTGTTGGCTGCTGATTTCCTAATCCCTCACTTAGGTTAAAACCCTCCATCCCGTTTTGCACCTAATGGGCCTAATTAAAATAGCCTAAATCACCTCGTGTGGGCTCGGCTATGCTCAAAAATGCCTCGAGACCCAATTACTACCCCCAGATACTCTTTTCTGACTATCTCGACCCATCCGGACACAACCACGTACTCAGAATTGGCATCCGAATTAATTTATAAAAATTCTTATCTCACACCCAATTTAGTCTATACCGACTCCTGGCTGGGATAAGTGCATACCCCGTCATTAATACCCGAAATGATGCAAGTAAATTATTACTATTCACTTAGTAAATAAATTTCCCTAAACATTAACCATTCACTCCCCGATTAATATTTATATATATATATATATATATATATATATTGCCATAATTAATTCCGTTAAAATTACAACACACAAGTAATTTAAAATTCACGAATTAATTAAATATTAAATGTACAAAAATACGGGGTGTTACATACTTCCCCCCTTACAAAAGAATTTCGTCCTCGAAATTAAGATAAACCTAGTGTTCCAATATTCACATATTACTCACTAGTCATGTGCCTCCAAGCCCGCTATATCTATCCCATTTGCTTCTGACCATACGTTACACAAGTATGCATTTAAAATTTGCCAGGGCGCCCATACACCCTATACCCGCGCTTAACCGCACAAAATTTGCCTTAATTAACCCGGGTGCCCATACATCCTATCCCCGCTCTCTACTGCACGAAAGTTACCCGACTATGCTAGTCGTAACCCGTAATATAACTTCGAATCATGTAGTCATATCACATACATAAATATATATACATTTATATCTACTGCCTGGGTACCCAACCCATGTGCTAACGTCCAAACATCTCCCTATAAATACTTGTCTCTCAACACAAAAGTATACATGCTTACCCTTATGCTACTAAAGACAACATAAAATACCGTGCTCTTACTATCACTAGCCCTAGCGCAAAGTAAACCCGAGCTATCTCTCTTTGCTCGAAATTAAATCTAACCACCCTGATTCACTTCAGTAAACATCCCCACTTACCGGGATAAAATGTGAGAACACAAAACTTCACTATGTGCTATCGCACCACGCAATACAACATATATATATATATATATATATATATATATCCACATATATATTCTATACGCCCTCTCAGGTGATACCTAGTACCAACCATACCCTGGTGTCGCGAACACCAAAATTTTACACCACTATCCACCATAGTTAAATTCCATTGCTATCCAGTTGATTTTTTTTTTTTAGGAAATGTTATCAACCCTACTCCCATAATTATCGAAAGTAGTAATTCCTCACATAATTCCTCACATAATTATCGAAAGTAGTAATTCCTCGCTTGGAATCCCAATATTAGTACCACTCTCTGCTTCTAGCGGTACTTGGAAAACTATATCTACTGTAATTAGTAGCCGCAGTAGCAAGATAAGAAAATGCTTCAAAAGGGAGCAACCTCCAAAGCGTTCCTCATCCATATCCCCGACCACAACTTACAGTTCCTAGTAATCCCATCTCATGACGCCTTCACAAAAACCTTCCCTGGCGCCCTTCTTCAATCGACTTACTAATCCCACACGAATGCGCAAACGAATCTATGGGTTCTACCTCATGGAAGGAGAACAGAATCTCATAATAGAAATCAACGATCTTAATCCTAAGGCTCTATCTGAAATCAACAGAAATACTGAAAACGTAAAGCGTATACACAGATTCCTAAGGTCTCTAGAACCTGATGCTCTGATACCATCTGTGATAACCCGCTCACTAAAATATGGGGTGGCCAGCCCGATACTCCAATATAACAGGAATCATGGATGGAATCATTCTCAGCATCACGATAATATACAAAGTATATAGGATAACCACTCCATATTTCAGAAAAACGGGTTGCCAAAAATTTTGGCCTTAAGGTTAAATAAAGAATTTAAATAACCAATTTAAAAAGAATGTGGAAACCCCGAAGATATAATATCACATACACATCAAATACACAGTAAGGGGTCGAATATGCTATCGGTCAACAGACTCATACCATACTACTAAATAAGTTCAGTAAAGTACATAATACATTACATTAGACAATTACAAAAGATTGGCCCTCACGCCCGAGTAAATGACCCGATCATAACTAGAGTAAGAAAATTACAGCGTCTATACCAAGTATCCCGTAATATCCGCAAGGTATCACGGCTCCCGAAAGACATCGGAATAGGAAAGTCAGAACGGGCGTCCTTGCGGCGGAGCACCTGAGCGGATGTAAGATTCATGCACGACAAGGAATATGAACGGGTCAGGGCCCGATTTTATATGATCACTAGATGAATAAAGAGTATGAAAGTTATGAACAGTAAATTATGACTAACAGGAATAAAAACCTACCTACACAATTTAATGCATAAGCTAAGACATTTTAAATAATCATAGATCTAATTTAATTAAACAGTAGAATAAGAAGGATTAACATTAATTTAAAAACTTTCATCAAGAACATTAATCCATTTCATAGTTTCGTTCCTTATCATGAAATACAATCAGAATTATAAGCTCTTTGTGGCTTTCCATTCCTTATCAGGAATATCATCATTATCATATGCTCTTTATGGCATTTATCATACATCAAGTCCCACTTGATTAAGAATTGTTATATTCATATACATATAACGATTCTAAGACCGCCCCTCCGAGTTTCCCCACTGGGCGCGCCCCTAAATGACTATCATCTTCCAGGGCCTATCAAATAAGACAACCTAGGCACCAATAACGTAAGACGTCGGGAAGCGGCCATATGCCCGCGGGAGAGTCATGACCACACCCAGAATCACCTCACCAACGCAGAAACATACAATAATCGATCATATGGCCTATGACTATATCCACCCTGCATTCATTATCCAGGGAGAATCACCTCAAGTGCGAACTTCCCTTATGATAGCATTTAGAGAGGTGTGTTTATGTAAATTATCATTTACTATATTCATGATTAAGTAAATTATCATTTACCGTAATCGTTACCATTTCCATTTCATTTTCATTTACCCTTTTTCATATGTATGTTTCATTTTATCTGAAACCATAATCATTTACATTTTGTAAATAATTCACATTTTATCCGGAGCCATACGTAATTCATATCTTCATTATCACCTCAAAGAATACGTGAACTCCCAATTTACTTCTCCCAACACCCTTTTATGGTGTTACACTATTAACTATCGACTAACATATCTCAATTGAGCTTTTAAAGTCTCCCAAACATAATACTACAACTCCTAGTTTCATAATAATCAACTAGAATAAAAGAATTCCCTAACATCAATTGGCATATCCCCAGAAAAAACCCCACATAATGTAGGATAGTTAACTAACTCATATAGGACTCTAAGTTTACCTCATACAAGAAGGTTCCTAGGTCCTAAGCCTAAAGAAAAAGAATAAAAATTGAGTTAGAAAAATAACTCAAAAATAGCCTGATTCCGAATCGATTCGCCCCAGGCAGTAAATCGATTCGCCCAAAAGAGAATCGATTCGGATGACAAAACCAACATTCTGTAGTTGGCCGAATTGATTCGGGTTAAATCCGAATCGATTGAGGTTTTGCAGACCTGTAAGCTGACCCTTTAGAGAATCGATTTGCCCTAGGGATGAATCGATTCGTCCCTAGGAATTTGGCAAGAATGGCTTACGGGTTATAAACCCTAGTTTTTCCCCAAAACTCAAATCTCTTCCATTTTTACACACATCCAACAACATTAAACTACCCCAAATCATCCTACATGATTATTAACTACTAAAACCCACAATTTCATCATCATAAACTAAGATTAGGGTTAAAACACCATAAATTCCATTTTTGATCCATAAATGTTAATACACAACTACCACACAATTTACTCATCTTAAGTCATATATTAGCAAGTAGAAAACTTGCCTTGAGATATAAATCTTATATTTTCTCTTGGTAGATGCAATCCCATTCTTCAATCTCCAAATCTCTCTTCTTTCTCCTCTTTTCTCTTCCTCTCTCTTTCTCTCTTTTTCTCTCTATGTTTAAGACATATAATAGGGAAATTAGGGGATTTAGAAGCCCAAAATCGGGGCTTAAGTCTAAAGTTCCCAACTTAAATGGTTAATACCCCATTAAAGTGACTCCCAAATACGCATTTAAGTTAAAACCAGTCAAAAGAGCTTGGAACCTATAAATACAATATGGCACTTTTTTTGACAGTCTCGCACATTCCGGGACTAACTACGCCCTCTAAAATGGCATCCGATAATTTTATAATTCATTTTAAGTTTCAATTTCATTTAAACCATAATGTCATTTAAAACACATGACACTATAAAAAATGCAACATGATGATATTTACTTACACATACAGTAAATATGCAACGATCCAGTAAATATTAACTTTCCACTCATTCAATTAATATTTACTCCAGTTCTCAACATTTTATAAAATTACTTCATGCGGTGAATTAAAATAAAATGAGTCTCCTAAAAGTGAGGGTTGTTACATACTCCCCCCCTTATGAGGGAATTTTGCCCTCAAAATTCGGGCGTACCCTTAAACGCATAAAGGGTATACTATCTTAAACTATCATTCTATCACTCTTCACAAACCCCTCAATATTGTGACGTCCCAAATGGACTCAGACTAAGGTCGTCACTATCGATCTAATTTTACATTCTTTGTGCTCTAACATAGCACCAAATCGTTAATTACGAACTATCAATTCTAATTTCCTACGACGGAAGACGATAACCACGTGACTCGGTGCAAACTTCCTTACTTTCTGAATCGCGTTACATCCCTCCTCGGGGGTACTGACACCAACGCTAAATGGCTTAAACCCAACACTACTCAACTTCTCTTCGCATAGGCGTAGTCCCCTAAGTATACGGCTCAATAATCTCAATCCTTAAAGAGATGTTTCGGGACCACTCCCAGTCCAATGAGCATATTGTCCGTTGGTTCATCCAATGAGTATGCGAATTATTCAACCGGCGACACAAGGCCACTAACGGTGCGATACCTTCGAAAATGATTCAAATTCTTGTACGGGAAATTCCATCCATACTATGCTACTGCTCTCATCCATCCATTTAGCTTAAGGCACACATTCAAGATATGCCCTTCGACATTAGGTTAACTTCCTCCATTCGTTCATCCATTTTATGGTGGTAAAATACACTCCATTTCCTTACGGTTCCCACTAATTCCTGGAAACTTTGCCCAACCTTTGACACGAATGTCAAATCTTGGTCCACAACTATTTTGATAGGCACTTCATACGGTTCTACCACTCCTCCATAAAGAGCGGGGCGTACTCTTCTATATATAGTCCGCCTATAAAGTCGAACTAAGGTCTCTCTTACCTTCCTAGTCAAGTCTATTGCCAAAACAAAGCCATGCAACTCTCCAAAAAAGTATTCAACATACTTCAACTTATATCTAGGATCAAGAACCACCGCAACAAATAAGTGAAAGTTTATTTTTTCGACATTCCAATACTTGTCAAATTTTGATTGCATGCTCGCCGCCATAGTAGACAAAAAACAATCTCCATTGTTTCTCAAAGATATCAACATGATTTAAAACATTACAAGCTCGTGGAAAATGGCATTTGAGGTGACATATAAAGTTCCAGAAAATTTCAAAGTTGCATGATAAAATATTGAAAGAAATTTCACAAAACTTCTCACCTTATCCCAATCCTCACTATTTGGCGAACCCAATTTTCGTGCCTCCACCCCTCTCCCTCCAATATCATAATCATTTTCATCTTCCTCACCAATATATTTTTTGTATTGTTCGTCATCCTCATCCATCCTCTCAAAGACTTTATCAAATTTTAAAGCGGACTCCAACATTAAGTCGAGTTCCATCTACAAAGTAGCGAAAATTTGACCGATTTTTTAAAAATAGCAAAAAAGTTTTTTTACCTGATTTTTTTTACATGGGTCCGTTGAAATGTTTAAATATCACACAAAAAAAATTAACTCAAAAATATTTTTTTTTTACTATTTTAAAAAAATAATGTGCAAACTTAGTGTACACATGAGCCTGACTCTCTCTCTCTCTCTCTCTCTATAAATATATATATATATATATATATATATATATATATATATATATAATAATTTTTTTTTATAAAACTCTCTTTTTTATATATAGGAAACTGCTTCCAACAAATAAATAACAATTTGATTATAAAACGGTTCTCAACTTATAGGTTGTTTTTAAATAAAAGAAAAGTTTTAATTATTTTTTACAAACATAAAATTGTTTACAAAGAAAAAACCAATTTGATATTATTTACAAACTAATCTACCCAAAAGTAAACACATTAATAAAGTAACTTTAGTTTGGTAGTAGGTGGTGTGGTAAACAACAACAGGATGAAAATAATGTAACAGAATCACTTTCATAACATATAACGAATGAAGTAAAAATAACATAACCACTTTTCACAGGGATTTGCTAAATCCGACCCTCCTCCCCTTATTTTTTTTCTTCTCTTATTGATAACATCTTTCATTACAGAGTCTAATTTATAGGATTTGTTTATTTTGTTACCCAAGTCAAAAGAGCCCCAAACATTATAGAAAATGGTAAAAAAGTCTTGTAAAAATATCTAGAAGTCCCAAATTTCATTTCTCTCCCTTTCCGTCCAATTTGGAAAGAAAATTTTGGTGAGAAAAAATTTGTTATATCAAAAGAAATTCCCCCCCCCCCCCTAATTCCCTCCATTTCTCTCCCAATAAAACTCCCAAACAGAAAAAAAAAATCCATTTTTTTTCTCAATTTATCTTCCTTTCTCTCCATTTTTAAACTCCCAAATAATTTATAACCCTTGCCATTTCTATCAATCATAAAACAAATACCAGAGATTATGGAAGTCTCTTCAATACTTCTATCATTTTCGGTTGCCCACGACCCATGCACTAATGAACCATTAACAACACATCATAACGAATTTTCTCATTAAAAAACACGCCTCATCGCGACAATGCAAGTTTGTATTTCCAAAGACCCAACGATGTAGTACTGTAAATTCTCAAATATTAGGATTAAACTGGCGGCATTAAACATAATAACGAGCGGATTTGGTGCCATGACAAGGAAGTATTTGGATTTGTAATCAATCACCAAGGTGAGAAAATGGTAGTAAGAAAACGTAAAGAGATCCTTCACATGCCAAAAAATAAGTATCAAAAGTAACTAAAGTTTCATGAGAATAATCTCCTACCTACGATGATTTATATCAGCCCTCACAAAGGTAATAAAATACTTTGTGGGACATCTAAAGAAAAAGATTATTATTAGTTTCACAAACATCATCAAACATTCTAGCATATTAAAGAAATTCTGACATCACCAAACACCATGATAAAGTAAATGGAAGCGCAACTAGCATAAAGGGATGATAATGGGTTCAATCGGCCAGTTCATTACTTAATTTTCATAATTACAGATGCTTTGTTACGCTTTTTTGTTTTGAAGGTATCAGCATATAAATCAGTGTACGCGCGTCGAGGATCACTCTCGCTCTCACTTGCATCTTCCTCCCCCTCGCTCACACTGCTATAACTTTTGAGGTGTCCTTGTGAGCTTGCATCCTCATCCTCGTGAGGAGCACTGTCATAACTCACATGACTATCCATGAATGCGGTGAAGTTACATTCATGAGGTGACTCGTCTCCAAAGTCCACTGACTCGACCTCGCTATCGTCACTAAAGGTGGTATTTAACGCAGTTTTGGATTATTCTAGACACTTCAACCTAGTTGCACACTCAAACCTCCATATAACCTCTACCGCCACACTCAAATCACCTATCACCGTCTTTCTTAGTGGTGTCCTTTTTATCTTTCTCAAATTTCTTTTTAGATTTATTTTTCTCAAAATTCTTTTTATCTTTAAAATTCCCATTTTTCTTTAATTTGAGAATCTTTTTGAAATTTTTAGCAAATAGGACCAAATTGTTTAAGTCAAAATTAGAATCAGAATCAGACATTTCTTCCTCTATTTTCTTAGACGACTCACCTCTCTTTCTCGCGGACTCCTCACTCTTTCTGGATAGGGCTTTAAGAGCTACCCTTTTGTCTTTTGATTTTATCATGTTTGGGAACATGTCGATTTCATAGGTCTGTAGGTCTCTAACTGACTTTTCTAATGGGATAAATCTCTTAGGAAGTTATCTCAAAATTTTCTTAACTACTCTAGCATCAAGAATGTGTTCGCCTAAGTTGAAACTACTGTTCACGGTATCAGATAAGCGTGCATAAAATTCATCGAAACACTCATTTTAATGCATGGTGATAGTTTCAAACTGTGTAGTTAAGTTTTGTAATCTAGATTCTTTCACTGCATTTGTGTCTTCATGGGTAAGTTGAAGAACATCCCATGCCTCTTTAGATGTGGTACACTTCATGATGGGTCGAAACTCGTCAGTTATGACGGCTCCAGAAGTTGCACTAAGACCACGTGAGTTATATGTGCTCCATTTATATTCATCATTAGTCCATTCAGTCACAGCTTTTAAATTAGTCACATTTTCTACGATGACAGTGGGAGGAGTCCACCCTCTTTCACACACAACCCAGACACGTTCATCAATGTCCTTTAGGTGATATTTCATGCGAGCCTTCCAATAGGTATAATTTGACCCATCAAAAATTGAGGCTCTATTATATAAGTTTTCCATTGAAATTGCGCTTTTTCAAAAATCAATTTTTAGAAAAAAAACGATATCAAGAAAAATTATACGGTTAATTTGTGTAATTGCCTCTGATACCAATTTGAGAGTGCGCCAACAATCAATGTCAAACTTATTTAATTAAATTCCGATTTCAGTCCCAATAAGTCTAATCTCTTGCAAACAAACGTGATTGACTAATGAAATAATCTAAGCATGCAAGACAATCACAAAAGATGAAAAATCGCCCACAGGGGCAAAACCATCTTATTTCCACTATAATTTGTAAATATTGGTTTACGTGGATTACAATGAAAATACAAATGACATACGAAATACCCGCATGCGTCGATTCGATGTCATCGGCAAGAGGTCCAATGAGAACTCCAAGGTCAGTAGAGAAAAAGAAGACCTCTCCTTCTCCATAAGAATTCCAGATGAGTAGAAAAAATTTGTGAGGGTTAAAGGATTCAAATAAATGATTGGGAATTGATTGTGAATCAAAATAGTGTAGAAAAGGATAAAAACGAAGTCTGTTTCTGGGTGCAGAAAACTGAAGATTCGTGTAGGCAGACTGGGGAAAATGTGTAGAAATTATATCTATTTAAATACACAAATCGAGGCGGTGGCTCGTTCAAATGAACTGGGATGTCATTTGAACGACGTGGCATATAGTTTTATCTATCGCATGAAATGATATGCTGTGTTGTTTGAATGATATGATGACGTGTCATATTTTGCCTCTTCTTTTTATAAAAAGATATTACGTGATAAATATTTTTCAGACTTCAAAACGTATTTGAAAATATTCCCAACTATTTATGCAAATAATAAAAACTCTAATTAAAATTATTTTACAATAAATACGTGGAGTAGTGGGAACGGTTGAAGAACACGATGCTTGAGACTTAGTGCACGTATGAATATGATGGATACATAAATTCAGATCAATTCCGTCGTGGATGGTCGTGGAGACGTGCCAAATGAGTGGTATCATACATATTAATTGTGATCTAGGACACTTAGAAAATTCTTAGATTGTACCCCGAACATTTATAAATCATGTCCTTACAACGTCACCTAACCTTTCCAACGATCCACCCCTTGCGCAACTTTGACTTACCGTTCGGACGAAAGATCCATTTTCGTCCGACGATCTCCCGTTCAAAGGACCGACGTGCGCTTCTGAGCCACATTTGACCCAAAGTCATATCCTGGACCCGGGAGCTATCCAAAGGACTTAAAGGTCTCTGAATTACCTTTATAATGGTACGCCCCATGCATGATTTGGATCAATGGATTGCATTCCAAGAAAATCTACATGATACTGTCGATTGGCAGGTCCATTTCCCTGCCAATCAACACTGTATGTAGGGTTACCTGCCGATTGGCAGGGTTAGGGACATGCCAATCGAAACCAACCCTGACCCTATAAATAAAGGGCATGGCCTCACTCCCAGGACAAACCTTAGATCCATCAGCATCGTACTGCTTGAACAAAGTCATGATGGGAGGTATATCATAGGAAACTTGTTCACATACATCGAGTATATCGAATTCGCTCTCACACGTATTATCCCCATGAGATATATAGTGAGGAAATTCACGTACACTCTGGTATATCAAATGGCTTGTCCACACGTACCGATTTCCCTTAAAAGCAAGAAATATATTATGGAAGTCATGCAAAAGAGGGGAACCCTTCCAATTAACCCATTAACCGCATACCCTCATAGAGGCGTCAAACCTAGGGCACTCATATTTAGTTTATCATTTTCTATCCAAAACTCTGCCGAAATGACGAGTCGGCATGTCGTCCAAATTTTTACACGATTTCATCTTTTTTAAAAACAGGACCTGCCCATGAGCCTGGTAATAAGTCCGACCATATTTTTACCTATTTTTCAAACCTAGTTTTTCCAAGCTCGGGTCCCGTCCGGTATTTTTTTCGCATTTAGCTAAACCTAATACAAGTGAAAAAAATAATAATAATCATGCTGAGACCCCTCTCTCATTTTTTCCTCTTTATTTACCAAAAGTGTCAAAAATATTTTTACTTCTTTTATCAAAAATAACAAAATCATTTTTTTCTTACTTATACCAAAAATATTTCTCCTCATTTTTCCTGAAAAAATATTTTGTCCTTCATTTTCAAAAAATGTCAAAAATATTTTCCTTCCTTTAATAAATAACAGTTTTCTCATTTCTCTTTCAAAAATAAATTCAATTTTTTCTCTTTCTCAGGTCGATCGTATACCCGACCCTTGGTTTGGCTCCCTATTGGCTTCGGTCTTCCATCGAACCTCTCAGAGGCTCCCTTAGTTCCCTCACTACTTATTTCGAGTCCAATATTCATCTTCATCTTCTTTCTATGGAGAACACAGACCAAGCACCGAATGTGCAGCCGGATTTAATGATAGTCCTAGCCCAACTCATTGCCAAGATTGACAACCTTCAAAACGAGGTTCACGAGATGCAATGAATCTGGGTCCCTATTTTTTAAGAGCTTGAGGTCCTCTTCCCTCACTCTATGGCTCCGCTAGCACCCGAGCCTATTTGGGTTGGAGGTTAACAGTCGTTATTTAGAGCTGCTTAAATAGAATCTTGGGGAATCGGTCAGTAATTTCATAGAAAAGTGGAGAGAGAAAGCAACCACCATGACCAAAGGGCCTTTCAAAGAGGAACAAGTCACCATCATAAAGAAGAATTTCTTACCCTATGTCTGAGCGATGATGGGAGGACATTACTACCCTCATTTTCGAGCCCTCCGAGAAGTAGGAGTAGAAATCGAAGAAAGTATTACCAAGACGAAAGTTGAACCGAAGAAAGCATCTAGACAGTTCACTCCCAGAAAGTATGAAAAGCCTACCAGTATTGCAGTTTCAACCATCAATAACATCTCTCAGCCTGCCACTTCATTGGCACCGGAAAGCTTCCCTAACCCAGTCAAAAAGGAATATACCAAACTTGATGCTCCCCTTTCCAAAGTTTACCAGGCCCTTTTAAGCCGGAATCTCATCAAGACATTGTACACTCATCCGTTGCCAAACCCACTTCCTAAAAATTTCAAACCAAATGCCCATTGTGACTTTCACTAAACTTCTGGCCATACAACTGATTAATGTTTTCACCTTTGAAATGTAATCCAATGTCTAATTGACCGAAATATCATCACCCCACCAACCAATACCAAACCCAACACTACCCACATCATTCAATTTCCATCTTCCTAGAAGAAGACCCAAAGTTTGATCCATCTTCCCAGATCGTACCTAGTAAATCACCCATCACACCCATATACTCTCCCTATCCAAGTGTGCCCATATTTTCTCCTGCATCCTACCTGTTTCATCGATCAGGCCCTTTCACTTCTTACTAGAGCATGCATCGCTGTCCATACCCATTCTAGAGGTAACGATGTGGAATTTTCAGAAGTGTTGAATCAACTCCTAGAGTTTGGGCTAAAATTGCCCTCCTAGATGACCATTGACTGCCAGAGATTCAGTGCACTATTCTTAGAACTCGAAAATAGGCTCTAAAGTCAAACAATTAGGTAGTACCTACTAATGAAGTCAACTTAGATGATATTGTCCAGATCATGGTAGACTTATTCTGACAGACCGATGAAATTTATAGTATGTCTGAGTCACTTGATGCTTTGTAACTATAAGGGCGCCTGGTCCCTTCACCTCTACATCTCCCCGTTGAATGGGATGATCTATACGAAGAGGCCATTGAGGATGTTGAGTGCACTGAATTTTCATGGAAAGATGACGCCATTGCCACCAGATGGGGGGATAAGTTCGATGATTCAGATGAAAAGTAAAGTCCACAAAAGACTAGCCCTATAGTCAGAATATATGGGATGATATCATCTAAGGAGTTACTAAGAGAAATCAAGAAGGTGGCCGAGTAGCTCAAGATAGATGAGAAAATGGGATCTCCATTTTTTCCATCTTCTGTAAACCATATGACTAGATCGGGGAGCCATTACCAAGTTCTAAACCCACATCAGTAATCGATATGGGAAAAGGCCTTGAGAAACTTCCTATGCCTAAAAGGCCCCTCAAGGAGAGCAAGATCCTCAATCAATTGAAGAAGACCCAAGCTAACATCACCTTATGGGGACTCTTTATGTTTTCCCAGCTGCATCTGAATGCCTTGATCAAGATACTCACGGGGCCCATATTTTCTCCTTTAACCATGCTAAAAGAAGTAGTAAATCTATCCAGGTCTCTACCTATACTAGAATTCTCTTTTTATCCAAAGAAAAAATCCATAAGATTGGGACAAACCACAATTATGCTCTCAATATCTCTATCGAGGTCATGGGATAGACTGTCCCACTCTCTCTTATCGATAATGAATCATATCTTAATGTCTACCAGTTGAGGACCCTTAATTATTTGGGACTAAAAGTGAGAGACCTTATTCTAACCTCTGTCGTAGTACGCCCCTACCATAATACCCGTCGAGAAGTGATGGGATATATAAAGCTTGCAATAGGGGATGGCCCCATAAATCCGGTTATTGAACTCCAAGGAATCATCCCAGCTTTTTTCAATATGTTTCTTGAACGACCATGGCTCCATTCCATCAAGGGTATGTCTTTTTCCCTCTATTAGAAACTGAAGTTCTTCGCCAATGGTCAAGTAATCACCATCTTAGGTGACGATGACAAGGCTGAGAATGCAAGCACCAATAATCCAGTACTTGAGATACAACATGGGGAAAATGATATGCTTTTGTCAAGATTTCGAGTTTAACCACTTCCACTCCAAGCAGGGGACAATTTTAAAGATAGGGTTTGTTTGGAGTATAACCCCCATGGCAATGTTAGTGTGATCCAAATGTTCAAAAAATTCACTCCATGCCCAGACTAGGGCTGGGACGACGACAACAGGGGATACTTGAACCCATTGTGTTAAAGAAAGATTTTCCTCCTTGTGGCCTGGGCTATCAACCGTCAGTAGAAGAACTCATAATGCTCCTTTAGTTTTAATTGAAGAGAAGGCTAGAAAGAGCCAAGATTGTCTCAAGAGATTCCTTGAACGAAAGATTTATCAAAGAGGCACTACACCAAATTGGGTGATTGATCACGGACTTTATTCCTGACCAGGCAGTGGGGGTTGCAAATTTTCTCCGTGACCAAATTAGGCGTGACCAATTTCGATGGTCACGGCCCAAATCCCTGACCCACTGCCTGGTCAAGGACTTCTCATAGTCACGAACATGGTCACGGCCCATATCCCTGACCCTATTTATAAGCATGGTCGCAGCCTAAACCCGTTACCATCACCCCATTAGAAAACCATCTAGTCATGGCCTATAGTCGTGACCATATTTTCTATACAATTAAACTTGGTCATGGTTTTAAGACGTGACTATTATTCTTATGATTAATCTTCATCACGGCTTTAGGCCGTAACTATGTTTTCTGTAGAATTTAACTTAGTAACGGCTTTGGGTTGTGACCAAACTTACTATTTACAAAACATGGTTAGGGCTTTGGGCCGTGACCAATTTTAATTAAAAAAAATCCTCGAATCGGGAGGCTAATTGATTAGTTGCTGCAAGTACTCCTTGGGTGACTTCACGGTATTCCCATAACCACACAGTCATGGGAACCGTGTAGGCATTTTGAAATCTGGGACATGCACTCAAATTGGGGGTCCCGTGACCACATGGCCGGTTCGTTCTAGCTACATTGGCCACAAGCGAGGTGTTAGCACCGCCCACAGGGCCGTTTGGGAGGCATTGCGGGGTTTCATCCTCTAACGGCACATTTTCAAGCCTAAGTGTAGGCATTCTAAAATCTGGGTTGTGCTCTAAAATCGAGGGTTGCGCAACCACACGATCGGTTCTTATGAGTTACATTGGACCCGTGCGAGGTGTTAGCGTCGCTCACAGGGCCATGTGGAAGCGCAAAGGGGTTTTGCCCCCCGACGGAATGTTTTCAAGTCTAAGTGTGGATTTTCTCTATTTTGGATCGTGCTCTCAAGCCGAGGGTCTTGTAACTATGCGGTCATTTCCTATGAGTTACGTTACACCCGTGCGAGGTGTTAGCGTCGCTCACGGGGTTGTGTGTGGGGCGCTAAGGGGTTTTGTCCCCCGACGGCATGGTTTTAAGCCTGAGTGTGGATATTCTCTATTTTGAGTCGTGCTCGAGGGTCCTTTGACCATATGGTCAGTTCCTACAAGTTGCATTGGTCCTGTGCGAGGTGTTGGCGCCACTCACAGAGCCGTTTGGGGGCGCTAAGGGGTTTCGCCCCCCGCCAACGGCACGTTTTCGAGACTAAGTGTGGATATTTTCTATTTTGGTCTGTGCTCTCAAACCGAGGGTCCCGTGATCATGCGGTCGGTTTGTGCGGGCTATGTTACTCTTTAGAGGGGTTAGCACCACCCACGGGTCCATTTGGGGGGATTGCGGGGCTTTACCCTCTAATGGCACGTTTTCAAGCCAAAGTATAGGCATTCTGAAGTTAGGGTCGTGCTCTTAAACCGAGGGTCCCATGACCATGTGATCGATTCCTACGAGTTACGTTGGACCCACGCGAGGTGTTGGCACCGCTCACATGGCCGTGTGGTGGGCGCTAAGGGGTTTCTTCCCCCGATGGCAGGTTTTAAAGCCTAAGTGTGGATTTTATCTATTTTGGGTCGTGCACTCAAAGCGAGGGTCCCGTGACACGCGATCGGTTTGTGTGAGTTACATTGGACTCGTGCGAGGTGTTAGCACCACTCACGGCATTGCGTGGGAGGCACAAAGTGGTTTTGCACCCCAACGGCATGTTTTCTAACCTAAGTGTGGATTTTCTCTATTTTGGGTCGTGCTCTCAAAGCGAGGGTCCCCTGACCACACGGTCGGTTATTACAAGTTACATTGGACCCGTGCGAGGTGTTGGCACTACTATCGAGAGGGGCATTTGGCAGGAACTTTGGGGGTTCACCCTCTAAAGTCTTGTTTGGCAAGAAAATCTATCTTTTCTGGCCTGGCCAAATGACACGTGCTCTAGAGCTCCTTGAAATTATTCTAGAAAGGTGTCTCGAATAATATGATGCATTTTCCCATTAGGAGTTTAATAGAGTATTCCAAATACGACTCCTCTAATGGCATGTTTAGTGGATCTTGATTAAGGCCACAACCCTCGTAATGGGAGATATTCTCATTACAGGGAATGTGGCCATCATCAAGATCAACCAATCCCGGACATTCTAATAGAGGATTCGTATTTGAAATACTCTATAAAACTTCAAATGGGAAAATGCATCAAATTATCCTAGACTCCTTTCTAGAAAAATTTCAATGAGCTCTGTAACACGCAGGAACCGACCGCGTGGTCACGGGATCATTAAGCAGGCACTATGTGGTTTCAACCCCCTAAAGGCACGTTTCCAAGCCTAAGTGTGGATTTTCTCTATTTTTGGATGTGCCCTCAAACTGGGGGTCTCATGACCACGCATTAAAATCATACGAGTTACATTTGTCCCGTGCGAGGCGTTGGCACCGCTCACGGGGCCGTTTGAGGAATGCTAAGGGGTTTCTCCCCCAACGACATGTTTTCGAACCGAAGTGTGGATATGAAAAAAATTATGTCGTGCTCTCAAATCGGGAGTCCCGTGACCATGCGTTCAGTTCCTACGAGTAACATTGGTCCCGAGCGAGGTTTAGGCGCCACCCACGGGGCCATTTGGGGGCCGTTTCAAGGTCCCCCCCCCCTCCCCCCGACGGCACATTTTTAAGCCTAAGTGTGGATATTGTCTATTTTGGGTCTTGCCCTAAAATCAGGGGTCCTATGACCATGTGATCGGCTCGTACTAACTACATTGGACTCGTGCACAGTGATCGCTCCCCTAAAAGGGCCGTTTGGGGGGCAATAAGGGTTTCCCCTTTAACAGAATGTCTTCAAGCCTGAGTGTGGATTTTCTCAAATTATCTTCATATTCTCAAACCAGGGGCCCGTGATCACGCGATCGGTCCCTGCGAGTTACATTCTCTCCATTCTTCAACTTCATCTTGTGATTTGAAGACATAATGGGCTTCTTGCTCATATTGTATATTTGTGAGTTTCACCTTTTTAAGGTTCCCAAATGGTAATTCGCCCTCAAACTCGTCAGGTTCCTCGATCACTCCTCTTCTACGAGGATTGAACCTCCTCACCTCTTGTTCTGGCATATATTCCCTAGAGTATAATGATGATTCCACAGTTATGTATTCTTCAACAAATTACCCTCTAATATACCATGTATTATTTACGTAATCTTTAAAGGTTTTCATCAAACGCTCAAAAGGATCCATCCAACGATACCTAATGGGACCACATAATAAATCTTCATCGCATAAATGCACAAGCAAGTGGATGCTAATATCGAAGAACGACGCATGAAAATAATTCTCTAATAGACAAACTACCTCAGCTAAAGTTGATTTTACATATTTAATGATCCTTCTGTTTACCACTTTTTCACAAACTATGGTAAAACACAAACTGATTTGCATAATTTCCTGACATAGATCTTTTTGTTCAGAGATGCAATCCCGAAATAACAAATGGATTAATTGGATGATTACATGCCAGTTGTGAGACTTGCACTAATTTAAGTTATTTTCTTGATAGTTTATGACCCTACATAAATTACGAGAACAACCAGTTGGAGACTTCAAGTTGAATAATGTGTCTAAAAGGATCTTCTTATCACTAGTAGTCAAAGTGAAAGAAAGCAGAGGGGTAGAAATTCTTCATGTTGTAGGATCATTTTTAACCAGAGTTTCTTCTTTAGCTTCATATCCTGTAGATCTCGGAGGGCACGCTCTCCATCTTTGTAATGAGATCCACCCAGACATGTTCCTATCAAATGTTATTTAACATTATTCTCTGTGTGCATCACATCAATTACATGCCTTACATGATGATCTTTCCAATACGGCAAATAAAAAAATATTGATCACTTGGACCATGGTTTTTCTTTAGTAGGGTCATTAGGATATCCCCTTGCTTTACGCTTCAGGTTTACAAACTTGGGGTGTTTGATTATGTACCTATTCCTCACAGTCACAGCCGTCGCCTTCTCCTCGATCAGCTGACCAGAAAGTCGAGTAAGTTATATCCGGTGCTCGTGACTAATAGGATAAAAGTTAAACTTGTCATTCCTGAAAGGGTGACTGGTCGACAGAAATCTATGATGACCCGTGCAACTCATCTTACTACTACGTTGTAGCCAAATGGCTTCAGTTTCCTCCCCACATATGGGACATCCATAATAACCATGAACATTACAACTGGATAAGGTCCCATAAGTAGGAAGGTCGTGGATCTCCCACATCACCATTGCTTTAAATGTGAACTCTTCACCCTTGTGAGAGTCGAATGTCATCACAACTTTATTCCATAACTCTTTAAGTTCTTTGATTAATGGGGCTAAGAATATATTAATATCACCACCTAGAGCCTTCGGCCCAGGTATTAATAAAGATAATAATGTGAACTCATTTCTCATGCACAGTGTCAGAGGGAGACTTAAAGGCACCATGAGAACTGGCCAATAACTTTGACTAGTACTTAAATTACCGAAAAGGTTAAACCCATCAGTTGAGATTGCAAGACAAATGTTGCGTGGTTCTTTTGAAAATTCATAGTGTCATGCATTTGAAATTTTCCAGACGAGTGAATCAACTGAATGACTTATCAAATTCCCACCCACCATTTCATGGCCTTCGCTATCCCCAGTACAGTAAAAAATCAATTTTAACCATGACCTAAGTGGAAAATACTTCAAAACGTTTTGTGGGATTTGCAAGGTCTTTTAATATTTTGTAGGTTTGTCATCTACCTTCTCACAAACAACATATGTAGGCTCACCGCATACTGGACGTTCATCATTCTCTCCTTGTTCATTGCGATACAATATGTAACCATACTTCCATGCATGTATAGATTTGTATTTTAATTCCAAACCTTTCAAGATCTTCTTTATGGTAGGATAATTGTCTGGTAACGTGTTCTCTTTTGGGAGAATTTCTTCAACCCATTTAAGAATTCCGGTTACGTTGTTCCCAGACAAGACAAATTGACTCTTCAAATTATGCAAACCAATAATTGCATATAATACCGAATGATATTCATCATAATCTTTATCTAACGGTATAGCCGCATCGACTTTCAACCGTATATATTCTCGGTTTCCTGATAGTTCGATATCAAATTATTCATTGTGCGCATTATTTGTCTCCATAGGTTGGTTGTTTTATTCGTGGTTGACTCCGTAAGAATCTTTATACAACCAATGTTTTGTTCAATATCAAATTATTCATTGTCCATGTGTTGGCGAATCATTTACCACTTCCACTTATTGTTGTTCTGTTACGTGGTCGGTCACCGGTAATTTTTCGGGAACATAAGGTACATGTTTTTCACCATGGTATGTCCACTTGTTACAATCTTGACAAATTCCCCACATTACTGAATGTAACTCAACATCTTCTACAAATTTATATTTTTTGTTTATACAATGGGTGCACAGACACATAATCTTCTCACTTTTAAGGTTCTTACAAATGTATCTCTTAAATTATTGAACGTCTTCAACATAACTATTATCTATTCAGTCAGTGTCCCCCATCCACTCTTTATTTTATGGAAAATTCATTTAATAATCTTCAAATTGTAGTCTGTGGTAAAGCACTAATATAGTACCGAAGCAAAGCACTAATATAGTCAACAATGCACCAATCAATAAAACTATGCAATAACTTAAATATAAGAACGCGCTGATTAATGATACAACAAAACCACTTAAACTCAAATTAAATAAATTTGTCTATTGATATTATTACAACATAAGAAAAATATTACTACATCTTCATCAAGCGATAAACTAGCCAAGTGGTAACAGAGTCTACATAATTTTTTAAAAAATTCCTTTTCCACTGTAGGCGTGCGCTGAAACAGTTTCATAACCCTCATACTATATCAACCATGATATGACACTCACCCTACTGCAAAGGTTAATTATGTACTAAGGTTCCTATGACAGTGAACATGAGCGTGCAGATCCCAACGACAAATTTACCGCCCTAGTCCAGTATATAGTATTTCTCGCCATAGTCATCGTGGCTTGTTGACGATGATCCAAGACCTGTGCCATGCTAAGTCATTGAGAAAGGGAATATTAAAGGAGGAACTGGAATCTATGGGCGAAATGGAGAATGAGGAAAATTTTGAGGAGGAACCGACATCTATGGAGGGAAATCGGGATGTATTGGTGGCTGCAAGGGCACACGATCGGTTAAAAGGGACACAATCTGTGCAAGTTTATCATTCACACCTCCCAATTAATTTGGAAGCCCCATTATATCCCCTTAAGTCCTAGATTGATGTCCATCGTTGGTTGTGAAATGCTTATTAATAGAAGAAATCTTGTCCACGAGAGGTGCACTGTGTTTGAATCTTGATTTAACATATGCGACCCCAAACCTCTCGCCCTCCCTCTTTAGTTCTTACCAAAGGTTTGTGCGATGTCATCATTATCAATATCGTCGAACGGGCTTGAATCTGACTGACTACTGATAAACTCTATTAATTTTAGAGTCTTGGCCAAGTGATGAGGGAATTTATTATCTTTTTCTCATCTAGCATATACATGCAAGTTGACCTAATTCGGTGTCTTTCCTTCATCTGGACTGTCTTTCGTAACGGTCGACCACTCGTTCTTTAAATCTTCATTACATTTCAAGCCAAGATGATGGACATCAATTTTTTTTGCTCTCGTCTGTTTTTTTTTCTCCCTTTGTAGTATTTTGGAGTCCTTCACCTCATTCTCCAGAAAATCATTCCATTAAGATACTGGCATCTCAACGTTCAAAGGGACTTTGTTTTGAGCGCCAAAATGTCAGAGCTCGATGGTCCCTATGGGAAATGTTTATGCCTAAGGTTTCTTCGATATGTTCGGAGTTATTTAGGAACCCGAGAAAGCATCTTATTTTTGGGGTTTGGGGAAAATGAAAATCGTTTGCTGAGTTGTTCCTAGATGTCTTCTTTAATAGCTTTATCTACGAGGTTCCAATTATCAGCTCCACCCACTCCCACATTCATTTTTTTCCAAGGACAAACACTGGTCTTTAAAATTTTGAACGTGATTCTTACCCCCCATGGTGTTATTTTCCCATAAAGAGAACACAATGGGCTTCTTCTCAACTGACCCAACAGTTTCAGGAGTGTTGGGCGTGCCTTTTAGATTAGTGGGAGTACCTTGCCTACCGAAACTCAGAGTAGGGGACTGAACATTTAATGGAGTAGGGGGTGAACAGTTTTTGGAGTTGAGTATAGCTCACCAATTGGTGATGATAATTCTCCTTAAGGTTATGTCACGTTGTTGGTTGGAGCGTTGCTTCCATTACCTCCCGACATTATCTACAAAAATAATAAAATTTAAATGTGTATCTATAATAATAGTTGCATAATTTCAAAGTTCGCTATGAAATTATAACTAACAAAATAAATTTTTTGACCATATATTATAATCTACCTATTCATGGTAAGACTTTAACAAAAGTTCTATGTGTATGATCTCCATCCATTCTAGATTTGTTTTTAAAAATTCATAGATTTTTGCACGTGGCCAATTAGGAGGAAGTGTAGCTATAATGGATGCATAGATGGCAGCGACATGAACTTGAAATCGCATCCTCTTCAGCCTATTGGCAAGATTGAGTTTGACGTTTATATGTCGTGAGACATCACAATCTTCGTCAATGCTCTTTGTACGTAATTTTATCCATAATGGGTGAATTTTTTTTTCCTTCTTTAACAGCTTAAGAAAGGTCAGTGGTCTATCAGGATTATGTATGCGATATATATATTGTACAACTTCATCCCAATATTGTGGCAGGGGAAACAGAATGCGATCGAACAAGTACTCTTACTGGAGATGAACTCCACGGTTTACAAGGTAGTTAGATTGTTTGATCTTCCTATTCCCATACCAATAAACCAGAGTACCCACTTTCTGAGGATCATTAATGAAAGATGTACGCGTGCGGTCCAATTGCAATCTTTCCCACTCATATTGCTATTTATTAGCACCGTGACTCATTTTTCATGAGAAAAATGAACAAGTTCATGATTATATTTCCTATAAATACTGGCTCTAATGAGTCATTAAAGAGTTATTATGTACGAGGGCCTGAATATGATTCCTATAAACTATGGCTCTAATGAGTCATCAACCATTAATTTATTAGGTTTTGAATACCTACTTTTGTCATTTAAGCAAACAATCCCAAAAATCTACCCTAAATTTAACCCTTACAAACATTAGTCATAAAATTGATCCCTTATAAACATTACCCCTATAATTACTAGATTATGCATTTTTGGGACTTAATTTTACAAAGACCCTAAAATTAATCCCGAATTAGTATCAATATTAATGGAGATTTATGTTTTTATATTTCATCCCCAAACTTAAACCAACAATATCCATTAAATTAAAATTTGTCCTAGTTTGAAACTTAAACCAACAATATCCATTAAATTAAAAAATTTCCTAGTTTGAAACTTAAATCAACAATATCCATTAAATTAAAATTTTCCCTGGTTTGAATCTTAAACCAATAATATCCATTAAATTAAAATTTGACCTAGTTTGAAACTTAAATAAACAATATCCATAAAATTAAAATTTGCCCTAGTTTGAAACTTAAACCAACAATATCCATTAAATTAAAATTTGCCCTAGTTTGAAAGTTAAACCAGCATTAGTCATACATATTTATTTTTTTCTATAATACACACACACATACACATTTACGTTATACACACATACATATACACAATACACACAATGACAATGTATACAAAGCTACATACATATACATAATACACACACATATACATATACACACATATATACACACACATATACACACACACATATATTTATAGTACTCACATAACGAAATAAACACACAAAGAAATATGCACACTCAAAGAAATACACACGCACATAAATACATAACAAGATATTACCTTTGAGATTGAGATTGAGAGAAAGAGAGAGCCGAAATCCCCGAAGAGAGGGAGGGAAAATGAGGGCTTAGAAAATTTCGAGGGAAATGAAAAACTATTATGCATTTTTTAAGTATAAAGGCCATGATCACGGCTTAGGGCCGTGACCATATGACGTGACCCCTTTATTTTTAACACGTCAGCATGGAAATAAATCCATGGTCACAGCCCAAAGACGTGACTCAGATAATTTAATGGTCACGGACTTAAGCCGTGACCATATCTTTTTGTAATGGGGTTTGTGGTCACGACTAAGGGTCGTGACTCATGCCTGACCAAAATTAGAGGGAAACTGGGCACCATAATGGTCACGGCTGGGTCAGGGCTTAGAGTCGTGACCCAAACTAGTCAGGGTTTATAGTCATAACCACATAAAAGATGACCCATGACCACATTGAGTCATGTATTTGGTTATGTCCATTTTACCTATGGTCAAGGTTCTGGGTCGTGACCAGTTGGGAGCCGTGACCCCTTTACGATGACCATTCGCAGAATTTGGTGTAGTGAGAGTGAAGATCTCCCCTTCTATGGATTTCTTTAACCGTGGTATGATCATGTGGACAAGAAGATGAAACCAGGAATGGAGATCTTTTTCCAAGATAACTACTCATGGGTCGAAAGTTCCTAGCATCATGCGCAACCACTCATTGAGGAGACCATAGTCGATACTGAAGATTCTGAGGGAAGTGACTTTGAGGATTCCTTCAACTTGAAAATACTGGGGCTGACTCTAAATGGTTCACTTAAGCGCTACATCTTCGTATCCATCCCGGCTGATCAAAGCTGCTGATGCACCCCTTCTCAACTGGCATGCTGCACCAATATCACTTGTTGATATTCAACCCAACCCAGATATTTATCCCATTTATTCTTATTTTGGTGTTCCTCATTATTCGGATGCAATTGAGACCTCCTTCGATGAGGTTCTTAATGTTATTTTTCCTAATAATGAAATAAAAGAAGATTTTGAGTATCTTGGCGTGACTTACATTAATTGTCTTGATTCTAATCAAACTCTTAACGATGATGATTTTGCAAATGAATAATTCTTAACTGATCTTAATAAGGTTAATAACAAACAACATAACCACGTTCAAGTTAATGAAGATGAAACCGTTATTATTAATCTCGGTTCTAGTAGCTAACTACACGAGATTAGGATAGGAGCCACCCTTGACGAGCTTTAGCGCGTTCAACTCGAGGAATTATTAAAGGAATTTATGTATGTCTTCGTATGGTACTACGACGATATGATCAGCACTGATTTCGAGATAGCTCAGCACGAGATTTTAACTCTCTCAGATTATAAACTGATCAAACAGAAACTATGAAAGTTCCATACCGAATGGTGCTCAAGGTTAAGGAAGAAATGGTCAAATAGTTGAACATGGGTTCATTGGTATGATCGAATATCCCACATGGTTAGCGAACATCATACCCGTTCCAAAATTCGGAGGAAAGTTTTGCATGTGTGTTGACTACCGAGACTTGAACAAGGCCTCTCCAAAGAATGATTACTCGCTACCCAATATCGACATGATTGTGGATAATACAACTAGTCACGCTCTTAAGTCATTCATTGATGGGTTTGTCATATATAACCAGATCAAGATGCACCCAGATCATCAAAAGAAAACTATATTCATCACCCATTGGGGAACCTACTGTTACACTGTCATGCCATTTGGTCTAAAAAATGTTGGGACTACCTACCAAAGGGATTCCACAACCATCTTGCATGATCTGATACATAAAAAAGTTAAGGTCTATGTGGATGATATGATTATCAAGTCTAAGAATAGGGAAGGTCATGTTCTCACTCTTCGAAAGTTCTTTGAGTGACTACAACAATATCAGATTCGACTCAACCCATAGAAATGTTTCTTCAACGTTACTAAAGGAAATCTCTTGGAATTTATGTTTAGTGAGAAAGAAATATAAGCAGATCCTGCCAAGATGATTGCCATACTCGAAATGTCACCACCCTGAATGGAGAAGGAAGTCCAAGGTTCCTTGGAAAATTATAATATATTAGTTTGTTCATCAACTAGTTGACCTCTATCTGTGAAACCATCTTTAAACTCCTCTGAAAGGATTCCACTAAGGTTTGGAATGAAGCTTGCCAAGAAGCCTTTGATCGAATCAAGAAATACCTAACCCAACCTCCGGTACTCGTGTCGTCGCAGCATAGTCTCCCCCTGCTCCTATACCTGATCGTAACTAATACTGTAGCTGGGGGGTTACTAGACCAATACCTTAAAGAATTCTGAAAAGGGATATATATCTACTACGCCAGTCATAAGTTGGTTGGGTATGAAGTTAACAACACTGCCTTAGAGAACTCATGTGTCGCCCTTATCTGGCTCACCTGAAAATTACGGCACAACGTAAGATAAACCAACCCATTACTACCACGTTGAGCTCATCACATAAGAAGATCCTAATATATCCAGCTCTTAGTACTATGATATTTGGTGGATCCTCAATCATGGTAGGTATTCTGAAGGTTCTGACAAGAAAGACCGAGCAACCCTTAGCAAACTAGCTGCCCAGTATATTATCTACGATAAAATGTTATTCAAGAAGAATTTCGATGGAACCCATTTACACTGCATCACAGGGGTTGACGTTGAAGAAATGATTCAGAAAATCCATAGTGGGGAGTGCGAACCCCACATGAATGGCCATATGCTCGCTAAGAAAATCATCCGATAGGTTTACTACTGGACTGCCATGATTCAAGATTGCACCACCTATGTTCAGAGATGTCTCAAATGTCTACAATTATCCAACCTCCAACACTTACCTCTGTAGGAATTGTACAACATGACTTCTCCTTGTTCGTTCTCCACATGGGGCATTAACATCATAGGAATGGTTACACCCAAGGACTCCAATGGGCATAAATTCATCTTAGTTTCCATTGACTACTTCATGAAATGGGTGTAAGATAAATCATATTCAATTTTGAATGCCAAAAAGGTGGCCAGGTACATCAGGAAAAATATCATCAACCGGTACGGGGTCCCACATGAGCTAGTGTCAGACAACGGGTTGCATTTCGAGGTAGAAGTCACAGAATTGGTTGACGAGTATAGGATTTAGAGACACAAATCCCTACCAAACTCAAACCAATGGAGTAGTTGAAGATGACAATAAGAACCTCAAATCCATCATCAGCATAATGATCGAGAGCTGTCGAGATTGGGCCGAGTAGATCCTTACGCCCCTTGGGGCTATCGCACTTCAGTTCGAACATATACTGGGGCTACCCCTTACTCTCTGGTATATGGCATGGAATTAGTCCTAACCTTAGATCTTAAAATCCCTTCACTGCACGTCATGCTTGAAAGCAAATTCAGTGAGGAAGACTTACATTAAAGTTAACTTCATGAGTTATCACTCTTAGATGAAAGGAGGCAAAAGTCTCTATATCACATATAAGGATACCATCACCAGATAGCGTGATCATTAAATAAGAGAGTCAAGGACCGTGGTATCCGAGAAGGGGACTGATGATACGCAAATATTACGTATTTCATCCCTCGAACCTATGCCTTTTAGCCCCCTCGTGTATCTTATTCCCTATATTTATGTTCGTTAACTAGACAACCTCACATTTCTATGTTAACATGTTTTACAGAGGTTAATTGTGCTTTTATAGGTATTTGGATGCTAAGTGTGAAGTCCATACGCTTTTCGCTCGATTTTCGTACACGATCTCACATTCAAGGGCATTTTAGTCTTTTCACAGCTTGGTCACTTGGCCAGGACATCTTCAGGGAATTTTTAGCCCTCCTCGCAAGCTTTGCATGGCCGTGAACGGTGTGCAAATACGATTCAGAACAAAGAAGTTACGGTGATTTTATTGGAAGGGAATTGCATTCAAGCCAAAACAGGATGCAGGAGATGCATACCTGCTTGATCGATCGATCGATCGATCGATTGATCGATCCTTCTTATTTTGTAAATCGTGGGGATACAGTGGGCTTCAATTTTCAGCATCGATCGATCGATCACAGGGGATCGATCGATCGATCCCCTGTTTTCAATAGATATTTTGGGCTTTTCTTTTCTTTTTCCTTTTCTTTTCTAATTTTATTCTTTTTACTATATAAAGGAATTTTAATGTAATAACAAATATAAATCATTTTAGTTAGTTTAGGTTAGGGTTTTGGAGTTTTGAGAGATCGTTTCTTCATTTCTTCTTGGATTGACACCCATTTGGGCTTGTAATTTATGCTACCATCTTCCATCTCCATTAATATAGTGTGTATTTCCTTTATTCTTGCTTTCTAGATTAATTTACATGCTTTATTTCCTTGCTTTATAGTGTAGTTTTATCGTGTTTATTTACCACGTTTTTAACATGCTTTCTAGCTAATTTAGTCTAGGTTGTGCTCGAATGGAACTCACTCGGGTTGACGCGTAGCTTTGTTTTAGTGATGGTGTTTACGGGTCTATTTCGGGTGCGCTATCCTAGTTATTATGACTAGGAGATTTGATGGTGTATATCATGTATGTTCCGTGCTTACGACCTTTCGAGCGTAATTTTTGGGGTATTTGTTGACGCCAAAATCTTATTAAGCTTTTATGCGGATTTAGGGGCGTGACAACCCTTGATTCAATTAACTATCGAAACGAGATGCATTCATAATAACTCGTCGACCCATGTATCCATTTTATAAAAATTAACTCGGGTGAGGGATATTCGATGCAACCTATAGTTTTACTCGCTTTCTTAGTCTAGATTTATTTACACTTGCCTAGATTAATATTTCCCTTTTTTTGCATCTTTTCATTTTTAGTTTGTAATAACCTTTTCCCCTTTTATTAAGGAGTACTAAATCATATAAATTCTAGCAACTCGTCCCAGTTGATCTTTCGATACCTGACTTAGCGTTGTGCTTGCCTCGCAAGTGTAGTCGTAATTTAGGTTTTTGTATTACCGCAGTGAAACGAAAACAACGACCGTGCCCTTACACGAGCACGCATTTCACGCACTTAGTCAAAATGGTACCATTACCAGGGATGAGTTTATTTTAGACTTTATTTGATTTAGTATTTCGTAATATTTTATTTCTATTTGAGCGCTTAGAAACGCTCGAATTTCTCACGCGCACCTACTTTGTGGAATTCACTGCTTGAGCCATTTTGGGGGTAAGCATGTCTTATTCCAATTCCTTCGATAATTATTGTTATAATTCTCAAATTGCTCATAATCTTATGACTTTCGGTGAATACTTAGAGTCCCAAATAATTTCAAATTCAAATATGAATTTGGGCGAATATAACGAAAGTCAAAACATAGGTTATTGGAATTTTGATGATGATGATAATGATTTTGGGACTTTACCTCCTTATAATAGGAATTATTAAATGAATTGCAATAGTTTTCAAAATTCCTATAATAATGAGTTTTCGTTTAAGTCCGATGGTAATTTTTAAAGTTCTCATTTTCATGCATCCGCACCTTGACCTATGACATTCGGTGAGGGATTGCGTATGTATGAGAATGAGAAAATTGAAAATCGTTATCGGGAAGAAAATCGTTGTTGGGAACACGAATTGGATTTATTATTTAGATCCGACGATGATTTTTCTTCCAAGACTTTCGAAGTCGAGGAATGTTTTGAACCAAATGAGGACTTTGTGACTAATTTGGAACAAACCATTCTAGACATTTCCCATTTCATAATAGATATTTAAAGTGAGGATGAAAATGACGTAATATCTATTTGCAATGAAATGATTTCTTCTTTGTCCCCCAAAGAAGAACATTTCATTAAAGATGATATTATTTCCTTCGAAACTCAATCTTCATGCGATGATGATTCATCTCATAAGATTGAATTTCTTTCATCCCCATTTTTATTCTCTATTATCACATCGTCCCAAGTACCCGATGATTCGGTTTCAAACTTTAATGTTTTAATCCTTTTCGCCGATGAGGAGTACTTGCTCGAGTCGCCTTCCATGATCGCATCTTTGCCTTTGTGTGCGCCACCTCCCATTCCTATTTCAAAATCTTTGGGAGGATATTTAGCTTTTCTTGGTCCCCATATGTTTTTATCACCCGTGCAATCCAAATCCCCCATCGTCCCTCCAAAACTTTTAATTGATGATGGTTCATTTCTTCCTCCTTACACATGCCTTTCGTTGTTAAAACTGAATTCATATTTTTTGTAAGGCGTGCTTGAGAGTGAGGGTACACCGGTTATCCTCCAAAGTCAAATCGTTCTCATGGTGGACCCTCAGCTATTTAGACTTCTAGTGTATAGTTAGTGTGAAGCCTAAATAGTAGGTTGTATATAGTTAGCTTTTTATTCTTTCTTTTTTGTTTTTTCTTTCCATTTTAATTTAGTCTCTTGTAATTAGTTAACTTTTTGTTATTTGTTTTTTCTATGCTCGGTACTAACTTGTTTTGTAGATTCTTTGGACTTGTTCTTATGGGGTCGCTCCACTTTTGGTTAATATCGCTCCTTTCCTGTATTTAACTTGGTTCTTAATTCACATTGAGGACAGTGTCAAGTTTTAAGTTAGGGGGTGTGAGATATTCTATCCATTTCTTTATTTAGTCCATGTTTTTGCTCACATGTTAGTTACTTATTATGCTTATATTAGAAAATTCAAAATTTTCAAAAAGATTTTCTTTCTTTTTTCTCCTTTATTGGGCATTTTGCCTTTGTTTTCGATGATAAATTTCAATAATTGCTCGATCCAATAGACAACCCAATGATGCATGTTCTCGATTTTAGGAGTTATTAGACTTTAGTCTTAATTATTGAGATTGTGAATAACTTCATGAATTAAACTTTAATCCCATGAGCACATGCACTTTTATTATTCTATTGATTTGGTTTAAGATTTTTATAACTCAGTAATCTTTTGTTGCATCGTATATACTTACACCGAGTAAGCTTTGTACCTTTCGTCATTTGTGAGTATATATTATTATTTCCTCTTTGAAAACATTGAATTCGTTGGTAATCTCTCTATTCTTTCATTTGACCGTTCATTAATTGAGTTCATATATGAAATTTGTTACTTGATCATGATTTTCATATATTGTTTTCACTCGAGAATTGAGTACACTTTGTGAAATAATCATAGGCCTTCTTTGTTATATCACCCACATTAGCCTTGACCTCACCCTTATATGTTTTCCTTCGTTAACCACCTTGAGCCTAAATATAGCCTTTTGTTTCACACCCCAAAATCACATACCAACTCTGAATTGGAGTTTTAATCCATATATACACTTTCCATACCTTTGTTTGGAATGTTACATGGGATTGAATGTTGTTGTTGTGATGTCAGTTGCAATTTAGGCATATGAGAGTGTGAAAAGTAAAGAAAAAGTGAAAAAGAGATGAAAAAGAGAAAGCAAAAAGAAAAAGAAAAGAAAAGAAAACATGAGAAAAAGAAGAAAAGAAAAGAAAGATAAAGTTGTAAATGTTGTGTATATAGTTTAATAAGCTTTGATTACTCTCCCCGATGATATATCTAATGCTTCTTTGGAACTTGTTTTCCATTTTTGATATTGCCCGCATTTTCTCATTATCCCGACTTTTCATTCCGAACGTACATACATTCCTTCATTTCATACCCTAATCTAGCCTACATTACAACCCTATTAAAGTCCTATGTGATCTTTCGTTGATGTAATTTAAAAGTCTTAATGGTTTTGATAATTTGTGAAAATACATTTCGCCTCTTTTAATGACAGGTATCTTTCATTGAGATTATAATTTTTCATTTTATATATAGCGTTCTTCATTTGTGACATGTGTGCAACCTAGTTTCCATTTACATTTAGTCTTTATGCTCGCATGTTCCATGTGTTACCTCCCTGTTTCGAGTGAATTCTCTTGATGACTGTAATGCCCGTGAGGATTGAATGTATGCTTGATTTATTTAGTATCCGGTTTATATAAGTTTTTCGCCAAATCACACTCTGCATGTGCTTGCTCCACCTCCCACATTTTAACGTTTCAATTCGATGAGGTGCATTTTTTAATTTTAATGATTCGGACTTTTGTTGACTCCGTTCAATGTGTTAATAATGTGTATGGAATCTTGTTCTCTATTGTTGGGCTTGTCGCATGTTGGGTTGGGCTTATTTTGAGGAAACCATGTGATGTTTGTGGGTATCATCCCTTGAAACCCTCACGAGACTACACTCATCCACTAGGGTGACCTAGAGGTTTAACGTCTTATTGCATATGCTAAATGCAATCGAATCCCCCGCGAAAGTGTCCTTATGTGTTTATACCATATTTTTGTCCTCATCTTGCTTTTGGTTTGCTTGTAGTTCTTATTGCATCTTATTTCATTGCTAGGGACTAGCAATGTGTAAGCTAGGTGGTGTGATGATATGCAAATATTGCGTATTTCATCCCTCGAACCTACGCATTTTAGCCCCCTCGGGTATCTTATTCCCTATATTTATGCTCGTTAACCATACAACCTCGGATTTCTACGTAAACATGTTTTGCAGGGGTTGATTGAGCTTTTATAGGTATTTGGATGCTAAGTGTGAAGTTCGGACGCTTTTTGCTCGATTTTCGTACACGATCGCACGTTCAAGGGCATTTTAGTCTTTTCACAGCTTGGGCACCTATCCCAACATCTTCACGGAAGTTGTATCCCTCATCGCAAGCTTCACGTGGCCATTAACTGAATCCGATTCTAAACGAAGAAGTTATGGCGATTTTAGCGGAAGGGACTTGCAATCAAGCCAAAACAGGAGGCAGGACCTGCATACCTACTTCATCGATCGATTGATCAAAGGGATCGATCGATCGATCCTTCTTATTTTACAACTAGTGGGGAGACAGTGGGCTTCCATTATCGATCGATCGATCCTCTATTTTCTGTAGATATTTTGGGCTTTTCTTTTCTTTTTCCTTTTCTTTTCTAATTTTATTCCTTTTACTATATAAAGGAATTATGATGTAATAACAGATATAATTCGTTTTAGTTAGTTTAGGTTAGGGTTTTGGAGGTTTGAGAGCTCATTTCTTCATTTCTTCTTGGATTGACACCCATTTGGGCTTGTAATTTGTGCTACCATCTTCCATCTTCATTAATATAGTGTGTATTTCCTTTATTCTTGCTTTCTAGATTAATTTACATGCTTTATTTCCTTGCTTTCTAGTGTAGTTTTATCGCGTTTATTTATTGCGTTTTCAACATACTTTCTAGATAATTTAGTCTAGGTTGTGTTCGAATGGAACTCACTCAGATTGACGCATTGCTTTGCTTTGGTGATGGTGTTTATGGGTCTATTTCAGGTGCGCTTTCCTAGTTATTACGTCTAGGAGATTTGACCGGGCATATCATGTATGTCCCTTACTTACGACCTTTCGTGCATAATTTTTGGGGTATTTGTTGACGCCAAAATCTTATTAGGATTTTATGTGGATTTAGGGTCGTGACAACCCTTGATTCAATTAACTGTCGAAACGAGACGCATTCGTAATAACTCGTCGACCCATGTATCCATTTTATACAAATTAACTCGGGCAAGCGATATTCGATGCAACCTATAGTTTTACTCGCTTTCTTCGTCTAGATTTATTTACACTCGCCAAGATTAATATTTCCCTTTTTTGCATCTTTTCCTTTTTAGTTTGTAATCACCTTTTTCCCTTTAATTGAGGAGTACTAAATCATATAAATTCTAGCAACTCGTCCCAGTGGATCTTTCAATACCCGACTTACCGTTGTGCTTGCCTCGCAAGTGTAGTTGTAATATAGGTTTTTGTATTACCGCGATGAAATGAAAACAATGACCATGCCCTTACACGAGCACGCATTTAACGCGCGTTGTCATGGACTTAGCCCTTAAAGAAATGGTAGATACCATCTGGGACCCCAGAGGGAAACTCAAACCCAATTGGAGCGTCCCGTGCTTTGTGAATAAGATATTATCAGGCGACGCCGCTATTCTCACTGACCTCGATGGGGAAGAGATGGCACGTCCAGTCAACCTCGACCCTCTTAAGAAATTCTACCCCTAGTTCGAAATCTCAGTTCACTATGACCCTTCTCTTCTCCCTTCTATTCTTAAAAAAATTCTTCATTTCCTCAACTCAGAACTACGTGGGGGTCTAATCCTCTAAAAATATTTTTACTTTCGAAAATGAAAGTTTTCAACCTCCCCCCCCCCCCAGAGGTATGTAGGCAGCTCGTACGCTCACATGAGCGCGACCCTGTTCTTTTTCATAAAATGTTACTCTTTTCTTACCCCTGAGAACAACAGTTCATTTTATTATTTATATGAACAAACGAATTATGTATGCCTTAGCGATTGGTATAGATAATTCGAAAGCAAAAACACATCAAGAAACACAGCAATGTAATTAAAATTCTCTTTATTCATTAATAAAATTTCTTTATGATTATATCGACATAGGGAGGCAAACAACTTCCCTAGACAACCCACCCCTACTATCCTAAAAAAATAGAAACCAACTACACCAAAAATAACACTTCCAAAATCATTCCCACAAAGTAACCCAAATAACCTGCATAACTAGAAATAGAACCAAACAAAATACAAGAGATTCACAAAAACCCCATGTATTCTACCTGTAGCTGTCGGAGGAATCATCCCCATCATCATCCACATCTTGGGGTCCTCAAACTTCCCCTTCCTGAATAGAGTGTCGCGGATGCTCCACAGAACGGTAAGCCCAGACCAGCCTGGGGAAAATAATAACACCTCCCTCCATGGTATCAGATATGACAAACCACCTTTTACCGGTCTCCACAACCAGCATCTTGGAAACTAATCTCCTCTATAATCATTTCATGTAGTCCTCAAAAATATTAAAGATGAGTTCACGGTCAATGATTCTCCCATAGAGAGCCCAGCCGCTTGCGCATGCGCATGCGCTGTATCAAGTCCTCCACAGGGAAAAAAGTCCAGTGTTCGAGGTGGCACACTCTGCTCCCAGCCAAATTGGAGCAAAAGTATTTAGGGATAGTAAAAATAGGTCTGCTTGAGGCTAACCAACCTAACATACTGGTATTCTCCTAGTTCTAGAATGGGCAGCCGCTCCCCCACTAAGGCACTGACCAAAGTAAGCCTCGAGCCCTGTGCTCCACAAACCATTTCTCTGAGCTCTCGATGTCCAGGCCTACACTAATAAAGTAGCATAAAAAGAAGTTCGGAACAACCGACAAAGGATATTCAGGAAGGACCGCTATATGGAACCTCTTCGATAATCATATAAACATCATTACGGGGCTAGTCCTTAGGAAGATGGAACAGTCTTCCCTCCAGACATCAAGACCATTCAAAGTCTCTACCAGTATTACCGTCATAGGATTGCGATGGTACGACATCCATGAAGCACTGGTTGCGAGTTGTGGGTCCACCAGTAGTTCCTCAGTCACCAAGAGAAGTTAAGCCTAGAATGATGGCTCCAGCATCACCAACATTCTGCAAATGCACAAAATGTAGTACAGCAAGAAGAAAGGCCATTCCTCCTGTAACCAGTGACTTGGCCATCGAAGGAGAAATATAAAAAAGTCCCGCTAATAGCTCCTTAGAGGACCGGGAAAACTCAGGCATAGCTTTCGCAATATTGGGATTTATCTACAATATGGCATAGAACTTTTCATAGGTCGGATAGACTATCTAGCCCAAGATGAAAAATATGGTCGTCAGGGTACCAGAACTCTACTATTTCCATCAACATGTTCCACACTGGGCCAGTTGTGCCATAAAGAAACTCGACGCATGTTGAAAGCATCATAGGCGACATTGTATGTGCACATTGAATCTAAGGTTTCAAGGTAGTTAGGAAATTCAACACTGTCAGGAAGAGCCATATTGCAAAGAAAGCAAGAAGAATACAAAAGAGAAGGAATATGGAGGTGTGAAGAAAACGCTCCACCCATGACCCTATTTATACATGGAAAACACCAACCAAAGACAAAAACCCTGCAAAAATTGGAGAAAAACTTACCCTACCAACTACCAAGCAATTGAAGAAAGTGCAATCAATGCCTTGGATTTATTGGACTGGACTGACATGTCGATCGGCAACCCCCGATTTTCGAAAATTTCCCTTTTCCTTTTATGTCAAAGCCAGAAAACTCAATAAAAAAATTATTGTCAAAGAACTCCAAATTTCCTCTTACCTATGTTTTTAATTATCTTGTTTTGAAATAAATTCCCTCTCAAATCATTCTTAATTCCTTTTTATAGTCTCAGCAGCAAAGTAAAAAGAGCATGTGCAATAAGTCACTAAAGGAAAAAATTAACAAAAACTCCATTTTATTTGCATAGATATTGATTTGTTAAAAATATAACAGAACTCATCCCGAACTCAATTATATTATCTCTCTCTCTCTCTCTAGGAGCCTCCTTCCCTGTGACACACTCTCTTCCCCTGGAGACAAGATGATGTACCTCCACTCCCCGAACCAGACCCCTCCTCAGATGAAGTATATGACACTAAGCAAGATAGAACTAGGATAGCCTCCCGAATGTGAGCCATAGTAGAAGCTATCCAATATCGGATGTTCTTCAACAAGGTGGTTGACACCCGGATGTGCTGGAAAAAAAATAGGAAAGAGAAAATTAGTCAGTCTGAGGCAAAGAAGGAAATCAAGAATTAAAAAGACAAAGAGATGAAAAGTATACCGATAGCAGGAGATCCTCCTATGTCAAGTCCAGCTCCTCCAGGTCCATCGCATTAGGATGGTGCAACATATACACCTACCCTCCGTCCACCCACCGTATGTTGAGGTATCCTCCAGGTCCATCGCATTAGGATGGTGCACAAAGGGAACCTCCAAGGTCGCCACCGCCTCCGATTCAAAGCACCACCTGTACTGTGGGAAGACCTCATTGGCTGACTCAAACCCGCCTAGGGGACAGCCATCACGTCATATATGTTGGTTGGCATCAACCATCTCAAAACAAAGTACAAGTAATCATATGTCTCCACAGTGTCAGTATGTGATGAGTAAGGCTCTCCCATTATCGCCGCTACCCTCGCATCATCCGACATCTCCCTCTCTCGCATCGTATACATCGGGGGCCTCGCAGGTGGCACCCTAACCTCCTCCTCTAAAACATTCCAAACTACTATCTCCCCGAGGTCCCGTGAGTAACCAAACTCATACGCCAGTAGACGCCGCATATACGCATTCCCCCCAGTCAACCCCGTATGCTGGATGGACGTCCCCCAGGAATGGAGGGTCACTTGCAAAATCCTTCACGGAGAAAACTCAATATTGAAAAATATCGTAAATGAAAAATGGTCTTAGAAAAGAAAGAAGAATTTATCCGCTCGCTCGTCCGGCCGTTCAAAACCTGACACACCGCCTCCAAAGAGAGAGACTTATTAAACTTTCGACTGGATTTTCACCACCGGTACATCCGACAAAAGCCCGCAATAAACTCATCCTTCAAAGCTATTAATTAGGTGTTAAACCCAATCACCTCGTAGAACGATGTCTGCAAAGGACAAGAGTCAACAATCAAGAAACCAGGAATAAGATGCATAAAGGAAAATGTAAATGCATAAAGGAAACTGTAATTGCATAATGGAAAATGCGCAAAATAAAGAATACCTCAAGGAGATAGGTGGCTCCAATAAAGGTTTGTCGGCAGCACCGACTGAATGAATCCAAAGAGAAATAAAGACTCACCAAAGTCATGCCCCCAGTCATAAAGAGGAACGTTTGAAAACACCCTAAAAATGGCAAAAACCAGGAGTGGACGATGTCGCCACTCAACTCCACCAAGAACCCTCCAATCAAAAGCTGAATAAACAAACGGGTCATCCATCACACTTGTCACCCGTCCTCCTCATAATCCAGCCCCATCATCTGCTACACATCGATGGAAGTCATCATTATCTCCCTAAAATTGAAATGCATGGTGTGGGTGGTGTCTCACCAACTCTCCCCCAAAGCACAAAGGATAGTCGTCCAATGAGGCGTCTCGTCCAGTGAAGATGCCAATCTACAAAAACTGACTAATGACGCCACCCAACACACCACCGGAGGAAGGTTCTACCAAACATCCTTAAACCCCTTCGTCCCCCGAGTACGCAGGTTCGACGTAGATATATTAGACTGTCAAAGAGAAAAAAGGAAAATCCTTGTCAAAATTCAAGAAAAAAAAAAGAAATATCACCAAGAAAGAAGAAAAGAATGACAAAATTCATCAACACTTACATAGCCTCCAGGATTCACCACCCTAAAAGAGTGATAGCGAATCATCTCGCTCAAGAGGGTCCGCTCTTTCACAACTGGCTTGAATAAGTCGAAGAAATTTTCACTGCCTAGCGCAAGGGGTCCCCTAGCCCGCCATTCTAAGTTTTCCTAGTCATCGATGGTTATCCAAGCCATGTATGTCGTGCTACTTGAGAAATTAGACTTCTCTTGATTTTGGAATGCTAAAACAGTTTGTAGAAGGTAATTGTAGAAGAAGGAAAGTCTAAAAGCTATGAAAAATGAGGAGAACTCGCCCCCCTTTTTATAGAAGGCTAAGGGGCATGCCGATCAGCATCTCCCAGTAACATACCGATCGCACTGTCCCTTCACTTGCTCGAGGTACGGTAAAATACCGTGACACTATCGTTTGGCACCTCTCACACCATGTTGGTCGACACACTCTCTGAAATTTCGTACGAAAATTCCCAAAAAGTGCCATAAAATCCCGAAACATTCCCCAGAAAATTCTTTAAATTACTAAATGAGTTTTAGAACCTTTTTCACCAAGAATTTTTTTTTACCACACTAATTTACCCAATGGAACTATTACCTCCCGATCGAAATTCTCAAAATCAATTGGATATCTCCCCAGCGACATCTCCAAAGGACATTGGAAAATCCCTCGACAAGGAAACATCCAATCCATGGATTAATTCCTCTTCCCCGATGGAACCCAAAAACTCAGCATCAAATGCTTCCCCGACAAAACAAAAAGGTAATTTCCCAAGTGGAATCTCCAAATTTCCCCAAGAAAACTACAACTTAAGCCCGCGATTTAGCTTCGATACTCAAAATTCGTCGCTACACCTTAAGCCTGTAGAATTGGTCTCTTCTACTAAGCCCTCAAAATTGGCTCCAACCCACAAAATTGAACACCTCTACTTAAGCCCTCAGAATTGGCTTCAACCCTCAGAATCGATCATCTTTACTTAAGCCCTCATAATTGTCTCTCACCCGTAAAATCGACTATCTCAACTAAAGTCCTGAGAATTGGCTTTGACCTACAGAATCGGTCATCTCATCCTAATCTCGCATAATTGGCTTTGACCTATTGAATTTTTCATCCATACTTAAGCCCTCAGAATTGTCTTTGACCCGCAAAATCGGTCATCTAAACCTAAGCCCACAGAATTGTCTTTAACCCATAGAATTGATCACCTCTACTTAAGCCCTCGGAATTGGCTTTGACACATAGAATCGGTCATCTCAACTTAAGGTCCTCTTAATTGACCTCGACCTACAGAATTAGTTGCTCCTACTCAAGCCCTCAGAATTGGCCTCAACCCGCACAATTAACCGCTCCCACCTTAAGGACCTTAGAATTGATCTCGTCCTGCAGAATCGATCGCTCCCTACCCTAGGTCCTCAGAACTGACCTCGACCTGTAGAATTATCCATCCCCGGTATTTATTTAGATCCGAAGAATGATCTACAACCCTCTGAAATGGTTATACTTGTCTCTTTAGGTCCTTAGAATCAGCCTCGACCCTCTAAAATGGTCATCCTTGTCCCTTAGGTCCGCATAATTGACCTCTTTCATAAACATCATGTGGTGTCTATTCGTCAGCTCCGTCGAGGGGATATGTAGACACCGCATTCGAGGACTACCTAATTCTCTCCTTAGGTCCCTAGCAAAATCCCATTTCACTACAAACCCTAGGCCATACTTTGAGTACCGATCTAGAGGCCATTGAGTTCACCCGATCCCTATTTGACTCTAGTCAACTCTATTTTTAGAGATAAAGCTCTTTGAATATCCGAAGGTCTCAGATTCCTTTTTCTAATGGTCCACCCCATACGCCAATAGACATAACGGTTTAGATGAACATACCATTTTACTACTAAAAATTGATCTAGAGGCCACCGGGCGCTCCTGGGCCCTAACTTGACCCCAATAAACTTCACCATCAGAGTGAAATCTCTTTGAATCTTTGAAGGGCACTGAAACCCCTTTCCAACGGTCTGTCCCATGCATAAATGGCAAAACAGTTCAAACGAATGATCAATTTTCCCCCGAATGCCACCAGGCTCTCCCGTGTTCTATCTGACCAAGGTCAAATCTTTAGCTCGAATGAGACTAAATGAATTCTCAAAGGGAACTAAATAATCTTTCCAACGATCTACCCGCGATTCTGGCTTACGGTATGGACGAACGATTTGTTTTACTCCGACAGGTCACCAGACGCTTTCAGGCCACGGTTGACCAAGATCAACTTTTCGAAGTGAGTGAATCTCTTTGGAATATTGAAGTACATATCCAAAAATTTATAAGGATCCACCCCATGTGTGATTCTGACTTACCGTTCGGACAAACGATTTGTTTTCGTTCGACAATCTCCCGTCTAAAGGACCGACGTCCTCTTTCGATCCACATTTGACCCAAAGTCAACTCCCAAACTCGGGAGCGATCCAAAGGAATCTTAAAGGTGTCTGAATTACCTTTCTAATGGCATTCTCCATGCATTTTACGACCAATGTTTTGAGAAAATTTGCATGGGACTGTCGATTGGCATGTCCATTTCCCTTTTAATCGACAGTGTGTCAAGGGTTACCTGTCGATTAGCAGGACTAGGAACATGCCGATCGGCACCATCCCTGACCCTATAAATATAGGGCATGACCTCACTCTCAAAATACCTCATATCCATCAGCATCAGTGATCTCAACAACATTCTCTTGCAATCGACAAAGTTTCTTCATTTGAAATTCCATTCAATCTTACATTCCCATCCTTTTTATACCCAATTTGGCAAAATCTCATTCTCTCTCATCCAACATTCATCTCACATTCAAGGGAGTTCATCTAAGATCAAAGATCAAGCTTCAAAGAAGGTCAAAATCCTTCCCTCTCACTTTAAATTCCTCATTTTTGCATAAAATACATTTGATTCTTAATATATTTCTTACTTTAGTTCATGCACATTAACATCTTACATATTTATTAGTGTATTTCACATACTTTATTTTGTATAAAAAAAAAAAAGAGGGTTACGCCCATAAATTTCGAACAGGATTATCCATCACACTTTTTCATAATTAAAACACATTTTCTACACATGCACATACAATAAAATCTCGTTTAAATCTGTGGGATAAACCCCACCCCTATGCAGCATGTGTACTTTGTGGACTTTGATGCCTTTATAGGCTACGTAGGGGTTTCAAATTAAAACCCGAGACTCGAGTCAAATTTCTAAAATTTTCTAATTTTCCTAAAATCCCCCATTTTCGCATCTATCATTTTCTTGCATTATTATACATATTATGTTTGTAACCATTGTTAGCGTTTTATCCAACACAGATTATCGTTTCACCGTAACGATCAATATCACGATAAATGCCTAAATTGTATTTTATATAGAATATTTTGGGAACATTCCTATGGGTGACCTCACTATATCTCTTCTAGGGTATGAGTTGGGTGATTTTGATCTCCATTATATATACACGCACACACACTTTACGAAGAAATAAAGGAAGATGATAATACAAGCCCATGAGAGACTAAAAGGGTGGGATGGGTGCCTAATATCTTTCCATTTTCTAACTTAGCCCCCGAATGCTTCGAACTATTGGTTTCGTAAGCATCATTTTGTCTTTGATGACGCTCTTTCGAGGCAACATCATGTTCTTTTGTCCTTTTTGTGCAAAATAGGCTGGTGACTCCATCTCTTAAATTCACCCCACACCAACGATGACCGAAGTGTGCCTAAATCAAAAAGGGTGCGAGACCTTTCATTGCCCTCGTTTCTTTCATCGACCCCATTCTTGGGAAGAAGGAGAGAGAGAGGAAAGTAGAGGGGGCATTTCGTGATCGGGATGGCCACAGATGGTTTCAGGAAATGGATTTAAACAACCAAAAATTGGCCTATCTATTGATCAAAATGCATAATATATCTAATATGTTTTGGCTAAACATCCATAACCTATTTCGGCTAAACATCCATAACATACATTACATATATTTCGTGTGTTGCTCTGACTTTTGATTTAAGAATCAATCCAGCATGATTTGTTAGGGTTTTGGGTCATATTATATCATAGCTTTCATTCTTGAAAGTTGTTGGCACACTACAAGAAAAAGTTAGGGGTATATTTTTCTTTCAAATCTGATACCGAAAATGAACAATTATTCTATTTATCCATGGCACTGGTGAGTCATTTTCAATAATATTCATTTTCTCATTTCTAATTTATTTAAGAACTATATATATATATATATATATATATATATATATATATATATATATATATATATATATATATATTTAATTGTACAAACATCAAGATATGATCTAAATCGCTTGATATAAATTGTGATGTTTACTTTGTGATGACCTTTTAATACGACTCTAATCAAATAATGGTATTAACTTCATTTGTGTTTTTTTGTTAAACCTATGTCTTCTTGATGTGTTTTTGTTTGGTTCTAACTCTATATAAAATTGATATGATGGACAATATTGAAATTTATTGAGCTTTTGTGTTATTTCATTCTCAACTCTATATGAGGTTGTAAAACTGTTGCAACAAAGCTAATACTTTAATGGTGAACATACACCACACTTAAATGTGATTACAAAATACATCATTGGGTACTTATATATCATATTTCAGTTACCAGTATGGTCTTTAAGGTGTATGGGTATATCAAGGAGGAGGCCAGTGGGGATGATACTCAGGAGGCACAAACTTAATTATAAGATTAGCCTCATATTATTTTTTTTGTCATTTTTTCAATGAGAAAACACATATGTAAAAGAACATAGAAAATATGTATCAATAACAACATTAGGGGTTTCTAAGATCAAATTCAGCATAAGTCCAAAATTCAATGAAAGTAAAATATTGTGTATGCTTACGTGAAAGCCTATATGATTACTAAGATATTGTTAATTTCTGTGTGTTATATGGATTCAGAACGCGGAAGTGCCTGAATGTGAGTTGCAAGATGGTATTTACACTGGCATCATTAATTCAAATGCGACGTTCTGTGCAAAGAATTGGGTTAAAACACTCTTAAGGGGAGGGAAGTCAAATTACCGTGGAAGATTAGTTACTATTAAGATGATTTCGAGAAATGAAGGTATACTAGATTACATTATAAATAGGACCATACGGTTCAAAATGACTAAGTTATGGTTTAGCTTGCTACACGATAATAAAGACCCCACGCTCCATTGGTATTTGTTATTACTGTAACGGATTCAGGAACTAATTTAGCACTTATAAGAAAAATAACTATAAACTAAAAGGGAAAGTATTTGATTCATCATTTATTTATCTTTAATTGTTGATGTACATTTGATTTCTATTTTATTTTTGAGATACATTTGATTTGGTTTTGATCTTATGTCAATGGTACGCAATGTTGACAAGTGTGAAGTTTTTGTTTTATGGTGATTTGAATTTATTTTCAGATCTCTCCTTAACCTTTTGGCTTTTCAATTCCCTCTTTAACCTTTCGGCATTTGCAAATTTCTCCTAAAGCTCTCTTCAAGATTTATTCAAGAATTTTAGGTAATCTCTTATCATCTATGCATTCTTAAGACTTTTCTTCTACACTGTTATCCACACATGAAGACTACTTAGTGATTTTGTGATCACTCATATTTACCAAAGAAGTGAACACATTCATTTTGTGATCACTCATAGTTTACATGAACTCCACAGGTGATGTTCAAGCTGACCAAAAGTATAGGTTGTGCATAATCATGAGGAGGTCACTCTTAAATATTATGATTAGCCTTTTCCTTTTGTTTATGTGATATCATTGTCCATTTTGTTCTTTTTTATTTCAAGCACTGTGGATATATGGCCATTTAAATTATTAATGAAAATCTCTTCTTTTTGAGTGCCTTATCTGTTTATTTTGATGTTATTTTTATTATTCTTGTGCCAAAGTTGATTAAAGAAATTATTTAAGACTTAGCATTTTTTATAAGAGAAGGGTAGGCCTGTGTTCGACATCACATACTTGTAAAAATTATGTGTTTAACAAAGTTAACACCCTTATTAGCTTGTTATTCCATCGATCTTATCAAAACTCATGTGTTAATATTCAATTAACTTCGTCTATATTAAGCTAATATGTGAAACAAACCCAATTACTTTGTCATAATAATAGATTTATGAATCCATAACTAGTTAATACAATATGTTTCCAGGTTTGGCTCATCTCATGGACTTGTGTTGTGTTAGTCACTTTAGGTAATTTTTTATATCATAATCGATCAATATTTCCCTACTGGGAATGTTTGGACCTTTTGTTGTTCTATCTTATATGAAGAATACTGAATCTACTTTGGTCATTTCAATTTTTTTAGGTTAGTCCACCCAATTTTAGGTGGACTTATTGTCTTTGGTGGTCTATTTTAAATCGGTTTGCCTATTCTAGGAAAACTTCAGCTCTTAAGGCTTATTTGATCTGTTAGAGATTGGTCTGGCCTATTTTAGGCAGACTTATCCCTCTTTTGGATGGATTGATCAATTATAGATTGGGGTTTTATTTTCCGTATTAGCAATTTTCTGAGCATTAAATGTTTAATTGTAAATTCATAGTCTCTAAATTTCTTGTTATGTTGCCCGAAATCTAGAGTTAAAGTCCATATAAGATCGATCAACCATAGAGTAATAGGTCTTAATTCCAAGAGCTCCTTGCATTGTTGAAATATCCGCTGTCAATAGAATCAAGTAGACTAAAAACAAAGTCTGTGACTATCCACACCGGTTCTCGCCCCGTTAGTCCTATTTTCTTCGATACTCTAAATAATCGAGTAACTAGTGACACCGATGACTTGAGTAGGATAAAAACTCGAGATTGTCTTGTTAATAATTTTTTTATCTCCTCAAGAATAAAGCTTTTTAAGTCAGATAAAGAAGACATTGGTTAAAGGGCTAGACAATGCTCAATGTTTGAACCAATAATTTAAAGTGCCTTATATAATAAAGATAACATTCCATATTCATTGTCTCTTGGGTCATCTTCACAAATTGCAGTAACCATTTTCCAATTATAGTTATGAACAATAGAAGTTGGTTTGCATTACAGTGAAGAACTGAAGTGTTTTTATTCACATACAAAGTATGTTGGTTTGCATTATACATGAGTTTGCTATGCTGGTTTGCACTATTGACAGGCTGGGTTTTTCCACGGCGCGACCGTCACCTAAGCGCGGATCATTTTTACAAGACTCACCAACTCTATACAAAAACCTAAACTTATGAGTACACTCCACAGGTGAGTATAGCGGCCAAGTCCGGGAAACTAATACACCGGGAAATGTGTTATAATTTAACCGGTTTAATACTTCTGAATAAAAGCATAAAAGATGATTTTCTACCTAAAAAGAAAGCAAAAGATAAACTAGGCATGGGTTAAATTAAACTGCAATTAACAAAGAGAATAAAAACTATAGGTTGCGAATAATATCCCTCACCTCGGCTTAACACCTATAAATGGTTACATGGGAGTACGGACTCATTAAGATCGAGTCTCATTTCGACAGTCAATTGAACCCAGGGTTGTCACACCCTAAACTCGCATAAAAGTCTAATAAGATTTTGGAGTCAATAAACATCCCAGAAATTATACACGCAAGGTCGTAAATACGGAGCATACATGATATACCCCGTTAAATCTCCTAGTCATAATAACTAGGACAACTCGATCGAATTAAATATGCAAACTCCATCACCAAAGTAAAGCAACGTATTAAACACGAGGTGAGTTCAATCAATCGCACCCTAGACTAAATCAGCTAGAAATCATATTAAATAAACGTAATAAATCTTAGTTAGAAAGCAAGTAAATAAACGCGATAAATAAACACAGTAAAGTCTATACTAAAAAGCACATAAAGAAAACACGTAAATAAAATGAGTAAATAAAGAAATACAAATAATGGAAACTTCGAATTGATAGAGAAGATGATGAATAGTGTTCTACACAATCGCGATGGGAAAACTCACTATACGAGAAAATCCTAGGAGGGAGAAAATGACACACCCAATGAAATATCTAAACCCTAGCTCCTAACCTAACTATCACTAAAAATGAATAAAAACTAAGTATATGGTTTATTACAACAAAAGTCCCTTAAGTAGTAAGTTGGGGGGAAAAGAAAAGAGAAAAGAAAAGAAAAGGCAAAATTGCCAAATATCTTCTGGGCCGAATCGATTCGCTTTGGAGAGAATCAATTAGATAGGAATATATCTCGAAGGCTGCAAGTGAACGAATCGATTTGGATGAAAATGAATAGATTCGTTGGAAGGGACCTGGTGCACTTCCTTTTAGCGAATCAATTCGCCCAGGAGGGAATTTATTCGCTCTTGGAAAATTGGCTACTAGTTCATAGAGAATCGATTCGCGAAGGTGTTAATCGATTCGCTCCCCTATTTTTTTCCTTTTCATCTTGTGCATTTGATTCATTGTATTTTCCTTATGCAAAAACTGCCGTAACTTTTTTGTTCTAGCTCAGAATCATGCACCGTTTATGGCCACGTGAAGCTTGATTAGAGGGCTACAACTTTCGTGAAGATGTTGGACCAGTTGCCCAAACTATGAAATGACCAAAATTCCCTTGTCTATGCGATTGTGTACGGAACTAGCCCGGAATGCATTCGAACTTCATACTAAGCATCCAAATACCTATAAAAACTCAATTAACCCTTACAAATCATGTTAACACATAAATTCGATGTTGTCTGGTTAACGAGCATAAAGAAAGGGATTAAGATACCCGAGGGGGATAATAACGTGTAGATTAACGGGTAAAATACGCAATATTTGCATCGTATCAATTATTTAAGTATGTTGGTTTGCATTATCTAATAATCCCATTGTTTCAATTTCCATTTAAGTCAATAATAATATGAAAATATTAAGAACTTCTATTATTTATAACTCATCCTTGAAGCTCCAACATATACTGTGATAGCTTTCGTAATAACATAGAGAAAAAGATGGACTAAGGTATACAACATACATATTAATTAAGTCACCACATCACATTTCAATGTCTTCCAGTTCTGGCAGAGGAAAATGAAGGATTACTCTAATTCCAGTCATCTGAGCCAGTTCTGTTCTCCCATAATCACCAATTATTTAATTAGTACAAATAATTTCTTATCCTTTCCAAAATAAACAGTACAGACCCCTTATTATATTATAGGTGTTCACTCATAATTCAACACATGTTAACTCCTTGCCACTATCTTTTCAGCGAAGTGCAATGATCAATTAGGTGAATCAATAGTTTCTCTTGCAGGTGGAATTACTATTGCGATCCTTTAAAAAGAAATACAGCTTATGCTCGCAAGTTCAAACGTGTGTACTCAATTTCTTCTCTATGAATAACACAACTAACTAATCATTAAATCACATGGAAAACTCAAACTTGTGTAATGTTGCTGCTGAAGAAATTAGAGCAGCTCAGATATGTCAGTAATTAGATGAATTAAGCATTTCCGATTAGCCATTTTCTTGTTTGGTTTTTTACTATTGTTGTAGTTGTGATGTGGTGTTCAAGACCATTTTTTTTTTGTTTAGTTTTTTATTCTCGTCGTAATTTGTACTTACCTTATATTTTCATCAATTGCGAATACTTGTAAAGGAAGATAAAATCTTTGGTTGATGTGGGTTGTGGTGTTCAAGACCAATATGTCTAATGTATTTCTTTTCTTTCTGATTGTAAAAAAGGAAGAAATAGGGCAAATGGATTTAGTTTAGGCTCAATGAATGCAGTGTTTCCAATAACACTTAATTTGGGCAATGGGGTTGGCATTAATGGCACTGAAGGGAAATCGTTGTCTTAAACCTATCATTATATGCCCTATACGAGTAAGAAGTTATTTGGGGTTGTTATGTTGTAGAAAGAAGTCTTTTCTATGTTCATTTTAGCATGATTTCAGTTTATATCAAATCTACTGATTATTCGTGTGAACTAAATAAGAAATCCTTTTAACATTGAATTCAACTGGAGAGGATTATGGTGACTGCATGCGGTCTACATAGCTTTAGCTTGGATGATTTGGAACATCATGTCACAGTTGTAAGTTTGTTCAGTGTAATATCAAACAACCCCGTACTAAATTTCACTAGTTTTCTTTCTTTCTGATTCACTCATTTATTTGTCCTAAATGATGTTTTTGTGCAATTTTGACCCCCTATATTAGGGCATTTAGTGAAGGCAATGTGCGGGATATTGTCTCCACTGCTCGTGAAATGGAGGAGACTTAGTTGGTCTAAGGACTATTTTTCAATCTCAGGTACGAGTGACTTAGTCACATGCGCTCGACTTAGTCACTGTGATACTTATATAGTAGGCTACATCACTATATAATTTATACATTTGTTTTCAGTTTTATCTTTGTTTTATTTAGTTTAATATAGCTTTTTTTCATATTATGTATGAACATGTTTGACAAATTTATCAAATTCTGTATGAAGATGTATGGAAATGTTCGATCGAATTGTGAAATTTGTATAAAAAAATATTCTTAGATACTTCTTAGTTTGTTTTTGTTTCTAAAGTATGTTAACGAGGGACGTGTAATGTGGAATTCTAATGAAGTGCATATATCTTTTTATTTTGGTCCTCTAAAACGTGCATTTTTTTTATTCACATTATGGTTTATATGTTGCCACGACCAAAGAAACATTAGATGGCTTCTCTACGACGTGCATTTTTTATTGCTTCACTTTAGTTGTGAAAATTGGGGCATGCATATGCCTTAATTCTAAACAGAGTTTTACACTATTATATACACATTACTTCATTTGAGTTTCAAGTTCTTTCTTCTTTAGATTACAAGTGCGACTGGTGTATACTGCATCGTGGTTCATATTAGTATATTTTGCATTGCGGGGAACATGGAAGCCATTTAATCCAATTATAGGTGAAACTTATGAGATGGCCATTCATGCTGGTATTACATTTATTATAGAACAGGTTAGTCATCACCTTCCAATGAATGTTGCACATGTTGAAAGCAACTATTTCGTCTATGATATAACTTCGAAGGTGAAGACCAAATTTTTGGGGAACTCGGTTCATATTTATCCTATTGGCAACAGTTGACAACAAGGGACAAAGTTGAGTTGTATTTTTAACCTTGTGGCTGGTTCGGTCCTGGTCATTATGAGGTTACTACCATCAGATTCTCGCTAAGAAGTTTCTGGAAAAAAATGAGTAGCATGTGTGATTTGTTGGTCTTATTTTCTGTTTGTTTTTATCATGGTAAAGTACTTATATTTTAATGTAATTTTTATATTTGTAATTAGTCTCTCACTTAAATTAGATTTGATTTAGGAAAGGTTATTTTGGAAAATAACTGTGATGTTGGTTTTGATATTTAAGACAAACAAGTGAGATTACTTGTTTAATTGTGATTTAGAATGCATTGCGCATATTTTTGTTGTAATAATGTAGGAACAAGACTATTGATAGTCACTTAAATTATATGTTAGTGATATGTATGATTTCTTGATTATTTTATTTATTAAAACCTTTTTTCTTTATGTTGTTAGTTTGGCTCACATATAAAGGTTATTGTTGCAGCTGCATGTAGAAACCTTAAGAATGTGAGGTAATACATGTGAAGGCCAAAGTGATAATTGTTGTTTTGGAGTTTTGTTAATAGTGAACCGCTCCAACCACAAACTATATGATATTCCACTTTAGATAATTCAATTTCTTTTCACTTTTAATATGATTTTATTTATGAATAACGTTATTGCTAAATAGTTTTTTGTTTGATTTTTATACAAATCTAATTATGCAATCGTTGGGCATGCAATATACACGGTGCTGAATGCAAATAATGAAGACGGAGATTTGGTGGTGACGTTGGATGCAATGACACATTCGTGGCAGATGATAAGGTGTTGTGTCGCTATAAGATTTTGTCATGATGTTGGATCCAATTATAAGATTTGTAACTACTGACAATAGTTATAAATATTAGATTCGTAACTACTGATAGAAGTTACAAATATTATATTCATAACTACTGACAACAGTTACAAATTGGGGTCACCAGTCATAACTCCCATAGGGGTTATAAAAATTTATGATTGATGTTAGGAGTTACAATATTTCTTTTGTCACCCCCTAAATTATGATGGTAAATAGCAGTTATAAAGGTCATTCGTGACTGCTAACAACACTCACAAATCACCCATTTTGTTGTAGTGAAATAATACTTTGCTTTGCCAAGAATTGATTGATTGGTGGATGCCATGGCAGAGAATAAATTACTAAGCTTCATGGACTCATACTCGGGTACAACCAGATCAAGATGAAGCCAGAATACAGGGAGAGTACATTATTCATCACCAATCGCGGTACTTACTGTTACAACATTATGCCTTTTGGGCACAAAAACACTGAAGCAATATTCCAGAGGCAAGTGAATGAAGTTTTTGAAGAGAAAATAGGGAATAATATGGAAGTATATGTGGATGACATGCTCACCAAGAGCAAGAAAGCTGTCTACCACATTAAATATCTAATCCAAACATTTGAGCATCTTGAGAAACATCAAATGAAACCAAATCTGACTAAATGTGTGTTCGGCGTACATGAAGGAATGTTCTTAGGTTTCCTCATGAATAAGAGAGGAATTGAATCCAATCCATATAAGATCAAAGAATTAATTGACATGCAATCTCCCTCATATAGGAAGGATGTATGGAAGTTAAGTGGAAGGATAACAACCCTCAACCAATTTATCTTTTGAGCTACTGACAAGTGTTTTTCATTCCTCAAAGTAATTAAAAAATCTTTGAATGGAATGAGGAATGTGAAAAAGACTTTCAAGACGTAAAACAGTATTTGGTATCTCCACCATTACTCTCCCAACCACTCATGAGAGAGAAATTGTACTTATACTTGGTTATGTTCGAATTTGCCGTTAACTCGGCATTAGTTAGGCCGAAAAATGGGATAGAAAAGCTAGTGTATTACAATTATAAGGATTTTATAGGATAAGAAATTAGGAATTCTCGTCTAGAGAAATTGGCCTTGGCCCAAATTGAAGCATTAAGAAGAGAGAAACCCTACTTTCGGGCACATACAATAGTGGTTTATATAGATTTGTATTTGCACCAAGAAATTCACAAACTAGAAAAATGAGGCAGATTAATGGCCTGGGTGGTAGAGTTAGGAGAATATGATACTTTATAAGTCAAAAATAGCAATAAAGGTACAAGTTGTAGCGAAGTTCATCACTGAATTCACTTAATAAGAGAACAATCTGAATGTTCCCACCGAGGAGACTTCCCTGGAAGAAAGTTCGACCCCAAAGCAAATTGAGCAAACTCCTCTAAAAGAAGGCTCTATAGTTGATAAACATGAGACATGCATTACGCAAGAAATCACCCTACATTATAAAGAACAAAGAAAAAATTTGTTCATGTGAAGAACCCTAACTAAAGGGAATTTTGTTAATGACATTCCTGTATAGAAGTTGTATGTAAATTAATCTTCCTGCGCCACGGGCTGTGGAGTAGGGCTCATTATCAACACGCCTGATGACAGATACGTGGAATACACACTTCTCTTCCAGTTTCACCGTTCCAATAATAAAGCTGAATGTGGGGCACTGACACTGGCTTGAATTTAGCCTTATCATTGGGTGTCGAACATGTCATAGATCATAATGACTCCTAATTAATTGTCAATCAAGTGCTCTAAGTATATGGTGTCAGAGGGTAGCTTATGGTGAAATATATTTCCAAAGCTTTTGAGGTCATCTCTAAACTTTTGTTCATCAAGGTGGTTTGAATACCAATAATTAAAAATTCCTGAGAAGATGCACTTACTTGGCTAGCTTTAGCGCCTATGAAAAAACTCAGAAGGACTATTCTAGTGGAGATCCTTACACATAGAAGAATAGATGAGGATACTGTTAACTTAATCTCCATAGAATTATAAGCCTCTTGGATGAATCCTATCAAAGACTACATTGACAAGGGTTTGTTGCCTACCGACCCTAAATAGGTGAGAAAACTAAGGTTCAAAGTAGCTAATTATGTGATGGAAAAGGGAGTCTTATATAAAGGGGCTACACTATTTATTTTCTCCACTATGTACACACCAGCGAAGTACAAGATTTAATCAAGGAGGTGTATTAAGGCTCATGCAGATCACACCCAGCAGGTCGATCACTGGTAAGACGAATAATAATGTAGGGGTATTACTGGCCAACTATAAAAGCAGACTGCGCTATGTTTGCTAGGAAATGTGGCAAGTGCCATAGATTTGCCACCACATGTTTGTGACTTAATATATGTTTTGGATCTGGGACATATTTCTTTATCATTGATACGTAAAACACATTATGTACACTAGAGAGTTCAATTGGTAAAGCTATTATATACACCACCACTCCTATCTTTTCCAGGATTTCAAAAGGTCCTATGTATCTTGGGATAAACTTCCCTTTCTTCCCAAATCAGATTACCCCTTTTATTGGTGATGCTAGCAAGAACACATAATCTCCTCTTTGGAATTTTAACGACCGGTCTCGATTATCAACGTAACTCTTTTGATGACTTTGAGCAATTCAAAGTCGGTCTTGTATCAATTTCACTTTTTCTGTTGTGATCTGAATGAATCCTGGTCTCAATAGTTTTCTTTCTCTAACTTCCAGCCAGCATGTACGAGAATGACACCTTCTACTATAGAGTGCCTCATACGAAGCCATTTGGATACTTACTTGATAACAGTTATTATATGTAAATTCCACTAAGGGTAAATGATCATCCCAATTCCCCTTCAAATCAAGTACACATGCCCTAAGCATATCCTCCAATGTTTGAATGATTCTCTCAGATTGTCCATTTGTCTGAGGATGAAAAGCTGTGTTGAAATTCAATTTTGTTCCCATGGCTTCTTATAGGCTTTTCCAAAAGCAAGACACGAATCTGGGGTCGCGATCAGAAATAATTAAAATTGCGGTTCCATGAAGCCTAATAATATCCCTTACGTAAGGCTTAGATAACTTTTCTAAAGAATGGGTAATCTTAATGGCAAGCAAATGAGCAGATTTAGTTATCCTATCAATAATTACCCACATAGAATCATTACCATTTGAACTCCTTAGTAAACCTGTCACAAAATTCATAGTAATATGTTCCCATTTCCACTCAGGAATAGGTAGAGGTTGTAATAATCCTAATGGTTTCTCATGTTCAACTTTTACTTTTTGATAAACTAAACACTGAGATACAAATTCTTCTATCTCTCTATTCATGTTATTCCACCAAAATACTTCTCGAAGATCCTTATACATATTTTTTATATCCGAGATGAATGTGAATATCGAATAATGACCTTCCTCTAAAACTTGCCTCTTCAGTTGGGAGTCACATGGAACACACACTCTATTTCCAAATATCAATATATCATCTCTTATGAAAAATTCATTTCTCTTTCCTTGCATAACATCTTCTATAATCTTCTTCAGTTGTGGGTCATTTGCTTGTGCGATTTTGATCCTTACAATTAACATGGGTTGTATTTGTAAGTTCGCAATTATTACTCCTTTATTATAAATATGAACATGTATTTCCATACTTCTTAAATCTTTTAAGGAAGCATCCTAGTTTGTAATAACACATAATAAATTTTGTGTAGACTACCTACTTAAATCATCAGCTACTATATTAGCTTTCACTGGGTGATAATGAATATTTAAATCATAATCCTTCATCAATTCTAACCACCTCCTTTGTCTCATGTTCAATTCTTTCTACGTAAATATATATTTCAAATTCTTATGATCAGTATAGAACTCACAAGTCTCACCATATAAATAGTGTCTCCAAATCTTAAGAGAAAAAATTACAGCTGCTAATTCTAGGTCATGGGTTGGATAACTCTGCTCATATGGTTTAAAGTGTCTTGAGGCATAAGCAACTACTTTTCCATTTTTCATTAACACATATCCTAAACCATTTTTATAAGCATCACTATAAATCACCAATACTTTTATACCTAAAGGAATAGTTAAAATTGAGGCAGTCACTAGTCGATTCTTAAGTTTTTAAAAACTTTTCTTAGCTTCCTCAAACTATTCATATTTCACATTCTTTTGTTTTAACCTAGAAATAGGTTTGGCAATACTAAAAAATCATTCAATAAATCTTCGGTAATAACCTTCTAATCGAAGGAAACTATGAATTTCACTCACGTTAGTTGATCTTGGTTAATCTAGTATAGCCTTAATGTTTTGAAGGTCAACTGACACTCCCTCCTTGGATATGACATGTCCTAGAAAAGAAACACTAGGCAACCAAAACTCACATTTCTTTAATTTTGCATATAATTTCTCTTTCCTAAGGATTTATAATATTGCCTCTAAATGCTTCTCATGTTTTTCAATACTCTTGGAATAAATGAGAATGTCATCAATAAAAACAACAACACATTAATCCAAATATTTTCTAAAGACTCTATTTATCATATCCGTAAAAGTAGTTGGTGCAATCGTTAGTCCAAATGGCATTACAATAAATTCATAATGACCATATCTGGTAAGAAAAGTTGATTTTGAAATATTATCTTCCTTAATCGTCAATCCATGATAGCCTGACCTAAGGTCAATCTTAGAGAATACTTATGCACCTTCTAATTGATCAAACAAGTCATTTATCTGAGGTGAGGGGTATTTATTCTTAATGGTTACCTTATTCAGTTCACGCTAGTCTATACATAGTTTCATCATCCCATCCTGCTTTTTAACAAATAACACTAGAGCACCCCAAGGCGATATACTTAGTCTAATAAAACCTTTGTTTAAATGCTCTTCTAAATGAAGTTTTAACTCTCTTAATTATAAAGGTGCCATACGATATGGTGGTTTTGAGATTGGTATAGTTATAAGAATAAGTTCAATGGTAAGTTTATTTATCTATCAGGAGGAGGCCCTGTAAATCATCTCGAAAAACATCCGTAAATTTCTTAGCAATGGGAATATCTTCTAAGCTACGCTCTATCGTCTACAAACTAGTAACACTTACCGAAAATCCTTAACATCCCTTCCTAAGAAAACTATAGGCTTGCACTGTAGAAATAATACACATCAGAGATATGATTACAGTCCCTTCAAAACTATATTTTGGTTGGTGAGGAATTTGGAAAGTTACACTCTTTTCAAAATAATCTACCTTAGCATGATATGATGTTAACCAGTCCATCCCCAAAATGACATCAAAGTCTCTGATGTCTAAAACTATCGAATCAACAAATACTTTATGACTATCAATGTCTATGGGGGCAAGCCTTATATACTAGTTTACCCATTAATAAGTCACCTGAAGGAGTAGAAACGTGTATGTTATGATATAAGGGTTCAGACAATTTATGAAAGAGATTTAATACATATATTGATAAAAATGAATGGGTATAATCGGGATATATTAAAGATTGAAAAGGTTGTGCACATATAGAAAGTGTACCTGACACTACTGCATTAGAAGCTTGGGTATCAGAAAGTGCAAAAACTCTACCCTGACTGCCTTGATCCTTCTTTTCACTTGAAGGCTTTATTGGAACCCTTGCTGGGTTTGGGCAGTCTTTTATCTGATTTCATTTATGTCCCCATCTAATAAAAGTTACTGAATCCTTATAGCAAGGTCATCCTCCATGCATCTTTCTACATTCCTGACATATCTGGTTATTATTCTGTTTGTTATCACTAGATCCTCCAACATTAGATGTCTTCCTAATTTTTTTTAATATTTGGGTTCTTTCTTTTTTGTTCCCCAAACTTCCTCTTACCATCTCTAATTCGATTTTACTCCTCACCATCCCTCTCAGCTATTGTATCCCTAGTCATGATGGCAATATATGATGTCAATTTCATTATGGAAATTCGACAACGAATATTTAACCTTAACCCACGTTCAAACTTCTTGGATTTTAAAACATCAGTTACCACAACATAACGTGTAAAATGGGATAACTCAGTAAACTTTGCCTCGTATTACCTAACTGTCATATTTCCTTACACTAGACTTATGAAACCAGCTTCCATTTCATCTCTCACTGTTTCAAGAAAATATTTCTCATAAAAGATCACAAAGAAGTCATGCCAACCTATGTATGTATTTCTTTCCTCGTGTATTCTCTAAGTCATTCTCTGCCAATTTTGGCTCCACCTTCTAACATAAATATTACAAATGAAACCCTTTGTTCATCGGGACACATAAGAACATCGAGTATCTTTTCCATCTGCATCACCCAATTTTCTGCTTCAGTGGGGTTAAGAGTACCTTTAAAAGATGGAGGGTTCAACTTTTTGAACTGTTCAATAGTACATTTACTTAGTTTAGGATTCCTTGGTACTCCATTATTCACCTGATGCTCCACAATCTTTACTATACTTTCAAGCGCCTTATATGCATCTTCTAGTCCTTCCATACTCAAATCACTAGTTCCTGTAGTTTTTCTTGTCTTCGTCATTTTCTTCAGTCATGCCCAAATGTAAGATATACTATATTATCTCATGATTGCAAGTTAAAATACCAATTATAAATAATATAACACATAGGGAGGATTACATAAGTCAAATATTTAATACTATCTCCTAAGAATGGAAACTCAAAATCTACAACGTTCAAAACCTATGTTCAGTAGTCTACGAGTTCATAACATATGCTCTGATAGCACCTCTGTCACGTCCCCGACCCAATATTAGTAGGGAACGAGTGTCTTTACATGCCACCAAGGCAACAAATATCCTGGCTTAAAATTTGTCTCTTAAAATATACATAGTGAAAATACAATCACATGGTTATGAATCGTAAAATACTGAAAGTGAATGAATTACATTGTCAGAGCTTTCTAAAGGAAACTTCATATATTTTAAAATAATGAGTTATAACTTAAGGAGAAATTTGAAACCTATTTTTAAAGAGCTAAACATGCTCTATCTAATAAAACAAACTTCTACTTAATCTAACAAAAGAGCTCTAAAAGCCAAATCTTCAACATAGTCCTTTTACGTTCCATCTGCGAGCTTAATTATTGCCATAAAAATGGTTATTTATACAACGTCAGCTAAAAGCCGAATGAGATTCAATCTCTAAACATTCCAATCTTTTTCAAAAAATTAATACATATTCAAATCAAAAGATAAGGCATATACATATATGGATAGGAACTTGCATTAATATATATAAAGTAACTGACAATATATATTTTCAGAATAAACAGTTCAGAACAAAACAGATAAAATAATTGAGCAATATGTCAATTATTCAATTTTAGCGACCATGTATGCTCTAATACCTAGACAAATAGTGTTAATAAATATTTCCACCCGATAACATCACAGACAGAGAATCATGATTTCTGGAACAACGTCTTGTTTAGGGCACACCAGCGATAAACCAGCTGGGAAGGTACCACCCAAATATTTTCTCTCGATAGTCAAGGCGAACATAGTAAAAGAGTTTCCATAGGCCAAATGGAAATTTTCATAATTCAAATTAGATTTTTATATCGAGAGATATTCACATATAACAAACGAAGGAATCCTCAGTATCACATGTATTTTGAGAACACAAGCAGTTTCACAATAATATACATAGTTTGAATAATACCATATAATCAAAATAAGCGAGAAATGGCATAGGGTACTCACCTAAAAAAGAGGTTTGAAAATACAAAATTGTGGTCTTGGATCACACGTTAATCTAACAAATACAATAAAGGTTTAAGTATATGTTCTAAACATAGTCCAATTCTAAATATTATGTTTTTTATCCTAAAATAAACTGTTGTAATAAGATTACTAAAACCCATTTTCTCATTTTTTATAATATTCATTAATCGTAATTGAATAATTCAATTCACTTGGTTCCCAGTAGATATGGAGGGTCACAAGGGCACTACTTAAATACTATCTCATCTATACATAACATTTTCATTTTCATTCCCAGTTGAGATGGAGGGTCACAGAGGAACCACTTATATACCATCTCATCTAGACATAATTTCACCAGGATTGACTTTGGAATTAGTTAATTGTATTCCAAAATAACGAGTAATTACTTCAGAAAATCATTTTAAAAATGCATATAAAAATTGAACAAGTTTACATATGTTGAAAATAAAATCAATATAGATTATTCTCGAATTTAAATTTTCTTTCACTAAGCCTTTTGTATATTTTACTAGCATAACTATTAAGTAAAGCTATAAAACATGAAATTAAAACTATAAAAATGCATTACGATATTTAAATATAATCATACCTACGAAACGAATATTTCTTTAAACTTATAGAACTCCTTCTTAAGATATTTCTCAAGCTTTCTATCACTTTTTCTAACTATAATTCTCAAGGAATTGGTGTGAGTTTCAAATGATCCCTAAGGCCCAATTTATAGGTTTCCAAAAGTATTATGGTGTTGACACGTGTCGAGCTGACCAAGCTTTTACAATGGAGAGTCAGCATTAAAGTGTCACGTAACGAAGGGGTTTTGCACTCTTATTTCACCGAACTGTGACACGTGTTTTAGATTTCTCTCTAAAGACGACACGTGTTTAAGATTTATCTATATGGATGACATGTGTAAGAACGAGGTGCTAGACACGAGGTGGAAATGTATTAAGGGTATAAGGGTCATTTTGCACATGAAAGGAATTTTGGTAATTTCACAGTATATATTTTCACTATTTCTTAAAGGTCCTTGAAAATATTTTATTTATAAAAGGGTCCTTTTCTATTTTTTATTTTGGTACTTAAAACTTTCTTTATTAAAATAAATTCCCTCAAGTTTCATAAAATTAGATTTTCTACCCCGAAACTTATCAATTACTTTAAGATGTGTTATAAAACTTCAATTTGATCCAATTTACAGTTGATTATTCATTTTTAAAAATGAGTTTATTATATTAAGAACACAGAATACCGCATATGTAATAATATAATATTTATAAGATAATAAGTAACACACAATTGTAAAAACAAACTATATATAAATATATAAAAGTGAGGTCATTACACATCTGCTTTGAAATTTTTGGGAAGCGGGTTTGGTAATGGACGAGGGTTCAATGGCTTGATAAGATTTTGCCTCAAAGGGGCTTGGTAAACTTTGGAGAGGGGAGCATGAAGCTCGATGTATTCTGTTCTGATTGGGTTAGGGTGGCTTTCTGGTGCCCGTGAAGTGGCAGGCTGAGAAATGTTATTGATGGTTGAAACTATGGTATTGGCAGGCTTCTCATACTTTCTAGGAGTTAATTGTCCGAATAAATTCTTCGTCTTAACTTATATCTTGGCAAGAATTTCTTAGATCTCCACCCTTGTTTCTCGGAGGTGTAAGGACACAAATTTCCAATTGAGTCCATATATAGTTTTGGCTCAATTCCGGACAAAAACATTTATTCATAGGATAGTATGTAATTGCAATACTCTCAAGCCTATGAAGTGTTTGTTGAAGACGTAGCGACAAAGAGTATAAAGCTTCATCAAATGTGTCGGTTTGCGTTCCTCATTTCTACGTCATCAACTATGGTTCCATGCTCCCAAGGTATGAATGCAATATTATATATATAGGAGCTTGGAACAAGTTTATTGGGTGTTAGGTTTTATAAAAACTGCGTTTGGTTTTAAGAAAGAATTAATTAAAACTTTAAATAAATGTTTATAAAGTTTTCTGAGCTTAAACAAGAATATTCAAACTTTCTGGTTTTTCGTTCGATAGAGTCGTTCGAACGAGATTGTCGTTCGAACGAAAATGTCGTTCGAACGAACCGGCCAACGAGTTCCCATATTAGGCCACTGGAATGTCGTTCGATATGTCGTTCGAACGAACCTTATGTTCGAACGAGATATCCAACGATATTCTAACGAGTTCAATCTGGAACGTCGTTAGAAGTCTCGTTCGAACGAGATTTCGTTCGAACGAAATGTCGTTCGAACGAGATGCCAGGCGGGAATAGTTTTTGGCAGTTTCGCACCCATTTCCCCACTTGGTTTGTAACCAACTTTTTCAGATTTTAATATGTGCGGGAATCACTTTTGATAATCTATCTTTTTCATATCATACAAACTCTTAGAGAGTGTTTTGAGAGCAAAATTAAAAAGAGAAAAAGATCAAGTTTTGAGTGTTAATTTTCAAAGAGAAATTTACTTACCACTCTAGTTTTACACCCAAATTAGTGTTTATCCAAGTTCATATATACATAACAATTGCTTGGAGTTTGGCACCGGTTTATCTCTTCCGTTTCAAAGAGAAGTTTTGGTTTGCTTCTACATCCATCAAAGAAGAAGGCGTTTTGTTGCGATTCTATCCACTTGGAGAAAGGCTCCTTGCTCGGGTGACGGTGACCATATAAAGTCCTATCGGTGGATTCCGAGACCGCGGTGGAGTTCAAAGGTTATCCGCTAGGAAGAGGTGTCTACAAGAAGAAGCGTCGAGGCTTGAGAGGGATCGAGTCGTGCGTTGTAAGTCTATCTGTCTTGTAATTGTAATTCCGTATCTAGTGGATTTGTGGCTAGGGCCGTCCGAGGTTTTTTTCCCGTCTTGGGTTTTTCCTCGTACATCGCGGCGTAGTGTGATTGGTTTATTTTATATTTTTGCTTAAATAATTTAGAACGCATGCTTAGGATAATTAAAAGATAAAATTTGGTTTAAATCATCACACACATTTAATTTGGTGCTAAATTAAATATTGAGTAAAGTTTATTTAATATAAGTCATTTGCTAAAATTTGGTTTCGTCTAATTTGCTAATATTGATAAATATGACTTAGGAAAATTCTAGGACTTGGATTAATTAATTGGTTTAAGTGAATATATTAGTGGATTAATTTTACTTCACTTGGTTTAATTTTAATTTGTTTTAAAAAATTAACATTTGTTGTTTTAAAGTTGAACCATCACACCGCTTCCGCATCGAGTTTAGTTTAAAAGGAAATTATAATTGTGTTTAATTGTGAAAATTAAAACCCGAGGATCCGCGCTTTCAAATTGGTATCAGAGCAAAAAATGATAAATTATTTCGTTACAGATCCTTAAATAATTTTTGGCTAAAATGGATTTTTCCCCATTTTCAAAATTTCCTATTTTCGATGGTTCAACCTACGCGTATTGGAAAGCGCGTATGAGATCGACACTAAAATCTATCGACGAGAGAGTTTGGATGTCTGTTGTTAACGGATGGTCCTCACCAACTTATTTAGTTGAAAATGAACGTGTTCTCAAACCCGCCGATAGATGGACTAAAAATGAGTTTAAACTTGCTAATTTCAATTCCCGTGGTTTAAATGCCTTATTTAGCGCTGTCACACCGGATGAATTCCGTCGTATTATGACGTGTGAAACCGCTAAAGAAGCTTGGGATATTTTACAATTAACTCATGAAGGAACTAGTGTTGTTAAAGCTTCAAAACTCCAAAACCTCACCACTCAATTTGAAACTATCAAAATGAATGAAAAAGAAACCTTTGATGAATTTTATGCTAGACTTTCCGATATTGTTAATTCATCGTTTAACTTGGGAGAGAAAATACCTGACGACCATGTTGTAAAGAAAATTTTAAGGTCCCTACCCGATAGATTTATTCCAAAGGTGACCGTTTTAAATTCTTTACCCACTTTAACCTCTACGAAATTAGAAGAGCTTGTAGGTGATTTACAAACCTATGAACTAGATATGTTTCCCTCTAAAACTGAAAAGAAAATCAAAAAGGGCGTTGCTTTAAAAGCCCGAAAAGAGGTCAAACAAGTAGTAGAGAGCGAGAGTGATAGTGACTCGGAAGACATGGCTTTATTTGCTCGTAAATTTAGAAAATTTCTTAAAATTAACAAAGATAAACTTAAAAATAATTTTAAGAAATTTAATACTTCTAAACATGATAAAAGCGAGAAGATCCCTAAACCTAGTAATGAAAATTTAGATAGGGACGAGTCTAATAAGTGTTTTGGTTGTGAAGGTTATGGCCATAGGGCTTATGAGTGCCCCACTAAACTAAGGAAAGAGGGTAAATGACCCATTGCTTATAATGCGACCCTTAGTGATAGTGATAAGGAAGAGGGACCCGATTCCCCCACTAAGAAAAATTTTGTGGCTTTTATGGCTACTCATGTGAGTGATAGTGAGAACTCATCGATTGATGAAACTTTAACACATGACACTTCCAAGGTCAAAGTTTATGATTCACTTTCTTTTGATGATAGTGAGAGTGGAGAAGAAAGAGAGAGTGAAAATGAAGAAGAGGTTAATATGAGTGAACTTCAAAAAAAATTTCAAGAGCTTTATAAAGAATCTATTAAATTGAAAAGAGCTAATTTGAAGTTAGAAGCTAGTTTAAGAGAAAGTGTCAAGGTCGTTGATGAAAGTGCTTTAATAGAAGACCTTAGGACACGTGAGGGGACTCTTCAAGAGAAGCTTGAATATGTAGAAGGTGAAAGAGATAGCCTTAAGGGTTTAATGGAATCCTTGAAAAAGGAGCTTCTTGCTTTTGAAGAGCGAAATGTTTTATTAGAGTCTAACATTTTAGAATTGCAAAATAAATTAAAAGACTCTAGTAATGTCAAATTTGATTTTGAGTGTCGTTCGGAAAAATTAGATAAAATATTAGGAACGGTCCAAATTAAAAATGACACTTGTGGTTTAGGCTTCAATACTTGTAATGAATTTACTCATAATGCCCAAACCAATGTTTTAGGAGAATCTACTAGGAATGCATTTAAAGATCACTCCTTAGGTAAATCTTTTCGACATATTTTTACTTGTACACATTGTGGTCGAAAAGGTCATCTTAGGAAATTTTGTTTTGATCTTAAACGAATTCCTAGAAAATCCCATAGTAAAGTAACCACGGTAGTTAAAGTTCCTACTCCCCAAGATAATCATTCTTCATTAATTTGGGTTAGGAAATCCGACTTGGTTGCCTTGCAAAATAGGGTTTATGATTCTCATTTACTATCACATAAAACCTCCCTTGCTAAATTTAAAGGTTGAATGTGTTAGTGTTTTATGCATACTCTAGCTTTTTGTGCTTCATATTATATATCATTGCTAGATGTATGCATGTTTAGTCAATTTCTAGTCATTGCCTCATTTCATATCATATGCTAGAAATTATGACTTGTTTATCTTTTTGTATTATATTTTTGTTTGAATTCACTGAATAATATAAAAAGATTTTTTTTTATCATTTGTGTTTTATTTATTTCATTTAAGCTTAATTAAAAATACAAATGATTTTTGTTTATCCTTTTGAGTATATATATTTATTTTTGGTGAAAAATGTTAAAAAAACTCAAAAAGATTTTTTATGTGTGTATTTTAGTTTGACACACTTTAAGTGGCATATACTTGTGTTTGAATCCCTCCTTTAACGCTCCCATGTGGCTAGAACTTTTGGTTTAGATTATCAATCCTTATTATGTTCTTTACCATATTTTATGGAGTAGTTGGATTTTGTGTTGTCTAAATGAATTCTATTTTTATATGCCTCTATTCACACATGCACGAGCTCTTTTGAAATCTTAATGTCACATGTTATATTTGAGCTTTTTGAGGTGTTCTCCTACCAATCTAGTCATCTACATATCTATGACCTAGGAGGACTAGTGCATGTTAAAATCCGTTGCACCTGAGCTTTGTGAAATAAAAAATTATATATCTAAATGTGCACGGGGAAGGGCTCCGAAAGGATGAATTCAATCCTTTGCGATAGTAAGCCACCGTTTATTGGATCTAAAATAAATACGTGATCAAAAGGCCTAAAAACAGAATATTTGGCATTAAAAAAAAAATAATTGCCAAGGCCTATGTTTGTTTGATATATTCATTCAAAAGCAAAAGAATATATATGCGTATTGAGGGAGAATTGGATGGTATATCAACGGTTTGCACAATGTCCGTTTATCCTAGTTGTCTTTAATGTCATGACTCTATTTGGTTTGTAGAATCATCATCATGCTAGGATTGTATGCATTGTGTATGTTTGTTCATTAAGTTCAATCTTCATATTGCCACATGAGGTTATATTTAAATGTGATGAAGTTTGCAATCAATTGAGAACTCCGTGAACATGTTTTAAGTGATTGGGTCTAAATTTAATCATTACTAGTTCACACCCCAACACTTTCGTTTCCATATGACGCATTTTTGCCATACGAGTGTGCAAACTTATTGTATTTTTGTGTCATGTGCGTGTTTATATCTATATATATGTGCGTGTGCATTTTTGATATATTTATAGTACATATATATATGATATTTTGTTTTGCCTTTGCCTTGCTTTTGTTGCCCATATGCTTTCATGTCTTATCACTTTAAGCTTCAACATGCTTTTATGTTTATTAGTTCTTTATCCTTTGCCTATTCCTGAACAAAAAGGGGGAGAAATAATAGGGGGAGAAATGGTATCTAATCCTATCATTAACGTATCTTAGTTCGGGGGAGATTTATCTTAGGGGGAGACGTCTTTCTAAGTAGGTCATGTGTTTGATAAAGGGGAGAATTAATTTAGGGGGAGTAATTAATTAAAATTGCATTTAATACTTTGATATTCCCTATGCATTTGATGAGTTTGCTTAAGTGTGCAGGAATTATTCTAAAGTGGCATCTTTCAATGGAAAAGCGTTTAATCCTTGGGTTGAGTCAAGTTTGGGTGGGTTATGTTTTGAGTCTAGTAGAGCTTGACGGTCCTTTAGGATTTTTGTTTGGTTTTTGTCCCGGAATAGACAAAGGAGGAGATTTGTAAGGACACAAATTTCCAATTGAGTCCATATATAGTTTTGGCTCAATGCCGGACAAAAACATTTATTCATAGGATAGTATGTAATTGCAATACTCTCAAGCCTATGAAGTGTTTGTTGAAGACGTAGCGGCAAAGAGTATAAAGCTTCATCAAATGTGCCGGTTTGCGTGCCTCATTTCTACGTCATCAACTATGGTTCCATGCTCCCAAGGTATGAATGCAATATTATATATATATAGGAGCTTGGAACAAGTTTATTGGGTGTTAGGTTTTATAAAAACTGCGTTTTGTTTTAAGAAAGAATTAACTAAAACTTTAAATAAATGTTTATAAAGTTTTCTGGGCTTAAAAAAGAATATTCAAACTTTCTGGTTTTTCGTTCGATAGAGTCGTTCGAACGAGATTGTCGTTCGAACGAAAATGTCGTTCGAACGAACCTGCCAACGAGTTCCCATATTAGGCCACTGGAATGTCGTTCGATATGTCGTTCGAACGAACCTTATGTTCGAACGAGATTCTAACGAGTTCAATCTAGAACTTCGTTAGAAGTCTCGTTTGAACGAGATTTCATTCGAACGAAATGTCGTTCGAACGAGATGCCAGGCGGGAACAATTTTTGGCAGTTTTGCACCCACTTCCCCACTTGGTTTGTAACCAACTTTTTCAGATTTTAATATGTGCGGGAATCACTTTTGATAATCTATCTTTTTCATATCATACAAACTCTTAGAGAGTGTTTTGAGAGCAAAATTAAAAAGAGAAAAAGATCAAGTTTTGAGTGTTAATTTTCAAAGAGAAATTTACTTACCACTCTAGTTTTACACCCAAATTAGTGTTTATCCAAGTTCATATATACATAACAATTGCTTGGAGTTTGGCACCGGTTTATCTCTTCCGTTTCAAAGAGAAGTTTTGGTTTGCTTCTACATCCATCAAAGAAGAAGGCGTTTTGTTGCGATTCTACCCACTTGGAGAAAGGCTCCTTGCTCGGGTGACGGTGACCATATAAAGTCCTATCGGTGGATTCCGAGACCGCGATGGAGTTCCAAGGTTATCCGCTAGGAAGAGGTGCCTACAAGAAGAAGCGTCGAGGCTTGAGAGGGATCGAGTCGTGCGTTGTAAGTCTATCTGTCTTGTAATTGTAATTCCGTATCTAGTGGATTTGTGGCTAGGGCCGTCCGAGGTTTTTTTCCCGTCTTGGGTTTTTCCTCGTACATCGCGGCGTAGTGTGATTGGTTTATTTTATATTTTTGCTTAAATAATTTAGAACGCATGCTTAGGATAATTAAAAGATAAAATTTGGTTTAAATCATCACACTCATTTAATTTGGTGCTAAATTAAATATTGAGTAAAGTTTATTTAATATAAGTCATTTGCTAAAATTTGGTTTCGTCTAATTTGCTAATATTGATAAATATGACTTAGGAAAATTCTAGGACTTGGATTAATTAATTGGTTTAAGTGAATATATTAATGGATTAATTTTACTTCACTTGGTTTAATTTTAATTTGTTTTAAAAAATTAACATTTGTTGTTTTAAAGTTGAACCATCACACCGCTTCCGCATCGAGTTTAGTTTAAAAGGAAATTATAATTGTGTTTAATTGTGAAAATTAAAACCCGAGGATCCGCGCTTTCAGGAGGGCTCGAAAATGAGGCTAATATTTTCCTCCCATCGTTGCTTGGACATCGAGTAAAAAGGTTTTATTCACAATACTGGCTTGTTCCTCTTCGAAAGGCCAATTGGTCATGGGGGCCACTTTCTCTCTCCATCTTGCTATGAAATTACTGATAGTTTCATCGGGATTCTTCTTGAGAAGTTCTAAATCACAATGAATAACCTCTAACTCCTCGTTGTACCTGTACTGTGACATGAATTCATAGGCAAAATCCTCCAAACTGTGAATTCTGGACTCCTCGAGAGATAAGAACCAATGCAGATCGTTGTCCTTCAAAGTTTATTGGAACATCTAGCCCATTATTTCCTCGGAGGAACCTAGGAGAGTCATGGTTCGGTGGTAACTTTGGAGATGAACAATTGGGGGTCCACTACCCTCGAACTTCTCAATGTTGGGCATTTTGAACTTTTGTGCCAGTCTTGCTTTAGGGTAGGAAGACATATGGGTGTAATCCATGTAGTTCCCAGAGATTTCGACTTGGTCAAACTTCTTGGTCAACAACTTAAGGTCCTCCTTAACCTTATTCAACTCTTCTTCCTTCGGATCAACGATCATGGGTAGGTTAGCCTCTGGCTGGGCAAGATTTGGGATAGGGAGCTGAGCTGGCGACGGTCTATTAATAGGTGGGGCACGTGGAGCTTGATAGTATTATTATAGGACCTAAATAGGCTCAGGTGCGAGTGGACCCATAGCATGAGGGAAGAGGACCTTGGGCTCTTCAATAATAAGGACCCGGTTTTACTACATCTGATGAACCTCGATTTGAAGGTTATCAATCCTTGCGATAAGTTATGCTAGAACCGTTACCAAATTAGGCTGCACATTCGGCACTTGGTCTGCATTCTCTATGGAGAGTGGGAGAAAGTGGATTCCGAACTCAAATGAAGTAGCAGGAGAACTGACGGAGCTTCGGGACAGTTTAACGAAAGATCGAAGCCAATAGGGATCCAGGGCAAGGGTCGGGCGTGCGATCGACCTGAGAAGGAAAATGATTCAAATTTATTTTTGAAAGAGAGCAGGAAAAAAAATTTATTGAAAAAGGAGGAAAATGCTTTTGATATAAAAAAAATTTGGAAGAAAGACAAAATATTTTTGGTATTTTTGAAAAGAGGAAAAAACTATTTTTGACACTTTTGGTAAGAAAGGAGGGAAAAACGAGAGAAAAGTCTCGGCATGATTATTATTATTATTATTATTATTATTATTATTATTATTATTATTATTATTATTATTATTATTATTATTATTGTTGTTGTTGTTGTTGTTGTTGTCGTTATTGTTATTGTTCTTCTTCTTGTTGTTGTTGTTGTTATTATTATTATTATTATTATTATTATTATTATTATTATTATTATTATTATTATTATTATTATTATTATTATTATTATTATAATGATGATGATGATGATGATGATGATGATGATGATGATGATGATGATTATTATTAATATTATTATTATTATGATTATTATTATTATTATTATTATTATTATTATTATGTTTTAACTTGTATTAGATTTACCTAAATGTAAAAGAACTGCCGAATGGGACCCGAGCCTGGGAAAAAATGGGTTTGAAAAAATATGTGAAATACGGTTTGACTTGTTACCGGGTTCATAGACATGGTCATGTTTTGAAAAAGACAAAATTGCACAAAAATTTGCGCAGCATGCCAATCTGGCATTTCAGTAGGGTTTCGAGTAGTAACCGAAAAATTATATATAAGTGCCCTAGGTTTGACGCCTATATGAGGGTATGCAGTTGTTGGGTTAGTGGAAATGTTCCCCCCTTTGGCATTACTTCCACAATATACGTCTTGCTTTCGAGATCAATAGACACATGTGGATAAGCCATTTGATATACCTGAGTGTATGTGAATTGCCTCACTATATACCTCATAGGGACGGTAAGTGTTAGAAAAAATTCGATATACTCGATGTATGTGAATGAGTTCCTTAGAATATATCATCCGTAATGACTTCGGTCAAGCGGTAGGATGCGGGGCAACCGTTTGATATACGTTGAAGGTACTTGGATAATGGAAGGTGAGAGTTATATTGCTTAGGATAACTGCGACCTGCCAAACCAGTGCCCATCCCAAAGTGACCCCTAGTTATAGGACAAAATTTGGTCAATAGCCATGCTCTTTAGTGATGTAGTGTGCAAAAATGCATGATTCTTTATTAGTATATTATGGAGAGAGTATATTTTTTAGCGTGATGAGAACTATACTAATATGGAAGAATGTACAAGTATCATGGAAAGTAAACCTAGCATGGAGCGTGAGTATTACACTAAGCATGGATATGTGGGAGTGAATGATGTGCGAATATCTATAAGTGAGTGTGTGGTAGTGAACCTAAACATGGATCAACTACAAATGGTGTGTGATAAGTGTGAGTGAGAATGTATATATACAAGTGTGATAAGTGGCGGTGTGTGTTAGTGACACCTAAGCATGGATATTCTAAGTGGTGTGTGCAACATATGGATATTAGAGAACCTAAATGTAAATAGTGTGAAGTGTACATGGAGATTATCTACAAGTGTGTGAGTGAGGAGTGATATAAGCATGAGATAGATATATATAAGGAATAATAGAGGATAAAAAAGGGAACATACAAGTAAGTGGATACGCACACAAGAAGAAAATGATAACACCTATGCAAACGGAGTCTAGCCCTCTTATGAACGTTTCCCCAGCGGAGTCGCCATTGTTGCCATCCCTTCCCTTTTCTGGGGTTTCCTTCCTCCTGTCTCAGGGGAAGGGGAGTGAAGGTCTCTCACCCTTTCTCCTAGGAGTGCTTTGGCCATTGTCGATATGGGGTGAATGTAAAGAGATAGAATCATCAGCCTATTTTTCATAAAACAGGAAAAAGAACATGTCCCCTCCTCAAGAGAGAGGCATCAAATACAAATTGATTCTTACGAAATAAATAGTTCAAATGTTCGGGGGCTAAGTTATGGAATGGGAAGGTGTTAGGCACCCATTCCGCCCTTTCAAGTCTCTCATGGGCTTGTTTTACTATTTTTCTTAATTTCTACGTGAAGTGTGTACGCATATATAGATGGAGATCGAAATCGATTGACTCATATCATGAAAAAGATGGAGTGAGGTCATCCAAAGGAATGTTCCCAAGATCATAATTAGAAAATATGATGTGTGTGCTTATCAAGATATTGATCGTTATGATGGAACGATAATATTTGTTAAATAAAATGAAAATATGAATCACAAGTACGATATATATGAGTAATATATAGATAAAATCAAAAGGATGAAAGTGTGAAAATGGAAAGTTGGAATTGGACTCGGGTTTTAACCCAAAATGCCTACGCAGCCTAAAAAGGCATCAAAGTCCACATTGTTCACTTGCGGCATAAAGGTGGGGTTTATCTCATAGATCCAAATGGGAGTTTATTATAGGTGTGTGTGCAGTAAAGTTATTTTAGTTTTGAGAAAATGTGATGAATAATCCCGTTGGAATATATAGTTTTAACCCTCTTTTTCTTTGTTTTGTTGAGGTCACCAATATTGAGGTCACCAATATTGATGGATCTGAGGTGTTACTTTAGAGTGAGATCATTACCTCCTTTTATAGGGCATGGGGATTGTCGATCAGCATACCCCCAGTCTTGCCAATCAACAGTCTCGTGTAGATATTTTTGAAAAAATGGTCGTAGAATGAAATCAATAAATCCAATTTTTGCATGGGGCATACCGTTAGAAAGTTTATTCGAAGACCTTTAAGAGTCATTGGGACGCTCCCGAGTCCGGGAATTGACTTTGGGTCAAACGAGGCTCAAAAGCGCTAATCGATCCATTAGACGAGAGATTGTCGAACGATAATGGATCATTCGTGCAAATAGTATGTCCAAATCACACACGGGGCAAACTGTTGGAAAGGTTATTCTAGTTACTTTGACATTTAAAAGATCTCCGTTCGGTTTGAAGAGTTGACTGGTCAAACGGGGCCTGAAAGCATCCAGTGTCCTTTCAGAGTCAAATGGGTTGTTTATCCGTACCGTAAGGCTGATTCACATATGTGGCAGACCGTTGGAAAGGGTATTCAGTGACATTTAAAGATTCATCTACTCTCATTCGAGCTGAAGAGTTGACTTTGGTCAAACGGAGCCTGGGAGCACCCGGTGGCCTTCGAATTAATTTTCAGGGGAAAACGAATCATTCATCCGAACGGTTATGTCGTTTCGCGCATGGGGCGGATCATTTGAAAGGGTTTTCAGTGCCTTTTGAGGATTCATTGAGATTTCTCTCTAATTATGGAGTTGATTAGGGTCTAATCGAGGCCTAGGAGGATCCGACGACCTCCAGATCGATTTTCCATAGTAAACTGGTCCATTTGTCTGAACTGTTATGCCGATTCGTGAAATGGGTGGAATGTTGGAAAGGGGGTTTAGATCCCTTAATTAATTTAGGGAGCTTTTTCTCTAACGATAGAGTTAACCAGTGACACACCCCAACCCAGGTACGTATAATTATGTTTGAAAGTCAAAGTGAGTCAAATCATAATTACCTTAACCAAACCATAAACATGAGTATCCTTTTTTCATTTATCAACATGAATCAATAAAATTTAAACTTTTCACAATTTTTGAGGCAATTATGCTTATTCAAACTTACTAAAAAGATAAGTAGACTAAAATTATACCTTTTAAGTAAGACCAAAATCATGGTTTTATGCATACCGTGCTAACCCCACCAACCTCCTAGATTTGGCAGTGATATCACAATACCTAAAAAACATAAACATAGGTACCAGGAGAAAAATAGCTCAGCAAATGCATCACAACTACACTATTGCACAAAATTAAACGTAATAAATCATATCACCGTGATGATATATACATATGTATCTGGCTAATTCATAAAGAATGACCAATTATATACTTATTCGGCTCATTTATAAATAATGACCAATTATATACTTATCCGGCTCATTCATAAAGAATGACCAACTTATCTGAATCATGATTCACATATACTGTCTGCAATAGACAATTCTCCCCCCATTCCGGGTCGGGGAGTAACCTCTCATTTTCATAAATCGAAATGAACATCTTCACATTCATAAAATTATGATTATATAGATAACCATACATAAATACATCATACCAGTGAGTAATATTATGAGCTTATCTATAGACATGAAAATGCATCTTACCAGTGAGTACACTCACCTTGACAACTTAATGGATTTTCCCCTTGCCTTTGTTTGGCAGTTGTTCAACCGGTTATCCTTCCCTTCCTATCATTCTTACAATATTAGTGTCATAATAAGAATATTACCAATCCAAAGAATCACTTAAATGTAATTCAATTCATGAGAATCATATGATCCCATTCAAATCATTTATCATAAATGAAGTCTCATCGAATTTCTTGTTAAGATATTTAACATATCCAATTAATAGCCCAAAAATACTTTAATTAATTCTTGTAAATTCAATTCTTATCATATTAGCTTACCAATACAAAATATGACACATGATTTCAAGTTTCCAAGAGCAAGATATGCCCATTTCTTTATTACAAAGCAAATCGTCCCTATAGGCTCCTCTATTGTTTAGTCAGCTTCCAAGAATTTTCATAATTTTTCTATATTATAAATTTCTATGATATTCCAGCCAATTTCAAAAAATATATTTAATAATACAAAATTAAACTTCATTTTCTATGTCAAGAAAATTTTCAAACACCTGGTATGCATACTTACACTTTTGGGGAAGATTCTATATCTCCACTTCAAACTATCCCCCAAGATTAATTTCTTGGTATTTTTATATAATTTTTCGATATAACAGGTATATATAAGTTTAGTTTCATATCCAACTTGAATATATCGATTACATTATGTATTCACAAAGATACACCAATTTGATTAACATAATGATTTCGCCCTTAGTTGTATGAATTCAACATGCTTCACACATACAACCTACACATACCCATATACATATAACAAAACGTATCCCCTTGTCCCATAATATGATCTTTAATATCATATAAAACAATATATATCATGTAAAGAATGAAATTTACAAGTTATACCTTGCTTAATCACCCTTGGATACATAAGCTTGTTTATTTCTCTATTATCTTCCTTAATCCTTCACTAATTCACTCTAACCTCTCTTTCTTTCATGGGAACCTCAACCCACTTGAAATTATGATGTAGATGAAGAATAAAGGAGATTTTAAGGTCTTTAAGTCGTCATAAGGGAAGCTCCCCTTGGTCTAATTAAAATATGACATGTGGCGCCATATAAGACAAAATATCATTTAAAGCTAAATGACTACTTTACCCCATGTTCGTAAAAAGACAGTTTATTTTCCCTCAAATGTCCCTTCTATGCACCATTTGTTGTATTGTAAACCTAGCTCATATATCTACAACTAACTTGTTTTCACCTTAGGTGATTTGATATATTATAATGGTTAAAACTAGTCTCCAACTTGAACATTCCTACCGAAAACTTTAAAAATTTGTGTTTGTAACTAATTTGATATCTCATGAGTTATGAAGGTAGGATTAGACTAAACATAATAACTTAACATTATATACATCAATAACACATTATCCCCATCCCATAAGGTAAGCATAATTTAAACATGATTTATCATAATTATATTCAGGTTATCCTAACCGAAGTCAAATGGGGCCTGGGAGAGCCCGATGGCCTCTAGATCAGTACTCAGAGTACGACCTAGGGTTTGTAATGATTTGGGGAGGTGCTAGGAACCTAAGGAGAGACTTAGGGGGTCCAAGAATGTGTTTTCTACAATTTTACATTGTGTATTTATACGGGATAAATATTGATTATATTTAGGCATAATAATTGTTTAAACTATATTTTTAGGGTGTCATGAAAAAATATTTCAAGTGAAAAAGAATTGATAAAATAGAATCCGATATCGAAATTCAATCTTCTCTAAATGTGGGGTCTAATAACTTATTATTATTAAGTTATTTTTATTAATATTCAAATTAATTTATTGTTAATTTTGGTATATATTTAGTGGGGTAAAAATTGTTGGAAAAAAAAGAACTCAAAAAATTTGTACAATTCTCAATTTAAGTTGAAATAACCCTAAAAACTTCACCTCGGGGGCGAGATCCCGTGAACCCCCTACAACACTGGAAAGTTTGGCTCCACCTGATCAAAAATCCTGGATTTGCCACTGCTCAAGCGTACCCAAATTATTTAGATTCCCATATGCTTTCCCAACCATATCAAACATATACTATAAAGTAGGATAGCACATATTATAAAAGCATACCCAAATTATCCAAATCCGCTAATGTTGGATTGTTCATTATGTTATTAGGTTTATTAACTCTCAAACATTATTAAATTCATATTGTACTTTATCACATTTCAAAATTGTGAGCACCTGCATATATATATATATATATATATATATATATATATATATATATATATATATATATATATATATATATATATATATATATATATATATATATATATAGAGAGAGAGAGAGAGAGAGAGAGAGAGAGAGAGCGAGAGAGAGAGAGTATGGGGTTTTTTACAGTTCAATAAACATATGAGATACTTAATGGTTTAGATTTAAGCCAACAAAGTAAGCAAGGAATGGTTCAGATTAAAGCTCACACCAGAAACTATAAATTTGTGTTACACCTCAATCTCATTTCACTTTAATTTAATGTCCTGATTATCAAAAGAATCCAGCTCTTACACACACCCAACCGTTAAGCCTCTCCCATGTACCATGTCCCATCTCTCACTGACTCCCTCTTACACAACCAATCTCTTAGTTTCTATCTCAGACCTAGGCTCATAACTTTTCTCTCTCATAACCTCTTCCTTTCTCACCTACCTTTCGCCCATCAAACTAAATCTCATAAATTTCTCTACCTTAAGCCCATCAAACTCACTCTCTCATATCTATCTCCCTAACGTATCCACTCCACTCATCAAAATGATAAATTTCTCTTCCTCAAAACCATTTCATGTTACAGAAAGATATTTTACGTTTCTCTCTACTTACCACACCGTCACTTAATTCTCTATTTTTTGAATTTTTGTTTTTCATTTTTGTATCTCCTGTCTGTGGAAGATGTGGACATAGATAATGAGATGTATCTCCACTACCCGAGTATGGCACTAGACAAACTCTCTCTCTCTCTTTCTCTCTCTCTAAATAACTGACCTCTAGAATAATCTACATATTAAATTGTAGTTTTTTTAACATCAAGCATATGTTGATATTCACTTCTTTTCATACTCTAATTTATTTTAAAGGTATGAATGTTGAAACTTGAATAAAACTTAGGTTTCTATGGATATGAGTGTAAAGTTCCAAATTTGATTTCTGGAGGCAAGGTGGAGAAGATGGAGGTGTGGTAGTTATTTGAAAGGTATATTGATGTTTTATAATGAATGGATAACTGGTGGGTGAGAGAAACTTGTTTTTAAAAGAAAAGGAAAATAAACTTTTGAAGTTCAATGTATTGTTGTTCACTCTCTTCTTTCCCCAGTTAGAAAATAATAGAAATTATTAATCCTTATTTTATTTAAATTTTCTCTATTTGAATGTTAACTGGTGTAAGTTATAGTGTAGTTTTTATTTTATTTTTAAAGTGCGCGTGTAATATGTATTCATGGAATATGATTATAATACCCCATACTTTTATAGAATTATTAAATTACATAAGTGTACGTAATGTAGTAATAGGAGGATTAATGTGAGTAGTGATTTTGGATTTCTAAGTGATGAATTGCTTATCGAGGTATGTTACATTTACTTTTGGGATTTAGTAAATGAGTTGGAATATTTTTATGTTATGTCAAAGTTGGGTTAATTGATTGGAGATAGTACGTCGTAGGAAACGCGTGTAGAGAAGTGTCGGGTACGACTAGTGAATTTTAGTTAGGTAACTCGGATGGAGATTTCGAGTGCACGGTTGGTTTCAAAATGGCCGAGATAGACAGAATAGAGTACCCGGGGGTAGTGTTTAGGTTCCGGGGACTATTGGACTAGTAGGGACTCGTAATTGTGTAAACGAGTCATTTTTGGGTTTAATAGGAGATAAACCCATTTTATTTCATATAAGTCACGAGAGAGTGAGAGAAGGGAAAGAAAAGAGAGAAAAGAGGAAGGAAATTAACGAAGAAGGAAAAGAGGAGAAAAAAGGGGATTCCGGGCCAAACTCCGCGGGATTCGACTCGAGGTCATCGGATTTCATCCACGAGGCAAGTATTTAGTTGATTTATTCATTTGAGTGTGTATCTCATATTATAGTTGGTAAACTAGATAAATTTTTGGTCAAAACCCTTAAAATAAATTTGGGAAAATTTTATTTGGAGTTAACAAATTGATGTGTTGTTAACTCCTTATGAATTCTAGTGTTAAAACCATGTTAATGGTGTGTATAGAGAATTAGAAATGGGAGAAATTGATAAAGTCGGGTTTTAAATGGTTTTAGGGTTTAAATCTAAGATAAATGGTTTAATACTGAAAAATAATTGATGTCTTAGTTGTAAAACATGGATTAGATGATTGTAGTGTGTGACACCCCGCCTAATTAAACCTTGGGTGATCAAGCCTTATTTTAATATAAACAGGTTTCTTTAATGGTTCATTCTTAGCATCACTGTCGAACGCCTTTTTAAAATATACTAATCACCTAAGTGAAATTAAAACGGATGCCAAATTTTAACTTTCTTAAATAACAAATAATCCAAACCACACATTACCAAAACTAAATATGACTATGCAGTAAGCAAAAGAAATCTGAAAGCAGTTAAAGTTTTGCCGTAAACCACGGCCCAAAAGACAACTACAAATCCATAACTAGAATAAACTGTAATAGAAAAGGTGGAACGACATGTTCCAACAAGGAATAATAAAACTGAGATCCTGCACTAGAACTGAAAAGAAAGAAGCGTCTAAGCAATCCCTGCAACCTCCACACTGGCTGCAGCTCCCAAATCTTTGACAGGAAATCAAGCTGGGTGTCCTTGTGGCTGGGCACCTAAAAGGTTTTTAAAATTTTACATAGCAAGAGTTAGTACTCAAAACATTTGAAAATATTTTGCAAGCGGTTATCACAATTAAGTTATTGATTACACATATTAAGGTTTCGCACGCTCCCTTGAACCTCCTCACCTCTCTTACATAGTAAGTAACTATCGAGGAAACTAAGTCTACCTAGTCATACTAACCATAACTGAAGTTAACTCATTTACCGTTCATTACCTTATTCTCGTAATAATTTCAACATGCTATAAATTATTATCAGGACATTTACTTATCATAATCTTGTCTACTATTCTCAATTGGTAGATTTAGCACTTATAACATTTTATTCCCCGACAATGTATATAATATATGTTACCACTAATATATCCTTTTATTACACACAAAGGACTCTTGGCTCGGAATAATTCATCGACTCCAAGTGAAAGTTGGTTCGGAATGTCACATCGACCCCAACTATATATAATTATAAATATATACACATATTCTGGTTCGGAACTCTTTCATCGCGGAACCAGTACAAAATTTGGTTCGGCATTTATCATCGACCCCAAATTTAATATAACTTTATGTTAGTTCGGAATGTCACATCGACCCTAACATAATTCATTTAGGTAGTGTTCTCTTTACCCAATATTATTTATATAAATTTAGTAGGTACGCACCCGACCTAATCATTCATACCCGTACGTAATATTTCTTTCTTATATTCTCCGTACTTATTAATTACAATATAACTCACTATTGTATTTATTTGAGTATTCGCGTAACTCTAAGGGCCCTAGTTACCCCTCCCTTAATTCAGTAGTTAAGTAAAAGTTTAACCTACTGGTATTTTCTTTCCGGAAATCAAGTCTCACTTTAACCGAAATTAGATTAACCATCTCAACTCACGGCGAAGTCAATCGTTCTTTAGTCATTCCACTTCTCCAACATTTCTACTCAATCATAGGTGGAGGAACCCTATGGTACACCTACTGGTAATTTTCAAGTCTCCTTATAGGAAAAATATCATTTCTAAGGTTCCCATTAAGTAACGGCAATTAAAGAAGTTTATACACAAATTCTCTATAATTCAGACTGGGTCGATCGATCGAAGGAAGAGGATCGATCGATCGACTGCTTCGATAGATCGACATTCAATGGTCGATCGATCGATCGAGCAGTGACAGACCCAGTTCGTCTTCTTCCTACGGGTTTCACCATTTTTACATCTCTAGCTTTCATAATAGGCCATCAAAATCACAACCAACAATTTCTAATCATACCTACATGTTCTGGGATGATTACTAACGATTTAAAACATCAAAATCAATATAATTCTTGGCTAAATTCACTGAAAATCTCTATAATATCCAAGAACCCTAAAAACTGCATTCTTTATCTTTTTCATCAAAGTTCCAGATTTTCATACGAATTTCTCATCAAGTTTTCTATGATATAAACATACTTAGGAATTCAAAAACGTTCTACATGCAAATCCTAATCAATCATGGATTTTTTCTAAACAGTTTATTTCCAAGAATATCATAAAAATCATGTTCTTCCTTAATCTTAAACATGGGTATTATAACTCAATTATTTCTGCAATAAACCACTTGCCTTAAGGTTTGTAGGGTCTGAATTCGTGGTTGTTGATGATGATTGATGATGTTGGTGCCTCAATCCTTCCTCCCAACAATCTTTTGATGAAATCTTCCTAAGATGATTTCTCCCTCCTTCTTGCCTAAGGGATTTGCCTCTCTCTCTCTCTCTCTCTCTCTCTCTCTCTCTCTAATGGCTATGGTGTAATTCTAAGTGTCTAACCCTAGCCACCATTCATATAATCAGATTTAGGGTTACAAAAATTCGTAGGTCATCTTTCCCTTAATTGCAAAGTGACCAAAATGCCCCCGAATGGTCCCGGTTTAGCCCAAAAATGACCCGGCACTCAACTAGTACCCCCGGGTACATTATTTTGACTAATTCGACCCTTTCGGACTCAACCGTGGACTCTAAATTATCATTTGAGTCTCGTAAATATTTTTCTACTCTCAATCTTAAATTTTGTCGAGCTACATCCGGTACGTCCATATAGTCACTAAACCGAACATATCGTCATTGAAAATTTATATTCACCCTAATAAATTTTCTATAACACATTTTCATTTTATTAACATAATATCTATTTAAATTACTCTACTCACGTAATTTAAATCAATCATATTAAATTACATTAAGTTATTCTACTTACGTAATTTAATTAAAACGTAATTATATTCCATTAAATTACTCTACTTGCGTAATTTAAATTAAGCAGAATTACGGGGTGTTACATACTTCCCCCCTTACGAAAGGAATTTCGTCCTCAAAATTAGGAAAAATACCTGCAATGAATAGTTCGGGATATTGTTCGCGCATATCCTCTTCCCGTTCCCAAGTGGACTCATCCATATTGTGATGTCTCCACTGTACTCGCACTAAGGGTACCACCTTGGATCTTAGTTTGCGCTCACTATAATCCAGGATAGTCACGGGTCTTTCTTCATACGAGATATCTGGCTGCAAATCGATCTCCTCCAGTGGAATGTGCCAGAAGGCTCTCTCGCTCCTCTTGTATTTCTTCAGCGACGCTACATGGAACACATCGTGTATTCGCTGAAGATGCTCAGGGAGTCCCAATCTGTAAGCCACCGGTCCCACTCTCTCAATGATAGGAAACGGCCCTACATATCTTGGCGCCAACTTCCCCTTTTTGCCAAACCTCGTAACCCCTTTCATAGGAGATACTCGAATCAATACCTGATCTCCCACATCTAACTCCACATGTCTCCTGCCGGCGTCAGCATAACTCTTCTGCCTATCCTGGGCTATTCGAATACGTCCTCGAATCAACTCTATTTTGGAGGAAGTCTCCTGTATCATTTCTGGCCCTAAAAGCTTGTTATCCCCCACTTCTAACCAACAAGCGGGTGAACGACAAGGTCTCCCGTAAAGCGCCTCGAATGGAGCCATACCAATAGTGAATTGGTAAGAGTTGTTATACGCAAACTCTACCAAAGGAAGGTATGGTTCCCAATTTCCCCCAAAATCTAGAATACACATTCTCAGCATGTCCTCTAGCATCTGGTTTACTCTCTCTGTCTGGCCGTCCGTCTGTGGGTGATATGCCGTACTCAACCGTAAGTCGGTACCCATGGCCTCCTGAAAACTCTGCCAAAAGTGCGACACGAATATCTTATCTCGGTCCGATACGATATTAATGGGAACTCCGTGCAGCTTAACAATCTCTGAAATAAAAAGCTGCGCGTACCGCATAGTATCATAATCCGTACGAACCGGTAAGAAATGTACGACTTTAGTCAAACGATCCACTATCACCCAAATGGAATCGTGGCCCTTCTGCGAGGTTGGTAGCCCGGTAATAAAATCCATAGAGATACTCTCCCACTTCCACACGGGAATCTCTAGTGGTTGTAGCATTCCTGAAGGCCTCTGATGGTCAACCTTTATGAGTTGGCATGTAGCACACTTCGAGACAAATTCTGCAATATCTCGTTTCATACCTGACCACCAATATACTCGTCGCATATCCTGATACATTTTGTCCCCACCTGGGTGTACTGAGAATTTTGACCCGTGCGACTCTGTCATAACGGCATGTCTCAAATCATCATCCTCGGGTACTATCAGTCTACCGTTGAAACGTAGTCCACCTTCCGAACTGATGGAGTAGCATTCTGCCCCCTCGGCCAGTAATTGTCGTACTTTATCCTGACAAAATGGGTCTTCTTCTTGTGCCCTCACTATCCGCATAACGTTCTCGGAAGTGATAGCTAGAACTGCCATACATGCTCTTGCCATATCATCCTCGTGTCGGAGCTCACTCCACTTTGCCTTCCAAACTTCAGCTAACTCTCCGATAGGTCTTCTGCTTAACGCATCTGCTACCACGTTAGCCTTACCAGGATGATACTGTATATCAAATTGGTAGTCCTTCACGAATTCAAGCCACCTTCTCTGCCTCATGTTCAGGTCCTTCTGAGTGAACAGATATTGCAATGACTTATGATCCGTGAATAGCGTAAACTGCTCGCCCAGAAGATAGTGTCTCCAAATCCTCAAAGCAAAAACAACCGCTGCCAACTCGAGGTCATGGGTGGGGTAGTTTTTCTCATGTGGCTTAAGTTTTCGTGACGCATAAGCTATAGCCTTCTCCTCCTGCTGTAACACACCCCCAAGTCCTTGTAAGGACGCATCAGTATAGACTCGGTATTCCATTCCGCTCTTCGGCAAGGTAAGAACGGGGGCTGATGTCAACTTGTCTTTCAATTCATCAAAAGCTAACTGGCAACTATCACTCCATACGAAGGGAATTCCCTTCCGAGTTAGATTCGTCAACGGTCCGGCAATTTTTGAGAATCCCTTGATGAAGCGACGATAATAACCAGCCAAGCCCAAGAAACTGCTGATTTCTGTCGGTGTCGTGGGCTGTCCCCACTCCCTCACCGCCGATACCTTACTTGGGTCAACTGCAATGCCCCTGCTAGATACGACGTGGCCTAGGAACTGAACCTCTCGGAGCCAAAATCCACACTTCTCAAATTTGGCGTATAACTGATGGTTCCGCAATGTCTGTAGGACCAATCGTAAGTGCTCTGCGTGCTCTTCCTCCGTACGGGAGTAAATCAGAATGTCGTCTATGAACACAATCACAAACTGATCCAGAAACTCCCGGAATACCCTGTTCATGAGATCCATGAATACTGCCGGTGCATTAGTAAGCCCAAAAGGCATCACTCTGAACTCATATGATCCGTACCGCGACAAAAAAGCGGTCTTAGGTACATCCTCTTCACGAATGCGCAATTGGTGGTATCCCGATCTCAAATCGATCTTTGAGAAGTATGCAGCCCCTCTCAATTGATCAAACAAGTCGTCAATCCTTGGTAACGGATACTTATTACGTATCGTTACTTTGTTCAGTTCTCTGTAATCTACACACAGACGAAGTGAACCATCCCTTTTCTTCACAAACAGTACTGGCGCACCCCATGGTGATGTACTCCGTCGAATAAAACCCTGTCCTAACAGTTGCTGGATTTGCTCTCTCAGTTCCCACATTTCTGAAGGAGCCATGCGATAAGGTGCTTTGGCAATCGGTCTCGTCCCCGGTGTTAGATCAATTACGAACTCTATCTCTCTGCTAGGTGGTAACCCTGGTATCTCCTGAAAGACATCCTCAAAATCCCTCACAACTGGGATTGAGTCCAGAGAAATGACTACCCCATGTGAGGTCTCCTCCTCAATATAATATAAGTGAGTTCGTGATCCTCCTTCGGGAAGTGGCATAGCCACAAGGAACATCTCCTGCCCCGGAATAGAGAACACGAAGGTCCTCTCATAACAATCCACCATTGCCCTATTATGTGCCAACCACTCCATGCCTAGGATGACGTCATATCCCTCCATATCCAGCACTAGAAGGTCTGCCGCCAGGCTCAGTCTCCCGACCATAATGTCCACACCCTTACAAATCGAGTGTATGAGGGACCCACTACCCATCGGTGATTCCACACACATAAGATGAGTGTCTGCTGTCGCTAATAGGCCGGCTGCCCGTGCAAATCTAGTGGAAATAAATGAATGCGTTGCCCCGGTGTCAAACAAAATATTCCCCTCAAGCCCATGAATAGGAAACATACCCGCAACTGCCGGCGGTGCTGGCGGTGCCGGCTGAAATGGAATGTCTCGTATGTTGAACACACGCCCGTACTGCATCTGTTCTGGCTGTGGGGCCTGTACTGCCGCTGGGGCTAATGGTACCTGTTGCCCCTGTTGGGCACCCTGCTGTTGTGCCCGGTCTTGCTGTGGACAATTTCTGCTCTTGTGACCCTGTTGACCACAAGTGAAGCACTGTCCCTGGAACTGTCTTTGTCCTTGGCCCTGTTGGCCCTGACGTTGACCCTGTCGCCCTTGGCCTTGTTGTCACCCATTTGGATTTCCCTGGCCCTGTCGACCCTGAGGGACTGGTTGCTGAGGACCCTGCTGGCCCTGTCGGTCGAAGCGATACTTCCCGTGCTTAAACTTCTTGGCAGGGTTCCCCTGTCTGGAATCCTGTCCCAACTGCCCTGCTGCCTGCTGTTGTGTAGTGCTGCTGCCACCACCTCCATCTACCTTTCCCGGTTAGCTAGGTTCACCCCTCTTACTTCCCTTAGTATGAAAACGGTGATCCTGACAGTGTAGTAGAGCGGCATTGACGACATCTGTGTAGGTTACCAATGCCAGATTACCAATTAAGTGTTGCCTGATTCTCCAGGCTAGGCCCTCCATAAATTTGGACTTCTTCCTTTCCTCATTGCTCACCTCGTTTGGCACAAAATTAGCCAAGCGGGTAAACTCCTCCTCGTAGTCTGCAACCGAGCGTTCACCCTGGACCACTTCGCTGAACTTCTTTCTCATCTCTGACTCTACTGCTGGAGGGAAATACTTGCGGTCAAACCGCACCCAGAACTCAGAAATAGTCAAAGTATCTCTCTCCTCGATGGTGGTAACTGACTCCCACCACTGAAGGGCCGCTCCTGACAGACGGAAAGTGGCTAGCATCTGTTCCTGCACTCCGGTGCACTCTAGCATGCGCAAGTGGCGCTGGATATTCTTCTTCCAGTTGCACGCTTCCACTACATCAGTACTGCCCTGAAACTCGGGTGGATGCCCCTTCTGAAACGCCTCCCTGACTCGTTGCCAAGTAGATAGTACTGCCGGGACTTGTGCTACCGGTGCCACAGGGGGAGGTACTTGGGGCTGAGGAAAGTGGGCTGCCATTGCCCTCATCGCTGTCTCAACTGCCTGAGCCACTATCACTATGACCTGAGTAGTGGAGATTAGCTCGGGTGGGGGTGGTGGTATCGGTACCTGTGGCTCTTGCTGAGCCTCCCTCACCTCCTCTCTAGCTTCAGCCCTCTCTGCTCTCATTCTCCTTGGCGGCATCTGAAATAAGATTCAAATTGTATAAGTACACAATTTATACAAAATTTAAGAGCAGAAGTACGATATCGCAACAGTGGAATTTAAATCAACAGTCCTAATAGTAGGGCTCTATTATAAACAAACGTAACGCTGAATCGTAGTAAGCCGTACAGATCCTATGGACACTAGAACCTGATGCTCTGATACCATCTGTGACACCCCGCCTAATTAAACCTTGGGTGATCAAGCCTTATTTTAATATAAACAGGTTTCTTTAATGGTTCATTCTTAGCATCACTATCGAACGCCTTTTTAAAATATACTAATCACCTAAGTGAAATTAAAACGGATGCCAAATTTTAACTTTCTTAAATAACAAATAATCCAAACCACACATTACCAAAACTAAATATGACTATGCAGTAAGCAAAAGAAATCTGAAAGCAGTTAAAGTTTTGCCGTAAACCACGGCCCAAAAGACAACTACAAATCCATAACTAGAATAAACTGTAATAGAAAAGGTGGAACGACATGTTCCAACAAGGAATAATAAAACTGAGATCCTGCACTAGAACTGAAAAGAAAGAAGCGTCTAAGCAATCCCTGCAACCTCCACACTGGCTGCAGCTCCCAAATCTTTGACAGGAAATCAAGCTGGGTGTCCTTGTGGCTGGGCACCTAAAAGGTTTTTAAAATTTTACATAGCAAGAGTTAGTACTCAAAACATTTGAAAATATTTTGCAAGCGGTTATCACAATTAAGTTATTGATTACACATATTAAGGTTTCGCACGCTCCCTTGAACCTCCTCACCTCTCTTACATAGTAAGTAACTATCGAGGAAACTAAGTCTACCTAGTCATACTAACCATAACTGAAGTTAACTCATTTACCGTTCATTACCTTATTCTCGTAATAATTTCAACATGCTATAAATTATTATCAGGACATTTACTTATCATAATCTTGTCTACTATTCTCAATTGGTAGATTTAGCACTTATAACATTTTATTCCTCGACAATGTATATAATATATGTTACCACTAATATATCCTTTTATTACACACAAAGGACTCTTGGCTCGGAATAATTCATCGACTCCAAGTGAAAGTTGGTTCGGAATGTCACATCGACCCCAACTATATATAATTATAAATATATACACATATTCTGGTTCGGAACTCTTTCATCGCGGCACCAGTACAAAATTTGGTTCGGCATTTATCATCGACCCCAAATTTAATATAACTTTATGTTAGTTCGGAATGTCACATCGACCCTAACATAATTCATTTAGGTAGTGTTCTCTTTACCCAATATTATTTATATAAATTTAGTAGGTACGCACCCGACCTAATCATTCATACCCGTACGTAATATTTCTTTCTTATATTCTCCGTACTTATTAATTACAATATAACTCACTATTGTATTTATTTGAGTATTCGCGTAACTCTAAGGGCCCTAGTTACCCCTCCCTTAATTCAGTAGTTAAGTAAAAGTTTAACCTACTGGTATTTTCTTTCCGGAAATCAAGTCTCACTTTAACCGAAATTAGATTAACCATCTCAACTCACGGCGAAGTCAATCGTTCTTTAGTCATTCCACTTCTCCAACATTTCTACTCAATCATAGGTGGAGGAACCCTATGGTACACCTACTGGTAATTTTCAAGTCTCCTTATAGGAAAAATATCATTTCTAAGGTTCCCATTAAGTAACGGCAATTAAAGAAGTTTATACACAAATTCTCTATAATTCAGACTGGGTCGATCGATCGAAGGAAGAGGATCGATCGATCGACTGCTTCGATAGATCGACATTCAATGGTCGATCGATCGATCGAGCAGTGACAGACCCAGTTCGTCTTCTTCCTACGGGTTTCACCATTTTTACATCTCTAGCTTTCATAATAGGCCATCAAAATCACAACCAACAATTTCTAATCATACCTACATGTTCTGGGATGATTACTAACGATTTAAAACATCAAAATCAATATAATTCTTGGCTAAATTCACTGAAAATCTCTATAATATCCAAGAACCCTAAAAACTGCATTCTTTATCTTTTTCATCAAAGTTCCAGATTTTCATACGAATTTCTCATCAAGTTTTCTATGATATAAACATACTTAGGAATTCAAAAACGTTCTACATGCAAATCCTAATCAATCATGGATTTTTTCTAAACAGTTTATTTCCAAGAATATCATAAAAATCATGTTCTTCCTTAATCTTAAACATGGGTATTATAACTCAATTATTTCTGCAATAAACCACTTGCCTTAAGGTTTGTAGGGTCTGAATTCGTGGTTGTTGATGATGATTGATGATGTTGGTGCCTCAATCCTTCCTCCCAACAATCTTTTGATGAAATCTTCCTAAGATGATTTCTCCCTCCTTCTTGCCTAAGGGATTTGCCTCTCTCTCTCTCTCTCTCTCTCTCTCTCTCTCTAATGGCTATGGTGTAATTCTAAGTGTCTAACCCTAGCCACCATTCATATAATCAGATTTAGGGTTACAAAAATTCGTAGGTCATCTTTCCCTTAATTGCAAAGTGACCAAAATGCCCCCGAATGGTCCCGGTTTAGCCCAAAAATGACCCGGCACTCAACTAGTACCCTCGGGTACATTATTTTGACTAATTCGACCCTTTCGGACTCAACCGTGGACTCTAAATTATCATTTGAGTCTCGTAAATATTTTTCTACTCTCAATCTTAAATTTTGTCGAGCTACATCCGGTACGTCCGTATAGTCACTAAACCGAACATATCGTCATTGAAAATTTATATTCACCCTAATAAAGTTTCTATAACACATTTTCATTTTATTAACATAATATCTATTTAAATTACTCTACTCACGTAATTTAAATCAATCATATTAAATTACATTAAGTTATTCTACTTACGTAATTTAATTAAAACGTAATTATATCCCATTAAATTACTCTACTTGCGTAATTTAAATTAAGCAGAATTACGGGGTGTTACATAGTGTCGTTGGTTGAGATTAAAATCGCAAAAATGGAGATTGGGATGATATTTGGGTTTTTGGAGAAGATATAAACTTGGGCATATTTTCAGATTGGGACAAGCCGAATTGATTCGGTATGAGACAGTATAAAAGTTGAACATTTTTTAATCGATTCGTACATGCCGAATCAATTCGGTGGCCATCCAATCAATTCGGACAAGCCGAATCGATTTGTCCTAGCAGATTTTTGAGGTTTTCTCCTTTGAGTTTAGGGGAAGTTGAATTATAATTTTAGAGGTTATTATAGTGGATTCTAGATATGATATTGGGACTCCTAAATAATGGTTTTGAGCGCGAGTACACCTTGGGATGAAAGAGGGAACCTCAGATTATTTTAGTTTGCAATCTGGGGTATGGATGTAATGAATGTTTAACATTCGCGAGAAGTCTTCGACAAGTGTGTATATATATATATATATATATATATGTGTGTGTGTGTGTGTGTGTGTGTGTGTGTGTGCGTAGAGAATAAATATGGGCCGATTGCTTTTGAGTAAATCCTAGGAGGCAGGTAGGATGGAATTTAGGATATGGTCTAAAGAGAATTGAGCGGCTCTCCGGTACGTCTATTGACGAGTATTATTGTAGGTGATGCGATACATATGTAATTAAGATAAGTAGTTAGTATACTTATTTAATTATTACAAATTGGTATATTCGGGTTTATGTAAAATCCTTAAAAGTGACTAAGGTGTAATTTAAACCTTAAGTAATATAATGCTCATAGGTTTAGTGTGTTAAGTGTATGAATACTTATATACGGTTACGAATGGGAACATTCGGGATATTGGCTATTGCTATAAGAGTTTGGCAATTATAGCCAGAGCATATGGAGGAATCTTATATATTATATATATGGGTATTATTACTGTATATATACGATTAGTTTATAAATATATTGGTATGCAAACGATATATTTATGTACACTTATATCTCTAGTGCTATCCAGGGAGGTTGCGCGATGTGGGTGAATCCCCTAGCTTGCGGAGCAGGGAGAGTTTATCCCCAGGTCATATCGTCCCGCATAGGGGTGCGATATTTTTATCCCACTTTCAGGAGGGAATATGACCGCCTCCACCATTTAGTATTTCTACCATGATCATGAGAGAGTTTAATTTGGTACCGGGGTTAATTTGAGCATGCCTGGATGATGATAGCACTTTGAGACTGCATCCTCGAGTTATAGCTCGGTGGGATGGTTATTATACTTATGATTGTAATATAGGTATAAATATACTTATTGCGTACAGTATATTGCTTCTATATGGAAATGAGATGTCATATAACTTTAATTGGTGTAAAGTGTAAGATGAATAAGATATTATTCTTCTCCTGGTGAATTTATATCCGGATTAATACAAATGTGAACCGTAGGTTCAAGTGAGAATTATATATGTAAGGAGTATTATATATTAAAGAGCAAATAGTATTTTAAACTATTGAAAGTTGCGGAATATGAACGATATAGTTATATATAGAAATGAGAACTATATATGTATACCACATTGATGATTATATTAACTAAAAGTTTATGTAATAGCTTACAGTATATCATATATTATATCACGCAAGGTAGGTGATAGTGATGAGGATTGAAAAGTTGGGTGAAAGAGATTAGTTAGGCGGGGTAGCTTAATTAGGTTGTTTAAAATGTATAAGATAGATGTGCACTATTAGAAGAGGGGTGAGGTATATCTCATTAGAGTTCGATACCAGTTTAAATATGATAGATTTCATATTTTAAAATATGGCATTTGATGCACTTGATGAATATTTTCAAAACTCGGGCTCTGACCCATTTCTCTATTTTTCCCTTTCTTGCTATATATGTATACTAGCGGATACCCGTTCCTAAAGGCACGATGAAAATTTCCAAAGTACGTAATTGCGAAACGATGAAAATTTTGTTCCCCAAAAATACATCTATATATCGCTCCCCAATATATATAAGTGCATAACAGTTACATGTAACTTAACTCTTACACCATATATTTAATTGTGTTGTACTTAATATTACTATTAACATATATTATTAATTGTGACATGATTACATCGCATGTCATACATTATTTTAATACAATTGTTACTATATATATATGGGAAACTAAATAATAATTGACATTGGTGTGATGAAGTTGTCAGTAAATGAATTTCCCAACTCATCAGCATTCATGTGTAGGTGTTCCTCATGTATAAAGGCGCAGTTCAAACTTCGCTAAAAATATAACACATTCTTGCGACATGTATGGTATAAGCACACCACGAGCCAAAGTAGTTTTCTACCGACTACAAATCCAAAAAACTGCATCAACTAAGACTTGTAATCATAGAATTTATTATCAAACACAAAAATGTGTACACAATTTTGAAAATTTGGGCAAAGTTTCCTCTAATTATATTACTATCCACCTATTTAAAAAATACTCAGCTATACAAATAGTCCATCCCGGACATTATATAAACCAAATTATCATTATTGGAAACTTTATGAACAAAATGATGATAAAAATAATACTTAAACACAATAATAAAATTTTCAATCTAATCAAAAACATAAATCGTCAATTGATCAAACTCATGCTCATTTGTAATGGGCTGGGATGGGGATTAAAGCTAAACAGGATCCGAACTCAAGCTTATAATTGACACATTCTCATATTTTTCATAATCTGGAAATTAAACAACAACAAAAAAGACCTGTTAGTTCGAATCCATTATAAATATACAAAAATTAACTTAATATCTAAACAATTAGTACCAAACATTAACATGATTAAGTTTTACTGAAGTCATAGAAAATTAAATGAGCGGGGAAAAGAATATAATAAATAAAATCCTTTACAATTACAATGTACTTCTCCTAACTTAGTTTTAATTTTTTTATTTTTTTCCTAACTTGATTAAAATGACATTACATGAGAGCAATAGTCTTAACTTTATAGTGACACACTCTCCTTACTTTCCTCATTTTTGATAAAAAGCATATCTTACTCACCGAAGTCCCAAAGTGAGATATATAAACCAACTACTTCATTCAAAATTCTGCATAAAGAAAGGCGCGTGCAATAAATTTTGTGGAATGATAATGACCTTAAAATTGAAACCCCAAAATGTTGCAAAACCTGATATCTGCAAAAATTAAGACAAACACCAAATACGATAATGTCAAGTCTTGTCAACATAGCTACTCAAATAACATATCACGCCTAGTTAACATAGCTACTCAACGAATGAATATATCATATAAAGTTGCAATAAACATGTCACGATTATATAATTAATAAAAATGAAATAGTTGGGCTCTCTGTTATAGAGGTGGGAAGTTGATCTATGGTGGCAACAGGCTCGGAGGGAGTTTCACTGCTCGACACCACAGGGAGAGTTTCACTACTAGACACCACAACTTCATTTTCTTCAGCCTCAGCCTCAACTTGTGGTGGCCGCAGACTTCATATTGGTTTGCGCCTCATACTCAACTTTGTCTTGGGATTCCGAGTCAGATTCTATCTTAGTCGCCGCTTCTTCAGACTAGGCCTCCGATTCATATTCGAATTCGACTTTGTCTTCATCTTGGACTTTGTCCATGGCCTTAGCCTCAAACACCAACACCTGAGTTCAGCACATTTTTTCACATTTTTTCCTAAAAAAAATGTCACATGTATTAAGCATTGTATATAAAAATATGCATATTAAAAATTAGTCATGTTTCTCTCCAGAGAGAGCGACATATATTCCTGATGGAAAACAATTCAGATGGTGAGGCCTAACTTGCATACAAATTGTTTAAGACTTTAAATACAAATTGAAGTGCCACAAATCAATGAGACCGTGCTTCTAATGTTTTCAATTTGCTTCTACCCATAATTGGTGCTTCGTCATTTTTATAAAAAATTTGTACAAATATCTCTAGTCATTCCAATACAAATGAACCAACAAAACCCAACTTGTGCTGATCATTAAGATTCCACAGTGAAAAAAGTTGCTACTAGTCAATTTGGCATTTATTTTAATATTAAAATTAGGTGTTGTTATTATCTGTAATCTCCAATATATTAGCTACCAAGCTCCAGTCCTCTTATGGATATTCAACACCGACACATGAGTTCAGCGAAACCTGAGTTTAGCGTCTACTTCTCAAACACCAAGGACATGAGTTCAGCGCTTACTTCTCAAATGCCAACACCCGAATTCAACAAAAATCGACAAAAAGTATTGAAAGATAGCAAATGAACATTAGTGTTGCTATAAGCACTCAAATGACTCAATCCTAAATGAAATCATTTAGTTAGTGTTTGCTCTTTGTGTGAACAAATGAGTCACTACTATAGGCATATATGTGGTGATATGATTGAAAAAAGGGAAATATTGTTTTGGTTTATGAACCAATTTGGACAATTGGAACAACAAAGTTGTAATAAGATGAAACAGGTAAAATAAGATGAAATATGGAGGGCTTATTAATTGATTTGATTTTTGCCTTTGGCAGTAATGCCACCTTGACCACTGATGGCCATCTCTTTTTCGTCTCACCTAAGCCTGAGTACCCCACTTTGGCTCGTTGAATTGCTCATCAGGGAATAAGTTATGCCATCCTTGCTTGACTACCGAATTAGATTCAGTATGGACGTATTTGACTCCAATAAAATAAATAAATAAAAATTGGTTATTTCTTTGGAGATAAGTGTAAAGATATTTTAATGAATAAATTGCGACTGCCAATTGTGAGGTCAGTTAAGTTATATGGTTTGATACCATTATCAATTTAGTTTAGAATACTTTAAAGTGTTCTGTTTTAAAACACACCAAAGTCCTTATAGTTTGGGGGTACTTGTGGCAGCACCAGTTTGGGGGCCGCAGTAGTTTTATGCTACTGGTTTGTTTTGTAGCAGCAGCAGCAACATGGGAACTTTGGGGTAGTAGCAGTTTGATGCGACTGAATTGACTCGAAATGGAGTAATGCCTCCAGAGGAGACTTTTAACTGTAAACACAAATGACAAAGATTATAAAAGCTAACAATACATATCAATACACCGTTAATCCAATATGAGTTTGAGTTTGGAGGATATCTAAGCTCGTATGCTTAACTTCAAAGCTATCAACGTAAAAATCCAATGTGAATTCTTACCTTGATGTAACACCCCGAAATTTTGAGAATTTAATATTTAATTATTTTTGGGAGTTATAAAAATATTTAAATTAGAGAAACTTAAATTTCATGAGTTGGAGAATTCATTTGAGTGAGCCGAATTATTTATAATTGGCGACTTTTAAGTTTAATAGTTCAAAATTTCGTGTGTCCCATTTTGAGGTCAAAATTTGGAAATGTCGAAAAGTATTTCGGATGGCAATTCTGAGTGCGCGGTTGCGTCCGGATGGGTGGAGATAGTCAGAAAAGAGTACCCGGGGGTAGTAATTGGGTCTCGGGTATAATTGGGCATAGCCGGGCCCACACGGGGTGAGTTGGGCCATTTTAATTAGGCCCAGATGGTCAAAAATCGGGATTAAGGGTTTTTAACTAAATTGAGAGACTAGGGAACGGCAATCAACACAACTCTAAACCTAGGGTTTGAGAGGAAATTTGGGGAAAAGCAAATCAAGAGCCAATTTGGGGATTTTGGAGCCAAATTAAGGGACTACACCAACGGATCAGATACTACGAACAATTCCAGGCAAGTGGTTAACTGCTGTGATTTCTAAATTGATGATAATCAATTCATATCATAGTGATGTGTAAATCAAAATTCGTTTTGTGGATAAATGGGTACAAAATGGATGGAACTATTGAATGAGATTCAAAGTAAGAATTAGTTGTGTTGTATATTTCTGAGTATGATTATCTGATTTGAATGAGAAAACTCGGGACAGGAAACGGTGGAATTTGAATCTGAAATTGGGATTTTACCATAAGGATTTGTGTTCTTTAGTGGGTAAAGATTCGTAGTGTTAACGATGTTAAAAGGTTCAGATGATGTTTATAGTTCATGAGAAATATACTAAGATGATTAATAGACTGGGTTGAGGTTGGAAATTGGAGAAAAGAACCTTAGTTTTTCGTCAATGGACAAACAGTGGCTTGGAGAAGATGAAGTCTGGATCAATCGATCGATCGACCCAGGGGGTTTGATCGATCGATGGTACAAGAATCTTGGCAGTTCGGCCAATTTTGATTTTAAAGAGAAATTTATTTAAGATTTAATTCCTTAATTTTATTTAGTGATAAATTCATGTGAGGCATATATTCCTTAACAATTATAGGGTGATATAATTGGGTGTAGGAGGGTGGAAATTGTATGTCATGAGATGAACGAATTTGGGGAAGTAATTCATAAGTATTGATATTGGGCCGAGAAGTAATATTCGAGTATTGTAGTTAGGTGACGCTACATTATTAAAGGAATTGAGGTGAAATATTTAATTATGGACCAAGTTGGCGAGTCCGGGTGTGTTGGTAATTATAGGTAAATATAATTGGGAATTTATGGAGATGAATGTGTGACACATTGTGGGAGAATATGTGGGAATGAAATTTATGAGATGTAAAAATGGACCAAGTGGGTGAGTCCGGGTATGTTGGTTAAGTGACACCAAAGTATTAAATTAATTATTGAGAGAGTAAATTAATTTGGAGTCGGAACATAGACTCTGGAAATATTAAGGTATGGGCCAAGTGAGCGAGTTTGGGGATAATGGTTGGGTGACACCAAGTTATTAAATTAATAAATGTGTTAATTAATGAAAGTAGAGTCGGAAGGTAGACTCGGAAAAGTATTAGATTAATTGATGTTGTGATTAATTAATTTAGAGTCGGATTGTAGACTCGGGAAGGGTATGGATTAATTAAATGAGAGTCGTACCACAGACTCAGTTTAGTACCAATTAATTAACGTGTAAATTAATTAAATGAGAGTCATACCACAGACTCGGATCGGTATTAAATTAATGGGTGTGTTAATTAATTTAATTAGAGTCGGACGATAGACTCAAGAAATTATTAAATTAATAGGTGTGTTAATTAATTTAATTAGAGTCGTACGATAGACTCGGGAAGGTATTAAATTAATAGGTGTGTTAATTAATTTAATTACAGTCGGACCATAGACTCGGGGAAAATAGTATATTAATTGAGGTGAGAATTAATTATATTAGAGTCGGACTACAAACTCGGATTTGTGTTAATTAATTAATGTGTAAATTAATTAAATGAGGGTCGGACTACAGACTCGGATTTGTGTTAGTTAATTAATGTGTAAGTTAATTAAATAAGAGTCGAATCATAGACTCGGGAAAATTTCATATAAATTATTATGTGGAGTATTATTATTTAGAGTCGAACCACAGACTCTGGAAGATGAAAATTATTAAGTGAGAAAATTAATTAAGTTGAGTCGAGCCAGAGACTCGGGAAATTACGAGCTAGTGTTACGGGTTGTGAGTACACGGTGAAGCCAGGGTTTATTTTATATATATATATATATACGGTGTAGTGATAGTATGTATATATGTGTATATATTGTGTGTGCTATTAAATATCAGTGATTATATATTTACTTAATTTATATATATACTCTAATGCTATCAAGGGAGGTTGCGCGATGTGGGTGAATCCCCCAGCTCGAGGAGTAGGGTGAGTATATCCCCAAGTCATAGAGTCCGGTGTATGGTTGAGGATATTATCTCACTTTCATGGAAGGAATATGACCGCCTCCACTTCGTTTATGTTTTGGGCCAGGTTGGTGAGCGATTCCAACTTGGGTAACTAGGTTACGTGAGCACACCTAGTGAGATAGCACTTTAGAGGGAATCATCCGGCGAGGGCATACTCGGAGGGATGGATATACGTATGTTATATGTGTGGATGTTTTAGTAAAGGTACGTATATAATGGTATTCAATATTATATGCATGTAATAATAGAGTGTGTAATGTATTTACTTTATATAACTTATGACACGGTTATATGGTACTATTTAAGAAGGAATTAATTAAGTTAATTGTGAGATAACTTATAATTCAAGAATCATTATACTCGGGTTAGATTAGTATGGCAAGGGGAGGTTATACCAGGACTAGTTGGATGGGGTAGTACAACTAGGTGGGGGTCAAGGTAATCGTTAGGTGTGCACTATAGTCGAGGGGTGAGAATGTCCACAAGGGAGTGCGACACTAACTTAAATATGAAGCGCATTCATGCATTTTAAATTACTGCAGTTAATTCACTTGCTAAATATTTTCAAAATGTTTTAGGTTCCAACCCTTGCTATGAAACTATTTTCAAAACCTTTTAGGTGTCCAGCCACAAGGACGCCAAGATTGATATTCTATTCCAGGGACACGGAGCTGCGGCATATGTGGATGCTAGCAGGAGTTTGGATTAGACGCGTCGTTCATTTATTCCTAGAGTAGGAATCATGTATCACTTTCAATTTTATTTAGGGCTTGTCGCCCAGACTTCTCCGTACAGTTTTCAGATGTATTTATTCAGGTGTTGAATATTTGTATTGGATTTCACTTTGGTGGCCAATGGTTTATTCGGCAAATTCGTTTAATTAATTATTCAGTTGAGTTTTATTCAGTTGTGTGAATGGTTTATTTTTATTTCCGTATGTACTATTTTGTTAGTTAAAAAGATAAAATTTGGCACCAGCTTTTGGAATACTAGGTGGTTAGTAAGTTTTAAAAAGTTTTTGACTGTTATGTTAAGGATGAACCAACGTATTTTATTAGGCGTGGTGTCACACTTGAGTATTTGCATAAAATAGTAGGCATGAAGCCTACGTTTTGGTTGTTAAGGAAAAAGGGGGACGACGAACCATAGAACATTTTTCATCACTCCCAACTGAATCGATTCGCAACTTCAGTTTAATTGAGTCTGCATCATTTGGATGATACTCCACCGGTGCAGCATCTGTACGGCCACTTAAATTGCATCTAGACATAAAAAAATAGTTATATATGGTCCACATTAATGATAAACAAAAGAGAATAAATAAATAGGTTTGACACTTCATACCTAGATACATGTCACAAAGCTACTTGGGAACAATTCAAAGCTAAGTATTGACACCTGACATTTCACAATGGTCCAAGATTAAGTCTTCCAATGGGAAGACACATCAATAAAAAACAAACTTTCTTTATGACATAAATTTATAATTATTCAAATATTGCAAGATTAAGTCTTTCAAGATTATGTGAGGATATGGTCTTTTGGTCATAAATAATGTGATATTTCTATACCTACAAATAATGTCAAGAACAGAGAAAAAAGTATCAATCCATGCCTTATATTAGGACTAACAACCTGAGGAGTATTCTTATTTGGTGCAATCAACAATTCAATCCAATTACTATCTGTTAACCTAGACTTGGAATCCATGTCCCTGCTTGCCCCAAACTCTTTAATACTAACACCATTAAAATTATGAATCAGACGATCATTATGTAATTTACAAGCAAAATCATTAATTTTTGGGGCTTTCTTCTTCAACTCGTCCTTCAATGGGGGAATGCCAGTAGTTTTGTTTGGAGTATCATAATTATTGTCATCGTCAAATCAAGACTTATCATTCTTAGGCAGTTATTCTGTCGCTTGGTGATCAATCTATAAGGTTAGAATAATAGGAATAAAAAATATTATAAACAATCAAATTAACAAAATCCAAATGGAAAATCGTTTCAAATTCTTGTAAATGCGTACCATATTATAAAGCAACTGAAATACAAAAGTAATTCTGCCCAAGTAAACTCAGGATGAAAGAGAAATGAAGAAGTTAAGGACAAATAACTGAAACTCCACTATGAAAAAAAACAGTATGAGACTTCCATGAGAACAACAAATAACATTCAATATTGAAGCTCAATGCCATAGAGAATGTTTATAGAAGATTAGTTATAAAATATTTAGGCTTATACAAAGAAATTAAATGTCAACCGGTTGAATTGTTATCAACTTCCAATCCGCCTAACTGATATAGACACTGCAAAAAAAGGCAAAACCATTAGATGTATATCTGATATAAAAGGAAATGAAAAGAAAAACTCAAATCAAAAGCTAGATAGAAATTTATAAACCAAATAGTGAACTAATAAGGCAAATCCTATAATTTACAAAAACAAAATCTTAACTGAAGTTAAAAAACATACTTAGCGTTAGCACATTGAAATATTCTTGCGTGTACAGAGATGTTTTATGTTTTACAATGTGTAGACTAAATATTTTATATCTACATTACTATAAATTCTTGATTGTGGTGGTGAGTTTTACCATTTTCATCAGTCCTCCCTGTTCTCTTTAAGATAAACAAATAATTCAACAGTTAGTAGGACATGATAAAAATATCATTCCAGTTTAGTTGTCCAAATAAAAAAAACATGATGTATTAAACAAAAAAGAAAAAATAATGAAAGTATTATCGGAGAAGAATACATGCCAGCAATTAGATAATGAAAACTATGCATATAATTCAAGTGCAAGGGTACATGCCAACAAAAACACCCCGTAACCTTACCTATAGAAGGCTAATTATTAAATCCCTCAAAATATCCTATTAAATACTACACAATAAAAACCAAAACAAAATCAAACATAGATAGAGGAAGAGACAAATCGAGAAGAGTACAAAAACTTGGATCATACCTTTGTTTTTAGGAAAATTTTTGCCAGCACAAACCCCAATATGCCGAAGAAGATTGCGAGTTCATAAATTGTATGGGACTGATCTGTTAAATTACAAATAAAAGTAAATGACCAACTTTAAAAACTCAATTGAAATTAAAACCTGGATTTTGATCCCGAAACCCCAATAATGGAGCACCAATGAAGTGAAAATTGGTTAGGAAAGTGAGAGATCAAAATATTTGGGTTTCAAAGCCCTTAAACTTTACAAACACCAAATGAAAAATTGCAAACTCATGAAAACCCCAAAAAAACAACAACTTGTACATATATGTTTAAGATAGTAGTGAGAGAAGAAATAAACCTTAAGAGAGAGACGTCTCTATTTCGTGAAGAAGGGTGTGGGACTAACTATCGTGTAGAAGAAACAAACCATAAAAAATCATGATAATGGATACCAATGGTGACTTGAGGTTGGCACTAACTGATGGTTGCTCGTGGTGACTTGAGGTGTTGGTTCTCATAATTTTTTCTTCAGGTAAAAAAATGCTCCCACTCTGCTATGTTGTATTACTAGTTTGATGTTGTGTTAGGAACTGAGAGATCCAATTTCCTTAAAAAGATTGGTATCAACCAATCTCCACCATTGAGAGAGTGGTGCGTGTGTGTGAGAGAAGAGAGAGAGAGGTTAAATGAATTTGTGGTGTATAATGAGGGTTGGGGAAATACATCCATGATAGAAAATGAGTTTAATTTTGGGGGGGAATGAAATGTTTAAAATTCAAAATAAAGTAATGGAGTGTTGTGTGAAAATGGGGGGAATTGATCTCAACCCTTGATTTTTGGAGTGTGATGTGGTCAAATCTTAGCCGTTATTGTGCTTAGACATTTCAAAAACCACGTTATCTTATTATATGGATATAATAGGTGTCCAATCACAGGGATGCCTAAATTGGTTCTATTAGGAGGGGTGTCACATATGGTATTAGAGCCAGGTTCTAGTGTCCTTAAGAATCTGTGCGGATGTACTATGCTTTCAGCGTTGCTTTCTATTTGATATAGAGCCTTGTGTTTAGGATTATTGATTCCTATTGTGAGATTTCATTCTCCTGCCATTATGTAAGATTATAGTAAATATTTTGCATGCTCATGTGAGATTCGTGTCCGGATCGATGAAGGGCGACCAGGGAAGGCCTTGATGAGGGAAGCAGAAGGAGGGGATTACTAGGAGCTGTAGGTTGAAGTTGGGGACGAGGACCGTATTAGAGGTCACTCCCTTTGTGGCATTATCATGGACTTCTACAACAACTACTAAGTATAGTAGTTATAATTATCTATGTACCAATGTAGTAGAGAGTGGTGCTAAACTTGAATTACCCGATGAAGTAAAATTAGGAAAATTTTTGAAAGGTCTTTGATAAGTACCATACATTGAAGTTTAAGTTATGCGGAGGCAGTGTAGCTTTATTCAAGGGAAGTATAGGGATCAGAAGCTTTGGATTAGAGCAGGGTATAGGAAGGCCCAGATGGGAAAATTTGAGGGAAAATTTTTCACTCGTTAGAGAAATGTTGGAATGGTGGGAACGGTGGTCACGATATTTGGGGGAGCAGAATGTTTTGCTCATAAAGGAATATTCTAGATGGCTTTAACCACGAGTTCCTTTAAATTACCAGAAATTAAGTTAATGTAGTTTCTTAATTATTCACATAAGTTACTATGGTTTTAATAGAATTCTAATTACAATCAAACTTTAATTTTTTCTCATATTAAAATAAGTCGGGTGATTCATATCAAATATTGCATATTTTCGCTCGTTATCTTTATTCATTCTAGCACTTTCACGGTCCTTAAAGCCTATAATTATGCCCATTAACCAAAAAAATTTGGATTTGGATATATACATGTTTTGCAGGGGTTAATTGTGCTTTTGTAGGTATTGGAATGCTAAAAGTGAGGATCTGTTGCATTTCGAAGAAGTTTCTTCGTCGGACGCTACTTCAAGGGGATTTTAGTCAATTCACATTTCATCTTCAGATCATGAAATTTCCATGGATGCGTATTTCATCAAGCAAGCTTCGCGTGGACGTAAACGGTGCGCAATTTCGAGTCCGGACGGTGAAGTTATAGCCGTTTTCGTAATCAACCTTTTCTTCCATGTGATGACCAAAGAAGGCCAGAAAACTGAGTACCGGTCGACCGCGCCCAGGGGGCGGTTGACCGTGGTTTCATATTTTTCCGTGGGAAGGATACAGTGGGCTTACACATGAAGGACCGGTCGACCGCGCCCCTGCGATCGGTCGATCGGTTATGCCAGATATTTTGTGCTCTTTCCTCTTTCTTTCCTTTTTCTTTTACTTTTTCCCCCTTACTATAAATACCCATTTCTGTTGTAATATCAAAAGGAAGTAGTTAGAATAGATTTTAGAGAGAGTAGCTTAGGATTTGAGGGTTTTTGGTTAGTTCTTCTTCATTTCCTCTTGGATTGACACACTTTTGGGTATGTAAGTTGACTATTCATTCACCCTCTCCATTAATATAGCTTGTTTTCCATTATTTCTTGCTTTCTAGAGTAATTTACATGCTTTCTAATTTAGGTTTACATGCTTTATTTCCGTGCTTTGTAGTATAGATTTATCGCATTTCTTTATTGCGTCTATTTACCGCATTTTTACGATGCTTTCTAGGTAATTTAAATTAGGTTGTGTTTGAATGGAACTCACTCGGGTTAACGCGTTGCTTTGCTTTGGTGATGGTGTTTACGGGTTTCTTTTGATTGCGTTGTCCTAGTTATTACGCCTAGGAGATTTTACGGGGCATATCATGTATACCCCATGCTTACGACCTTTCTCGCATATTTTTTGGGATATTTGTTGACGCCAAAATCATATTAGGCTTTTATGCTGATTTAGGGGCGTGACAACCCTTTATTCAATTAACTGTCGAAACGAGACGCATTTGTAACAACTCGTCGACCCATGTAACTATTTTATACAAATTAACCCGGGTGAGGGATATTCGATGCATCCTATAGTTTTACTCACTTTCATAGTCTAGTTTCAATACACTTGCCTTGATAAACATTTACCTTTCGTGCATCTTTTCTTTTAGATTGTAATTCATCTTTTACACTTTTATTTCGGAATACTAAATCAATTGAATTCTAGCAACTCGTCCCTGTGGATTTTTGATACCCGACTTACCACTGTGCTTGCCTCGCAAGTGTAGTAGTAACTTAGGTTTGTTTGTATAGTCACGGTGAGATAGAAAACAACGACTGTGCACTTACACACACATACTTGTCGCACGCTATCAAAATGGCGCTGTTGCCGGGGACTTGTTTGTTTTAGACTTTATTTGATTTAGTATTTCATAGTATTTTCTTTCTATTTGTATTATTTTCTAATCTTTTTGCAGGACTTCCACATTTGAACACTTAGAAACGCTCGAATTTCCCGCGTGCACTTACTTTTTTGAATTCGTCACTTCGAGCCATTTTGGGGGTAAGCATGTCTTATTCCAATTCTTTCGTTAATCATTGTTATAATTCTCAAAATGCTCGTAATGCTATGACTTTCGGTGAATACTTAGAATACCAAAGTATAACAAATTCAAATATGACTTTGGGCGAGTATAACGAAAGTCAAAATTTGGTTATTGGAATTTTGATGATGATGACAATGATTTTGGGCCTTTACCTCCTTATAATAGGAATTTTGAAACGAATTGCAATAGTTTTCAAAATTCCTATGCTAATGAGTTTTTGTTTAAGCCCGATGGTAATTTTCAAAGTTCCTATTTTCATGCATCCGCACCTCGACCCATGACATTAGGTGAGGGTTTACGTATGTATGAAAATGAGAAAATTAAAACTCGTTAACGGGAAGAAAATCATTCATGGGAACATGAATTGGATTATTATTTGAGTCCGACGATGATTTTGCTTCCAAGACTTTCGTAGTCGAGGAATGTTTTGAACCAAATGAGGTACTTTTACCTACTTTGGAACAAACCATTCTTGACTTTTCCCATCGCGTAATAGATATTGAAAGTGAGGATGAAAATGATGTAATATCTATTTGCAATGAAATGATTTCTTATTTGGCCCCTAAAGAATAACATTTCATTGAAAATGATATTATTTCATTCGAAACTCAATCTTCATGCGATGATGATTTATCTCATGAGTTTGAATTTCTTTCCTCCTCATTTTCATTCTCTATTATCACACTGTCACAAGTACCCGATGATTCGGTTTCAAACTTTAATGTTTTAAACCTCTTCGCCGATGAGGAGTACTTGCTCGAGTCGCCCTCCACAATCGCATCTTTGCCTTTGTGTGCGCCGCCTCCCATTCCAATTTCAAAATCATTTGGAGGATATTCATCTTTTCTCAGTCCCCACTTGTTTTTGTCACCCGTTCAATCCAAACCCCCCATCGTCCCACCAAAACTTTTAATTGGCGATGGTTCCTTTCTTCCTCCTTACACATGCCTTCCGTTGTTCAAACGGAATTCATATTTTTCGGAAGGCATGCTTGTTTGTGAGGGTACACCGGTTATCCTCCAAAGTCAAATCGTTCTTATGGTGGACCCTCAACTATTTAGACTTCTAGTGTATAGTTAGTGTGAAGCCTAAATAGTAGGTTATGTATAGTTAGCTTTTTATTTTTTCTTTCCATTTTCAATTTAGTCTAGTGTAATTAGTCAACTTTTTGTTATTTGTTCTTGCTATGCTCGGTACAAACGTGTTTTGTAGATTCTCTGGCCTTGTTCTTATGGGGGTCGCTCCAATTTTGGGTAATATTGGTTTTTTCCTCTCTTTGACTTGGTTCTTAATTCACATTGAGGACAATGTCAAGTTTTAAGTTGGGGGTGTGGGATATTCTATCCATTTCTTTATTTAGTCCATGTTTTTGCTCACATGTTAGTTACTTAGTATGCTTTTCTTAGAAAAATTAAAATTTTCAAAAAGACTTTCTTTCTTTTTTCTCCTTTTTGGGCATTTTGCCTTTGTTTCCGATGATAAATTTCAATAATTGCCCAATCTAATAGGCAACCCAATGAAGCATGTTCTCAATTTTAGAAGTTATTAGACTTTAGTCTCCATTATTGATATTGTGAATAACTTCATGAATTAAACTTTAATCCCATGAGCACATACACTATTTGGTTTAAGATTTTTATAGCTCGGTAATCTTTTATTGCATTGCATATACTTACACCGAGTAAGTTTTGTACCTTTCATCGTTTGTGAGTGTATACACTATTCTTTTCTCATTGAAAACGTTGAATTTGTCGGTAATCTCACTATTCTTTCATTTGATCGTTCATTAATTGAGTTCATACTTGAAATGTGTTACTTGATCATGATTTTCATATATTGTTTTGATTCGAGAATTGCGTAAACTTATGAAAATGATCATAGGCCATCTTTGTTATATCACCCATATTGGCCTTAACCTCACCCTTATATGTTTACCCTCGGCAACCCCTTTGAGCCTTATATAGCCTTTCGTTTCATAACCCAAGTCCCATAACCAACTCCGAATTGGAGTTATACACCATATATACACTTTCCATACCTTTGTTTGGAATGTTACTTTGGATTGAATGATTTTGTTGTGATGTTGGTTGCAATTTAGGTATATGAGAGTATGAAAAGTAAAGAAAAGAAAAATTGAAAAAAGAAAGAGATGAAAAAGAGAAAGCGAAAAGCAAAAGAAAACAAAAGAAAAATGAGAAAAGGAAGAAAAGAAAGAGAAAGATGTAAATGTTGTGTATATAGTTTAATAATATTTGATTACTCTCCCCGATGATATATCTAATGCCGTTTTGGAACTTATTTTTCCAATTTTGTTATTGCCCGCATTTTCAAATTATCCTGAGTTTTCATTCCGAACACTTTGAATCCATACATATATATCCTTCATTTCATACCCTAGCCTAGCCTATATTACAATCCTATTAAATTCCTATGTGATCTTAGGTTGATGTAATTTAAAAGTCATAATAGTTTTGATAATCTGTGAAAATGCATTTCGCCTCTTTTAGTGTGCGGTATCTTTCATTAAGATAACATTTTTTTCAGTTTATTTATAACGTTCTTCATTTGTGACATGTGTGCGGCCTAATTTTCATTTACATTTACTCCTTATGCCCGCATGTTCCCTGTGTTACCTCCCTGTTTCGAGTGAATTCGCTTGATGAGTGTAATGCCCGTGAGGATTGAATATATGCTTGCATTAATTTGGTATCTAGTTTATTTAAGTTTTTGTCAAATCACACTTTTCATGTGCTCGCTCCCCTCCCACATTTTAAGGTTTCAATTCTATGAGGTGCATTCTATAATGTCAATGATTTGGACTTTTGTTTGAATTCATTCACTGTGCTAATAATGCGTATGAAATCTTTTTCGCCATTATTGGGCTTGTCGCATGTTGGGTTGGGAATATTTTGAGGAAACCATGTGATGTTTGTGGGTATCATCCCTGAAAACCCTCACAAGAGGACACTCGTCGACTAGGGTGACCTAGGGGTTTAATGGCGTATTGCATATGCCAAATGCAAACGTGTTCCCTACAAAAATGACATTTATATTTTGATGCATATATACGTCTTGTGCCTCCCTCTGTGGTCTAGTTTTGTTTGTTTCATTACTAGGGACTAGCAATGTTTAAGTTAGGGCGTGTGATTCATATCAAATATTACATATTTCTGCCCGTTATCTTTATGCATTCCGGTACTTTCATGGTCCTTAATGCCTATATTTATGCTCATTAACCAGAAAACTTTGGATTGGGATATATACATGTTTTGCAGGGGTTAATTGTGCTTTTGTAGGTATTAGAACGCTAAAAGTGAGGATCCATTGCATTTCGGAGAAGTTTCATCGTCGGATGCTACTTTAAGGGAATTTTAGTCAATTCACATTTCATCTTTAGATCATGGAATTTCCACGGATGCGTAGTTCGTTGAGCAAGCTTCGCGTGGCCACAAACGGTGTGCGATTCTGAGTCCGGACGGTGAAGTTATAGTCGTTTCCGTAATCAACCTTTTCTTCCATGTGATGACCAAAGGAGGCCATAAAACAGAGTACCGGTCGACCGTGCCCAGGGGGCCGGTTGACCGTGGTTTCATATTTTGCCGTGGGAAGGATACAGTGGGCTTACACATGAAGGATCGGTCGACCGCGCCCCTGCGACCGGTCAACCAGTTATGCCAGATATTTTGTGCTCTTTCCTCTTTCTTTCCTTTTTCTTTTAATTTTTCCCCCTTACTATAAATACCCATTTTTGTTGTAATATCAAAAGGAAGTAGTTAGAATAGATTTTAGAGAGAGTAGCTTAGGATTTGAGGGTTTTTGGTTAGTTCTTCTTCATTTCCTCTTGGATTGACACACTTTTGGTTATGTAAGTTGACTATTCATTCACCCTCTCCATTAATATAGCTTGTTTTCCATTATTTCTTGCTTTCTAGAGTAATTTACATGCTTTATTGGTGTGCTTTGTAGTATAGATTTATCTCGTTTCTTTATTGTGTTTATTTACCTCGTTTTTACAATGCTTTCTAGGTAATTTAAATTAGGTTGCGTTTAAATGGAACTCACTCGGGTTAACGCGTTTCTTTGCTTTAGTGATGGTGTTTACGGGTTTATTTCGGGTGCGTTGTCCTCGTTATTACACCTAGGAGATTTGACGAGGCATATCATGTATGTCCCGTTCTTACGACCTTTCACGCATAATTTTTGGGATATTTGTTGACGCCAAAATCATATTAGGCTTTTATGCGGATTTAGGGGCATGACAACCCTTGATTCAATTAACTGTCGAAACGAGACGCATTTTTAATAACTCGTCGACCCATGTAACCATTTTATACAAATTAAACCGGGTGAGGGATATTCGATGCAACCTATAGTTTTACACGCTTTCATAGTCTAGTTTCAATACACTTGCTTAAATAAACATTTACCTTTCATGCATATTTTCTTTTAGTTTGTAATTCATCTTTTACACTTTTATTTTGGAATACTAAATCAATTGAATTCTAGCAACTCGTACCTGTGGATTTTTTATACCCGACTTACCACTATGCTTGCCTCGCAAGTGTAGTAGTAACTTAGGTTTGTTTGTATAGTCGCGGTGAGATAGAAAACAACGAATGTACACTTACACGCACATACTTGTCGAACGCTATCATCGGGGTCAGAATTTTCTAAACACTTTTTTACAAACTTTTCAACCAGAAGACTCCTACATATTTACCACCTTTCATCTACAAACCCTAGCCCCAAATTTATTCAAGATTCAACTCAAGTTTTGAAGGCTTGGTGTTTTCTCAATATTGTCAAAGAATGAATCTTTCATAATTTTTTGAGAGGAATGCAACCATATAATCGGTATTTCCAACCGACTTTTCAGAAGGTATGAATAATTCTATTCTCTCTCTTTAGTATTATGCATTTTAAATGTTGCCAAAACCTTAATTCACATGTTTTTCTTAAAATAAATTAGCAACCTTAATTAGGGAAAGTGAAATATAATTTGGAACTATTTTTGTGGAAAATCTTAATATGAATTAAGAATCATAACCCTTGTGTGCTTAGGATAGAGATCTGGTTTTTGTCATTATGGGGGTAGGTTTGCATGTAGAAAATCATAGTTGCTCTATTAAATGAAAAAGAGACTTGTTAAATCATATGAAATTTTGTAGGAATGATTAAAGTAAATTATTATTCAGTGCTCCTTAAATTCGCATGATGTTGAAATAATAATTGTTGAATAAAATAAATTAGGTTAATTAGGATGATGAAATGAACGAATTAAAGTAAAGTAAATTGTGACTGGATGAGAAATTTATAGAATTGTGGATAAATTGTTGTATGCGACTTATTGTTCTAATTATTGTTGACATCGCGGGGATGATGGGATTTTGGGTAGTACGTTGTCGCCTTAATTTTAAGAGTACTTGGTAGGTATGGGACTAGTGGGTATGCCTTAGTTGCGGTTAACACTTTCTAGGTATGGGACTTGTTAGTGCTGATTTTTATGGACGGGATATTCCAGGATGGGACGATTTTTTGTGTCGTTCTGTTGGTTTGAATAGCCTGGGCGCGAGGCTAGGAAGAGATAAATGATAGAAAATTACCCTACAAAATAGGATAGGACATGTTTGTATTTTGGAGACATCTAGGAATGGAACTAGGGGTGGATTTGAGGATTATCCTCTTTAATAGGGTGGGGCTAATTTAAAAATAATAAGAACTTAATAAAATGGAGAGTTAATGCCTAAGATAATAAATGGGTATTAAAATAAATTGGCGTCATTAATAAGTGCAGGACTGACATATTATGGGTTGACTGGCTATTATGAGGTGTGGTTGTGTTGGCATCATCAATAAGTGTAGGGTTGACCGAATACGGACTGGCTGGCTATTATAAAGTTTCCTCAAGAATAGGTGCAGGGTTGACAGAATACAGACCGACTGTCTATAACGAGGGGAATGTGTGTGGTGTAAAACTTTAAACGGGCCCAAATAAGTGCAGGACATATAGTAGGGTCGGCTGGCTATGACGACACCGCTATAACAAAGATAATAATGTGATAAAATTAATTTAAATAAATATGGTGACTTTAGAAGTAATTATTGAACTGTGATATGGACTTAAACTTTTGGGGCGACATAATTATGTGATTAGAGGATTGGTGTTTATTTTTACCCGTACATTAATAATTACCGCATTTAAATTAAAATATTCTATTATGGTATTTATTATGTATGATGCTACTGTCTGGGTTCACGAATCCTAATTGGGGAGAGTAGGTTGTATTCGTGCGGTGCTCTCTGACCCATTGCATTTACTAACATTTCAATTATAGAGATGGAGAAGCTGCATAGGAGTAATGGGGTTAGATACTTTAGTAGTTACATTTAATTTTTCCTTTCTATTGCATTTTTACTATGAGACTCTATTTATGGATTTGGTAGGCCACTCGGTTACACAGTTGTTTACGGCTTTTATTCAGTTTTTTAATGTTAGAACAATGATTTGAGATTTTATTTATTTGGAGTTAGATTTAATTTGGATATTAGCATGGTGATTGATTTTAATATTTCATGAATGGTTATTCTTTTTGGATCAATTTAATTGTTATCTTGTGGAATGAATTTTTATGTCTCATATATGTCCCATGTAAAGAATGATTACTTATTTAGTGACACCCGACATAGTTTGGTGATGGTGGTTGGCCACCTCACTTGTCAGATTATGCGGGGTGTTACAGATGGTATAAGAGCATGGTCTTAGGCCTCATAGGTTGTGAGTCCGTTTTAACTTCCGCATTGCTTATCTTTGATTCTTTTTTATGATTTGTACTCTTAATTATTCTGAGTCTGATGTTGTTTTGTTCCTATGTTTCCATATGGAAAACATTAGGATAGCTGGAGATAGTAGAGATGGTTCAGTTTCTGCTTCTGCTTCTGCAAGTTAGGAGAGGCCGAGGCAGTTTGTGTGGGATACCGAGGAGTTAACAATTATTTTGTGTGAGGCCACGGTAGTCAGTATCGAAGCAGGGAGATAATGGTGGGTGACTTTTAAGGCACAACAATAGGGTACACCATCACGGTCTCATCTAATAAGTATACTTACACCGTATATCAAAACCACATCCACTCCATGAATCCAGAGTAAAGCATTTCCATTGCTCGAGAATAACTAATCAAGCACGTAGGGCACTCATGGGACTCATCACCCCTAGGGGCCCATAAATTCATAAATAACACAACGAAAAGGATGCTCACATTTCCACAAATATCAAAATATATATGTAATACACATAAATCTACTCATATAAAAAAATATTACAGTCACTTCCATATGGGATGATGTCACTCACCGCCAAAGGAGTATCTAGTGAACACTAAAACCATAACTAATGATTGCATCAATAGTTAATCCTCACATAAAGAGATAACTCTTAGAAAACTACTATGCCCCCCCCCCCCAAAAAAAAAAATGTATCATCATACGACATATAGATATTACAAATTGTGTGCTTCATTATATCCTAATTAAAAAAACTGCCTCAATAGGCAGTCTAAAATCTCCACGACACATGTGCTCACTCAACCCATGAAACCATAAATAACATCCCAAAATAGGTGCATCCTAAGCCCATATATCCACACAACAACTACACATATCAAGCTATATGCCCCAAAATGATATTATCAATTCACACCTCAACTTGGATAATGGTAAGATCACTTAACCATACATCTGATCATGTGGTAGGTCAAATACTCCCCCACACTCTAGTCAAAACTAAACTATAATCTTCCAGCCTAGGTTAACTCCCAATCTAGGTGGGACAAAAGTCCGACTATCACACTAATTACAAAAATTGAAAAAAAAAATAGAGGCTTAACATGCCAAATAAATCATCTACGCTCTAATCCCCATATCGCTTCATCATATTATCGAAAAGTGCTATTTCCCAAATCATACAAAACATACAGATATCATTTGGAGTTGGCCGTAATTTCAACTATTTAAAATCTGTAGACCTCAATCGAACCGTCTTTGGTTATAGCCCAAAATACCCCAAAACCAGATTTTGATATCTGCCACTACATGGCCATACACTAATGCCATAAAATGATAATCATAAACCACCTTAAGAGTTCCTCTTGTCGCTCATCTCGTAACTCTCTCTTGATTTTCTCCCAACTGTTTCTAATAGATCTACTTACATTCTTAAATTCATAATTATGATTCTTAATCAAAACATGTTCTTCCCTCGAGCATTTTGGAATTTACTCGTTCCTTCACTTTGCATAAACAATGCACCAACATTATCTATTCCCTCCACACATAGGCAAATCCATTATCATAATAATCCCTTATCTAGTTATCTCACCCTAAATACCAGAAACATCAATCTTCTTACTTCCAATTTTCACCCACTCGAGTATAGTAATAAATCATTTCTAGCTAGATCCAACTTATTCTCTATAACCACGTGGTGACCCTACTTCTAGGCCAAAAGTTCGCATATTTTCTCACCCTTATTCACATACAAGTTTAACCATGAAAATCTTCCTTTCTCGAACCAGAGGTAAAAAAATGTGACCCTCTCATGGAAATTAACAAACACATAGACTCATCATCAAAATCCTCTTACTTTTGCTATCCATTGCTTCTCTTTTAGATGCACAAAGTCTCACAAGGGCATTCCACTACCCTCAATTGACACCATAATCCATATCACAAGTGGATCCAAATCTCTAATAGGTGTAACACCCCGTATTTTGATGATTTTAATTTTGGGAGAAATTGAATTAAAACGGGAAATTAATCGTTAAAATGGGAAATTAATTTAGTTTAAAATAAGTATTAATTAGCGACACAATGATTCATATGTATTTGTAAAAAATATATTGAGTATTACTTAGTGAATGAGTAATAAATTGGTAAGAATGTATTATGATTTTCGTGAGTGAGAAATACGGTATTTACAGTAATTTAGTGGGGACGTGCGTGTCAGTCGTCTCGGGACTTAAATTTATGAAATAAAATGTAATTTATTTATGGGTCATACCAATGATCATTTTGAATGCATCGCTGTGTCCGAAAGGGTTGAAATAGTAAAAAAAGTGTACTCAGGGGTTTGGATTGGGTCCCGAGGCAATTTTAAGCCAAACCGACATCCCAGAGGGGTATTTTGGTCTTTTGGATTTTTAAAGAAAATGGACGGAGGAATTTAATATGTTTATATAAACATATGTGTTGAGGGGGTTAGGGTTACCAGTTAAAAAATTAAGAGAGGCCATTAAGTAGGAAGGATAGGAGTTCCAAGTCTTCCCACACCATTTTTGCACCAGCACCAGCACCAACACCATCGGAGTGTAAATCGGGAGGACAGGAAGGAAACCCCACCACTTTTCTGCACAAAATCAAACTTACAATTCAAGGCAAGTGTTTATCTTGCAAAATTTCAGTGCATATACTATCCATGTTAGTGTAGGATTGAATATGCTTATGAATAAATGATTTTGTCTTTTAGATTGGAGATTTAATTCATGATCTTTGGTAGGATTTGCTTCCCTAATGAAATAGAAATGAAATCAGAATATATGTGATGACAATAATAGAGAAATTTGCATTTTCTTGATGTTCTTCAATGAAAAGAATAACCTAGGATTTTGGAATTAAAGTGAGGGATTAATTCAGTTTCAATGACTCGCCTTCATGATTTAATGTTTTGAGTACGTTAGAAATCATTTATACATGTTGTTATAGTAGTCTTGGTTAGGAGTTTGAAAATGTATTATGAAGGTTTTGATAATTGAAAATGGTGAAAAATGTAACAGTAAAACGAAGGAGACAACAGACACTTTTCGAATCGATTCGGCCCAAGGGCGAATCGATTCAGCCATTGGACGAATTGATTCGGTTTCCCAAATTTTGTGCAAGTTTCCCTATTTAAGCCTTGAAGTTTTAAATGATGATCGGTGGGATGTTTGGGATACCTTTAAAATGTAGTGAGAGATATTTTGGTTACCAGTAGGATAATGGTAGGATTGGGACTTAATCATAAGTGAGAAGAATTGAGACTAATATTAATCACCATGAATTATAATGTAATGAATTTGGGGGAATGAGTATGAGCCACGATGAATGTGAGTGAACCTATGACTTAGACTAATAGAGTATGAGTGAATTAACTACTAAAATAAATTAAAGGATAATTGGGACCCCTCGAGAAGTGGGAAACACTTGGGAATATATGATGAGAAGTATAAAGGTAAATTAATAATACGTAGGATAATAGAGAGTTATATAGTACGTATGAGATACATTATAGGTTGCATGTATAATATATATATATATATATATATAGGTTGTGTGAATACCTATTATGTGAACTCTTATGTGTGTGAACATACCTAGGCTACCTTCTATGACGAGAGGTTTCACGTCGTGGACAGTCTTATCCTGATGAGCCCATTGGGGGGATTTTAGAATTATGCCTCAGAACATTGAACTTAGGGTTGAGCATTACTTGTGTGTATGATAGTGTGACAGGTCATTTGGGTGCGTTAGGTGTGTGCCTAGCCCAAAGGCTTGAGACTATGTTCTCCTCTAACATTATGTGAATTTTAATTATAAGGATTGAGAGTGATTCTGAACCAGAAGTCTTTTACTTAGTATGTGATGTACCAGGACTCGATAGCAGAGTATGCAAGCATCGCAAGTCTACGCACACATATATATATATATATATATATGTGTGTGTGTGTGTGTGTGTGTGTGTGTGTGTGTGTGTGATTTATTCTACTGCTTGTGCATTGGTAAATAAGATAGATAGTGATATCTAAAGTAATCTAAGTATGTGGTAACATAATACTTAACTGGTAATTTTTACTGTCTAAAGGGGTTTGGAAATTTGGTAAGGTATTGTATGGGAAATACTGGTGGACACAACAAATTATAAGGCAGAGAGAGACTTAATTTAATCTAGTTAAGCAAGGTAGTGTAACTAGGAGGGTTTAGAAGAATACGTTAGGTGTGCACATTAGTTGAGAGGTGAGGATCTCAAGTGAGGGCACATGAAGTTAACATGTATACAATATCTGCTCTTATTGAATTTTGAATACTTGTAAAATATTTTCAAGCTGTTTTCTTGGGATCTATCTCATTGTAAATACATTTGTGTAAAAACCTTTTAGGTTCCCAGCCACAGGGATACCAAGCTTAGGAGTCCATTAATATTTGATGTGATGTAACTGCTTTGGACATTGTAGGACCTCGGTAGTAAACGCTTCCACCTTAATCCATCCATTTCATTATTCACTTATATCAGTCAGGCAAGCCACCCATCTTTAGCTAGTAGTTATGTCAGAGATACTGTACTTTTATTTTATTCTAGTGGTGGATTTAGTTTTATATTATGGACTATTGTATGTGGACTTTAGTCTGGAGTGTTTATTCCGAACACATTTATTTATTCAGTTGATTTATTATTTATTATGTAGTTTACTGGAATGGTGAATGTGGTTTATTAGTTTAACTTATCGCATATTAATAAAAAGATTAAAATTTTGACATCGGGCGATTAGGTTATTAGTAATATAAATGTGTTTCGACAGTGATGCCAAGAATGAAACCATTAATGGTTCCTGTATAATTTAATAATGGAATGATCACCCAGGATTAAAAAAGTCAGTGTGTTACAGATGGTATTACGGCCTCATGTTCTAGTATCCTTAGGATATGTGCGGACTTGTCACGTTTTCAGCGTAGGAATCTTTGATATAGATCCCTATTATTAGGATTGTTTCATTCATGAATACGCATTTACGTCTTCAGCTATTTTGAGATATATTGAACTGTGGACTTATAAAAATTATTTTTTGTTTCGTATATTACCCATATGTGCACCAAGAGCCATCCTAGATGCACAGCCTAAGCCGTAGCCAACTAAAGCAAAGGGGACTATGAACGCTGCTGAGGTCACCGTCATTGTTGCATAGGCAATTAATGCTGCTTTATATACTTTTGCTCAACAGGCACCACAGGTGCCACCTCAGACTCAGGTTATGGCTCCAAACCACACACACTCGTTTCTTTATGCCTAGGATCACGTCAGGGATGCCTTTCAGGAGGTTCATCCTCTCGAGTTTTAGGGGAGCTCTGATGTCATTGTTGCTTTTGAATGGAAGAAGGACATCCAGCGGCATTTACTGATGTACAGAGACATATACTAGCTACTTTTAAGCTAATATGGGCATCCTTGTAGTGGTAGGAGTCCATTACACCCGCACGGGAGAGGGATAACATGCCTATTTAGGAATTCTGGGAGCGGTTTGATCATAAGCACTTTCCATACGCCATTTAGACAGAGTTGAGGTGAAAGTTCTTAGATGTCACCCAGGAAGGAAGGACAGTGGATGAATATAAGGTGGAATTTACCCGATTGGAAAATGTTGGACCAGATCAGGTGAACACAGAGGGTAAGAGGATACAATTTTTTGTTGATGGTCTTAGCTTGAGAATCCGACAACATTTATTGGGTCACTCCGCTCTGAAGACGTAACGGATGTGTTAAATGCCACTTTACTGCATTGTCAGGATCATCACTTCCACGTGAAATGAAGTAATAAAGAAGGAGAGTACAACTAATACGGCAATATTAGGGGTAGCAGTGCCAATGGGGTACAATTGACTTAGACACAGATGAGACAGGGGGATAGGGTTCCCAGTAAGGATATTTTTCTAATTACTTTTTATCAGGAGATTTCAGGCATGGGCATAGTGGATTCAGGCATGGCCATTAGGGTCAGTAGGGATGGTCGGGCTAACAACATTTTCAGCAGGGCCAAGTAAGAGGTGGTAACGGCTAGTAGGGCTAAAGATAAGGGAATTTCGCTGGGAGATATTTCACATGTGGCAGGAATGGCCATAAGCGTCACGATATCCCTGATAAGGGTAGGGTTTCGTAGTAGCAGCCCTAGAGGCCTATTTTTCCCTCTACCCTCCCAGGACCAACACCCGTACCAGCATTGTCTGCCATACCGATCGTCCCAGTAACCCCACCTCTGTAGGGGCACTTACAGTACAGGCATGTGTATAACATCCACTCAGACATAGTTCCATAGGCTCCACCCGCAGTTGAGGTTACATTTCTTATACATGGAAATTCGAGGAATATTTTATTTGACACTGTGGCTTCACACTCATTTAAAACCACTAGATTTTCACGAGCCACGAGATTTTTAGACAGGGCTGATAGTACAGTCACGTGTGTAGACTCACCACTGGGTAGCGGAACACTTATCTTCTTTATTTATTGGGATGTGAGTATAAATATTAGGAGACTTATTTTGCCCACCTATATGCTCGTGTTAGATATGTCAGAGTATGAAGCCATTATTAGCATGGATTGACTAACAACATATCGATCCACGATTTATTGTTATAGTAGGAGCATAGTGTTTGTGATTCCGAGCCAGGAGATGTTCTTATTGGTGATGCCTCATCCCGAAGCAGGATCGTCCAGTCACTTATACTATACAGAGGAGGAGACCTCTAAGGGGGTAGCAATATCCCTGGATTTGATTTTAGTTGTGTGTGATTTAGATGATGTATTTTAGGAAATATCGAGATTGCTGCTTGTCAGGAGATAGAGTTTGTCATTGATTTAACATCGGGCACTTGATCGATAGCTCGGGCGCCTTATCTTATGGCTTCTATGGAGATGAGGGAGCTACGAGATCAGATTGAGAAACTTTTGGGACAGTGTTTTATTGGTAGAATTACCACACCTTGGGGTGCCCAAGTGCTATTTGTGAAGAAGAAAGATGGTTCTCTATTCCTATGTGTGGATTATCGAGAGTTTAATAAAGTTATGATACGTAATAAATACCTATTGCCCCGAATCGTTGATTTATTAGACTAGTTAAGAGGAGCCACCTACTTCTCTAAGATCGATATGAGATCAAGGTACCATCTGTTGCATATCCGGGAGTAAGATGTATCTAAGACTGACTTTCGGACAAGGTATGATTCTTATCAGTTTTGGGTTATGTCAATTAGGCTAACCAATGAACCAACTGTGTTTATGGACTTTATGAATAGGGTGTTCGGAGAGTTCTTGGATCAGCTTATCATTGTCTTTATTGATGACATCCTGATTTATTTTCAGACTGAGGAGGAGCATGCAGAGCATTTGAGTAGGGTTTTGTAGACATTAAGCGAGCATCAGTTGTATGCTAAGTTTGAGAAATTCATATTTTGGATGTGAGGGAGAGGGGATAGCCCACGACACCGATTGATATGCCCAGTTTCTTGGGGTTCGTCAGGTATTACCGATGATTTATTCGGGGTTTTCAAAAATTACGGGATCGTTGACAAAATTGACTGGCAAAGTAGTACCGTTAATCTAGGATGACGCTTATCAGTTGGATTTCGATGAGTTGAAGGACAAGTTGACTTCAGTATCCATACTCGCACTGCTCAGGAAGGGAGTGGAGTATCTGGTTTTCATTGACGCATCCCTACAGGAACTTGGGGGTGTGCTACAGTAGGAGGACGAGGCTGTAGCTTAGGCTTCTCATAAGCTTAAGCCTCATGAGAGGAATTACCCCACCAACGACTTGGAGTTAGCGACAGTCGTATTTGCACTACATATTTAGAAAGATCACCTTCTGGGGGAGAGGTTTCATCTATTCACATATCATAGGTCACTACAGTACTTGTTCACTCAAAAAAATCTATATGTGTCGACGTTGGTGGCTGGAATTTGTGAAGGATTATCAGTTAGACATCCATTATCATCCGAGGAAGGCTAACGTAGTGGAAGATATGTTGAGCTGTAGTCCAGTGGGAAATATGGTTGAAGTTTGGAAGGAAACATAGAAGGAGCTAGGACACCAGGATTTAGTTTCCAGATCATTCACATCAGTCATGATAGTTACCCCCCAGATTATCACGAGGGTGGTACAGGCCCAGGCAGCGGATTAACTTTGTTGACCAAATTCAATAGCTTTTATCCGAGGAAGTAGAGTTTTACTCCATGAGTTCATAGGGAGGCTTATGCTTCAATGGGAGACTGATTGTCCCTGAGGGGGTAGATTTGCAACACGCGATGATAATGGAGTCGCACAAAACACGATTTGCATTACATCCTGGAGGGGATAAGATTTACCAGGATATGAGATGGCAGTTTTGGTAGAGTGGGATTAATAAAGATATTACAGAGTTTGTCTCGTGTTGTACCATTTGTCAGCTGGTGAAGGTAGACCACTAGAAACTAGCAGTAGTTCTACAGCCGTTAGAGATTCCAATTTGGAAATAGGAGAGCATTTCCATGGATTTCATCATGGGGTTACCTACATCTCAGAGAGGTCACAATTCGATTTGGGTGATAGTGAATCAGTTGACTAAGGTAGGTAATTTCCTGCCAGTCCGAATGGATTATACCACGGGAAATTATGCCTAAATTTTCATCACTGAGATAGTGAGACTACATGGGGTGCCAGTCGATATTGTGTTCGACAGGGGTAAGATATCCGCATCTCATTTTTGGGAGAGTTTTTAGGAAGCCATGGGTATATAATTGCAATTGAGTACGGCCTATCACCCATAGATGAATGGGAAGACAGAGAGGATGAATCATATGTTAGAAGATATTTTCGAATGTGTATCCTTGATCTTAGGGGATGTTATAATAAATCCTATTAGTTTACGATTGGAATGGCTCCATTTGAAGCATTTTATGTTGACCTTTTCATTCACCCCCGTGTCGGTTAGAGGTGGGGGACAACAAACTTCTCGGACCATAGTTGATTCTGGATACTTCGACCAAAAATGAGATGATTTGGAGTCGTATACGGATAGCCCAGGATAGGCAAAACATTTATGCCGATGCCAAGTGGTTCTTCCTCAAATTTAATGTGGGGGACCCGGTATTACTATGTGTATCACCTGTGAATGTGATAATTAGATTCGAGAAGAAAGGGAAGTTGGCACCAAGGTATGTGGGGCCATTCCCTATCATCGAGAGAATTGGGCCAATTGTATATAGACTCAAATTGTCGGAGAAATTTCATCGAATTTATGATGTATTCCACATTTCTTCACTGAAATGATATCTCAAGGATGAGTTAGCTCAAACTCACATTGCATTAGAGGATATTGATTTACATCCCGATATTTTATACGAGGAGAGGCTAATTTCTATCCTAAGCCATAGTAAGAGGATGTTGAGGTCGAAGGCAGTTCCACTTGTACGTGTTCAGTGGGGGCACCATAATGTCGAAGAGTCTACTTGGGATCACGAGGATGAGATGCGCGATAAATATCCAGAGTTATTCATACTAGGTATTTTTGTGAATTTCGAAACAAAATTCTAGTATTATGGGAAAGCATGTGACACCTCGTATTTTGATGATTTTATATTGGGAGTAATTGAATTAAATCGGGAAATTAATCCTTAAAATGGGAAATTAATCCAGTTTAAAATAAATATTAATTTGCGTGACAATGGTTAATGTGTATTTGTAAGAATTATATTGATTATTACTTAGTGAATGAGTAATAAATTGGTAATAATGTATTATGATTGTCGTGAGTGAGAAATACAACATTTACGGTAATTTAGTCGAGACGTGCGTGTCAGTCGTGTTGGGACCTAAATATATGAAATAAAATGTAATTTATTTGTGGGTCATCCAAATGATCATTTCGAGTGCTTCAGTGTGTCCGAAAGGGTTGAAATAGTTAGAAAAATGTACTCAGGAGTATGGGTTGGGTCCCGGGGCATTTTTAGGCCAAACTAGCATCCCATAGGGGTATTTTGCTCTTTTGGATTTTTAAAGAAAAGGAACCTAGGATTTTAATATGTTTATATTAGCATATGTGTTGAGGGGGTTAGGGTTAGCAGTTACAAAATTAAGAGAGGCCATTTACGAGGAAGGAGAGGAGTTTCAAGTCTTCCCACACCATTTTTGCACCACCACCGGAGTGTAGATCGGGAGGAGAGGAAGGAAACCCCACCACTTTTCTGCACAAAATCAAACTTACAATTCAAGGCAAGTGTTTATCTTGCAAAATTTGAGTGCATATACTATCCATGTTAGTGTAGGATTGAATATGCTTATGAATAAATGATTTTGTCTTTTAGATTGGAGATTTAATTCATGATCTTTGGTAGGATTTGCTTCCCTAATGGAATAGAAATGAAATCAGAATATATGTGATGACAATAATAGAGAAATTTGGGTTTTTTTGATATTCTTGAATGAAAAGAATAACCTAGGATTTTGGAATTAAAGTGAGGGATTAATTCAGTTTCAATGACTCGCCTTCATGATTTAATGTTTTGAGTACGTTAGAAATCATTTATACATGTTGTTATAGTAGTCTTGGTTAGGAGTTTGAAAATGTATTATGAAGGTTTTGATAATTGAAAATGGTGAAAAATGTAACAGTAAAATGAAGGAGACAATAGACACTTTTCGAATCGATTCGGCCCAAGGGCGAATCGATTCATCCATTGGACGAATTGATTCGGTTTCCCAAATTTTGTGCAAGTTTCCCTATTTAAGCCTTGAAGTTTTAAATGATGAACGATGGGATGTTTGGGATACCTTTAAAATGTAGTGAGAGATATTTTGGTTACTAGTAGGATAATGGTAGGATTGGGACTTAATCATAAGTGAGAAGAATTGAGACTAATATTAATCGCCATGAATTATAATGTAATGAATTTAGGGGAAGGAGTATAACCCACGATGAATGTGAGTGAACCTATGACTTAGACTAATAGAATATGAGTGAATTAACTACTAAAATAAATTAAAGGATAATTGGGACCCTTCGAGAAGTGGGAAACACTTGGGAATATATGATGAGAAGTGTAAAGGTAAATTAATAATACGTAGGATAATAGAGAGTTATATAGTACGTACGAGATACATTATAGGTTGCATGTATAATATATATATATATATATATATATATATATATATAGGTTGTGTGAATACCTATTATGTGAACTCTTATGTGTGTGAACATACCTAGGCTACCTTTAATGACGAGAGGTTTCACGTCGTGGACAGTCTTATCCTGATGAGCCCATTGGGGGGATTTTAGAATTATGCCTCAGAACATTGAACTTAGGGTTGAGCATTACTTGTGTGTATGATAGTGTGACAGGTCATTCGGTTGCGTTAGGTGTGTTCCTAGCCCAAAGGCTTAAGACTATGTTCTCCTCTAACATTATGTGAATTGTAATTATAAGGATTGAGAGTGATTCCGAACCAGAAGTCCTTTACTTAGTATGTGATGTACCAGGACTCGATAGCAGAGTATGCACGCATCACAAGTCTCCACCTAGGGATGCCGTATTTTTATATATTATAAGAGTGTTGTATATATATATATATATATATATATATATATATATATATATATGTGTGTGTGTGTGTGTGTGTGTGTGTGTGTGTGTGTGTGTGAGATTTATTCTACTGCTTGTGCATTGGTAAATAAGATAGATAGTGATATCTAAAGTAATCTAAGTATGTGGTAACATAATACTTAACTGGTAATTTTTACTAACTAAAGGGGTTTGGAAATTTGGTAAGGTATTGTATGGGAAATACTAGTGGACACAAAAAATTATTAGGCAGAGAGAGACTTAATTTCATCTAGTTAAGCAAGGTAGTGTAACTAGGTGGGTTTAGAAGCATACGTTAGGTGTGCACATTAGTTGAGAGGTGAGGAACTCAAGTGAGGGCACATGAAGTTAACATGTATACAAATTACAATATCTGCTCTTATTGATTTTTGAATACTTGTAAAATATTTTCAAGCTGTTTTCTTGGAATCTATTTCATTGCAAATACATTTGTGTAAAAACCTTTTAGGTGCCTAGCCACAGGGATACCAAGCTTAGGAGTCCATTAATATTTGACGTGATGTAACTGCTGTGGACATTGTAGGACCTCGGTAGTAAACGCTTCCACCTTAATCCATCCATTTCATTATTCACTTATATCAGTCAGGCATGCCACTCATCTTTAGCTAGTAGTTATTTCAGAGATACTGTACTTTTATTTTATTCTAGTGGTGGATTTAGTTTTATATTATGGACTATTGTACGTCGACTTTAGTCTGGAGTGTTTCTTCCGAACACGGTTATTTATTCAGCTGATTTATTATTTATTATGTAGTTTACTAGAATGGTGAATGTGGTTTATTAGTTTAATTTATCGCATATTAATAAAAAGATTAAAATTTTGACACCGGGCGATTAGGTTATTAGTAATATAAATTTGTTTCGACAGTGATTCCAAGAATGAAACCATTAATAGTTCCTGTTTAATTTAATAATGGAATGATCACCCAGGATTAAAAAAGGTAGTGTGTTACAGATGGTATTAGGGCCTCATGTTCTAGTATCCTTAGGATCTGTGCGGACTTGTCACGTTTTCAGCGTAGGAATCTTTGATATAGATTGTTTCATTCATGAATACGCATTTACGTCTTCAGCTATTTTGAGATATATTGAAATATGGACTTATAGAAATTATTTTTCGTTTCGTATATTACCCATATGTGCACCAAGAGCCATCCGAGATGCACACCCTAAGCCGTAGCCAACTCAAGCAAAGGGGGCTATGAACGCTGCTGAGGTCACCATTATTGTTGCATAGGCAATTAATGCTGCTTTATATACTTTTGCTCAACAGGCACCACAGGTGCCACCTCAGACTCAGGTTATGGCTCCAGACCACACACACTCGTTTCTTTATGCCTAGGATCACGTCAGGGATGCCTTTCAGAAGGTTCATCCTCTCGAGTTTTAGGGGATCTCTGATGTCATTGTTGCTTTCGAATGGAAGAAGGACATCCAGCGGCATTTACTGATGTACAGAGACATATACTAGATACTTTTAAGCTAATATGGGCATCCTTGCAGTGGTCGCACGGGAGAGGGATAACATGCCTATTTAGGAATTCTAGGAGCGGTTTGATCATAAGCACTTTCCATACGCCATTTAGATAGAGATGAGGTGAAAGTTCTTAGATGTCACCCAGGAAGGAAGGACAGTGGATGAATATAAGGTGGAATTTACCCGATTGGAAAATGCTGGACCAGATCAGGTGAACACAGAGGGTAAGAGGATACAAATTTTTGTTGATGGTTTTAGCTAGAGAATCCGATGGCATTTGTTGGGTCACCCCGCTATGAAGACGTAACGGAGTTGTTAAATGCCACTTTACTGCATTGTCAAGATCATCACTTCCACGTGAAAAGAAGTAATAAAGAAGGAGATTACAACTAATAGGACAAGATTAGGGGTAGCAGTGCCAATGGGGAACAATTTACTTACACTCAGATGAGAATGGGGGATAGGGTTCCCAGTAAGGATATTTTTCTAATTACTTTTTATCAAGAGATTTCAGGCATGGGCATAGTGGATTCAGGCATGGCCATTAGGGTCAGTAGGGTTGGTCGGACTAAAAACATTTTCAACAAGGCCAAGTAAGAGGTGGTAATGGTTAGTAGGGTTAAAGATAAGGGAATTTCGCTGGGAGATATTTCACATGTGGCAGGAATGGCCACAAGCGTCAGGATATCCCTGATAAGGGTAGGGTTTCGTAGTAGCAGCCCTAGAGGCCTATTTTTCCCTCTACCCTCCCAGCACCAACACCAGTACCAGCATTGTCTGCCATACCGATCATCCCAGTAACCCCACCTCTGCAGGGGCACTTACAGTACAGGCATGTGTATAACATCCACTAAGACATAGTTCCATAGGCTCCACCCGCAGTTGAGGTTACATTTCTTATACATGGAAATTCGAGGAATATTTTATTTGACACTGTGGCTTCACACTCATTTAAAACCACTAGATTTTCACGAGCCACGAGATTTTTAGACAGGGCTGATAGTACAGTCACGTGTGTAGACTCACCACTGGGTAGCGGAACACTTATCTTCTTTATTTATTGGGATGTGAGTATAAATATTGGGAGACTTATTTTGCCCACCTATATGCTCGTGTTAGATATGTCAGAGTATGAAGCCATTATTAGCATGGATTGTCTAACAACATATCGATCCATGATTTATTGTTATAGTAGGAGCATAGTGTTTGTGATTCCGAGCCAGGAGATGTTCTTATTAGTGATGCCTCATCCCGAAGCAGGATCGTCCAGTCACTTATACTATATTGAGGAGGAGACCTCTAAGGGGGTAGCAATATCCCTGGATTTGATTTTAGTTGTGTGTGATTTAGATGATGTATTTTAGGAAATATCGAGATTGCTGCTTGTCAGGAGATAGAGTTTGTCATTGATTTAACATCGGGCACTTGATCGATAGCTCGGGCGCCTTATCTTATGGCTTCTATGGAGATGAGGGAGCTACGAGATCAGATTGAGAAACTTATGGGACAGTGTTTTATTGGTAGAATTACCACACCTTGGGGTGCCCCAGTGCTATTTGTGAAGAAGAAAGATGGTTATCTATTCCTATGTGTGGATTATCGAGAGTTTAATAAAGTTATGATACGTAATAAATACCTATTGCCCCGAATCGTTGATTTATTAGACTAGTTAAGAGGAGCCACCTACTTCTCTAAGATCGATATGAGATCAAGGTACCATCTGTTGCATATCCGGGAGTAAGATGTATCTAAGACTGACTTTCGGACAAGGTATGATTCTTATCAGTTTTGGGTTATGTCAATTGGGCTAACCAATGAAACAACTGTGTTTATGGACTTTATGAATAGGGCGTTCAGAGAGTTCTTGGATCAGCTTATCATTGTCTTTATTGATGACATCCTGATTTATTTTCAGCCTGAGGAGGAGCATGCAGAGCATTTGAGTAGGGTTTTGTAGACATTATGCGAGCATCAGTTGTATGCTAAGTTTGAGAAATGCCTATTTTGGCTGTGAGGGAGTGGGGATAGCCCATGACACCGATGGATATGCCCAGTTTCTTGGGGTTCGTCGGGTATTACCGACGATTTATTCGGGGTTTTCAAAAATTACGAGATCGTTGATGAAATTGACTCGCAAAGTAGTACCGTTAATCTAGGATGACACTTATCAGTTGGCTTTTGATGAGTTGAAGGATAAGTTGACTTCTGTATTTATACTCGCACTGCCCAGGAAGGGAGTGGAGTATCTGGTTTTCACTGACGCATCCCTACAGGAACTTGGGGGTGTGCTACAGCAGGGGGACCAGGCTATAGCTTATGCTTCTCATAAGCTTAAGCCTCATGAGAGGAATTACCCCACCAACGACTTGGAGTTAGAGGCAGTCGTATTTGCGCTACATATTTAGAGAGATCACCTTCTGGGGGAGAGGTTTCATCTATTCACATATCATAGGTCACTACAGTACTTGTTCACTCAGAAAAATCAATATGTGTTGGCGTTGTTGGCTGGAATTTGTGAAGGATTATCAGTTCGACATCCATTATCATCCGAGGAAGACTAACGTAGTGGCAGATATGTTGAGCTGTAGTCCAGGGGGAAATATGGTTGAAGTTTGGAAGGCAACATAGAAGGAGCTGTGACACCAGGATTTAGTTTCCAGATCATTCACATCAGTTATGACAGTTACCCCCCAGATTATCACGAGGGTGGTACAGGCCCAGGCAGCGAATTAGCTTTGTTGACCAAATTCAATAGCTTTTAGCCGAGGAAGAAGAGTTTTAATCCATGAGTTCATAGGGAGGATTATGCTTCAACGGGAGACTGATTGTCCCTGAGGGGGTAGATTTGCAACACGCGATGATAATGGAGTCGCACAAAACACGGTTTGCATTACATCCTGGAGGGGATAAGATTTACCAGGATATGAGATGGCAGTTTTGGTAGAGTGGGATTAATAAAGATATTACAGAGTTTGTCTCGTGTTGTACCATTTGTCAGCTGGTGAAGGTAGACCACTAGAAACTAGCAGTAGTTCTGCAGCCGTTAGAGATTCCAATTTGGAAATAGGAGAGCATTTCCATGGATTTCATCAATGGGTTACCTACATCTCAGAGAGGTCACAATTCGATTTGGGTGATAGTGGATCAGTTGACTAAGGTAGGTAATTTCCTGCCAGTCCGAATGGATTATACCACGGGAAAGTATGCCCAAATTTTCATCACTGAGATAGTGAGACTACATGGGGTGCCAGTCGATATTGTGTCCGACAGGGGTAAGATATCCGCATCTCATTTTTGGGAGAGTTTTTAGGAAGCCATGGGTATATAATTGCGATTGAGTACGGCCTATCACCCATAGATGAATGGGAAGACAGAGAGGATGAATCATATGTTAGAAGATATTTTCGAATGTGTATCCTTGATCTTAGGGGATGTTGGGAGCATTATCTTCCACTGGTGGAGTTTGCGTATAATAAATCCTATTAGTTTAAGATTGGAATGGCTCCATTTGAGGCATTTTATGTGGACCTTTTCATTCACCCCCGTGTCGGTTAGAGGTGGGTCACAACAAACTTCTCGGACCATAGTTGATTCTGGATACTTCGACCAAAACTCAGCTGATTTGGAGTCGTATACGGATAACCCAGGATAGGCAAAACATTTATGCCGATGCCAAGCGGTTCTTCCTCGAGTTTAATGTGGGGGACCCGGTATTACTATGTGTATCACCTATGAATGTGATAATTAGATTCGAGAAGAAAGGGAAGTTGGCACCAAGGTATGTGGGGACATTCCCTATCATCGAGAGAATTGGGCCAATTGTATATAGACTCGGATTGTCAGAGAAATTTCATCGAATTCATGATGTATTCCACATTTCTTCACTGAAATGATATCTCAGGGATGAGTTAGCTCAAACTCACATTGCATTAGAGGATATTGATTTACATCCCGATATTTTATACGAGGAGAGGCCAATTTCTATCCTAGACCATAGTAAGAGGAGGTTGAGGTCGAAGGCAGTTCCACTTGTACGTGTTCAGTGGGGGCACCATAATGTCGAAGAGTCTACTTGGGATCACGTGGATATCATGCGCGATAAATATCCAGAGTTATTCATACTAGGTATTTTTTTGAATTTCGAAACAAAATTCTAGTATTAGGGGAAAGTATGTGACACCTCGTATTTTGATGATTTTATATTGGGAGTAATTGAATTAAAATGGGAAATTAATCCTTAAAATGGGAAATTAATCCGGTTTAAAATAAATATTAATTTGCATGACAATGATTAATGGGTATTTGTAAGAATTATATTGAGTATTACTTTGTGAATGAGTAATAAATTGGTAATAATGTATTATGATTGTCGTGAGTGAGAAATACAACATTTACGGTAATTTAGTCGGGATGTGCGTGTCAGTCGTATTGGGACCTAAATATATTAAATAAAATATAATTTATTTGTGGGTCATCCAAATGATCATTTCGAGTGCGTCAGTGTGTCCGAAAGGGTTGAAATAGTTGGAAAAATGTACTCAGGAGTATGGGTTGGGTCCCGGGGCATTTTTAGGCCAAACCAGCATCCCATAGGGGTATTTTGCTCTTTTGGATTTTTAAAGAAAAGGGACCTAGGAATTTAATATGTTTATATTAGCATATGTGTTGAGGGGGTTAGGGTTAGCAGTTACAAAATTAAGAGAGGCCATTTAGGAGGAAGGAGAGGAGTTTCAAGTCTTCCCACACCATTTTTGCACCACCACCGGAGTGTAGATCGGGAGGAGAGGAAGGCAATCCCACCACTTTTCTGCACAAAATCAAACTTACAATTCAAGGCAAGTGTTTATCTTGCAAAACTTAAGTGCATATACTATCCATGTTAGTGTAGGATTGAATATGCTTATGAATAAATGATTTTGTCTTTTAGATTGGAAATTTAATTCATGATCTTTGGTAGGATTTGCATGTAGATTGAATCCCTAAGTGAATAGAAATGAAATCAAAAAATATGTGATGACAATAACAGAGAAATTTTGGTTTTGTTGATATTCTTAAATGAAAAGAATAACCTAGGGTTTTGGAATTAATGTGAAGGATTAATTCGATTTTATCGACTCGCCTTGATGATTTAAAGTTTTTAATACGTTAGAAATCATTTATACATGTTGTTATAGGGTCTATTAGGCTTGGTTGGTAGTTTGAGAATGTATCATGAAGGTTTTGATAATTGAAAATGGTGAAAAACGTAACAGTAGAACGAAGGAGACAACTTACACTTTTCGAATCGATTCGGCCCAAGGGGGAATCGTTTCGGTAAGGAGAATCGATTCGGCCATTGGACGAATCGACTCGGTTTCCCAGATTTTGGGAAATTCTCCCTATTTAAGCCTTGAGCTCGTAAATGATGATCAGGGGAACGTTTGGGATACCTTTAAAATATAGTAAGAGATATTTTGGTTACTAGTAGGCTTATGGTAGGATTAAAACTAAGTCATAAGTGAGAAGAATTGAGACTAATATTAATCGGCATGAATTGTAATGTAATGAATTAGGGGGAATGTGAACGAGTCATGGTGAAGGTGAGCGAACCTATGACTTAAGGCAGTAGAGTATAAGTGAATTAACTACTGAAATAATTTAAAGGATAATTGGGACCCTTTGAGAAGTGGGAAACACTCGTAAATATACGATACGAAGTATAAAGGAAAATTAATAATGCGTAGGATAATTGAGAGTTATATACTACATATGGGATATATTATAGGTTGCGTGTATACCTTCACTTAATCTATATATATATAGGTTGTGTTAATACCTATTGTGTGAACTCTTATGTGTATGAACATGCCTAGTCTACCTGCTATAACAGGAGGTTTCGCATCGTGGATAGTCTTATCTTGAAGGGCCCATTGGGGGAAATTTAGACGTGCCTCAGAACATAGAACTTAGGGTTGAGCACTAATTGCGTGTATGATTTTGTGACTGGTTATTTGGGTGCATTAGGTGTGTACATAGCCCAAAGTCTTATAACTATGTTTGCTTCCAACATTGTGTGAATTGTAAATGTAGGGTTTGAGAGTGATTCCAAGACAAAAGTCATTTACTTAATACGTGATGTACCATGACTCGATAGGAGAGTATGCACGCATCACAGGTATCCACCAAGGGATGTCGTATTCGTATATATTATAAGAATGATGTGTGTGTGTGTGTGTGTGTTTATGTGTGTGTGTGTATATATACACACGTGTGATTTATTCTACTGCTTGTGTATTGGTACATAAGATAGATAGTGATATCTTATAACACACCGTATTTATGAGGATATAGAATTTAATCAATTCAGTGATAAAGGATTTAATTAATCTGGAGGATTAATAATTTGGTGGATTAAGAATTAATTAATTCGGGTTATTTAAAAAAAATTCACATGTGTCATAATTTGAGGTCGAGGTGGAGACTTTTAGTAAAGTGACTCGGATGATGATTCTGAGTGCACGGTTGATTCTGAAGGGATTGAAATAGTTAAAAAAGAGTATCTGGGGGTAGTAATTGGGTCTCAAGACATTTTTAGGCATAATCGGGCCCACACGGGGGTGTTTGAGTCATTTGGGCTTGGGGATTTATTCTAAGATTATTTATTTAGTGAAAAATGAATATGGGGCATATCTCCTAGTGATTATAAATGAATATCATTGGGACTAAGAATTGGGAAAAAGGTGTGACACATGTATAATGAATTGAGCGAAATAAATTCATAATGGTTTAATAACGGGCCGATTGGGTGAGGTCGGGTATATTAGCGAGTGAAGTTACACTAAATTATTTGATGAGTGTAAAATTAAATGAAATAAGAGTCAGATAGAGACTCGGATATTTTGGGTTAGTGTTATGGGTGTTAGGCACGGGTTAGTCGGTTTAATTAGATTATATGTATATGGTGATGGTGATAGTATAAATATTTGCGTGAGCCATAATTATTAGTGTGAATCATGAATTAAAATAATTAATGTGAGATTAATTAAATTACAAGTCGGGATATAAACTTGGGTATATATTTGGGCTAGTTCTATAGGTGTTAGGCACGAGTTAGCCGAACTTTATTATATATATATATTTGTGCTCCATAGATATCGGTGTGAATGATATTTATAGGAATACATACCCCTCTAGTGTTATCATCAGAGGTTGCGCGATGTGGGGGAATCCCATGGCTTGAGGAGCTGGGAGAGTATAGTCCCCAGGTTATATTGTCTAGGATATTATTTGTGTGATTTATTTTCGAGGTGAGACGTCTTGGGTATGATTCAGTCTCACTCTCGGGGAAATATGACCGCCTCCACTACGTTTGCGATATTTTTTGCCCAAGTTCGGTGTGATCTAGTCCTACTTAAGGTGACTAGGTTAGCGTGAGTATGCCTGGGACATGATAGCATTTTTGAGAAAGCATCCGGTGAGTTAATACTCGGGAATGGATGGTTATTATACGCGACATGTGGGTTAATATTGTAGTAAATTAGTAGTATATAAAATGAATAGATAATTATATATGGTATTAATACATAAGTGTAAATATTTTTCTTATGTAACTAGTGTAGAGGTTATATGATTTAAAAAGTGGTTTCTTATATAACTAGTGTGGATGTTATATGAATATAAAAGGGCCTTCCTATATAACTACTGTGAATGTTATATGATTTACTATAGTTGAACTGATTTGTAAGTTAATGGGTAGATAACTTAATAATCAAAGTAAGAATACTCGGGTTAGAGTAATGCGGTAGAAAGAGGTGTGATACGGCTAGTTAAGTGGGGTAGCTTAACTAGGAAGGTTAGAAGGCAAGCGTTAGGTGTGAATTTTAGATGAGGGGTGAGTTATACCTTAAGAGAGATCGACACTAGCTTAAATATGAAGAATGTGCATGCATATATAATTATTGCAATTTAACTACTTGCTAAATATTTTCAAAATATTTTACTTGGGCTCTGACCCGTGTCAAAATACTTTTCAAATACTTTTAGGTTTTCAACCACAGGGACGCACAGTTTGAGGATTCTATCCAAGGAAGCATAGTTGCAGCTCGTGTGGAAGTTGAAGGACTTCGTTATAGACGCTTCATTTATTCATTCCTGGTGTATGGACTTTACTTCACCACTCATTTGGGCATGTCGCCTCGGATTTAGCATTCAGTTATGTAATTGACTTTGTGTATTGAGACTTTCATTTTAGTTTATTATTGTATTTTATTTTTGAACCAATAGTTGATTCGGTCATCTTTATTTATATTATTCATCTGTGTTGGATCCAGTTACCAGTTTGTGTAGATGATTTTATTATTATTTTATTTTAGCATGTTGTTAATTAATGAAAGATAAAATTTGGCACCACTACATTTAAATTAGTATGTGTTTAGTAACTTTGAAAATGTTTTTAACAGTGATGTTAAGAATGAGCCATATGAGACCAACATTTTAATTTGATCACGATCTGGCCACTCGGTATTTTAGTAGGCGGGGTGTCATAGATGGTATCAGAGCATCAGGTTCTAGGGTCCTTATGATTTATGCGGCTTATTATGTTTCAGCGCAACGTTATTTGATATAGAGCCTTATTATAGGGTTATTATATTCCTTCATGTGTGCGACTTACATTCTCCTGCAATTATGTATAGTTGATGCAATTCATATACGAGTTCGGTTAGGCTTCGTACACCGAACAATTTTGGACAACTGACGAGGGCCGTTAGAAGGACCAAAGGGGATAAGCTCAGTAGAAGCCATGGAATATTCTAGGAACAATGAGCGTGATAAAAGTCACCATGTTTTTATTCAGGTAGATGATGTTGGGATAACCACTAGGACACGGTAGTTTCCAGACACATCGTCGTAGAAGACGGGGGTGCCAATTCATACTTGCCCAGGCAAGTCGGAGGAACCCTTCTAAAGACCCATACGTAAGGATTTAGGGCAGAGAGCGAGTGTGATGGGTCAATGTAAGGAGATAACCTAAAGGAAATTATGTAAGGTGGAGTGCAGTGGCACCCAGGATTAAATTTTGGGCAAAATTTTGGCTCATAGGAGAGGCGTTGTAGTGGTAGGAGTCAATAATCATAACCATGGAGAGATACCATGAACAATGAGTAATTTGGAGTGCGGTTTGACCACAAATCCTCTCCTCATCTATTTACATAGAGAAGCAAAGGAGTATTCAATACTTGTTTTAAAAGGTCCATGCAGTGGTCGGTCATGAAGTAAAGTTGACGTGTTTAATGAAATTCATACCTAATGAGGTGGATACGAAGAATCAAAAAGATCGATAAGTTAATAATGTAATCATGGGTAGAGTATAGAAGCATAGATGGGGAAATTCGACTAGAACAACTGGTACCATTGTAATCAATATCGTGAGATGGGAGCCAGGAGAGTTGGAGAACCTAACTAAATGGAAAGACTGAATTTAATAGTGCTAGTGAAGCACCATAGGAGGGGATACCAGGTAGAGGCTTTCTACCAGGTGATGGTGGACTCAGTCAGGGTCTTCAAGTCCATAAACTAGTCCCATAGGGCCAGCAGAACCAGGTGGACAATGGGGGTAGCAATAAGGGTAAAGACTACCAGGTTCGCAAGAATGGAGACCCTGACATGTCCAAAGGGACCAGGGAAAGGGGAATGACACGAAGAGGTGTCTTATGTGTAAAGAGTATGAACGCATGTGTGAAGATTATTTGCAGTTAATTGGGGAACAGGAACAGGATGTCCAGTAGGGGCAATAGTTATAAGAAGTTTTTGGTTTGGTTGGGACGAGGGTGTTATGTCCAGGATACATTTGAATTTCCAGTGCTATTGGCAATTGAAAGTATGAGTTTTATCTCGAAGTGATTGGGCTCTTCTTTGTGTGACACAAGCGAGTCATAGTAGTTCCTTAGTATAAGATTCGCATAAGAAACGGGTTTATTAGAGGTATCGTTAATATTACTATGGTGGTATATATTTACCATTGAGTTAGCAGGGCTCTCTTCAGTTCCTTCTGCAAGGGAGAAGGTGTGGACACTGAGAGGATATATTTTAAGTGGATAGTTCATTTTGAGAGGTGATATTCGGGGTATGGTTTTATTTTGGGTACAAATGGTATGAGATGGTGGGTAGTTACAGCAAGACTATCGTGTTCGTTGTTCTGGGGCAAGATGTATATTTTGTAAGGTCTCACAATTGAAAGAGGGTCGAACTCGCGGTGATAATTTTATGAAGTAGACTTCTGAGGGTACAGTTGTCTAGTTATATAAGATCCCAATTCATATGGACTTTTACTGATGTGATTCAAGGTATATCGGGTCACCGTTGAGCGGAGAGTTATTAACTCATTGTTGTTTACAAGCTGAGAACTTAGTGATAGTGAGAGTGTCGTATCGTGTAATGCCTTGAGAGACGTGGGCATAAAAGATTTGATTTATCTGTCGAGAGATAGGATTTATGAGATCTTAGTTATATGCTTGAACGCCCAGATTTTAATGATCGACAATGATAAGGGATAGTGCATTAGGAAAAGTTCTTTTGTGCTTCGGTGTGGGATGTCACATGCATGGACCTTAATAAACGTTGGAAGTAGTGAGATGTTGTTAGATTCTATTTCTTCGATTTTAAATGTTAAATTATTTAACATGTAGATGAATCACTTTAATTTGAAAAATATTATGACATATGGCCAGTGGATCCAGGTAGTGCTGCGAAGGAAGCACTGAGACCCCAAGTTAATGGGTAGGGCAATATTGAGAAGAATTAAATTGAAATTGTGGGGTAATCGAGAATACTTGTATAATATAGCCATGCCAAGAGTGCGGAGTTGACATGAGATAAGTATGTTAGGTATGAGACGTTAGTTATATTTATGTCGGGATGTTTAGGTTATAGTATATAGTATGGTAATACTTTGTGATCGTTGTTCCGAGGAATGATTTACTTGTGCTAATTATCACCTGAAAGAGGGTCTAGTATATATATACGTGTCTATATATTATTCTGTCTTGCATAATATACTTCTAAGAAAATGTTTGTATTTGTTGCCCAGATTATACTCAAGAGGGGGGGGGGTGAATTGAGTTTATATAAACTTTTAAGTCAAATTAAGATTTCAGAAAAATATTAAGATTAAATTATTTTTAGACAAAATTTCAGATTAATAAAACTACTAAAGAATAAGTTGAACAATATCAAATAAATACTATCAACAGATTATAAACAACTAGAGATACAGATTTTAATACACTAGAAATATTAGATTAATTTACGTATTTGATATTAAATAAAATTCTGAAATTAATTATTTAATTCAAAAATAATTATTTTTCCTTTAAAAAATTAATTTAGTCAAATTTCGGAATTAATTTATTTGCAAGATGTTGTGCTGAAAATATTAACTCTAGCAAGCATGTGCAAATAAATAAGTAAGAGTGCGAAAATAAATGACACCGATATTTAACGTGGTTCGGCCAAATCCCGGCCTACGTCCACTCGCCTAGAGCCTCCGTCTCCTTTGCGCTTCACTAAACCTGATCCACTTGCGGGTAGGATCAAATCACCGCATACAACCGAAGCTTCAACAAGGCTTCACAATAAATCTGAATTTTTGTAGTACAAGATAATATAGCTGTTGTAGCACAAAAATGGTAATCTGAAAATATGAGTCTGAAAGTGGGTTCTTTTTATATCCCAAAATAATTCCTGTAAGAATATATTAGACCCAGAAATAAAATGCAGATATGATGTATATAAGTGAAGTGTTAGTCCGAAAAGGATAAATAATATCTTATATAAATCATTGTGTAAAAGATAAAATATCAGTTGTAAACAGTCAAGGACACATACTGATAAAACTCTTGGCTCGAGAGTTACTGCCGAAGCAGACTATGACAAGTCATGCGATCTTGGGTGCAAAGCTGATAAGAACAAGCAGGTACAATACTACCATAATCTTAAAACTATATGACTAGGACTGAAAGAGAACAATAAAAAATCGATGACAGGTAATACTCAAGGGTTTGCTGTTATCGGTTTTCACAAAGTCATATGACAATAAGGTCAAGTCTGAAAATGATGTACTGTATACATTAAATGGCCGAAAGTTCATACGGGCAAAATAATTTTCACACGGCAGGTCTTGTCATCTCAGTTACTGACCAAAGCTAACATATGATGAAACCCGACTTAAACAGCCTAGCACTGTATCTTGTCAGAGATGGATTCCCAAGGGGCGGTTAAGTGGAGTAACTCGGCTTGTCAAATCTAAGGCAAAGAAGGACCATTGCCAAATCAGCAAACACATGGATAAAAGAGCAAAGGGACGACAGTTGATTTGACAAATCAAATAGGCAGGGAGCAGGTCTACACGAATCAATCATCAAAGCAAAAAAAATATATCTCGGCTTCTGAAGTAGGTAAAGAGAGAGAACTGTCCAAGACAGTTGAATAGAAATGAAACCGAAATGCTACAGTTCTTTGTACCACCATATCGTAAGCCAACAGGTATATATAAAACAATAAATCTGATCGGACAATATCTTAAAAAGATTTCAAAGCTTAACTCATATACTTTCAATGACCGAACCTGCCGAAGTTTGCACGTGGCATAAGCAGAAAAAAAACATGATGTTTTTATTACTGCATAAAATGATGACGGCCAAAAAAAAATTTCCTTTTAACTTTTAAACGTTTTGTAGAACTTATACGAAATGTATAAAAAATAATGTGTATAAATTAAAGCAGACCGAATAAGTAAATGAGCGATTAATTTATAACATGTAATGGCTAATGTGTCAAGTGCAAATGTGCACCACACGTGAATACCTTTTCTGAGATATGTCACTGAGTAGAGTCGAGGCATTGTATAATTCAGACAGAATAAATATGTAATCAAGGCAGAATGTCATGAATGCGAGTAATATATAATAAATATCATAGTATATGAAATATTATACAATAAGAAATATCTATTGAATAAATTAATAAAAATATGTTTGGAATCATCAAAATCAGTATATTAAGTTAAACTAAAATGTACATTAATCAAACTAATTTAATTAATTAGGGATAAGTAATATTTTCATTTAACAATCTCCCCCTTTTTGATGATGACAAACAATGATTCACATTAATCCATAAAATGTATAAATTAAGCTCAATTAGTGAATCAAAAATATTTCTCCCCCTTTGACATTATCAAAAAGATATATCATATAAAGCAAGTGTTAAGGGTAAACAAAAGCTCCCCCTATCAAAAATAATTCAAGCATGGGATAGAACCATAAATTGTAAGTGACATATGTGAATACCTAGAATTTTTCTCTAAGCACATATTCAACATAATATTCTTACATAGCATGTATTTGAGTTAGTAGATAGACAATAATATTATCAAATAATGCATAAGTTATCAAAAGAAGGTTCAATAGCATTTTCATAAGAGATCTACAACTTAAGGTTGTTAACCACATGACACACATCTATAGCGTTGCCCTCAATAGTGATTTTCTTGCCTTCTACAACAACTTTAACAGAATTTTCAGCCATGTTTTGAGAAGATGAGGATGCAACATTTTCATTAGAAGAAGTAGGAGCATGTGAGGGCATATTTTGAGGTAGAACAAAGGGCCAAGATGGTGGTTTTACCCACGGAGCATGCGGTGGAGAAGAGCGGATCGCAAGCATTGCGGTATCAAATGAGGGATATTTTTTGTATTGAGAGCCACTAACTCCCTTAATCTGAAGTTCACACTCTCCCCAAGTAGTGTATATGCCGGGAGATTTTCCCACCCACACCACATAAAATGACTTAATTTTATGAATGAAGAGGAGTAACCTCACATGTATTTATAGAAGAATTGCCAGTTATGACACAATGACAGTGGGGTCCAAAAAAAATTATAATTTTATGTCATTTAAACATGCCATACCGAGTTCACGACGGATAAAGGTAAACTGATCTTCCGATAATGGTTTTGTAAATATATCCGCTAATTGAAGATTAGTAGAAATGAATTCTATGCGAACGTCGCCTTTTTGAACATGGTCGCGTAAAAAGTGATGTCTAATTTCGATGTGTTTAGTCCTAGAGTGCAATATAGGATTTTTTGTCAAACATATGGCACTAGTATTATCACAAAAAATCGGAGTATTATGAAAAAATATTTTAAAATCTTCTAATTGTTGCTTCATGTATAAAGTTTGAGCACAACTGCTGCCGGCGGCAATATATTCAGCCTCGGCCGTGGAAAGATCAACTGAATTTTGCTTTTTACTAAACCAAGATACTAGTGAGTGTCCTAAAAAATGACATGTGCCACTAGTACTTTTTCTATTAATTCTACAACCTGCAAAATCTGCATCGGAATAACTAACAAGTTCAAAAGAAGTATTTTTAGGATACCATAAGCCTAAATCCTTAGTACCAATTAAATATCTAAAAATGCGTTTTACGGCACTTAAGTGAGATTCTTTAGGATTGGCTTGAAAGCGTGCACATAAACATACACTAAACATAATATCGGGTCTACTAGCGGTTAAATATAATAGACTACCAATCATGCCACGATATAATGTAGTATTAACTGATTTTTCTTTTTCATCAATATCTAATTTAATAGAGGTACTCATTGGTGTACCAAGAGCTTTACCATGCTCTAAGCCATATTTTACCAAAAGATCTTTAATATATTTGGATTGATTGATAAATACCCCATTTTTGGATTGCTTGATTTGCAAACCTAAAAAGAATTTCAGCTCACCCATCATACTCATTTCGAATTCTTTTTGCATGAATTCTGAAAAATCTTTACATAAGTTTTCATTTGTGGAGCCAAAAATAATGTCATCAACATATACTTGCACAAGGAGCATATCATGGTTATGAATTTTTATAAATAAAGTGGAGTCCATTTTTCCTCTCACAAAATCATTTTCAAGTAGAAATCTACTTAATCTGTCATACCAAGCCCTAGGAGCTTGTTTTAAACCATAAAGGGCTTTATTTAGTTTATAAACATGATTTGGAAACTCATGATTTTCAAAACCGGGAGGTTGCTTAACATAGATGTCTTCACTAATAAAACCATTTAAGAAAGCGCTTTTCACATCCATTTGAAATAATTTAAAATTCTTATAACATGCATATGCTAGTAACATGCGAATAGCTTCTAATCTAGCTACGGGGGCATAAGTTTCATCAAAATCAATACCTTCTTGTTGGTTGTATCCTTGCGCAACAAGTCTAGCTTTATTTCTTATAATTACTCCGCCATCATCCTTTTTATTTCTAAAAACCCATTTAGTACCAATAATGGTTTTATCTTTGGGTAGGGGAATAAGTGACCAAACATTATTTTGCTCAAATTGCAATAATTCCTCTTGCATAGCTAATAACCAAAATTCATCATTTTCAGCTTCTTTTATGTCTTTCGGTTCGATTTCTGACACAAAAGCTAAATTATTGCAAACATTTTTTAAGGAGGATCTAGTAAGAATACCACTAGAAGGTTCTCCTAAAATATTTTCAAAAGGATGATTAGTTATAAATTTCCAACTTTTAGGCAAACTAGAGTCATTATTATTTTTATCTTTATGTGTAGTGTTTTCATTATTATAAGAAATATCAATAGTAGGATTTACCTCATTAATATGCTTATTTAGGTCTAGAGCCTCATCATCAACATTGGGATTTTTTGAAAGATATATTGACTCATCAAAGGATACATGTATAGATTCTTGGACGACTAGTGTCCTTTTATTAAATACTCTATAAGCTTTACTATTAAGAGCATAACCAAGAAAAATACCTTCGTCAGATTTTGCATCAAATTTTCCCAAATTATCTTTATCATTTAAGATAAAACATTTGCTTCCAAAAACCTTAAAATAACCAATATTTGGTCTTTTATTTTTCAATATTTCATAAGGAGTTTTGTCTAAACCTTTTCGAACAATAGTTCTATTTAATACATAGCAAGATGTATTGACAGCTTCCGCCCAAAAATATTTTGGTAGATTATGTTCACTTAGCATAGTTCTTGCCATTTCTTGTAAAGATCTATTCTTTCTTTCTACCACACCATTTTGTTGAGGTGTCCTAGGTGCAGAAAAATTGTGTTCAAAACCATTTTCATCACAGAATGATTCAACTTCTTTGTTATCAAATTCTTTTCCTCTATCACTTCTTATGAACACTATATTGCACCCTTTTTCATTTTGAATTTTCTTACAAAATTTGGCAAAGACATATTGTGTGTCACTTTTGTGAGCAAGAAAGAAAACCCAAGAAAATCGAGAATAATCGTCAACGATAACAAAAGCATAATATTTTCCACCTAAACTAGCAACCTTGTTAGGTCCAAATAAGTCTAGGTGTAATAATTCTAAAGGCCTATTTGTTGAAATGACTCTTTTCTTTTTAAAAGAAGTTTTAGTTTGTTTGCCAAATTGACAAGCCTTACACAGTTTATCTTTAACAAACTTTATTTTGGGCAGCCCTCTAACTAACTCATTTTTGGACAGAATATTAAGTTGTTCCATGTTGGAATGTCCTAATCTTCTATGCCATAACCAACAAGCATCATTTAGGACGGCTAAACATTTTACATCTTGTTGTGATAAGTTATCAAAGTCAAGAGTATACACATTTTCATGTCTAGAAGAAATAAACACAACATTATTATCTTTAGCATTTTTTATTAGACAAAGATCTTCCTTAAATAGTACATTATAACCTTTATCGCACAATTGGCTAATACTAATTAAGTTGTGTTTAAGACCATCAACAAGAAGAACATTTTCAATGCAAGGAGAAGTATCCTTACCAACATTACCTATGCCAATGATTTTGCCTTTGGAATTGTCTCCGAATGTGACTAGACCTCCATCTTTGGCTATTAAGCTCGAGAACTTGTTTTTGTCACCCGTCATGTGTCTAGAACATCCACTGTCTAAAAACCATCTTGATTTGATCGATCTAGCTTTAAGACAAACCTACAAAGGACATTTAAATAATTTTTCTTTTGGTACCCAAAATGTGTTGGGTCCATATGGGTTAGCAAACATAGGAGTCCCTTTAGGAACCCATGCTACTTTGGTGGAGAATTTATATTTACAAAAGTTTGAAAAATGGGTATGTCTTCCACAATATGTACATAAAGAATTTCCCATATTTTTGGAGTAATTTTCAAAACTTTTTTCATTTTGTTTATCATTGTATCCAATTCCAGTCTTGTCATACATCCACCTTTGGTTTCCAAGTAATAAGTTCAAATTATTTTCTCCATTTACAAACTTTTCAAGGCACAAGGTTAAATCCTTAATTTTAAGTTTTAAGGTTTCATTTTCAGAAACATGACTGGAAGATTCTTTAATTTTCAGTTTTGCCATTTCAGATTTTATGGAGTTATTTTCAGATTTTATTATTTCTATATTTTCAAGGAGGGAATCATAATCATGTGATAAAGAAGAATGTATCTTTTTAAGATTTATATATTTAGTTTTAAGTTCATCAAAATTGTAATAGAGTTCATCAAAAGCATTTTGAAGTTCATCATGATCATTTGATGTTTCATATTCACTATCTGAATTAAGGTTAGAAGATACCTCATCATCTTTTGCCATAAGGCAAAGGTTTGCAACTTCTCCATCACTTGAGTCTTCATAGTTGCTACTTTCACCACTATCACTCCAAGTTGTAGCTTTCATGGCCTTTTTGTATTTTTCATTTCTTTTCTCTCTTTTGTCATTTTTCTCTTCTTTGGCCTTTGGACAGTTAGGTCTAATATATCCTAACTCTTTGCAGTTATAGCACTTTGGTTCAAACTTGGAGGAAGACTTTCCTTCATGTGCCTTCTTTGAAGAGAATTTTTTGTGTTTTCCTGACCATCCCTTCTTTTTGGCAAGAAATTTTTTAAACTTTCTTGTAAGAAGTGCTACGTCACCATCTTCATCATCATCAGCTTCTTCACTATCTTCTTCTTCCTCAATGGATTTGAAAGCAATGGTTTTGCTTGCCTTAGGCTTTTCATCTTCAGCAAGTTCTTTGAGTTCCATTTCATGAGTGATTAATGAACCCAATAGTTCATCAAGAGAAATAGGTCTTTCTCGAATAGCTTCTTTGATTGACAGCTTCTTTGTCATATAAGCAGATGGTAATGACCTGAGAATCTTGCTTACTAATTCAGAGTCAGTATAGGATTTTCCAAGAGATTTCAAACCATTAATAATACTTGTGAATCTAGTAAACATGTCAGATATAGTTTCATCTATTTTCATTTTAAAAAGTTCATAGTTGTGAACAAGCATGCTAATTTTATCTTCCTTGACCTGACTAGTTCCTTCATATGTGACTTCTAGTCTATCCCAAATTTCTTTAGCAGTTTCACAACAACAGATTCTGTTGTACTCATTTACATCAAGTGAACAGTGCAGAATATTCATAGCTTTAGCATTTATTTGAATTTTTTTAATATCAGTATCATTCCATTCATTTTCATCTTTAGGGACAGAAACATTATTTACTATTTTAGTAGGAGTATAGGGACCATTCATAATAACTTTCCAAACTTCATAATCATGAGACTGAATAAAATATTTAATTCTATTTTTCCAATAACTATAATCTTTTCCAGAAAATAGAGGAGGTTTAAAAATGGATTGACCTTCACCAAGTGATGTAGTAACATATGCCATTGATCTTTAACTCAAGATTGTTAAATCAAAAAGAAGAGTACCTGCTCTGATACCAATTGTTGCCCAGATTATACTCAAGAGGGGGGGTGAATTGAGTTTATATAAACTTTTAAGTCAAATTAAGATTTCAGAAAAATATTAAGATTAAATTATTTTTAGACAAAATTTCAGATTAATAAAACTACTAAAGAATAAGTTGAACAATATCAAATAAATACTATCAACAGATTATAAACAACTAGAGATACAGATTTTAATACACTAGAAATATTAGATTAATTTACGTATTTGATATTAAATAAAATTCTGAAATTAATTATTTAATTCAAAAATAATTATTTTTCCTTTAAAAAATTAATTTAGTCAAATTTCGGAATTAATTTATTTGCAAGATGTTGTGCTGAAAATATTAACTCTAGCAAGCATGTGCAAATAAATAAGTAAGAGTGCGAAAATAAATGACACCGATATTTAACGTGGTTCGGCCAAATCCCGGCCTACGTCCACTCGCCTAGAGCCTCCGTCTCCTTTGCGCTTCACTAAACCTGATCCACTTGCGGGTAGGATCAAATCACCGCGTACAACCGAAGCTTCAACAAGGCTTCACAATAAATCTGAATTTTTGTAGTACAAGATACAATAACTGGAACTCCTTAAAATACAATTTGTAATCTGAGTTTCTCCTTATTTAATCAGACTTCAATAAATGATGTTTGAAGTAGGCACAAGTCTTCTTCTTCAATGATTGAGCAGATAAATGAATTTATTGCTCTCTAGAATGTGTAGCCAAAAAAAATACTCTCAATATGATTCAAGTCTTGCTAATATTCTGTCTTGTTCATTGTCTGTTCAATGCAGCACTTGAATTCTTCTTAAATGTGTCTTCCAAAAACTAGCTGTTTAGACACATGCGTTTTTAGCATTAAATGCTCCAGATTTTCTGAGATGGAGCAGCTGAAAAATAATCTTCCAATCTGATCTGCAAATCTTTATATTTATCTTCTCCATAAACATATAGCTGTTGTAGCACAAAAATGGTAATCTGAAAATATGAGTCTGAAAGTGGGTTCTTTTTATATCCCAAAATAATTCCTGTAAGAATTTATTAGACCCAGAAATAAAATACAGATATGATGTATATAAGTGAAGTGTTAGTCCGAAAAGGATAAATAATATCTTATATAAATCATTGTGTAAAAGATAAAATATCAGTTGTAAACAGTCAAGGACACATACTGATAAAACTCTTGGCTCGAGAGTTACTGCCGAAGCAGACTATGACAAGTCATGCGATCTTGGGTGCAAAGCTGATAAGAACAAGCAGGTACAATACTACCATAATCTTAAAACTATATGACTAGGACTGAAAGAGAACAATAAAAAATCGATGACAGGTAATACTCAAGGGTTTGCTGTTATCGATTTTCACAAAGTCATATGACAATAAGGTCAAGTCTGAAAATGATGTACTGTATACATTAAATGGCCGAAAGTTCATACGGGCAAAATAATTTTCACACGGCAGGTCTTGTCATCTCAGTTACTGACCAAAGCTAACATATGATGAAACCCGACTTAAACAGCCTAGCACTGTATCTTGTCAGAGATGGATTCCCAAGGGGCGGTTAAGCTGAGTAACTCGGCTTGTCAAATCTAAGGCAAAGAAGGACCATTGCCAAAGCAGCAAACACATGGATAAAAGAGCAAAGGGACGACAGTTGATTTGACAAATCAAATAGGCAGGGATCAGGTCTACACGAATCAATCATCAAAGCAAAAAAAATATATCTCGGCTTCTGAAGTAGGTAAAGAGAGAGAACTGTCCAAGACAGTTGAATAGAAATGAAACCGAAATGCTACAATTCTTTGTACCACCATATCGTAAGCCAACAGGTATATATAAAACAATAAATCTGATCGGACAATATCTTAAATAGATTTCAAAGCTTAACTCATATACTTTCAATGACAGAACCTGCCGAAGTTTGCACGTGGCATAAGCAGAAAAAAAACATGATGTTTTTATTACTGCATAAAATGATGACGGCCAAAAAAAAATTTCCTTTTAACTTTTAAACGTTTTGTAGAACTTATACGAAATGTATAAAAAATAATGTGTATAAATTAAAGCAGACCGAATAAGTAAATGAGCGATTAATTTATAACATGTAATGGCTAATGTGTCAAGTGCAAATGTGCACCACACGTGAATACCTTTTCTGAGATATGTCACTGAGTAGAGTCGAGGCATTGTATAATTCAGACAGAATAAATATGTAATCAAGGCAGAATGTCATGAATGCGAGTAATATATAATAAATATCATAGTATATGAAATATTATACAATAAGAAATATCTATTGAATAAATTAATAAAAATATGTTTGGAATCATCAAAATCAGTATATTAAGTTAAACTAAAATGTACATTAATCAAACTAATTTAATTAATTAGGGATAAGTAATATTTTCATTTAACAGTATTGTTATATTTAATCCCAGTGAGTAAGGACGTTTACTGATGCGATTTATGGTGGATAAGGCTTATTATCGAGCGGGGAGATATGGCTCTTGATTAATTCGTGCTAAGAAACTAGTGATAGTAAGGGGCGCCATATGGTATGATGTCTTTTGTTACATGAGAGTGGATGAGTATACTTTTATGTCAAAAGATGGGAATTTGAGGTACGTGCTAAGGACTGAGAGCCTAGAAGATTGCTACTAACCGCAATGTTAAGTAGACGTGTACCGGGGGGGTTCCTTATTTGGGTTTCTCTTTGCAAGACATCCCTCACATGAAACTTAGCGCAATGTTGGAAGTGGGGATATGTGTGATCATTATGATATGGGTTTGGTACCTTGGTTATTGTACATGTATGTGGTTATAACTATGAGTTGGAAGTTATATTACAATTTAAGGCTAGTGGAGTCAGGTAACATTTGAGCGGTTAAGCATGCGTACAGGGTGTATGGGGTCCCTGGGTAATTAATTTAATTTTAATATAACTCACGATTAGAAGGGTAGAGATATGTGTAACTATCTTAGGCGCATGTGAGTAGTGAAGTATTCGAGGCTTGGAGTACTAGACTCATCTGAATTTCTAAGATGAAATTCCTTTGTAAGGGGGGAAGTATGTAACACCCCGTATTTCTGAGGATGTAGAATTTAATTAATTAGGCAATAAAGGATTTAATTAATCTCGAGGATTTAATTAATTTGGTTGATTAAGAATTAATTATTTCGGGTTATTTAAAAAGAAAATTCACATGTGTCGTAATTTGAGGTCGAGATGGAGACTTTTAGTAAAGTGACTCGAATGACGATTCTAAGTGTAGGGTTGACTCCGGAGGGGTTGAATAGTCAAAAAGAGTATCCGGGGATAGTAATTGGGTCTCGGGACATTTTTAGGCATAACCGAGCCCACGCGGGGGTGTTCAAGTCATTTGAGCTTGGCCCATAAGCTTAATTTTGGGAATTGCAATATTTAATGTAAGTCTCGGAGGGTTGGGTAGCAACCAATATCATTCTAAATCCTAAGAAACAAAGAGGAGACAAAGTAAGAAACTGGAGAGCTTTTGGAAGCCAAATCAAAGGGGATTTGGGTGTGTTCTTCGTCAATTCGCCTCCTACAAAGAAATCAAACTCTACAAACCTAATAAGGCAAGTTGTTAACTTTCATTCAATCTAAATTGTAGTATTTCAATCCGTATTATAGTGGGTGTGATCAAAATTCATTTTGGGGTGGGTTGCCACAGTAAATGGGTTTTGGGTAATTGGAGTGTTGCATGTAGACTTAATACTCAATTAGTTATGGAATTATATCAATATTTGTTGGAATTATGTTGTATTTAAAATCTAGATGCTAGGTTCAATTAATCAAAGATTATGAGATCGAATCTAGGTTGAGAATTGGATGAACCGTAATAAACCCAAATTAGAAAATTTTGGGGAATGTTAGAATTTGATGATGTTTAGAGATCATGATAATGATTAAAACATGTTTATGGAGGAAATAAATATTGGAGATTATTTAATCGAGGTCTGGATCGAAGTTGGAAAGTTTCGGGGTTAAAAAAATAGTTCGACGTAGTCACACTCCATATCCATGACAAAATTAGTCACGCTTTAGAAGCGTGATAAAATTGCCAGAAGCGGGATTTTTATTTTGGCACTATTTTTAGCCTAGAGAGTTTTACGTTTTGAAGACTCTTCTGAACGACTTCTAACCTATATATTTAATCATTGTGGGGGTTTATTCTAAGATTATGTATTTAGTGAAAAATGAATATGGGACCTATCACCTAGTGATTATAGATGAATATCATTAGGACAAGGATGTGAGAAAAAGGTGTGACACATGTTTAATGAATTGAGTGAAATAAGTTCATAAAGGTTTAATGACGGGCTGATTGGCTGAGTCCGAGTATAATAACGAGTGAAGTTACGCTAAATTATTTGATGAGTGTGAAATTAAATAAAATTAGAGTCGGATAGAGACTCAAGTATTTTAGGCTAGTGTTATGGTTGTTAGGCACAGGTTAGTCGGGTTTAATTAGACCATATGTATACGGTGATGGTGATAGTATATATATTTGGGTGAGCCGTGATTATTAGTGTGAATCGTGAATTAAAATAATTAATGTGAGATTAATTAAATTACAAGTCGGAATATAGACTTGGGTATATATTTGGGCTAGTGCTATGGGTGTTACGCATGGGTTATCCGGACTTTATTTAATATTTGTATACGGTTATATATATATATGCGATTTATAGATATCGGTGTGAATGATATTTATAGGAATACATACCCCTCTACTTCTATCATCGAAGGTTGCACGATGTGCGTGAATCCCCTGGCTTGAGGAGTATGGAGAGTATGGTCCCCAGGTCATATCGCCCAGGATTTTATTTGTGTGATTTATTTTTGAGGTGAGACGTCTTGGGTATGTTTTGGTCGCACTTTTGGGGAAATATGACCGCCTCCACTACGTTTGCAATATTTTTGCCCAAGTTTGGTGTGAGCTAGTCCGGCTTGAGTTCGTCGGGTTAGAGTGAGTATGCTTGGGACTTGATAGCATTTTAGAGAAAGCATCCGGTAAGTTATTACTCAAGAATGGATGGTTACTATACACGACGTGTGTGTTTATGTTGTAGTATATTAGTACGTATATAAAATGAGTAGATAATTATCTACAGGATTAATACATAAGTGTGAATGTATTTCTTATGTAACTAGTGTGAAGGTTATATGATTTAAAAAATGGTTTCTTATATAACTATTTTGGAAGTTATATGAATATAAAAGGGGTTTCTTATATAACTAGTGTGAACGTTATATGATTTATTATAGTTGAACCGATTAATAAGTTAATGGGTAGATAACTTAATAATCAAAGTAAGAATACTCGGGTTAGAGTAGTGCAGTATAAAGAGGTGTTATTATGGCTAGTTAGGTGGAGTATCTTAACTAGGAAGGTTAGCAGGCAGGCGTTAGGTGTGCATATTAGATGAGGGGTGAGCTATACCTCAAGAGACTGCGACACTAGATTAAATATGAAGAGTGTGCATGCATATTTAATATTGTAATATAACTGCTTGCTAAATATTTTCAAAATGTTTTACTTGGGCTCTGACCTGTGTCAAAATATTTTTCAAAACCATTTAGGTGACCAGCAACAGGGATGCCCAGTTTGAGGATTCCATCCAGGGATGTGCAGCTGTAGCTCCTGTGGAAGTTACAGGACTTCGCAATAAATGCTTCATTCATACATTCCTAGTGTAGGGACTTTACTTCAGTATTCATTTGGGCATGCCGCCTCAGATTTAGCATTCAGTTATGTATTTGACTTTGTGTATGGAGGCTGTCATTTCAATTTATTATTGGATTTTATTTTTGAACCGATAGTTGATTCGGTCATCTTTATTTATATTATACATCTGTGTTGGATCCAGTTACCAGTTTGTGTTGATGATTTTATTATTATTTTATTTTAGCATGTTGTTAATTAATGAAAGATAGAATTTGGCACCAGTCTATTTAAATCACTAGGTGGTTTGTAATTTTGAAAATGTTTTCGACAGTGATGCTAAGAATGATCCATATGAGACTAATGTTCTATTTTGATCAAGGGATGGCCACTCGGTACTTTTGTAGGACGGGTGTCACATATCTAAGGTAATCTAAGCATGTGGTAACATAATACTTAACTTATATTTTTTACTGGCTAAAGGGGTTTGGAAATTCGGTAACATATTGTATGGGAAATACGGATGGGCACAATGAATTATTAGGCAAGGAGAGACTTAATTCAAACTAGTAAAGCAAGTTATCCTATTTAGGTGGGTTTACAAGAATAAGTTTGGCGTGCACATTAATTGAGATGTGAGGATCTCAAGTGAGGGCATGTGAAGTTAATATGTATACAATATCTGCTCTTAATGTATTTTAAATACTTGCAAATTATTTTCTTGAGCTCTGACCCGTTTCAAATACATTTTTGTAAAAACCTTTTAGGTGTTCGGCCACAGGGATGACAAGCTTAGGAGTCCATTCATATTTGACGTGCTGCAGCTACTATGGACGTTGCAAGACCTCGGTAGTATATGCTTCCACCTTTATCCGTTCCATTTCATCATTCGGTAATATCAGTCGGGCATGTCACCCACCTTTAGCTAGTAGTTATGTTAGAGATATTGTACTTCTATTTTATTTCTTGGGGTGGATTTGGTTGTTTATTACGAACTATTTTATGTGAACTTCAGTCTGGTGTGTTTATTCCAAACACGTTTATTTATTTAATTGATTCATTATTTATTATTTTTTTACTGGAATGGTGAATGTAGTTTATTAGTTTAATTTATCGCATGTTAATAAAAAGATTAAAAATTTGACAACGGACCATTAGGTTATTAGTAATATAAATGTGTTTCGACAATGATGCGAAGAATGAAACCATTAATGATTTTTGCTTAATTTAATAATGGACTGATCACCTAGGATTAGAATAGGTGGGGTGTCACAATGGGCTCTTTAAAAATTAAATCCTTTAATGTCTCCAAAATTTGGCTCCAGAATATTATTAAATGTAATTAATATTAACTATATGTTAGTGAATAGTAACCATGTAATATTCAATGCATACAATGAATATGCACTTGGTAAAAAATACATTTTGAATATTCACTAGTTAGTATTCACAAAATTGTGGATATTCGTTATCTTGATTATTTAATACATATAATGAATATCACCGTGGGGTGAATAATAATATTAGAAATCAATGTAAATGTATATTACCTAACACAACCAATAATATTAATAACCAAAAAAATAAACAACATAGGTGATTTCATCAACAAATAATGTTTTGATATCGAGTATACCTTTTAGATTTATATAGAAGTTTAGAATACTAACCAAGTTTTCATTAATATTCATATTTAAAATGCTCCAAAAGAACCTATTTTAGGGCATGATGTACATACGAGAATATTTCAAAGATATCAGTGGAATTGTCAATGTACAATTTGATTGAGATAATGACGATGTTTCGAAAGGGTTTTTTGCAAGGTTGAGTTTAACTCAACTAAAGTTATAAACAAGGTAAAATTTTCATTCTCAAAGTTCTTTAGATTTTTTCTTAAAAAACTCATCCTTTAAAAATGTTTATAACAACCTTTCTATAAAGGCCCTTAAGAAAAACAACACATTGTTGAAGGGTTAGAATGTGTTGCTAAATAAGATGAGTAGAAAAAAGACAACTGTAAGAGAGTAGTATGTTGTGCATATGAATAACATCACAATGTCTTCTAATTATGCAATGATAATTTGCAATAAACTTTGTATTTTTATTATTTTAAGTTTGTTTTACTCACTAAAATATCTTAGTATCCAATTGCAGATATGTGAGAGACTACACAGACAATTTTCTACATTCGGCACTGTAAATGAGGTTGTAATTTCTCTCGAATGTGATAAAGACACCAGAAATGATAGGTAAGCAAACTTTTAGATAGTTGAGTTGCAGTGATTTTTCACCTTTATGTAATATTCAACACACATTAACTCTATGCATTGAATATTCACTCAATTGTTGAATATTAAGCCTTTATCAAGCAAGCTTTCTTAGGGAGAACCATTTTGGTTCATCTCTACTTTCAAGCATTATTCATAGCCCTTGTCCAACCCAACCATTCCATCATCGAGTTTGAACCTAGTAAGGGAACTTCGTTAAAGAAACTGGTCACAAAATCCCTAGTTATAGCTCCTCATCCTGATTGCATTAAGTGTTATGGATGGAATGCACGCAGCCAACAAATTAGAGTCACCCAAAGCGTGTTTTGGATAATAAAGGATGAATGGTATGGATAGAGAATTAAAGAATAGAGACCCAAAGCAAAGAAGTAAATGAGAGTTAAAAATGAGACTGAGCTCCCATGAAACAAAATAAGAGAAAATTGTGTACTAGATTATGATCAATTACAATACCAGAAAGGCCTTTATATAGGCTATTACATTAAAGAAATCTAGAATATATTCAATGTATTTTGTGCATGCATATATAGATATCAAGAATATATTGTGTATACATCTAGAGAGATTTAGAATTTATTCAATATATGCTGCAAATACCTCCAATCTAGGGTGAACTAATTTAAATTTTTAATAATAATAGTATTAGTAAAGGTTCCTTGTATATAAACATTGAAAGTGATATTGTACTAGTATATGGATGAACAAAACTAATAATATGATGCGGAGAGGTCCCTATTGTTTATAAATAAATAAAAAGAGAAAAAAAGAAATTTTACATAATCTCCTAACTAGATCATAAAAAGCAGTCAACCATAGGTGCCACCTTACCAAGCCCGATCTCCAAATCATTATCATAAGGCGTCAAATTCAAATCCAAGAAAAAAACGTTTTCTTAACAACTGGACCTTGACGACAATTATTCAAATCCAAGAAAAAAAACTTTTCTTCACAACTGGGCCTTGACCCGAAAATTGGAACAACACAGTGGGATAGTTATTCTCATTCTAAGCGGCTCTCTGATGCCTCATATGTCCTCCCTAGGGCTGTGTTTCGGCCGGATCGGATCGGAAAATGACCTTTCGGAAAAAATTCCAATTTTTTCGGAAATAAAATATTTGTTCCAATTTCCTATCCAATTTTTTCGGAAAATCAAAAAAGTTTCCGAATTCGGAAATATCGGAAAATCGGAAAAAAATCGGAAAAATTCGGAAATTAGAAATATGGTATTTTTTTCTGTTCTGCCGCATGAAGACAGTATGAGAAATTAGAAATTAGTTTTTTTCTGTTCAGCCGCAGCCATCAATATAACAAACCGATGTAAACAAATCTGTAAACCTATAAACCGATCAATATAACAAACCTATTAAACCTATAAATCGATCCCAACAGATGTATTAGATGAAATAAAAAAGATGTAAACAGATGTAAATAAGATGTAAACCGATCTTATAAACAGAAGTAAACAAGATGTAAACAGAGCCTATAAACCGATGTAAACAGATATGTAAATAAGTAGAAATAAAAAAAATAAACAGATAAAAATAAACTAGAAAAGGCTTACCTATGTTCGAGACTATAAAGGTCGGACGATGTAAACAAATATGCGCCACCGAAAGTAGAAGAAAGGGGTTGGACGACCGTATAGAGATTGGGTCGAGAGAGAGAGGTGAGAGATATGCACTGCCGAGGAGAAAGGGGCGAGACGAGAGAGAGAGAAAGATGTGAGAGATATTTTAATAAGAATATCATACAACCCTAGTTGCTCTCTACTAACAGCATATATAAATATATGGGGTAAGGTAAAAAATAAAGGAAATCTAAATTGTACACATTCTTATTACATAAGGATATAACTTATAAGGTAAAAAAATATATATAGAAAATATTCGGAAAAAATATTCGAAATATTAATCGGAAAAAAGATTCGGAAATTATATCGGAAAAATCGGAAAATCGGAATTTAAAACATAGTTCCAATTTCCTATCCAATTTAATTCGGAAAAATCGAAAATCGGAAAATCGGAAATCGGAAACCTTATATATGTTCCAAAATCGGAAAATATCGGATCGGACATCGGAAAAATCGGAATGTTCGGAAAAAAAACACAGCCCTAGTCCTCCCAAAAGCCTGTCCAATAGAGAACATGACCTCATAAAGGGTACACTCATGACTTTCGGTCTTACCAGTTGCGAGTTTTTCGATGGGCCGTTGCTTCCGTTAGCAGGCATGGGACTCTTGTAGCTGGCCCGATGGCCACCTAGAGCCTAAAAGTACTGGAATGCCACTCAAATACTGGTTGGGAGTGTACGACATCATTTCAACATTATTACATGTAGAACTGAAACTTTTTTGTCTCTTTTGATCTAGTTGGACTTCAATATTATCTGAGGCTTTTGAATTATGTTTGCAAGGCCTTTTTTCACGAAAGCCAATGCTGGTTTTGTGGTGCTTTTTATCTCTCACCTTAACATAAGATATCACCTCTGACCCCTTTTCAGTGTAAATCTTCTGCCTTTTGTAGTCGAGACCGGCTAAAAGTGCATAATACTTATTAAGCCCATAATCTGCATAAGGGTTCTTGTTATTTCTTATTTTTTGGTGTTGAAGATCGTCTCCAAGCTTTGTTGTATTAATCTTCGCGATTATGAAAAGTGCCACAAATGAGGGGAAGAATCATCTTGAAATGGGTATCATACAATAGGAAAGGACTATGTAGTGAGATTAACTTTTATATAGCCTCAATGAACTTTTAGTTAGGAGTCAAAATTCATAAGATCTCTAATTCCAATTTTGGGTTACATCTTGGGGAAAAGGTTAAACTAATAATCGTTGGAAGAACAGAAGATAAAAGAATTAAGGGGGGAGAGAGAGATGCTTCATCTAACCCAACTTTGAATGCCATGTGGATACCTTAATAAGAATGGGTCATAATGCTTCATTTAACCCTAACTTTGAATTCCATGTGGATACCTTAATAAGGATGGGCCATAAATGTTTGTAGGGTATTTTAGGATGGCCGCAATGCGCGAGCGAGACGTAGTGTGCGACACATAGAAAATCTAAAGTTATAGGTTAACAACGCCTGGTTTCAGTAGAGAAATTAATGTTATAGAATTTCTAAAGTTTTAAATTGAAAAATGTACTTAAAATGTATTTATAAAAGGGCATATGCCAAATAGTCGCTCGAATATTTTTTTTAATACACGTTTAGTCCAGGCCTTTTTATTTTATTCAAAAAAGTCCCTCGCCACATAAAATTACTCAAAACAAGGAGCTTCGGTGAGGATCACCGGAGCTCCAACAGTGGGAGGAGGTGGGGCGGTGGTGCCATTAGCACGAACCTTTAAAAATAAGAGAATACTGGTTAAATGGGTGTATGAGGGATTTTTTGGGACAAAATAAAAATGTTTGGACTAAATGTGTATTAAGTAATGTTTGAGGGACTTTTTGGTAATTGATCCTTTATAAAAAATAGTTAATTTTAAAAATAAAGTTTATTTTATTAAATAAATTATATCCTTGCAAAAAATTGTAAAAAAAATTGTTATGTAAAATACTTAAAACTATTATTTACTATCTAAAAAATGTATAAATTTTTATTTTTTTTTATTTTATTCACTTTTTCAAATAATTTAATCATTTTTTAGCTTTTATGCAAATGTAAATAAGAAGGATAAAAATTTAATAAAAACGTTGGATGAAATTTTTAAAAAAAGGAGCTTTTATGCAAATGTAAACAAGACGAATAAAGATTTAATATAAAGGTCGAATGAAATTTATAAAAAAAAATAAAGGAAAGGTGGAGAATTAGGGTGCCATGTGGAAATGCTTTTAATACCTATGTAGTGCATTTTATATTAAAGAACAAATAATAGATTAAAGATACTGAGCACTAACAAATACCACGAAATTACAATCAAATAAAGAATAACAAATACCACGAAATTACAATCAGTATACTCATGTACATGAAAATAAAAAAAACATTTATTTAATGCATAAGGTTGATGGTAATGACTATACAACTATCACAATAATGAAAAAAAACAATCGCATTAGTAACAAAACAAACAACACACCAAGATCCTATGTTTTTTTACTCATCTATTAACTAATTGCAAATCTCTTGTTTTCCCCCTTTCTTAATATCCTCTGTAACAAACTAAGTTTTCTCTAACCAAACATCTCTCTCATTTCCATAAACTGGGAAAGTGCGCTTTGGTTAGTACACAAAATTTATTTCAAAATATAAAATCAATAAAAACCCCTAAATCTTTATATTATTACATGATGCCCAAATTAAATCTACAGAACCCTAAACAAATTTTATAAGAAAAACATTCCAAGGTAACCACTTTATCACACAAAATAGAGAAGAACAAAAAAACAAATGAAACGGATTCAGAAGAAATTCAAAGATAAGTCGTATTCATACAGATCCATTTCGAAAAGGTGGGATTCAAAATAAGAAAGAAAAATGAAAATACAAAATTAACTCGATATCAACATCACGATTGTTGTGGTGTCATCTTCTCTGCCTTCGACAATACCCAAGTGTTGAAGTAATTTGGAAAGAAATGGGTGAGCACGGAGTCAGAGGAAGAGGGAGGCATTGTCTCTTGATAACCATTACCATTAACAATTCCATTACCATCTTTATCATCGGATGCCTAACAAAAATCAAAGGAAAACACGGTGATGAAAACAAAAATAAGAACATCCCAATTCATCCTTTCTAAAAAGAAAACCTATAAATGAAAGGGGAACAAACCTCCACCAAAATAAGTCATTTATTTTTATAAAAGACCAGAAACAAAAGAAAAAAATTCAAACACTAAAGATTCCTTATAGAAGACCTTAACAATACCATACTTAGATATGAAAGAAATCTTGATATGAAACCAAAGAAAACTTATCGGTTTGCATATGTGAATAACCTGCAAACAATAAAATGAATTAGAAAATCAAGAGTGTGAATTTTGGTGGTTGTATAGGTAACAAAGGTCAAGAATTATTATAGAATAGATGAATATGGGGACATATGAGAGAATCCGAGTTGTGGGAATATAAAAGGTCTCATTTTTGGGACATGAAGTGGCAGTTAAAATGAATGAAAACACAAAGAAGTATTACCCCATGGATAGGTTGAGTGATTAATAATATTAAATGAGTGCAGTGCATTTTATATTATATAAAAGATAACATGTCAAAACTAGTGTACTCTAAGGTACACACTCGGAAGGTCGAAACTAGTGTGCTCTAAGGTACTCAAGAAGATTCGATCACTGAAATAGAGTATGTTTGCCTGAATCATAGAAATACATTGATTAAAAAAATAATGAAAAAAGCATTAAAAATTGTATTATAAAAATATGTCAAAATACTTTAAACAAGCCTGGAGGAGTAGGTCCCTTAAATTTATCTTTCGCACTTGTACCAATCATTCTCTAGGTAACCAAAATGACCCCCTCAATCACCGTTTAGCCCCTCAAACGTCTCGAGGTATAAGACCTAACGTACTTGAAGATAATTATCATTATATTTCATATATACCCCTAGAGTTTGCACCGCTATCTCCAAAGTCGTTCTTTCTTCAAAGAATACAACTATCCCTCTACAAAATAAAACGAGTGAGCAATTTTTAGATATACATATTCTTTTCTATTCAAAGAAATAAATTAAAAATAAGACAAGCAATTCAATTCGATTCTCCATTAGTAATGAAGGAAGAGAGCCTAAAATTCCAACTCATATATAGTTTCAACCTGTTTCGGTTTGATCCTAAGTCATCAACATTACATCAAAATCAACGGAAGTCATCAAAATTTACTTTTAATATAATGTCTAAACTACTAATTAATTTAATTATTTCAAAAAAACTGAATTTAATAAATTTAAATTAGTTCATATAATTTAACAATTTTAAATTTATTAAATACAATCTAACAACTAATTTAACAATTCCAACACCACTGCCCATTCCCCCTCCAAAGACCGCCTCTATGTCCCCCTCATAATGCCTGACTAAAAGCCAATGCATAAATCAAAATCCCAACCAAAAGAAGAGCAAACAAAACCAAATCAACCCAATAAAATCAATTAGGAGCTCCATATCTGAAAACCAAAATCGCAGGAAAAAAACATTGGAAACTGAAACCAATTATCTCCCTCAAACCAAAACAAAAAAGAACAAACATCGATCAAGGCTTGATTAATCTTGCGCGACTCAAATCAACCTAACAAATCGGTTAGGTGTTCTAGATTTGAACTCAAACACCTAACAAAAACAAAATTGAAAAGTAACATCGAATCGACTAAATCAACCTTGTATAAATTTGGATTCAATAACAAATATTGTGTCCAAGCGCTTGCACTTAGGACGGTCGTAGTTTAAGGTGAAGTTCAATTGATCTTTCCTTGTAGGTAGGTAGCGCCTCGAGAAAGATAATAAACATAAAATATAACTCGAGCAGATAGTGAAAGGACCTCTCTTTCCTTACCGTCTAGCGGTCAAAGATCCTTTTACTGGTACTGATCGAAATTTTGTGGAATAATTAAGTCGCTTTAGTTATCCACAATAAGATATTTCAGGTGCTTAAATGACCCCGTGCATTAAGAGAGAATTACATTCATATACATATCGAGGAAAGTCGCGGGGTCAAGAATAGTGACAAGAGGTTCTTTCTATATTTTTTCTCTTCTTTTCTACTAGAACGGCTAAATTAACAGAGAACCCACTTGCTACGTGTATTCCCTCCACAACACTTAATGCAATCAGGATGAGGAGATATAACTAGAGATTTTGTGACCAACTTCTTCAATGGAGTGCCCTTACTAGGTACAAACTCAATGATGGAATGGTTGGGTTGGACAAGAGCTATGAACAATGCTTGGAATCGAAGATGTACCAAAAAGGTTGTCTCCCTAAGAAAGCTTACTTGAATAAAGGCTTATAGAAAATATTCCATCATCGAGTGAATATTCACTGCATAGAGTGAATGTGCATTGAATATTACATAAAGGTGAAAAATCACTATAACTCAACTATCTAAAAGTTTGCTTACCTATCATCTATGGTGTATTTATCACATTCGAGAGGATTTACAACCTCATTTACAGTGTCGAATGCAAAAAATAGTTTGCGCAGTCTCTCACGTATCCAAGCGTTGGGTTAGGTTAAGCAAGGGGTGGCCATATGTTAGCCTTGGGTGGGCCTAGTCAGAGCTCAAGGCACGTTTGTAAAATGTTGAGGTATCCTAAGCCCTCTAAGGCCCAAGTCAGGCCTAGTTGTGTGATCTCTAGCCTGCCAAGAATCCGAAGATTTATGGCTTGGCCCGAACACAAATTTTTTTTACTTAAATTTTATTGTTTAGCAAATTTATGACCTATTTTATGTAATATCCCAATTTTTTTAGGGATTAGTTTGTGGTTAATAAATCGTAAATTGTGACAATTGTTAATGGTTATAACCTGAAATTGGTAATTTTGTTAAAATGTGAGATTGAGGTGTTTCGAATTTATAAAAGTGTGAAATTGGGTAAATATATCAATTTGGACTAAATTATTAATAAGTTAATTTTTTTATTAGTGGAGTTATAAAATGATTTTTAAAATTCAATTTAAACCATTTTTATGAAAATAAAAAATTGTTTTGAATATCCCTAAGTTATGATGAGAATCTGTCAGAAACTTTGATGTCACTTCAAACACATATATTTTATATTTACTTTGACTTACACTATGAGCCATAGATGTAAAAAAAATGTATGGATCTGAGCTTTCGAATGATATTTGAATCAAGTCATTTGGACTTCTATGGATGAAGTAATAGCCATTTTATAAAAAAATGTTTAGCTGCCAGAATATTAAATTTGTGCAAATTTATGTTTTTTAAGAATACTAATGGAATAAGGACTCTCATATTTTTACGTATTTAAAGGGAGCTCGTGGGAGGAATTTATCAAACTCATATTAACCTATTCTGAAAAGACATTATCTCCCAAAATACCTCCCCTCTTTCATAAATACCCTAACCTCCATAAAAGAATATTTTTGAAAAAAAAAAGTACCTATTTTCTCAAGATCATCCAAGAGACTTTCTTTGACCATGCATGAATACTTATATTGTTCCCCTTAAGTATTATATGTTTTAAATATTTCATAACCCTTAATTAATCATGTTTTCTTAAAAAGAATATGGATCATTAATTAAGGGAAGTAAAAGAAAAAATCATTTTTTTTAAATCTAAAAATATGATTTAAGGCTCGAAACAATCGCATGCTTAGATTAGAGGTTTGGGTTACGATAGAATTGTGCGATGTTTCCCATGTTAAAATTAAAAAGATGAATCTGGAATAATATTTCGACTCGTATAATTGCAATATTGATGTATAGGTTCTAGAAGGGATTATTGTTGTGTAACATTGTGGATACACATGTTAAATTAGAATTATGTGTTAATTGGTCAAATGTCACTTATAAGGAAATTATGGAATTCGACTACCTATGTGACTATTTGGTAAAACTTATTTAATTATATGCCTAAGCAGATGTGATTTCAATGACATTGGAATCGTAGGGTTAATTGGAAGGATTGCAATGATAAATTAAAATATGATTTATGTGCATATTATTTGTGTTCATATTTGGACATCGCGCGAACATTGAGATTTTGGTATAGTTATACTTTTACCCTTATTTTATAGGTTGCTTGCTAGGTTTGTGACAGTAGGAAGACTTTGTTGTTGTTGACATTTTCTAGGTATGGGCCTGGTGAGTATATGCTTGTACGGTTAGGTATTTTCTAGATGGGGCTAGGTAGTACATCGTTACGTTGCTCCGTTAGTCTAGGTGAGAGACTAAGTGATATTTTTGGTAGGTATGATTAGGTAATACTTATGATTTAGTAATCTCTAGATATGAGACAAGGGATAATTTTTATTGTGATTCCGAGTTAAGGGTGGGATTAACAGAGAGTAAGAAAACTTGATTAAGAATTAATAATTAATGCCTAAGATAATAAACGGGTATTAAAATAAATTCGCCTCACAAGTATGTGCAGGTCTAATGATAATTAGGTTGACTAGCTATAGCGACGTGGAAATGTGTTGGCATCATGAGTACGTGCGATAATTGGGTTGACTGACAATAGTGACGTGATGTGCATGGAACCTCATGAGTATGTGCTGAGCTAAAAAAATTAGGTTGACTGGCGATAGTGAGGGGAATGGGTGTAATATCCCGCCCCAGTAAATTAATGAAATTATATATTGATTATAATTGAGGAGGAGTTAATTATAATTATAGAGGAAAAGTTGGACAAAAAAAAGAGAAATAAGGTCATTCAAAAAGGGAAAACGGGGTTTTGGCGTAAAGAGAGGTTTTATAAGGGTTTGTTTGGGTGTATTTTGGGTTGATTTGTGTTAGGAGAAAATGGAAGAAGGAGAGAGAGAGTGAGAGAGAAAGGAGGAGGTGGGTGGTCTTCCACCACCACCCACTACCAAGCCACCACTCCTCCACCATAGCTCACCCATAAACTACCATTTTTATGATGTGTTTCCCACATTTGAACAAAAATTACCCATTTCCACCGTGGACAAAGCCTATGACGTTTGAAGAAGTATTTGATGGATTTATTAGAGAAGATGAAGTGGGCCTTGCTTTGGAGATTTGGAGCAAGAATTTGGTAACCCCATGAAGCCACCTTTGGAGGTGGCTCCTCATACACCAACACAACCATTGAAGCCATTAAAGGTGGGTAAACCTTACTCTTAGTGTAAGAATATCATTTTTGCATTGTAGTCTTGTATTTAGACTATTTGAGTAGGGTGTAATTGGTTAAATGACATAATTGTTGTGTAGAAGATAATAAATACTTTAATGGATAAAAAATATTGGAAAATCTTATTTTTGTTAAAAATAAGGAATGGATAATTATTTCAAGGATTTGATATTGTAAAAGTGGGTGTTTATGAAAATAGCGTATTTTCTAGTAATTTTGATTAAAATATTTTCTGAAATAAAATGCTAGCAAACGATGTGATTTTGTTGGAAAATGATGTTTTGTTGAAATTAAAGAATAAGTAAATATTTCAAGATTTTGGAATATTGAAGATGGAATTTTTATGAAAATTGGCATTTCTAGAAATATTTGTGTTAAACATTTTATGAAATAAAATGTTCGGAAATGATGATTACTTTAGAAAATATTTGGTGAAATAATAATATTTCAAGTTCTTGAAAAAATGAAGGTTTTAGGAAGATAGACATTGGTTAAGATTGAAGGAATAAAAATGTCTTTATGCCTTAAAATGCATTTTTGCAAGTATAATGATTTCCCATGATGAAATGCATGTTTAAACCATGTAGTATGTTCCATCTTCTCATGCAAATAAACTTGTAGTATTTGGATATTAAATTTATAAAGAAGTTTAGAGAAGGTTTTGTTGGGTTTAAACAAGAAATAATAAAAGTTATAATTTTAGTCTTCAAAGTATGAATAATTAGGACTAAAATATATGATGAGAATGAGGTTAAAATACTACATGTTAAGTAAAAAGAAATGACAATTTTTTTATAAAAGTAGTGTTAAGGGTAAATGGATTTCTTGAATGAAGAAGTAAAGAAATGTGTTCTTGGGAAATGTTGACAATAAGTGTTTATTAAGTGTTAATGGAGAAACATGGAAGGGTTAGTGAGTGTAATTTACTTATGTCGTGAAATATTAACACTAGTGGAGTTAAAAAGGGATTAAAGGTGTAAAAGTATTTCCAATAAAGTAAAAGATTACTCCAAGTTCAGAAAGGTGTTAAAAGGTTAAAAACACTTGAAACGTTAGTGTGGATGACTATATTGTGTTTTGGAAAATTAACACTTGTGACAATAGAGTAAAAGGTGATTTTGGAAACAAATGGGTAAACTGATAATTTTACTTAAAGTGGAACATTTTTATGAAATAAAAATGTTGGAAAAGGTGTTACACAAAGTGGTCCTAAACGAATATGATTTTTGGAATAAAAATCAAGGTTAAAGTATAAAGGAAATGAAATGGTAAATTTTCAAAGTGTAACACAAGTTTCGATGGTAACGATTTGTAAAATATTAAAACACATAAAAGGAACTCGGATGACACCGAGATAAAGTAAGAAGGGACCGGAGCCCTTGGATGAAAATCCCTAAATCACTGGCCAGATTATATGGTGCGCATAGCCGGTGGTTTGGAACCCAAGGAAGTATGCGGTATAGGAAGATTCCGAGAAAAAATAAAGGAAATATGGAACATTTCAAGAAATGGGTTGTGTGGTAAAATGTGTTCATACAACCTAACTTGAATGAATGTAATAAATGTTTCGATAAAGGTGAAATGGATAAATAAATGCGTAAATCTATTAATGTCCATCATAGAAGGTAAAAATGGTAAAGTAAGTGGGTAAATGGGTGATTAAGCAATTAAGTTGTTAAGCCCATAATTTGCATAAGTATGTATTGAAAGGGTTTTCGAATGAAAAATAAGTATTTTCTAACACGGTGAATGCGTGTTTTGAAATGGTGCTTTCAATGAAAATACTGAAGTATATTCAATGAATATAAATGTGTGATTCCGGTAAAGGAAAGGGTTTGGGTAAATCAAGTGTAATGGTTTCAAGGGTTGAATCGGGTGTGTTAAGCAAAGTGAGAAATTCTAAGTATGAATAAAAGAAGTCTTTACTAGGTTAAGGTAAGTTAATCTAGATAAGTAATTTTTTTTTAAAGTAAAACGGTTAGTGCATTATAATATGTATTTTTTTAAAGGTATACCTATGTAGATATATACATATTTTTGCATGCATGTAGTTGTAGCATGTGAGTATTCCTTTTTGTCGTTCGTTTCTATACTGTTTGTATAAATCCTATTGGGCATAGGCTCACACCCTCACTTTGTTATGGTAGGTTGGGTGAGGTTTCCTATTTTGAGGCCACTATACATGTAAGTATGTTTTATTTATGTTTACATTAGTAGCTCTGTTTACCTGGACTTCGAGGTGCTTCCCACGGGTCCCTCACATAGTTTATCTTGAAATTGGAATCACATGTTAACAAGTGAAATGGTAACTAAAATAAAACTGGACTAGCAACATTATATAGGTTGTTCAATTGCGCATTACACGTTGTTCAATTGCACATTACACCTAACGCTCGGGTCGGATGGGTAACCCATAAATCCCTACTGGAGCGGTACAATGGGTGTGATGTGTTGAAACTTTTGCCCGCATAAATCCCTGTCAGGCATCTGTAGTGGTGCTGAACGAATGAAAAAAATTCATTAATTAAATTCAGTAAGATAAAGATCTAATTGTTAATTCAATGTTGACATGACATAATTTGACTTAAATAATGGGGTGACTTGGTTTATGTGGGTAGTCAGTGTTATTTTATTTTAGTCGCATGTCCTTATATTATTTAATTTAAAATACTCTATTATGATATTTTTCATGTATGATGCTTAGGTCTGGATTCAGAAATCCTAATTAGGAAGAGTATTGGTATTCATGCGGTGGACTCTGACCCATTGCGTTGAAAAATATTTGTGAGATAGTTGTTGAAATTGCTGCATAAGATGGATTGGAAATTTGTGAAGTGCGACTGGAGTTTTATTTTATCGCTTTAGTAGTTTAGATTTATTTCATTCTGTCGTATTTTTTTATAAGAGAGTTAATTATGGATTTGGTAGGCCATTTGGTGCCATAGTTGTTTACTATTTTCAGTTGAAGTTTTATTGTTGGATTATTCATTTAAGTATTAATTTATCTTTTGGATCTGAGCTTATTTTTAGAGTTAACATGGCGATGGATTGTATTGTGTGGATGTTTATATTCGTTGGATCAAATTTTAGAATATATCTTATGAAAAAAGTTTTTAATGGTTCATACTTCTATCACATGCTAAGAATGGTATTTTAGCAAATTTATTTTATAGTGTACTCTTAAGACTAAGAGTAAATAAAGTCTAAAATTGATATTTCATGCGTTAGTTTAAAATTGATCAAGTCTAAAAGTATTACTTTTTTTCTCATAATGTAAATCACCTCACAATGTTAGATTAAGGGTGTTATTTCACAATGTCAGATTTAACACTAACGCATGAAATATCAATTTTATACTTTATTTACTCTTAGTCTTAAGAGTACATTATAAAATAAATTTGCTAAAATGCATGTGATAGAAATATGAAACATTTAAAACTTTTTTTCACAAGATATATTCTAAAATTTGATCTATCGAATATAAACATCCACACAATACAATCCATCACCATGTTAACTTTAAAAATAATCTCAGATCCAAAAGATAAATTAATACTTAAATGAATAATCCAACAATAAGACTCTAACTTAAAATAGTAAACAACTATGGCACCAAATGGCCTACGAAATCCATAATTAACTCTCTTATAAAAAAATACGACGGAATGAAATAAATCTAAACTACTAAAGCGATAAAATAAAACTCCAGTTACACTTCACAAACATTAAAAATAAGTAATTATGAATTTACATTATGAGAAAAAAAGTAATACTTTTAGACTTGATCAATTTTAGACTAACACATGAAATATAAATTTTAGACTTTATTTACTCTTACTCTTAATAGTACATTATAAAATAAATTTGCTAAAATACCATTCTTAGCAATAAATAGAAATATGAAACACTAAAAACTTTTTTTCACAAGATATATTCTAAAATTTGATCCAACGAATATAAACATCCACTCAATACAATCCATCACCATGTTAACTCTAAAAATAAGCTCAGATCCAAAAGATAAATTAATACTTAAATGAATAATCCAATAATAAGATTGTAAATGAAAATAGTAAACAACTATGACACCAAATGGCCTACGAAATCCATAATTAACTCTCTTATAAAAAAATACGACGGAATGAAATAAATCTAAACGACTAAAGCGATAAAATAAAACTCCAGTTACACTTCACAAAAATTAAAAATAAGTAATTATGGATTTACATTATGAGAAAAAAATGTAATACTTTTAGACTTGATCAATTTTAGACTAACGCATGAAATATCAATTCTAGACTTTATTTACTCTTAGTCTTAATAGTACATTATAAAATAAATTTGCTAAAATACCATTCTTAGCAATGGATAGAAATATGAAACACTAAAAACTTTTTTTCATAAGATATATTCTAAAATTTGATCCAACGAATATAAACATCCACTCAATACAATCCATCACCATGTTAACTCTAAAAATAAGCTCAGATCCAAAAGATAAATTAATACTTAAATGAATAATCCAATAATAAGACTCTGAATGAAAATAGTAAACAACTATGGCACCAAATGGCCTACCAAATTCATAATTAACTCTCTTATAAAAAAATACGACAGAATGAAATAAATCTAAACTACTAAAGCGATAAATAAAACTCCAGTTGCACTTCACAAATCTCCAATCCATCTTATGCAGTAATTTCAACAACTATATCGCAAATATTTGTCAACGCAATGGGTCGGAGCCCACCGCATGAATACTAATACTCTTTCTAATTAGGATTTGTGAATCCAGACCTAAGCATCATACATGATAAATATCATAATAGAGTATTTTAAATTAAACAATATAAGGACATGTGAGTAAAATAAAATAACACTAACTACCCACATAAACTAAGTAACCCCATTATTTAAATCAAATTGTGTTATGTCAACATTGAATTAACAATTAGATCTTTATCTTACTGAATTTAATTAATAAATTATTATTCATTCGTTCAACACCACTACTGATGCCGAACATGGTATTTATGGATTTATGATGTACATAAACAGATCAGCAGTAGCAATAAGAGGAGAAGAGTTGAACACCACCCACGAAGATTTTCACCCAAAGCTAAGGGTGGTTACGAAATTATTGAAAAATTTGTGGTTGGTTTTAGTTTAAGCATTTAAAAATTCTTTACTGAAATATCGCACTAAAATTAAAATACCAAAACTACACGCAACGCAAACAAGGCAAACAAATAAGGAGAATGAATACCCTAGATCGTGGACAACGCTCTTGGACAACGCCATGGCAGCTGGTCCAAGGAAGATATGCAAGATAGGGTTTGCAAGGTACCTCTTGAGTTTCTTTCCTATGGCTTGTCACATTCTCCTTTCCGTATGAAGGTCTTCTTTAATGTTTTATGAATGATAACCTTGTGTTCATTGCTAGGGATAAAAAATAATTAAGGGCAACCACTTGTGTCGTTAGACTTTATACCTCCTTCATTGTCTTTAGGTTTCTCATATTCTGAATTGTGTGAATCTTTTAGGGGCTTACTTGAAATCCCCAACTCCTCACAATGAAGCCTAGGGAAGTCCCTAAAGACACTTCAAATGTACATTTAACACAATTTAGCTTCATAATGTATCGATTCAGAGTGATGAACGTATCTTTTAGAACAATAACGTAATCCATTTGCCTTAAGCTCTTTATGAGTATATTGTCCGCGTAGAGATCCATCGCTTGCCCTATCTTTTTAGCAAACATGGAATTTATAAGCCTCTGATAAGTGGCATCTGCATTTTTAAGCCGAGCAACATGACTTTGTAACAATGCGCCTTAGACAGTGACGATAGATATCTTCTCTTCCTCGTATGGGTGCATTAGAATTAGGTTGTATCTGTTATGTCTACTATTTAATTAGCAAATAGTACAAAAGTATTAATGAAATAATTATTACAGAACTAAAACGAAATTACAGAAAATGAGAATTACTTACTTGGTACAACACAAGTATATTATAGAAGAATAAGAAATTGAATCCGAGCCCTGTGTGATACCACAGTTTCCTTAAGACAATTTTATTCCCTCCCAAGTGCTGTAGGTTAACGAATAATTATCTCCCAAGATAGAATGGATTTCGAATTAATTCATGCAGCACAGCAATGAATCAATCCCATTGAACACAAATCAGTGTATTTACTCAACCAAAAAATATCACTAACAGTAATTAAATGAAATGAATGCAGGAACCCGGAATTTATGAATAATAGTATTTCTGGTTGGAAGAAAATAGGAGAGGGAAATTTTCCATTAGTTTAAAAACGGAGGGAAACATTTGTATTTATAGTAAAGTAAGTGACTGTTCAAAATAACTGTTGATGTAAAAAATTAGATCATATCTAATTATTCAATCACAGATAAAATAAATGAGTCAAAGAACTTTTAAAGTGGTTCAGCCTTATAAGAATGGCCTACATCCACTGTTATGTTATTGCTGAGTTGTTGGGAATTCTTGATTACAAGTTCTATCAAGAAATTTCGGTCCCTTTACAATGAGGATTGTACAATGTATTTATAACCCTGAGGCTATAATGTGAAAGGGTAATACATTAAATGACGTACATATGAAAGGGTAATACATTCAATGCCCCTTAAGCGTGTGCGTCTGAATGATAAGCATTTAATGAACAGTCAAAATGTTGGTTATCCTGCAATTAATGCTTTGTTCGAGGTGCAGCTCTGACCGCCTGAGTTGCTCGGACCGCCTAAGCTTCTCGGTACTCAAGAGTTCCTCAGAGAGTTCTTGTTCCTCGGAGCGTATAAGTTCCTCGGGGAAGCAGTGTTCCTCGTTGTAGTATGGTTCCTCGGAGCGTGTGAGTTCCTCGGAAGTATTTGTTGAAGCCCCCAATGTTTCATAGTTCGAACTTTGAGGAGTGTGGAACATTCTTTCTCGGAATATGGGAGTTTTAAATGGTCATCCTGAAATTTAGGAGTCTTTTGTATTTATTTCTCCTTCCAACTTCGTAGAATCAAGCTTTTTGAATTTTTTATAACCGCCTCGATCTCCGCGTACTTTTTGTCCTTCTAGCCGCCGGTAGCGTAATCGTTTCTTTTTGTAATCATTACTTTTTCCTTTTCCCAAGGCAAGGTATTTAAGCGTCACAGACAATCCCATTGTCTTCTACTTTTTCAAATTTGTATCTTCGAATTTTCCATCGTCTCTTTCTCTCCTGTGTATTCATCTCTTCCATCGTTCGTTGTCAACAGATCCACTCTTTTTCTGTAAGATCTTCTTCCTTCTTCTTCATTTCCTTTATTTATCATGGTTTACCCTATTGAATCTCTTGATAAGTTTCGTTCTGATTTTTCTATTCCCTCCTGGGTTGTTTTGGAAGAGCTTTCTGAGCCTTCTGACTATTTCCGTTTGGCTGAGGGACATTGGTTCCCCAGTCTCTTTGTTGCTGAGTGTGGATTTTCTTTTCCACCCAATCCCTTATGTCTGGAATTCTGTCAATACTTTGACGTTGTTTCTGCAAGAATAGCCCCCAATACATGGAGAATAGTTAATGGGGTTCATAGATTAAATCAAATCCATGGAACTCGCATAGGAATTCCGGAAATCATGTTTTGTTATAAATGGGCAGTTGGTGATAACACCTTTTATTTAAAAACCAGATTTTTAAATAGAGCCTTAGTGGTCAATCTCCCGGATGCCAATAGGGACTATTTTGAGCACGGGGTTGTCATAAAAAAATGGCAACATGCTCCTTTATCTGGAGAAGAAGTGTATCAGGGTCCCAGATGCCCTCCCTATGGCAATGGGATAGGTTATTTTTATTTCATTTTATTTATTTTGAAATTATGCTTCCTCTGTGTTTGACAAAATGTGCCACTGATATTGTAATTTTGGTTTATTTGCAGTTGATAGCAAAAGAAAGTGTCCAAAAGAGACAGACGTTAATATAAGGCACTTGAAACTTATCTGGAGTTTGCATCAGTCTGTTGCCGACGAGCACATTAGGTCAGCTTCATATCTGCTGCAGTACAAGAGCTACACTACTTCTTTCACTGCTCGTCCGGTGATAAGTGAAGTAGAACCAGCACCAGCCTCTGCAAGTTCTTCGCCTGAGTCGCACGTTCCTTTAAGCGAAAGGATGAAGAGAAGAAGACCTCCCACTCTCTTCGAGAAACCTGCCTCTGCTGTTGGAGAGGCCAAAAGAAGTAAGACTGATGTCCCAGAAGGGACAAAGAAAGTTGATGCACCTTCCTCGGCTGTTCCTGTGAAGGTTGTAGAGAAGCCCCAAGTGGCCCCGAGCAAGTCTGTTGCTCCAGGGGAAGTGATTGTAATATCACCGACCAAGAGTTCTTCCCTGGTCGAAACTATTCCTGTTCCCCCGAGGAAGCTAAAGAGGAGCTCCTCGGTCAATTTGGCTGAAACCATCTCCCAGCCCCCAACTACTGGAACTGGTGTTCCTACCTTTGTTCCCCCGAGTTCTTCTATGAGCTCGGTGAAGACTTGGATCATTCCCGAGATCCAAGGTGTTGAAGAAAACCTTACTCGGGACATGGTCACTTCGTTAGCTGCTCGCCATATTGCTTCTGTAAGTCTCATTATTTTGAACTTTTCATCTTTCCTTTGTTATATTTGTCTCTGACTTGATTTCATTTTCTTTTCACAGTTGGTGAGCTGCTTTAATACAATCTTGAAGAAAGATGAAGCTATTAAAGCTTCGAGCTCCTCATCTGGTGTGGAGGAGGCTCTGGTGGGCCTGAGGCAGTCTTTGGAAGATTCTCGTCTGAAGTACGATGCTGACAAGGTTATTTGGGAGAAGAAATTTACCTCCATCGAGCAGGAAAAAGCTCAGGTTATTAAGGTCTCCTAGGAGTTGGAGAAAAAATTAACTAGTTTGGAGGAGAAGAATAAAGAGCTTGAAGGGAAGCTCAAGAATGCTGAGGAGTTTAAAGATAAACACAAGGCTGCCGAGGAGGAGTTGGCTCAACTTCGGGAAGTAAGTCGACATAAGGAGGAGGTTGAGAATAAATTGAAAGCTGCTGATAACCTTCTTTCCGAGAATCTTTCCTTGGAGAAGACAAAGAGGAAAATGGATGTGAAGAAGTCTTTCAGCGCTGACTGGGACAAGGGGTGGAACAAGGGCTTGGCTGCCATGATGTCGTAAGTCGAATATGGCTGCCTAAAATATTTTAAAAATGGGTGGGTCGCAGCTCTTCAGGAGATGAAGGTTGATGAATCTTCTGAGCTCTTCCAGCGACACATCCCTGGCCCCCCTCCAACTCCTGAAGATGAAGAAGAGGATGAAGGTGCCTTCGAAGAGTCTTTTATGGTGATGGGAGATCATCCCCCAGCCATCCAGCTTGCTATCGAGGAACTTCAGCAGTTTGCTACTTCCTCCGAGCAACCTCCAGCACTTCCCCGGCTACTATCTGCTCCATCCGAGCAACCTACTTCCTCGTCCCAGCCTCCCGAGAAAGTTTTAGGAGACAAGGAAAAGGTGTAGAGTTGTTCGGATTTCTCTATTTTATTTTTCTTTAACAAATGTAATCCTGAACATGTAATTCTGAACCTTGTACTTCTATCCTTTATGATATAATAAAACTTGAACTTGTGTTTATTCATACTGTTGTCTCTTCTTCATGCTCTGTTTTCATTATTGATTACTGCTTTTTCTTCCTCTACTAGTTTCTGGCCAGGATGGAATTATTATCTGCTCACTATACAAAGCTGCTAAGGCAATGCAATGATTATTTTAAGGCTGGTCACACAGATTTGAGTGTAACACAAATCATCGACATCCTCGGCCAAGATGCTTCGGAACAGGAAGTTGAAGCTTACCAATATCTGAAGTGTCTGCTTGATCGTGCAGTGGCCAATAATGTGGCTTATTATGACATGATCGAGGATCTCCAAGGCACTCTTGAAGACCTTCAGGAACAATACAAAAAATCCACTGCTCTCTTGCATGAGGGGTATGAGAAGAAATATCAACAAATCATTGCCGACAAGGGCTACGACAAACTTTTTGTTGGCTACGATGTGAGGGAGAGAACTCTGAAGGGTGAAGTCGAGGAGTGCAGACAAATAGCTGAATTATTAGAGCAAGAAAATAACATCTTTTAAAGAGAGTTGTCACAGTTGAAGTCTGCATCTTCTACTTCAAAAGCCTTGATCCCAGTGACTGATGAGGGATTCTCGTTCTTGGAGGTCGAGAATGCCAACTTGAGGGATGAGTTGGAAAACTTAAAAAGGTTTGGCCCTTCTTCTTTTTCTGCTCGTGGACGAGCAAGAGCTCATCGGGGACGAGCAAGAGCTGCTCGGATTCCGGTCGAGGAACAGCGGACTCAATCTGCCTTAGAAAACCAGGCCTTCCAATTAATGGCAAAGAACCAGGCATTGGCTGAAATGTCAAAGAAAATCAGGGACCTGGAAGAGCAGCTTTCTGTGCAGAAGTCAGTCTTGGAGAATAAGGAACTCTTCATCAAAAATCTCCACGAGCAGCTGGAAAGATTGACATATCAATTCCACAAATAGCCCAGGGATTTCTGGATGGCTGGGTACAATGAGGCTCTCTATCACTTGGACGATCGTATCCAGAATGCCAATAATGAGGGCTACAAGCAAGGCTGGTTGAATGCTTTAGGTGTGCTGCAACTCGAACAGGGTCATTACCTGTGGGACTACCACGATCCTGGGCTACTCGACCTACCCGTGCCACCATTTAAACTGGATATGAGTTGGATTCCTGCTCGGGCCATTCCTTGATGCTTGATTTCCAAATATATCGGCGACTACAATCTCCATTCAAGTGTCGAGATATGTCATCCCGAGCACCTCCTAGATCGACCATCCGTGATGAATATCAGGATGTTAAAAGGTTTTAACTTTATAAATTATCCTCTTGCTTTAAATGATCCGCCTGCTGGCAAGCAACCTGTTTCAAAAGCAGAGGGGAAAAGACCAGTAGAATAGGAATATTAATGTAATAAATTTGTATACATTTCATTATCAATGTAATTTGTTTTGGATTTAATGAAAGATTTTCATCTTTGTTCGCAATCTTAATTTCCATTCTCTTGTAATTATCAAACACTTTACATTTGTGCATGCATATCTGTTAAAAAGATAACAATATTGTGTAGTTTGTCGATCAACTTATTGTCGAATAGCTTGAATTTGTGGTAGTCATTTGGCAAAAATAATATTTTGTTTCTCGACAAACTTAGTAATAATTAAAAAAGTTACGAGTATCATTTATGTTGCTCGATCACTTTCTCGTCTTCATAAAATGTTTTTGACCAACCAAGGTCGGTAAATTTTCCTTGTCGACCAACTACAGTTAGTGGGTTTCTATCCCCGACCAGCCATAGTTAGTAGATTTTTTTCTTAAATGTTTCCGAACAACCAAGGTCGGTAAATTTTCCTTCTCGACCAACTACAGTTAGTGGGTTTTTATCCCCGCCTAGCCATAGTTAGTAGATTTTTTTCTTAATGAGCAACTTTGGCACTTTTTGGAATAATTTTTCCTCCCGACCAACTTAAGTTGGCATTTTCGAGAATATATTTACTTCCTAACTGACATAAGTTGGCATTTTTAGGAATACTTTTATTTTCCGAGGAACATATAGTTTTACTTCCCGTAGGAATACAAGTTTTACTTCCCGAAGGAATACATGTAGCTTTACTTCCCGGAGGAATATAGGTAGCTTTACTTACCGGAGGAATATTGGTAGCTTTACTTCCCGGAGGAATATAGGTATCTTTACTTCCCGGAGGAATATTGGTAGCTTTACTTCCCGGAGGAATATTGGTAGCTTTACTTCCCGGAGAAATATTGGTAGCTTTACTTCCTGGAGGAATATTGGTAGCTTTACTTCCCGGAGGAATATTGGTAGCTTTACTTCTCGAAGGAATATTGGTAACTTTACTTCCCGGAGGAATATTGGTTTCTCGACCAACCTTAGTTGGCGTTTTCGAGAAAAAATTTGAGTAGTCTGAGCTTTGCCGAGTAGTGTGTAGCACTAGTATTCCCCGAAAAAAATTCAATGAAAAGAAAGAATTCGGAAGAATATCTTCACTTTATTCATCACTGATAATACTTGCGTAGGTGCTCTACGTTCCATGCATTATTGAACTCCTCCCTTTCTAAAGTTGCTATTCGGTAAGTTCCTGGTCGAACAACTTCTGTAACTCGGTATGGTCCATGCCAGTTTGCCTCCAGCTTATTGTTCTTTTGAATTACTTTCTTCAGCACATAGTCTCCTTCTTTCAGGTCGCACTTCTTCACTCTCTTGTTGTAGAACAAAGATGTTCGTTGTTGGTATGCAGCATTCCTGATGGCTGCTTCTTCTCTAACTTCCTCGAGCATGTCTAAATCCAATCTTCTCATTAAGTCGCTGACAGGGGAATTGAAATTCAGTACCCTATGTGTTGGGAGGCCCAACTCGGCAGGTATAACAGCTTCACTTCCAAATGCTAGCATATATGGTGATTCTCCTGTTGCTAATCGGGGAGTAGTTCGGTAAGCCCAAAGTACTGATTGTAGCTCGTTGATCCAATTCGCTTTCGCATCACCCAGCCTTTTCTTCAAGGCATTCAGTAACGTTATGTTTGTCACTTCAGTTTGTCCATTGCTTTGAGGATGGCCTGGTGCTGAGTGAACCTTCAAAATATTTGACTGATGACAATAGGCAGCGAACTCCTCGTTATCAAATTGTGTTCCATGGTCGGTGATGAAAGCATGAGGAAGACCATATCGATAAATGATGTTCTTCCAAACAAATTGGTACACCTTGTCATACGTCATATCAATGAGAGGCTCAGCTTCTACCCACTTAGTAAAATAATCCACTGTGACGACGAGGTATTTGAACCTTCCTCTGGTCATTGGCAGTGGCCCAACCAAATCTATCCCCCACATGGAAAATGGCCAAGGGGAAGTGATGGGTGTCAACAATGCTTGTGGAGTTCTTCGGATGGAGGAAAAGCGTTGTCACTTGTCACATTTCTTGGCATAGGCTATACAATCAGCTCTCATCATCGGCCAGTAGTATCCCTGCGTCATCATCCTTTGCAAAAGCGTTCGACCTGCTACATGGGCTCCACAGGACCCTTCATGGATCTCTTCAATCAATTCTTTCACCTCGGAGGGATGTACACATCTCTGCAAACCTGCCATAATTCCTCGTCTATACAGAATACCGTTAGTTAATACATACCGAGCAGTTTTAAACTTCAATTTCTTGGCTGCGTGCTTGTCAATTGGTAATTCTCCCTCCTCAATATATGCCCTGATGGGATCCATCCAAGATGGTCCTAAATCAAGGGTAATAAAGTTCATCGTCAGATCTTCATCTATACTCCGACCAGCTAACACGTCAATTGGGATTGTTCGTCGTAGCTCGGTGCGAGTAACTGATGCTAATCGAGCTAGGGCGTCTGCTCTCGCATTCTCCATTCTTGGTACTCTGATCAGCTGAATAGCAGAAAATTTTGACACCAGCTCCTTTGCCTTTGCATGATATCTGATCATTAATTCTCCTCTAACTGCATATACTCCCAACATTTGATTTACAATCAATTGAGAATCACTGAAGACAGTAACCTGCTGCGCCTCCATAATTTTTGCAAAATTAAGACCTGCAATCATGGCCTCATACTCAGCCTCATTATTGGAAGCTTTGAATTGGAAACATAGGGCGTATTCCATGTCGACCTCGTCCGGAGTGCTCAAAACTATCCCTGCCCCACTGCCTGTTGTGCAAGATGAGCCATCTACATATAGCCTCCATATAGGTAATTCGTCTTCAAACTTCTGATCTGACAGAGTTCCTCGGTGAAATATTTGTTGCTTCTTTTCATCCTGCCCTGATATTTCTTGCTCTTCGTCGATCATCTTTTCTTGCCCTTTTACCAACCGAAGTTGGTCTGAGCTCGAATTTGGTGATCTTGTAACATCCACTTGCCCTTTTACCAACCGGAGTTGGTCTGAGCTTGTGTCTGATGATCCTGTAACATCCACAGGTTGATCAGCGAGCAACTTTTGCTCCTCGGGGGTATCAGGATAGATGAACTCTGCTATAAAATCTGCTACAGCCTGCCCTTTTCGCGATGATCTGGGTTCATAAATTATATCATATTCACCGAGCTCTATTGCCCAGTACATCAATCTCCCTGATTTTTCTGGTTTATAAAGGGCTTGCCTGGCATATCAGTATATACTACTATGGTATGGGCCTGGAAGTATGGCCTCATTCTTCTACTCGCCTCAATCAGCGCCAGTGCTAACTTTTCCAGCCTTGGATATCTGATCTCTGCTCCTCGGAAGGCCTTACTCGTATAATAAATTAGTTTTTGCACTCTATTCTCCACTCTGATCAACGCCGAGCTAACTGCATTCTCGGACACTGCAAGATATAAGTATAATTTTTCTCCCATCACTGGCCTGGATAAAAGTGGAGGTGCTCCCAAGTATTTCTTCAAATCTTAAAAAGCCTTCTCACATCCATCATTCCACTCTAAAGTTTTTCGGAGTGTCTTGAAGAATGGGAGACATCGATCAGTTGCTCGTGACAGAAATCTGTTGAGTGCTGCTACTCGTCCTGTGAGACTCTGTACTTCCTTCTTCGTCGTTGGAGATCGCAGCCCTAATAGAGCTTTGATCTTTTCAGGATTTGCCTCAATGCCTCGTTGGTTGACAATGTATTCGAGAAACATGCCTTCTCGTACTCCGAATATGCACTTCGTCGGGTTTAGCTTCATTTGATATTTATCCAGTTGATCAAAAGTTTGGCTTAAGTCAACTAGATGATCGGCAACTTTCTTGCTTTTTGTCAGCATATCGTCAACATATACTTCCATATTGAAACTGATTTGTTCAGCAAAGATCTTGTTCATCAGCCGCTGATATGTCGCACCTGCATTTTTCAAACCAAAAGGCATAACATTATAACAATAAGTTCCCCTAGGGGTAATGAAATAAGTACTCTCCCTGTCTTCGGGTTTCATTTTAATCTGATTGTAACCAAAATAAGCATCCATGAAGCTCAACAGCTCGTGTCCCGAGGTAGCATCCACTAGTTGATCAATTCGGGGCAATGGAAAGTGATCCTTTGGGCATGCTTTGCTGAGGTCGGTGAAGTCTACACACATCCTCCACTTATTATTCTTCTTTTTCACCATCACCACATTTGCTAACCAGTCTGGATATTTAACATCTTCAATAAAACAAGCCTTCTGGAGCTTCTCGACTTCCTCATGTATAGCTTGATTCTTCTCGGGACTAAATACTCTTCTTCTCTACTTCACAAGCTTGATCTCCTTATTCACATTGAGCTCGTGACAAAAGAAATTTGGGTATATCCCAGGCATATCTTCATGACTCCATGCAAAAGTTTGTTTTCTTCTTCTAAGGAAAGTTATCAATTCCTGTTTTAGTGAGGCTTCCAACGACGAACCTACTTGAGTAGTACGTTCAGGGTGCTCGTCATTCAGAATGATGTTTTCAGTAGCTTCCACCACTTGACCCTTCACGAGTTGCGACTCATCTCTAGGATCCAATGTTTCAATTTCTGCACCTTCCTCCACTTGATAGGTAGTAGTATTTTTTCTTGATTCCTCCAGTTCTTCTTGCTCGGAGGATGAATAATAGCATTCCCGAGCTACTTTCTGATCACCTTTCACAACTCCTACTCCAAAATTTGTTGGAAATTTTAGGCACTGATGCGCTGTAGATGGTACAGCCTCAAACTTCTTTAATCCTACTGTTCCCATGATGATATTGTATGATGATTGAACTTTCTTATCCATCACGAAGAAGCGTATTCTTTCTGTTCGACAAGCAGGCCACGTACCAATGAATATATCCAACTTGATCATCCCAAGTGGAAATACTTTCTCGCCAGAAAAATCGAGGAGGGGTCTATGATAAGGCTCCAGTTGAAACAACTTTAGATTTAAACTGTCGAAGCACGAGTAGAACATGATGTCTGCCGAGCTACCATTATCTACCAGTACTCTTGAAATCATTACCTCCTTCATCCTCATTTTGATCACCAATGGGTCATCATGAGGATACAAAACTCCTGCGAGGTCGTTCTTTGAAAAACCGATGACCAATTTCTCTTTGTTCACCTATCTCAGGTGATCCTCCTCAGTTAGATTTATTCGTTGAATGTACGAGCAAACTTGAGCCTCACATAGGTAAGCTTTTCTCTCTGCAGTAAGGTCTCCTCCTCCAGCATCCCCACCTGTAATAACATTACAGTCAAATGACCCAAAGCCTATTGAAAATACCTCCCGTTCTGGCTGCCTTGGTCTCTTGGGAAGATCGGGGTCGTCTTCTGGATCAACTTCATGGTTTCTTTTCTTGTTCTCCTCTGCTCGACGAGGAGATCTAGACCTCTCTCTTGCTCGGTCGTTGTTTCTTCTTTCGTTTCCACGATCAATATACTTTGACAGCTTTCCTCATCTAATGAGTGTTTCAATCTCATTTTGAAGAGCTATGCAATTTTTGGTTATATGGCCATGATCTTTATGAAAATCGCAATACTTCGCCTTATTCCTCTTGTCAGGGTCTGCCTTCATTTTCTCTGGCCAGTTTAATTCCTCGTTGTTCTTGATTTCTTCTAGAACATGGTTGATATCCTTCTTCAAAGGAGTATATTATCAAATTTCTTCATTACGTCCCATACCGACCTAGTTTTTGAATGTTTGTCATTACCGTTGTTCTTATGCTCTTTCTTCTTAGCTTTATCACCTTCCACTTTGGTTTCTTTAGCATCCATATTCTTCTTCGCAGCCATAGCCTCCTCGGCATTCATAATCTTGGACGTTTTTCCCATCAGGTCTGACATGGTTCTAGGTGGATCTTTGGCCAAAGTGTAGTACAACTTGTTCGGCAGTAGTCCACTCATCAAGGCGGTAATCGTTGTCTTCTCCTCATAATCAATGACTTCGAGTTTCTCATTATTAAAACGAGTTATATAATCTCTGGTACTCTCACCAGCCTTTTATCTAACACTTAACAAATGTGCTACTCGTTTAACTGGCTTTGCCCCAAAACAGAAATTCCCAATGAATAACTCGGCCAGTTGAAGAAAAGTTGAGATCTTACCCCGAGGAAGATTATTATACCATATTTGAGCAGATCCGGTAAGAGTTCCCGAGAATGCTCTGCATCTCATCTCATCTGGAACATCATAGATGTCGGCTGCAGCTTGGTATTGTTCTATATAAAGGACAAGGTCAGTCTTTCCATCATACTTGGGAGTCACAACAGGTGCTTTGAACTTTGATGGTGTTGGAAAATCTACAATGGACTGGACAAAAGGTGTTCCTCGAACAAAGGTTCGTTGTAGAGGGTTCTTGGCCTTAGCCATTTCCCCTAATCTATCCTCCAGCCTCTGAATAGAGACTTTCCATGTATCATTCCCTTCCTCGAGCCTATTGGTTCGAGCAGCTGATCGCGTTGATGTGGCTTCCTGAGATCTATCTTGACGAACAGCTAGTCGCGACTGGGCAGATCCTTCCCTTAAATCTGATGGTCGTCGAAAACTCCTCGATACGACTTTAGGAGGACTTTTACTCCTTCTAAATCCTAATCGATCAAAAGGTGATACCCTGCTTAACCTCTCTAGCGCACTAGTCCTTTCTGGAGAGAGAGTGATACGTTGTTCAGTATCTGTGGCTCGCACTAACGAAGTTCGTCCAGGTTGATAAGAAAAATCTTCAGACTCCTCATTACGATATGAATTAGTATGCCTAGTACGCGAGGATGGTGCACGGGTGTTTCTTTGAATACTCCGCATTCCTGAATGAGTTGGTGCACCGCCATGGAGGGTTTGTATGAGTTGTCGCATAGTTTCTTGCATGACGATCTGGCCCTGAGCCAGATTTGTTATTATTCCAGCCAGATCTGGAATGTTTGGCGGAGCAGATGGATTTGGAGGATTTCCAGCGTTTCGATTGCTGGATTCTGGAATATCAGCCATTTGTGATGAAGTGTTTTTGATGAAAAACGATATTACCAGTCGTTTCCCACCGACGGCGCCAATCTGTTGATGTAAAAAATTAGATCATATCTAATTATTCAATCACAGATAAAATAAATGAGACAAAGAACTTTTAAAATGGTTCAGCCTTATAAGAATGGCCTACGTCCACTGTTATGTTATTGCTGAGTGTTTGGGAATTCTTGATTACAAGTTCTATCAAGAAATTTCGGTCCCTTTACAATGAGGATTGTACAATGTATTTATAGCCCTGAGGCTATAATGTGAAAGGGTAATACATTAAATGATGTACATATGAAAGGGTAATACATTCAATGCCCCTTAAGCATGTGCGTCTGAATGATAAGCATTTAATGAACAGTCAAACTGTTAGTTATCCTGCTATTAATGCTTTGTTCGAGGTGCAGCTCGGACTGCCTAAGCTTCTCGGTACTCAAGAGTTCCTCGGAGAGTTCTTGTTCCTCGGAGCGTATAAGTTCCTCGGGGAAGCAGCGTTCCTCGTTGTAGTATGGTTCCTCGGAGCGTGTGAGTTCCTCGGAAGTATTTGTTATTGCCACATAGATTGCCATGTGTCTTCACTCAATTGAGTCATGTCAGCAGACTAAATTTGGTATCAACAATAACCATCAAAATAGTTAAACAAATTTAACTATTGACTGTTGGCAATGACTTCCAATAGTTTATTAATTAATTTAATTAATTAATTAATTTCGTAATTAATTAATAAGTAAAGCCCAGAAAGTTAATTTAAATCGGACCAAAAATTTAAGATATTATAAGCCCAAGTCCGAACCGAACCAAGCCGGTTGGGCAGTCGGACGGTGCGCGCGTGCGCGCGCATGGGCTTTTGGGCCAAGCCCAACACATGCATAGTGTAGGCCATCTCCCCTTCAAAGAGTTGGGATACCCCAAGGCATCCAAGACTTAGTCCATACTTGGGGTGTTATTAACTCACCAATTTTTCACTACTCTTCCAATGTGGGACAAGGGTTAAAACATACCCAATTCATTAACTTTCATTATTTTTGAGTCATTTTGGGGGCATATATATCATTCATAACTTAATGGAATTGGACATGTGAATATACTACGTTAATCTCCTTCCGGGGGAGAACGCGTTCGTATGTGGTCCTATAATTAACGTGGTGTGGGTCCAACCTAAATTTGAGCTCAAAGTTGCTTAAAATTCTGTCCAGGAAATTCTGGACAGCTTTTAAATATTCACATTAAGTCCCATTTTTCCAATAATCCCCCATATGAATGATATATTACTATAAATAAAACAAAACAGATGCTAATGCAGATGCACTCACGGGTTGAGTAAAACTAAAAATTTATTGCATCGGGAGAAGTAGCCTAGTGACCTTGAACTTTCCTTAATGATATACCATCGGATTTACTTGGTTAATCAGTAGACTTCATGTCTTTTAATCGTCCACCATTTTTGTAAACCTAGACAACAGTATTCACACAATAATTCTTCAACACAGTTGGTTCTCACGTTTATGTTCATTTTGGCCATAAATACCACTTGGTTTCGTGAGTATTTTAGAGAATTTGCCTTTCATTATTCTCATAGAAGTTCCCCCCTTCTTATTCACGTAGGTGACTTCCATAAAGAGTACCCTGCAACACCCTACTTAGACATACTAAGATATGGATGTCATTAAAAGCATAACTTATCTTAATTTCGTGACAGATGTGCACTGTCTCATCTTTGGAATGGATAGGATTAAATATCCTCTATTTCTTATTGAATACAATGTAGTTTGTTTTGCCCATTGAACCTAGATCTTGGGATCTCTAGTCAGCTAGGTTGGGTTGCCACTATATTGATTCTTATTTATTTATAGGCTTTTGACCCATTCCTCTCGATGATCTTTCAACTTGCTCTCGATTTAAACCTTTCGTTAGTGGATCCGCTATATTATCTTTTGGCTTTATATAGTCAATTGAGATAATTTCGTTTGAGAGAAGTTGTCTAACGGTATTATGTCTACGATGAATATGTCATGACTTTCCGTTATACATGTAATTCTATGCCCTTCCAATCGCCGATTGATTATCGCAATGTATACATATTATGGTCACAGGTTTCGACCAATTTGGAACATCCTCTTCTCCAGCTTTGTCTAGTGCAATGAATTTGGATTCCATTGTCGATCTAGCAATGAACATTTGTTTTGAGGATTTCCAAGATACGGCGGCACCTCCAAGGGTAAGCACATACCCACTCGTAGACTTAGTCTTTTGTATCGAATATCCAATTTGCATCGCAATGGCCTTCAAGAACATCTGGATATTTTGAGTAGTGTAGTCCATAGTTTTGAGTATATTTCAAATAACCCAAAACTCTCAATATTGCTTTCCAGTGATCTCTCCCTGGATTACTCGTAAATCGACTTAGCTTACTTATTGAGTATGCCATGTACGATCGTGTACAGTTCATGATATACATTAAAGTGTCGATAATACGAGAGTACTCTAGTTAAGATATGCTTTCACCATTATTTCTTGATAAATGTAAATTTACATCTACTGGTGTCTTGGTAGGACTAATATCATACTTCTTGAATTTTTCAAGTACTTTCTCTATGTAATGAGATTTAGATAATATAAGTCCATCTGATGTTTTAGAAATTTTAATTCCTAATATAACATCGGCAATACCCAAATCTTTCATGTCAAATCAACTACTCAACATTTGTTTTGTAGTTTTGACAATTTCTAGGTTACTACCCATGATAAGCATATCATCAACATAGAGGCATACAATGACATATCCATTTTGAATGTATTTAAAATAAACACATTTATCGCATTCATTAATTTTGAAGCCATTTGATAACATTGCATTATCAAATTTGTCATGCCATTGATTAGGTGCTTGCTTCAATCCGTAGGGTGATTTAACAAGCTTACATACTTTTCCTTCTTGTCGGGGAGCCTTGAACCCTTAAGTTTCTTCATATAGATTTCCTCATCAAGTTCACTATTTAAGAATGTGGTTTTTACATCCATTTGATGTATTTCAAGTCCATTAATAGCAGTTATTACTATTAACATCCAAATGGACGTAATTCTTATTACCGGTGAATATGTGTCGAAGTAATCCAACCCCTTCCTTTTTCCTATAGTCTTTAGCTACAAGTATATATTTATATTTATCAATTGATCCATCGTCCTTCAACTTCTTTTTGAAGATCCATTTATAACCTAATGGTTTTGAACCTAGTGGAAGATCCCCTGGTTCCCATGTGTGATTTGGATTCAATTTCACTATTAATTGTTTTTTTCCAATTAGAAGCATCGGGTAAGGATATAACATCTTTGAATGATGGAGGTTCATTTTCTAGCAGATATGTTAGAAAATTCGAACCGAAAGAAGTCGAGGTTCTTGCACTTTTACTACGTCTTGGTTCATTCTCTATTGTTTCAATAAGTTGTTGATTACCACTTATAGTAGCTTGATTTTTCCTTTTAGAAGGACCACATTCTCGGGTCACGTTATATGGGAATTCATTTTCAAAAAACGAAGCGTCCCTCGATTTAATAATCGTATTTACATGAATATCTGAAATCTGAGAGTTACAAACTAAGAAACGATATGCACTGGTATTAGGAGCATAACCTATGTATACACAGTCAACGTTTTTTGGTCCTATTTTTACCTTTTGAGGTTTAGGAACCATCACTTTGGCTAAGCACCCCCGCACTCGTAAATATTTATAGCAAGGTCTTCGACCTTTCCATAACTCAGAAGGCGTTTTATGAGTTTTCTTGTGTGGTACTTTGTTAAGAATATAATTAGTAGATAATAAGGCTTCCCCCCACAAGTTCTGTGGAGCTCATGAACTTATTAACATAGAGTTCATCATTTTCTTCAATGTACAATTTTTACGTTCAGCAATGCCATTCGATTGAAGAGAATAAGGAGTGGTGGTTTGATGAATAATTCCATTTTTGAAACAAAATTCCTCAAACGGATATTCATATTCACCTCCTCTATCACTCCTAACAACCTTTATCTTTTTGCTTAATTGATTCTCAACTTCATTCTTATATTGTTTAAATGCATTAATAGCCTCATCTTTACTATGTAATAAATATAAATAGCAATATTTTGTGCAATCGTCAATAAAAGTAATAAAATACTTTTTCCCACCCCTAGTTTGTGCAAATTTCAAATCACAAATATCCGTGTGAATTAAATCTAGTGGTTCAGTTATCCTTTCAATTGAATTAAAAGGTAATCTAGCTAATTTTGATTCCACACAAATATCACATTTATGATTTTTATCAATATTAAATTTAGGCAAAAAATCCAAGTTAATTAATGTACGCAAGGTATCAAAATTAACATATCCTAATCTAACATGCCAAATATTAAAAGACTCAATCAAATAAGTAGAACTAGGAATTTCATTCATAGGGGATGCCTTAGGCATCAAAGTCATTACATTCATTTTCAAGAGACCCTCAGATAGGTAGCCCTTTCCTACATACACATCATTTTTAGATAATACAAATTTATCAGAAACAAACACAAGCTTAAATCCATTCTTGCTTAGAAGTGATCCGGAAATCAAATTTTTTCGAATATCGGGCAGATGCAACACATTGTTTAGGGTAAGCTCTTTTCTCGAGGTCATCTTCAGAATAATCTTTCCTTATTCCACAACTTTAGAACTCGAAGAGTTTCCCATAAAGAGAGTCTCCTCATTTTTCAAAGTTTTATACTTAGTGAACATCCATTTGTTTGCACAAATGTGGCGAGTAGCCCCAGTATGCACCCACCATTCCTTGGTATTTCCTACCAAGTTACATTCAGAGACAACAGCATAAACTTTTAAGTCTGCGATACCATCAGTGATAAGCACCGAAAATTATACATTTTATACCCCGAATAGACGTACTTTAGCTGTTAGTTCTAGGCAATATCGGTCTTATGTGCTTAAATGTTTATCTTGTAGGTCAAGCATCTGTTTGCATTGTCAAAAGATATATATCAAGGCAAATGCGCTTGAATGGAGCTAAATACCCAATCCCCAGACCCTAACCTAGCCCATCCTAGCCTTAGCCTTCCCCGACCCGTGCGTGTTGATTTTGTACTTTTTTAATATTTTTTAGATTTTTAGTTCGAGTCGTTTTATTTTTAGGTTTTATTTTAGGTTTATTTTCTATTTTTCTATTTTATTTTTATAATTTTATTTTATTTTGATTTTTATTAGTTTTTAGTTTTATTAGGATTAGTTTTTAGGAGTTTATTTTTAGTTTATTAGATTTTATATTTTTTAGGACTTTAATTTTCATTTAGATTTTAAATTTTTATTTCTTTTGTTTTATTTAAGTTTTTATATAAGCTTAGGATTTTTGTTTTTAGTTTTAATATTTTTATTTTTATTGCTTTTAATTTGTTTTATTTTTAGTTAGATTTTATTTTTTTATTATTTTATTTTTATTTTTATTAATTTTAGTTGAGTCTTTTTATTATTTTAGTTGGGTACAAATTAAACACACACACACACACAAACTTATCCTACACCCTAATACACACAAACACACTCACCTACACCCACACCTACCTTCCCCACACCCACACACACACAACTCTTCCCCCTTCATCTTCAACCTTACACCCACTCTCTCTCCTCTTTCCACCATAACCAAACACCCACAAAACTCGCCTCTCTCTATCTAATCACCTCCACAATCCAACACCACATTCCATCTCCCCTACCCGAGACAAACCCGTCGACCCGATCCGTGCTCACCCTCCTGCTGGCGACCGCCACCGCCAGCTGCATAACTCTCCGGTGAGCCTAACCCTCCAAAAAGCCCCAACTCCGTATCCACATCCAACACATACCATTTTGACCCAACCAACCCCGGTGTGAACCCCAACAGCAACTCCGGTCGGTGACCCATTTCCCACCTGCAAAACCCCTTATCGTGAACCAAACTCGGTGCCCCCATCGTCAGAACCTGTGACTCGTAAGCCAACCCCCACCTCGCCAGCGCACCAAATCTCAAACCTAAACCCATTCCATTTCCAACCTCCTGAACCAACCCGAAACCCTATACCCACTACATGTTCCACCATGCCCGACCTCCAACCCATTTCCAAAAGCCACGTTTCTTCCACCTGCCAATTTCCAAAACAAGAGAAACCAAACAAAAAGTCCACATGTTTAATAAATCCCACTTATCCCCTTTTCCCAATCTACCCCCAACTACCTATTTCAACCCAACTTCCCATTATACCCTCTAAACCAAATCAGATTATTATCTCCATTACCCCACTTCCCAAATACCCTCAAACTTCTCCCACATATTCACCCTATCCCATTACCAAAAATACCCCTTAGTCACATGCGTGCCATGCATCTACTATAAAATAAGACTAAAGACCCTATTTGAGAAGAGAGAGGAGATCATCAACTAGAGAGAGAATTAGATAGAGAAACACCATTTTTATTTTTTTAGTTTTTTTTTTCCTGTATTTTTTTAGATTAGAGAAAGAATTCAATAAATTGAGTGTTGTAATTAATTGAGATGAATGAAGAATTGAAGAATTAATGCAATTGAAGGCAATTTTGGTTTGATTACTCCTCTCTAATTTTCATTTTATGCTCCTAATTGATTCTAATTTTTAGTGGATGATGATTATGGAGGGCTAATCATCCCATTCAAGGGATGAGTTGAAACCCTCATGAATTCAATTTGGTTTAATTGTCAATTATAATTTTGTTAGTTTCCTTTGATTAGTAAATTTAATTCCTAATTATTTTCACATTGAGAAATGGAAAATCATCCTTGAGAAAGTATTGAAAATTTTATTATCATTTGATCATTTAATTCAAACTACAGATAGGCTTATCACTTTATTTAAATCTTAGTATAATTTTCATCTACTCTTGTTTTCATTTTGTCTAATTAAAATTTAGTTTGGTGAATCGATCCTAGCGGGTGATTCATTTAACTGATTTTATTTCATTTAGAGTAGTGCTTATGGGGATTAAACTTACTTTTCTAAAAGAGTATTCAAGTAATTCATTAGTGTAATGAGAAATAGCTTTTGAATTAAATGAATGTTTTGGAAATTGATGAAATTAAAATTGTGCAGGTTAGATAAATTTGTGTGAATTGAGGGTGGATTTTTCGTCCTTTGAATATTTTCTCTCATTTAGTTGCACTCCACTCACTTTTATCACACACTTGTTTATATTTTTCACATTTTACTTTTAGTTTGATTAGCTCCTTTTATTTAGTTTAGTTTAGTATTATTTCATCCCACCCAATTGTTTTAATATTGAAAAAGCTAAAAAAATTAGAAAAGTGAAAAGTAAAAAGGCAGAAAAAGAAAATAAAAAGTGAATTACAATTGTGTTCCCTTTGCTTTACCCGCTTGGAAGTGAATTGATACCCTTACTTACCGCTACACTTGAGTTTATTATATTTTGTAGGTAATTAAGGTTTTGACTAACTTGGCTTTCAAACAACGACACACAAAACTCAAGTTATCAAATGGCGTCGTTGCCATTCTTGGGAGCATGAAGCACTTGGAGCAGATTTCAACTTGTAGTTCATTTATTTTTTGCACTTTATTATTTTTTGTACCATTTTTATATCTTTAGAAGGCTTGTATTAGGATTTTTATCATTGCTTGTATTGCGGTGCATAGAGACACCTTTATTATATTTTTCATTTTAAAATTTGTAATAATCGAAGACAAGCGTGATAGGGAAACCGGACAAGGTAGGGAGAGGGCGTCCATTGGCGAGGATTTAGAAGCCTCTCTACCTTGGGTCGGTAGGACACCCGAGGCCGACTGAGATAGGCGTGATCTACCCCCGGTCGACTCAATAATTTCGGCACCCCACGGCCTAAAAACCGTGGGAGGTACATCTCTTAAACTCTCTCACCTCTCATGTTAGCGAGTCAATTTTGTGTGCTCTTACTTGATTTTATTCTCGCATTTATTTTCGAATGGTGTGATGAATTAATTGACTAAGACCTACACCCGGTCACTCACGAGAAGGGATTTCATCACCCGACTCACTCACTTACCATTGTGTGCTACCCTAGCCATTATTAAATTTAAAATCAATTAACTAGGTAGCCGAATACGAGAAAATTTGCAAAGGCGATCACAAAGAAAATTTCATGATTTTTTATCGCCCACGGACTTAATTAAAATTTGACTACCCTTTCACTAAATTTCATGATAAAAATTGGCCATGTGCTACTTAGGAATTCTTCTTGACGTGTGCGTGTCCAATTTAATTTTTTGGTAGTCGATTTTAGTTAGTTCGCCCCAAATTTTTTAGTCCATATTTTGTCCCCACCTTTATCTTCCAAAAAATCCAAAAATATTTTCTTTCTTTCCCTTTTAGAAAAATCCAAAAATATTTTCTTTCTTTCCTTTTTAGAAAAATCCAAAAATATTTTCTTTCCTTTTGAAAAAATTTACGAAATCCAAAAAAATATTTTCTCTCCTCATGGCCGAAGAACGTCCCTTACGGGACTTACTTTGGTCATTTTTCATTGACACGTGACACGTGTGAAAGTGATCCCAAGCCGTCTCTTTATGATATTTTTTTGCGGTTTCACCTCTCTCACGAGTGCCCTTGACACTCTTGACCCGTTCATGCACGCACCTCACTTTTTATCACCCTCGATGTCAAATGCCGACGTGTCTCATCCTTTGTTGTGCACCCACTATTATTATGCCGATCACATGTCCCATGAGTGTCCGTACTTGTCATATCCATCCAAACCCACCCTGGAACTTGTGTATCCATATGGCACTGTTTTGGAACCCACCTCGGCCCATTATCCCGATATACCTAATCTCGAGTTGTGTGAGTAGCCGAGCTATTCATGGAGGCCTGATCACCCTTCCACGCAATACGTATCCCAACCCGATGTTTTGGATCCTCACACATTCCAACAGTTGTCATGGCAACCTTGTGCAACCATTACCGATCAGTTACCTCACTACGCACCCCATGAGTATCAACCAATTATTCATCACAAAAGTGATCCTTTCGTGTATGATGAACTTGGTCCCACTCCACACACTTCATTTGAGTATTCTCCGTATAGTCCTAACCATAGAGAGTTGTGTCCACCTCAACCTCCACCATCACCCGCCACTCCACCATCACCTTCATCCACATCCACTCTCGAAAGTCTCTTGCAAAAGTTCATACTGGAGCAAGAGCAAGCCACTCAAATTCAAACTGAAGCCCTCCAAAGGCTTGAACAAAGGTTAAATGAAATTGAGTGTGCGAGAAAGTCAGACATTCCCATGGCTCCACCCATCGTTGCACCTGAGTGTGATGATGATGTGCCCTCTTGTGACATGGATTTTGAGTGTAACCAACCCTATCCTCCCGAGAATCTTGAAGTTGAGACCATCCCTTGGTCCGAGCCCCCAGTCGATAATTGTGTTGACTTACCTTTCATTAGTGAGCCTAATCATATCCCATCATGTCCATATGAACCCCACTTTGCGGTTCCCACTCACTTTCCCATGGAATCCAAAAATATGCCCGAGCTTTTACCTTATTCCACAATTGCATATGTCTATGACATGCCCATTTCTCCTAGGTTAGCTCCGGCAACGAGTGTTCACCATTTTCTCGCGATAGAATCTGTGAAAGTTCCTAACTGTCCGGATATGGATGATGTCCCACCATGCATGGCTCCCTTTGAGCCCGATATTTCTAGTGATTCCTCTATCTCCGATCTTAGTGCCTCGTCTTACCCAGTCACCACATTCATTGATACTACTCTTATGGATAAGTTGATCTCGAAATCACTTGATAACACACTCCCTCTTCAGGAGGATATTGAGGATCATTATGTCCCTCCAAATGGGTTTGTGTTCCCTACTCTATAGATAGATCATCTTCCTCCTCCATTTATCCCACCCGATCCACCATTTGTCCCACCCAACCCACCCATTGTCCTTTCCACCCCACCACCTGGTTTGGATCTTGATTTTGCACATTTCAAGTTTTCAACCATATATTTAGATCCTAACCTGAAAACACCCACCACCCATGAGAGTATATAATGTGCTACTCTCCACTTTCGTGACATCGAGCTTGTTACCCCATGCACACCACTTCCTTGTGGTGTTGAATTTTCTAATAGACATCTCCCTTACATGTCACGACTCGACCATTATCATCGCCCATTCATAGAACGGTCGTGTGATTTTTATGAGGCCCAACCCATTCCACTTACCAAACCCTTTTACCTTCCCATACAACTTGATCACCATGCTTATAGGGCCCTAGTCTCCCTCATATTTCAGCTCAATAAAACCCATGACCGGTGCCTATTCACCCTCACCTTTACCCTAATACCCAACCGCACTTGGTCCACCGATGCTTTGCATCGCGTGATGCACTTCGCCATACAGGTGCATTGACCCGTTTTAGCCATTATCCAACAAGACTGGCTCTTCAATCTTGTTTGGGGGTGATTCTCATCACCCCAATTCTTCTGCCGCCCCGCGCTTTCATAGATCCTATCCTTAGGGTGAGTATCCATCGGTCTGGCTGAAGACATTAAACTTTGCGCTACCGGTAGGCAACCCGCATTTCATGTACCAGTCTCATCCTGTTTGGGGGTGATGTTTCACACCACCCAATGCTTTATCATGTTTATAGACTTGTACACCCTCTGTTCTCTTATTATTTCTTCAGGTTTCATTTTGGCTTCATTTGTCCACTTCATTAGCGGTTGATTCTGGTATTATCTTTCCTACCTTATGCTCTCAATTTTAAAAATCATTTTACTTAACATCGAGGACGAGGTTCCTTTTTGTTTGGGGGTGGGGAATTTCATCAAAATCGTACCTCTTTTGAAAAATTTAATTTTTAAACCTGATTTTTAAAATTTCGTGCAGTTTCTTTCATCTCACTCATTGACGTGAATTTTCAATAATCCATCCTTTTAAGTCTAGGAATCAAGCTAGATAATATTTTTTCTAATAGCTTATGTAATACATAACAAGGCATGTTGCACCATGAATTTCTAAACTCAACAAAATTTGCACACTTATCACATCAATACGGTTTAGAGTTGAGGAGTACTACAATTCTGATGAGACCCTTAAGGATCACTAGTAGAGACTTTAGCTTCTGAGATTTGTGCCTTTCACCTTTTAGAGAGTTTTACGCAATCTACGAGTCACAAGTTGATTCAACTTCGTTTTGGTCCGCACTTAAAATCGTTGTATGATCTCATTATTTTTTTAAATTTTTTGGCTTGATCACTGAGAATGACATCTTTTTCGAGTTGTAAGAAACGCGTGTCTTGAAATTTGTCCCGAATACTAGTGTTTCATCCATACACCTACCACTTTTGCATATTACTATATCATTTTCTTCCACACTTCCATATATTTCCCACATCATCCACCTATCATCTCCATATCATCTTTCATTTTCAAATAAAAGAGTGTTGATTCCAAATGTTAAATGTCTTCGGTGTTGGTTTGAAAAGAGAGAGAAAAACAAAAATATATATATATAAAAATTAAAAAAAAAAAGAGAAAAAACAAGAACAGAAAAAAAAATAGAGAAAAAAAAAGAGTTTGTAGTTTATTTTGTTGTAATAAATACATTTGTTCTTCATGTATAATACACTCTTCTCAATCTTATCGCATCCATCGCTCATCACTCATCCATTATCCATCATATCACTATCCTACCTACCTCATCCCATCCATCCTACCTATCGTATCCTTCTCATCCCATTTTATTTTCCCTCACCCATAAAAATCCATGTTTTCCCCTAGGTGTTCGGGCAAATGAAAGTCAACATGGTGAATAACTCGACGTTCTCACTATAGTGATTAGCATTTCTTTCATGAGATCATTTTTCTTTCTAATTGTTCGTTCTTTCTTATATGTGTGTGAGACATTTTGAACTTGATTATATTTACTCACCTCCTCACACACAAGAGCGACACACTAACCCTAATCTCGAGAGTTCGTTTGAGAGAGATATATTTGTGAGATTTGAAGTTGAAGCGTTGATTCCGATAAGGCAATCTAGGAATTACTCTTATGATACTCGACCCGTTTTGACTGATTCACACCACACACGTTGAGTTCTAGGAAGGATGTTCCTTTGTATTCACTTAGCTAACTTTTTACAAATTCTATCTTGTATTTCTAAAATCATTTATCTCATGATGGATTGTGCGATTATTCTATGTCTAATAAGAGATAGACTGCCATTTGCAAATAAGAATTTTGTGGCTATATTCCCTGCAACCCTCACAAGACACAACTTGTCCTGTAGGGCAACCTGTAGGTTTAAAGGCTTGTTGCACATGCAAAGTGCAATCGCAAGTGCTCGCGAAAGTGACATACTTTTGGTTTCTTATCTTTCTCCTTCTCTTTATCTTATTGCTCGAGGACTAGCAACGCTCTGTTTGGGGGTGGTGTGATAAGCACCCAAAACTGTGCATTTTATACCCCGAATAGACGTACTCTAGTTGCTAATTCTCGGTAATATGGGTCTTATGTGCTTAAATGTTTATCTTGTAGGTCAAATGTCCGTTTTCGGTGTCAAAAGCTATATATCGAGGCAAATGCGCTTGAATGGAGCTAAATACCCAATCCTCTGACCCTAACCTAGCCCATTCTAGCCTTAGCCTTCCCCGACCCGTGTGTGTGTGTTGATTTTGTACTTTTTTAATATTTTTTAGATTTTTAGTTTGAGTCATTTTATTTTTAGGTTGTATTTTAGGTTTATTTTCTATTTTTCTATGTTATTTTTATAATTTTATTTTATTTTGATTTTTATTAGTTTTTAGTTTTATTAGGATTAGTTTTTAGGAGTTTATTTTTAGTTTATTAGATTTTATATTTTTTAGGACTTTAATTTTCATTTAGATTTTAAATTTTTATTTCTTTTGTTTTATTTTAGTTTTTATATAAGCTTAGGATTTTAGTTTTTAGTTTTAATATTTTTATTTTTATTGCTTTTAGTTTGTTTTATTTTTAGTTAGATTTTATTTTTTTATTATTTTATTTTTAGTTTTATTAATTTTATTTGAGTCTATTTATTATTTTAGTTGGGTACAAATTAAACACACACACAAACACACACACAAACTTATCCTACACCCTAATACACACAAACACACTCACCTACACCCAAACTCTTCCTCACCCACACCTACCTTCCCTACACCCACACACACACAACTCTTCCCCCTTCATCTTAAACCTTACATCCACTCTCTCTCCTCTTTCCACCATAACCAAACACTCACAAAACTTACCTCTCCCTATCTAATCACCTCCACAATCCAACACCACATTCCATCTCCCCTACCCGAGATAAACTCGCTGACCCGATCCATGCTCACCCTCCTACCGGCGACCGCCACCGCCAGCTGCAGAACTCTCCGACGAGCCTAACCCTCCAACAAGCCCCAACTCTGTATCCACGTCCAACACAGACCATTTCGACCCAACCAGTCCCGGTGCGAACCCCAACAGCAACTCCGGCCGGTGACCCATTTCCCACCTGAAAAACCCCTTATCACGAACCAAACTCGGTGCCCCCATCATCAGAACCCGTGACCCGTAAGCCAACCCCCACCTCGCCAGAACACCAAATCTCGAACCCAACCCCGTTCCATTTCCAACCTCTTGAACCAACCTGAAACCCTATACCCACTACCCGTTCCACCATGCCCGACCTCCAACCCATTTCCAAAAGCCACGTTTCTTCCACCTGCCAATTTCCAAACCAAGATAAACCAAACAAAAAGCCCGCGTGTTTAATAAATCCCATTTATCCCATTTTCCCAATCTATACCCCTTAGCCCCATGTGTGCCATGCATCTACTATAAAAGAAGACTAAAGACCCCATTTGATAAGAGAGAGGAGATCATCAACTAGAGAGAGAATTAGATAGAGAAACACCATTTTTATTTTTTTAATTTAGTTTTTTTTGTATTTTTTTAGATTAGAGAAAAAATTCAATAAATTGAGTGTTGTAATTAATTGAGATGAATGAAGAATTGAAGAATTAATGCAATTGAAGGCAATTTTGGTTTGATTACTCCTCTCTAATTTTCATTTTATGCTCTTATTTCATTCTAATTTTTATTGGATGATGATTATGTAGGGCTAATCATCCCATTCAAGGGATGAGTTGAAACCCTCATGAATCCAATTTGGTTTAATTTTCAATTATAATTTTGTTAGTTTCCTTTGATTAGTAAATTTAATTCCTAATTATTTTCACATTCAGAAATGGAAAATCATCCTTGGGAAAGTATTGAAAATTTTATTATCATTTGATCATTTGATTCAAACTAGAGATAGGCTTATCACTTGATTTAAATGTTAGCATAATTTTCATCTACTCTTGTTTTCACTTTGTCTAATTAAAATTAGTTTGGTGAATCGATCCTAGCGGATGATTCATATAATTGATTTTAATTCATTTAGAGTAGTGCTTGTGGGGATTAAACTTACTTTTCTAAAAGAGTATTCAATTAATTCATTAGTGTAATGAGAATTATCTTTTGAATTAAATGAATATTTTGGAAATTGATGAAATTAAAATTGTGCAAGTTAGATAAATTCGTGTGAATTGAAGGTGGATTTTCCATCCCTTGAATATTTTCTCTCATTTAGTTGCACTCCACTCACTTTTATCACACGCTTGTTTATATTTTTCACATTTTACTTTTAGTTTGGTTACCCCCTTTTATTTAGTTTAGTTTAGTATTGTTTCACCTCACCTCACCTCACCCAATTGTTTTAATATTGAAAAAGCTAAAAAAAAATTGAAAAGTGAAAAAGCACAAAAAGAAAATAAAAAGTGAATTACAATTGTGTTCCCTTTGATTTACCCCCTTGATAGTGTATTGATACCCTTACTTACCGCTACACTTGAGTTTATTATATTTTGTAGGTAATTGAGGTTTTGACTAACTTGGATTTCAAACAACGACACACAAAAATCAAGTTATCAAATGGCGTCGTTGCCATTCTTGGGAGCGTGAAGCACTTGGAGTGGATTTCAACTTGTAGTTCATCTATTTTTTGCACTTTATTATTTTTTGTACCATTTTTATATCTTTAGAAGGCTTGTATTAGGATTTTTATCCTTGCTTGTATTGCGGTGCATAGAGACACCTTTATTTTATTTTTCATTTTAAAAATTGTAATAATCGAAGACAAGCGTGATAAGGAAACCGGACAAGGTAGAGAGAGGGCATCCATTGGCAAGGATTTAGAAGCCTCTCTACCTTGGATAGGTAGGAATACTTGGGCCGACTAAGATAGGCGTGATCTCCCCCCGGTCGACTCAACAATTTCGGCACCCCACGGCCTAAAAACCGTGGGAGGTACATCTCTTAAAATCTCGCGCCTCTCCTGTTAGCGAGTCAATTTTGTGTGCTCTTACTTGATTTTATTCTCGCATTTATTTTCGAATAGTGTGATGAATTAATAGTTTCTCAAAATTTCTAAAGAAAATTCTTCCAATAAAAACAGATTCTTTGGGAAAAATAAAAAGAAAGGAAAGGCTAAAGAAAGCGGTGAGAGGGAAAAAGAGAACGACTCGGATGAGGAGTGTGAGGAGGATTTTGAGAACGTGACTTGTTTTCAATGTGGGGGTAAGGGGCATAAGTCGTTTGAGTGTCCTACGTGTCTTAGAAAGAAAGGGATGAAAGTAGCCATGCCCGCCACACTTAGTGATAGTAGTGAAGGTGAGGGTGATGAGACTAGTGGTGAGAAGTTTGTTGCCTTTTTAGCAAGTCGTTTGAGCACACCCACTTTGTCCTACAATAGTGCACACGAATGCGATAGTGATGATTTGAGCGCTTTAAGTGAGGGAGAAAACGAGTGTGAAAGTGGAGATGAAAGTTATCTCCAAAAACCATTTAGAGATTTTTACACCGAGACCTTAAAAACAAAGAAGTATAATAGGGATTTAGGTCATCGAGTGTTAGATTTGGAGAGAGAGAAGGAGGTTTTAAGAAAGTAAAAATGTGATTTGACCGACAATATCTAGTCTGACCACTCGTGTATCCCAACTCGAGAGTGTTCTCTAATGTGCCAGGGAGGTCAAAGTCAATTTTGAGAATGCACCTAAGAAGGTTGAAAAGATGGTTCTTAATCCCAATAAGGGTAGAATTGACGGGCTAGGAAAGGGTCATGATGGTGCTTCCACTTCTTTTGTCTCACCCGAGCCAATTCCCACTTTAGTGACAGATTCACATGGCCCAAAAATTAATCCATCTAGGTGTCTCATTCCTATTAGAAGAGCGCGTCCTAGAGTTTTTGAGAGAGGTGTTCCTAGGCCTATTTATGTTTGTTCCCATTGCAAGAGGAGAAGACACCTTAGGGAATTTTGCTTTAAGTTGGGTTATGTGTCATGTTTTGCTACTACACGTGTTTCTGCTATACATGCACCTACACATGATACTTTACATGCTCCTAGACACTACATGAGAGAGTTTGCACATTTAGGTGAGCAAGTTAAGTTTTTGGTCAAAACTTGACAAAATTTGATGGAGGTTTTTCATAAGTTGGCACCACCTTTGGAAAACCCCTCCGCACCTAACGATTGAGGCTTGACTTGTTTTCTAGTGTAGGATGTTTTCCATCATGCCATTATTTGCCTATTGCTAGTATGTATCATTTTTGTATGTTTTCCATTTTTTTTGAAAATTTTAAAAAATACAAAAAGATATAATTTTGATGAAATTTTTGAAAAATCCAAAAAGAGTTTTGTATTTTGTTTACACCTTTTATGGATGGATACTTAGGATGATCGAGTCACAATTTCATTCCATTTATCCATGTGACTATTTGATAGTGTTTTGAGACAGTATATCATGTCATCTTTGTGCTTTATAATGTTTGGAGTCATTGAGATGTAATTAAGTGTTACTTCCTACATGTTTGACTCATGATTTCCTTTATTGCACACGTGAACAGATTTGTTTGATTATTGTGCTTGTCTTATCACGTGTTGGTTGGGTGTTTTAACTTCAATTATGTCCTTAAAATGAATCAAGCGCGATAAAACTTGATAAGAAAGTTGTGCATGTAAGAGTCGTTTGTGAGGTTGTGTGCTTTATTTGAAAACGGGGAAGGGCTGTGAAAGGGTCATTTGTCCTTTGAGAATACTAAGCCACCATTTAAATTGGACCTATAAAATTGAGGAATTTTATTATCCTAGGTCCAAAGAGTCAGATTTGTCATCGGACCCACAATCTTTGAGAATTCCTGAATAAACCGTCTATAGTATCCGGCTAATCCCAAAAAACTCTGCACATCCGCCAGTGTCGTGGGCTATCCCCCACTCCCTCACTGCTGACACCTTATTAGGGTCCACAAATATCCCTTTCTCTGATACAATGTGTCCCCAAAACTATCACTCCCGCTGCCAAAATTCACACTTTTCATACTTGGCGTACAACTCATGCTCTCATAAGGTCTGCAAAACCATACGTAAGTACTCGACATGTTCTTCCTCAGTGTGGGAATAAATCAGGATGTCATCTATGAAGATAATGACAAACTGATATAGGAACTCTCTATATACTCTGCTCATCAAGTCCATAAATACTGTTGGGACGTTGGTTAGCCCAAATGGAAAACACTGAATTCATACGACCCATACCTCATTAGGAAAGAAGTATTATACACGTCCTGCTCCCTGATGCGTAGCTGATGGTACCTGAATCTCAAGTCTATCTGCGAGAAGTGGGCCGCTCCTCTCAGTTGATCAAACAAGTCATCGATGCGAGGCAACGGATACTTATTCCGTATCGTGACTTTGTTAAGCTCTCGATAATCAATACAAACTCATAGGGACCCATCCCTCTTCTTTACAAACAGAACTGGGGCACCCCAAGGCGAGGTACCCCTTAGCATTGAAGCAGTTGTCCTGACAATGCAAGCGGTTGTGGGTATATGAGTGTAGGGAAAGGTTACCCAATAGATGTTGTCGTATCCTCCAAGTCAAGCCATCCATGAACATCTGAATGCGCTTCTCCTCAGTATGCACCTCTTTCGGTACCATGTTTGTCAATCGTGTGAATTCTTCCTCATATTCCGCAACTGTCCTCCCTTCCTGGGTGAGGTCTAAAAGTTTCTGCCTCATCTCAGTCTTGAGGGTGAAAGGAAAGTACTTGCGGTCGAACCGCACCCAGAAATCACTGATAGTCATCACATCTCGCTCCTCGGTAGTAGTAGTGGACTCCCACCACTGTAAGGCTGCCCCTCTCAGCTTGAAGGTAGCCAAAACTTGCCTCTGAACCTCTGTGCACTCGTACATACGAAGGTGTCACTGTATGTCCTTCTTACATTGACTAGCGATAACCACATCTGAACTGCCAATGAACTCTGGGGTACAAGCCCTCTGAAATGACTCTCTAACTCTCTCCCATGTAGTGGGAAATGGATGCACTGGAACTAGTGCCACTGCCTGAACCTGGGGTGGGGTCTGCTGCACCACCGCTAAGGCTGCATTCACCGCTTGTTCAATAATCGCGGCAACCTCTATTGTGTTCATTGTCCCCTGAGCCTGTACGGTCGACTGATCTGGCTGGGCCTGTCGGTCTCTTGGTGCACGTCGAGGAGGCATCTGAGACGAGAAAGAATATTATTAGTCCACAGTTATTACTAAATCTCGAATAGATGAAGACGTAATCGTAAAAATATAAGATCACAACAGTCCTAAAAATAGGGCTCTATATCAAAGGACGCAAAGCCGAAAACATAATAAGCCGTACAGATCCTAAAGGACACTAGAACCTGATGCTCTGATACCACCTGTGACACCCCGCCCAATTAAATATCGGGTGATTAGTCCTTTATAAAATTTAAAACAGAATGCTCGGTTGGTTCATTCTTAGCATCACTGTCAAAAACATAATAACTCATTTAATCACCTAATATAATTAAGCTAAGTGTCAAAACACTTTTTTTTCTTTTTAATTAACCATTTAATTACCAAACCAAGAAATTTGATATAAACCATCCACGCATAATTAATTAATATAAATACTGAATCAGAATCACATGCTGAAATAGATATGAATGGATAAAACATTCCAGTTCAAAACTCTAAACCAAAACAATAGTAACCATAAATCCAAATGAAAATGAATGGGAAATAAACTGAACATAATCTCTTAAATCTTTCCAAGGAATGGGAGACACATGCCCTAAAGAGAATGTCTACAAAGAATGGAAATGAAATGATTGAAGCATCTAATACAAAGACCTACAGCTTCCACAACAGCTGCAGCACGCCAAGCAATCCGAGTCTCTAAGCCTGGTGTCCCTGTGGCTGAGCACCTGATATAATACATACATATAGCAAGAGAGAGAAGAAATGCAAGAAACGGGTCCGAGACCGATGTGTAAAAATATTTTTTTAAGCAAGTATTTAAAAATTGCAGGAAAGCAAGTATCACGTGCATGTTAGTTCAAACTCTCACATGAGATTCTCACCACTCTTCTATTGTGCATGCCTAACGTGTATTTAATTTTCAACTTAGCTATACCACCCAATATAACTAGTCTGAATTCATCCTATTAGTATTTATTCTCACCATTAGTAAACCCGTATAGCCCATACAATACGTCATCAAATTAGCCTATGTCGAATAGCTAATTAGTACATTTTCTCTTTTTCATAATAAATCGATTATACTCTTAAGATTTTCTTTATAAATTTACATGCCCATCTCTACAAGCTATACACAGTAGGTTGAATCACAAACTCACGTACATATATACATATAGTCACATCTACCCTATATATATGTATATTATAATACTGCAGCCCCAGGCTATAACCCATTAGCGCACCTAACTATAATACTGTACCCCCGAGTTATCAACCATTAGTACCCTTATTTAAATAATCTTGTACCCCCGGGTTATCACCCATTACTACACTTATAATTCATTCTTGTACCCCCCGGGTTATCACTCATTAGTACACTTAATAATAAGATTCTTACACCCTCGGGTTATCACCCATTAATGTCTTTAACAATAATATTACATAATAGGCATACACACATCCTATTATAATTTATAGGTATTTCTCTCACCTACATATATACTTCTCTTACGTATTTTGATTTCAACATTTCGTAGTACAATTATTGAGATTTTTATCCCCCTCGTAATCTCTAAGGTACATTATCTCCGTGCCGAAATAATTAAAGTACTTAGTCGCTCATATTTTTCCCGAAATTCTGCCTTCTTAAGTTTATTATTTGGTAAAATATCTATCTTCCATGAACCAATAAACTCAAAATTGGATTCTTAGAAATTCCCAGAATTTTCACTCTGTCGCTCGAACACGATGGCATGTCGTTTGAACGACTGCCACGTGTCGCTCGAACGACTTTGTGTGAGATGCAATCTCTCTCGAACGACTTCGATCAACTTCGCACGAGATTACGTTGTTCGTCTTCTAACCAGATTTTCAGCGTTTTTCCACCATTTTTTAACCTAAAACCTCTAATTCAGCATCCCAAACTCCAAACAAACTATTATAATTAGAATCCCATCAATAATATATGCATTCTAACATCCTAGAATCATCAAATCATTACGAATCATACATAAAACATGAAATGCCCAATTTAATTTATCAAAACCCTAGTTCTTCCAATTCATATTCAAGAACCCATAATTTCCAGAATTGTTCTACACATAAGTTCCTCAAAACGTGATTTCTAGTCTAGATACATGAAGGGTTTCAATTTAACAAATTTCAGAATCAATTTACATATCTAAATTCCTCAATTTCATCATTTTTATTAACCAAAACATGTTTCTAACAGTCCTATACTAACATGAGTATGATAAATACCGAAATACAACAGTTATAAACACTTGCCTTGAATTAGTCGTCTAATTTCTTGACGTTGTTGGTATGGGTGTGTTCCACTTGTCCCGATCTACACGGTGGTGGTGCTGGTTGTGCAAGGTGGTGTCGATTTGACCCTCTTCTTTTGGAAATAGCCACCCCTCACACTTCCTATGGGCGTTCTTACTTCTTGTAGCTTTTTTTTAAACCTAATGGACTTTCTTTGGCTGATAATTAAACTCTTAATTTTCGTCCATTAATTAAGCCCAAAAATCCAATTTACCATATTGCCCTCTCGGGGTGTCGGATAGGCTTAAATTGCCCCGGGACCCAAACTAAACACCCGGGTATACTATTTCGACTATCTCGACCCTTTCGGACTCAACGGTACAATCGAAATGACCAGACGAGTTAATAAAAATAATTGATATATTTATTCCACTAAATTAGTCCCGACACGACTCACACGCGTGTCTGACTTAATTCACTAAACTGTCGTATTATTCTCTCTCGACAATTTATCAAAGTGTATAGTTCCATATTACATATCGTATAGTAATATTAAATCAATAAGTATTAACCCTTGGCATGCTAGATAATATTTATTTTTATTAGATACAGATTAATTAATAATTTAATTCTCACATTTAAATTCAATTAATCCCTCTGCAATAATTAATCCCATAATTATTTAAATCATCAAAAATATGGGGTATTACACAAATGTATATATAGAAAATTTAAGGATAATTTCGGTGTGATTATTTTCTTATATGTGGATGGTATGCTTATCTTTGGGACTAATATGAATGTTATTAGTAAAAACTAAAACTTTTTTCTCAATAACTAGTTTGGCTTGAAAGCTTTGGGTGCTGGTGACGTTATACAAGGAATCAAAATTGTTAAAAATTTTAAAGGAATTATGCTAACACAATCTCATTATATTGAGAAAGTTCTTAAAAAGTTGGAACAATTTAATTGTGTTCCTGCTAAGACACCTTACGATCCTAGTTGTTATCAAAGGAAACATTTAGGTCCTGTTGTGTCTTCATTAGAATATTCTAGTGTCAATGGTAGCTTAATGTATCTTATGAACTGCACTATACCTGATATTGCAAATGTTTTTTGTAGACTTAGTAAATATACTTGCAATCCTAATAATGAACATTGGGATGCATTGACTTGAGTGTTGTGATATCTAAAATACACAATTAATTATGGTATTCATTATGTTAGATATCCTGTTGTAATAGAAAGTTTTTGTGATGCCAATTGGAATTCTCATAGTAATGAATGTAAGTCTATGAGTGGCTATGTTTTTGCCTTGGCAGGAGGCTCTATATCTTCAAAAAATACTAAACAAACGTGCATATCTAGATCCACTATGGAGTCATAGTTCGTATCATTGGATAAAGCAAGTGAAGAGGCTGAATGGTTAAAGAATTTCCTATTAGATGTTCATTTATGGCCCAAACCAGTTCCAGCCTTATCTATTCACTGTGACAGTCAAGAAGTGGTTGCACGAGCTCACAATAATGCGTATAATGGAAAATTTAGACACATCAAGAGAATACACAATGCAGTGAGATAATTATTAAAAGATAGAGTCATTTCAATGGACTATGTCAAGTCAAAGGATACTCTTGCTGATCCGTTATCTAAAGGACTAGCTAGGGACCTAATATATCAAACATTGAGGGGAATGGGGCTAAATCATCTTAATATTTAAATCACCTATAATGGAAACCCAACCCATTTAATTGGAGGTCCCAAGATATGAGCTTAATGGGATAACAAAGTTATGCGAGTGATTTAAGGGGGTACTAAAATTAATTTTATACTAATTCCTATGATGTAATAGTACAATTTAATCGTTGGGAGGATGAGAATATGAATCTTAATGATTTCTATAGATGATATTCACTGGGGTGTATGATACAGTACACTCTTGATAGAAGCATCTGTATGAGTGTGGAAGTAGGGCCTCTTCCTATGAGAATTTATGTTGATTCTCTACAACACTCTGTAATACCCCGTACTTTTACACATATTTATTTATTACGAAATTTCGGAAATTGGCATTAATTAATTTAAAGGAAGAAAATTTAATTTATAATTAATTCGATTTTGATGGTAATTATTACTAGCGTGTTGAGAGTTAGTAGTTATTGGAAACAATTATGTTGAAATCATGTTAAGTAATAACCATGTTGAACATTACATAGTGAGTAAAGTAATAGATGGTTTTGGAAATAATTATATGTCCCGGGATGAGATACACAACAGTTAAATATAACTATTAGGGACGCGCACATGAGTCACGTCACTATCATATATATGGGGGTTAAAAATGTAAATTATGTTTATATAACTCGAACGACTATTTTGAGTGTGTTAGTGTGTCCCGAAGGGTCGAAATAATCAGAAAACACTACTCGGGTATTTTATTTGGAGTCTGGGGTATTTTAGCCCAAAACGACACCCCGGAGGGTATTTACGTCGTTTTAATATTTTTGGGAATTTAAATGGACGAAAATTAGGAATTAAAATAAAGGTTGTATGTGGTTTAGAGGTGACTGCAAGTTTCAACCTATGTGAGCGAGAGAGAGAGAAAAATAAAGAGGAAGAAGAACTCCATTGGAGAACTAAGCCAAGAACCCAAGCTTTCACACCAAGAATTACACTAGTGCGTAGATCGTGTCAAGAGGATCGTTCGTATACAAATTTTAGTCCGAGAATCAGAAATCCATTCTAAGGCAAGTGTTTATCTTGCTCTTCTTTTAGCATATATATATTTCTGTTGATTTATATTAAAGGATATGAAATTGTTGTAATGGAAACGAGGTTTTAATTTGACTGATTTGTAAAGAAACCCAATTAATTTGAGATAGGTTGGAATATAGAAGAAATTCCCTTCTTAGAACTGTTAATGTTGGTAAATAAATGTTGAAATCACGAAATTAATTTGGCGGTTTTGAAGATCAGAAATTTATGGGTTCATATCAAAGAGATTTATAATAAATTGAGTATTTTTTAGATTCCCTTGACTCCATAAGGATTTAACCTCTAGCTTGTGTTAGGAAGTTCTCTATGATAACTTTGAATAGTGTAGAAACAATTACATTAGGATTGGGTTGAGTTTGGAATGATATTTAAGAATGAAAATTGGAGAAAAATGAGTTTGGGGAAGAACTGGGATGGTTCGAATATCTCGTTCGGCCGAGCCTTCTAACGAGTTGCAGAGTTTGTTAGAAGTGGGAACTTCGTTAAAAAAAACTCGTTCGAACGAGAATCCTGGAACTTCTAATGAGATTCCAGAATGGGTTTTAGAATCCCGTCAAGTTAAAAATCCTCCTAGGTTTATCAAATCGAGTGTTTTAACCTACGTGAGTAACGGGTGACTTAAAATCCAAACTTTTATGGGGTTAAGGGTGTAATAACCCTCTAGGTATTGATCTTGTATAGAAACCTAGGAGAGAATGGAAGTCCTAGAGAGGTTATATATATATGGATATCGTGGAGAGTAATGGAGTTAATATTACTTATGGATTATAGTAATTGGGTTATGTGAATACCTATTAAGTCGTATAAGTTGCGCCCATGATTATTACGTGGAATAGTATATGTCTTACTTACCTAACTACTAGCTATCGAACGGAGGTTAACGCATTATGGATGACCATATCTTGTGTGCCTTCGAGGGATTTTGACTCGTACCACTAGAGCATGGAACCTAGGTACAGGCTATCTTTGAGAATGATAGTGATGGCGATCGTATGGGTGTGTAGGTATGTGCGTACCCATTGGCTTGGAACTATGTTCGCCTCCAATATATGTATATATTTTCTTGGTTCTTGAGAGATTGAACCTGTCGTCTTTTATGCGTGAGCATTGCAATACGACTAGATAGTCAAGTATGCCTAGCACCAGGGGTTTCTTAACCATGGGTACAGTATTGATATATATATTTGTATGTATACATAGTGAAATTTAATATGTGTCTACTGAGTTCCTATTATGTGTTTCATGTTTGCTACATCATTATAGTATAAACGTATTGGGTCACCAATTGAGAATTAAGAATGCTATGAGAATGAGTTAAAGCATCTGTAAACCTGTTCCTAAATAATAGAGATATATTATCTTCGGGTTAATTAGGTATTTTATTTGGCATAGGGGTTATACCACGTATAGTCAGGTAGAGTATCGTGAATAGTATGGGTAGTTAGGCTCGCTAGGTGTGCACATTAGATGAGAGGTGAGCATCCCAAGTGAGTACGCTAAGTTAACATGAATAATATTTGTTCTAATTAACTAATTTGAGCAATTGTTATGTTTAAAATGTTTTCTACTCGGGATCTGACCTGTTTCTTTTGATAATCTCTTTTCTTATTTTATTATTTTGCCACAGGGACACCATACTTAGGAGATTCCCTTCATTTTTCGAGTTGTAGCTATTGTGCAAGCTACCGGATATTGCTAGTAGATGCTTCTAAAACTATTGCTCCTTATCTTTCAGTCATTTATTTCAGTTGGACATGTCAGCTCTCCTATTTCACATTTAGAAATTTAGAGTTGATTTATTCTATCATTAGACTTTGATTTCATATTATTGGATTATTTTATGGGATTTTGTCGGGATGTGTTTATTCTAGCTTTTCATATTATTTCAGTTAGTTCTTTCCTTATTGCTATTATGATATATGGTGATGATTAAATATTTCCCTTTATTGATGATGGTGAATAACAACATAAAATTTTTCACACAAACCTTTTTAAATATTAGGTGGTTAGTTTTTATTAAATTAAAATTGAATCTTTTGACAGTGATGTATTATCTGAACCAACTTGATATTATGAAATTAATTAATTAAGGACTAATCACCTGGTAATTAATTAGGCAGGGTGTCATGGGTGGTATCTGAGCATCAGGTTCTAGTGTCCTTAGGATCTGTGCTGCTTATTATGCTTCCATCGTGGCTTCATTTGATATAGAGCCCTATGTTTAGGATTGTTGAATTCTATTGTGAGATTGCGTTATCCTACTGCAACGTATATATATTAGTGAATCTTATTGGCGTTCAGGCGTGTTCGAAGAATGAAGTATATCAGACGGGGGCCGTTGGGGGGATAACAGGAGGCAGGGCTTAGTTGAGGTTGTAGAGTATATTCGGGGATGATGCCCGTAGATGAGGTCACACCTATTATGAAACGAGAGGCCAGGACTGTAAATACGGCTTGGGCACAACATATTATTTACAACTGCTGCTATAGTCGAAAGTGGTGCTAAATTAGATTCACCCAACGTGGTAAGACTGGGAGAGAGTCAGACGACACATTGAGGAGAAGCATCAGTGGAAGATCTAGAAATGCGAAAATTGTGTGTTAAACAATGGAGGTAAAATATGCAAAGGCTTGGATATACAACGTAGTGTGAATAACGAGGAATGAAAATTTGGGAAAATATTTTCTTGACTCGTCAGAGCAAAGTTATAATGGTGGGAGTTGACTACCGTATTTAGAAGTGGAATGTTGTGTCAAGGTAAAGATCTTAAGTACAGTTTACGGTTTGACTGGGAACCCTGCAGGACAGTCGATCCATATGGTGACAATGTCACACATTGTCCATAGAAATGTTAACGCTTCTTTGTGAAGGGAGTTATAAGAATCAAAAGATTTAGTTGGGGATTAAGACTAGATGAAATGCAGTTAGTGAGACTCCGCAAAGGGAAACCATTAGGGGACCCGTTTAAACGATTCAGATAGCTAAATACTTACCAAGCAATGGTGAATTCAGTAAGGGCTTTTAAATCCAGTAGCACGTTCCTTAGGGCTAAAAAAAGTAAGGGAACGATGGTGGTAACCATAAGTAATCTAGCCTACTAGAGTCCGAGAGAAAGACAACCCTAATATGGTCAGGATGACCGGTGATAAGTATACTATGAATAGAGGTATTTTAGGGAGGGTGAAGCCACATGCGTAAAAAAAATTCTGAAGCGAGTAAAGGGACAAGAGTATAGTGCCTAGTAAAGGGCAATGATTAAAGTAGTTTTTATTTTATTTCAGATAGGCGTGTTATGTTCGGAAACCATTTAAGCAGCCAAGGCGATTGGCAAGGTAGAATTATGAGTTTTACCCTGGGAGGATGACGTGTATTATATAGGACACGAACGAGACCCTATATTTTAATTGTTTCTAGATTCGTACATGAGACGAGCTTAATGCGTATATCGTTAATGTTACTATTATATGTATGTTTTCCCTGGTATAACAGAGTTATCTTTAGTGTTATCTACAGAGGATGAATGGATGTATTGATAGTGGTATATACCTTATTGTGGTTACTCATTTTAGTGATAAAATATACGAGTATGATATTATCTTGATTAGGGTTTTATAGTAATAATTAGACCGATAGTGGGCGGATATCACAAGTCTACCGGGGTTGCTGTCATAGTGTGGGATGTTTTGTTCTGGTGAGGCCTCACCTACAAGAGGGTAGGGATCACATGTATATCATATATTATAGAGACTTCGAAGAGTACAATGGTATCAAAATGTTTATTCCCGGGATGAATAGGGACTTTGTTGTTATAATTCGGTGTATTAGGCTTACTGTTGAGCGAAAAGATTTAATTCATTATCATGTTTAGTGCTCAGGACATGGTGATAGGAAAAACGCATTGTTATATCGATCATTTGGAGACGTGGGAGTTAAGATTTATATTCATATGTTTGGGGACAGTATCTCTGAAAAGTCCCGGATTTTAATTATCTCAATTAAAATATAATTTCCTTGTTATGTAAACTCAAGAGATGCGGAAGCGTTGAAGGATGATGTAATAACCCACGTAATTTTTGGGCTATTTTAATTAATATTTGAAAAATGGAGGAAAATAAAGTTTTTGATAAAATTATTTTTATTGCTCAAATATGTTGGTTATTATTTTTAAAGGCGAGAATTTCAAACGGTTTCGAAAACGGAGTTAAAACGGATTTTAAAATGATTTTAAAATGTTTTTAACTCTTGGAGTTGTTTTGACTTCCAACTCTTCATTTATTTACCTTATTTAAAGGAGTCTTTTGGATTCCAACTCTTCATTTCTTTGCATTATAAAAGAAAGTCGTGGGCAACCCTTTTAAACTACTTCTGGTACAAATTTTGACAGCAAATATATTTTATATTCCTCTTCTTTTAATATACACATTGACCCTTGAGATTTGTGAGTTCCAACCTTAGATTAGAGGTGTACTTGGGGCTATTTTGTTGGAGGTTCTTGGAGGAGATTTTATAGATCTTTTGAGTTGATCTTGAGGATGTGATCATTGGTTTCTCATCATGGTTTGAGGTATGGGGTTTTACACAATATGCTCCTTAAATCTCGCGAGTGTCATTCTCTTTGAATTCTTGTTTAATTGAACTCATAATTGAATTGATAAGTTCATTGAAATCTGGAAAATAATTGTTGAAATTATTTTGATTCATGTGGTATCATTATATTGTTGATGAGCACGTTGTCATGAGATTTTAATATGGCACGGATGTTGGGCACCCGCCAAAATTCCTGTTTCCCGGGCTATGGCTTGATAAAGCATATACGGATGTGGTGAGGCCTGGTGACCCGGTTAAAGTGTTGTTGAGAAATTATATTGATAAATGGTTTGAGATTTGCATTTTGATTTGAATATTCGTACTCGTGTTGTTACGCTTTATTCATCGCTAACATATATTTGTTGAGCATCTTTCTTGTCGTATTGTGTACTTCCCCATATTTTCTTTTAGTGGCAGGTTAGCGCGGATTTTGGGGCGCTATGGAGATTGATTTTAGCGAGGATTGTTTGGGAAAGATTTGTATTATTTATTTTGTTGTATAGAGCATTGGAGATTTGTATTTTTATTCGAGTTAGATAGTTGTAATTTTAATTCGAGAGACTTGTTGTAATTGAAGAGATTGAGATTAGTGGATTTATATTATTGTGGGTTTATTTAGATGCTCTATACCTTGTCACTTGTGGATTTGGATTTATTTTATCGCATTAGCGCTCCGTTCGCTCTCCCTGGGCGGGCGGGGTGTTACAAATGGTATCAGAGCTTAGTTATACAGCAACCCTCGAGGCTTGGGTTTTGGGTTCATTGCGTGGTTAACAATTTTTGGAGATAGAAAATTTTAGGTGATATTGGTGTTAGGTTTCGAGATTAAAGGTGAGGAATTTATTTTTGGAGTTAGTTTAGTGGCCTGATTTTGAGAGTTAGGCATTCGGCGAATTTCGAGGGCGAAATTCCATTGTTAGTGGGAAAGTGTAATAACCCACGTAATTTTTGGGCTATTTTAATTAATTTTTGAAAAATGGAGGAAAATAAAGTTTTTGATAAAATTATTTTTATTGCTCAAATATGTTGGTTATTATTTTTAAAGGCAAGAATTTCAAACGGTTTCGAAAACGGTGTTAAAACGGATTTTAAAATGTTTTTAACTCTTGGAGTTGTTTTGACTTCCAACTCTTCATTTATTTACCTTATTTAAAGGAGTCTTTTGGATTCCAACTCTTCATTTCTTTGCATTATAAAAGGAAGTCATGGGCAACCCTTTTAAACTACTTCTGGTACAAATTTTGACAGCAAATATATTTTATATTTCTCTTCTTTTTATATACACATTGGCCCTTGAGATTTGTGAGTTCCAACCTTAGATTAGAGGTGTTCTTGGGGCTATTTTGTTGGAGGTTCTTGGAGGAGATTTTATAGATCTTTTGAGTTGATCTTGAGGATGTGATCATTGGTTTCTCATCATGGTTTGAGGTATGGGGTTTTACACAATATGCTCCTTAAATCTCGCGAGTGTCATTCTCTTTGAATTCTTGTTTAATTGAACTCATAATTGAATTGATAAGTTCATTGAAATCTGGAAAATAATTGTTGAAATTATTTTGATTCATGTGGTATCATTATATTGTTGATGAGCACGTTGTCATGAGATTTTAATATGGCACGGATGTTGGGCACCCGCCAAAATTCCTGTTTCCTGGGCTATGGCCTGATAAAGCATATACGGATGTGGTGAGGCCTGGTGACCCGGTTAAAGTGTTGTTGCGAAATTATATTGATAAATGCTTTGAGATTTGCATTTTGATTTGAATATTCGTACTCGTGTTGTTACACTTTATTCATCGCTAACATATATTTGTTGAGCATCTTTCTTGTCGTATTGTGTACTTCCCCATATTTTCTTTTAGTGGCAGGTTAGCGCGGATTTTGGGGCGCTATGGAGATTGATTTTAGCGAGGATTGTTTGGGAAAGATTTGTATTATTTATTTTGTTGTATAGAGCATTGGAGATTTGTATTTTTATTCGAGTTAGATAGTTGTAATTTTAATTCGAGAGACTTATTGTAATTCAAGAGATTGAGATTAGTGGATTTATATTATTGTGGGTTTATTTAGATGCTCTATACCTTGTCACTTGTGGATTTGGATTTATTTTATCGCATTAGCGCTCGGTTCGCTCTCCCTGGGCGGGCGGGGTGTTACAAATGGTATCAGAGCTTAGTTATACAGCAACCCTCGAGGCTTGGGTTTTGGGTTCATTGCGTGGTTAACTATTTTTGGAGATAGAAAATTTTAGGTGATATTGGTGTTAGGTTTCGAGATTAAAGGTGAGGAATTTATTTTTGGAGTTAGTTTAGTGGCCTGATTTTGAGAGTTAGGCATTCGGCGAATTTCGAGGGCGAAATTCCATTGTTAGTGGGGAAGTGTAATAACCCACGTAATTTTTGGGCTATTTTAATTAATTTTTGAAAAATGGAGGAAAATAAAGTTTTTGATAAAATTATTTTTATTGCTCAAATATGTTGGTTATGATTTTTAAAGGCGAGAATTTCAAACAGTTTCGAAAACGGAGTTAAAACGGATTTTAAAATGATTTTAAAATGTTTTTAACTCTTGGAGTTGTTTTGACTTCCAACTCTTCATTTATTTACCTTATTTAAAGGAGTCTTTTGGATTCCAACTCTTCATTTCTTTGCATTATAAAAGGAAGTCATGGGCAACCCTTTTAAACTACTTCTGGTACAAATTTTGACAGCAAATATATTTTATACTTCTCTTCTTTTTATATACACATTGGCCCTTGAGATTTGTGAGTTCCAACCTTAGATTAGAGGTGTTCTTGGGGCTATTTTGTTGGAGGTTCTTGGAGGAGATTTTATAGATCTTTTGAGTTGATCTTGAGGATGTGATCATGGGTTTCTCATCATGGTTTGAGGTATGGGGTTTTACACAATATGCTTCTTAAATCTCGCGAGTGTCATTCTCTTTGAATTCTTGTTTAATTGAACTCATAATTTAATTGATAAGTTCATTGAAATCTGGAAAATAATTGTTGAAATTATTTGGATTCATGTGGTATCATTATATTGTTGATGAGCACGTTGTCATGAGATTTTAAAATGGCACGGATGTTGGGCACCCGCCAAAATTCCTGTTTCCCGGGCTATGGCTTGATAAAGCATATACGGATGTGGTGAGGCCTGGTGACCCGGTTGTTGAGAAATTATATTGATAAATTCTTTGAGATTTGCATTTTGATTTGAATATTCATACTCGTGTTGTTACGCTTTATTCATCGCTAACATATATTTGTTGAGCATCTTTCTTGTCGTATTGTGTACTTCCCCATATTTTCTTTTAGTGGCAGGTTAGCGGGGATTTTGGGGCGCTATGGAGATTGATTTTAGCGAGGATTGTTTGGGAAAGATTTGTATTATTTATTTTGTTGTATAGAGCATTGGAGATTTGTATTTTTATTCGAGTTAGATAGTTGTAATTTTAATTCGAGAGACTTGTCGTAATTGAAGAGATTGAGATTAGTGGATTTATATTATTGTGGGTTTATTTAGATGCTCTATACCTTGTCACTTGTGGATTTGGATTTATTTTATCGCATTAGCGCTCCGTTCGCTCTCCCTGGGCGGGCGGGGTGTTACAAATGGTATCAGAGCTTAGTTATACAGCAACCCTCGAGGCTTGGGTTTTGGGTTCATTGCGTGGTTAACAATTTTTGGAGATAGAAAATTTTAGGTGATATTGGTGTTAGGTTTCGAGATTAAAGGTGAGGAATTTATTTTTGGAGTTAGTTTAGTGGCCTGATTTTGAGAGTTAGGCATTCGGCGAATTTCGAGGGCGAAATTCCATTGTTAGTGGGGAAGTGTAATAACCCACGTAATTTTTGGGCTATTTTAATTAATTTTTGAAAAATGGAGGAAAATAAAGTTTTTGATAAAATTATTTTTATTGCTCAAATATGTTAGTTATTATTTTTAAAGGCAAGAATTTCAAACGGTTTCGAAAACGGAGTTAAAACGGATTTTAAAATGTTTTTAACTCTTGGAGTTGTTTTGACTTCCAACTCTTCATTTATTTACCTTATTTAAAGGAGTCTCTTTTGGATTCCAACTCTTCATTTCTTTGCATTATAAAAGGAAGCCATGGGCAACCCTTTTAAACTACTTCTGGTACAAATTTTGACAGCAAATATATTTTATATTTCTCTTCTTTTTATATACACATTGGCCCTTGAGATTTGTGAGTTCCAACCTTAGATTAGACGTGTTCTTGGGGCTATTTTGTTGGAGGTTCTTGGAGGAGATTTTATAGATCGTTTGAGTTGATCTTGAGGATGTGATCATTGGTTTCTCATCATGGTTTGAGGTATGGGGTTTTACACAATATGCTCCTTAAATCTCGCGAGTGTCATTCTCTTTCAATTCTTGTTTAATTGAACTCATAATTGAATTGATAAGTTCATTGAAATCTGGAAAATAATTGTTGAAATTATTTTGATTCATGTGGTATCATTATATTGTTGATGAGCACGTTGTCATGAGATTTTAAAATGGCACGGATGTTGGGCACCCGCCAAAATTCCTGTTTCCCGGGCTATGGCTTGATAAAGCATATACGGATGTGGTGAGGCCTGGTGACCCGGTTAAAGTGTTGTTGAGAAATTATATTGATAAATGGTTTGATATTTGCATTTTGATTTGAATATTCGTACTCGTGTTGTTACGCTTTATTCATCGCTAACATATATTTGTTGAGCATCTTTCTTGTCGTATTGTGTACTTCCCCATATTTTCTTTTAGTGGCAGGTTAGCGCGGATTTTGGGGCGCTATGGAGATTGATTTTAGCGAGGATTGTTTGGGAAAGATTTGTATTATTTATTTTGTTGTATAGAGCATTGGAGATTTGTATTTTTATTCGAGTTAGATAGTTGTAATTTTAATTCGAGAGACTTGTTGTAATTGAAGAGATTGAGATTAGTGGATTTATATTATTGTGGGTTTATTTAGATGCTCTATACCTTGTCACTTGTGGATTTGGATTTATTTTATCGCATTAGCGCTCCGTTCGCTCTCCCTGGGCGGGCGGGGTGTTACAAATGGTATCAGAGCTTAGTTATACAGCAACCCTCGAGGCTTGGGTTTTGGGTTCATTGCGTGGTTAACAATTTTTGGAGATAGAAAATTTTAGGTGATATTGGTGTTAGGTTTCGAGATTAAAGGTGAGGAATTTATTTTTGGAGTTAGTTTAGTGGCCTGATTTTGAGAGTTAGGCATTCGGCGAATTTCGAGGGCGAAATTCCATTGTTAGTGGGGAAGTGTAATAACCCACGTAATTTTTGGGCTATTTTAATTAATTTTTGAAAAATGGAGGAAAATAAAGTTTTTGATAAAATTATTTTTATTGCTCAAATATGTTAGTTATTATTTTTAAAGGCAAGAATTTCAAACGGTTTCGAAAACGGAGTTAAAACGGATTTTAAAATGTTTTTAACTCTTGGAGTTGTTTTGACTTCCAACTCTTCATTTATTTACCTTATTTAAAGGAGTCTCTTTTGGATTCCAACTCTTCATTTCTTTGCATTATAAAAGGAAGCCATGGGCAACCCTTTTAAACTACTTCTGGTACAAATTTTGACAGCAAATATATTTTATATTTCTCTTCTTTTTATATACACATTGGCCCTTGAGATTTGTGAGTTCCAACCTTAGATTAGAGGTGTTCTTGGGGCTATTTTGTTGGAGGTTCTTGGAGGAGATTTTATAGATCTTTTGAGTTGATCTTGAGGATGTGATCATCTGTTTCTCATCATGGTTTGAGGTATGGGGTTTTACACAATATGCTCCTTAAATCTCGCGAGTGACATTCTCTTTGAATTCTTCTTTAATTGAACTCATAATTGAATTGATAAGTTCATTGAAATCTGGAAAATAATTGTTGAAATTATTTTGATTCATGTGGTATCATTATATTGTTGATGAGCACGTTGTCATGAGATTTTAATATGGCACGGATGTTGGGCACCCGCCAAAATTCCTGTTTCCTGGGCTATGGTCTGATAAAGCATATACGGACGTGGTGAGGCCTGGTGACCCGGTTAAAGTGTTGTTGCGAAATTATATTGATAAATGCTTTGAGATTTGCATTTTGATTTGAATATTCGTACTCGTGTTGTTACGCTTTATTCATCGCTAACATATATTTGTTGAGTATCTTTCTTGTCGTATTGTGTACTTCCCCATATTTTCTTTTAGTGGCAGGTTAGCACGGATTTTGGGGCGCTATGGAGATTGATTTTAGCGAGGATTGTTTGGGAAAGATTTGTATTATTTATTTTGTTGTATAGAGCATTGGAGATTTGTATTTTTATTCGAGTTAGATAGTTGTAATTTTAATTCGAGAGACTTGTTGTAATTGAAGAGATTGAGATTAGTGGATTTATATTATTGTGGGTTTATTTAGATGCTCTATACCTTGTCACTTGTGGATTTGGATTTATTTTATCGCATTAGTGCTCCGTTCGCTCTCCCTGGGCGGGCGGGGTGTTACAAATGGTATCAGAGCTTAGTTATACAGCAACCCTCGAGGCTTGGGTTTTGGGTTCATTGCGTGGTTAACTATTTTTGGAGATAGAAAATTTTAGGTGATATTCGTGTTAGGTTTCGAGATTAAAGGTGAGGAATTTATTTTTGGACTTAGTTTAGTGGCCTGATTTTGAGAGTTAGGCATTCGGCGAATTTCGAGGGCGAAATTCCATTGTTAGTGGGGAAGTGTAATAACCCACGTAATTTTTGGGCTATTTTAATTAATTTTTGAAAAATGGAGGAAAATAAAGTTTTTGATAAAATTATTTTTATTGCTCAAATATGTTGGTTATGATTTTTAAAGGCGATAATTTCAAACGGTTTCGAAAACGGAGTTAAAACGGATTTTAAAATGATTTTAAAATGTTTTTAACTCTTGGAGTTGTTTTGACTTCCAACTCTTCATTTATTTACCTTATTTAAAGGAGTCTTTTGGATTCCAACTCTTCATTTCTTTGCATTATAAAAGGAAGTCATGGGCAACCCTTTTAAACTACTTCTGGTACAAATTTTGACAGCAAATATATTTTATACTTCTCTTCTTTTTATATACACATTGGCCCTTGAGATTTGTGAGTTCCAACCTTAGATTAGAGGTGTTCTTGGGGCTATTTTGTTGGAGGTTCTTGGAGGATATTTTATAGATCTTTTGAGTTGATCTTGAGGATGTGATCATTGGTTTCTCATCATGGTTTGAGGTATGGGGTTTTACACAATATGCTCCTTAAATCTCGCGAGTGTCATTCTCTTTGAATTCTTGTTTAATTGAACTCATAATTGAATTGATAAGTTCATTGAAATCTGGAAAATAATTGTTGAAATTATTTTGATTCATGTGGTATCATTATATTGTTGATGAGCACGTTGTCATGAGATTTTAATATGGCACGGATGTTGGGCACCCGCCAAAATTCCTGTTTCCCGGGCTATGGCTTGATAAAGCATATACGGATGTGGTGAGGCCTGGTGACCCGGTTGTTGAGAAATTATATTGATAAATTCTTTGAGATTTGCATTTTGATTTGAATATTCGTACTCGTGTTGTTACGCTTTATTCATCGCTAACATATATTTGTTGAGCATCTTTCTTGTCGTATTGTGTACTTCCCCATAATTTATTTTAGTCGCAGGTTAGCGCGGATTTTGGGGCGCTATGGAGATTGATTTTAGCGAGGATTGTTTGGGAAAGATTTGTATTATTTATTTTGTTGTATAGAGCATTGGAGATTTGTATTTTTATTCGAGTTAGATAGTTGTAATTTTAATTCGAGAGACTTGTTGTAATTGAAGAGATTGAGATTAGTGGATTTATATTATTGTGGGTTTATTTAGATGATCTATACCTTGTCACTTGTGGATTTGGATTTATTTTATCGCATTAGCGCTCCGTTCGCTCTCCCTGGGCGGGCGGGGTGTTACAAATGGTATCAGAGCTTAGTTATACAGCAACCCTCGAGGCTTGGGTTTTGGGTTCATTGCGTGGTTAACAATTTTTGGAGATAGAAAATTTTAGGTGATATTGGTGTTAGGTTTCGAGATTAAAGGTGAGGAATTTATTTTTGGAGTTAGTTTAGTGGCCTGATTTTGAGAGTTAGGCATTCGGCGAATTTCGAGGGCGAAATTCCATTGTTAGTGGGGAAGTGTAATAACCCACGTAATTTTTGGGCTATTTTAATTAATTTTTGAAAAATGGAGGAAAATAAAGTTTTTGATAAAATTATTTTTATTGCTCAAATATGTTGGTTATTATTTTTAAAGGCAAGAATTTCAAACGGTTTCGAAAACAGAGTTAAAACGGATTTTAAAATGTTTTTAACTCTTGGAGTTGTTTTGACTTCCAACTCTTCATTTATTTACCTTATTTAAAGGAGTCTTTTGGATTCCAACTCTTCATTTCTTTGCATTATAAAAGGAAGTCATGGGCAACCCTTTTAAACTACTTCTGGTACAAATTTTGACAGCAAATATATTTTATATTTCTCTTCTTTTTATATACACATTGGCCCTTGAGATTTGTGAGTTCCAACCTTAGATTAGAGGTGTTCTTGGGGCTATTTTGTTGGAGGTTCTTGGAGGAGATTTTATAGATCGTTTGAGTTGATCTTGAGGATGTGATCATTGGTTTCTCATCATGGTTTGAGGTATGGGGTTTTACACAATATGCTCCTTAAATCTCGCGAGTGTCATTCTCTTTGAATTCTTGTTTAATTGAACTCATAATTGAATTGATAAGTTCATTGAAATCTGGAAAATAATTATTGAAATTATTTTGATTCATGTGGTATCATTATATTGTTGATGAGCACGTTGTCATGAGATTTTAATATGGCACGGATGTTGGGCACCCGCCAAAATTCTTGTTTCCTGGGCTATGGCCTGATAAAGCATATACGGATGTGGTGAGGCCTGGTGACCCGGTTAAAGTGTTGTTGAGAAATTATATTGATAAATGGTTTGAGATTTGCATTTTGATTTGAATATTCGTACTCGTGTTGTTACGCTTTATTCATCGCTAACATATATTTGTTGAGCATCTTTCTTGTCGTATTGTGTACTTCCCCATATTTTCTTTTAGTGGCAGGTTAGCGCGGATTTTGGGGCGCTATGGAGATTGATTTTAGCGAGGATTGTTTGGGAAAGATTTGTATTATTTATTTTGTTGTATAGAGCATTGGAGATTTGTATTTTTATTCGAGTTAGATAGTTGTAATTTTAATTCGAGAGACTTGTTGTAATTGAAGAGATTGAGATTAGTGGATTTATATTATTGTGGGTTTATTTAGATGCTCTATACCTTGTCACTTGTGGATTTGGATTTATTTTATCGCATTAGCGCTCCGTTCGCTCTCCCTGGGCGGGCGGGGTGTTACAAATGGTATCAGAGCTTAGTTATACAGCAACCCTCGAGGCTTGGGTTTTGGGTTCATTGCGTGGTTAACTATTTTTGGAGATAGAAAATTTTAGGTGATATTCGTGTTAGGTTTCGAGATTAAAGGTGAGGAATTTATTTTTGGACTTAGTTTAGTGGCCTGATTTTGAGAGTTAGGCATTCGGCGAATATCGAGGGCGAAATTCCATTGTTAGTGGGGAAGTGTAATAACCCACGTAATTTTTGGGCTATTTTAATTAATTTTTGAAAAATTGAGGAAAATAAAGTTTTTGATAAAATTATTTTTATTGCTCAAATATGTTGGTTATTATTTTTAAAACCGAGAATTTCAAACGGTTTCGAAAACGGAGTTAAAACGGATTTTAAAATGTTTTTAACTCTTGGAGTTGTTTTGACTTCCAACTCTTCATTTATTTACCTTATTTAAAGGAGTCTTTTGGATTCCAGCTCTTCATTTCTTTGCATTATAAAAGGAAGTCGTGGGCAACCCTTTTAAACTACTTCTGGTACAAATTTTGACAGCAAATATATTTTATATTTCTCTTCTTTTTATATACACATTGGCCCTTGAGATTTGTGAGTTCCAACCTTAGATTAGAGGTGTTCTTGGGGCTATTTTGTTGGAGGTTCTTGGAGGATATTTTATAGATCTTTTGAGTTGATCTTGAGGATGTGATCATTGGTTTCTCATCATGGTTTGAGGTATGGGGTTTTACACAATATGCTCCTTAAATCTCGCGAGTGTCATTCTCTTTGAATTCTTGTTTAATTGAACTCATAATTGAATTGATAAGTTCATTGAAATCTGGAAAATAATTGTTGAAATTATTTTGATTCATGTGGTATCATTATATTGTTGATGAGCACGTTGTCATGAGATTTTAATATGGCACGGATGTTGGGCACCCGCCAAAATTCCTGTTTCCCGGGCTATGGCTTGATAAAGCATATACGGATGTGGTGAGGCCTGGTGACCCGGTTGTTGAGAAATTATATTGATAAATGGTTTGAGATTTGCATTTTGATTTGAATATTCGTACTCGTGTTGTTACGCTTTATTCATCGCTAACATATATTTGTTGAGCATCTTTCTTGTCGTATTGTGTACTTCCCCATATTTTCTTTTAGTGGCAGGTTAGCGCGGATTTTGGGGCGCTATGGAGATTGATTTTAGCGAGGATTGTTTGGGAAAGATTTGTATTATTTATTTTTTTGTATAGAGCATTGGAGATTGTATTTTTATTCGAGTTAGATAGTTGTAATTTTAATTCGAGAGACTTGTTGTAATTGAAGAGATTGAGATTAGTGGATTTATATTATTGTGGGTTTATTTAGATGCTCTATACCTTGTCACTTGTGGATTTGGATTTATTTTATCGCATTAGCGCTCCGTTCGCTCTCCCTGGGCGGGCGGGGTGTTACAAATGGTATCAGAGCTTAGTTATACAGCAACCCTCGAGGCTTGGGTTTTGGGTTCATTGCGTGGTTAACAATTTTTGGAGATAGAAAATTTTAGGTGATATTGGTGTTAGGTTTCGAGATTAAAGGTGAGGAATTTATTTTTGGAGTTAGTTTAGTGGCCTGATTTTGAGAGTTAGGCATTCGGCGAATTTCGAGGGCGAAATTTCATTGTTAGTGGGGAAGTGTAATAACCCACGTAATTTTTGGGCTATTTTAATTAATTTTTGAAAAATGGAGGAAAATAAAGTTTTTGATAAAATTATTTTTATTGCTCAAATATGTTGGTTATTATTTTTAAAGGCAAGAATTTCAAACGGTTTCGAAAACGGAGTTAAAACGGATTTTAAAATGTTTTTAACTCTTGGAGTTGTTTTGACTTCCAACTCTTCATTTATTTACCTTATTTAAAGGAGTCTTTTGGATTCCAAGTCTTCATTTCTTTGCATTATAAAAGGAAGTCATGGGCAACCCTTTTAAACTACTTCTGGTACAAATTTTGACAGCAAATATATTTTATATTTCTCTTCTTTTTATATACACATTGGCCCTTGAGATTTGTGAGTTCCAACCTTAGATTAGAGGTGTTCTTGGGGCTATTTTGTTGGAGGTTCTTGGAGGAGATTTTATAGATCGTTTGAGTTGATCTTGAGGATGTGATCATTGGTTTCTCATCATGGTTTGAGGTATGGGGTTTTACACAATATGCTCCTTAAATCTCGCGAGTGTCATTCTCTTTGAATTCTTGTTTAATTGAACTCATAATTGAATTGATAAGTTCATTGAAATCTGAAAAATAATTATTGAAATTATTTTGATTCATGTGGTATCATTATATTGTTGATGAGCACGTTGTCATGAGATTTTAATATGGCACGGATGTTGGGCACCCGCCAAAATTCTTGTTTCCTGGGCTATGGCCTGATAAAGCATATACGGATGTGGTGAGGCCTGGTGACCCGGTTAAAGTGTTGTTGAGAAATTATATTGATAAATGGTTTGAGATTTGCATTTTGATTTGAATATTCGTACTCGTGTTGTTACGCTTTATTCATCGCTAACATATATTTGTTGAGCATCTTTCTTATCGTATTGTGTACTTCCCCATATTTTCTTTTAGTGGCAGGTTAGCGCGGATTTTGGGGCGCTATGGAGATTGATTTTAGCGAGGATTGTTTGGGAAAGATTTGTATTATTTATTTTGTTGTATAGAGCATTGGAGATTTGTATTTTTATTCGAGTTAGATAGTTGTAATTTTAATTCGAGAGACTTGTTGTAATTGAAGAGATTGAGATTAGTGGATTTATATTATTGTGGGTTTATTTAGATGCTCTATACCTTGTCACTTGTGGATTTGGATTTATTTTATCGCATTAGCGCTCCGTTCGCTCTCCCTGGGCGGGCGGGGTGTTACAAATGGTATCAGAGCTTAGTTATACAGCAACCCTCGAGGCTTGGGTTTTGGGTTCATTGCGTGGTTAACAATTTTTGGAGATAGAAAATTTTAGGTGATATTGGTGTTAGGTTTCGAGATTAAAGGTGAGGAATTTATTTTTGGAGTTAGTTTAGTGGCCTGATTTTGAGAGTTAGGCATTCGGCGAATTTCGAGGGCGAAATTTCATTGTTAGTGGGGAAGTGTAATAACCCACGTAATTTTTGGGCTATTTTAATTAATTTTTGAAAAATGGAGGAAAATAAAGTTTTTGATAAAATTATTTTTATTGCTCAAATATGTTGGTTATTATTTTTAAAGGCAAGAATTTCAAACGGTTTCGAAAACGGAGTTAAAACGGATTTTAAAATGTTTTTAACTCTTGGAGTTGTTTTGACTTCCAACTCTTCATTTATTTACCTTATTTAAAGGAGTCTCTTTTGGATTCCAACTCTTCATTTCTTTGCATTATAAAAGGAAGTCGTGGGCAACCCTTTTAAACTACTTCTGGTACAAATTTTGACAGCAAATATATTTTATATTTCTCTTCTTTTTATATACACATTGGCCCTTGAGATTTGTGAGTTCCAACCTTAGATTAGAGGTGTTCTTGGGGCTATTTTGTTGGAGGTTCTTGGAGGAGATTTTATAGATCGTTTGAGTTGATCTTGAGGATGTGATCATTGGTTTCTCATCATGGTTTGAGGTATGGGGTTTTACACAATATGCTCCTTAAATCTCGCGAGTGTCATTCTCTTTGAATTCTTGTTTAATTGAACTCATAATTGAATTGATAAGTTCATTGAAATCTGGAAAATAATTGTTGAAATTATTTTGATTCATGTGGTATCATTATATTGTTGATGAGCACGTTGTCATGAGATTTTAATATGGCACGGATGTTGGGAACCCGCCAAAATTCCTGTTTCCCGGGCTATGGCTTGATAAAGCATATACGGATGTGGTGAGGCCTGGTGACCCGGTTAAAGTGTTGTTGAGAAATTATATTGATAAATGGTTTGATATTTGCATTTTGATTTGAATATTCGTACTCGTGTTGTTACGCTTTATTCATCGCTAACATATATTTGTTGAGCATCTTTCTTGTCGTATTGTGTACTTCCCCATATTTTCTTTTAGTGGCAGGTTAGCGCGGATTTTGGGGCGCTATGGAGATTGATTTTAGCGAGGATTGTTTGGGAAAGATTTGTATTATTTATTTTGTTGTATAGAGCATTGGAGATTTGTATTTTTATTCGAGTTAGATAGTTGTAATTTTAATTCGAGAGACTTGTTGTAATTGAAGAGATTGAGATTAGTGGATTTATATTATTGTGGGTTTATTTAGATGCTCTATACCTTGTCACTTGTGGATTTGGATTTATTTTATCGCATTAGCGCTCCGTTCGCTCTCCCTGGGCGGGCGGGGTGTTACAAATGGTATCAGAGCTTAGTTATACAGCAACCCTCGAGGCTTGGGTTTTGGGTTCATTGCGTGGTTAACTATTTTTGGAGATAGAAAATTTTAGGTGATATTCGTGTTAGGTTTCGAGATTAAAGGTGAGGAATTTATTTTTGGACTTAGTTTAGTGGCCTGATTTTGAGAGTTAGGCATTCGGCGAATTTCGAGGGCGAAATTCCATTGTTAGTGGGGAAGTGTAATAACCCACGTAATTTTTGGGCTATTTTAATTAATTTTTGAAAAATGGAGGAAAATAAAGTTTTTGATAAAATTATTTTTATTGCTCAAATATGCTGGTTATTATTTTTAAAGGCGAGAATTTCAAACGGTTTCGAAAACGGAGTTAAAACGGATTTTAAAATGATTTTAAAATGTTTTTAACTCTTGGAGTTGTTTTGACTTCCAACTCTTCATTTATTTACCTTATTTAAAGGAGTCTTTTGGATTCCAGCTCTTCATTTCTTTGCATTATAAAAGGAAGTCGTGGGCAACCCTTTTAAACTACTTCTGGTACAAATTTTGACAGCAAATATATTTTATATTTCTCTTCTTTTTATATACACATTGGCCCTTGAGATTTGTGAGTTCCAACCTTAGATTATAGGTGTTCTTGGGGCTATTTTGTTGGAGGTTCTTGGAGGAGATTTTATAGATCTTTTGAGTTGATCTTGAGGATGTGATCATTGGTTTCTCATCATGGTTTGAGGTATGGGGTTTTACACAATATGCTCCTTAAATCTCGCGAGTGTCATTCTCTTTGAATTCTTGTTTAATTGAACTCATAATTGAATTGATAAGTTCATTGAAATCTGGAAAATAATTGTTGAAATTATTTTGATTCATGTGGTATCATTATATTGTTGATGAGCACGTTGTCATGAGATTTTAATATGGCACGGATGTTGGGCACCCGCCAAAATTCCTGTTTCCCGGGCTATGGCTTGATAAAGCATATACGGATGTGGTGAGGCCTGGTGACCTGGTTGTTGAGAAATTATATTGATAAATGCTGTGAGATTTGCATTTTGATTTGAATCTTCGTACTCGTGTTGTTACGCTTTATTCATCGCTAACATATATTTGTTGAGCATCTTTCTTGTCGTATTGTGTACTTCCCCATATTTTCTTTTAGTGACAGGTTAGCGCGGATTTTGGAGCGCTATGGAGATTGATTTTAGCGAGGATTGTTTGGGAAAGATTTGTATTATTTATTTTGTTGTATAGAGCATTGGAGATTTGTATTTTTATTCGAGTTAGATAGTTGTAATTTTAATTCGAGAGACTTGTTGTAATTGAAGAGATTGAGATTAGTGGATTTATATTATTGTGGGTTTATTTAGATGCTCTATACCTTGTCACTTGTGGATTTGGATTTATTTTATCGCATTAGCGCTCCGTTCGCTCTCCCCGGGCGGGCGGGGTGTTACAGATGATGGTTCAACTTTTGAAAATAGCAAATTTTAATTTCTCAAACGAATTGAAATTACACCAAGTGAAGTAAAATTAATCAATTAATATATTCACTTAAACCAAATAATTAATCCAAGTCCTAGAATTTGCCTAAGTCATATTTATCAATATAAGCAAATTAGGCGAAACCAAATTTTAGCAAATGACTTGAATTAAACAACTTTACCCAATATTTAAGTTAAGTCCAAATTAAATGAAGTGTGATAATTTAAACCGAATTTTATCTTGAATTATCCAACGCTTGCGTTCTAAATAAATTAAGCAAGATATAATAAATCAATCACACTACGCCGCGATGTACGAGTAAAAACCCAAGACGGGAAAAAACCGTAGACGACCCTAGCCACAAATCCACTAGATACAGAATTACAATTACAAGACAGATAGACTTACAACGCACGACTCGATCCCTCTCAAGACTCGACGCTTCTTCTTGTAGACACCTCTTCCTAGGGGATAACCTTGGAACACCACCGCGGTCTCGAAATCCACCGATATGACTTTATATGGTCACCGTCACCCGTACATGAAGCCTTTCTCCAAGCGGGTAAAATAACATAAAAAACACTTCTTCTTTCTTCGTGGGAGGTAGAAGCAAAACCCGAAACTTCTCTTCAATTCGGTGTAGAGAAAACCGGTGCCAAACTCCAAGCAATTGATATGTATATAAGAACTTGGATAAACAAAATCGGTGTACCAACTAGAGTGGTAAGTGAATTTCTTATTGAAAATTAGCACTCAAAACATGAACATTTTCCTAAAACCATTTGGCTCTCAAACTCTCTCTAAGAGATAAACAAGGATGGAAAAGTTAGATTGGAAAATGTTATTCCCGCACAAGTAAAAATCTGAAAAAGTAGGTTAAAAACCAAGTGGGGAAGTGGGTGCAAAACTGCCAAAAAATTGCCAAAAACTATTCCCGCCTGGCCTCTCGTTCGAACGACATTTCGTTCGAATGAGATCTCGTTCGAACGAGACTTCTAACGACGCTCCAATATGGACTTCGTTAGAATCTCGTTGGAAACCTCGTTAGAACGAACAATCTCGTTCGAACGACATTTCGAACGACGGACCAGTATACCTTGGTGGGAACTCGTTGGCAAACTCGTTCGAACGAAACCTGGTTCGAACGAAAAAACTCGTTCGAACGACATTTCGAACGACTTCCAAAAATTTTGTAAAATTCGATTTTGGCCCATAAACTTTATATACTTTAATTTAAATTACTAATTAAATTTTTTTGAAAATAAAAACGCAGTTTATATTAAACCTAACACCCAATAAACTTTGTTCCAAGCTCCTATATATATATAATTGCATTCATACCTTGGGAGCATGGAACTGTAGTTGATGACGTAGAAACGAGGCACGCAACCCGACATATTTGATGAAGCTTTATATTCTTTGCCGCTACGTCTTCAACAAACATTTCATAGGCTTGAGAGTAAAACAATGACATACTATCCTATGAATAAATGTTTTTGTCCGGAATTGAGCCAACACAATACATGGACTCAATTGGAAATTTGTGTGCTTACAAATCTCCGCCTTTGTCTATTCCGGGACAAAAACCAAACAAAAATCCTAAAGGGCCGTCAAGCTCTACTAGACTCAAAACATAACCCACCCAAACTTGACTCAACCCGTGGATCAAACGCTTTGCCATTAAACAATGCCGCATTAGAAGAAAACCTGCACACTTAAGCAAACTCATCAAATGCATAGGGAATATCAAAGTATTAAATGCAATTAATTAATTACTCCCCCTAAGATAAAACTCCCCAAACTAAGATATGATAATAATAGGATTAGATACCATTTCTCCCCCTATCATTTTTCTCCCCCTTTTTGTTCAGGAATAGGCAAAGGATAAAGAACTAATAAACAGCATGTTGAAGTTTAAAGTGTTAAGACATGAAAGCATATGGGCAATAAAAGCAAGGCAAAGGTAAAACAAAATATCATATATATATATATGTACTAGAAATATATCAATAATGCACACGCACATATGTATAGATATAAACACACACATGACACAAAATACAATAAGTTTGCACACTCGTATGGAAAAAATGTGTCATATGGAAACGGAAGTGTAGGGGTGTGAACTAGTAACGATCAAATTTAGACCCAAACACTTAATAAACGTTCACGGAGTTCTAATTTGATTGCAAACTTCATCACATTTAAATATAACCTCATGTGACAATATAGATTGAGCTCAATGAACAAACGTACACAATGCATACAAGCCTAGCATGATGATGATTCTACAAACCAAATAGAGTCATGACATTAAAGACAACTAGGATAAACGGACATTGTGCAAACCGTTGATATACCATCCAATTCTCCCTCAATAAGCATATATATTCTTTTGCTTTTGAATGAATATATCAAACAAACATAGGCCTTGGCAATTGTTTTCTTTTTAATGCCAAATATTCTGTTTTTAGGCCTTTGGATGACGTATTTCTTTTAGATCCAATAAACGGTGGCTTACTATCGCAAAGTATTTAATTCATCCTTTCGGAGCCCTTCCCCGTGCATATTTATTTTTATCATGTTTTCATTTTTCACACAAATCTCACATGCAACGAATTTTGACATGCACTAGTCCTTCTAAGTCACAAATATGTAGATGACAAGATTGGTAGGAGAACACCTCACATAGCTCAAATATACATACGAAGTTAAAATTTCAAAAGAGCTCGTGCATGTGTGAATAGAGGCATATAAAATTAGAATCCATTTAAACAACACAAAATCCAACTACTCCAGAAAAATGGTAAAGAACATAATAAGGATTGATAATCTAAACCAAAAGTTCTAGCCACGTGGGAGCGTTACAGGAGGGATTCAAACACAAGTATATGCCACTTAAAGTGTGTCAAACCAAAATACACACAAAATAAAATCTTTTTGAGTTTTTGAAATTTTTTAACCAAAAATAATAAAAAAATATATACTCAAAAGACAAACAAAAATCATTTGAATTTTTCATTAAGCTTAAATTACCAAGAGATAAAATCCAAATGATAAACAAAAATATTTTTGTATTTTTCATTTAATGCACACAAAATGAAGGAAATATAATACAAAAGATAAACAAAAATCATAATACTAGCATGTGATAAGCATGGAGCATAGACTAGAAAATGATTAAACAAGCATACATTTAGCATGTGAATATAGCATGAAGTACCAAGGCTAAAGTATGAAAACACTAACACATTCATCCTTTAGATTTAGCAAGGGAGGAAGCATGTGAAAGTAAATGAGAATCAAAAACCCTATTTTTCAACTCAACCAAGTCGGATTTCCTAACCCAAATTAATGAAGAATGACTATCTTGGGTTGTTGGAATTTTAACTACCGTGGTTACTTTACTATGGGATTTTCTAGGAATTCGTTTAAGATCAAAACAAAATTTCCTAAGATGATCTTTTCAACCACAATGTGAACAAGTAAGAACATGTCGAAAAGATTTCCTTAAGGAGTGATCTCTAAAATCTTTCCTAGACGATTCTCCTAAAACATTGGTTTTGGAATTATGAGTAAATTCATTACAAGTATTGAAGCCTAAACCACAAGTGTCATTTTTAATTTGGACCGTTTCTAAGATTTTATCTAATTTTTCCGAACGACACTCCAAATCAAATTTGACATTACTAGAGTCTTTTAATTTATTTTGCAATTCAAAAATGTTAGACTCTAGTAAAACATTGCGCTCTTCAAATGCAAGAAGCTCCTTTTTCAAGGATTCCATTAAACCCCTAAGGCTATCTCTTTCGCCTTCTACATATTCTAGCTTCTCTTGAAGAGTCCTCTCACGTGTCCTAAGGTCTTCTATTAAGGCATTTTCACCAATGACCTTGACACTCTCTCTTAAACTAGCTTTTAACTTCAAATTAGCTCTTTTCAATTTAATAGATTCTTTATAAAGTTGTTGACAAACATTTTGAAGTTCACTCATATTAACCTCTTCTTCATTTTCACTCTCTCTTTCTTCTCCACTCTCACTATCATCAAAAACAAGAGAATCATGTACAATGACCTTGGAAGTGTCATGTGCTATCATTTCATCAATCGATGAGTTCTCACTATCACTCACATGACTAGCCATAAAAGCCACAAAATTTTTCTTAGTGGGGGAATCGGGCTTCTCTTCCTTATCACTATCACTAAGGGTCTCATTATATGCAGTGGGTCGTTTACCCTCTTTCCTTAGTTTAGTGGGGCACTCATAAGCCCTATGGCCATAACCTTCACAACCAAAACACTTATTAGACTCGTCCCTATCTAAATTGTCATTACTAGTTTTAGGGATCTTCTCGGCTTTAGAAATCTTCTCGCTTTTATCAAGTTTAGAAGTATCAAATTTCTTAAAATCATTTTTAAATTTATCTTTGTTAATTTTAAGAAATTTTCTAAATTTACGAGCAAACAAAGCCATGTCTTCTGAGTCACTATCACTCTCGCTCTCTATTACTTGTTTGACCTCTTTTCGGGCTTTTAAAGCAACGCCCTTATCAATTTTCTTTTCAGTTTTAGAGGGAAACATATCTAGTTCATAGGTTTGTAAATCACCTACAAGCTCTTCTAATTTCGTAGAGGCTAAAGTGGGTAAAGAATTTAAAACGGTCACCTTTGGAATAAATCTATCGGGTAGTGACCTTAAAATTTTCTTTACAACACGGTCGTCAGGTATTTTCTCTCCCAAGTTAAAAGATGAATTAACAATATCAGAAAGTCTAGCATAAAATTCATTAAAAGTTTCTTTTTCATTCATTTTGATAGTTTCAAATTGAGTGGTGAGGTTTTGGAGTTTTGAAGCTTTAATGACACTAGTTCCTTCATGAGTTAATTGTAAAATATCCCAAGATTCTTTAGCGGTCTCACACATCATAATGCGTCGGAATTCATTCGGTGTGACAGGGCTAAACAAGGCATTTAAACCACGGGAATTGAAATTAGCAAGTTTAAACTCATTTTCAGTCCATCCATCGGCGGGTTTGATAACACGTTCATTTTCAACTAAATAAGTTGGTGGGGACCACCCGTTAACAACAGACATCCAAACTCTCTCGTCGATAGATTTTAGTGCCGATTTCATTCGCGCTTTCCAATACGCGTAGTTTGAACCATCGAAAATAGGAAATTTTGAAAATGAGGAAAATTCCATTTTTGCCAAAAATTATTTAAAGGATCGTTAACGAAATAATTTATCGCTTTGGCTCTGATACCAATTTGAAAAGTTCCGGATTTTAATTATCTCAATTAAAATATAATTTCCTTGTTATGTAAACTCAAGAGATGCGGAAGCATTGAAGGATGATGATTCAACTTTTGAAAACAACAAATTTTAATTTCTCAAACGAATTAAAATTACACCAAGTGAAGTAAAATTAATCAATTAATATATTCACTTAAACCAAATAATTAATCCAAGTCCTAGAATTTGCCTAAGTCATATTTATCAATATAAGCAAATTAGGCGAAACCAAATTATAGCAAATGACTTGAATTAAACAACTTTACCCAATATTTAAGTTAAGTCCAAATTAAATGAAGTGTGATAATTTAAACCGAATTTTATCTTGAATTATCCTACGCATGCCTTCTAAATAAATTAAGCAAGATAAAATAAATCAATCACACTACGCCGCGATGTACGAGGAAAAACCCAAGACGGGAAAAAACCTCGGACGGCCCTAGCCACAAATCCACTAGATACGGAATTACAATTACAAGACAGATAGACTTACAACGCATGACTCGATCCCTCTCAAGCCTCGACGCTTCTTCTTGTAGACACCTCTTCCTAGCGGATAACCTTGGAACACCACCGTGGTTTCGGAATCCACCGATAGGAATTTTTATGGTCACCGTCACCCGTACATGAAGCCTTTCTCCAAGAGGGTAAAATAACATAAAAAACACTTCTTCTTTCTTTGTGGGAGGTAGAAGCAAAACCCGAAACTTCTCTTCAATTCGGTGTAGAGAAAACCGGTGCCAAACTCCAAGCAATTGATATGTATATAAGAACTTGGATAAACAAAATGGGTGTACCAACTAGAGTGGTAAATGAATTCCTTATTGAAAATTAGCACTCAAAACATGAACATTTTCCTGAAACCATTTGGCTCTCAAACTCTCTCTAAGAGATAAACAAGGATGGAAAAGTTAGATTGGAAAATGTTATTCCCGCACAAGTTAAAGTCTGAAAAAGTTGGTTAAAAACCAAGTGGGGAAGTGGGTGCAAAACTGCCAAAAAACTGCCAAAAACTGTTCCCGCCTTGCCTCTCGTTCGAACGACATTTCGTTCAAATGAGATCTCGTTCGAACGAGACTTCTAACGACACTCCAGTATGGACTTCGTTAGAATCTCGTTGGAAACCTCGTTAGAATGAACAATCTCGTTCGAACGACATTTCGAACGACGGACCAGTATACCTCGGTGGGAACTCGTTGCCAAACTCATTCGAACGAAACCTGGTTCGAACGAAAAAACTCGTTCGAACGACATCCAGAAATTTTGTAAAATTCGATTTTGGCCCAGAAAGTTTATATACTTTAATTTAAAGTACTAATTAAATTTTTCTGAAAATAAAAACGCAGTTTATATTAAACCTAACACCCAATAAACTTTGTTCCAAGCTCCTATATATATATATATAATTGCATTCATACCTTGGGATCATGGAACTGTAGTTGATGACGTAGAAACGAGGCACGCAACCTGACATATTTGATGAAGCTTTATATTCTTTGTCGCTACGTCTTCAACAAACACTTCATAGGCTTGAGAGTAAAACAATGACATACTATCCTATGAATAAATATTTTTGTCCGGAATTGAGCCAACACAATACATGGACTCAATTGGAAATTTGTGTCCTTATAATCTCGAAAGTCCCGATTGTATGTGTACGAGGTTTATGGAACGTAATTGCCACCAATGCGGAACGATAGTGTAATTGGTGAAAAGTTATTTGCTTAAATATAATTGCAAAAAGAGACATGACTTTTATGTCGAGAGATGGGAATATAGGGGTACATGTTTAGGACCGAGGGTCTAATGGATTTCGATAATCGTTAATGCTAGGTAGTAATGTATCGGGGGGGTTCCTTGTTTGGATTTTGCTTTGCGAGACATCCCACGCATGAAACTTAGCGTAAGGTTGGAAGTTGGGAGATATTTGGCCATTTGTCCATAAGTCTGATACCTCGGTCGCTATAGAAGTATGTAGTAGTAACAATAAATAGTTTAATTATGATATGAAGCCAGTGGAGCCGGTTGTGGGGTGAAGAGACATTGAAATTTTTTTCTTATCACCACGAGTTAAAGGGTGGAACGATGTTAAGGAGTATTTAGAAATTCAATTCCCAGGGTGATTGAGAGAACCCAAGTGTCGTAACCACGTTGTGAGCATAGGGGCAATAAATAATCGGGTGTTATGTGTGATGCGTATGTGATGTCTATACCGGTGTGCACAGTTTATGGGTTGTATGGGCATCTTGGTTAGCTGAGGTCAGAATCGTCTGGGTTAAAGGAACGTGGGAATAGATGTACCATAAATATATGCCTGAGGGACTAATATAACGAAGTAGAAAGACTAAAGTGGATTAAGCATCGTGTGCAATCAGAATAACACACCCGAATTTGGTTGAAAGGTTGTGTAAAGCCATTTAAAAAGGGGTATTCCTTGAGAGGGGTAAAATTAAACTATTATATAAAACACTCGGAACGGAGTTTTAACTAGTCAAATGTTGATAGTGAATTGTGCGTAAGTAGAATGATGATGTTAGTAAGGCATGAAAAGTTCAAAAGCGCACATCGTGGAGAAAAGTGTATGGGTTGGAACTTTCGGTATACACCGAGGAAAGAAGGTCATTATTAAGTATCACTTAATGTGAGACATGACAAGTGGAAGTAGATGTTGAGCGGGACATAGTGAGTAGTCTTCGAGTGCACCACTCATATAGATAGAATTCGGTTGGAACACGAAATTCAACCAGAAAACATTGTATCAAGCCGACGATTCTAGTAATGGAAAATGGCAATAAAGTCGAAAAAATTCCTTTTATGGGTTGACAACCTCAAGGTAAGGTCAAGAGTTCATTTGAATGTGTGGAACAAGTTAACCAAGAAGATAGCGATTGATATTCCTTTCGGGTAATTCACAATATTAGATAGTGTGCCCTAGTCTACCTTTGAAAAGAAGAATCGCGCCGGTACGTGGTCCTACCCGGCATTGTTCTAAACTAGGATGAGATTCTTGAACCCCACCTTTAATATGGGATTTCAAGGAGGAGTGGGGATAACATTTCGTTTGGAAGCAGGTTGTATAACCTATAGCCGGGGAGTAGGCGAAAGGTGATTAACGACTAGTGGAGCCATATGAAAGCAATTTCGGACTCATTGTGGTCATTTAATATCCGCAGCAATTATAGATGGTTAGTAAAGTATACTACGGTACCTGGGAGAAGTTATTACCTAATGTTAGAATTGTGTGTAAGCACTCGTACCTGTTTAAGGTGGACAAAGTATTTATTGAGGTCTTGTGCGAAGAGCCTTAACTATTATCCCTCGATTTGTTTAGAGGCGAGCGGATAATCATAATTTTTGGATTGGTTGAGTTAGAATACGATGAATAAAGTGGAATATCCACATAATGTCTTAAGTAACCTTTTAACTATCGTAAGAGTTACGTTGCCCGGACATGAGATTTGAAGAACTGACAAGCGTAGTTAGATGTTCGTATGGTTTCTCACAGGACGGGAGTTTTGTGTTTAGATAAATACGAGTAGTTTACATGTAGTGAGGTATGACCTCCCAATGATATTGAGATGATGGTAATCAATGATGTGTAAACTCATCTTATTCGAATGTCGTCGGATATGAGCGAGGTGAAGTGTCGTTATTCTGATGTGACCCTATAACTGGTAAAGTGTTGAGAAAGTTAAAAAAACTTGATGTGAGGTTGGGGCTATAGTGATTAAGAGCCTTACTCTAAAGTTAGTTGTGCATATTGATAAAGTATCCATAATTGTTTTACTAGGTATACCTTTTTTCCGAATTCCGGGACGAAATTTTGTTATTAGGGGGGAGTGTGTAATACCCCGTATTTTTACGCATATTTATTTTATTATGAAATTTTGGAAATTGGGATTAATTAATTTAAAGGAAGAAAATTTAATTTATAATTAATCTGATTTTAGTGGTAATAATTACTAGCGTGTCGAGAGTTAGTAGTTTTTGGAAAAAATTGTGTTGAAATCGTGTTGAGTAATAACCATGTCGAACATTACGTAGTGAGTAAAGTAATAGATGGTTTAAAAAATAATGACATGGCCGGGGATAAGATACACGATAGTTAAATATAATTATTCTAGACACGAGCATGAGTCGCGTCACTATCATATATGTGGAGGTTAAAAAGGTAAATTATTTTTATTTAACTTGAACGACTATTTTGAGTGCGTCAATGTGTCCGGAAGGGTTGAAATACTCAGAAAACACTACTCGGGTGTTTTATTTGGAGTCTGGGGTATTTTAGCCCAAAACGACACCCCTGAGAGGTATTTAGGTCTTCTAATATTTTTGGGAATTTAAATGGACGAAAATTTGGAATTAAAATAAAGTTTGTACGGGGGTTAGAGGTGACTTCAAGTTTCAACCTACATGAGAGAGAGAGAGAGAGAGAGAGAGAGAGAGAGAGAGAGAGAGAGAGAGAGAGAGGGGGAGAAAACTAAAGAGGAAGAAGAACTCCATTGGAGAACTAAGCCAAGAACTCAAGCTTTCACACTAAGAATTACACCAGGGCGTAGATCGTGTGAATAGGATCATTCCTGTACAAATTTTAGTCTGAGAATTATAAATCCATTCTAAGGCAAGTGTTTATCTTTCTCCTCTTTTAGCATATATTATTTTTGTTGATTTAGATTAAAGGATATGAAATTGTTGTAATAAAAACTAGGGTTTAAGTTGACTGATTTATAAAGAAACCCCATAAATTTGAGATAGGTTGTCATGTAGAATAAATTCCCTTCTTAGAACTGTTAACGTTGGTAAATAAATGTTGAAATCACGAAATTAATTTGGGGGTTTTGAAGATTAGAAATTTTTGGGGTCATATTAAAGTGATTTATAAGAAATTGAGTATTTGTTAGATTCCCTTGAGTCCATAAGGATTTAACCTCAAATTTTTGTTAGGAAGTTCCCTACGGTAACTTAGAATAGTGTAGAAACAATTACATTAGGATTGGGTTAAGTTTGGAATGATATTTAAGAATGAAAATTGGAGAAAAACAAGTTTGGGGAAGAACATGACTGGTTCGGATATCTCGTTCGAAGACCTGCCCAGGTCGTTCGTACGAGCCTTCTAACGAGATTTCCAATGACATTCTAACGAGTTGTAGAGTTCATTCGAAGTGGGACCTTCATTCGAACGAACTCGTTTGAACTAGAATCCTGGAACTTCTAACGAGATTCTAGAAGGGGTTTTAGGGTCCGACCAAGTTAAAAATCATCATAGGTTTATCCAAGCGAGTGTTTTAACCTACGTTAGTAACGGGTGACTTGAAATCCAAAGTTTTAGGGGTTTAAATGTGAAATAACCCTCGAGGTATTGATTTTGTATAGAAACCTAGGAAGGAATGGATGTTTTAGATAGGGGTGGAAATTTTAGAAACGACATGAAAAAACGACACAGAACGACATGAAATTAACCCGAAATTAACACGATATGTCATTTTCATGTCGTGTTTTTTTACATGAAGTCGTGTCGTGTTCGTGTCTAAATTATGAGTCGTGTCGTGTCGTGTTATCTTATTTTTTAAGCGTGAAATTTATGAAATTCTGATATTCGTGTCGTGTCGTGTTATTTTTATTCGGTTCGTGTTCGTGTCAACTAAAAAAACACGAAGTCATGTCGTGTCCAAAAAAACCTTGTCGTGTCGGCCCGTAACACGACCCGCTGACCCGAATTGCCACCCCTAGTCCCAGAGAGGTTATATATATATGGATATCGTGGAGGGTAATGGCGTTAATATTACTTACAGATTGGAGTAATTGGGTTACGTGAATACCTATTAAGTTGTATAAGTTGTCTGCATGCTTATTACGTGGAATAGTATGTGTATGGCATACCAAGCTACTGGCTATTGAATGAAGGTTAATGCGTTGTGGATGACCATATCTTGTGTGCCTTTAGGGGATTTTGAGTCGTACCACTAGAGCATGGAACCTATGTATGAGCTATCTATGAGAATGGTAGTGATGACGGTCGTATGGGTACGCAGGTATGTGCGTATCCCATCGACTTTTAACTATGTTCGCCTCCAATATGTGTATATATTTTCTTGGTTGTTGAGAGATTGAACTTGTTGTCCTTTATGCCAGAGCGTTGCAATGGGACTAGATAGCCAAGTATGCCTAGCACCAAGGGTTTCTTAACCATTTGTGCAGTATTGATATATATATATATATATATATATATATATCTTTGTATGTATACATAGTGAGACTTAATATATGTATACTGAGTTCCTATTATGTGTTTCATGTTGGCTACTTCATTATAGTATACACGTATTGGGTCACCAGTTGATAATTAAGAATGCTATGAGAATGAGTTAAAGCATCTATAAACCTATTCCTAAATAATAGAGATATATTGTCTTCGGGTTAATTAGGTATTTTATCCGGCATAGGGGTTATACCACGTATAGTCAGGTAGAGTATCGTGAATAGTATGGGAAGTTAGGCTCGCTAGGTGTGCACATTAGATGAGATGTGAGCATCCCAAGTGAGTACACTATGTTAACATGAATAATATTTGTGCTAATTAACCAATTTAAGCACTTGCTATATTTAAACTCTTTTCTACTTGGGCTCTGAGCCATTTCTTTTACAAATCTCTTTTCTTATTTTATTATTTTAGGCGCTCAGCCACAGGGACACCAGACTTAGGAGATTCCCTTCATTTGTCAAGTTGTAGCTACTGTGGAAGCTACAGGATATTGCTAGAAGACACTTCTAAATCTATTTCTCCTTATCTATCAGTCACTTATTTCAGTTTGACATGTCTCCCCTCCTATTTTACATTTAGAGATTTAGAGTTGATTTATTTTATCATTAGACTTTGATTTCATATTATTGGATTATTGTATGGGATTTTGTTTAGATGTGTTTATTCCAGCTTTTCATAAAATTTCAGTTAGTTTTTTCCTTATTGCTATTGTGATATATGGTGATGATTAAATATTTCCCTTTATTGATGATAACATAACAAGATAAAAATTTTGACACCAACCTTTTTAAATATTAGGTGGTTAGTTTTTATTAAATTAAAATTGAATCTTTCGACAGTGATGCATTATCTGAACCAACTTGATAATCTAAAATTAATTAATCAAGGACTGGTCACTCGGTAATTAATTAGGCGGAGTGTCACACACTCAAGAAATATGGGCATGCTCACCGCTGAATCGGGAACAATTGTGGTAACTCGATGATGTTTTTATGGGATTCAGGGGTGTGCTTTATTGTTTAAGTTTACAACTACGGTCAAATAGTTGAAGACATTGGTTCTCTATTAATCTGTAAACTGAATACATTATCAGAAAGAAAAGGTTCAAGTCGAAAGACACCTTAGACTTTATGTGAGTTCCTATGGTACTTCAGAGCGTCTTTTCTTATATGTATATATATAATTTTATTTATTTCAATCATGTGGGGGATGGTTGAAAAGATCTACTACATTTTAATTTTGAATGAACTAAATAAGTTAGAGCAAGTAGCCAAGTGTTAAGTTTTGGGGGTGTGTACATGAGGTCTTGGGTTCAATCACTTGGAGGCACACTAATTATTAAGGGTCAAAGATCGGCCTTTGGGGCCCGGGCTCTTGGGATTTTTAAAGTGCCTTGAAATTTTAATCTTTTCAAATTCGTTTTAATTTTTTATTAACTCGTTTTTAGTACTTTGACTATTTCTCCCAGTAGTTAAAATATAGTTGCTACTGGATAAATTAGTGGGTTATTTGTTTAAAACCACTACCCACGTTTTTGACCAATTTGTGTATAAAACAAAGGCTACAACTTTAGAAAACAAGACCCAAAAAAATCCTTCTCTCTCACTTTCTATGCAAAAAATTATTTGCCTATTTTCTGTGACAAATTTTACATTAGTTATTTATTTAAGAGTGATAGAGTATCTTAAGAGTTCCAAGATTTAACATTAATCTTGTGTTCAAATCTGATCGTTGAATCCTGGAAGGTATTTGCTCATGAGGCTGACAACTTCAAATATCGGTGAGCAATTTCACCTTTTAGACTTTGTGTTTAACACATACCGAGATCAATAAGTTCTTGTGATTTTATTTGTTTTCCGTTCATTTTACATATTCATATCTTACAATCTAAAGGTGAAATTTTCGTTAATGTTTGTACATGCTTCATTGGATGTTTCTACAAAATATGATGAAAAACCTGATCCGTTTGATGGGAAATATTTTAAAAGTTGGAAACTGAAAATGCATTTTTACCTAACCCAAATGAAAGTAGTGGACCTAATCAAGTCTGATGAACCTTCTAGCCCTAAAGAACATGAAGTCTAAAAATAAAGAGACTATTTGTACAGAAATTTTATTTTGAATTCTCTCTGCCTTGAATTGTATGATGTGTATTGGTTGTATGCCAGTGCTAAACTTTTGTGGAATGCTCTGGGTAAAAAACTTTGAAACTAAAGATGTTGGGACTAAGAAATTCATGGTTAGAAAATTTTTGGGATTATAAATGGAGGGTATTATATCTGTGATAGATCCACAGGAAGAATTGCAAGTTATAATTCATGGAATTTTGGCTGTGGGTTATAAGATATGTGAGGGGTTTCAAGTGCAGTCCCTAATTGAAAAACTGTTGCCTTCATGAAATAATTATAAATACGAAACATAAGAGAAAATATATGAATTTAAAAGATTTGATAGTGCATCTAAGAATTGAGGAAGATAATATAAATGCCACACTTAGGGAACAAAAAAACCATATTATAGTTCAAAAGCCAATCTCGTTGAGGGGAAATCATCGGGTAGTCCGAAACAGAACCACTATAAGCCAAATAAGAAGCATGGAAACCATAAACGAAATCAGAATTTGACGTTAAACAACAAATTCAATCCCAGTGATCAAAATAAAAATTCTAAACCTCAATTCAAATCTAAGCCCACAGGTTAATGTTTCGTATGTGGAAAACTAGGTCATTTTGCTAAAGATTGCAGATTTAGGCAGACTCAAACTGTGAAACCTCAAGAAAATGTTACCAAGGAGGATAATTTTTCATCTATGATAACGGAGACAAACATAGTGAGCAATATAACTGAATGGTGGCTTGATTTTTGAGCTATAAAACATATATGTGGCACGCGAGATACTTTCACTACCTTCACTACCATGGGTGAGGGTGAATGTCTTTTCATGGGGTGAACCACTCCTTAATGCTTGTTATATTCTTAATAATATATCTTTTAAGAAAAATGGCAAAACTCCGTATGAAATGTGAACAAATAGAAACCATCTTATAAACACCGTAAAGTGTGGGGGTATTTCGCTAAGGTCTCAACTCTGGTTCCTAAAAAAACTAAACTTGGTCCAAAAACTGTTGATTGTGTTTTTAGTGGTTATGCTAAAAATATTAATGTGTATATATTTTTAGTAATTGAGTCTAAAAATCAATTTATGGATAAAAACACTTTTTTGAGTCTAGAGATGTTGAATTTTATGAGGACGTGTTTCCTTTTAAAAATAATAATGAGGGGAGTAATTAATCTATACCAATAGATCCTAGAGTTAGAACATAATCCTTTGATTCTAAAGAAAATGAATTAAGAAAAGCAATCGATTTAGAACTGTTACTTCTTTTGGTCCCGACTTATTAACTTACTTAGTAGAAAATGATCTTATCACTTTTAGTGAAGCTATGTCCTCACCTGATTCTATTTTCTTGGAAAGAAGATATAAATAGTGAATATAAATAAATTATCTCTAACCATACTTGCGAATTAGTTGACTTTCCTAAAGGTTGTAAAACAATTGGGTGCAAATGGATATTTAAAAAGAAATTAAAAGCGAATGGTTCCATTGATAAATTCAAGGAAAGAATAGTAGATAAAGGCTATAAACAAAAGGAAAGAATTGATTTCTTTTATACTTATTCTCCTATAACTAGAATTGTCCCTATTAGACTTTTAATTGCTATTTCTTCCATATATAATTTAGTAATTCATCAAATGGTTGTTTAAACTTCCTTTTGAAAGAAGAAATTTATATGGATTAACCTAAAGGGTTTATTATTCAAGACTTAGAGAAAAATGTGTGTAGACTGAAAAAGTCATTATATGGATTAAAACAAGCTCCAAAACAATCGTATGAAAATTTTGATAAAGTAACAGTCTCTAATGATTTTACCATTAATGAGGCAGACAAATGTATATATAGAAACTTTAAGGATAATTCTGGTGTGATTATTTGCTTATATGTGGATGATATGCTTATGACGCGACTAAGAATGTGTCTCAGAAGTACGTATTTTCTAGGCTCAAGTGCAAGCTTGTCGCTCAAGTAATAATCCGATAAGTCGGGTATCGATCCTCAGGGAAATAGGACAACGGGGTTGTAACGACGTTGGATAGATGAAGAAATCCTAACTCTGACTCTAAAGAAAAAGGAAACGATGATTTGTTTTGAGAATCAACTACAACTAAATGCAATTTTGTAAATGGTTAAGTAATGAACTAAAATATGGATGGAATGCAACTATTCTAAATTACCGAAAATATTAATGATGATTGACTTACAACTTTAAACTACATGATGAAAGAAACATGATGGGAATACAATGCCTCAACCCTAGTGTATTGCAGGTATAAAACTAATCGTAAATTTAAGTGATTAATTAGACCCAGAATTTAGTACTCCCAAGCATTACGTATATGAGGTTCAAGCCCGCACCATACTTAATTAGAGGACGAGTAAATCAGTACTACGATAGTTACAATCGAATTTCATTCTGAAGCATCCATGTTACCCTGAAGCAAACGAGATCTAAAGATCTACAATTGTCACATTTCTACGCAATACGGTCATAATAAACCATTAAATTTAGAGGATACATTTTATACGCATGAAATTACCGCATCAGGTTGAGTTCATGCATCCCGACCTTTTAAACCTTGCCGAACATATTAAAACTTAAAAACAACACGTTCAGAATGAAAGAAAACATTTTTTACTGCGGGAATAAGATAAAGAAAGATGAAATTATAAGTGAACAAGCAACTAAAACAAAAATTGAAACATAAATTAGAATGATTTTACTTGAATTGCACTTTGATAGTAACTAGGGTTTGTTGTTATTCTCCTCTAAAATGGATTAAAAATCTTCCTTAATGAATTAGAAACCCCCCTCTACATTAGGGAGGAGTTACAATTTATAAATTATGAAATACAAGAGTTTGAACCAAGTAAAACCCTAATTTTTTACAAATGGATAAATCCGAAAAATCGAGAACAAAACCGATCCGGGTAAATGGTTCGGTTCGGTTCCATATTTTGTAGCCTTTATAGAAAACTCTTCGAGTATGGGATCGGTTCGTTATTTGCTAGCATCAGTTCGGTTCCATCTTTTCAACTCTTTACATGAAGTTTTCCAAATATCGGATCGGTTCGTTTTCTCATTAGTTCGGTTCGGTTTAGTTTTGCCATTATTTATAGAAACTTCTCCCATGATGGGTTCGGTTCGTTTTAGCTCCCTTGGGTTCGGTTCCCTTTTTCCAGTCTTTGCAGAAACCTTGCTTTCTTGTGTTTCTTTTAAGCTCTTGTTACGGAACTCGGATTACAACCCTGTATACCTGCGAAATAGATGACGAACGCACGGAACTCGATGTACTCATTAGAATTTGTCAATAGAAAAGATATGATATAAATCCACTTGACTTACACTACGCGGAGCGATAAAAGCTTATAAATTAAAGGTATAAATGGAAAGAATTTATGCTTAATCAAACCCCCCTAACTTAGAACGTTGATCGTCCCGAGAAATGTAAAAGAATCAAGGTGTGGTCTAACTCATAAATTGGATAGGATACCTCTTTCGCGGGCGCGTGATTGCATTTAGCGTATGCAACAAGCCTTTAAACCCCTAGGTTACCCTAGTAGGATGAGTTGTGTCTCGTGAGGGTTTGCAGAGAATATACCCACAAAATTCGACTCAAAGAAACTCAAAATACGCAAAAAATTTATAAGTAAAACTTTTCTAGAAAATAGTCATCATCAATTCATGTTCAAGAGTCTCAAATCATAGTGCGCGTGTGTGAAGACGAAGATTTAACCGCGAGTTTCCACCGATTGACCATTACGTTACTTATCTGAAAATTCATTTTGATTTCAAAATCTCACAGAATGCTCTCACAAATGAATCATTCGGAATGTGGCTTTACTCTCGGTATACGCGATTTTAAGAGTAAATGTAGTGGAACCAAGTTCACGCATACAAGTAGAATGATGGAAATTTATGGTAACCGAATCTCATCATTGGATTACAGATATTGAAAATGGGAACTTTGCCTCTAATTAGTATCTTTGATCTCCTTTATTATCTTTTTGTGTTTTGGCTATTCACGCGGTAACCAATTTCGCAGTTTTGGACTCGGTTAGGACTTTTTCGGGCTAAAGGTGTATTGGGTAATATGAGAGTGGTATGGGAAAAACTGGAATTGGAAAGTGTTCTTATGATGTCCATGAGTGCTTTTTCGGGATTTTGCTCATTTTTTTTTTCTATTTCTTTTTTTTTTATTTTTCACTCTTTTCTTTTCTTGGTATTTTTGTTGAGCATAGAATTTTTTTCTTACCCATTTTTATGCACTTTTCGGACTTAATTTCTGGGATTATCAACTTTCACAATTTCGGGTCAATTGGGGTTTTCCGAGTTGTCAAACTAAAGGGAGAAATTTATTCGGCTCAATTTGGGTTACAAAGGAATAATTTTTTTCTACTTTTTCTGGCCAATATTTTTGGGTGACAAACGAGGGCCTACTTCATTGTCCAAAATACTAATTTCGTTACCATATGCGTTTCAAGATGAATTAAGTTTAGAGATCTATTTGGCACATTTTTCAAGGTAATATCACACACATTTTACATAACTGATCAAAGTGAAAGAATTGAGATCCTCGACGACTTTATTCGAAGCTTGAAAGAACTTTTGAGTTGACAAGTAACTCGGATTGATATATAAATTTCACGAAAACGAAAGGTTCGAATCTCACCGGGGTTTTTAATCTCCACACTTATTCCTTAAGTCGCATGCGTTCGTTCAATTTCCATCGTTGATCAATTTCGGCTTTGTGTATTTTGAATTTTACAACTTGAGACTTTAAACCGACTTTTAATGAAATTTTCGAAAAATTTGAATTCCAATTTTTATTTATTTTGAAGAAAAATATTTTAGGGTTTCTCAAGATTTTTTTGATTTTTTTTAATTTCTGGGCATTTTTTAAAATTTGTGAAGTTTTAGAAATACGCACTTGTGACCCCCCTAACTTAGACTTTTGCATTGTCCTCAAGCAAAAAGGACTAAAATCTAACTCAAACCGAATTAAAAGTGTGGAAGAATAAAACAAACAAATTAGAACATAAATGCAGCATTTATAGAGAGAAAGAACAAACTCTGTTACATAGGATAAGGAGAAAACAAAAGAACAAACTGTGTTACATATGATAAGGAGAAAACACACAATCAACTCTGAGTAAACAATCACTTCAAATGCACACAACCAAAATAGTCATGGGCTTCATTGGGGGGGATGATTGGCGGACCCGGGAGCAGACGGATCATAAGGATCATAAAAGAAAGATGGTGGGGGTCCATCGAAGTTGAGCTCGTGAAGGTGGGCTTGGAGCCGATGCATCATACTTGTGTCCCTCCGATAAACCGTTTGATCTTGATTGTATTGGTTGATGAACCCGTCAAGGCGGGCTTCAACCACCGAAAGTCGCCGATCAAAATCTGCCCCCGGGTGGCTCAAAATTCGAGTAATCGTCTTCATTCTATTCTTCTTCTTCAGCCCCTTCCATCTCAATGTCTTCCGCCACCGGTTCTTCAACAGGAATTTACTCCTCGACCTCTAAATTGATCGCCTCCCGGGCTGCTCGAATGGAAGCCCTTTGTTGGGCACTCCGCGCGCGGGATACCTTCCTAATGGGCTCCAGGAGGCGTGGGAAATCTTGCGATGGATGGATACGAGTGTCGGATAGGATGGACTTGATGAGGCAGGCATACAAGAGGGGTACCGCACCTTTGTGCTCCCAGGATGCGAAAGTGAGATACGCGTAAAGCATACGGGCCAGATTTAGGGTAAAATCTGGGTCGAACAGGTGGTACACGAGCGTCGCCGAGTCATTGGAAGTTTAAAGCAAGTTAGTGCACACAATATGGAACGTGATGCACGCCTTGTCATTGAGGCGGCCCACGGGGAAAGTACCCCGTTCTCAAATGTCACCGAGCGAGTGTCGGTCAGTGCTTTGTTGTTTGGGAGTGGTGAGGGCATTGGTTGGGTAGTCGTATACTTCTGGGTGGGGAACTTCCTTATCAGCAAGTTTGCGGGCTAGGATTAATAAGGAGAATGGAATAAGGCGTCCGTCAACAAAGGATTGGAATGCAAAGTCGCCCGTGCGGATGAGAGTGCCATAGAAGGCCCGGACTATGTTCGCCCAGATGACTGAATGAGGCTCTTGTAGGTAACGCATCCACCCCCTCCGACTGAAAAGGGTGGTGATGGGTCGGGTAGCTCGGCCAAGTTGATAACCTGCTCAATGTGCAATTGGCGGGTGAAACTAAAAAATCGTTCACACCATACTCGCTCCATGTGGGAGTGGTATTGCCCATTTCCGTTTGGAAGAACTTCGGTTGACAGATATTTAGCGGGAAGAGGTCGATTGGCCATTGGTAAATCTTGGAAGTAGGAGAGGAAAGATTAGGGCTTGTAGAGAGTGAAAGATGTGAAGGTGTGAGTGGAAGAGTAGGGAAGAAGAGGTATTTATAGGTCGCGTGGAGGGGTTTGGGTGAGGGTTTTTGGAGGGAAAAAGGGGTGGTTAATTTGGGGGGAAAATGGGAAGAATGGAAGGAAGGGAGAGGATAGGGGGTTGAATGGGTTTCTCGGGAAGAAGCAAAATCGCAAGAACTGAACCGATCTGGTCCAGGGGCGATTCGGTTCGGTTCTGGGAAATTTTTATTTTTCAATTTTTTCCAAACCGAACCGATCCGGCTTAGGGATTCAGCTCGGTTCCATATTTCACAGAACCTCCTTTTCTCAGTTTGCTGCACTGGAATCTTATTCTCTCAAATTTCTAAACGCTAGAACTTATTCTCCCACTTGAATTACTCGATGCCCTCATGAACTTTGTGTAGAAATGCGTGATCTTAACCTACCTACGGACTCAATCTAATCTATCGAAGGATAACTACTATACACAAGAATTCACCCCATGCGCGTCGGGGGTGCGACGACCTCTCTTGCCAGCTCATTCAACCCCGTAAATGGGGTCCGACAACTAAACGGTGTCAAAATCTTCCACACACGCCTCTAGATATGGCTTAAGGCGTTGTCCATTTACTTTGAATGTATTTCCCCCTTTCAAATTGTCTAACTCAACAGCTCCGTGCGGGAATACATTCGTTAGAACGAACAGGCCAGACCATCGTGACCGCATCTTACACGGAAAAATATGAAGACGAGAGTTATAGACAAGCAATTTTTATCCGGGAAGAAAATCTTTGGGTCGAATGATGTTATCGTGAGTGAGTTTCATTCGTTTTTTTGAAATTTTTGCGTTCTCATACGCATCATTGCATATTTTTTCTAAGTCATTTAATTGAAGCTTGCGAGCTTCACTGGCTTTATCCATGTCATAATTCAGCTTCTTAATCTACCAATACACCTTGTGCTCTAATTCCACGGGAAGATGGAAAGGTTTGCCATACACAAAGAGGAATGGGGACATGCCAAGCGGATTTTTGTATGCGGTACGATAGGCCCATAGTGAATCGTTCAATCGAAGTGACTAATCTTTCCGGGTGGGATTGACGGTCTTCTCGAGAATGTTCTTGATCTCCCGCTTCGCTAGTTCGGCCTGACCATTCGTTTGTGGGTGATAGGTCATTCCAACCTTGTGAACGACACCATACTTTCTCATGAGCTTCTCGAATGGCCAGTTGCAAAAGTGCGTGCCATTATCACTGATTATCGCTTTTAGAGCACCGAAGCGGGAAAGTATATGTTCCTGTAGGAACCTAATCACCACTTTATTGTCATTGGTCTTGGTAGCTATAGCTTCTACCCATTTAGAAACGTAATCTATCGCGACAAGGATGTATAGGAAACCAAAAGATGAGGTAAAAGGTCTGATGAAGTCAATACCCCAGCAGTCGAAGATCTCAATAATGAGTATCGAGGTTAATGGAAACATGTCTCGTCGAGTGATCGCCCCCATCTTTTGACACCTATCGCAGGATTTGCAACAGTTATTCATATCCCGGAAGATTGTGGGCCAATAGAGGCCGCATTGAAGGATCTTAGCGGCCTTCTTTTTCATCGAAAAGTGACTTCCACAAGCTTTCGAATGACATAATTTGATGACTTTGGGGATCTCATCATTCGGTACACAACATTGGATGATTTGGTGGGCGCAATATTTAAACAGGAAAGGATCGTTATAGAAAAACATGCGCGACCAAGTAATAAACCTCTTTTTATCTTGCGGTGTCCAATGGGGAGGGACGACTCCCGTGACAAGATAGTTCACGATATCTGCAAACCAAGGCCAAGAAGAGGTAGAAAAAAGTTGCTCATCCGGGAAGCATTCATCTATGGGTATTGGATCACTAGGTACGTTGGAAGAAAGCCGTGATAGGTGGTCGGTAACTAAGTTTTCTACTCCTTTCTTATCTTTAATGGATAGAATAAACTCTTATAGGAGTAGGATCCACCTTATAAGGCATGGCTTTGCGTCTTTCTTCGCAAGTAGATATTTCAATGCCGTATGGTTAGTGTAGCAAGTGATGGGAGAACCAATAAGGTAGGATCTAAATTTGTCAAGAGAGAACACTACCTCTAACAACTCCTTCTCTCTGGTAGAGTAATTGAGTTGTGGACCGGTAAGAGTTCGGCTAGCGTAGTAAATAACATGAGACTATTTGTCTTTTCTTTGGCCCAAAACAACCCCTATCGCATAATCACTAGCATCACACATAAGTTCGAATGGTAGGGATCAATCCGGAACTTACATAATGGGAGTGGACACAAGCATGGCTTTTAATTTTTCAAAAGAGTTATGGCATGCTTATGTCTAGTCAAATGGGGTGTCCTTCATGACTAGGTTGCTTAAAGGTCTAGCGATGGCGCTAAAGTCTTTATTGAACCGTCGATAAAAACCCACGTGGCCTAAAAAGGAGCGCATGTCTTTGAGCAATTTTGGTGGGGGTAGATCGGCCATGACATCTATCTTAGCTCTATCAATTTTTATCCCCTTGGATGAAACTCTGTGGCCAAGAACTATTCCCTCAGTGACCATAAAATGGCATTTTTCCCAATTTAGCACTATGTTCTTCTCCACACACCGGGCAAGTACTTTTTCCAGCTTTTCTAGACAACGATCGAAAGTGGTGTCAAAAATGCTAAAGTCTTCCATGAACACTTTGAGTCCTCTTTCAACCATGTCACTTAATAGACTTAACATACACCTTTGAAAGGTCATGGGTGCATTACACCAGCCGAATGTCATACGTTTACAGGAAAACATACCAAAGGGGCAAGTGAAGGTCATTTTCTCCTGGTCAAGTACATCTACCTCAATTTTGTTATATCCGAAATAACCATCAAGGAAGCAATAATAAGGGTGGCCCACTACTCTCTCAAGCATCTGATCAATAAATGTCAAGGGGAAATGGTCTTTCCTAGTTCCCGCATTGAGTTTTCGGTAATCAATGCAAACGCGCCACCCGGTGGTGGTACATTGGGGAAATAGCTCTCCCTTAGCAGTTTCAATCACTGTCATGCCTGACTTCTTCGGGACAACTTGAATAGGACATACTCATTTGCTATCCGAGATTGGGTAGATAATCCCGGCATCCAATAGCTTAATTATTTCAGTCCTCGCTACTTCTTTCATGTTGGGGTTTACCCTTCTTTGCATTTCTCTCGAGGGCTTGACATACTATTCGAGGTTAATCTTGTGGGTGAAAATCAAAGGACTTATACCCTTCAAATCAGCAATACACCAACCGAAAGAACTTTGGTGCTTCCTCAGAATCTTTAACAATTTACCCTCCTACTCTTCGTCTAGGCTGGAGGAGACAACAACAGGAAATGTCTCGTCCTCTCCTAGGTATGCATATTTAATATGGGAGGGTAGTTTCTTCAATTCAAGGGTCAGAAATTTTTTACTGGAGGGAACCATGCGTGTCTCCCTCGGCGGTAATTCCTCGAATCGAGAAACTTAACTTACATATCTCGCATCCTCGTTCGACGCTTTCTCATTGAGTAACTCTCTCAACTCCTCAACTCCCCTCTCGAATTTAGTGTATGTTCCCTAACTCTCGTGACTCGATACTAAATAGGACCCTAGGGCATCTCCACAAAAAATTTCCTCAAAATACTCCTCTACGATCTCATCAATTACGCTCACTGCGTGAAGATCATCTTCTTCCCCCATATGTTGGGCTATATGGAAGATGTTAGTCTCTAAGGTCATGTTCCCAAAGGTGAGTTGCATCTGCCCATTTCGAGTATTGATAATTGCATTAGCCGTAGCTAAGAATGGGCGCCCAAGAATGATGGGAATATGATTGCTCAAGGCGAAGGAGGGATATGTGTCCCAAATGACAAAGTCTACCGGGAAGTAGAAAGTGTCAACTTGTACGATCACGTCCTTAACTATACCTCTTGGGACCTTCACGATTCGATCCGCTAATTAGAGAGTGATCGTTGTGGGCTTTAGGTCACCTAGATCAAGTTGCCTATAGATGGTGTAAGGGAGGATATTGACACTTGCTCCCAAGTCAAGTATGACTTTTTCAATTTTATTGTCTCCAATGATGGGTGCACTGGGATATTTGAATTTTGGCGGGAGATCATTAAGTAGGATGGAGCTCACATTATGTGCTAGAAAGATATTTTTCTTTACCTTCATCTTCCTCTTCACTGTTAACAAGTCCTTTATGACTTTCACATAAGCTAAAATTTGCTTAATGGCATCGAGGAAAGGTAAATTTAGCTTTACTTGCTTCAACACGTCTAGAACTTCATCACAGGGGTTTCCTTTATGGGAAGGAACCAACCTTTGAGGAAACGGTACCGCGGTGGGTCATTTCACTACTATCTCAGGCTCACTAGTGTCTTCTTTATCACTCTCATTCAAGGACACATCTTCGGCCTCTTTCATGCTGGGTGAAATCTCATTTTCTTTGAGTTTGTCATCTGGGGGAGGTGATAAATCAACGACTCTCCCACTAAGAAGAGTGGTCATAGCTTGGCATTGCTCCTGATGTTTTGTTAAAGTGGAGCTAACACTAGTTTGACCTTGGGGCGGTCTTTGGCCCTGGGCAGGGAACTTGCCCATCTCTTGGATACTCCACGATGATTGCATTTTTGAAATATTTGAATTTTTGTTACTGATCATGCAATCATATCTAGAATTGGTTTCATTCTAGTTATTGATAAATTATTTTATCGTATCCTCGAGATTTCTCCGCGGTGGAGGGATATATGCGCCTTGAGGTGGTGGTGCATGCACATGTCCTTGCATGTGTGGAGCTTGCTGAAAGTGCGGTGGTGGAGGTGGGGCTACATGTGAATTTGGATTCATCGCTTCATTTTGTTTCCCATAGTTAAAACCAGGATGGTTTTTCCACGAAGGGTTGGAATAATTTCCGTGCGGTGCATCGAAATTACCCTTGAATCCTCCTATACCACTGACTTGCTCTTGAAGCATTACTTTGTAGGCGGGTATAGTCGGGCATTCTTCTGTAGAATGCCACGCCTCATAAATCACACACACCTTCTCAATGATTCCGGGTGGATCCAGGTGGTTCTCCTGCACATTTCTCCAACAATTGTCGCATTCCTCTCTCAAGCACATCGAGTCGACCGTCCACTATAAAACATTTCTCTACTTAAAATAGGTCGGACGCCGATGGGGTGGTGGTCTCTTGGCAAGTTCAATTTGAGCATTAAGATCAGATGTATCCCATGATTGGGTAGTCTCGACGACATACCTCAGGTGAAGCTCAGCATCGTGGGCATCTAATTCGACAAATGGACCACTGCCAATAGTTTCAACGAGTTGTTTGGAATTAATGTTCAGCCCATTATGAATAAAAGAAATGAGTTGTAGTTTATCAAATCCATGATGGGGGCATGAAGTAATTAACTCATTGAAGCGCTCGTAGCATCGATCGAACGACTCATTTTCTAATTGTCAGAACATTTGAATTTGAGCCTTGAAGGAGTTCGTTCGATGTGGAGTTAAGAATTCTTAAGAAATTTAGATTGCAACTCATTCCAGGATGCAATTGATCTTGGAGGTAAAGACCATAGCCAAGTCTTATCTTTATCTTTTAGAGGGAATGGGAAGAGTTTGAGGCGGATCACCTCTTATGTGCAAGTTTGATCATTGAGCATTTCACACACATCCTTAAATTCCCTGATGTGGAGATATGGCTTTTCAGAATCCATCCCATGGTAGTGGGGGAGAATCTGGATCATCCCATTTTTAAAACGAAATTGCCCTACAATATATGGGAGTATAATGCATCCCGGAGTGACAGTGTGCTCGGGATATGAAAGTTCTCTCAAAGGGCGGTACGGGGCCTCTTCCTCACCGGTGGCTGCACTACCGTGTTGTGACATGTTTCTAACTCAAAGACTCTGTGTCCTCACTGGTTATACTCGGGGCGGGATCTAAAGTGTTCCTTAAAAGGGAAAACAGAGTGTTATTTACGATTGAGTGTGACGGTGTGGGAGGTGGAACCCAGAATTGTGGAGCGTTAGGAGTGTGAGGGCTATCAGGATCGTACTCAACTATTGGATTTTCATGAATGTGGGTTGGAGTGAGTTCAGAATTTTGCATTAACGGGATTATGAGAGATGAAGAATATTTTTGTGCTTTTTCAACTTTTTATATGTTTTTGACTTTTTGGAAATTTTTGGTCAAAGTTTTAGATTGACTCGATCTAATCCTACGTCTACCTAAATTCCCCGGTAATGGCGCTAAAAACTTGATGCGACTTAGAATGTGTCTCAGAAGTGCGTACTCTCTAGGATCAAGTGCAAGCCTACCGCTCAAGTAATAATCCGATAAGTTGGGTATCGATCCTCAGGGAAATAGGACAACGAGGTTATAACGACGTTGGATAGACGAAGAAATCCTAAATCTGACTCTAAAGAAAAAGATGATTTGTTTTGAGAATCAACTACAACTAAATGCAATTTTGTAAATGGTTAACTAATGAACTAAAGTATGGATGGAATGCAACTATTCTAAATTACCAAAAATATTAATGATGATTGACTTAAAACTTTAAACTATATGATGAAAAAAACATCACGGGAATACAATCCCTCAACCCTAGTGTATTGCAGGTATAAAACTAATCGTAAATTTAAGTGATTAATTAAACCCAGAATTTAGTACTCCCAAGCATTACATATATGAGGTTCAAGCCCTCACAATACTTAATCAGAGGATGAGTAAATCGGTACTGCAATAGTTACACTCGAATTGCATTCTGAAGCATACTTGTTTCCCTGAAGCAAACGAGATCCAAAGATCTATAATTTTGGCATTTCTATGCAATACGGTCATAATAAACCATTAAATTTAGAGGATAAATTTTATATGCATGCAACTAACACATCAGGTTGAGTTCATGCATCTCGACCTTTTCAACCTTGCCGGACATATGAAAACTTGAAAACAACACGTTTGGAATGAAAGAAAACATTTTTTACTACGGGAATAAGATGAAATTATAAGTGAACAACCAACTAAAACAAAAATTGAAATAGAAATCAGAATGATTTTACTTTAATTGCAATTTGAAAGTAACTAGGGTTTGTTGTTCTTCTCATCTAAAATGGATTATAAAGCTTCCTTAATGAATTAGAAGCCCCCCTCCACGTTTGGGAGGAGTTACAATTTATAACTTATAAAATACAAGAGTTTGAACCAAGTAAAGCTCTAATTTTTTATAAGTGGATAAATTCAGAAAATCGAGAACAGAACCGATCCGGGTAAATGGTTCGGTTCGGTTCCATCTTTTGTAGCCTTTACAGAAAACTCTTCGAGTATGGGATCGGTTCGTTATTTTCCAGCATCGGTTCGGTTCCATCTTTTCAACTCTTTACAGGAAGTTTTCCAGATGTCAGATCAGTTCATTTTCTCATTACTTCAGTTTGGTTCCGTTTTACCATTATTTACAGAAACTTCTCCCATAATGGGTTCGGTTCGTTTAGTTCCTTGGGTTTGGTTCCCTTTTTCCAGTCTTTGCAGAAACCTTGCTTTCTTGTGTTTCTTTGAAGCTGTTGGTACGAAACTATTATAACCCTGGATACCTGCGAAATAGATGAAAAACACACGAAACTCGATGTACTCATTAGAATTTGTCAATAGCAAAGATATTATATAAATCCACTTGACTTACACTACGCGGAGCGATAAAATCTTATAATTTAAGGGGATAAATGGGATGAATTTATGCATAATCATCTTATCTTTGGGACTAATATGAATGTTATTAATAAAACTAAAAGTTTTCTCAATAACCAGTTTGACTTGAAAGATTTTTTTGTTACTGACGTTATACTAGCAATAAAAATTGTTGAAAATTTTAAAAGAATTACACTAACCCAATCTCATTATATTGAGAAAGTGCTTAAAAAGTTGGAACAATTTAATGGTGTTCCTTTAAGACACCTTACGATTCTAGTTGTTATCAAAGGAAACATTCAGGTCCTGTTGTATCTTCATTGGAATATTCTAGAGTCATTGGTATCTTAATGTATCTTATGAACTGTACTAGACCTGATATTGGAAATGTTGTTGGTAGACTTATTAGATATACTTGCAATCCTAATAATGAACATTTGGATGCATTGATTTGAGTGTTGTGATATCTAAAATATACAATTAATTATGGTATTCATTATGTTAGATATCCTGCTATAATAGAAGGTCTTTGTCATGCCAATTGGAAGTCTAATAATGATGAATATAACTACGAGTGGATATGTTTTTTCCTTGGCAGGAAGCACTATATCTTGGAAAACTACTAAATAAACGCGCATAACTAGATCCACTATGGAGTCATAGTTCATAGCATTGGATAAAGCAAATGAAAAGGCTGAATGATTAAAGAATTTCCTATTAGATGTTCATTTGTGGCCCAAACCAGTTGATTAGTCACGAATATTGTATATTTACGCCCGTTATATTTATGCATTCTAGCATAATTGTGTCCGTTAATTCTCTTATTTTTTCTCGTTAACCATAAAACCTCTATTATCTATGTTTATATGCTTTACGAGGTATTATTGAGCTTTTGTAGGTATTGGAACACTTAACAGTGCAATTGGTGCTTTTAGGGAAGTTTTTAATGTAGTGCGCAACTTCAGGGGCGTTTTAGTCATTTCATCGTTTTAGCTTCGTGCCTGAACTCTTCACGGAAGTTGTAGCCCTTCGAGTCAGCTTCACGTGGCATCCCATGGTTTGTCAATCCGATTCCTAACAAACATGTTATGACCATTTTCCCGAGGAGCTCCTTCTTGATTTTTAGGATAAATCATTTTCTTTTCTTCTATCTTTATTTATTTTTCCACTTATCACATGAGTGTGTTTTTTGTGCATTTGAAGATTCTTATGATATAATCGATTTTTAATTTTCTTCATATTGTATTTTGAGAGCTTAGGTTAGGGAAGAATGTTTTGGAGAGGATTTTAGGTTTTGCTTCTCTCTCTCCTAGGGTTTTACCCACTAGGGTTTGTAATAACACTATTCATCTTCTTCCTCTTTAATCCAATCTTCCATTGTTGTTATTCTTTCTTTGTTACTTAGGTTTACTTGGTTTAACTTACTTACTTTCTTTAATTTCCTTCTTCATTTAATTAATGTCATTTAACATGCTTTGTAGGTGACTTAATTTAGGTTGAGATTATTAAACTCACATGGGTTAAGTAGTTGCTTTGCTATGGTATTTAATGAGTTAATTGTTCTTTGTGTGACACTTCGGAGATTTAACGGGGTATATCATGTATGCTCCCTATTTATGACCTTTCGTGTGTAATTCCAGTAATATTCGTTGACACCGAACTCAAATTAAGCTTTTATGAAAATTTATAGGGTGACAACTCTAGGTTGAATTAATTGTCCAAATGTGATTAATCTCGTTAGCACTTTTATGTTCATGTAACAATTTATGCTATTTAGCTCGTGTGAGGTAGATGATTCTCAACCTATAGTTTTACTCGTTTTATTTAATCTAAGTTTAAATACATGCCTAGTTTAATGATTTACTCACATATCATCTTCTACACTTGTATTCGTGAAGTATTAAATCAATAGAATTCTATCAACTAGTAACTGTGGATTCGATCCTCACTTTCCACTGCACTCCATAGTTAGTGTGCCAAGTCTAGGTATTTGTTTGTGTAGAGGCGTAAACGCCCAACAACATATTTTACACACAATTTACGCCGGCAACCACCAGTTCCTGCCTTGTCTATTCACTGTGATAGTCAAGCAGCGATCACACGAGCTCACAATAATGCGTACAATGGAAAATTTAGACATGTCAGGAGAAGACATAATGCAGTGAGACAATTACTAAAAGATGGAGTCATTGCAATTGGCAACGTCAAGTCAAAGGATAATCTTGCAAATCCATTATCTAAAGGTCTACCTGGGGACCTAATATATCAAACATTGAGGGGAATGGGGCTAAAGCCTCTTAATATTTAAATTATCTGTAATGGAAACCCAACCCATTTAATTGGAGGTCCTAAGATATGAGTTTAATGGGATAACAAAGTTATGCGAGTGATTTATGGGGTACTAAAATTAATTTTATACTCATTCCTATGATGTAATAGTACAATTGAATCATTGGGAGGATGAGAATATTAATCTTCATGCTTTCTATAGATGATATTCAGTGGGGTTTATGATACAGTACACTCTTGATAGAAGAACCTCTACGAGTGTGAAAGTAGGGCCTCTTCCTATGATAATTTATATTGATTCTCTAGCACACTCAAGAAACCTGGGCATGCTCACAATCGAATCGGGAACAATTGTGGGAACTCGATGATGTTTTGTGGCATTCATGTATGTGCTTTATTGTTTAAGTTTAAAACTACGATCAAATAGTTCCAAACATTAGTTCACTATTAATTGGTAAACTGAAAAGATCATCGCAAAGAAAAGGTTCAAGTCAAAAGACCTCTTAGCCTTTACGTGAGTTCCTATGGTACTTCAGAGCATATTTTCTTATGTGTGTGTGTGTGTGTATTAATTTTTAATGAACTAAATAAGTTAGAGCAAGTAGCCAAGTGTTAATTTTGTGGGGGTGTGTATGTGAGGTCTTGGGTTCCATCACTAGGAGGCACACTAATTATTAAGGGTCAAAGATTGGTCCTTGGGGCCCGGGCTCTCGGGATTTCTAAGGTGCCTTAAAATTTTAATCTTTTCACATTCATTTTAATTTTTAATTAACTCGTTTTTAGTACTTTGACTGTTTGTCCCAACAGTTAAAATATAGTTGTTACTGGAGAAATTAGTGGGTTAGTTGCCTAAAACCACTACCCACGTTTTTGACCAATTTGTGTACAAAACAAAGGAAACATCTTTAGAAAAAAAGACAGAAAAAAATCCATCTCTCTCACTTTCTCTGTAAAAATTATTTGCCTATTTTTTGTGACAAATTTTATATTAGTTATTTATTTGGGAGTGTTAGAGTATCTTTAGGGTTCCAATATTTTACATTAAGCTTGTGTTTAAATCTGATCATTGAATCTTGGAAGGTATTTGCTCATGAGGCTGACAACTTCAAATATCAGCGGGCAATTTAACCTTTAAGACTTTGTGTTTAACACAAACCTCGATCAATAAGTCCTTCTAATTTTATTTGTTTTTCGTTCATTCTACATGTTCATATCCCATAATCTAAAGGTGAAATTTTCATTAATGTTTGTACATGCTTCTTTGGATGTTTCGACAAAAAATGTTGAAGAACCTGATCCGTTTGGTGGGAAATATTTTGGAAGATGGAAATTGAAAACGCATTTTTACCAAACCCAAATGAAAGTAGTGGACGTAATCAAGTATGATGAACCTTCTAACCGTAAAGAACATGAAGTCTGAAAAAAAGGGATTATTTGTGTAGAAATTTTATTTTGAATTCTCTTTTCCTTTATTTGTCTGATGTGTATTGGTGGTATGCGACTGCTAAATGTTTATGGAATGCTCAGGGTAAAAAATTTGCAACAGAATATGCTGGGACTAAGAAATTCATAGTTGGAAAATTTGTGGAATTAAAAATGGAGGGCAGTAAATCAGTGATATCTCCACAAGAAGAACTGCAAATTATAATTCATGGAATTTTGGCTGAGGGTTATAAGATATGTGAGGGGTTTCAAGTGTCGTCCATAATTGAAAATTTGCTACCTTCATGGAATGATTATAAATACGATACATAAGAGAGAAGATATGAATTTAGAAGATTTGACCTTGCGTCTGAGAATTGAGGAAGATATTAGAAATTCCACACTTAGGGAATAGAAAAAATCATAGTATGGTTTGAAAGCCAATCTTGTTATGGGTAAATCATCGCGTAGTAAGAAACAGAACCACTATAAGCCAAATCATAAACATGGAAACCATAAATGAAATCAGAATTCGATGTTCAACAACAAATTCATGCCTAATTATCGAATAAAAATTCTAAACCTCAATTCAAATCTAAGCTTACAGGTTAATGTTTCGTATGTGGGAAACTAGGTCATTTTGCTAAAGATTGTAGATTTAGGCAGACTCAAACTATGAAACCTCAAGAAAATTTTATCGCGGAGGGTAATTTTTCATCTATGATAACCGAGGAAAACATACTGAGCAACATAACAAAATGGTGGCTTGACTCTTGAGCTGCAAAACATATATATGGCACACAAGGTTCTTTCACTACCTTCACTACCGTGGGTGAGGGTGAACGTCTGTTCATGGGGTGTATCACTCCTAAATGTTTGTTATATTCTTAATAACATACTTGTTAAGAAAGATGACAAAACTTCGTATGAAATGTGGACAAATAGAAACCATCTTATAAACACCTTAAAGTGTGGGGGTATTTTGCTATGGTCTCAATTCCGGTTCCTTAAAGAACTTAACTTGGTCCAAAAAGTGTTGATTGTGTCTTTATTGGTTATGCTAAAAATATTAATGCATGTAGATTTTTAGTAATTGAGTCTAGAAATCAATTTATGGATAAAAATACTTTTTTTAGTCTAGGTATGGTGAATTTATGCGAACATGTTTCCTTTTAAAAATAAAATTAAGGGGAGTAGTAAATCTATTCCAATAGATCCTGCAGTTAGAACAGAATCCTCCGATTCTGAAGAAAATGAATTAAGAAAAAGTAAACGATTTATAATTGTTACTTCTTTTGGTCCCGAATTCTTAACTTACTTAGTAGAAAATGATCTTATCACTTTTAGTTAAGCTATGTCCTCACCTGATTATATTTTTTTGGAAAGAAGCTATAAATAGTGATTATAAATAAATTATCTAAAACCATACATGGGAATTATTTGACTTGCCTAAATGTTGTAAAACAATTGGGTGTAAATGGATATTTAAAAACAAATTAGAAGCGAATGGTTCCATTGATAAATTTAAGGCAAGACTAGTAGCTAAAGTGTATAAACAAATGGAAGGAATTGATTTATTTGATACTTATTCTCCTATAACTAGAATTACCTCTATTAGACTTTTAATTGCTATTGCTTCCATATATTATTTGGTAATTCATCAAATGGATGTTCAAACTTCATTTTTAAATGGAGAACTTGAAAATAAAATTTATATCGATCAACCAAAAGGGTTTATTATTCAAGACTTAGAGAAAACGGTTTGTAGACTGAAAAAATATTATATGGATTAAAACAAGATCCAAAACAATGGCATGAAAAAATTGATAAAGTAATGATCTCTTATGGTTTTAGCATTAATGAGGCGGACAAATGTATATATAGCGAATTTAAGGATAATTCTGGTGTGATTATTTTCTTTTATGTGGATGATATGATTATCTTTGGGACTGATATGAATATTATTAGTATAACTAAAATATTTCTTAATAACCAATTTGATATGAAAGATTTGGGTGTTGTTGACGTTATACTAGGAATCAAAATTGTTAAATTTTTTGAAGGAATTACGCTAACCCAATCTCATTATATTGAGAAAGTGCTTAAAAAGTTTGAATAATTTAATTGTGTTCCTGTTAAGACACCTTACTATCCTAGTTGTCATCTAAGAAAACATTCGGGTCCTATTGTATCTTCATTAGAATATTCTAAAGTCATTGGTAGCTTAATGTATCTTATGAACTGCTCTTGACCTGATATAGCATATGTTGTTTATAGACTTAGTCGATATACTTACAATCCTAATAATGAAAATCGGGATGCATTATTCGAGTGTTGTGTTATATAAAATACACAACTAGGTATGGCATTGATTATGTTAGATATCTTACTGTAATAGAAGGGTTTTGTGATGCTAATTGGATTTCTGATAATGATGAATGTAAGTCTACGAGTGGCTATATTTTTGACTTGGTAGAAGGCGTTATATCTTGAAAATCTACTAAGAAAACATGCATAACTAGATCCACTATGGAGTCAGAGTTCATAGCATTGGATAAATCAAGTGAAGAGGCTAAATGGTTTAAGAATTTCCCATTAGTTGTTTATTTATGGCCTTCCACCCATGTCTATTCACTGTGATTGTCAAGCAACGATCAAACGAGCTCATAACACTGTATACAATAGAAAAATCTAGACAAATTAGGGGAAGACAATGGAGTGAAACAATTATTAAAAGACGGAGTCATAGCAATTGACTACGTCAAGTCAAGAGATAATCTTCCAGATCCATTAACTAGAGGTCTATCTAGGGACCTAGTATATCAAAGATCGAAGGGAATGGGCCTAAATCCTATTCATATTTAAATCACTTATAATGGAAACCCAGCATATCTGACTGGAGATCCCAATATATGGGTTCAATGGAATAACAATGTTATGCTAGTTTAGTTGCAAAAGAAAATTGTGACTAATCATTAAAATTTTTCCATTAAATCATTTAGTGTCAAAAAAATTTGTCACTACTTTGCTACCAAATACCTGCTGCTAACACCATTAGTGGCAATTTTTTAGCGTTTGCTACTAAATGTTAGAAATTTGGTGGCAAACAGATTTTTCTACTAAATGATGTACTTTTAGTGGAAAATTATTTGCTATAAAAAACAATCAAAATTGTTACTAAAAACATGTTATTTGCCATTAAAGGGTTCTTAAGGCCGAGATAGTTCTGTTGTAATTAAGTTTTTCCACTAAAAGGTTCTTTTTGGAGCGATCATAATATTCGATACCAAAACTAAGTTTTTGCTTAAGGTAAAGATAGTTATGTGGAAATTCACATCTTCCACTAAAAATATTTTTTGTACCAAATTATTGCCTCCACTTATAGTTATTGCATTTAATATTCATATTTTATGCATAAAATAATTAACCAATTGTACTAAATGCATTCAATTTTCTTATATAATTTTTTAGATAATTAATACAATCTAGTAAAGCTTTTATTCTCGTTGCTCCACAAAATATATTCATAATATTGTATACTCAATGTATTTATAATATTCCACATCAAAATTAAGGCAAATACATCAATTACATAAATCGTTTCATCGTTCACAAAAAAAAACAAGTAGAAAAGAAATAGATATGAGACAATTGTCCATTTACACTTCATGCATCTCTTCGTCTAGTCATGTACTATTATAAGTTATACGATTAGATAACTCCTCAGATCATCCAAAAAGGTAATCTGTTCATTCTTTTATTGCAGCGTTATCCTTTCGAGCTTCATTTTCTTCTCTCCTAGCCTCGTCAGCTTCCCTTCTTGCCTCATCAGCTTATCTCATGGCCTCAACAACTTTTCTATCCCTCTCAATATCTTTCTCCCTTTGCATAGCTTCAAGTTTATTGGTCCTAGACTCACCCACGTACATAACTAAAGCGATACCCAAAAACATTTTGAAATGCTTCTTCATCATCCATCTCCACACCATCTTCAGATTGCGATGCAAGTATTTCTTTCACCTCATCCTATGAACAGTTGTAAACAATGTATAATTTACCATAATGTTATTATAAAAAATTGTCGTAAAAATAATTGAAAACAAATTACATATACACTTCCAGCCTTTGGAGTAACCCACTTTCCCCTCATTTTGCTCCAATGAGTAGTATACCACACCTTTATCATAGGCGCGGGATCTCCGTTTTCTTATCACGCTATTATACAAATTTTAAGATAAATAAAGTATTATAACCAATAAGAAAGAAAAATTACATAATTACTAAACATAACGTTTTTAAGAAATATATGTTACCATCTCATACTCCACTTGACGAAATCCTTTTGTTCCACTGCAATTCAGAATCAGCTACTTAGATCTATTGATCGAGTTAATTTGACTAATTTTCTGAAAATAACACAAGGAATTTTTTTTAATAAAACAATAAAATAGCATGAAAAAAGAATTGCAAAAAATTTAATATAACCTTATACATTGCGTCAACAAATGTCCTAAAAAGATCAATCCATCTATCATCTGACGATAATTCTGACAAACGACACTCAAGAGATCATTATAAAGAGTCGTGTGGTTTGAAGTTTTACAATGCATTTTTTACCGAAAGTTACGGAATTGAGTATGGAATTGATCCATCACTACAGTGTTTATATTATATTCATTTGTAAATTTAAACTTATCCTAGTTGAAAGAAAAGAAAAAACATTAAAACTAATTTTACATTGGGATACGTTCTATATACGAGCATTAGTGGAAGCATACCTGCATAAGTGTCCACATGTGTTCATTCCTCTCTTCCGGGATGTCACCCAATAACAGGAATTTAAGTGGAGCGTGATCACAAATAACAATGTTGATTTTAAATTTGAAATTGGATGAAAAATGACACACTATAGGGCCCTCAGATGATAATTTCGATATTCTCCCCCTTTCAAGTTTCTTTTGAAACCTAATTCCTCCTGTTTGTCCTCTGACTCATTTATTTGAAGAGGAAACTAGTAAAACGTTCATATAATGAAAAGTTAGTTTTAGTGTTTATACATTTTCATATCGAATATCGAATAGTGCAGAACATTTAAAAACAGGACATGCCCAATGTACACAAATAAATTAGTACAAAGCTACATAATCAGAATGTAATATTCAAACTGCATAATCAAAATGTAATGTGAAATATCGAATATCGAATAGTTCAAAGATGCATAATCAAATAGTACATTCCTACTATACACAAACTGCATAATCAGAATGTAATGGTCAAGCTGCGTTCAAAGCTGCATGTCGAATATCGAATATCAAATAGTACAAAGTTTCATATCGAATAGTGAATTGTACAAAGCTGCATAATCATAATGTCATGTTCAAACTATGTTCAAAGCTGCGTTCAAACTATTCTTTAAGAACAGGACATGCCCACTGTAAAGAGAGCATAGTGTAATGTATGAAGCCACAAATTAACCCAATCACATGTTAATGAAATTGTACTTTGATGAAAATTAAAAGAACAATGATATTTGAGCAGTGGTTACACTATCCACATATTAAAAGAACAATGATATTTGAACACTCTATTTGAGAAGATAGTATATTTGAGCAGTAGTTACACTATCTCCCATCTGCTTGGGGTGCTATTTACTATAAAATTGACTACAAATTACTATTCTAGCAGCAAAATAACGATCATAGCCAACTGTAGAAACATTACAAAAGCATTCCATCTGTACAAATTTTTTTATATGAATATAGAAGAACTGTGCAGTATAGTGCAATAAAATAGAGTATCGAACTATGCCGTAAAATTCCTATGAACTATTCAGTTCTTGCAGAAATAAAATAAACTCTTATACTATTATTATCCAAACCCCTCTAGACATGTACTATGCATTTTATTGCAAGAATCTCTTATGTGCTTCTAAGAATTATTGTTAGATAATTCTAAAAAATGGTATTTTCCTTCTGAATCAGGGATACTTTGTTAGGGCTCCCTATACAAGTAATGAATGCATCCGCTACATGAATATCGGCCCACCCAATTTGTATTCGAGAGTATTAAAAAATATAATTAATCAATATATATGTACACGTATTAGTTATGTATGCAGGTATTCTTTTTTCCCCAGGATGCTTATCTTGAGGCCGCATGATGAAATACTTGATAGATATTGTGGGGTTACTTTAGTGTATTTTGAAGCCATTTTGTAATGTTGTAAAATTTATCTACTATAACTATTTTTCTTCGTAAATTAAAATTAGCCATTAGTCCCATTACAAATAGAACATTACAAAGTCATAAAACAAAACATCTATATCTCACAATGGCATTGCAACTTTGAAGTACCAAAACAAGATTTGAACATAGTTGATGAATATGGATTGTTATTTTTATATCCATACAATTTATATTTCAGTGTTATAAATAAAGCTTTTGTATGTGAAAAGAAGAGGATATCATGAGTTTGAAGATATCTTAAGAAAGGAAATATGTTAGTTATATCATATGATGTATGAAGGTTCTAGGAATATTTCACATATAATAAATAAGATCAGTTTGGTCCAATCTCAATCCGATTTTTTTGTCGAAGACTACGGACCAAATCAATTTATATCATTTTTGAATCTGTTGGGACGCAGATCGAAAAGTCAATTTTTTTAACTCGTTTGGTCCAGATATTTCAAAAGCCTACTGCGTATCGAAAGAAGTTGCAAGAATGGCCCAAGATTTTGATGCTTAGCCAATAACTTTGACAAATACCGACTATAGAAAATACAATTAAAAAAAAGCATTGATTGTATAACGATTCAGATAATCTATCAAGAAATAAAATCAAGATGAAAGTCCCAAAAAGTTTAAAAACTAGTCTTGTTGACATCTGGGTTACTTCTAATCTGTGGAGATTGAGAAGTTTTGATTAAAAAAAACTACCATCTCTTTGTTTACACCAAACGTCAATACTAAACAAAAACCCCAACTCTAATGTGCGTGAGAGAAGAAACAGAAACAAGTGAAAATAATGGAGAGAATGAACCATATTAGGTCTCAACAACAATTAATGTAACAATATTTGTTATGTTTCAATATATCTGGTCGTTAATGGGAAGATGTGAATATATACAATAGGATAGAAGTAATAGTTCCTTATACTAAGCCTAAAAAAGCTTGTCATCTACATACACAAGAAGATACATTGTGAGACGGTCATTAGTATACATTGTATGTCATCCTCGCTATCTATAAGGCAATTATCCCCATCATCCCCATCATTCGTCAATATTTTCTCTTCTTCATTACTTATATGGACTTCTATTTATATGATGTCATTCCTTCTTAATGAAAGTCTTTCGTCATCAATATCCATTATTTCATCATCTACGATATTATTCTCAAATCGTTGGTATGTTTCTTTATCCATTTCCAACTCCTTAACTTCTTCATTTTCAGAATATCATACTTATCTCTTGGAGTATTCTTCACAAAAAATTTCCAATCGTTTCCTAACTTAATATCTAGAACATAGAAGACTTACTCTACTTGATAATCTAGAAGAAATGGTTGAGTTTTGTACCAAGTATTAGCAGTGTTAAAACTAATAAAACCACACTCATCTTCCTTCAATCCATATACACCCTTCTTTTTCCAAAATCCCACCAATTACACTTATAGATAACAACATGATTAACTCCAGTGAATTCTAACTCTATAATGTAAACCAAATCACCATAAAAATCAATATCTTTTTTGTTCATGAAACCTATTACAACAATTCCACTATTTTTGAGTTTTTTAAAAATGTTTATGATCTTTTGTGTGGAACCTATATCCATTAATCAAACAATCTTTGTAATGTTTCACCCGTCGATCAGGACCCCAAGATAAAGCGTGATGTTTCTTACTAGCATGGTCGGGGGACTCACGCTCCATTTCGGTTACCTGATTATTTTATATAAATAAATGTTAGAGTAAGAAATTATGAGAATTTTTTTGTTTGCATAATAAATTACATATCGAAGTACTAACGCAATTTTTAAACCAATCTGGAAATCTCTCAGCATGTCTCTTTTCAACATTTATGTTACTTTCGGCCTTCAATAAATCATTATGCTCACTAACATACATGAAGGCATTAAATTAGAAAACCAATCTCGTTAATAAAAGATAATGTGAATAATAATATATATAGACATACTTGATAAATTCTTGTATCTCATCACAATTATCTAACACATATCAAGAAGCATTTTTCCTTTCACTCTGCCTAAGGTATTGGTAATCTATTTTTCCTAAAAAATGACCATTATACTAAAAAACAGATAAACCTTCTTGATAATCATTACCATCATAATTCCTCTCAGTGAGGTTGAATTTTTTCTCAATGCCACCCAGATACATCGAGCAAAATGTTAAGCATTCATTTAAAGTGTAAGCCTCCACTATTGAGCCTTCTGGACGTGCTTTATTTCCCACGGTAAGTTTTAAAGTGTGCATATATCTGTTAAAAAGTAATAAACATAAGCAAAATGATTTTTTAAGAATTACTTATATAATACTTGTTTTAATATATTTACCTTTGAAATTGATACATCCACCTATATTGCACTGACCCACCACGAATACCCTTTCTTGCAAGGTGAATCGTCAAGTGCACCATAACATCAAGAAATGACGACGGGAATATCCTTTCAAGTTTACACATGGCTATAGCAAGTTTCTCCTCAAGCCTCTCAAAAATAATAACTCACAAGGTTTTCAAACACAACTCCTTAAAGAATAAGCCAAGATTAATTAACGATTTATAGACTTCCTCTCGAAAATGACCACGAATTTCAAGCAGTAGTAAGTGTTGTATAAAAATGTGGTAATCATGGATTTTCATCCCCAAATCTTGTATTCTTTGGCATCCACATATCGAGAAATGTTGGACGTATATCCATCCGAAAACTTCAACGATTTCCAAAACTCGCATAAAGTCCTCTTCTCTTCCTTGGACAAAGTGTAGCAAGTAGGAGAAATCACCCATTTATATCCCTTTTTTAATGGATGCAAGTCTTTGAGTATGCTCATTTCTTTCAAATCCAACCAAGACATAATAGTGTCTTTCATTTTCCCATTAATGTTTATCAATGTTCCTAAAATGATTTTTGATACATTTTTCTCAATGTGCATGACATCTAAATTGTGACACAATTTAGGATCCTTCCAATAAGGAAAGTCAAAAAATATACTATGTTTGTCCCATTTCAACTCGTGCGCCTCATGACTCCTCTTTTTATAAGCTTTACCATACACTTGAGGTCTAACTTTCTCCATTTGAGCAAGTATCTCATCACTATTAAGCTCCTTTGGCCATTCCTGATGCTCCTTCTTACCATCAAAAGATGACATATTTTCTCCCCATTTATGATTCAACGGTAAGAAATGAAGATGACACGTGTATCATGTCCTATGTCCATTTCTTAAATGTGAGGAATGTGTCTCCTTATTACACATCGGGTAAGCCAATTTCCCCTTTGTGCTCCAACCCGATAAGTTAGCATACGCCGAAAAATCATTCATAGTCCACATAAGCACTGCACGTAATTGAAAGTTATTCCTTATGGAGGAATCATATGTTTGTATACCGTCTTCCCATAACACTTTTAACTCCTTGATTAATGGTTGAAGAAAAACATCCATGTCATTTCCAGGAGCTTTAAGACCTGGCACAAGCAGCGATAACATGAAGAATGGTTCTTTCATATGGACTAGTCCGCACAAGAGAAAGGCTGTATATATATATACTAGGGTATGCCCGTTCCTGAAGGCACGCTGGTAATCGCCAAACAACAAATTTTCAAAATATCTAATTGCAAAAAGGCACAAATTTCACTCCCTAACAAAACAAAATATAATTTTAAAAAAATGGCTATAATCTCCTTTGTTTTTAGGACTATACACCCTCCTTAACATATAACAAATAGTCCAACAGCATTCAAATAGTCTAAACTCATCAAATAGACTCACATATAACATGAAATATATAATATTCACCAATTGAATTCACATAGTGTCTCAAATTAACTAACTGTCAATTTAAAAAAAAATGAGCATAGTCTCCTTTGTTTATTGGACTATCCACCCTCCACCAATCATACATATTCAAAAAGTTCAAATTCATCAAACAAATATTTCAACGAAACAAACTTCTTTAAAAAAATCACATATATATTAACTGAGGTTGTCCCACATGTTCCACAGTAATGATTGTTCATAGTTTTCAAAATGCGACCTGATACAAAACAAAATATATAGTTAGTCAATATGTGTGCATATAAAAAAAATGGGATTTACTATCAATTGAAGTTATATGTCAAAAGCATAATTTTGGAAGAACTTAACTCTCTTTTTCCTATTAGTTCAAATAAATATGGAATGAAAAATGGAAGCTATCAAGCCATGTAATGCAAATAAAATTCTACTCTTTTCTAAGAAATAAAGATAAAGAAGAAAGAAAAAGATTTTTTTAATACATGAATGGGAATATGGGATAGTGACAAATGATGATGTTCTCCTATTGCTTGGAAGGTTAGCAATTTTGTATTTTTATTCAATAATATAAAGAGGAGAATGGAGTGAGCATTAACACGTTAGGAAGTTGTATTTGTAAGTATTTATGAATGGAAATGTTAACAAGAACTCGTTAGCAACATCACTTTATTTTCCTTTTGTGTTTATGTTGTTAACATGCAATTTTACAAAAAAATTGATCCAGATTACCATGACCCATAAATTACTTGCCAGTATCCCCCTTGATACGTTTAATTTGGACCCCAATAATTTTCACAACGGCACGTTATACCGACCAGTTGGGGTATGTCACATGACTTTTGTTCCCTACCCTTAGCCAGGCAAAGTGCATAAAGTCCAAAAGGAATATAAATACAAAACAATGACTTTAGGACAACGTCAGGGTGATAATTAGCCATACCTTTGACACAATCTATTACAAATTAAAAAAGTAGATGGATCAATTTTGTTTCACCCAACAAAAAAACTAATTTACATATAAATACAAAACACCGTGCCACAAATGAAATTATAAACCTAGAAGCACAAAATAAAAAAAAATGTGTCGACAAAGAGGACACTTAATTAGATATGGAAGACATACATACCTTTAGCGTAGAAAATAAACTAATTTAACAGCCAAAAAAGTAAATCCCAGCCTGATTTCTCTGCAAATAGCCACTGGAAAATAACTGTAGATGAAATACTTCGTGTGCACCCATAAATGGAAAGGAAAGTAAATCAAAGCAAAATATAACTCTTTTGTATTGAACTTTTATGTTTTTATTACTTCGTTTGATTTCTCAAAGTTCCATAGGAAACCCTATTTATAAATAAAACTAAATCCTGAACTAAGCAATTTAAAAACAAAATTATGCCTAAAATTATCATATAATCTCGGATGATATAATTAGATAAAACTCATTGTGGTGTTGTGTTTGTAAGCTAAAACTCATGTACTATTGTGTTTGTAAGATAAAACTCATAAGCTAATATTTGTAAGGACTAGGATAAAAGGACACATCACAAATAACAGTGGTGTGGTGTGGTGTTGTGTTGTGGATAAAAGGGCACACAACATATCTAAAAATGCTCAATTGTGATTAAAAAAACATGAAAATGAAAATAACGGGCTTTCATCATCTAACTGCGAACATAATAAACACAAAGATTTTTACTCTATCACAACAACATCCATAAAACTTGATAAGACAAAAAAACATGGAAATGGAAATAATGGGCTTTCATCATGTAACTATGAACATAATACACACACGAATTTCTACTCTATCACAACAACAGTCCTAAAACTTGATAAGGCCAAAAATAGATTTAACCACTCAAACTTGTTTAACCAAATAGATCATTAAACAAATATAAAATAAAAAATCTCAAAAATATGTCTAGCTAAACAGATCGTTAAACCTTTTCACTATTTCGGGTTGAGCAGGAAAACCCATATAAAATGACAGAGGATTGAGCAAGAAAACGCAAACCAATTTTCGAATGGAGCAAACGCTTTACTTGAAGAAAATTAGCATCAATGGGAACATGCATGGATTGATAAATAGTGTTGACAGCATGTGTGATGTCCAACCAAAGATCGAAATTCAGTAGGGTCTGAAAATGGCTCAGAAGAAGAACACTATTTGGTAGCGTCTGGAGTTTGAATCGCGTGAGAGTGAATCATATTAGCACGATCGTGAAAGATATAAGAGGGCATAAAAGTGAAGTATATTCCTACAAAGAAAGGCATCGAGAAAGTAGCTACCTACCTAGGCTATCGGGAAGTCAGCTCCGGCCACCGGAGGGGCGATTGCAACCCTTCAAGAGGCGATTTAGGCTTATCCCGTGGGTGTGTTTGAGGACAATGGATATTTTCAAAACAGAGTGAGAGAGAGTATGATAAGATTATCTCGTGGGTGTGTTTGCATTGGAAGCTATGAGAGAAGAAAATACATTCAAATTAAAGTGTCCTACATTTTTTAGCGATAAGTATCTTGAAAAGTGGGTGTGAGATACGAAGCATCCTCTTTTCTTTCTAAAATCATCAGAGCCATTCATTTCATGATTTAGTGCTAAATCACAACTCATGAGGCAGAAGATGGTGGAAGACTATTCTACCCTTATTTTTTGAATTTTGAAGAGAATGGGAAAATAAAGCAGTGTGTGTTAAAAGAGGGGGAATCCAAGTTTATAAGGGACAAAATAGGGAGTGCAGGAAAAACTTATATGGATGACATCATCGATCAATCTTATGGCATACATAAGTTTTCTACTTTATATATATATATATATATATAATGCTATTATGCAGACTAGTTCGCATTTTAAGAATGCGGACTGGACATGTGTCACCTAACGGTGCACCTAGAAATTATCGCCTAAATTGTAGGCACACTCTCTCTCTTTTCTGGGCTCACCGCTAGGTGACACATGTCTAGTCCGCACTCTTAAAATGCAGACTGGTCTGCACAATACGAGGACTGTATATATATCAGAGAAGGCTCACCTACATCATGCTCTATACGTCATCCATACATCACACCTAGTTGTAAGCCTTAAAAACTTTTTTTTTCACTTTTTTTTATTTTTCTCTTGAAATTGACCTTCCAATAAATTCATGTTCAAAAAATTAGGTGAAAATACATTTTGTAGATATTTTTAAAAAAACTACTCATAATACCTTATTTATAAGGGTTTGCGCCAACAGAATGAGAGAGGGAGAGAGAGAGGTTCTAAAGTGAACCAAAAGAATGAACTTTTTAATGAACCTAATAAGACATTAAAAAATAACCCAAACAATGTTAATTATTTGTCGTAATTGGTCCGCGCCAGCGGTAACAGACACGCGTGTCTTTTTTAAATAGACACACTTACCCCCCCCCCCCCCCCCACATCTGCCATATAAAGTTGATAGGATGATACATACTAATTCCATTAATCAAATGAAAGTTGGTTTCCTGTTCAAACTCGTCGGATATCCCAACCCAAAAATTGAGCCTACCCCTGTCGCTGACGTCTCAAACCTCCGCCAGAGAGCCCACAAGACAAAATCCGACCATCTTCCTAACCCACCACACCTATATCCGATCACTGCCTTAATCGTATTTTCACACCCGTTGGATCCACCCTCATTCCGGGCCAAAAACTCCCTATCCTATGTCTTTGAACCTGACTATTGCAACCCGAAAACACGAGATCCAAACCCGGTCAACCATCAACCCGAGACCTCCAACCGTCTGCCTTTTAATTCAACCCAAAAACCCCACTACTCGATTTTCTACCATCTAAAGACCCAAATAAAACAAAACAAAACAAAAAATCAGTCGAGAATGGCCGAAGTGAGTTATGGGTAAGGCAGGTGGGTCGCGATTTGGGGCAGCAGGTGGACAGGCTAGAGGTTCGGGTTATGGACGTCGAAATGGTTTTGGGTTGCGGGTTGAGAGAGCGGCAGGTGTTGAACGCCGACCAATAGGGGAGGACCCATTTGGAGGTGATCGATGAGGGGTGGGGGTAAAGGGATATAAAAAAACATGCGTGTCACACGCGTGTCCGTTTCTGCTGGCGCGGACCAATTGTAACATAGGAATTAAAATATATTGGGTTATATTTTAATGTCTTATTAGGTTCATTACAAAGTTTGTTCTTTTGGTTCACTTTGGAATCTCTCTCTCTCTGTCTCTAGAGAGAGAGAGAGAGAGAGAGACTCTCATATATACAAGTATACATAATTTCTGGCGCAAATCTGTTTCTCTAAAGATTTTTTTGTGTTATTTAAACATTTCAAGGGACCCATATAAAAAAATCAGCTCAAATAATTTTTTTGCTATTCTAAAAAATCGATTCAACTTTCACGGCTTGCCGAGTGTGCTTTAAAACGTGTGAAAGTTTGACCGATTTTTTTCAAAATAACAAAAGACGTTATTTTGACCTGATTTTCTTTTATATGGGTCCGTTGAAATGTTTAAATACCACACAAAAAAACTCAACTAAAAAATAGTTTTTTTTGCTATTTTAAAAAACTTGTTATATATACTTGGAATGTATAGTTGGTATGTACTGTAACTTGTTTGTATATATATACATACATACACACACATGTGTGTGGGGGGGGGGGAGTACATATACATTCTATGTTTAAAACACAACCATTTTTTGTGCATTTCCTTATTTTTGTCTTTATATATCTATAATGGAACTCATGAATTTTTTTAGGAAGACAAGGAACTCTGTCGGATATTGATTGACTTAAAGGATTTCGAGTTTACACGTGATTGGATTGATAAACTGTGCAAGAATCATAAAATTGACATCATATTTTAATAGTTTTAAGACTTTTTAATTTTGTTGGGTTAATTATCATTCTTACATTTGGCACACATAGATAGTTCGTACTTTTTTAAATGTTTCTAGTTTTTCTTGTTACGAATAAATGTTTAAGCATTTTATAATTGAGTCTATATTACTATTGTTTTAATGACATATGTCTTGGATTATAAATGTTGAAAGTTGAATAATATTTACATGTCAAGTTTTAATTTGAAATTTTGCAAAAAAAAAATAACTTTTAAATATATAGTTGTCGTAGCCTCTTATTTTCTAGTTGGAAAATAATGCTAATCAAACAACAAAAGTTGGAAAATACCTTATTTTCTGTTGAAAAATAAAAGAAATCGAACAATCACTAGAATCATTTTTCGTGAAAAAAATTTTCCTTGAAATATTTCTTCATGGAAATGAATTTGTTTTAATTTGTTTTCCAACTTTGTAATCAAACGCACCCTTAATGAAAGCACCCATCCCACCCTTGTCTTATAAAATAAGAAAAGGGCAATGTTGATGTCGAAAAATGAACTTAATCCAGATTTATACTCACAGATAAAAATATAGTAGGTTAATCAAATCAAACACAAGAGAATAGATTTTGAAAGTGGTTCGACTGTGAAATAGCCTACATCCACCATTGGTATTATTTTGTAAAGTCAATAGCTCAATATGGAGTGCATATGAGTGATTCGAGTTGTTCTTTTAGCTGAGGGAGTATTTCCTATTTATAATGGTGTAAAACCCTAGAGATGGAACGATTTTATATTGTCTGTCATTTACATACGTGTACAATAAATGAAACTCTTGGAATTCAATGCTGGTTGGCATCCCCTCCAAGTAACTTTTGATCTTCCTAGTGGTTGGCGTTCTGGAGTTGGTCGGCCTTGCAGCCGACTAAGTCTCCCTGATGTCGGTCAAGGTGGCTAGTCCTCCACGTAGGAGGACAAGTGTACATTTACCATTTGTTGATGAAGGAGAGTAATTTTTACATACAACAAATGCCCCTAGTGCTCCATGCTTGATGATTGATCAAAAGTAAGGAATATTTGGCCAAGGATATTTTTTGGCATAACATTTTGAGTGTTGGGTCAGCAGTCGCCCTTCCATGCTCATAAAAAAAATTCACTGGTACTGTTTGATGATCACATTTCTCCAAATATTTCAAACTTTTTTTAACAGCCAAAGGGTACGATTGTCATTTGAAGCTTCGAGAAACATGCAGTCGGCGGTAGTTCAATCATTCGTTCAATTAATCATTTCATTCCCGTTTATCGAGGCAACCTATAAATAGGTAGGATTTTCCCCCCATTTGTTTTCCTCAAATCTTCTGCACTTAGCTTTTCCTTCATCTTCAAGCTTTCTTTGCCCAATCATTTGCTACCATTATTTTTTCTTCAATTCTTATATTCACTCTATATCCCCCGTAATCCTTATTTCCCTCTCTCTCTGTTTTATCATCTTTCTTTCTTTTTCTACCATGGTTCACATTGTAGACGAGGGATCATTGGATGAGTTTAGGGAGAAAAGAAAAATTCCAGTTTGGGTAGATTTAGAGATAGCCCAGGGTCCGATAAACATGTATTATCTTCCTGAGGGTCATTGGATCCCCACCTTATTTTTTTTTGAGTGTGGCATCACTTTTCCCCCAAACCATATTTTTCTTAAATTCTGTCAGTACTTTGATGTGGGCCCGGCTAGGATGGCACCAAACACTTAGAGGGTGGAAAATGGTGTCCATAGACTGAATGAAATTTATGGGACCCATATTGGAGTACACGAGTTTATGTTTTGCTATAAATGGGGTACTGTTAGAGAAAGTGCATATTATTTGAAGACCAGGCAAGCAAAAAAGGCTTTGGTTGTGAACTTACCAGATTCCAATAAGGATTATGAGGATTATGGAGTAGTTTTTATGAATTGGAAACCTGCTCCTCTCCTACAGGGAGTGTCTTATACTGGGCCCAGATGTCATGAAACAAGGCGTGGCATAGGTTGAAATTCAATTCTTTATTTATTCTTCTTTTTCTATGTATTTTTGAATTTGATTGACTAACTTTGTTGTTCCTTTTTTAGGCCAAGGAAAGTAAGAAGACGTGTCCCAAATAAGGGGAAATTAATATTGAAGAGCTCAAGTTTCTGTGGGGATTGAACCAGGTGATTAGAGAGGAACATACCCAAGATGTTGGAGTACAAGAATTCCATCACCTCTTTTGTTGCTTGACTAACACTTGTGCTGCCCCAAGTTGCTATTAACTTAGAAGAAGAGCCCGTATCTACCTCTTCAACTGCATAATTTTTTGTTCCTAAATGCATCCAAGGGGGAATTTCTTCCCCATTTCAGTCCTTTGATATTTCTGATATCCCACTTTCTCCTTCAACAGACATGGGAAAAAGAAAGATGCCTAATTTGATGAGTGGGCCATTATCTCCTCCCTCTAAGAAAAATGTTGATGTTGGCAAGAAGACATATTAGAAGAAATCCTAAGACGGTGATAATAATCCTCAAGTCTTGGGTGATGATGAGACTCAAACTACTGAGTCTCAATTTAAGAGATTAAAGAGGGGTTTTCCTGACACTCAGAAATAAGACCAGAAAACTCAAGCCGACTAGCAAGCGTTGGCTATAAATAAAAATCTGATCAACCAGCAAGAGTTGCTGAGAAAAAAATTAGATGACCTTGGTGACATTGGGTCAGCTTCTTTTACTGTTAATCCTGGATTGGTCAAGGGTTTGATCAAGCCTATAACTCTCCATGCTGATCGGGCTGCATCAACCCCCATAACCAGGTCCAGGCTAACTAAGAGGGCTTGCAATAATTTGGCATTGGTAATTATCTTAGTTACTTCTTTTATTTGATATTGATGACTTTATATAACATTTGGTATTTACTCTTCTTACAGTTTTTGGTTGACTTCAATCAAATGATGGAGAAGGTCTACCAACTAAGGTCCTCTCCTGGTGAAGCTAAAGAGGCCTTTGGGGGACTGAGACAATCTTTAGCTGCTCCCCGACAAGCTTTGGAATCAAAGAAGAATCTCTAGGATGAGGAGGTGAAGAAGGCCAATGACAAGGCCACTACTACTGAAGGGAAAATAAATGATGCTGATGAAAAACCCCAGGCAACCAAGAGAAAATTGAAGGATGTTGAAGGTAGAGCCAAGGTTACCGAAGATAATCTTTCAGAAGCCATAACTCGAGCTAAAACTACTGAAGATATAGTGGTTGCCTTGTCTTCTGAAGTTATTTCCATGAAGGATAAGGGCAAATCTACATTTGACAAAGGTTAGATGAAAGCTCTTCTTACCACCTCTACTCAAATTAAGTATGTCAAGAATAAATTCTTTAAGGATGGTTGGTCGGAGGCACTGAAGGAGGTCGGCATAGTTGAGAATTCTGAACTCTTTTAAAGGTATGATCCTATGACTCCCCTAACTTGGATGAGAAGTTTGATGATAAGGAGGCATCCGAGAAATAATCAATAGTTTATGTTAATTCTTCATCTTTGTCGGCTAGTGGAGCTTCTTTCAGAGGTTGCCTCTCAAGACAAGGAGAATATCTAACTCCTTAAGTTATCTGTCTTTTTCTTTCTTTTTTGTTTCCATGCCTTGTAATAGGACCACATTTTGTAACACCATTTTACTTATTAATGAAGAACTTTCTTTTGACTCAGTATACCTTTTTATTGTATTTGTTCCCATTCTGGGTTGCTTCCATTGTTATTCTAACTTTATAGTTCTTGTATGCTTTGCTCAGCTTCTTTTTGTGTTCTTATACTTGTGATTTCCAGTTTGATGCCAGAAAAGAACTAGAAAATGTTCTTGGTATCAGTGTATCCCACCGAGTGAAAGATGCCTATGTTTGAAAATCCCTTCCTAAGTTATTTAATTAAAAGTTAAAACAGTTGAGAAGGGTCCGAATTGTTTTATTGAGGAAACTCTTTTAATAACACCAACAAGATGTGTTTAAAAAATGTTTTTGAATGAGATCTTTCACTTACTTGAAACTTAAGTGTTTAAAAAAAATTTAAACATCAATAGCAGTAATGTAAGAGTAAGACAATAGTAATACAACAATAAGGCAAAAGTAAAAAACTTTCACACGAGATAATAACTTTTTACATGGTAAAACCCCTATCAAATAGGGGAAACATCCACGACTCCCTCTACGGAGTAAAATAAAAATTCTAATAGAATGAGTTTAGACTACAAACAATCAACGTATTATCCAACCAAATCAGACCTAAAGCTAAGTCAAGAAATTATACCAACACTCCTAGATTTTTCTTCCACTTTTTTGGCTTCTGACTATTGTCTTTAACGTCCTCCAACCTTTACTCCTTAGCTCCTTCTTTACGTCGACTCTGACGGTCAAAATCTCTTTAACAACACATCTTTAGTGATGTTGTGTGATAGTGTAGTGATGTGATGTGCCTAACACATGCATGTAACTCACTCACACGTATACAGACGATTTCCTACAAATTACATATTAAATGTAAAATGACATGCAAGAGCTCTGAATCAATTTTTCTTGAAGGTAGACTTCCTTTTTGGAGGTAAATCAGAAAAAAAATTCTTACTATAATAAAAGAGCCAAGGTCCTATATGTCTCTCTTGTTTATTTACAAACTTATTTTACAAAATGTTAAATATAAACTTGGAGACAATAACGTCTTTAGATCTGAAAATTTTAAGTATTATTTTGCAAGAAAACTTGAAAACAGAAAAGGTGATATGTTGGGAAAAAATGATAAAAACGTTTTGAAACTGAAAACCCAATAGAGGGATGATTTATAATAAATAAAACAGTCCTCATAGAATATCATGAATACACCACTTAGTCAGATCTACAAATCTCAAAGAAATGAGAAGAGATCAGACTTGGTGAAAATGTTGGACAAGAGATGTAAACCAGAGAGGATTTTGAACCACAAACAAATAAAAACTCTCAAACTATAAAAAGATTTGTTGGAAAATTTTGGCTAGAGTTTGGTTTGAGATTTTCTTTTTCTCTCTAAATTTTGCTCTCTCTCTCTCTCTCTCTCTTATTTTCTCTTCTCTCTGAGACTTGCCAAAAGATAGAAACGAATGACCCTTAGTGCTTATTTATAGTGGATGATAGAAGGATCTGGAAATAAGATTCAAATTAAGGGTCAAGATCAATTCGAGCAAAATATTATAAATCTAACGGTTGAAGACGCACCACACTTAAATGCTCTAAGATTGGCTTAAACAAGTGAGACATGGATTGATTTAAAACGCATGCAGACCATTGATGAATTCAAATCAACGTTCCGTATCTGATCTCAACTATGTGAGTGGAAAGAAATACAAATCTAATCGCTGAGAAGGAAACACGTGTGTGATCTAGATTGATTCTAAAATGTGTGCTTTTGGTCTTTTAAGAATATCATTTTCCACCCCAAATGTCTCTAGCGCTTGCCGTTTCTACCCAAGGAAAATTTTAGGAACTATGAGTTATTATAAAATGGGCCAAACATTTTTTTAAAACCTAATTTTAAATGTTTAAAAAATTCCTAAAAATTCTTTAAAAATATTGAAAAATATTTTTAAGCAAATGTGAATGCACAAACACCTCATACACACAAAATGTCAAATAAATGCAGTCCTAGTTGTTGTGAGTTGTGTTGGTTACTACCTTTTCCAGCCTTGATTATTCTTGATGAAAACCATAAAGAGGCATGAGGCTTATGGTTAGACATAGGATGACACAACTTTGTCCCTATTTCCAGACTAGACAAGCTCCTATATTTTAGACTCAAGTGAGTCATATTTATAATTTTCTTCACTCTCCCCCTTTGGAAATATGCGACCAAAATCTCCTTTGAATCATCTAGGACTCATAGATATACAAAAAAAATAGAAAAAACTTAATCATATAAAAAATTATATCTACCCCATATCCTAGAAATAAAAAAAATACTTACAGACCAATACCTTGAAAATACCTTTGATGCATAATATGGTGTTGATTCCTGGAATAAAATAACTAAGATTAAGCTTTTTATTCCAAGATGCACTCAAATATTTCTCCCCAATTTTGTCTCAAATGGACGAAGGGAAAAATCACAAAAATGTAAATTTGAAATTATACAACGGGCAAATACATGAATCTCCTACATGAAATAGATATAAGAGGTGTTCTTTGTCATTTATCTAACAACCATGCCTTATATCCTCAGAGATTAATTATTAACATGTAAATAATCGAAAGATATATAATTAGGTGATGATATTCGATTCTACCATAACCATTCCCATGAATTTTATTAAGGATTCAAAAAGATTGTAATCCAATGGTTTTGTGAATAAATCTGCTAATTACAGATAAATAGGTAAGTAGTTAATTTCCAATTCCTTAGATTCTACTAACTTGCATATAAAATGATGTCTGATTTTAATGTTTTTAGTACGAGAGTGTTGAACAAGACTTTTGAAAATGCTAATCGCAGACTGATTATCGCAATAGAGATGTAATTTTTCTTTGTTAATCCCATAATCACTTAACATATTTTTTATCCACAATAATTGAGCACAACTACCTGCGGCTATCTATTCAAATTCAGCTGTCGACAAGGAAGTACAATTTTGTTTCTTAATATTCATCCCTACCAAATTATTACCGATGTAATAGGATGCGCCTGACGTACTTTTACTATTATCGGAGCACCCAGCCCAATCATCGTAGGTGTAACCTATAATCATGTTGGATGTGTCATTTGTTTACCAAAGTCCTAAGTTGAGAGTTCCTTTTATATATTTTATTGTCCTCTTAATGCATAGTAAATGACTCTATTTAGGGGCATTTTGATATCGGGCACACACACAGACAACATACAAAATGTCAAGTCATGAGGCAGTTAGGTATAGTAGACTTCCTATCATGCACATGTTCATTTTTAGATAATTTTACTGAAGTACTCATGAGTGTTCTAGCATCTTTTGCATTTTCTAGGCTGAACTTCTTTACTATCTCTAGAACGTATTTGGATTGCGATATGAATAAACCTTCTGAGTTTTGTTTGACCTAAAGTTCTAAAAAGAATTGCAAATCCTTTATAATATACATTTGAAATTCTTCATGCATAACTTTCGAGATGTTTTAAACCTCGATCACGTAAGTAGATCCAAAGATTATATCATCTACATATACTTGGGCTATAATGATGTTTTTGTCAAAATCTTTTACAAATAGAGTTTGGTCATTCCCACCTCTCCTAAAACCTTTATTTAAAAGAAACCTAGATAGTCGCTCACCAAGCACGAGGTGCTTATTTTAGGCCATATAGAGCCTTTTTCAATCGATAGACGTGATTTGGATGGTGGGGGTCAATGAACCCTTTAGGCTATTCTACATATGCCTCTTAGGTTCAGATAACATTAAAAAATGCCGACTTTACATCCATTTGATATAAAGTGAATTTCAAGAGGCACGCAATAGCGAGAAGAAGATGAACAGATTCGATATGTGTTACGGGGGTAAAGGTTTCTTCGAAGTCTATTCCCTCAATTTGCGAATAATCCTAGGCTACAAGTTTGGATTTGTTTCTAACAACCATCCCTATTTAATCAATTTTATTTTTAAAAATCCATCTACTCCCAATAACCCGTTTATTTTCTGGTCTGGGAACAAGATAACATACGTCAAGAGTTTTAAATTTAATGAGTTTCTCTTGCATAGTACCTATCCAATAGGAATAATTTAATGTTTCACTCACATTCTTTGGTTCTATTAAAGATACAAAGCATGCGAAATGACTTGTATTGCGCAGTTAGGATCTTATTCTAACCGGCTCATCAGGGTTACCAACCACGTTGTCTAAGGGATGATCCTTAGAAACCCAATTTGGCACTTCATGGGTCTCATTAGGTAAATACTCAACTATATTTGAGGAGTTGTGGTTAGGATGGTTTTTTTACTCATCAATAATGGTTGGTCTTGTGCTCTTATTCTAGGCATTGGTGTCACTTACTACTCCATTGGTGGATTCCATTAGTGTTTTGATACGAATGTTATAGATACGATGGGCTCTGCTATTTGGAGAATAACCTAAGAAAATTTCTTTATCACCTCTGGGTTCGAATTTGGACAAATGTTCTCTGTTCTTACACTCGTAACAAACACTACCAAAGGTCCTGAAATATTTTAGGTTAGATTTTTTCCCATACCAAAGTTCATAAGCAGTTTGTTCGGTATATTTCCTAAGGTAGACTCCATTTATGATATGACAAGTTTTACGAATAGCTTCAACGCAGAAGTATTTAGGTAGATCCAAGGTTCTGAAAAATGCGGGGCGTGATCGAGGCGTGGAGGCCAAGCCTTAAGCCTTAGAAGCCTAGGCGGGCCTTAGGCGTAAAAAGGCATGAAAAGGCGTTTAGGACTTTTTAATATATTTTAATATTTTTAACCATTAAAAGGCTATTAAAATACTAAAATTGTACGTATCATAAAAATATGTCTGAATATATGTAAATTAAAATGCTATTTGATTATTTTGAATGAGATAATGGTCCAGTTTGTAAAAAAATTCTTTAAAAGGCGACATCGTTTCACTAAAATGTTGTTGTTTTTAAAAAAAATGAGCCTTAAGGTTTTTACGAAGAATAAGGCGTAAAAAGAGTAAGGCGAGGCGTTTCTCCCAAGCCTCAAGCCTAGGCATGCCTAGGCAGAGCCTAGGTGGGTTTTTTAGAACAGTGGGTAGATCCTTTGCATGGATCATAACACGCGCCATCTCCTGAAGAGTAAATTTTTTACGCTCAGGTATCCAATTTGTTGGGGTGTCTTAGGAGCACTAAATTCGTGTTTGTAACCATTGTAGTCATAATATTCGATAACTCCTAAATATGTAAACTCACCTCCTCTATCACTATGAATTCTATTTATTTGGGAATCCTTTTCATTTTCAATTATTAATAATAATTTCAAAAACTTACGAAAAGTTTTTTATTTCTATTTAAAAAAGGCCACACAGGTAAATTGAGTAAAATTTTCAACCATAACTAAGATGTAACTGTTCCCACAAAGACTAACAGTACGAGAGGGACCCATTAGGTCTATATGGATGAGTTCTAGAGGTTTGGTGGATAGAACTTGTTTGAATTTCTTATGAGGAGCTTGAACTATCTTTCCTTCTTGACATATCCCATATATGATATTGGAAATGGGTTTAATTTTGGGTAGACCTCTAACTATTTCCTGTGAGCTAAACTTACCAAGACTATCGTAATTTATGTGACCTAACTTATTGTGCCAGATTTCATTATCTACCATCCTGGATATATTGGAGATCTCAGCCCCCAGATTTACTGTATAACAGTTATCAGGTGTTCCGAGGCCTATAATAATGCAGTCTCCATTCTCATTCAAAATTTTACAACTGGATTTTGAGAATGTAACAGTACGGTTTGAGTCATAAAATTATGATATACATAGTAAATTTGACTTTAGACCCTTGACTAACAGAACGTCCTCAAGAGTTGGTAAACCTTTTTCATGGAGTGTCCCATTACCTATGATCTGGACAGAGACTCCATTCCCAAAAAAACTTTTCCTCCTAAGAAGTTTGTTTTACTGGTTAATTTAGACTCGTCTCCTGTCATATGTTTAGAATAAACCGAGTCCAAATACCATCCAGGTGAAGTGTGTTCATCTTTCAAGGCACTAATAATAATATTACACTTCATTTGGGGTATTAAATCATCTTTCCTAACCCAAATTTCTCTAGTTTTTAAAAGTTTGAGCTTATTTGCGCGAATATGATAAAATTTGCGAGCATCAGATTTTTCTTTAAAACATTTTTACACAGTAAATGGATTTTTGAAATTTTGTTATGCATTCGGTTTAGTCATGAATCTAGGTTCCTTCCTCTTGGAATTTCTTTACTGCTAGATTATTTCTTCTTATTTCGATAGTTAGAGTTCTTATTAGGTTGTCTAGGAAGGATGTAGTTATTCCTACTCTTTCTAGAATAGTTAAAGTTCCTATACACAGGAGTGTACGAAAAGGATTGGTATAAGTGCTTTTGGAAACAGGTTTCAAGAGAATGTCCATAGACATTACAGTAGTAGCCGTAAAGGTGGTTTGAAGGTTGCTTATTATTTCTAAGACCTTTAAAGATCGGTTTATTTATGTGAGGAATTTCAGCCTTAGGTTTCCTAGAGATAGGTTGAAATGAGGACTCTCCTTACCCGCGGGGGGGGGGGGGCAGACATATTTAGTTTTAAATTCAACATTAGATTTATACTCTTCACTTATTAAAATGTCTTTCCCTTTTTGTTTTTTTTATCAAATCAGCTTTTATAGCTTGAAAATATGGACAAGTTTCCATAGGCCTTTTTCCTCCTGCCACAAACCATATGGTTTGTAAATTTTTAGATTGTGTATCAGTGTTAAATCCAATACCGATTATGTCCTCGGAATTGGTTTTACTGGCTTCTACAAAGTCTTCAGAACAATTAGAGTTCTTTTCAAATTTTGCAAATTTTTTGAAGACTGTTGATGCTTTTTCTTTTGATTATTCCAATTCTAACAATGTGGCCTTGTATTCTTTGCGAGAATTTCATTATCTTCAGAAGATCTTTGATTTTTACAAAAAAAAGTCTTAGTTTGGGTTTCACGGGCAAGACATTGATTAGTGTAGTCTTCAACATTTTGTTTAGCTACAAGACTAAGAGATTTTATCTTTTAAGTCAACTCTTTAATGGTTCTTTCTAGTCTAGTGCTCTTTTTAATCGTCTTTGTGTACAGTGTCTGGATGTCTGGAAGGTCTTCATTATCGAACTCACTAAGTTTTGCGTATGGTTTGTCCCCTAACGATTTATTTTTCTAACTCACACACACGTTCAGTTCGTTATTCAAATGATCCCTCTGACTCACACATAGGAAGAAGCTCTACTATTATCAGTACAACCATTACAAGTATTCTAAGGACACAAAGCAGATAAAACATCAACAAGCATGGTCATAGCATTACTAAGTAGACTATCATCAGCATTATGATCAGAATATACAATCTTTGCAGAAAACGACATGCAGGGGTGAAGTAAGTTAGATGATTTAGGCTCATCATCATTTGATTCGCTTGAATCATCCTAAGTCTTGCAAAAATTAGCCATATTCTATTTATTTTTAGGTTGACCTTATAGTTAACAGCTATGTATCCTATTTTACTACATCTAAAGCATTCAGACTTGCTATGGTCTTTGTCAGGTCTCGTGTTGTTCTGGTGTGTCTCTACTCTTTTCTCATCAGATCTACTATTGGATTGATTTGAATAAGGATCCTTTCCTTATTTAGCAGCCACATTAGTTCTAAACATCGGGATTTTCTTAAAATGTTTAGACATAAAGGCTATTTGGTTATCAAAATCATCCAAGTCACAGTCATTATTAGATTGCATATCAAGATTAGGCTTCACTTTAAATTCAAACATAATATTAGGACTACTACTTTTCTTGTGACTTCCAAGAAGGTCTCTCTTGTAATCTAATTCCATTTCCATAATTCTTAATTTTCTAATATTGATATCAGGGGTAAGATTTGGATCTTTCATTTCCTCAATTGCATATCTTTGATCGTCATTTTTTTGTGGAAGGGGTCTTATGATTTTAGAAACAATTTCCCTTTTTTCATAGACTATGATATTATCATGCAAATGTGTTATGACATCAGTTAATTTGATATAGAAATCATCAAAAGTTTCAGTCTCAGTCATAACTAGGGTGTTGTATTGTTGAATGAGCATTTGAGTATTTGTAGCCTTAACACATGTATCACCTTCATGGGTTGTGACCAACGTGTCCCAGGCTTCCTTGGAAGTGGGACATATAGAGATTCTTTTGAACTCATGCTCATTTACAGACGTGAAAATAACATTTTTTTCATTTATTGTTGCGAAGGGAGACCTATTTCTCCTCTTTGGTAAACTTAGTGAGATGTTTTTTTACTCTTGTCACACTTCCTTCTGCTATTGGTTTGTTAGGATGAGTATATCCCATTTATATGGCATTCCAGACATCATCCCCCAGAAACCCTTGGATGAATTCAATCATCCTTACTTTCTAGTAAGGAAAATTTATCCCATCGAAGAGGGGAGGCCTGGTTAAGTTTCCCAGTCTCTTAAATTTCTCATCCATGAGATGATTTTAAAATAGTTTGAAAAATCAGAGGATTCTAAAAATTTGTTTTGAAATACAAGAACCTGCTCGGATACCAATTGAAAATCCCTTACTAAGTCGTTTAATTAAAAGTTAAAATAGTTGAGAAGGGTCCAAATTATTTTCTTGAGGAAACTCTTTTAATAACACCAATAAAAAGCAAGATGTGTTAAGAAAATGTTTTTGAACGAGATCTTTCAATTACTTGGAAACTTAAATGTTTAAAACAAATTTAAGCATCAATAATAGTAATGTAAGAGTAAGGCAATAGTAAAGTATAAATAGGGCAAAAGTAAAAAACATTCACACGAGACAATAATTTTTTATGTGGTAAAACACCTATCAAATAGGGGAAACATCCACGGCTCCCTCTATGGAGTAAAACAAAAATTGCACTAAAATGATTTTAGAGTACAAGAAAGCAATGTATTATCCAACCAAATCAGACCTAAACCTAAGTCAAGAAATTATACATCACTCCTAACTTTTTCTTCGACTTTCTGGCTTCTGACTGTTTTCTTTAACGTCCTCCAAGCTTTACTCCATAGCTCCTTATTTACGTCAACTCCGATGGTAAAAATATATTTACCAACACAACTTTAGTGATGTTGTGTGATAGTGTAGTGACGAGATGTGCCTAACACATGCATGCAACTCACTCACACTTATACAGACGATTTCCTATAAATTACAAATTAAGTCTAAAATGACGTGCAAGAGTTTTGAATCAATTTTTCCTTAAGGTAGACGTCCTTTTGAAAGGCAGATCAGAAAACAATCTTGCTATAATAAAGAGCCAAGATCCTATATGTCTATCTTATTTATATACAAACTTATTTCACAAAATGTGAAATATAAACTTGGAGACATAAACGTCTTTATATCTGAAAATTTTGAAGTCTTGTTTTTCAAGAAAACATGAAAATAGAAAAGGAGATATGTTGGGAAAAATTTGATAGAAACATTTTGAAACTAAAAACCCAACAGTGAGATTATTTCTAATAAAGAATTTTTTCCTAACATAATAGAGTGGCTATATCACTTAGTCAGATATATAAATCTCAAAGAAATGAGAAGAGATCAGTCTTGGTGAAAGTGTTTGACAAGAGATGTAAACCAGAGAGGATTTTGAACCAGGAACAAGTAAAAACTCTCAACTCTCAAAAGATTTGTTGGAAAATTTTGGCCCGAGTTTGGTTTGAGATTTTATTTTTCTCTCTAAATTTTCCTCTCTTTCTCTCTCTCTCTCTCTCTCTCTCTCTCTCTCTCAGACTTGCCAAAAGTTATAAACGAATGACCCTCAGTCCTTATTTGTAGTGGACAATAAAGGATCTGGAAATGGGATTCAAATCAAGGATTAAGATCAATTCAAGCAAACAGTTGTAAATCTAACGGTTGAAAATGCACCACACTTAAACGCTCTGAGATTGGATCAAATAGGTGAGACATGCATTGATTTAAAATGCATGCAGACCGTTGATGAATTCAAACCAACATTTTAGATCTAATTTCAAGTATGTGAGTGGAAAGAAACACATATCTAATCATTGAGAAGACAACATGTGTGTGATCCATATTGATTCTAAAACGCATGTTTTTGGTCTCTTAAAAATATCATTTTGCACCCCAAATGTCTCTGGCGCTTTGGGTTTCTTCCCAAAGGCAAATTTTAGGAACTGTGAGTTATTATAAAATGGTCCAAACATTTTTTTTAAACCTAATTTTAAATGTTCAAAAAAATTCTAAAAATTCTTTAATAATATTGAAAAATATTTTTAAGCAAATGTGAACACACACACACACACACACCCTCATACACACAAAATGTCAAATAAATGCAGTCCTAGGAGTTGTGAGTTGTGTTGGTTACTACCTTTTCGAGCCTTGATTATTCTTGATGCAAATCATAAAGAGGCATGAGGCTTAGGGTTAGACATAGGATGACACAATTTTGTCTCTATTTCCAAACTAGACAAGATCCTATATTTTAGACTCAAATGAGTCATATATATATAGTGCGCTTCAATGTTCACCAAAATTTCCTCTTAGATAGAGCCATAACCCACAATGCTCCAATTATGAGATGACAGAAGGTCCATAAGAAGATCACAAAATATCTTTGGCTTCACTCCATGTAGACTATGAGGCTAAATATACATTCTTGAGTGAAGCAGCTGGTTATGAGAAGAGGCTTGAAGAATATGCATCAGTGTAAAGTAAGAAAGAAATCTTGATAAATCGGGAAATCAAGAGTGCTAGGGTAGTCGGCAAACTCTTGGAAGAATAGAACAAACATATAAAAAATGAGCTAGCCAACATGAGGAAATCTACTGGGTCTGTTGATGTTGTGCCTAATGAAGGAAACCCCTTCCCGAAACTTGAGAATGCTAAACTGCTGAAAGAGCTGGAGAACTTGAGGAAGAAGAAAACTAAATTGGGACAATATTCTCGGCAAGTAGTAGTTACTCGACCAACATTTAAAGAAGAAAGGACTAAAAAGATATTGGCCAACCAAGTTGCTTTGCTGAAATCAAAGGATCAGGTTTTCAAGAAGCTTCAAGAGAAAGTTGATAGACTAATCTTTCACTTCCAAAAATAGACAAAAGTGGTTTGGATGGATGGATATAACAAAGCCTTAACTCATTTGGTTGACCACTTTAATCCAGCAATCGCAAAGGTTACAAATGGGGTTGGATGAACCTATTGACCTTGTTTAAGTATGATCAAGACAGTGATTTGTGTCACTGGATTGACCTAAGTTTATTGGATTATCCTAGACCTCCCTTCAAGTTTAATACAAAGTGGATTCCTTCTAACTCCATTCCCAAATGTTTGATCAACAAATACTTGGGTGATTATGAACTTAATGATAACCATGAGTTGGTTCGTCCTCCTCATTTGCTTAATAGGCCAAGCAAAAACAATAGGAAAATGTCGAGTGATTTCAACACCATAAATTCACCATATACCCTTGATGATCATCCACCTCGGATGGATAAGGCATAAGAAAAGCGTCCAACAGAATAGACATTACACCAAACTGGGAGATTGGCCACGGACTTTATCCGTGACCATCGGCTGTAGGTCATGGATTTGGTCCGTGACCAAATCAGGCGTGACCATTTTCGGTGATCACGGCCAAAGTCCCTAACCCGATGCCTTTGTCATGGACGAGTTCTAGTCACGAACATGGTCACGACCAATATCTTTGACCCCATTTACAAGCATGGTCACGAGGGTCGTGACCAAGTTTAATTCTATAGAAAAACATAGTCACTACTTTGGGCCCCCGTGACCAGGTTTAATAGTAAAAAAAAATCCTCAAATCGGGAGACTAATTGGCCAGTTGCTAAGAGTCCTCCTTGAGTGACCATGCGTCGTCCTTTTAAAGCGTGGGTCCTGTGACCATGTGGGTGGTTACTATGAGCTACATTGGTCCCTTGGGAGGTGCTCACGGTACTCACGGGGCAGTTTGGGTGATGATTCGTGGTTTCAACCTCTGACGGAACGTTTTGAGGTCTAAGTGTGGATATTACGAAATTTGTCTTGTGCTCTCAAACCGTGGGTGCCTTGGCCACGTGGTCGGTTACTAAAAGCTACATTGGTCCCGTGGGAGGCAAAAACACCTCGCACGGGACCAATATAACTCGCAGGAACTAGCCACATGGTCCCTGGACTCCCGAGTTAAGAATATGACGATAATTTGAAAATATCTACAATTAGGCTTGAAAATGTGTCGTTACAGGGCGAAAACACAAAGCACCCCCCAAACGGTTCCTTGAGGGGCGCGATCACAGCGTACGAGTCCAACGTAGCTTGGAGGGAACCGAACATGTGGTCATGGGACCCCCCATTTGAGAATATGATGATAATTTGAAAATATCTGGAATTAGATTTAAAAATATGTTGTTTTTAAGCTTAAGTCTAGAGATTTTGAAATTAACATCGTGTTCTCAAACCGAGGGTGCCGTGATTATCAAACTGCCAAACACAAACAATAAGCTAACTAATAATAATTATCCCGTACTCCTTCTAACATACTATCCAATAATAAGCCAACAACCAATAATTATCCAACAGCCAAACTAAATAAAACCAATTGTTATCCCGTACTCCTTCTAACATACTGTCCAACAACAAGCCAACAACTAATAATTATCCAACAGCCAAACCAAATAAAACCAATTATTATCCCATACTCCTTCCAACATACTATCCAACAACAAGACAATAATCAATCATTATCCAACAGCCAAACCAAACAAAATCAATTATTATCCCATACTCCTAACATACTATCTAACAACAAGCCAACAATCAATAATTATCCAACAGCCAAAATATTTAAAAGATAATGCATATCAATTGTATAACTACTTCAGTTAAAGTAAAGAGTACCTAATTCCTATGATCTAAGAAGGCCATTAAATTGAGTCTTCTGAATGTGTGATTAGATCAAATTGATCCTGGAACCCCCAACGTATTCTTTTACATATACATTTGTTGATTAGTTTCTTTAATACAATCTTCATAAAATCAAACTAATTTAACTTCATTTTATGAATACTACATCAATGATATTAATCAACAAATGTTTATGCACAGTAATACATGGAAATTGAGCTGGGCCAATTTGATCCAATCACAAACTCAAATGACTTTATTATCAAACTGAGCATCTTGTGAAAGTAATTAAACATTCGACTGAGCATAACATATTATCGAAAGTTAAATTACATAAATCATATTAAACATTCGTAAAAGTAAATAAACATTCATACATCAAAGAAAATCATATTAAACATTAGTAAGAGTAACTAAACATTCATACATCAAAGTAAAGAACTAATATAGTGTCAATATCACAATAGGATGCAAATAAGATTGACAAGGATAATATAATATTTTGATACTCAATCGTCCTCTAAATCAACTAAAAGATCCTTCAAATTAGGGTTGTCTGCAAGAGCTGACTACAACATTTTTGGAGCCATTAATGTATCCACTTCTGTAGTAATACCCTTTGGTGTATGCATAATAATAGACCAATTGCCATCGTTTATGCACTTCGAGTACAATACTTTCTTTACGTTCTAAAAGGCATGAATAAAAGGCTCGTCGACTATGCAAACGTTTTCACAAGATTCTCGGTTTCTGTGAAATCTGAGTAATTATGTTCTAGGATTTTTTGGATTATCCCATAATAGGTTAGCACCGTATTCTTTGGATTTTTATCTCTTTGGCTAGAGATACAGGTGGTCATGGATGAAATTGATATTCCACTATTTTTCATCAAAATATTTTCCTCATATGGATATGAAATGAATTCAAAACCATTGGTGCAACATTTCTTAAGCTCTTTCGCACGAAAACTATATCCTTTTGTTAGGCGTGAAAGCCTGGAAGAGACGTCACCTCTTTTTAGAAGCTGCATTTATTAATGAATTTTTATTAGAGAATGTTTTTATCACACACGAATAAATAACCGCAGACATAAGATGTGAAATTTACCTATTTTGATACCCCATGCCCTAAAATCAGTTGTCGTGCAATTTCTCCTTTGATTTTGGGCAATTTTATTCTCGTACTTCCTATGGGTAAACTGCAGAGTTTAGATCATATAATATAAAATACATATAATCAAAGAAGAAGAATTCAGTAGATACTCACTCTCTTCAATCTTTGGCTTCATCTTGTGATTCGAAGACATAACGAGTTGCTTGCTCGTATTGTATATTTTTTTTTAGTTTTACCACTTTAGGGTTCATAAATGGTAATTCATCATCAAACTCGTCTTGTTCCTCGATCACACATCCTTCGTGAGGATGGAACCTCCTCACCTCTTGTTCTGGTATATATTGCCTAGCGTATAACAATGATTCCATAGTTACGTATTCTTCAACAATTGACCCTACAATATACCGTGTATTCTTTACGTAATCTTTGAAGTTTTTCATCAAAAGCTCAAAAGGATACATCCAATAATACCTAACGGCACCACATAATGAAGCTTCATCTCATAAATACATAAGAAAGTGGATGCTGATATCAAAGAACGACGAAGGAAAATATTTCTCTAATACACAAACTGCCTCGACTAAAGCTGATTTTGCAGCAATAATGTCCCTTCTGTTGACCACTTTTGCACAAAGTAGGGTAAAACACAAATCAATGTTCATAATTACCCGACGGATATTTTTGTGTTTAGAGAAGCAATGCTGAAATAATAGAGGGATTAATTGGATGATTACATGCCAGTCATGAGACTTGCATTGTTTTAAGTCATTTGCTTGGTAGTTTACTACCCAACGTAAATTACTAGAATAAATGTTGGAGGCTTCAAGTTGAACAACATGTCTAAGAGTATCTTCTTCTCACTAGTAGTCAAAGTGAAAGCAGACGAAGGGGTAGAAATTCTTCCTGTTAAAGGACTATTTTTTAACCAGAGTTTCTTTTTTATCTTCATATCCTGTAGATCTGGGTGGGCCCGCTCTCAATCTTTGGAATGAGATCCACCCAAACATGTTCCTATCAGATGTTCTACAACATTCTTCTCTGTGTGCATCACATCAATTACATGCCTTATATGATGATCTTTCCAATACAACAAATAAAAAAAATATTGATCGCCTGGACCACGGTTTTTCTTTAGTAGGGTCGTTAGGATCCCCCTTACTTTATGCTTTAGGTTTACAAACATGGGTTGTTTACCTATGTACCTATTCCCCACAGTCACAACCGCCACCTTTTCCTCGATCTACTGACCATAAAGTCGAGCAGGTGGCATCTGACGCCGGACTAATATGATAAAAGTTGGACTTGTCATTCCTAAAAGGGTGACTGGTCGATAGAAATCCACGATTACCCATGAAACTCATCTTAATTCTATGTTGTAGCCAACTCTGGATTTAGTTTTCTCCCAACATACGGTACATCCTTAATAACCATGAACATTACAACCAAATAAGGTCCCTTACACAGGAAGGATGTGGATCACCCACATCACTATTACTTTAAGTGTGAATTCTTCACCCTTATGAGAGTCGAATGTCGTCACCCCTTTATCCTACAAGTCTTTAAGTTCTTTGAGTCATGGGCTAAGTATATATCAATATCATCGCTTGGAGATTTCAGCTCGGCTACCGGCAAAGATAACAATGTGAACTCCTTTATCATGCACAGAGTCGGAGGGAGACTTAAAGGCACACTGAGAATTAACCAATAACTCTGACTAGTACTTAAATTACTGAAAGTGTTAAACCCATTGGTTGAGATTGCATGATGAACATTGCACAGTTCCTTTACAAATTCATGGTGTCGTGCATTTGAAATTTGTCAGATGACTGAATCAACCAGATGACGCATCAAATTCCCACCCACATCGCATTGAGCTTGCCATGTCATGTCCTCCTCTATCCACGATACAGTAAAAAACCGTTTTAACCCTGGCCTAAGTCAGAATTACTTCAAAAACTTTTGTGGATTTGTGAGCAGTTTTGATATTTTGAAGGTTTGTCCTTTCCCTTCTCATAAACGACATATTTAGGCTCATCGCATACTAGACATTCATCCTTATCTCCATGCTCGTTGTGGTAAAATATGCAATCATACTTGCATGCATGAATAGATTTTCATTTCATTACCAAATCCTTTAAGCTCTTCTTCGTGGTAGGATAATTGTCTGCTAACATGTTCTCCTTTGGGAGAATATCTTTAACCCACATGAGAATTTCGATTATACAGTTTCCAGGAAAACCAAAATGACTCTTCACATTATGCAAACTAATCATTTCATATAATATCGAGTGATCTTCATCGCAATCTTCATACAACAGTTTAGCCGCATCGACTTTCGACCATATATATTCTCGGTATCCTGGTAGTTTAGTATCAAATTATTCCCTGTGCGCATTATTTATCTCCATATTTTGGTGATTTTGTTCTTGGTGGACTATGTAAGGATCATCAATTAGGTCGGTCAATGGAAGATGTGTTGGTGAATCTTTTACCAATTCTCATCCTTGGTGTTCTATTACGCGGTCAGTTGCCGGTAATTCTTCGGGAACATAAGGTACATATTTTTCACCATGGTATGTCCATTTGTTATAATCTTGACAAATTCCTTAGTGTATTAAATGTAACTCAACATCTTCTAAAGATTTATATTTTTCATTGATACAATGGGTGCACGAACATGGAATCTTCTCACTTTAAGGTTCTTCAAAGCGTAGCGAATAAATTCTTGAACGCGTTTGATATACCTATTAGTTATTTTGTTAGTCTCTCCCATCCACTCTTTGTATTGTGGAAAATCCATTTAATAATCTTCAAATTGCAGTCCTGTGTTAACATGATAAAATAAATATCATGTTGCATAAATATAGTGTCAACACGCATTAATATAGTGTCAACAACGCACCAATCAATCAAACTATGGAATAACTAAAATATAAGAACACACCAATCAAAGATACTTCACAACCACTTAAACTCAAATTAGATAAAAAATTTTATTGATATTATTACAACATAAGAAAAATATTACTACAACTAGTACTTTAGCAACCGATAAACTAGCCAAGTGGTAAAAGAGTTTAAATAAATTTTCAACAAATTCCCTTCTCCACTCTCGACGTACACTGGAGTCTCTTCGCAACCCTTAAATACTTTATCAACCAGAATCTAACACTCACCCTCCTGTAAAGGCCGATTATGTACTAAGGTCCCAAATGAGTGGGGATGAGCGTTCACACCCCAATGACAAATTCACCTCTTACGTCCTTTATATAGTATTTCTCTCATAATCAGTGTGGGTCGTTGACAATGATCCAAGACATGTGGCATGCTGAGGTGATGAGAAGGGGGATGTTGAAGGAGGAACTGACATCTATGAGGGGAATGGAGAAGGAGGAAAATTTTGAGGAGGTAAAGGGTAACCGATATGCATTGGGGGCTGCAGGGGCATACGACCGGTTAAAAGGGACACAATCTATGAAAATTTATCATTAATGCCTCCCAATTAATTTCGAAGCCCCATTATATCCCTTTCAGTCCTAAAATGACGTTCATCGTTGGACGATAAATGCTTATTAACAGAAGAAAGCATGTCCACGAGAGGTTCGAAGTGTTTGAATCTTATTTTTGACATATGTGCCCCAAACCTCTCATCCTCCCTCTAGGGTCCTTCCCCATGGTTTGTGCGAGGGAATCATTGTTAATGTCGTCGAACGGGCTTGAAGTTGACTGACTACTAATAGATTTTATTGATTCTAAAATCTTGGCTAAATGATGAGTGAATTTATTATATTTGTCTCATCTTGCACACACGTACAAGTTGGCCCTATTCGGTGTATTTCCATCATCTGTGTTGACTTTTGTCTTGGTCGACCACTCGTTCTTCAAATCTTCATAAGATTTCGGGCCAAGCTGGTGGACAACATGATTTTTGGCCGTACACTTTTTGTTTTTCTCCATTTGCAGCATTTTCGAGTCATTCGCCTCATTTTCCAGAAAACTATTTCATTGGCCGATTGACATCTCAACGTTCGAAGGTACTTTGTCTTTCAGCACCAAAATGTCGGAGCTCGATGCCCCCTTAGGGAAATTCTTTTGCCTAAGGTTTCTCCGATATTTTTGGAGAGTTTCAGCAACCCAAGAAATAACCTTATTTTTTGAGTTTGCCGAAAATGAAAATCATTTGTTGAGTTGCTCATAAATTTCATCTTTAACAGCTTTATCTACGAGGCTCCAGCTGTCAGCTCCTCCCACTCACAAATTCATTTTTCCCAAGGACAAACACTGGGCTTTGAATTGTTGAATGTGATTCTTATCCCCTATGGGGTTATTTCTCAATAGAGAGAACCCAATGGCCTTCTTCTCAACTAGACCGACAGTTTTAGGTGCATTGGATGTGTTTGTTGGATTAATGGGAGTACCTTGTCTACTACAACTCGGAGTGGTGGAGTGTATTTCTGATGGAGATGTGTATTGCTCACCAATTCATGATGATAATTCTCCTTGAGGTTATGTCACGTCCTCGGTTGGAGCGTTGTTTCCTTTACCGTCTGACATTATCTACAAAAATAATAAAAGTTCAATGTGCATCTATAATAATAGATGCATAATTTCAAAGTTCAATATGAAATTATAACTAACAAATATCATTATTTGACCATATATTATAATTTACCTTTTCATGGTAAGACTTTAATAAAAGTTCAATCTGTCTGATCTCCATCGAGTCCAGATTTGTTTTTAAAATCGTATGGCTTTTTGCACATGTCCAATTAGGAGGAAGTGTAGCTATAATCGATGCATAGATGTCAGCGATATGAAGTTGAAATCTCATCCTCTTCAGCCTGTTGGCAAGATTGAGTTTGACGTGTATATGTCACGAGACATCACAGTCTTCGGCAATGCTCTTTATACGTAATTCTATCCATAAAGGGTGAATTTTTTTCTTCCTTCTCTAACAGCGTAAGAAATTCCAGTGCTCTATCAGAATTATGTACACGAATATATATTGTACAGCTTCATCCCAGCATTCTGGTAGGGAAAACAGAATACCATCGAACAAGTACTCTTGTTGGAGATGAACTCCACGGTTTACAAGGTAGTTAAATTGTTCTATCTTCCTATTCACATACCAATAAATCAGAGTACCCACTGAATGAGGTTCATTAATAAAATATGTACGAGTGCGGTCCAATTCCAACCTTTCCCACACTTGTTGCCATTTATTACCACCATAACTCATTTTTCCTGACAAAAATGAATGAGGGAATGATTACGATTCCTATAAATAATGGCTCTAATGGATCATTAACTAGTTATTATTATGTATTAGGGCGTGAATCTCATGCACACATACACACAAAAATATACACAGATACACATGTAAAGATATATGAATGTCATTGTGGAGACACTTTGGTTCAAATAATCCTGCAACTGACATAGCTTGTAATTGAAGCAGAGAACGGTACAACCCAGGTCATGAAAATCTTTGTGACGCGACCTTTGATTTCCTTCACACAACGGTTACTTTCTCGCTTCTATTAAGTCTTCTCTTTATAATGAAAATTTCCCCCAACAATATGTCATTTAATAAGGCGAGCATAGAATTAAACTATAGTTGCATAACAAGCCTTACTCCCCCTCACTCCCCTCAATAAAATCGAACTTCACCATCTAAAATAAGTAATGGGAACACTTTCTATAGTTGTAAAAATCCAGGGCACTAGTCCAAAGACTGTCCAGGTAAAACTCTACAGAAACCAGCGAAGCCACGTAGTCTCCCATGAGTGAATCCCATGTATGTGTGTGTATCTCACCGTTAACCCTTACAAACATTAGTCGTAAAATAAACCCTTAAAATTAATCCTTAAAAACATTACCCCTAAAATTAATCCCGATGTTAGCATCAATCATAAAATTAAACCAATAGTCATATATTATTTTTGTATACTTAAACCAAAACTAGTCATATATTTTTATATATTTTTTTACCATCAATATTAAAGGGGACCGTGTTTTTTTATATTTTTTTTACATTTCAGCCTTAAACCTAAACCAACATTAGCATTAATACACACACACATGCATACAATATACATACACATACATACACATATACACTATACACACATACATATACATATACATATACACACTAAAATACACATGCACACACATATACATACACATATACGCATATACATACACTGAAATACGCAATCATAAATACACACGTACACACATATACACACTAAAATACACACAGATACACACATACATACAGACATAGAAATATACTGAGATTGAAATAATACCTTAGTGATTGAAAGAGATATTGAGAGTTGAAATCACCGGACAACAGCCAAAATCGCACGAGAGGGGAAAAACTTCGAGGGTTTAGGATTTTTCGAGGGAAATGAAAAGTTCGTCTAGGAACTAAGTATAAAAATGTTGGTCACGACTTAGGGTCGTGACCACATGCCATGACCGTATTAATTTTTAACACGTCAGTGTGTAAATAATAACCTGGTCATGTCCAAAAGTTGTGACTCCATTCCCATAATGGTCATGGTCCAAAGCCGTGGCCATATCAGTGTGTCTTTGGTTTATGGTCACGGTATAAGGTCGTGACTCGATCGGAGACCATATTTGGAGGGAAACTTGGGGCAATAAAGGTCACGGGTGAATCACGGCCCATATTCGTGACTCATACGAGTCACCGCGATTATCCCTGACCGCATGTGAATCGATCCATGACCACATGTGAAACTATACATTACCACACTACATAATGGACTTCGTCACACCTATTTTGGGTATCGTCACGGCTATGGGCCGTGACACCTTTTCCGTGACTAATCGCCCAGTTTGGTGAAGTGAGATTTGCTTCATTTGTAATCGCAGTTCTATTATGATTGTAATTTCCTTTTATTTGAATAAATAAAGAGGCTTTTACTTTTGATATATGTCTTGCATATGTATTTGTTTTCTTTCATTGTCATTTGTTTAAGTTTATGATTAGTTAATCAGTCTTGCTGACTAGGTAATCTGCTTAAATGACAAGTGTATGAATTAATGTTAGGCTAATCGGCCTACCGACTAGGTAATCTGATTAAATGATAAGTGTTGGATTCAATGTTGAATCTGATGAGTAATGCCTTTGATTCCACTAATACCCTTAGGTGAAACTGTAATATAGCTTTGTTGAGCTAAGTGTTGGCACTAGTTATCAATGGCGATCAAGTAATTTAGGAATGTATATGCATATTCCTATATTTTAACTTAGTAGAGTAAAATTTGTTGTATTTAACTTTAAGTTTTACTAGAAGTATTACTTGGTTGGGAAAACGTTTTGTTCGTGACTTGTTAAAGACGAAGGCATACATGAAGTTTACTGATTTTTGGTACCTGATTTGTCAAAGACGAAATCATACATGGTTTTTTAAGGACTTCCTATTCTTGACTTGTCAAAGACGAAATCACATGAAGTTGTTGGTACTTCTCGAATTTGATATGTTCAACCTAATTAATTATTTGTTCTCAGGGATGTTTATCACCGTACTCTACATAAAAAAAAAGAAGAATAGAAGCATAAATGATTACGACTTTTATTAATAGGATAAAATTAGTGCATAATAGGAAATGTTATAAACTACTGATAGTATTTACCAAGGTGATCGATGTTCCAAGGATTATTAAATTCTTACCCTTCAAGTGTCTTTAAATGAAAAGTTCATGGTCAGACGATTGTAGAAATACGACAAGGACCATTCTAATTTGCCTCCAACTTATTTCCTTTCTAGATCACTTTCTTGAGGACATAATCTCCTTCTTTTCAGTTGGTCGGTTAAATTATTCTATTGTAAAATCGAGCAGTTCTCTATTGATGAGCAGCTACCCAGAGTGCATCATCTTCTCTAACTTCTTTAATTAAATCCAGATCTAGCCTTCTCATAAGTTCACTCTTTAGGGACTCAAAATTTAGTACCCTCTAAGTTGGTAAACCTATCTCTACTATAACCATTGCTTCTGACCCAAAAGTAAGCATGTAGGGGTTTCTTTGTGGCTATTCTTGGTTTAGTATGACAAGCCCAGAGAACATTCTGCAAGTCGTTTATCCATTTACCCTTTGTAGCATCAATCCTTTTCTTCAATCCATCTAGCAATGGTTTGTTGGTTACCTCTGTTTGGCCATTGTATTGTGGATGATCATGAGCATAATGGAGTTTCTAAATCTTAGATTATGTGCAGCATGCCTCAAAGTCATCATTATCAAACTGAGTGCCATGATATGTGATAAAGGCATAAGGCATGCCATACTAGCATATAATCTTCTTCCATATGAATTGAAACACTTTTTCATAGGTCATTTCCACTAATGATTTATATTCCACCCATTTAGTGAAGTAATCAATTGCTAACACCAGATATTTAAACCTACCTTTGGTTGTCAGTAATGGGTCGACCGGGTGAATTTCCTAGATATCAAATGGCCAAGGATAAGTAATTGGATCTAGGGCAGCCCTTGGTCTTCTATGGATCACATAAAAAATCACGTATTTGTCAATCATCTAAGTAGAGGCAATGCAATGTGCTTTTATTATCGGCCAGAAATATCTCTGCATGGCTATTCGTCGTACAAATGACCGATCAGCTGAATGAACTCCACAAGACCCTTAATGCACTTCCTTGATCAATTGAAGTACCTCGGTAGGATATAGACATCGAAGTAATGACACAGTTTAACATCTTATGTACAGGATACCTTATTCAAATACATAGTTCGCTGCCTTATATTTTATCTTTCTTGCCTCTTTTGGATCAGTAGGTAAATAACTTTGTCAATGTAGTCTTTTATTAGGTCCATCCATGATGGTCCCAAATCCACTGTAATGAAACTGACCATAACCTTCTTGCCTATGATTCTGAACGCAAGAATCTCCACTGGAAGAGTTCTTCTGAGTTATGTCCTAGTTGCTGAAGCTAGCCGAGCAAGTGCATCTGCTCATGCTTTTTCTACCCTTGGTATTCAAACCATTTGAACTTCTAATAATTTTGAAATAACTTCTATAGCTTTGGTCAAGTATTAGATCATGAGGTCCCCATTGAATCCAGATATCTATAGTACTTAGTTAACTATCAATTGAGAATCACTGTGTGCCATAACCCGCTCAGCTCCTAGTGATAAAGCTAATTCTAGACCTGTAATTAATGCTCCGTACTCGATCTCATTAATTGAGGCTTGAAACTGAAATCTAAGGACATATTCCACGTCAATGTCATCTAGAGTGTTTATAATAAGACCAGCTCTACTTCTAGTGGAGCATGAAGATCCATTTACATATAATTTCCATACTGGAATGTCTTTATCAAAGATCTTTGTGATAGGATTCCCCTTCGAAATATCTTCTTGTTGTGTTCTGCATATTGTTAGGCCATTTCTTAAATGGATGATTCTGGTTGATTGGCTATAACTTTGGTTTTCTTTGGAGCTAAGTTCTCTTGCAAGGAAGTATTCTCAGTAGACAAACTTGGGTTAGGTATCTCTTCTAGATATGCTAACTCTGTAATACGGTTTCATTCTCCTTGATGTTTTATTGAGAGCAAGCATAAGTTTTTCCAAGGGTGGATACCTGATTTTTGTTCCTCAGAATGCCTTGCTGGTGTAATACAATAGTTTTTGTACCTCATTCTCCAATCTTACCAGTGCCAAGATAATAGTAGATTTAAAAACACCTAAATACAAGTATAATTTTTCCCCAGTGGTTGGTGGGGAATGCAATGGTGGAGATCCCATGTACTTCTTCAACTCTTGGAAAGGCTTTTCACACTCCCCATTCCATTCAAAGATTGTTCTGAGTACTTTAACGAACGAGAGACATTTATGAGTTTATCGAGAGATAAATCTGTTAAGGGAAACTACTCTTCCAGTAAGTTTTTGAATATCCTTTTTACACGTTGGAGATTGAATCTCAATCAAAGATTTTATTTTAGCTGGGATGGCTTCAATCACTCTTTGATTTACAATGAAACCTATGAACATTCCTTCTTGTATGGCGAACATACTTGGTCGGGTTGATCTTCATTTGGTGTTTTTCCAATTGATCAAACGTCTAGATGTGGTCGGTTGCCTTCTTACTTTTGGTGAGCATGTCATCCACATATACCTTCATGTTTTTCCCTATCTGATCCTCAAATACTTTGTTTACCAGCCTTTGGTATGTTGCTCCAGTATTTTTAAGCCTAAAAGGCATAACATTATAGCAGTAGGTATCTCGACTAGTAATGAAAGATGTGCTTTCTTTATTTTCTAGCTTCATTTTGATCTGGTTATAACCAGAATGTGCATCCATAAAACTCAGTAGCTCATGAACTACAGTTGCATCTATTAGTTGATGAATCCTTAATAAAGGAAATCGATCTATTCCGCATGATTTATTAAGGTCTGTAAAGTCTACATCTATGCCATTTATCATTATTTTTCTTAACCATCACATTAGTCAGCCATCCAACATATTTGACATCCTCAATGACATGAGACTTCTGGAGTTTATCTACCTCCTCTTGGATAACCATGTTCTTCTTGGGACTGAACATCCTGCAGTTTTGTTTGATTGGCTTGGAATCCTTGCTGATGTTGAGTTCATGGTAGATGAAATTTGGATTTATCCCAGGCATATCTTCATGACACCACGCAAATACACTTTTACACTCTCTAAGGAATGCGATTAATTCATGTTTAAGGGATGGGGCAAAGTTGAAACCAAACTGAGTAGTTCTATTTAGCCTTTCATCATCTAGAATTATGATTTTTATAATTTCTACAACCTTCCCTTTGACCAACTCGGCTTCTTCTTAGGGATCCAAAGTATCAATCTGGTAGGCAACAAACTTTTTCTTCAAGTCTTTTATTTCTTCTTACTCAACAGAGGTGTAATAAAATTCCTTAGCCTTCACCTAGTTGCCTTTTACCATGCTGAATCCATAATGAGTGGGGAACTTTAAACATTAGTGAACCATGGATTCTACGGCTTCAAATTTCTTCAACCCTACTCTGCCGAGGAGAATGTTATAGGTTGAGTGATCATTTTTATAAAGAACTAAGAACCAGGTCTTCTATTCTCTTCTTATTGGCCATATGCCAATCAATACTTCCAACTTGATAGTTCCTAAAGGACATATTTTTTTCCTCCGAGAAGCCTATTAAAGGCCTTTGATAAGGTTCCAACTTGCTGTTTGTTTGAGAATGCGAGAACATTCGCAAAGGGTGATTTCAACAAAAATTGTAATACCAATTTTAAATATGCGGAAGATAATTTTTAAACCAATTTATCTTATTTTTCCTAAACATGCAATTATGTGATAAAATAGTCAAACAAGCAAATATGACATGACCAAATTCCGGAAAGAAAAACCTTTCGGGTAAAACCTTTATTTTAATATGAACAGTATATCACAACTTACAATGTACACAATGAAATCTGAAATGGATTAGCCACATTAACCCACAAGAACACGTAGTTCTGAATCAACCAGGAACACCCTCAAGTACTCCCAAAATCCGTAATCGCCAGCCCAGCCTCAGCCTTTGTCAGCAATGAATCCCCGCAGGTATCACTACTCAGCCATGGAGTGCCTCTCCACAAGGTGTATGCATATAAATAAAAAACTATCTAGGGTCCTAAACTAATTCACAAGAATAATATTCAAGGATGCCTTTTATGAATTAAAATAGTGTTTATAAAAACAAAAACTTGAAGAAATTTTGCACAAGATATACACAAACGTCACTGGAAAAATTCTTGGAAAAGTGATTCCCGAAACAGGTATTTATAACAAGTTTAAGGCGATGGCAGTGTTCGAGAAAGGTGTGATGTTGTTCGAGTGATAGGAACATGCCGTTCGAATGACATCAGCTGTCATTTGAATGATGCAAACGTAAAAAAAATCCGCCTTCTGACTTAAAAAAAATTTATTTACACAAAGGAAAAATCATGTTCGTCTTTTTGATAAAAAAATAAACATTCTAAATATAATTCTATGAATTAATTTAAACTCTAAATCTTTTCATACCTTTCGGGATGCTGGGAAGTCTTCAAACTTGGAGATGCAATAGTTTGGTTCGCCTTCTCAATTGCGTGACGATTTGTAAGGGGAGTCGTCAAATTAGCCAAAAGCTATGTTATGAAATTACAAAAAGTACTAACAACCTTCCCAGCCCTAGAACGGAATTGCATAAGTCTCTTTGTCTTAAACTTCTTCCCTTTTCCAAACATTGTCTTCATCCGTGTGTCTTGAAATCCGCAAATGAGTATCTACACACATGAGACAACAAACATACACCTTCGCAATGCATCGTGTTTGAAACAAAGTAAACATAAATAAATTCTCCCCAATAATTCAAATTCATCAAACATAAAAAATTCCATTTTAATTTGCTCTCCCCTTTGTTTTTACCGAAATAGAGAAATATACAAAGAAGTAGAAATAATAAACATGAAATAAGGAGTATCACAATAAAGCAAAGATATCATCACAAATGATATAAATCATGTGTAATGATCATCTCAAAGGTAAACACACCAACTATTTTTGAAAATTTTCTATTTTTTTAAATCAACATAAATTTCACAAATACAACAAATAATACCATATATAATATATGAAAAATATATCATGGAAAATCTGGCAAACATATATAGGTATAAACGACCATAAACCACGACACAAAACAAATAAGTCATACACACTAGCTTAGTATCGATATGTCCAAATGTGTGGAATGGAATGAATGGTTATGAACTATAAATAAAAGAATTATAACCCAAACACTCAAATATGTTCAAGAAATTCAAATTAACTGCCAAACTTTATCAAACTAAGCTTTATCCTTAAGTGACAAATAAAATTGAACTTAATGAACAAAACAAGCACAATGCACACAAGCCTAGAATTTTAATGATTCTACAAATCAATAGCGTCATGACAAAATACGCTTAACTAGGATACATAGTCATTGTGCAAACCGGTTGATACTTCCATCCAAACTCCCTCAAAATATTTCTTTTTTTTCTTTTGAATGAATATATCAAACTAAACAAATTAACCCCTTCTTGGCAGAATTTCTTTATATTGCCTTTTTATTTTATTTTTTTGGACTCGTTTCAAACGGTGGCTTTCACATCATGATTATTATTCACTCGTAGCCCTTTCCCGTGCACTCTTCATTTTTTTTAATAAAAAACAAAATCCTCACGGGCAATGGTTCTTACATGCACAAATCCTCACTAGACAAAATAAACATGTAGATGACAAGATTGATAAGAGAACATCTCACCAAGCTCAAATGTACATCATGAAGTCAAAATCCAATAAGCTCGTGCATGTGTGTGTAGGCATGTAGAAATTCAAATCCATAAATCAAGTCAATGTCGAAACAACTCCATACACATGGTTAAGAACAATTCAAATTTCTAAAGTCATTACCAAATGTCCTACTCACATGGAAATTGTGTAGTGAATTGGATTCAAACATAATAATATGACACATCAATGTGTAAAACTAAAACATAAAGAATCGAAAATATTTTTCAAAAAATAATATCTTTTTGTATTTTTCAAATATGACACAATAAAAGAAACATACAATATAAAAAGTACACATGCAAAAAAATATCATGAAGCATAACTAGTGTATGACAAACATGAGAACACAATCATCTATATGATATAGCAAGGGAAGAATCGTGTGCAAGTAAGCAAGAATCAAATAGTCTACCATCTAGTTCCTCTAAAAGTGATTTTCTAATCCCAAAGAGGTGTGCAACGACGCATGGAGGTTTTGGGCACCGATGGAACATTAGACTTCAACTTCCTAGGAATTTTTCGAAGATCGAAACAAATACGCCTAAGGTGACTTTTCCTACCACAATGTGAACATGTGTAAACGGATGGAACGACACCTATGGGTTGACCTTTTATAACGTCCTTAGTATTGGTTGACCCTTTAAAACAAACAATGGTCTTGGCTTTATGAGTAGAAGCATTAGAAACATGTGAGTTACTACCATTGCTAAAAACACTACTCGAGTCTGTCAAATAATTTTTTAACTCCAAAATTTTTTACTCAAGAAATAATTAGACTCTTCCAATTTTAGGGACTCCTTTTCTGAATCTTCAATTATTACTACAAGGTTATCACGTTCTCCTTTTAAATATGCACACTTATCCATAAGAGTCTCCTCACGTGCCACAAATTCATTGATTAAAATATTTTTATCCTCATTGGCACGAACACAAACACTAGAATTTTTAAAGTCCTCCAATTCTTTGTAATACCCCGTATTTTTGTGATATTTATTTTATGGGAATAATTAATTAATTGCGTATCTATTGGAAATTAATCCGGGTTAAAAATACTAACGAGATGCGAGTTGGTATTTGATTATGTGCATATATGATTTTATATGAATATTGAATTATGAAAATTTGTCGTGAGATTGAAATACGGCAATTTGGAAATTGTGTTGAGACGCGTGAGACAGTCGCGTCAGGTTATAATATTTTTTATTATAAAAGTGAATTTAAATTCTATTAACCATATGGTCTTTTTGAGTGCGCCAACGCGTCCGGAAGGGTCGAGATAGTCAGAAAACACTAGCCGGGGGTTTAGTTTGGGTCCCGAGGTATTTTAGGCCATACCGGCAACATAAAGGGTATTTTGGTAATTTTGTATTTTTGGGAATTAAAAATGACGAAAATTAAGAGTCTTTATCTGATTGGGAATTGACCCACTAAACCCACTAACCAACCCTTAATGACCCAATAAGCTACGGGGGTTATTAGATTAGGTTTCCAAAACTTTCCCAAAGCAAACCCTAGCCACCATAGCCATTGGAGAAGAAAGCTTGGAGAGAGAGAGATAGAAGGAAATTATGCAGAAAGAGAGAGGAAATCGTCATCAAAATCAGAGATTGAATCAAGGCAAGTGGTTTAATTTACATTTTATGCAGTAAATGTTTCTTCCATGTTAGAAATCTTAATAATCATTCTTGTTTGAGAGATAAAGGAAAACCCATGAAATTGGAAGTTGTTAGTTTAATTTTGGGTGTAGGTTGGCATGTAGAAACGTTATTGGAGGATTGAATTAAGAGAATTACAAATTTATGTGATATAAAAACGGATTAAATTCTGGGAATTTATGATGATAAATTCTAGGGTTTATGTTCTTTAAATTTGGGGGAAAAGTGTAGAGATTTGTAAATTGATTGATGTTAGGATGATGTAAACCTAGAAAACACATTAATATATGATCTTAATATGTTTAGGGATGATTAGAGACCTTAAAACATTGTTGGGAAGAACTTTGGTTGAGATTGGAGGTGTAGAAATTGGTGAAAAACGAATAAGGATTTCTGGGCTCGAAACTGGTCGCTCGTTAGAAGACCTGCCCAGGTCGTTCGAACGAGCTTCTAACGAGTTGACCATTGACTTCTAACGAGGGTGAAGTTCGTTCGATGAGTTCGTTCGAACGAGATCTCGTTAGAAATCCCACTTCGTTCGAACGAGATCTCGTTAGAAGTCTCGGTTCGTTCGAACGAACTCTCGTTCGAACAGCCTCGTTCGAACGAGACTTCGAACGAGTTGACAGTTTAGGCTATTTAGCCTGTTTTGATCCCAAGTGTCCCGTAACCTCATGTACACATAGAGATAACCTTTCCTTGATGATTAATCGGTATATTTGGGATGTTTGGGATATAATGAGGAGTCAAACCTAGTAGTGTAGTTTGAACCTAAAGGAGACTATGAAGTAGGACGTGAGTGTCTAATACGATGTAAGCTATTGACGGCCTAATATATTATATTAACCGGGAACATATAAATTGGGTAATATTATATGTTGGTACAAGAATGAGAAATGTACTACAATTAAACTACGGTAATTACTAAGATGCGTGCTTACTTAGTATTGGTATATGATTTGTGTGTATGACATACCTACCATACTTGCTATCACGGGAGGTTTGCGTTCGCTTAGGGCCCTCTAATCCTTGTGTTGCCCGGATTTAGACTGGTTACCTTGATGAACATAGGTCAGAGAAAGACTTATTGGGATGTTAATGAGTCCGCTGATCGTGGGAGCGTAGGTATGTGCGTGACCCATGTGATGTGACTGTGTTCGCCTCCACTGTTTGTGATTTGTGTTATCTGAACGATTCTTGAGAGATTCGGAATGCGTGATCCTTATGTACGTGATGTACCGGGATGGATAGCAGAGTATGTGTGCACCACAGCTTAGTCTCGGGGTGCTTGTATTGTATATTTATGAGGTGAATAATATACACTTAGTAAATGAGAACTTTCATGTGATATTGTGTGTATAATATGGAAACATTCTAAGTATATAAAAAAGGGATAACCAAAAATGAATTGTATTGCTTAATTGAGAATTGGAATTTACGTTAAGCCCTATTTAATTGAGATCGTTATAATGTTAATGAGAACCGAGTAATAAGGGTAGGACCTATAACAGTCTAGCTAGATATGATGTCACTAAGCTAGTGGTTTGTGTCATTTTAGATGGGTACTTACGTTAGGAGTGCACAGTTAGACGAGAGGTGAGAATTTCATGTGAGTGCACGTCCTAACATGTACTTTGCATTTAATGTTTTAAATGTTTTTAAAGCACTTGCAGGTTTTTAAAATATCTCCACATTCGGGCTCTGACCCGTTTGCTTTCAAATCTATTTTTTTGTAAAACCATTTTAGGTGCCCAGCCACAAGGACACCATGCATAGGATACTCATTCAGGTGACGAGCTGTAGCTGTTTGTGAAAGCTACGGGGATTTTCTTTTAGATGCTTCTATCATTTGGATTCCATATTCTATATTCTTCAGTTGTAGGGCATGTTGCCCAAATTCTATTAGAGACATTTCCATTTCAGTTTTCAGACTTTGGCATGTATTGATTCTGTATTCAGTATTTCGTTTCTTATTTCAGTTGGGGGATTTGTTGTGAGGAGTTTTTCCTCCGGATTTATTTACATTATGTGATGGTTATTCTATTTACTTCGTTATGGTGATTGGTGTTATTATTCATCATTACACTTGTTGCATGTTAATCAGACTTAATTTAAAATTTGGCAACTTACTTTTTAAATACTAGGTGGTTAGTAATCATTAAAATGTTTTCGACAGTGATGCTATTAACTGGACCAACTTGGCATTTTGAATTAATTTAATAAAGGAGTAGCTACCCGGTATTTAATTAGTCGGGGTGTCACATTATTTTTCTAGAAATGGGACTCTATGATCACTCTCCTTTTTGGACAATTTTAAAGCAATAAAGTCATGGTCCAAAGCAACAAATTTCTAAAGATAAAAGTCTCTTTGATTTTGAACCGTTTGTAAAAGATCCATAGTGGATTTAAAACGAGAATTTTCTTTTTCTTCACAAATGTCAAATTCAAACTATTTATATCTTCAAAGCAAGGAGAATCCATTGAGAGTAAAAACAAGCACGAGAGCGATGAAAACACAATTACCCAAAAAGAAGTTAAACAAGATCAAACATAATAAATTAGTGCAACATGTTCTGATACCAATTTGGGAACTCGAGAACACTCGCAGATAGTGATTTCAACAAAAATTGCAATACCAATTTTAAATATTCGGAAGCAACATTTTAACCCGATTTTATCTTTCTTTTCCTAAACATTAAACAATGTGATAAAATGGTCCAACACGCATATATAACACAACCATGTTTCGGGAAAAAAAACCTTCAGGTAAAATATTTATTTAACTATGAATAGTAAATCGTAACTTACAACTACACAGTGAAATCTAGAATGGATTAACCATAGTAAACCCACAAGAACACACAGTTCTGAATCATCAAGGAACATCCTCAAGCACTCCTAAAAGATCGCAGTCGTCAGCCCACCCTCAGCCTTTTTCAGCAATGAATCCCCTCAAGTATCACCAGTCAGCCATAGAGTGTCTCTCCATAAGGTGTATGCAAATAGATACAAAACTATCTAGGGTTCTATACTAATTAACAATAATAATTTCCTAAGGATGCCTTTTATGAATTAAACAGTGTTTAAAAAACACAAAACTTGAAGAAATTTTTCACAAGATATGCATAAATGCTTAAGGTGGCGGTATTCGAATGAGGTGTGATGTCATTCGAATGATATAGCCATCTCATTTGAACGAGATGCCTACGTCGTTCAAACGACATGAACATGTCGTTCGAATGAAATTAGCTATCGTTTGAACGATGCAAACGTAAAAAAATTCCACCTCCTAACTTAGAAAAAAAATTGTTTTCACAAATGAAAAATCATGTCTATATTTTTAATAAAAAATAAGCATCCCAAATATAATTCTATGAATTAATTTAAACTCTAAATCGTTTTATACCTTTCAGGATTTCGGGAGGTCTTCAAACTTTAAGATGCAATCATTCAGTTTGCCTTCTCAATTGCGTGACGTTTTGTAATGGGATGCGCCAAATTAGCTTAAAGCTATGCTATGAACAATGTCAGAAAAATTGTCAGCTAAGTTTTTCAAATAGTAATAGAACATAACGTCTGCAGAGCTTTTGTTACCTACCAGAACTCTTGTTATCCAGGATTTTTGTATTCTGATCGTAACAACTAATGGATCGTTATGTGGGTAAAGAAATCCTGAGAGATCATTTTTAGAGAAGATTATGACCAGCTTGTCTTTATTCACCTTCCTAGGTCGACCATATTTTTCATCATTCAAGTTGACGCGTCATATATAAGAGAAAGCTTTGGCCTCATTGAGATAAACTTTCCCTCTAGTAACCTCATGTCCCCCTCCAATGTCTCCTCCTATGATGAAATAATAACCAAAAAATCCAAAAGATATCATACCAATGTCAAGTTCTGATTATTTAGGTTTCTTTAGTAGGTCTAGATCATCTTCACAATCATCTTCTTGAGTCCTTTTCTTGTCGTCTTTGCCTCTGCAAGGAGATTCTGACCTTCTACTGAGTTTTCGACCATCCGTCCAATCTACAAACTTGGTCAATTTTCCTCACTGGATGAGAGATTCAATCTCATTTTTTAGCGTGATACAGTTATCCGTAGTATGCCCGTGGTCTTTGGGAAAGTCGCAGTACTTGGACTTATCCCTTCGGTTGGGTGTTGATTTCAGCGTTCCACGCCATTTTAAGTCTCTATTACCTTTAATATCTTCTAAGATGTGGTGTAAGACAATTGTGAGAGGGGTATAATTTTCATATTTCCTGATTTTGTCCATATTTTTGTCCTTCTGCCCCTCCTTTTTTGTGTTCTTCTATCCATCAGGTTTTGTAGCTAGAGTTTTCTTAGCTTCCATAGCTTATTCGACATTCATGATGTTTCCAGCCATGGCCATGAGCTATGTCATAGTTTTTGGTGGATCCTTGACCAATTCATAATACAACTTCTCAGGAAGTAGACCACTCATCAAAGCAGTGATAGATATTTTCTCCTCATAATCCACCACTTCTAATTTCTCACTATTGAAATGAGTGATATATTCCCAAGTAGTTTCTTCTACTCTTTGGAAAACACTAAATAGATGAGCTACTCTTTTGATTGGATTGGCCCAAAGCATAAATTACTAATGAAATACTCGGCGAGTTGGTGGAAGGTGGTAATTTGTCCTTGAGGAAAATTATTGTACCATATTTGAGTTGAACCAGTGTTTGTTCTTTAGAAAGCACGACATCGTATCTCATCAGGAATATAGTAAATAGCAGTTACAGTATGATATTATTCAATATGTAAAACTGTATCAGTCTTACCATCATATTTGGGAGTAACCACTTGGGGTTAGAACATCGAAGGAGTAGGATAATAAAAAATAGTTGAAATAAAAGGTGATCCTTTTATAAAACTTTATTATAGAGGGTTCTTGGTTTTACCATTTCCCCTAGGAAATCTTCTAGCCTTTGAATTGACCCTTTCCTTGAGTGATTTTTAGCATTGGACCTGTTTGATATAGCTCAGGTATTCCTACCATGCTTGTATATTAAGCTTTCTTCTTGAGAAGTATGCTCAGCACACACGGGTCCTAAAATATTTTCCCTATATCTATCTAACCCTTCACTATGCTCAACATGATGTTCATGTAATCGGTCATGTTCCCTATGTTCTCCTCGGATTTCTCAGGGACCAAGATGATCAAAGGAAGAAGCTCTGTTAAACCATTCAAGGTCACTTGGACGTTTATAAAAAAAAAGAATAACCATCATAATGGTTAGTAGATCTTACCGATGATGATGGTCCTCGTCGATAAGATATATCATGTGATAATCTAGAATGGTTGTTTCTATAATTCCTTCGAGGAGGAGGTGGCATTATCCTCCTAAGGGATGAAGTTTTTCCTTTGTAATTTCATCAGGGAACATATCAATTCCTGGGCCAAATTTATCCCACCAATTGATAACCCATCCTAGGTAACAATCTTTTAAATAATTTGGGCACAGTTTAAAAAACCAAGTGTGTTTGTGCTCAGCATTTTGATAGTAAAATGCTTTAGTCCAAGCATGGACGTAATCCCAATAATTATAAGTTCCAGTTTGCGAACTAAATTATCGCGCTTTCAAAGGATGAATTCCCCATTCTCGGGGAGAAATAAACTTCTTGAAAACCGCTTTGCTATAAGAAATAGGGGATTTAAAGTTGTTCTGGTGTTTATTAGTATGATTAAACGCCACAGATTCAGTTTCCTCGAGAATAGTCTCGTATACCATCCGGTATTTGCCTTCCTGCACATCATAATTATGTGTATCAAGGTAAAGGGACTTATTTTCCCAAGGAGAAGACATCTGTTTCTCTTACTCTTCATTGAGGATTAGCATCAATTCCAAAGTCCTTTGATTAGGAATGAAATCATGCTTGATGGTTTCCAAGACCTCTTTAGCAGATTTCTTTTTGCTAAAAGGGTTAGGAGGGGAACCTAATTTACCCCTGTTCTGCGCACTCTGGCGAAGAAATTCCAAGTACATCGGAGGATATTGATATTCATTGATCACCATTTTCTCATTTCCAGGTCTTTAGTGGGATTGCCCACACCCTCTGCCACCCCCTCTAGAGGGGCCACTCATTGATTCTGCAAAAACTCTTTGGTTAGAAAATCAGGAATAGAATTATTTTCACCTTTGATATGTTCAATATCAAAATCAAACGAGGATGAATTTGCTTGCCATCTGGCAAAAATCTATTTCGAAATAATATTTTCAACATCTTTTTGCAAAACCTATTTTACAGCACTACAATCAATACGTGGTAACAAATTTTGATTTAACAAATCATCTAGAAATTTTGTAATGCATTTAACGACCAAAAGTTGGCAAGGGAAGTGATCGCATAGGGTTGGGATCGTCAATGTGAATTTCAGTGGAATCAAATGAGGTAGCTTGCAATAAGGATTCATATGGTGACTGTTGGTGTAAGTTTTGGTCAAATTGATGGGGGTTGGAGATTCTTTTAATGGTTTCTAGATGAATTTAAAAATTGGTGTTCATGATTAGGCCTAGGGTTTTGCATTCGAGCAATTCCCTCAAATTTTTATAGGAGTTGCCTTTTTTATTCTTTATCCCGGCCCTTTGTTATTTGATTTCATCCATTTGCTCCTTATTTTTGGCCTTAATTGGAATCATGTTTCTTTTAGGGTTGTCAAACAATTTTCAAAATCACTGCGTTGAATTCTCTTATATGGAACCATAATTAAAAATGAAATTAGGAGACATGCAAACACACACACACACACACACACACAAAAGATGGATGCCACGTTTTGATACTAATTTGATAAAAACATTATGTCTCACTCCCTGGTGCCATCTGGTATTCGCATGGCCGGGAATTCACATATCATAATAAATCATAAACAACAATCTTTTTCACTTATCCAATCCATATGGCCTTTTACACTAGTGTAAGTGACTACATGGAGATAGTTCATTTATAATGTATCCATGAAAGTTTGAGTTTGAGAGGGACTGAATAATAAAAAAATGGTCACTAGGTGCACGTACTGATAAAGCACGAGCTGACCTTGAGATAGATTAAAACTTTCTAAAAGGCAGTCGAATGTGTTATGCGAGTGGAATCTTATCTCTCCCATGGAAAATCTCCTCCCACAGTTGCTTCTACCAAAACAAACAAAATTGTATCCCCACCTATTTAAATCACTACAATAAATATTACATTTAACAATGATTTATTTGGCTACAAAGATGATTTCCTGGCTAAATGATCACTTTTAGCAACGAAATTTAAATTGTGTTCATTAATTAAACATTGGCCACGAAATAGCAAATTTCATTGTCAAATTGTCAATAAAAATTTGGCGCCATTTTTTCCCGCATAAGATATAAAATACAAATGTTTTACCAACGAAATAATTAACATCAACCACGAAATTTTTCGTTGGTAATTGATTTGCTATTTTGTTACAAAATATTTTTGTAGCGAAAAGTAAAATTTTCGAGGCAAAACATAATAGAAAAAAATTCCTAAACCTAAAAAAACCACGTTCCCATTCCCCAACCCTCGTTTCCCATTTTTGGTTCCCTTCCCTCCTATTCCCTTCCGCTTTTCTCCTCTGCTCCGCACTGCTACTCCGCACCGCTACTCTGCTCTGATCCTCTCCTCCACACCGCACCGCTCCTCTGCTCCGCTCCTCTCCTCTGGTAACTCTCTCTCTCTCTCTCTCTCTCTCTCTCTCTCTCTCTCTCTCTCTCTCTCTCTCACGCACACAGACGCACATCAAAACATAATATATATATATATATATATATATATATATATATATATATATATATATATATATATATAGTTATCTCTCAATCTTAATGTGGGGGACAGTTTTTTGTTCCTTTGTAGATTTCGATTACTGTTGTATTTATTGGGATGAATGTTCTAATATATAATCACAAATGTATCTAATTCCCAAAGGGGTTTAATAAAACTAACTTGATTAGCTACCTGGTGGTATTTGTGAATGAAAATAAGACCAGTTTGAGATTGGAGGGAAAACATCTGGACTGAAACTTAAATAGGGATGCGAAGACTCTTAGTGTTGATATTTTTTTACTTTTACTCCTGAGATAATTTTTTATATCAGTATACCCCTTAGACGTTCAATAATTAGACGTACCTCTCATGTTGTAAGGACATTTTTAATAAGTCTGTCACAATTTATTATGTCGTACACTGCTACAAGTCGTTGAAGAATTGAGAAGATTGCATCTACAAAAGACGAATCCGAATTACAAGTTTTCTTCAATATTCAAGCCCAACAATATGAACTTTGGTAAGATATTGTTTAAAGTTTCATTTACATTTCATATTAAGAGTGTTGGGATATTTTTTAAAAGGAGTTTTAAAAAGTTTTTATATAAATATGTTTTTATAAAATGATTTTCAAAAAATTGCTAACCGTTTTAGAAAAAAATGAGTTTTGAAAATCAAAGGTTTGAAAAATCTTCTAAGGCAGGCAGTATGCGTTTCTCGGTTTCGACGCAAATCTCGTTCAAGAGAGATCACCATCTCGTTCGAACGACATGTGGATGTCGCGCGTAGTCGTTTGAACGACACACGATCTCGTTCAAGCGAGATGGGGTTCTCATTCGAATGACCCTGCTTTTTGCCTAACACGCTGCCTCCATCCTGATCCTTTGGCCGACTCAATTTCTTTATATAAAGGACATCAGCCTTTTGGTTTAAACGTGGAGAACAGTTTCAGAATTAAAGAATCTTATTTTTTTGAAACTTTTAAGTATCTGCCCAGATTTAATTAAATACATTTTGGTAGAAAGTTTTTCTTTAACAATTATAAGGGTTCAAATATTTTTTGTTTTAATTCACAAAATCCCAATTACTTTAATGTGAATTATTTTTTGGAACCCAAGAACATATTTTGTCTTTGTCTATTTCTTATGGGGAGAGCTCTACAACCGACAGCTGCGTGCTATTGTGAAGGGAGTCCTTGTGAAGATTTTAAACTATGTGTCTAGGACTGCGTGTCCTTGTGGTATAGCTGCGCGTGAACCACTGCAGATATCTATCCGTTGCTTTGGAGGTTTGACGAATACACCGTGTGTTACTCTTGAGGGAGAAAGAAAGTTTGTATGTAAGTCAATGGTCTTGTAAACTTTTCAAAGTTCTAGAAATAAAAGATTTTTCCTTGCGGGGATTTTTCCTGAATATTTGTGTCACATGCTTTATTTATTTTATGGTTTAACACACGTAGTTGAATGATTTGGGGCTGATTTATTTTTGTTTAAAAATAGACACTAATTAAATACGGTTTAATTGGAAACTTGCGAATCTATTTAATCAATTATCACACGACACGTTTTACAAATTGGTATCAGAGCGGGTTACGCTAATTTATCGCGTGATCCGGATTTTTCAAGGATTTTTTTATACAATTTGACTTCTCACGTCGTCAAATTAGTATCAGAGCAAGATGCGCTAATTTATCGCGTATTCCTATTTTCCGCAAAATTGTGTGATATTGATTTTTTTCAAATCAGTTTTGTGAAAAATCGCAATTTTTCGATGGAACGCCTATTTAATGAGGAGACTATTTTTGAAAAAGTTCACGACCGTGCTGAAAAATTAAAAAGCTTGAATTTGAAATTTGCAAAAGAATTAAAGGTTTGGAAAAAGAAAATTCTCTCTTTAAAAGTAAGATTGAATATTTGCAAACGTTTCAAACTCAAGGTGATATTTGTTGTGAGCACTTTGGTAATTTGTGTATTGATTTTGATTCTTTGAAAATTGCCAGAAAGAAAAGTGATGAGAGAGTCCTTGTTTTAGAGAAGAAATTAGAGGACTTGAAAAATTCTAGGGTTCCCGTTTGTGTCGTCGAGGATAAAAAATTAATTGATGATTTTACGGCACATGAAAAGACTCCTAGGGATAAGTTTGTTTTAATTGAGGGTGAGCGTAATAAACTGTTAAGTTTAATTGAAAATTTGAAAAAGAAATCCCTGTCTTTGGAAGAGTCTAATTCTTTGTCTGAATCAAATATTTTGAAGTTGAAAAATGATTTAAACGATTCAAGTAGGTTTAGTTGTGATGGTAATGGCTCATCTTGTTCTCATGCTTCTAGTGCTAAAGCCAAAATCATTATTTGTTTTAAAGGGTCATATAATCCCAAGGACATTAGAAAAGATCACACTTTAGGTGTCGTTCCACCCGTTTACACATGTTCGTATTATGGTAGGAAAGGTCACCTTAGGAGATTTTGTTTTGATCTTGGAAGAGGTCCTAGGAATTCGAAGTCTAGTATTTTGTTGGTTCCCAAAACCCCGTGTCGACATGTTACATCCGCTTGGGTTAAGAAATCGCCTTTGGATACGCTAGATTTTAGAATTGTTGATTCTCGTTTGCGTGCACATGATTCTTCTCTTGCATTGTCATATAGATGATTGTGTTCTCATGTTTGTCATACACTAATTGTGGTTTCATGATATATAATTTCTAGTGTGTTGACATGTACTTTTTGTATAGATTTATGTTTTTGAAAATTTTTGAAAAAAAATACAAAAAGATTTTATTTTGATAAAATTTTGAAAAATATAAAAAGATTTTTGTATTTTGTTTACACCTTTTATGGATGAACTCTTAGGATGACCGAGTCACAACATCAGTCCATTTTTTTCATGTGACTATTTGATAGTGTTTTGAGACAATAGGTCAATTCATCCATGTGCTTTATAATATTTGGAGTCATTAAGATGTAATTAAGTGTTACTTCCTACATGTTTGACTCATGTTTTCCTTTATTGCACACATGCACGGATTTGTTTGATTATTGTGCTTGGCTTATCACATGTTGGTTGAGTGTTTTCACTTCAATCCTATCCTTAAAACGAACCAAGGTCGATAAACCTTGATAAGAAAGTTATGCATGTAAGAGCCGTCTGTAAGTTTGTGTGCTTTATTTTGAAATGGTGAAGGGCTACCAAAGATTATTTTTTATCTTTTGCGATTAAGCCACCGTTTAAATTGGACTTAAAAAATTGAGGAATTTTATTATCCGGGGTCCAAAGAGGTTTAAAAGAGCCCGAAAAAATTTAAAGGTAATAAAAATACATTCATGCTAAATATGAGTCATTTAGGTTTTTGCACCAATTCTCCAAAGTTTGAGAATTTAGTTTAACACTTCTAAAAGAAAATATATATGAGGGAGTTTGGTTGGAGATTGTATAACAGCTTTGCACGTCCTTAAAAGTCTTAAAAAAACGCTATATAGTTTTGGACGTTATTGGTGTGGAAATCACTTTGGCTTTGATTTGTCGATTTGTATAGGACGATGTCATATAAATTCAACAATTTTTACACCTAAGGATACTTTTGATGTTCATTCGTTAGGAGTACACGTATACATTGTGCACATATGATTGATTGAGTTTATTTATCTATCGAATGTGTTCACACCCATTCATTCCGTATCCATGACTTGGTTGTTTGAGTTTAAATCCATGGTGTGATTTTTTTTTTGTATACTATTTTTGTATAAAAAATTGAAAAATCCAAAAATAGTTTGTGAAATTTTTGGGGACATACCTTGGCATTCGCGTAGTTTGATCCATATTTGCTATGCATTTTATCGTGACACTCCATGTTTTGATTTTTTCTTCTTATCTGTCTATTTGGGGACATCATAAAAGGGTGGAGAAAGAATTATCATGTTATGGGGGAGTTTTTGCATTATGGGGGAGATTTGATTATTAATGCATTATTCTTATATCATTTCAAACTCGATAGGTCACGAAGGTTTTTGCGTTATCTCATGTGTGTACAAAGATTGAAGATCATGATGTTGCACACCCTGATGAGAAAAGATTTGAGAGTTTTGAAGTTGAAGAAAAATTTGAGAACTTGCAAATTTTACCTTTTTTGTTTTGGGATTCATGGGAGGGTAGATTTGTATAGGCATTTTGGTATTTGATAATTCATATGTTTTTATGTATGTATCGGCATAGACATTGGGGGAGATTTGTAAGGACATATTTTTAATAAGTCTGTCACAATTTATTATGTCGTATACCGCTACAAGTCGTCGAAGAATTGAGAAGATTGCATCTACAAAAGACGAATCTGAATTACAAGTCATCTTCAACATTCAAGCCCAATAACATGAACTTTGGTAAGAGTGTTGGGATATTTTTTAAAAGGAGTTTTAAAAAGTTTTTATATAAATATATTTTTATAAAATGATTTTAAAAAAATTGTTAACTATTTTAGAAAAAAATGAGTTTTGAAAATGAAAGGTTTGAAAAATCTTCTAAGGCAGGCAATATGCATTTCTCGGTTTCGACGCCAATCTCGTTCGAGCAAGATCACCATCCCGTTCGAACGACATGTGGATGTCGTGCGTAGTCGTTTGAATGACACGCAATCTCGTTCAAGCGAGATGGGGTTCTCATTCGAACGACCTTGCTTTTTGCCTGACACGCTGCTTCCATCCTAATCCTTTGACCGACTCAATTTCTTTATATAAAGGACAACAGCCTTTTGGTTTAAACGTGGATAACCGTTTTAGAATTAAAGAGTCTTATTCTTTTGAAACTTTTGTGTATCTGCCCAGATTTAATTCAATACATTTTGGCTGAGAGTTTTTCTCCAACAATTTTAAGGGTTTAAATATTTTTTGTTTTAATTCACAAAATCCCAATTACTTTAATGTGAATTGTTTTGTGGAACCCAATAACATATTTTTTATTTGTTTATTCTTTGTGGGAGAGCTCTACAACCGACAGTTGCGTGCTATTGTGGAGGGAGTCCTTACGAAGATTTTAGACTGCGTGTCCTTGTGGTATAGCTGCGCGTGAACCACTGTAGATTTCTAGCCGTTGCTTTGGGGGTTTGACGAAGACACTGTGCGTTACTCTTGTGGGCGAAAGCAAGTTATAATGTAAGTCAGTGGTCTTGTAAACTTTTCAAAGTTCTATAAATAAAAGGTTTTTCCCCGCGGGGATTTTTCCTGAATATTTGTGTCACATGCTTTATTTATTTTATGGTTTGACACACGCACACACGCAGTTGAATGATTTGGGGCTGATTTATTTTGGTTTAAAAATAGACACTAATTAAATAAGGTTTAATTGGAAACTTGCGAATCTATTTAATCAATTATCACACGACACGCTTTATACATGTATAAGCTACAATACAAGCGAGTCAATGCATAAGGTACAAGCGGGATGATGCACATGCATGGGTTTAAGTCCATTTTTTTTTAAAAGTCGGGGGTTAATGATTCTAAATTTTTTTGAAAAGATAGGGTTTAAGTCTATTTTTTTGAAAGGTCGGGGGTTAATCATCATTGTGTTAACATTTTTTTGTAAATGATTCTAAATTTTCTGTAAATGATTCTAAATCACCCCAAAATATTTCTATAAATGCTTCTAAATTTGTAATAAACATTTTTAATTTATTTTCTAGTTTTAATTGTTGAGAATTATTAGTTGAGGATGACATGAGGTTATTATTGTATAAACATATACACCAATCATCATTTAAAAAGGAAAAGTTTGTAGTCTCCCTTTATTTTTCCCCAAATGGAGCTACATTTAATAATTAATGGTTGATATTGCTCACTATTGAACCTTTGCAATTGGAACTATATGATGATAGACCCTATAAAACATATTAGAATGTCAATTATACTTGTGTGGATATTATATACTTTAATTTTTCATTTTGAATAATATATAGGCCATTATACGTGTTAGATAGTTTAAAAAGTAGTTATATTGTCCTTTGTCTAGTGTTCTGTATAGCCCCTCCCCCCCCCCCCCCCCCCCCCCACATACACATGTTGTTTTAGATATTCACAATATGCGCACATATATACATAACATAATTTATGAAAACATAATGCATAAAACAAAATTTAAACTTATAGAATTTAGGTAATGCAACTTTGATTTATAACTTTCTGAAATTCTAGTTTAAGCTTTAGAAACTTAGTTAAGAATTTAATGTTTGGCTTTGAAATTTATTTGTGAGCATAATATGAATGGTTTCAAAATCTTTTATGATTGTCATGTGTATTAATTGATGTTATTTTCCAAATAGAACTGAAGTATATCAGTGAATGAGAAGATGCTCGATTTTAAAACATTCATTAATTCATAATTCACACTATAGACCTTAATATTTATTTCTATGATTCATAATTCCCATATGTACCTACTTTGATTTTTCTTTGAAAGTTATAACTGCTGTGAGGTTGATACGATTCCATATGCATGCATTTTTAACCTGACTGGAATATAGGACACACTTTTAACATGTCTAGAATCAATATTACAAAATATATGGTCCTGTTCTCGCATATCTATGTGTAGATAAATTGACTTTCTTTTGTTATTTTGTTTAAAATTAGATGGATAAAAGTTGGATGCACGAAAAGGATCGATTTTGTGATAAGTATGTGATGGGAGTTAGATCATTCATTCGATTTGCGAAGAATCATATGGGGCTAAAGAATGAAACTAGATGTCCGTGTTGCGATTGCTTGAATATTAATGTTAGAAAAATTGATGAAGTGGAGGATCACTTGTTTTTGAAAGGTTTTTGCACAACTTATACTCAATGGATATATCATGAGGAGCGCTCTAAACGCTTGGTGTATGGTAGTGAAAATGCCGATATAGATGATGATGATGTTGGTGAAGAGATAACAGGCAATGAAGAGGATGATGGTGACGAAATGCATGATATGTTTGAAGACATACATAAAGGAACATTCATAGATACTAGTGGTCCATTTGATTCATCTCATGGTGATTCTCCCATAGATGTTGGTGGTGGGGAGAAGAAAATCTTTGGAAAACTATTGAGGGAAGCTGGACGTGAACTTTAGCCCAATTGTAAAAAATTCTCTACATTGGATTTTCTTGTCAAGTTGCTACACTTGAAGGTAATTAATCACTGGAATGATAAATCACTCAACATGTTGCTCGAGCTATTAAAAGAAGATTTTTCGGATGGCGAGACCCTTCCAAAGTCATATTATGAGGCGAAAAGCATTCTGCGTGATTTGGGATTAGTATATGTGTTGATTCATGCTTGTAAAAATGATTGTTCGTTATTTCGGACGGAATTTGAGAATATGCAAGAGCGTCCAATATGCGGGGAGTCTAGATGGAAGATTAATGATGGAAAGGGTAAGCGGATTCCACATAAGGTGCTTCGTTACTTCCCGCTAACACCAAGACTCCAAAGATTGTTTATGTCGAAAAAAATAGCTGAGGATATGAGGTGGCACAAAGAGAAATGTGCAAATGACAATGTGTTAAGACATCCCGCTGACTCTAATGCTTGGAAGGAATTTGATAAGGAGAATGAGTGGTTCTCTCTATACCCTCATAATGTGCGGCTTGGCCTAGCGAGTGACGGGTTCAACCTGTTTGGTAACATGAATAACTCATATAGCATGTGACCTGTTATACCTACAACTTACCTCCAGGGAAATGCATGAAAGAAGAATTTTTCACGATTTCATTGCTCATTCCTAGACCCAAGGCACTTGGTAAGTACATCGACGTGTATTTACAGTCATTGATTGATGAATTGAAGGGATTATGGGATATTGGTGTGGAGACATATGACGCGTCTGCGGGAAAGATATTTCAAATGCATGCAGCGCTTTTATGGACAATAAATGACTTTCTAGCCTATGGTAACTTATCCATATGGAGCACTAAAGGATACCTGGCATGCCCTACTTGTAATAAGAATACTTCTTCAGAAAAATTAGGAAGTAAGATTTTTTATATGGGCCACCGTCGATATTTGGAGCCAAACCATAAATGGCGAAAGAGTAAAAAATTTAATGGCACGCAGGAGCTTTTTTCAAAGCCTACAGAGTTTGATGGGAAAGTTGTGTTGGAATAATTGAATTATCTTAATGATTGTATCCCTGGGAAACACTCCTACAGTAGGAAGAAAAAAAGTACACCCGAAGAGCTGAATTGGACCAGAAAAAGCATTTTCTTCCAATTGTCGTATTGGGAGACACTGAAGTTGCACAATAATCTTGATGTCATGCACATTGAGAAAAATATTTGTGAGAGTGTATTTGGGACATTATAAAACATAGAAGGGAAAACAAAAGACACGTATAAAGCGAGACAATATTTAGAGGATATGAAAATAAGAAAGGAGTTACATTTGAAGCGGAATGGTGATAAAGATATGATGCCACCAGCATCATATACCCTTTCGAAGTTAGAAAAATAGGGGTTTTGCGAGTTCCTAAGATCTATTGAGTTTTCCTGATGTGTATGCTTCCAATATCTATCGATGTGTAAATGTTAGTGAAGGTAAGGTATCGGGACTGAAAAGTCATGACTGTCGTGTTCTATTACAACGATTGTTGGCTATTAGTACTCGTGGATATTTGCCTAAGGACGTATATACCACATTGGTTGAATTAGGGAAGTTCTTTAATGACTTGTGTTGTAAGACACTAGATGAAGAAAAACTAAGGAGATTGGAAGAAGACATCGTCCTAATTTTCTGCAAACTTGAAATGATTTATTCGCCGACATTTTTCGATATAATGATCCACTTAGTTGTTCACCTACCGCGAGAGGCTATGCTCGATGGACCAGTTCAATATAGGTGGATGTATCCTATTGAAATGTGTGTTTTAATATATATTTAGTCATTATTGTATACTTTGTGTTGTAGTTTGTGGGTTTATTTTGAAATGATGTGACATTTTATATGTATAGATACCTGGGAACGCTTAAGGATTATGTTCGTAATAAAGACCACCCCGAAGGCTCCATAGAAGAAGCAAATATTGTTAACGAATTCTTCACATTTTTTTCTATGTATCTTAATGGAATTGAAACGAAATTCAATCGTGCCGAACGAAATTACGATGGAGATACTCAAGAGGATGGATTGGATGTGTTCACTCAAAAAGTGTTTGGGGAATGTTCATATGATTTTCTTGACGGGGTCGAGCTTGAAATGATGAGTTGGTATACGTTGAATAATTACGAGGACGTTGCGACATATATTGAGTAAGTCGTTATTTATTTTAAATAAATTTTTAATTAGTAACGAGCTTAATAAATTTAACTATACCTTTTTAATGTAGTGAACACATGGAAGAACTTAAGAAAGAAAGTCCCTTAAATTTGGAGGAGGGACAACGGAGACAATTTCCTTCTTGGTTCAAAGCACATGTAAGTTGAACGAGAATATTTTATTATCACTTAAGTAAATAAATAAATAAAACATTTTGTCTCTTTTAACTGATCCATATATTTTCTTAATAGATGGGAAATTTATATGACCTAAAGTCACCAGAAGCTACAGAACAACTATATTCATTACCGTGTGGTCCCGACGTACGATCAAAGAAGTATACGAGTTGCATTATTAATGGAGTTAGGTTTCACACTTAGGATCATAATAATCGTCAAAAAAGTCAGAACTGTGGTTTGTTGGTCAAATGGGATCATGACAATGAAGAAATCAACTTTTATGGCATCTTGACAGAAGTTGTTGAATTGGAATACATCAAAGGAAATCGGGTCATTCTTTTTAAGTGTGAGTGGTTTGAAGATGATAAGAAGAAAAGGTCAGAAATACAAATAGACAAGCACTTCACAAGCATCAACGTTAATGGTAGGTGATATACGAGTGATCCTTATGTCTTAGCCATTCAAGAGAAACAAGTCTTTTATGTTGATGACACGAAGTTGGGGAAAAATTGGAAACTTGTTCAAGAGTTTCATCATAGACACTTATATGATCCAGATGTGGAATGGACGGACATGGGTGTTACGAAAGAGGATGAAAGTTTGGTTTACCAAGAGAATGTACCATCTAGGGTTGTTGAAGTTGACCAAGTTGGTGTTGATGTGTTGCATAGAAATGATATGGATGTTGATGCTGTTGATGCAACTGTTGTAGACTTAAACGCCGAAGTTGTAGCTGATGAAAATAATTTCGTGTGTGACAGTGTTGATGATGAGGATGAGACACTTATTGAATACTATGACGAGGAAGATTTCGTTTATAGTGATAGTGATGAAATCGATATAAATTGATGTGTTGATGGCAATAGGAGAATGTAATTTTAATTTTATATGTTGAAAATTAATTTATTTTTACTTATATGTTACATCATTTATATACGATGGCAATATGGGAATGCAATTTTAATTTCATACAAATCTCATTTCAGTTCAATCTAACTTTTGATGAAATGTATTTAACTGTACTTATATGTTCCATTATTTACATGTGATTTGTATATACGTTTTTTATGCATCATGTTTGGTATAATATGGTATTGTACCTTACCCTTAAATTTGAAATTTCATATTTTGAAAAAATTACTATCTACTCACATCATAATTGCTCTTTTTCTTTTCTTATAGGTAATTTATCATGGCACCGGGGTCTTCTAGGCGTCTCAGGTCATCTTGATCAAGTATAGGAAAAAATGTTGTAGAACATGTGCAGTCTGCTGATATACAAGATGTGCAACAATCTATTGTGCGGGATGTGGAACCAATAAATTCCACACATTCTTCTCGCCTAAAAAATGACGCTCGAGTTAGCACTGAAGGTACAATTATTAAATTCATCCCGCAAGTTTCTTCCCACATATCAAATTCATCCCACATATAAAATTTGGAAGTTTTATTCTTAGCTTTGTTTAACAAGTTGTATTCTTAGGACTGAGTAAAATTTGGAAGTAATAGTCGTAACAGTTAACAGGTAGGACTGAATAACAGTCCTAAAGTATGCTAGATTAGTTTAGTGATCATGTTTCTGTGTTGTGTGTAGTCTGTGTAATATTGGGTGTGCAGTGTATGCGTGTACTCTGTATGTAGTATGTGTTGTGTATTTGTGTGTGTGTGCTTGCACGTGTTATTGAAAGAGAAAAGGGTAGTAAGGTGCGGGAAGATAATCGTAGTCAATCCCACACACCCTCTTAGTGTGGGTATGGCTAATGGTGGGGGTAGCCACCCTCACGCACCATCATAAGATGGTACATAATAAAGGGAAGTGGTTGAACGCAAAAAGAAATAACTAAAAATAGACTCAATCTCCTCGATGATAGATTTAAGGGAGAGCATTATAGCTAGAGTATAACGAGGTATAGTAGAGAGGACATACTTTATAAGTACATGTCTTCCCTTATAGGATAGAAATTTGGATTGCCAACTAGCTACTTTGTCTCTTATTTTTTCCACAAGACTTTCAAAATAAATAGCTTTCTTTCTCCTTATGAATAATGGGCATCTAAGATATTTAATTGGAGCATTAACAAAAGACATACCGATTATAGGTTATATCATACTGATTCTCTTTGGAGATGCTTTAGAAGAAACCATAAATTTACTCATGCAGATATTTATTTTTCGACGAGAGACTCATTCAGTATTGACTAAGGCATGGAAGTATTTCGTGTTCCCGTCACCATCTAGAATACATTTGTTCTTGGATTTTTGTCCCTAGTAATACTCTTCACACTTAAGAGCCCAGTTAAGCCAAGATTTAGTTTCTTGAAGTAGACTTTTAATTTTGATAGGGATTCATAACATGTTCCTGTTCTAGAAAATGAGTTCATCTTCCAAATTTTTCTGTTCTTGATTTCTTTTTTAATGTGTTTTTATTCCAAACTTTTAGGGAGTTTTTAAGCAACCTCAATTTATTTTGGAATCTATAGAGTTGAGTAATGCTTATTTTTATTCAAATGTTAGTTTTAAGAAATTTAAGTTGTAGAAGGTGAGGATAAATTCCCAGAATGATACTTCATTCTTCTGTTAAGAAAAAAATGAAATAAACAAAGACCACCATAGATGAATGGTTTTCAAGTGTGTGGAATTGATATGGTTGACAATGTTGTGACTCATTTTCCATTATTTTCAGATTGTGATGTAGTTGCATTTAGTGATGCAGTTTAATTACCTCATTGGAAGTAAGGTATGTATGTAGAAATCGATTCCATTGAAAATAACCAAACATGGAAACTAACCACTCTTCCCGAAGGACAAAAGTCAATTAGTGTCGAATGGGTTTACAAGACGAAACATAATTCAAATGGGCATGTCGATAAGTTTAAAATGCTTATCGTAGTAAAAGGCTATAAGAAGGACTATGGTGTTGATTAAAACGAGATGTTTGCTCCAGTTTCACATTATGACACCATTTGCTTAGTTCTTGCAATGGTGGCACAAAATTAATGGGCTCTGTTTTAGTTAGACGTGAAATTGGTCTTGTAAGAAGAGGTTTATGTTGATAAACCTCAGGGATATGTTCTCAAAGGGAATAACTAAAAGGTGTACAAGATCAAAAGGACTCTCTATAGTCTTAAACAATCACCTCGATCTTGGTATAGTCGTATAAATGTATAATTTGAGAAAAGCGACTTCCACAAGTGCCCTTATGAACCGAATTTATATGTAAAATCAGGTCCTAAGGATAAGCTAATGATTGTGTGCTTATATGTTGGCGATCTAAAATATACTAGGAATGATGAAGCTATGTATGATGTTTTTAAACGATCTATGATGAAGGAATTTGATATGACTCATCTTGGAAAGCTGCACTACTTCCTTGGGATTGAAGTCATCCACTCTTCAGTTGGTATTTTCGTCTTTCAATGGAAATATGTTTAACACATTTTAGACATATTTAGGAAGGGCAATTATGATGTTGTGAATTATTTAATTGATTACGGTTTAAAATTAATGAGAGATTATGAAGGAAAGAAAATTAACAGCACTATTTACAAACAAATTGTCGGAAGTCTGATGTAGGTAATAGTTACTAGGCCAAACATTATGTTTGTTATTTGTATGATTAGTAGATACATGGAAAGTCCGACTGAGCTGAACCTAAACACAGCCAAACGAGTTCTTCAATTTTTTAAAGGTACAACCAAGTATTAAATATATTACAAGAAAAGGGAACATTCTGGTCCAATGAGTTTCACAGAATATTATTATTCTTATGACCGTATTGATTGAAGAAGTACCTTTGGCTACCCTTTTTTGCACGGGTCAAGTGCAATCTCGTGGTCCTCAAAAAGAAAAATATTGCCAGTCTTTCCACTACTGAGGAGGTGTATGTTGTTGATACGTCATGTTCTTGTCAATCTAAGTAAGATACACTATTTTCGAAGTGAAGATCATATTTTTGATATCATGACGGAGCCCATTAAGCTGCCCTTGTTCATTAAGATTCGATAGTTACTTAAATTTGGCTTGTTTTTGTCTACAACATAAGGGAGGGTGCATCTAATTTCCGTTGGTGGTTCATTATTTTTAGTAGTTCATTTCAATACGGTGTTCATTAGCCCTTTAAACAAAATGCTTATTGCAATAGCATAACTGGCCTAAGGGAGGGAATGTTAGAGCACGTGTTTCATATGCTGCCTAGTTGTTCGAGTCATTATGACCTAAGTTGTAATTAACTTTTTAGCCCTTTCATTTGACTCTCCTTTTGTTAACTTGTACCTTAAAGGTATGTAAATTTATCATTCGAATAGGCAAATGATGTTATGTGGCAGTTTGTAGTCTAATCAACTAAATTTTTCATTCGAATAGGTAAATTTATCATTCCTCATGAAGTAAGTAGGATTGGAAAATTTCAGCCCTTATACTTAAGCATCTACACTATATGTTAGCTTCTATGTTAAGCCCCTAATGGTTCTTTCTTTTTATTGCCTAAGCTATTTGTTATTGTATCTATAAAATTTAATGCTGAATTTTTGTTATAGACCTATACGCCCAAGGGCTGACTATATACGTATGCAATTTTGTTGTTCAATCTACATGATTGGTATCTCATTTATGTAATAACCCGCATAATTTTTGGGGTATTTTCAAAATAAAGAGGAAAAATAAAGTTTTTGATGAAATTATTTTTATTGCTCAAATATGTTGGTTATTATTTTTTAAGGCGAGAATTTCAAACGGTTTTGAAATCGGAGTTAAAATGGATTTTAAAATTATTTTTAAACGTTTTTAACTCTTGGAATTCTAAGTCGACGAACATTAAGTAATTTTCAAGAGTTGTTTTGGCTTCCAACTCTTCATTTCTTTTCCTTATTTAAAGGAGTCTTTTGGATTCCAACCCTTCATTTCTTTGCATTATAAAAGGAAGTCATGGGCAACCTTTTTTAACCTACTTTTGGCACAAATTTTGGCAGCATATATATTTTATATTCCTTTTCTTTTTATATACACATTGGCCCTTGAGATTTGTGAGTTCCAACCTTAGATTAGAGGTGTTCTTGGGGGTATTTTGTTGGAGGTTCTTGGAGGAGCTTTTGTAGATCTTTTGTGTTAATCTTGAGGATGTGATCGTTGGTTTCTCATCATGGTTTGAGGTATGGGGTTTTACACAATATGCTCCTTAAATCTCGCGAGTGTCATTCTCTTTGAATTCTTGTTGAATTGAACTCATATTTGAATTGATAAATTCATTGAAATCTGGAAAATAATTGTTGAAATTATTTTGATTCATGTGGTATCATTATATTGTTGATGAGCACGTTGTCATGAGATTTTAATATGGCACGGATGTTGGGCACCCGCCAAAATTCCTGTTTCCCAGGCTATGGCTTGATAAAGCATATATGGATGTGGTGAGGCCTGGTGACCCGGTTAAAGTGTTTTTGAGAAATTATAATGATGAAATGCTATTGAGATTTGTATTTTGATTTGAATATTCGCACTCGTGTTGTTACGCTTTATTCATCGTTAATATATTTGTTTAGCATCTTTCCTGTCGTTTTGTGTACTTCCCCATATTTTCTTTTAGTTGACAGGTTAGCGTGGATTGGAGCGATATGGACCAATTGGGATGATTTTAGCGTGGATTATTTTGGGAAGAATATTTTTGGAAGATTTGTATTATTTTGATGTATAGAGCTTTGGAGATTTGAATTTTATTTTCGAGTTAGTTGTTGTATGTAATTCGAGAGATTTGGTATTTAATTTGAAGAGATTGAGATCTGTAGTTTCTCTTTTGTTGCTGTGGGACTTAGATTCTCTATACCTTGTCACTTGTGGATTTGGATTTATCTTATCACATTAGCGCTCCGTTCGCTCTCCTAGGGCGGGCGGGGTGTTACAAATGGTATCAGAGCTTAGGTATACGGCAACCCTCGGGTCTTAGGTTTTGGGTTCATTGTGTGGATAACAATTTTTGGAGATAGAAAATATTAGGTGATATTCGTGATAGGTTTCGAGATTAGATGTGAGGAATTTATTTTTGAAGACGAGATTATTTTTGAGATTGTTGGCCTAATTTTGAGAGTTAGGCATTCAGCGAATTTCGAGGGCAAAATTGAATTGTTAGTGGGGAAGTGTAATAACCCGCGTAATTTTTGGCGTCTTTTCAAAATAAAGAGGAAAAATAAAGTTTTTGATAAAATTATTTTTATTGCTCAAATATGTTGGTTATTATTTTTTAAGGCGAGAATTTCGAACGGTTTCGAAATCGGAGTTAAAACGGATTTTAAAATTATTTTTAAATGTTTTTAACTCTTGGAATTCTAAGTCGGCAAACATTAAGTAATTTTCAAGAGTTGTTTTGGCTTCCAACTCTTCATTTCTTTGCCTTATTTGAAGGAGACTTTTGGATTCCAACTTTTCATTTCTTTGCATTATAAAAGGAAGTCGTGGGCAACCCTTTTTAACCTACTTTTGGTACAAATTTTGGCAGCAAATATATTTTATATTCCTCTTCTTTTTATATACACATTGGACCTTGAGATTTGTGAGTTCCAACCTTAGATTAGAGGTGTTATTGGGGGTATTTTGTTGGAGGTTCTTGGAGGAGCTTTTGTAGATCTTTTGTGTTAATCTTGAGGATGTGATCGTTGGTTTCTCATCATGGTTTGAGGTATGGGGTTTTACACAATATGCTCTTTAAATCTCGTGAGTGTCATTCTCTTTGAATTCTTGTTTAATTGAACTCATATTTGAATTGATAAATTCATTGAAATCTGGAAAATAATTGTTGAAATTATTTTGATTCATGTTGTATCATTATATTGTTGATGAGCACGTTGTCATGAGATTTTAATATGGCACGGATGTTCGGCACCCGCCAAAATTCCTGTTTCCCAGGCTATGGCTTGATAAAGCATATATGGATGTGGTGAGGCCTGGTGACCCGGTTAAAGTGTTTTTGAGAAATTATAATGATGAAATGCTATTGAGATTTGTATTTTGATTTGAATATTCGCACTCGTGTTGTTACGCTTTATTCATCGTTAATATATTTGTTTAGATCTTTCCTGTCGTTTTGTGTACTTCCCCATATTTTCTTTTAGTTGACAGGTTAGCGTGGATTGGAGAGATATGGACCAATTGGGATGATTTTAGCGTGGATTATTTTCGGAAGAATATTTTTGGAAGATTTGTATTATTTTGATGTATAGAGCTTTGGAGATTTGAATTTTATTTTCGAGTTAGTTGTTGTATGTAATTCGAGAGATTTGGTATTTAATTTGAAGAGATTGAGATCTGTAGTTTCTCTTTTGTTGCTGTGGGACTTAGATTCTCTATACCTTGTCACTTGTGGATTTGGATTTATCTTATCGCATTAGCGCTCCGTTCGCTCTCCTAGGGCGGGCGGGGTGTTACAAATGGTATCAGAGCTTAGGTATACGGCAACCCTCGGGTCTTAGGTTTTGGGTTCATTGCGTGGATAACAATTTTTGGAGATAGAAAATATTAGGTGATATTCTTGATAGGTTTCGAGATTAGATGTGAGGAATTTATTTTTGAAGACGAGATTATTTTTGAGATTGTTGGCCTGATTTTGAGAGTTAGGCATTCGGCGAATTTCGAGGGCAAAATTCCATTGTTAGTGGGGAAGTGTAATAACCCGCGTAATTTTTGGCGTATTTTCAAAATAAAGAGGAAAAATAAAGTTTTTGATAAAATTATTTTTATTGCTCAAATATGTTGGTTATTATTTTTTAAGGCGAGAATTTCGAACGGTTTCGAAATCGGAGTTAAAACGGATTTTAAAATTATTTTTAAATGTTTTTAACTCTTGGAATTCTATGTCGGCGAACATTAAGTAATTTTCAAGAGTTGTTTTGGCTTCCAACTCTTCATTTCTTTGCCTTATTTGAAGGAGACTTTTGGATTCCAACTTTTCATTTCTTTGCATTATAAATGGAAGTCGTGGGCAACCCTTTTTAACCTACTTTTGGTACAAATTTTGGCAGCAAATATATTTTATATTCCTCTTCTTTTTATATACACATTGGCCCTTGAGATTTGTGAGTTCCAACCTTAGATTAGAGGTGTTCTTGGGGCTATTTTGTGGGAGGTTCTTGGAGGAGCTTTTGTAGATCTTTTGTGTTGATCTTGAGGATGTGATCGTTGGTTTCTCATCATGGTTTGAGGTATGGGTTTTACACAATATGCTCCTTAAATCTCACGAGTGTCATTCTCTTTGAATTCTTGTTTAATTGAACTCATATTTGAATTGATAAATTCATTAAAATCTGGAAAATAATTGTTGAAATTATTTTGATTCATGTGGTATCATTATATTGTTGATGAGCACGTTGTCATGAGATTTTAATATGGCACGGATGTTGGGCACCCGCCAAAATTCCTGTTTTCCGGGCTATGGCTTGATAAAGCATATATGGATGTGGTGAGGCCTGGTGACCCGGTTAAAGTGTTGTTGAGAAATTATAATGATGAAATGCTATTGAGATTTGTATTTTGATTTGAATATTCGCCCTCGTGTTGTTACGCGTTATTCATCGTTAATATATTTGTTGAGCATCTTTCCTGTCGTTTTGTGTACTTCCCCATATTTTCTTTTAGTTGGCAGGTTAGCGTGGATTGGAGCGATATGGACCAATTGGGATGATTTTAGCGTGGATTATTTTGGGAAGAATATTTTTGGAAGATTTGTATTATTTTGATGTATAGAGCTTTGGAGATTTGTATTTTATTTTCGAGTTAGTTGTTGTATGTTATTCGAGAGATTTGGTATTTAATTTGAAGAGATTGAGATTTATAGTTTCTCTTTTGTTGTTGTGGGACATAAGATCTCTATACCTTGTCATTTGTGGATTTGGATTTATTTTATCGCATTAGCGCTCCGTTCTCTCTGCCCGGGCAGGCGGGGTGTTACAAATGGTATCAGAGCTTAGGTATACGGCAACCCTCGGGTCTTAGGTTTTGGGTTCATTGCGTGGATAATAATTTTTAGAGATAGAAAATATTAGGTGATATTCGTGATAGGTTTCGAGATTTGATGTGAGGAGTTTATTTTTGGAGACGAGATTATTTTTGAGATTGTTGGCCTGATTTTGAGAGTTAGGCATTCGGCGAATTTCGAGGACAAAATTCCATTGCTAGTGGGGAAGTGTAATAACCCGTGTAATTTTTGGGGTATTTTCAAAATAAAGAGGAAAAATAAAGTTTTTGATAAAATTATTTTTATTTCTCAAGTATGTTGGTTATTATTTTTTAAGGCGGGAATTTCAAACGGTTTCGAAATCGGAGTCAAAACGGATTTTAAAATTATTTTTAAATGTTTTTAACTCTTGGAATTCTAAGTCGGCGAACATTAAGTAATTTTCAAGAGTTGTTTTGGCTTCCAACTCTTCAAATCTTTGCCTTATTTAAAGGAGTCTTTTAGATTCCAACTCTTCATTTCTTTGCATTATAAAAGGAAGTCGTGGGCAACCCTTTTTAACCTACTTTTGGCAAAAATTTTGGCAGCAAATATATTTTATATGCCTCTTCTTTTTATATACACATTAACCCTTGAGATTTGTGAGTTCCAACCTTAGATTAGAGGTGTTAATGGGGCTATTTTGTTGGAGGTTCTTAGAGGAGATTTTGTAGATCTTTTATGTTGATCTTGAGGATGTGATCGTTGGTTTCTCATCTTGGTTTGAGGTATGGGGTTTTACACAATATGCTCCTTAAATCTCGCGAGTGTCATTCTCTTTGAATTCTTGTTTAATTGAACTCATATTTGAATTGATAAATTCATTGAAATCTGGAAAATAATTGTTGAAATTATTTTGATTCATGTGGTATCATTGTATAATTGATGAGCACGTTGTCATGAGATTTTAATATGGCACGGATGTTGGGCACCCGCCAAAATTCCTGTTTCCCGGGCTATGGCTTGATAAAGCATATATGGATGTGGTGAGGCCTGGTGACCCGGTTAAAGAGTTGTTGAGAAATTATAATGACGAAATGCAATTGAGATTTGTATTTTGATTTGAATATTCGTACTCGTGGTGTTACGCTTTATTCATCGTTAATATATTTGTTGAGCATCTTTCCTATCGTTCTGTGTACTTCCCCAAATTTTCTTTTAGTTGGCTGGTTAGCGTGGATTGGAGCGATATGGACCAATTAGGATGATTTTAGCGTTGATTATTTTGGGAAGGATATTTTTGGAAGATTTGTATTATTTTGATGTATAGAGCTTTGGAGATTTGTATTTTATTTTTGGGTTAGTTGTTGTATGTAATTCGAGAGATTTGGTATTTAATTTGAAGAGATTGAGATTTGTAGTTTCTCTTTTGTTGTTGTGGGACTTAGGTGCTCTATACCTTGTCACTTGTGGATTTGGATTTATTTTATCGCATTAGCGCTCCGTTCTCTCTCCCCGGGCGGGCGGGGTGTTACAAATGGTATCAGAGCTTAGGTATACGGCAACCCTCGGGTCGTAGGTTTTAGGTTCATTGCGTGGATAACAATTTTTGGAGATAGAAAATATTAGGTGATATTCGTGATAGGTTTCGAGATTAGATGTGAGGTATTTATTTTTAGAGACGAGATTATGTTTTAGATTGTTGGCCTGATTTCGAGAGTTAGGCATTCGGCGAATTTCGAGGGTGAAATTCCACTATTAGTGGGGAAGTGTAATAACCCGCGTAATTTTTGGGGTATTTTCAAAATAAAGAGGAAAAATAAAGTATTTGATAAAATTATTTTTATTTCTCAAATATGTTGGTTATTATTTTTTAAGGCAAGAATTTCAAGCGGTTTCGAAGTCGGAGTTAAAACGGATTTTAAAATTATTTTTAAATATTTTTAACTCTTGGAATTCTAAGTCGGCGAACATTAAGTAATTTTCAAGAGTTGTTTTGGCTTCCAAGTCTTCATTTCTTTGTCTTATTTAAAGGAGTCTTTTGGATTCCAACTCTTCATTTCTTTGGATTATAAAAGGAAGTCGTGGGCAACCCTTTTTAACCTACTATTGGCACAAATTTTGGCAGCAAATATATTTTATATTCCTCTTCTTTTTATATACACATTGGACCTTGAGATTTGTGAGTTCCAACCTTAGATTAGAGGTGTTCTTGGGGCTATTTTGTTGGAGGTTCTTGGAGGAGATTTTGTAGATCTTTTGTGTTGATCTTGAGGATGTGATCGTTGGTTTCTCATCATGGTTTGAGGTATGGGGTTTTACACAATATGCTCCTTAAATCTCGCGAGTGTCATTCTCTTTGAATTCTTGTTTAATTGAACTCATATTTGAATTGATAAATTCATTGAAATATAGAAAATAATTATTGAAATTACTTTGATTCATGTGGTATCATTATATTGTTGATGAGCACGTTGTCATGAGATTTTAATATGGCACGGATGTTGGGCACCCGCCAAAATTCCTGTTTCCTGGGCTATGGCTTGATAAAGCATATATGGATGTGGTGAGGCCTGGTGACCCGGTTAAAGTGTTGTTGAGAAATTACAATGATGAAATGCTATTGAGATTCGTATTTTGATTTGAATATTCGTACTCGTGTTGTTACGCTTTATCCATCGTTAGTATATTTGTTGAGCATCTTTCCTGTCGTTTTGTGTACTTCCACATATTTTCTTTTAGTTGGCAGGTTAGCGTTGATTGGAGCGATATGAACCAATTGGGATGATTTTAGTGTGGATTATTTTGGGAAGAATATTTTTGGAAGATTTGTATTATTTTGATGTATAGAGCTTTGGAGATTTGAATTTTATTTTCGAGTTAGTTGTTGTATGTAATTCGAGATATTTGGTATTTAATTTGAAGAGATTGAGATCTGTAGTTTCTCTTTTGTTGTTGTGGGACTTAGGTGCTCTATACCTTGTCACTTGTGGATTTGGATTTATTTTATCGCATTAGCGCTCCGTTCTCTCTCCCCGGGCGGGCGGGGTGTTACAAATGGTATCAGAGCTTAGGTATACGGCAACCCTCGGGTCGTAGGTTTTAGGTTCATTGCGTGGATAACAATTTTTGGAGATAGAAAATATTAGGTGATATTCGTGATAGGTTTCGAGATTAGATGTGAGGAATTTATTTTTGGAGACGAGATTATTTTTAAGATTGTTGGCCTGATTTCGAGAGTTAGGCATTCGGCGAATTTCGAGGGTGAAATTCCACTATTAGTGGGGAAGTGTAATAACCCGCGTAATTTTTGGGGTATTTTCAAAATAAAGAGGAAAAATAAATTATTTGATAAAATTATTTTTATTTCTCAAATATGTTGGTTATTATTTTTTAAGGCAAGAATTTCAAACGGTTTCGAAGTCGGAGTTAAAACGGATTTTAAAATTATTTTTAAATGTTTTTAACTCTTGGAATTCTAAGTCGGCGAACATTAAGTAATTTTCAAGAGTTGTTTTGTCTTCCAAGTCTTCATTTCTTTGCCTTATTTAAAGGAGTCTTTTGGATTCCAACTCTTCATTTCTTTGGATTATAAAAGGAAGTCGTGGGCAACCCTTTTTAACCTACTATTGGCACAAATTTTGGCAGCAAATATATTTTATATTCCTCTTCTTTTTATATACACATTGGACCTTGAGATTTGTGAGTTCCAACCTTAGATTAGAGGTGTTCTTGGGGCTATTTTGTTGGTGGTTCTTGGAGGAGATTTTGTAGATCTTTTGTGTTGATCTTGAGGATGTGATCGTTGGTTTCTCATCATGGTTTGAGGTATGGGGTTTTACACAATATGCTCCTTAAATCTCGCGAGTGTCATTATCTTTGAATTCTTGTTTAATTGAACTCATATTTGAATTGATAAATTCATTGAAATATAGAAAATAATTATTGAAATTACTTTGATTCATGTGGTATCATTATATTGTTGATGAGCACGTTGTCATGAGATTTTAATATGGCACGGATGTTGGGCACCCGCCAAAATTCATGTTTCCTGGGCTATGGCTTGATAAAGCATATATGGATGTGGTGAGGCCTGGTGACCCGGTTAAAGTGTTGTTGAGAAATTATAATGATGAAATGCTATTGAGATTCGTATTTTGATTTGAATATTCGTACTCGTGTTGTTACGCTTTATCCATCGTTAGTATATTTGTTGAGCATCTTTCCTGTCGTTTTGTGTACTTCCAAATATTTTCTTTTAGTTGGCAGGTTAGCGTGGATTGGAGCGATATGAACCAATTGGGATGATTTTAGTGTGGATTATTTTGGGAAGAATATTTTTGGAAGATTTGAATTATTTTGATGTATAGAGCTTTGGAGATTTGAATTTTATTTTCGAGTTAGTTGTTGTATGTAATTCGAGAGATTTGGTATTTAATTTGAAGATATTGAGATTTGAAGTTTCTCTTTTGTTATTGTGGGACTTAGGTGCTCTATACCTTGTCACTTGTGGATTTGGATTTATTTTATCGCATTAGCGCTTCATTCTCACTCCCCGGACGGGTGGGGTGTTACAAATGGTATCAGAGCTTAGGTATACGACAACCCTCGATTCTTAGGTTTTGGGTTCATTGCTTGGATAACAATTTTTAGAGATAGAAAATATTAGGTGATATTCGTGATAGGTTTCGAGATTAGATGTGAGGAATTTATTTTTGGAGACGAGATTGTTTTTGAGATTGTTTGCCTGATTTTGAGAGTTAGGCATTTGGTGAATTTCGAGGGCGAAATTCCATTGTTAGTGGGGAAGTGTAATAACCCGCGTAAGTTTTGGGGTATTTTCAAAATAAAGAGGAAAAATAAAGTTTTTGATAAAATTATTTTTATTGCTCAAATATGTTGATTATTATTTTTTAAGGCGAGAACTTCAAACGGTTTCGAAATCGGAGTTAAAACGGATTTTAAAATTATTTTTAAATGTTTTTAACTCTTGGAATTCTAAGTCGGCGAACATTAAGTAATTTTCAAGAGTTTTTTTGGCATCCAACTCTTCATTTCTTTGCATTATAAAAGGAAGTCGTGGGCAACCCTTTTTAACATACCTTTGGCACAAATTTTGGTAGCAAATATATTTTATATTCTTCATCTTTTTATATACACATTGGCCCTTGAGATTTGTGAGTTCCAACCTTAGATTAGAGGTGTTCTTGGGGCTATTTTGTTGGAGGTTCTTGGAGGAGCTTTTGTAGATCTTTTGTGTTGATCTTGAGGATGTGATCATTGGATTATCATCATGGTTTGAGGTATGGGGTTTTACACAATATGCTCCTTAAATCTCGCGAGTGTCATTCTCTTTGAATTCTTGTTTAATTGAACTCATATTTGAATTGATAAATTCATTGAAATCTGGAAAATAATTGTTGAAATTATTTTGATTCATGTGGTATCATTATGTTGTTGATGATCACGTTATCATGATATTTTAATATGCCACGGATGTTGGGCACCCGCCAAAATTCCTGTTTCTCGGGCTATGGCTTGATAAAGCATATATGGATGTGGTGAGGCCTGCTGACCCGGTTAAAGTGTTGTTGAGAAATTATAATGATGAAATTCTATTGAGATTTGTATTTTGATTTGAATATTCGCACTCGTGTTGTGACGCTTTATTCATCGTTAATATATTTGTTGAGCATCTTTTCTGTCGTCTTCTGTACTTCCCCATATTTTCTTTTAGTTGGCAGGTTAGCGTGGATTGGAGCGATATGGACCAATTGGGATGTTTTAAGCGTGGATTTTTTTGGGAAGAATATTTTTAGAAGATTTGTATTATTTTGATGTATAGAGCTTTAGAGATTTGTATTTTATTTTCGAGTTAGTTGTTGTATGTAATTCGAGAGATTTGGTATTTAATTTGAAGAGATTGAGATTTGTAGTTTCTCTTTTGTTGTTGTGGGACATAGGTGCTCTATACCTTGTAACTTATGGATTTGGATTTATTTTATCGCATTAGCGCTCGGTTCTCTCTCCTCGGGAGGGCGGGTTTTACAAATGGTATCAGAGCTTAGGTATACGGCAACCCTCGGGTCTTAGGTTTTGGGTTCATTGCGTGGATAACAATTTTTGGAGATAGAAAATATTAGGGGATATTCGTGATAGGTTTTGAGATTAGATGTGAGGAGTTTATTTTTGGAGACAAGATTATTTTTTAGATTGTTGGCCTGATTTTGAGAGTTAGTCATTCGGCGAATTTCGAGGGTGAAATTCCATTGTTAGTGGGAAAGTGTAATAACCCGCGTAATTTTTGGCGTATTTTCAAAATAAAGAGGAAAAATAAAGTTTTTGATAAAATTATTTTTATTGCTCAAATATGTTGGTTATTATTTTTTAAGGCGAGAATTTCAAACGGTTTCGAAATCGGAGTTAAAACGGATTTTAAAATTATTTTTAAATGTTTTTAACTCTTGGAATTCTAAGTCGGCGAACATTAAGTAATTTTCAAGAGTTGTTTTGGCTTCCAACTCTTCATTTAATTTCCTTATTTAAAGGAGTCTTTTGGATTCCAACTCTTCATTTCTTTGCATTATAAAAGGAAGTCGTGGGCAACCCTTTTGAACCTACTTTTGGCACAAATTTTGGAAGCAAATATATTTTATATTCCTCTTCTTTTTATATACACATTGGCCCTTGAGATTTGTGAGTTCCAACCTTAGATTAGAGGTGTTCTTGGGGCTATTTTGTTGGAGGTTCTTGGAGGAGCTTTTGTAGATCTTTTGTGTTGATCTTGAGGATGTGATCGTTGGTTTTCCATAATAGGGGTGACCTCGACTACAGTCATCATACTCGAACATACTTCATAACCTCATAAGTACGATCTGCGCTATCCGTCCAATGGCCATCATCTTCCATAGTAATCGTACGAACCCGTTCGAACGCAAATAAGATTCACCAACATATACGAAATCTTACCAAAGAAATCAACAATCCTAAACATAATGCTCTACATCAAAGAACGCTAAGCTGTAAACACAGTAAGCCGTACACACCCTAAAGGACACTAGAACTTGATGCTCTGATACCACGTGTAACCCCCCGCCTAATTAAATACCGGGTGGCCAGTCCCATACAAAATTAAAACAGAATATACAGTTGGCTCATTCTTAGCATCACTGTCGAAAACATTTACAACTCACCCAATACCCAATTAAGCTGGTGTTAAAAACATTCCAAATTTTAATTCAACAAAATCCATTTCCAATTTAAGAATAACACAACACATTTTATTCTACAACATTGATAACCAAATAGATAACACAAAAGAATTTAAATGCAATTGGAATAAACACTCCCAAATAATATAAATCCATTACAGAAATCCCAACAATATTAAATGTATTAAAAAAACCCGAATACAATTGTATTTGACCCCGATAGAAAAAGATAACTGAATCCTTTGGGCGACATGCCCTAACTAAGAATATTGTGAATCAAAAAGATGATAGGCGTCTAAGCAAAACTCCATAGATCCATAGCCTGTCATAATCCGCTAAGGTTGGCGTCCCTACTGCTGGACACCTGATATAGAAAATACAATAGAAAAGAGAATATGCAAGGAAACGGGTCAGAGCCCGATTGTGAAAATGATTTTGAAAACAGCAAGTATTTAACAAGTGCAATAAAGCATTTATTATGTACATGTTAGATCCAACTCTCACTTGCTATTCTCACCTCTCAACTAGAGTGCACACTTAACGTTTCCTATTAACCTCCTAGTTAATGGTTCCTCTTCACTAGTTTCCATATTATGATTTCCATTCCCATATCATAACCCCGTATGTCCCATACCATATGTTATATAATCTTTCTTATACATTTTTCATTTATATGAATCGTTTCTCTTTAATATGAATTAAGCTTTTCAATTCTATAAGAATAAACATTCATTAACTTAATTCCATTATCTTTCTCTATTCACCGTTATCTACAATTATCACCGTAGATATATTTAACGACAATAAATATCCATTCATTCATTTAATTCATTATATATATATATATTCATATATAATACGGCACCCCGAGTCACAGCTGCGGTGCAATACATTACTCTGCTATCATGTCCCAATATCGCTGGTCGCCAAATAGGGGACAAAAGGTTCGATAAGGATTCCACGGACCACAATCAACAACATACAAGTTGGAGGCGAACATAGTTTTCGTATCCATGGGTCACGCACATACCTACGTACCCACAGTCAGCGGACTTATCAACTCCCCGATAAGTCTTTCATAGACCTATGTTCTCGAGCGACAAATCAAAGATCCCATGGATTCATTAGGATATGACTGCCCTCACGCGCAAACCTCCCGTCGATAGCAAGTAAGCTAGGTATGTCATACACATAAATCATCAATCAATCAAATAGGCATTATCATACCTATAATATAATATCAGCAAGGTACTCACATTACCCTTAGATAATTCCCATACGTAGCATTATATCTCTTTTAAATTTCACGTATTAAAATATCATATCTTTACTTCATAATTTAATTATGCTCGCATCCTATAACATCTCTCCATTCTCGACGTCGTTAAGGTTCATGCGCGGAGCGTCTCGCAAAGTGAAATCCAAATAAGGAAGCCATCCAATACACTACTACTTAACTTTGTCGATCGAACTTCAATTATTCGATCGGGATAACCTCATACCCTCTTTCAACCAAATGTGTTCTAAACTCCCATCTCTATCGAGGATCCATACCACTACGCTCTTGTACAACACTCAGTCCTTGCGAAATCGATAATGAGCTTAAACTCAGTCCTTGATGTTCAAATTGTAACCCTAAGGCTACCCTCACTTATATTAAATCTGCCCTACTGGACCTATCCTTAATCCTCATGCATACCAATTAGAATCCAACACGTGAATCTAGAAACCGAAATATCTTTCAATTTAATTATCATCATTTTAATCAATTAAATCCCAATCACATTAATTCAAATATTATCAATGGTCTAATGATCTTTTCTAAGTCCCATAATATCCAATTAATAATCACCAAAGATCTACAAAAGTTTTGGGATAAGAACCAACATTAAAAATAAACAACATCATGAATTATCATATTTTCAATACTCAGAAAAATCAGATCCAAAAATTATTCGAATCATCAATCCGACTTCAGATTTGGATTCTACACGAAAAATTGAGTCAGGTATGTGATTTGAGTTTTTCTTAAATCTCATCCAAATGCACTCAAAAGGAAGATCTAAACATTTCAAATTGGGTCTTCTCATTCCACTCGTTTTTGCCTCTTTTTTCCAGAAAATTATCAACATATTATCTTCAAGAACACAAAAATGATTTTCAGAATTTCTTCCACAGATTGATGAATATTTCGTGGATTACTAACTACCTACAACATGAGTTTAATTCCTATATATTTTCAGATTCCAAAAATCCATTAACATCTTTATCTTTTCATCTTCTAAACATGAAAAATCTCATCTTTTTATAACTATTCTAACATGGACAATATACAAACTTAGATTGCAAATATCAAACACTTGCCTCTAATGAAGATCTGATCCTTTGGTGTTGTATATCACAGGTGGTTCTCCCTTTTTTCGGCCAACTTCCGGTGGTGGTTGGTGGTGGTGACCTTTGGTCTTTGGTTCTCCTCCTTTTTCCAAGCAAGCTTTTCTCTTTCCAATCAACCTTTCACTCTCTCTAAGAAGATGACCTTTCAGTTTTGTGTAGAAGAGATGAATGAACCCACGTTCAACTAATCTCCAAATACTTATAATATGACAAAACTCGAAATCACTATTCATCCCCCTTGTAAAAATAACCAAAATGCCCTTTTGGGTTGTCTATTCATTTCCAAATGACCCGAGACTCAAAATTAACATCCAAATAGACTTTTCTGACTATTTTGAACCTTCCGGACGCAACGACACAGTCGAAATGACTATAAGGTCGATAGAAAATAAATTTCCTTTTTAATTTAATAAATTAGTCCCGACACGTCCCATACCGCGTCTGACTAAAAATTTCAAATTACCGAATTTATATCACACCGTCATATCAATGACATCACATTCATATATTACCTAAATATTTTTAAGTAATATTCAGAATCATCCATTTTAATATCCAAAATCCGGATAAAACCCAAATGAATTAATTAATAATAAAATTCAATTAATCCATTAATTTAAAATATAACCCATTTTAAAAGTCATTTAAAATTACGGGGTATTATAATTTATACATTTTAACATCCGATTTTCTTTGAATTTTTTAATATGTTGTGTTAATGTTTTTTGTTTTATACAATCATTTTAGTTGTTTATGGTTTTGGGTTTTGGAGTTTCGCGTTGTTGAGTTTCGCGCTGTTGAATTTTCGAATATGTTGTGTCAATTGCCCATGGTTTTTCTTCTTCAATTATTCCAGTGATGATCGGTACTTAATTTTAAATAAGTGTTAGTATAGTATTGTTAACTTAAATTTTCATTTAGTATGTTTTTAGGCATATTAGGTACTGCATATTTGATCAGGTACTATTGTACCGTCCATATAAGGTACTATTATACAAGTTTAGGTACAATATCAGGTACTAAATGAAACATAGTACCTGATATGACCCGGCCCTGCCTTATTTTCCCATCAACTGACAAGGGTACATTACCACCACCACCCGTGCACCAGCTAGAACCACCGAACCCCAATACTGCACATGGTAATAAAATTCCTTTCCCGTGATTCACACCAAGATACACATGAACATCTAATGGGTTGTCTTTAGAGGGCCTGCCTCTTCCCTATGCTGACCGCACCAAATTAATAGATCCAAAGACAAGTGCACAACGAGTCACACAAATATCCGACAAAATTCTACTAAAAACACCAAACTCTCTGAACTTGAACAACATTTGAAATGGGCCTCTTTAAAATATTGATATGCGGCAACTCAACATTAGCTTAATCTGAATCTGATGAATCTTTTTTGAGATTGTTCTCAGTTATAGTCACGGTTCTCTTTTCTATGTGGGGATGGAAATTGTTTCAGAGCCTTGTGTTGCTGCTTTTTTTTCATTCTTATGTGCATAATCCCATTTGTGGAACTAGTTTTTATAGACATGGCAGGGACTGTTTGGGATCAAAACGGGGGTGGGGTGGGGGGTGGGGGTGGGGGTAGGTAGGTAGGTAGGTAGGTGGGTAGGGAGGGGATTGGGATGCAAAAAAAATATTCCATCGACACACGTGTTTTCGTTGTCGCTGGCATTATAATTTCAGTACATATATATATATATATATATATATATATATATATATATATAATAAAGTAGGAAACTTATGTATGTCATAAGATTGATCGATGATGTCATCAATAGGAATTTTTCCAACACTACCTCTTTTTCCCTCAATTGTTAAATTCCCCCCTCTTTTTTTCCTTACAAAATTTACACTTCAATTCAAAATCAGGGGTATTTTGGTCAAAATTACTTCATAATTTGTTCACCCACTCTCATTTCTCTACTTCTCTCCTGTTCTCTCATCATGAACCCAAAAGAGCTCTACCACAAAACAAAGATCAACCCATTCTCTCCCTCTACAAACCACCACCACCTCCTCCTCCTCTACACCACACCCCTATGCACACGGCTACCCCCACCACAAACCCCCGCATACACCATAACCCTCTGAGCTCCAAGCCTTCCACCTCTCTCCCATAGTGGATTGACTTACAGTGGTATCCTTTATTTCTTTATTTCCAGATCTGTTTCATGCGATTTTAAAAGTGTTGAGTTTGGGGGGTTTAATCTAGGGTTCAAGTGTTGGATTTTACAAGTATCCCTAGATCTGTTTCATGACATTTTTTTTAATATCACTCTTGGATTCACTGGCTCATTTGCGGTATATTTTTTTGGGTTTGTTTATTGGTTGGAAAATTAATATAAGTGTTTGTTTATTTAAATGTGAAAAGTAGATGACTCTTAGGGGTATTTATTTTGAAACTAATTTCTCCAATATGGTTTTTACTTAAACTTGGCACTTTCTGAAATTAGATATAATGGAATCTATATGTGATAAGTTTCTATTAAACTCATGTGTGTAGGTTCAAGACATCAATTTGTGTTGTTGTCCCTTTCATAGAAGTTTATGATGTAAGAATCATACCATATAACCATTTTCTTTTTGTACACATATGATGTCTGATGAATCTCTTTTTGTTTAGATAGATACCCATTTGGGGTGTTTATGGTAAAAAAACATACCATATATCCGTTTGTTTAGATACATAACCATTTGGGGTTTTTATTATAAGAAACATACCATATAACCATTTTCTTTTTGTACACATGCTATTGTGATGAAATCCATTTGGGGTGTTTATTGTAAGAAACATACCATATAACCATTTTCTTTTTGTAAACATTTGATATTGTGACAATAGGAGCTTATCTTAGGTTTTTAGTCCTTCTCTCTATTTTAGTCCTCTCTATTTTTTTTATTCTTATTCTTTGATGCAGGATTATTTCATTAAAAATTAAAAATATTGATAAACGAGTTAGTTTCTTTTGTACCTAAGTTTCTTTTGTATTCATTTTTGGTTTTAATGTACTAATTTCGTCGTTGAACCCGATTCAATTTGCACAACTTCACACTATTTGACTAATTTTCTTTTTTTATTCTTAATCTTTGGTACAGGTAATCTCTCGATTGAGGTAGTCTCTCGAATTTCTTTTGGGTGTGTATTTTTTATTCAAAGCATCTCATGTATTGGGGTTTAGGGCTTGCTGGCGTTTATAATTTATTTTTTTGGTATGTACTAATTTGTTTCTTATTTATGTTTTGTTTCTTTTCATTTGGTGTTTATTTTTTATTCTTCGTTGTTTTGTCTGTCTGATTTCACACACAAACATATTTTGTTATTTTTAGTCTCTATAAGTGAATTACTCATTTTATTCCAAGTGCATACATCAGTGCAAATATACAACCGTGGCATTATCTTTTATTTTGAGCAATTGTATCAACTACACCATGCACCCTAATCTCGATTTTACTTGAGTTATGTTTAGTTTTGTGCAAGTGTCTTTTGTTATGGATTAGAACCTAATGCCAAATGTGACTTTGAGGAATTTGGATCTCTTTAAATATTGATGTTACTTGAACTTTGGTGGCTTTTTTCAGGAATATATTTACACCTGAGACGCCACCCCTAAGGATGGCGTCAAGATTGATATTAATTCGGAGGCAACAAAGGGAGCGATAAAAGGGAAATATTTCTCAAGAAGGGCGAGTGAATTTCCTTAATTGATCCCAAAGTACATAGTTCGAAGAGAGAATATTTACCTATGATGTTGGTGCAGCCGAGGTGGACTCACCCACTTCCATGACTCCAACATCACCACTGATTTTTCTTGAACTATTATACCAATTGGAAATACCTCTTGAACCACTGAGAGTTATTTGAAATCCTTATGTGCATCGTTTCCACTCCATTAGTTTTACATATTGGTTCTCACTCTGTTAGTTTGAGTTCCGAGTTGATTTAATTTTACATATTGATTCTCACTCTGTTAGTTTGTGTGGTGTTTACTGATTTGTGTTAATTGTATAACATTCTAACTTACAACATACATATTTCTTTTCGTCTTGAGTTCTAATTTGCTTACAGTTTTACTACATCATTTGGCATAAAGTGTAATTTCTTTGTAGCTATTTTTTATCTTTAATTGAAATTCATTGCCCCTTATTTTTTGATTCCAACTGAAATGGTTCTAATTTTTCTCCTTATTTGTTTAAGGGTTTATTCAGAAGTTATGGTTTCTTAGTGTTTGAGATATTGATGAGGTATTTTTGCGCGAACATTTTCTGTTTTATAGTTTCTTTTTCATTTTTTTTATTAAAATATAACTATTTCTTCCTCATTCGATTTAGACGTTCCTCAATCGGTACGTTTTTCCCATTTACGTGAGTTATCGTTATTATAGTTAGATGTTTCGAGTTAGTTGTTTCCAATGTATAAAACTCGGGATTTCTATTATTTTTTTCAGTTTTCTCGATCTAATCATGCCTTTTCCTTTATATTTTTTAGAGTGTTCCGAGTTAGTTGTTTCAAATGTATAAAACTCGGGATTTCTATTATTTTTGCAGTTTTCTCGATCTAATCATGCTTTTCCTTTATATTTCATAGTGTTTCGAGTAAGTTGTTTCCAATGTATAAAACTCGGGATTTCTATTATAGTTAAATGTTCCGAGTTAGTCGATTTACTTTGTGACTAGGTCCTATTGATGACAGAGTTATGAAAATTCTGCACGTGATTTTAAACTAGATAGTTGCATTGATCTTGAAATGAGCTTTTCATACATTCAGTTTTGGCAACATTTTTAACAATCAAGCGACATTTGTTACAATTAGGTGCTTTTGATTCATATTCGTTTTGTATTCCAAGTCGATCGTGCCGACGACTATGATGGCAACCTTTGTAACAATTAGAGCAAGAACAAGGTTTTATGTCTACCTTTTATCTATCTATTTGAATGTATTGTTGCAGTGTATTATAATTTTTATTGATAATGATTTGCAATTCTAATCCAAAAATGGAGTCGAAAATGCGATGGTGGTAATGGCATTATTTTTTTTATGTTTATTTTAACATCTATTTGTATTTTGGGAGGGGGAAAATCTCATGCTTTGTGTTTATAAAGTGCCCATGGTATATTTCTTATCAGACATTACTTAATGGGGTTTTATTCTTCTTTACTGGATTTTTGTTCATTTTAACATTTTATAAAATCTAATTTTTAGTTTTTTTTAGGAATCACGTTTGATCTTGAAACTTTAACTGCTTCTTTTTGTATGAAAAATTCTTTTGCGTTAACATATCACATATCTGAAGACTTTGAACCATTTGTTTCAAAGTCTAGATTTTTAAGGTTTTTTAAATTTAGTATGTTTGAAATTTTCAATTGGGGATTTTCTTTAAATTTTGACTTTGAACCATCTTATAAGTGATTCTATTGTGCATTTTGGATTACAATTTGGGGTTTTCTTGATATGTTTGTTTTTGAAATTTCCGGTTTGGAAATTCTGATTTGATGAAATGTGTATTAATGTTTAGGCATACATGCTGATAGTGTTGTTTACTCCTTTTTTTTCATTCGGATTGCAAGGTTTTGGGTTATGAATTTTTGCTTATTTTGGAATGGATCCCATTTGTTTTATGAGGACTCTATTTCATCAGGTGCACTCTTTTTCATCAGGTACACTCTTTTCCATCTCCTCCGCAGATCTGGTACAAGAGGTGCCACTGTCGAGCATAAGGGATAGGTCCACTACCGAGAAACCATTATCACTTCCATGATTCTCGTCGGACTTATATGGGTTGCTTATCCACCAGCAAGACTGATTCGGTTAGTATCTGATCAGTTATGCAGTGGAAGTATCTGAGTTGCTTTGAAAATCACGAGAGTCGTCAGGTATTTTGCTATGAAAATTTGTGGCCCATTCTATCATGCCTTTTATATCCCTTTTAAACTTTAAGAACTGGATAGTTGTGGATTCACTGCATTATTTTTGGTTTATTACAGATTACTCAAATTTATGGGTTTTATGATGAATGCCTAAGAAAGTAGGTTCCAACGGGATAATAATTTTCATTTTCTCTTGGTTTATAGGTCGTCGAAATATGGCCTCCTTATTCTGTAGGCAGGGGCGGATCTACATGGTAGGTTGGTGGGGCAAGTGCCCCACCCCAAATATCAAATTCCAAATTTTACCCCTAGAAAATTGTAAATTTAGAGTTGTGCCCCACCCGAAAAAAGAATAAAATTCAAAAATTTACCACTAAAAATTTTTTAACCCTAAAAAAAATTTCGAGGGCTCCCACCCTCAAACCCCCAGCAATGATTTCTGTCCCACTCGAAACAAATTCCTGAATCCACCTATAAAAGTGGGGGCCACGTTTGAAAATGGGCTTTCCATAATGATGGAGAAAAATTGACCTACTTTCGATTTCTTATAATAAAAAATCGTTTGAGTTTTTATGCAGTGTTTGGGATAAATTTTGAGTAGTGATAGGCTTACCGGGTACTAGCACCAAGCTAGTACCAGGTGCCTTGTTGTCATTTTTTTATTTGTTGTTTTTTTTTTTTTTTTGAAAAAGTATGGTATAGTTTTTAGTAAGCTTACTTAACTTTTTTTTTTATTTAGAAAAAAAAAAATTATAATTTTTTTTTCTTTTATAAATTAGAAAAATTGTATTGTTAAAAAACACTATTTTAATATTTTTTTTTTGAAAAAAACTGTTCGAAAAAAATAAAAGTTAGTTTAATATAAAAAAAAACTTTTTCTTTAAAATTTTAAATTGTTTTAAATTTCAAAAATAAGGGGTGTCGCTGGCGCGGACCTTTAAAAACACGAGAATATTGGGTAAATGGGTGTTTGAGGGACTAAATAAGTTGAAAATTATTAAAAACATAATTTTTATTAAATTAGTTTTTTAATGCAAAAAATATAAAAATTATTTTAAATGTTGTAAAATTAAAAAAAAAAGTTTAAAAATAATGAGTTCCGCTGGCGCGGACCTTTAAAAATAAGGGAATATTGGGTAAATGGGTGTTTGAGGGACTAAATAAATTGAAAATAATAAAAACATAAGTTTTTATTAGATTAGTTTTTTAATGCAAAAATACAGAAATTATTTTAAATGTTGTAAAATAAAAAAAAAAAGGTTAAAAATAACAAGTGCCGCTGGCGCGGACCTTTAAAAATAAGAGAATATTGGGTAAATGGTTGTTTGAGGGACTAAATAGGTTGAAAATAATTAAAAACATAATTTTTTTATTAGATTAGTTTTTTAATGCAAAAATACAACAATTATTTTAAATGTTGTAAAATTAAAAAAAAAAAGGTTAAAAATAACGAGTGCCGCTGGCGCGGACCTTTAAAAATAAGAGAATATTGGGTAAATGGGTGTTTGAGGGATTAAATAGGTTGAAAATAATTAAAAACATAATTTTTTATTGATTAGTTTTTTAATGTAAAAATACAACAATTATTTTAATGTTGTAAAATTTAAAAAAAAAGGTTAAAAATAATGAGTGCCGCTGGCGTGGACCTTTAAAAATAAGAGAATATTGGGTAAATGGATGTTTGAGGGACTAAATAGGTTGAAAATAATTAAAAACATAATTTTTTATTAGATTAGTTTTTTAATGCAAAAATACAACAATTATTTTAAATGTTGTAAAATTAAAAAAAAAGGGTTAAAAATAACGAGTGCCGCTGACGCGGGCCTTTAAAAATAAGAGAATTTTGGGTAAATGAGTGTTTGAGGGACTAAATAGGTTGAAAATAATTAAAACATAATTTTTTATTAGATTAGTTTTTTAATGCAAAAGTACAGTTATTATTTTAAATGTTATAAAATTAAAAAAAAAGTTTAAAAATAACGAGTGCCGCTGGCGCGGACCTTTAAAAATAAAAGAATATTGGATAAATGGGTGTTTGAGGGACTAAATGAGTTAAAAAAAACTATTAGATTAGTTTTTTAATGCAGAAATACAAAAATTATTTCAAATGTTGTAAAGTAAAAAAAAAGTTTAAACATAACGGGTGCCGCTCGCGCAGACCTTTAAAAATAAAAAAATATTGAGTAAATGGGTGTCTGAGGGATAAAATGAGTTTTAAAAAAAAAAAATTGAAAAAAACAAATAAACTATTCTAATAAAAAATTATTTTTTATAATTGTTTTTAACTCATTTTACATGAAAAATCAAAAAAAAAAAAAAAAAAAAAAGAAAACAAAAGGGCTCCCTGTGCTAGCCCGTGGTTAACACCCGGTTAGCGAAACATTATTCATAAATTTTTGGGTGCCTTTAATAGCACCTATAACTAGGGGTGGCCATGGGCCGGGCCTGGGCAGGCCCGGTCGGGCTCGGGCCGGGCTTGAAAAATTAACGGCTATCCCAAGCCCGCTCGGGCCCAGATCGGGCTTTATTATGTAATCCCAAGCCCGCCCAGATTTGAAAGCTCTTTACCCAGGCCCGTCCGATCGGGCCATATTATATTAATTAAAAGATTTTTTTAAAAAATTAAAATACCTATTTTTTTATTTAAAGACCAATTTTTAATTTAAAATCTGTTTTAAACTCCATATATTACAAAGTCCATATATAAAGTTTTCCACTCTACATGAAAAGACTTGGTATACATTTTTATATTTATAAATGTTCCCCCCCCCCCACATATATATATATATATATATATATATATATATATATATATATATATATATATATTTTCGGGCCTCGGGCCGGGCCGGGCCTCATCGGGCTTAAGAACTCATGCCCAAGCCCGCCCGAAAAAAAATCGGGCCTATAAAATTTTGCCAAGCCCGCTTTGCGGGCCTATTCACCTTACCCAAGCCCTATTTTTTTATTGGGCGGGTTGGGCGGGCTTGGCGGGCCTCGGGCCTATGACCACCCCTACCTATAACTTAACTTGGCCTACAAAGACACTACGACCCACGTATCCAAAAAAGAGACCATAATCTCTCTATTACTTTTTTTTAGGTCCAGAAGGGTAACACCACTAGTAAGTTCCTCGGTATAAGAGCAAGGGAAAGTTTTACATTTTTCACTGTTATTCCAAACACCAACTTAAAGGCACCTTAAGAGTCAAAGTGGGCTCATGCGTGAAAAAGGTCTTTCCATGGTGATGGATCATGGTGAGAAAAGTAATCTGGGTTTGAAGTTTTGTAATAAAAAAATAATAGAGAATTAAGATAAAGGTCATGTTCCTTTTTATATTTGGATATTTTGGATAATGCTTTTCAAGTTTATAAATCTAGTCTCTGTGGTACAATAACATTTATAAATCTAGTTCCAGTGGTACAATCGCATTTATTTTTTCGGTTCGCGCCAGTGGTACTATTTTTCACCATTTTTCATAATATTTTTAGTACAAGAACTAAATTTATAAAATTATATGGAATGTCCTATTTATATACAATTTGAACATTATGAGGACCTTTTCTCAAAACACCCAAAAAATAATTTGAATCTTTATGTAGTGTTTGAAATAAAATTTTGGGGTGCCTTTAAGAGCACCCATAAACCAATAACTCATCTTGGCCTACAAAGACATTCAGACCCACGTATCCACAAAACTGACCCTAATCACTCTATTGCTTTTATAGGGGAGGGTGGGTAATACCACTGGTAAGTTACCGAGTATATAAGTGAGGGAGAGTTTTAATTTTTTTCATTGTTATACCAAACACCAAATTAAGAGGCAACTCAAGAGTCAAAGTGGGGTCACACATGAAATGAGTTTTCCAGGATAGATCACTGTGATAGAAAAAAATGAACTACTTTTGGTGTTTTGTAATAAAATAATCATTTGAATTTTTATGTAGTGCTTAGAATAAAATTTGGATCAAATGTCAAAAAGTTCTTCAAATATTTTTTAATATATATTTAGTTCAAGTCTTTTATTTTGTATTAAAAAGTCCTTTATTCTATCTTTAAAGGTCCGCACTAGCGGCATGGTAAAGCCTTTTTGACTTGGTGAAGAAATTTTTGGTACAAAATAAAAAGACTTGAAGTAAACGTATATTGAAAAAAATTGGAGAGATTATTTGATATATTACTCATAAAATTTTGAGGTGCATTTAATAGCACCTATAACCGAATAACTCAATTCGACCTACAAAGCCATTAGGCCCACGTATCCAAAAAAGAGACCCTAATATCTCTATTACTTTTATAGGGGCGGAAGGGTAACACCATTAGTAAGTTCCTCAGGATAAGAGAGAGGGAGAGTTTTATTTTTTTTCGCTGTTATTTTGAACACCAAATTAGGAGTCACCTTAAGAGTTAATAACCCAACTTGGCCCACGTAATCACAAAAAATACCCTAATCGCATTAATGTTTTCACAGCGGCGGCAATGCAAGGGAACACGAGACGAGCGGGTAAGTTCTTAGCGAAGGGGAGTTTTATCTTTTGGGGGGCTAAGACGAAGATGAACATGGTTCAAAGTCAAGGCCGATACCGCGACGATACGGCCGAGTTGACTAGGTATCGGTGCCCACCGATCCGATTCCGAGTTACGAGTTGAGTTTTCAATTATTGATGTGAATCGACCCTATATCGGTAATTTCTCGGTAGTATCGTTGATATAGCGGTATAATCGGCCCATATCGATGATATCGCAGTAGAATCGACCCATATCGATTCCATCCCATATCGGCGATATCACAATAGTATCGACCCATATCAGTGATATATCGGCCGAGATGGTATAAGTTACTAAGCATCAATCTCTCTCTCTCTCTCTCCAGTGTTATGTTGGTAAGCGTGGTTTTTTTGGGGGATACGAAATGCTAATTGTTTTTTTAGTGTGTGGGTTATTTGGTCATTGTGTGGGTTTAATTTAGTGCGTTGTATATGCGCCGGTTTTATTTTTTTAAAGAATGCAAATGATCCAAATGTTACTTATTTTATTATTTTTTATAATAATGTTCGCAATGTTATTTTATAATATGTTATTATTTATAAAAAAAACATAAATGTTATTCTTTTACAAACAAATATACAACTGTAATTATTGTAAAAATAATATTTGTATCCTCTAAACATTTGTAAAAATAATATTTGCATCCTTTATGTAAAAATAAGATGTGCAGCGCAAGTAAAAAATATATATTTGCATCCACTTTGTAAAAAATAACAATTCCATCAATTTAAAAAAAAAACATTTGCAACCCAACAACAACAAAAAAAATAACATTTACATTCCTTTTATAAAAAAAAAACATTTGCATCATTTTTTGTAGGAAAATAACATTTGCATCCTTTTTGTAAAAAACGATTGTAAAAACAAGTAGTGTTTTGTCAAAATCACTATTTGTATCCTCTTTGTAAAAAAAAACAATACTAAAAAAGAAAGATTTCTATCCTTTTTAGAAAAATATAACATACTTAAAAAACACATTTGTATCCTCTTACTAAAAATAATACTAAGAATATAATAGTTGTATCCTCTTTGTAAAAAAAAATTATCCTTTACTAAAAAATTAACATTTATTTTTCTTTGTAAAAACATAATATTTGTATCCTCTGTGAAATAAAACATTGATTTATTATGGAACATTGAATCTGCAAGTTCGCAGCACGTCAATATAATCAATTGTACAATGTTATGCATATTAAAGTATAGTTTTAAGCTTATCTGATTGGTCCACATTGTTAATCGTATTTTTTTAAAATTTTCTAGATTTTTTTCGGAATTTTTTGCGCTCTCTAAATAGTGTATCTTTGCGTATCGCCCGATACCGTGACCGATACCACGACCGAGTTGAAAATCGAGTGGCCGATACCAGGACCGATACCGAGGCTTTGAACCATGAAGATGAAGCATATTAAATTTTTTATGCGCACTTCTTTAACAGTTTTTTATAAAATCATTTCTTTTATAAAATCTTAAAAAAACTGTAATTTAACTCTTTTTATAAAAAAAAAAACTTTTTTTGAATTTTTTTTGAATTTTTTGTAAAAATTATAGGTTTTCTAATGTTTTTATATAATCAAATTAAACAGTGTTTATATAAATTACGGGTTTTAACATGTTTTTACATAAAACAATGTTTTAATACTTTTTATACAATATAATGTTTAAAAATAAATAAAAAGTTCTTAATTGATTAATTTTTTCCTAATTTTTAATTTTATAAATTGCAGTTTTTTTTAATGTTTTTATATAAAAAAAAAACTCAACATTTTTTAAGAAATTACAGTATTTCTAACATTTTATATAAACAAAATAAACTTTTTTTTTAATAAATACAGATTTTTAACATTTTTTATAAACAAACTAAAATGTTTTATTATTTATTATATTTTATTTTTTAAATTACAAGTTTTAAGTTTTTTTATGTAAAACAATTTTATGATGTTTTTGTTTTATATAAATTACGGGGTTTAGATTTCTATATAAAAAAATGCATATAAAAACAATATATAAATATTCTATATAAAAACTAAATTTCATGGTTTAGTTTGTTTATATGAACAGCTTACTTTTTATATAAAAAAAACTAGTCCAATAATTTATAAAATAAAAAAAATAATTTGTTTATAAGAAAATGTAAAAAATATTTAATTCATATATAAAAAGTTTAGTTTATTTTTATACAAACTTTAAAAAATATTGGAATTTCTAAAAAAAAGATAAGTTTTCTTTCTATAAGAATGTTAAAAATGTGTAATTTATAAAATAAAAAATAAAATACTTTATAAGGAACTTATTATTTATTGTTAAAAAATTGTTTTGTATAAAAAAATATTAAAGCCCCGTTCAATGTAAAAAAAATGTTAAAAACCTGTAATTTATATAAAAAAAAATGTTTAGTTTGTTTATATAAAAATATTAAGCAAACCAGTAATTTATATAAAAAGAAAAAAAAAGTTTCTAAAAAAGTTTTTTATTTTATAAAAAAGTTAAATCACAGTTTTTTTTTCACATTTTATAAAAGAAATTAATTTTATAAAAAATAGTTAGAAACAATTTATAAAAAACTTTTGATTTTATAAAATCAAGAAGTTAAAAACAATTTAGGATGTTATGCTTTTGGTAAAACGGAGTCCTAGCGAAATAGGCAAGAAGGGAGGAGTGGTGAACAGCTGGTAACGGCTGCTGGATAGGCGGAAGCACTAAGCCTGGAATCACTTTCGATCTATGGCAATTTTTCGATAGCAAAAAAAAAGTGAAAAAGTTATGATATAGGAGACCACTAGATTTGAACCAGCACCTCTGGGATTTACTGAGACTCACTCTCTGACCAGAAATCAAACTCGCACAATGTATGGCGTCTAGCTTAAGACTTTATCGCTTTAGCAAAAAGTATGAGGTCATCTGCAAAAAACAAATGAGATACCATCTCCTTCGTAAATTGTCGTTACTGACGGGCGTAGATGGACCTTCCTTCCAACCAAGAAGGCTCCGTAACAGCGGGGAATCGACAATAACTAAAAGAGTACGTTATGGAGTCTCCACTCCATGTTGAAAGCTCTTTCAAATAACATGAGCGTTGAAAGTCTTCAATTAGACTAGAGCGTTAGATTCTTTTTCTTTTTTGACTTCTTTCAAACAAAGGGGAATGAAGATGGGGCGGAGAAGTATAAAGGTGCGAAACTTCTACCTGATGGATTCGAAGACTCGAGCGCTTAGCCCCTCTTTTTTTTATTCGAAAGAGCGGGGCCTTACTTATTCAGGGGGGGATGAAAGAAAAATAAAGGGATCAGGGGGCTTTATGATCGGAGCCGTCGTCGCAGTTTTTGGCATGTAGAAAAGGGGTCACCACTCCCCTTTTCTACGTCAGGTAGCAGATTCAGCACTCTCTTTCAATTTCACCAACGGAAGGTCAGATAGATACTATGAAGGTCATATGCGTAATGCATTATCTAACAATTCTATTAAGCTCGTACATTGTCTGGAGAGAAAGTTGCCCAAATACCTTGAAAGTGTAATTAAGGCACATATATTTTTCATTGGTAAGGGAAAGCTTTGTCTGGCATTTACCAGAGTTACCTCACATTAGAGCATGATGATAAAAATGAAATATATACTAGGTGTAAACCCGTGCGATGCGCGGACTAAGCGATTATGACACGATAATTTTCATATTCAACCTTTAACATTCAATCGACATGTAAATTTAAAATATAAATTTCTATAATCTAATGAGTATATAGATGGGAATTGAAATAAATCAATTTCTTGAAAAAATAAAAACAGCAACCAAACAAAATGAAATTAATTGATATGTGTGAATGCTACCAGGTCACTTCACTTGATAACAATTTGACCATCATAATATGAATAGCTTCTATCACAACTAAAGAGGAACATTTTTTAGCCTATTCCAAAAATGAAATGGGTGTGTATGTTTAAAGGATAGAGTCAAAGAGAGAGGGTGAGGAAAATTGATATTATATCAGTAAATATGCTTTTTTAGTTGTCGGCTATGGAAGTGAGGTGAGTTTTCATACAATACAACCAAAACTAAAACCCGTTGTGAAAGTCATTGTTTTCTTATTATTTTTCATTGTTAGAAATTACATATCTTTGTACCATAACCATTGCTTTGTGTAATAACCCTCGATTCTGGGAGGCTCATTTTATACTAATTTTACCGCATAAGGTAATTATATAAAATGTGGGGACTGGAGTAAATATTAATTTAATGAATTGAAAGTTAATATTTACTAGATTGATGCATATTTACTGTATGTGAAGGTAAATAACATCAGGTTGCATGTCTGTAGTGTCATGTATTTTAAATGGCCTTTTAGTTTAAATGATTTTGGAACTCGAAATAATTTATAAAATTCCGAATGCCAGTTTAGAGGGTGTAGTTAGTCTCGGAAGGTGCGAGACAGTCAAAATAAGTGCCATATTGTATTTTCGTGTTTCGGGCACTTTTACCTGGTTTTAGCTTATATGCGTATTTGCGAGTCATTTTAATGTGGTATTAACCATTTAAGTTGGGAGAATTATGTTAAGCCACGATTTTTGGTCTTGCCCCTTATTTCATTCCCTCATTTTATGTCTTAAAACATAGAGAGAGACAAAGAGAGAGAAGAAGAAGAGAAATGGAGAAATGAGAGAGAGATTGAAGATGGAGGATGTGGGATTGCTTCTTCTCCAAATAAATCTGAGATATCAACCCTAAGGCAAGTTTTCTACTTGCTAATATGTGATTTAAGATGCATAAATTGTATGATAATTGTGTATTTCCATTTATGGTTTAAATGTAGAATTTGTGGGATTTAAACCCTAGTCTTGATTTATGTTGAAGAAATTGTGGGTTTTGATGGTTAATAATCATGTAGATTAGTTTGGGGTAGATTTTTGTTGTTGGATGTGTATGAAAAGGAAGAGGTTTGAGGTTTGGAGGATTTAGGGTTCATAACCCTTCGTAGCCATTTTTGGCAGATTTGCAGGTCCGAATCGATTCGGCCCTTTGGGCGAATCGATTCGCTAAGGGAAATTGGCAGGTCTGCATAACCCGAATCGATTCGGGTTAAGACCGAATCGATTCGGCCAATTACAGAAGGTTGGTTTAGTTGTCCGAACCGATTCGCTTTCTGGGCGAATCGATTCGCTAGGGCGAATCGATTCGGCCCTTGGGCGAATCGATTCGTTTTCCTGCTGTTTTTGAGTTAATTTTTATAACTCAATTTCAATTCTTTTCTTTAAATATAGGGATTAGGAACCTTCTTGAATGAAGTAAACTTAGATTCCTAGAGTGTGAGATGAGTTAGTTGTCTACCCTACATTAGGAATGGGTCAAGTGGGGATTTTTCGGGGTTAGGCCTATTAATGATAAGGCATTCTTTTCTTCTAGTTAATTATTATATAACTAGGAGATGTAGTGTTATGTTCGGGAGACCTTAGAAGCTTAATTAAGATATACTAGTTTTGAGGGTTTATATTACTACCCCATAAGAATGTTGGGAGATTTTAAAAGTTCGATTGAGCTATGTTAACCTTGGTGGTTCATCATAATAACGCCATAAAGGTGAGTTTGGAGAATGAATTGAAAGTTATCTCATTCTTTCGAAAGATGATAACCTTGGGGTTCTAAAATAACCTCCTACAATGCTTGGAGATAATGAAGAGTTTATTTACTCCTTTGAGGTTGTAGTGTTGATATAAGCTATTGTATGGCTCCAGATAATAAGTTCTATCTGTTACTAGAAGTAAATAATAACGGTTTCGAATAAAATGAAACATATACGTGGGATGGAAATGAAATGGAGATGGTATTGATATTTGTAAATGATAATTTACTTAATCCTGAAACCGGTAAATAATGATTTACTTGATTTTGAAATGATAAATAAAATGTCTTAAACACACCTCTCTAAATGACATCATAAGGGAAGTCCGCGCGTGAGGTGAAGCCCCCTGGCTAATGAATGCAGGGTGGATATAGTCCTAGGCCATGGGAGCGCTTATTGTTGTATATGTTTTCTGCGATGGGTAGGAGATTCCGGGTGTGGTCTTGACTACCCCGCAGGCTCATGGCCGCTTCCCGACGTCTTGCGATATAGGTGCCCAGGTTGTCTAATGATAGGCCCTGGAAGATGATGGTCATTTAGGGGCGCGCACAGTGGGGAAACCCGGACGGGCGGTCTTAGAATACGTTATATGTATATAATATATAACAATTCATAATCAAGTGGGACTTGATGTATTTGATATGCCATATAGAGCATGATGGAGTGCCATAAAGAGCACATATAAATGCCACAAAGAGCATTTGAAAATGATTATTTTCCTGATAAGGAAAGGATTTTTACAAAGGGTAAAATTGAGATATAATCGCCTTAAAGAGCAAAAGATTGTGTTTATAAATATATTTCCTGCTAAGGAAAAGATATATAAAATAACTGGCACATTTGAAGAAGTTTTAGTTTAATGCTTCTTATTGTTATTCCTGCTTAGCTTATGTTTTAAATTGTATAGGTTGCTGTTTATTTCTCTTTCTTCATGATTTATCTTACATAACTGTCATACTCTTTATTCATCTGGTAATCATATAGAACCGGGCCCTGACCTGGTTACATTTCCTGTTGCATATTCTTCTTGTCTCTGCTCAGGTACTCTGCCGCAAGGATGCTTGATTTAAATTCCGATTCCGATGTTTTCGACGAGCCGTGACGCATTGCGGGTGTTACGGGATACATTTGGTATAGACGCTTTCATTTTCATTCTAGTTAAGATCAAGTCTGTCATTCGGGCGAGAGGCCCAAGCTTTTGTAAATGTTTAATGAAATGTAATAAGTAATTTATCGTACTTGTGTATTTTGGTGTATCAGTTTAGTGACCGGTTACATATTCGGTCTTTTATTGTATTCTTGTTGTATTATTATTTATGTCTTGGGGTTTCCCTTATCTTTCAGGAGTTGGGTTGTTTATTTTCATTTATTTACTTTCAAATCAAAATTTTTGGCAACCCGTTTTCTGAAATATTGGGTGGTTATCCTGGATACTCTATATTTTTATTATGATGCTGAGAATGATTCCATCCATGATTCCGTTATATTGGAGTATTGGGCTGGCCACCCCTTATTTTGGTGAGCGGGTTGTCACAGATGGTATCAGAGCATCAGGTTCTAGAGTCCTTAGGAATCTGTGTGGACGCCTTAAGTTTTCAGCGTTGCTCTTGATTTGATGTAAAGCCTTAGGATTAAGATCGTTAATTTCTCTTGTAAGATTTTCGTTCTTCTACCATGAGGTAGAATCTATAAAAATCTTTTGCGTATTCGTGTGAGAATAATAGGTCGATAGAAGAAGGGCGTTATGGGGAGGTTTGTGGAGAACTGTAAGTGTAGTCGGGGATGAGGACCGCTTTGGAGGTCGCTCCCTTTTGTACCACTTTCTTGTCTTGCTATTACGACTGCAAATTTCAGTTGATGTAGTTTTCCCAAGTACCGCTAGAAGTAGGAAGTGGTACTAAACTTGAGAATTCACGCGATGTTATATTGAAGTGGAGAAGTGCCCTGTAGTAGAATGGAGGAAAATCCTTCACCCGTAGAAGAAGTGTTGAGGTGGTGAAAAATGTGGTCACTATATTCGTGGGTGCCAGAAGTTTGGCCCATAGAAAAGCCCGGTGGATACTTGCAATGGCGAATTTCTCTGGGACAACTGGACTGAGGAGAAAGTGGATTCTCGAATGTTCACAAAATGTTTGGTTAAAGACCAATGGCGAACAAGGTGTTGTACGGTTAGGGAGACGAGATCATGCACCATGAAGTGACAGGCTCCAAAATAGGTGTTGTTAACACTTCTGATGGAGTAAGAATCGTGAAACCCCATCGGTGGACACCCCCCTGGGGAAGTTTCATCAAACTGAGGAAGAGGAGACCAAGAGCGTGTTCTCTTTTACTGAGAAAGTAAGAGGGACTGCATGGGCAATTATTGTCATCCATAGTCGGAATAACGTCTATGATGTGGAGTGTAGAACCACTCATTTTAAATTTCGTTGAGTAGAGAGCAAGGGCAAGAGTAAAGTGCCTGGTTGGGGAGTTGGTAGAAATAATGTTGGTATGTGTAAGGCTCGAATGTGGAGTTTGAGAACCATTAGTATTGACCCGGAGTGCTTGGTACGAACAGTGGTGGGAATTCCACCTTATAGGTGGGTGGTGTATTCCTTAGGATAAGATTTAGTAGTATTGTATCTACGGTAGACTCGGGTGTGTATTTTGAGCTTGTAGTAGTATTTACGCTATTATAGAAGGGTAATTATATGACTTTCGTGGTATGAAAGTTCTATCTTTTCTTCACTCGTTATGAAGCGAGTGATGATATTTTTTTTTATGTATATGTGTCATATGTGTTACTTGGTTTGAGTGTTCCATTGTTTACTTGCATTGGGTGTAGATGCTATGACTTATCTCCACGACCAACAAAGTTAAGCAGTAATGCATAGGAGGGGTTCCTTGTTTGGATTCCGCTTTTGCGGGACGCTCCACGCGTGAACCTTAACGACGTTGGGAGTGGAGAGATGCCATATTTCCTTTCTCTTATTTCATGTATAGAATGCTAAGGTAAAGTCTAGAAGTAGAATCTTATTATTAGAATTGTACAGATCCCGATCATGTGTCTTGGACCGTCACATATCAACGACCGACGATGCGAGGTAGTAGTGTAACGGGAGGGTTCCTTGTCTGGATTTCGCTTCGGCGAGACGTCCCACGCATGAACCCGAGCGAATTTCGGAAGTTGAGTAGGGTCTTGGGCACTAGGGATGTCTTTGGTATTATATGCTTACGATTTAGGTAGGATATATATAGATAGACCCTAGGATTTTTAGGATGTAAGACCTTGAGGGTAGGTGGTGTTAGTTTAAAAAAGCGTTAGGGAGTTGGCCACAAATAAGTTGTGGGTTAACTCTATAAGAGATTAGATCCCTTAGGAACGAGATTATGGGGTCTCGAAAGGTTTGGTAGGATCGGCCGAAGGAGATGAGGCATTTCTTAGAAATAAGGTTACGTTGGTAACTCCATTTCCGGGGAGTTAATAAGGACGGGTGGATCCTCACTCCTGAGCCATTATTGTAAGCTCGAGAGTGAGTTTAATGAGTAAGTTTCTTTCAGGATTGGGGAGTAATAATAATGGAGTATAGACCTATTGTTTATGCGTCTCACAAACTTAAACTTGTGGAAAGTAATATCCTGTGCTTGAAGTAAGATTCATCGTGGTAGTGATCACCTTAAATAGATAAGGCACTACTTCCTGGGCAGGAAATTTGGTCCTTCTCATAGGCAACAAGTTGTTGCAATATGTTGTGGGAGGAATCGAGTTGGTGCTCGGAGTTCAGAAGAACTAGTGATTGGATATTTTCTCATTCGCTAAGAAAATGCGATTGGGGTAGGGGACGTGTCGAGTAGAGAACTCGTCAGAGATGATGGTGATGGCATGGAAGGTCAAGTAGAATGAGCTTGAATAGGAAGACTCGGTAGTAAGAGCGTGTCTGTCTGTGATTGACCATTTCACCTACTCGTGTAAAGAGAGTAGTAGTGGAACGAGGTAGGGTATTCATAGACGCCTGCATGGAACTACCGGCATCGAACTGGTCATGATCCCATTTGAGAAAATGGTTAATCGTTTGATCAGACTGTTGCATTCCCGGCCATTATGGACGGACTACTTGTAGAAGAGTATGCCCCGTTCTCGATGGACGAATAGTAAAACCGTGAGAGGTGCCTATTTTAATAGGGTGGACCGAGACTATATATTCGTGTCGAAGGTTTAGCAAAAGTTTCCGCGAAGTAATGAGAACCGTATGGAAATGACGTATATCCTACCACCCTAGAGTGGATGGATGTAAGGGAGGAAATTGACTTATGCCGAAAGGCATATTACGAACGTGCGCCTTAGTATACATAGCAGATGGGAGCAGTAATGGTATGGATGGAGATTTTCGGGCAACCATTAGGTTTTGGAGTGGTCTTATGGATCATTTCCTAAGGCATGGTATCGTGAGTGGCCTAGCGCGGTCAGTTGAGTAATTCGCATACTCGTTGGAGGGAACCAACGGATAATATGTTCCTTGGACTTGGAGTGGTCTCAGAACATTTCTTTAGAGATTTGGCTTTTAAGCCATACGCCTTGATGAGATACGTCGATGCGGGGGGATAACTGAGTGGCGTTGGGTCCAAGCCACTTAGAGTCGGTATGGGTGCCCCGAGGTGAGATGTAACATAATTATGAAGATTTGGCTAATTGTGCCGAGTCATGGGGGCATCGTGTTCCGTCATAGGAAGCTAGAATCGATAGTTAGTGAAGAGCGCCTTGTGCTACTAGAGAACAAGAGGATTGACTGAGATCGACAGGGTCGACCTTAGTCTGAGTCCATTTGGGACGTTGCAATAACGAGGAGTTTGTATGGGATGATAGAATCCTAGTTTAGAGTAGTATACCCTTATCAGATTTGGGTATGCCCGAATTTTGGGGGCAAAATTCCCTCTTAAGGGGGGGAGTATGTAACAACCCTCGATTCTGGGAGGCTCATTTTATACTAATTTTATCGCATAAGGTAATTATATAAAATGTGGGGACTGGAGTAAATATTAATTTAATGAATTGAAAGTTAATATTTACTAGATTGATGCATATTTACTGTATGTGAAGGTAAATAACATCAGGTTGCATGTCTGTAGTGTCATGTATTTTAAATGGCCTTTTAGTTTAAATGATTTTGGAACTCGAAATAATTTATAAAATTCCGGATGCCAGTTTAGAGGGTGTAGTTAGTCTCGGAAGGTGCGAGACAGTAAAAATAAGTGCCATATTGTATTTTCGTGTTTCGGGCACTTTTACCTGGTTTTAGCTTATATGCGTATTTGCGAGTCATTTTAATGTGGTATTAACCATTTAAGTTGGGAGAATTATGTTAAACCACGATTTTTGGTCTTGCCCCTTATTTCATTCCCTCATTTTATGTCTTAAAACATAGAGAGAGACAAAGAGAGAAGAAGAAGAAGAGAAATGGAGAAATGAGAGAGAGATTGAAGATGGAGGATGTGGGATTGCTTCTTCTCCAAATAAATCTGAGATATCAACCCTAAGGCAAGTTTTCTACTTGCTAATATGTGATTTAAGATGCATAAATTGTATGATAATTGTGTATTTCCATTTATGGTTTAAATGTAGAATTTGTGGGATTTAAACCCTAGTCTTGATTTATGTTGAAGAAATTGTGGGTTTTGATGGTTAATAATCATGTAGATTAGTTTGGGGTAGATTTTTTTTGTTGGATGTATATGAAAAGGAAGAGGTTTGAGGTTTGGAGGATTTAGGGTTCATAACCCTTCGTAGCCATTTTTGGCAGATTTGCAGGTCCGAATCGATTCGGCCCTTTGGGCGAATCAATTCGCTAAGGGAAATTGGCAGGTCTGCATAACCCGAATCGATTCGGGTTAAGACCGAATCGATTCGGCCAATTGCAGAAGGTTGGTTTAGTTGTCCGAACCGATTCGCTTTCTGGGCGAATCGATTCGTTTTCCTGCTGTTTTTGAGTTAATTTTTATAACTCAATTTCAATTCTTTTCTTTAAATATAGGGATTAGGAACCTTCTTGAATGAAGTAAACTTAGATTCCTAGAGTGTGAGATGAGTTAGTTGTCTACCCTACATTAGGAATGGGTCAGGTGGGGATTTTTCGGGGTTAGGCCTATTAATGATAAGGCATTCTTTTCTTCTAGTTAATTATTATAAAACTAGGAGATGTAGTGTTATGTTCGGGAGACCTTAGAAGCTTAATTAAGCTATACTAGTTTTGAGGGTTTATATTACTACCCCATAAGAATGTTGGGAGATTTTAAAAGTTCGATTGAGCTATGTTAACCTTGGTGGTTCATCATAATAACGCCATAAAGGTGAGTTTGGAGAATGAATTGAAAGTTATCTCATTCCTTCGAAAGATGATAACCTTGGGGTTCTAAAATAACCTCCTACAATGCTTGGAGATAATGAAGAGTTTATTTACTCCTTTGAGGTTGTAGTGTTGATATAAGCTATTGTATGGCTCCGGATAATAAGTTCTATCTGTTACTAGAAGTAAATAATAACGGTTTCGAATAAAATGAAACATATACGTGGGATGGAAATGAAATGGAGATGGTATTGATATTTGTAAATGATAATTTACTTAATCCTGAAACCGGTAAATAATGATTTACTTGATTTTGAAATGATAAATAAAATGTCTTAAACACACCTCTCTAAATGACATCATAAGGGAAGTCCGCGCGTGAGGTGAAGCCCCCTGGCTAATGAATGCAGGGTGGATATAGTCCTAGGCCATGGGAGCGCTTATTGTTGTATATGTTTTCTGCGATGGGTAGGAGATTCCGGGTGTGGTCTTGACTACCCCGCAGGCTCATGGCCGCTTCCCGACGTCTTGCGATATAGGTGCCCAGGTTGTCTAATGATAGGCCCTGGAAGATGATGGTCATTTAGGAGCGCGCACAGTGGGGAAACCCGGACGGGCGGTCTTAGAATACGTTATATGTATATAATATATAACAGTTCATAATCAAGTGGGACTTGATGTATTTGATATGCCATATAGAGCATGATGGAGTGCCATAAAGAGCACATATAAATGCCACAAAGAGCATTTGAAAATGATTATTTTCCTGATAAGGAAAGGATTTTTACAAAGGGTAAAATTGAGATATAATCGCCTTAAAGAGCAAAAGATTGTGTTTATAAATATATTTCCTGCTAAGGAAAAGATATATAAAATAACTGGCACATTTGAAGAAGTTTTAGTTTAATGCTTCTTATTGTTATTCCTGCTTAGCTTATGTTTTAAATTGTATAGGTTGCTGTTTATTTCTCTTTCTTCATGATTTATCTTACATAACTGTCATACTCTTTATTCATCTGGTAATCATATAGAACCGGGCCCTGACCTGGTTACATTTCCTGTTGCATATTCTTCTTGTCTCTGCTCAGGTACTCCGCCGTAAGGATGCCTGATTTAAATTCCGATTCCGATGTTTTCGACGAGCCGTGACGCATTGCGGGTGTTACGGGATACATTTGGTATAGACGCTTTCATTTTCATTCTAGTTAAGATCAAGTCTGTCATTCGGGTGAGAGGCCCAAGCTTTTGTAAATGTCTAATGAAATGTAATAAGTAATTTATCGTACTTGTGTATTTTGGTGTATCAGTTTAGTGACCGGTTACATATTCGGTCTTTTATTGTATTCTTGTTGTATTATTATTTATGTCTTGGGGTTTCCCTTATCTTTCAGGAGTTGGGTTGTTTATTTTCATTTATTTACTTTCAAATCAAAATTTTTGGCAACCCGTTTTCTGAAATATTGGGTGGTTATCCTGGATACTCTATATTTTTATTATGATGCTGAGAATGATTCCATCCATGATTCCGTTATATTGGAGTATTGGGCTGGCCACCCCTTATTTTGGTGAGCGGGTTGTCACACTTTGGTTGCCTTGTAATGCTATAGACAAGGTTCTGTCAGTATGAAACATCATATTAAGCCAGAACTGAAGTTTTATAAGTCTAATAATGTTTTGGAGAAGGTTGGTACAGTTGCCTATAAGCCTCAATTACCTGAAAATTCAACTATTTATCTTATTTTCAACGTGTCAATGCTAAAAAGGAAGGTATTTCTCGGCACCACTCCCAGCTTACAGTTTCCTTGACCAAATCTCACATACCATATTTTGTGATCGAGGTCATACTGGATCGAATAATGATTTGCTGAAGAAATAAATTAATGACACGTATTTTAGTTCAATGTTTTAATGCATAGCTCACAAATGCCACTTGGGAAGACTGTGATAAGCTTATTTGGAAGATTAACAAATCCTTGAGGGAAATAATCCTTAAAAGGAGTATGATATGTTAAAAAGGTTACGTAGCTGAAGTTGTTGTTGATATTTTAAAAAGAGAAGATCAGGCTTGTGGTTAAATTGCACCTCATTAGTTGACCTATATGGTGGCATTTTAATTAAAGCACAGTGTATTCGTGTAATATCTTTTGATGGGTTAGATCAGTTAGAAATTTGTAATATAAAGGATGTAGTAAATACTGTGAAAAACATGCAATAGGATCTATTCGTAAAAAATTCCTTTAGGGACTGTTTATGATATGTATGATGTATACGGGATTGTTCTAGGATATGTGTATGATAAATTATTCAAACATATGATGATTGTTGAAATGTACGAACTGTGTATTTTCTACATTAATTTCACTTTCTCTAGTTTCTATTCCAACCAATTTTTGTTTCAAATTTAGTATCATTTTTAGACTTATTTATTAGCTTCATTACCAAATCACTCTCTTTTTATGTTCACAATGTGTTTATACGCATGCATGTATGTTATGAGCTAATTTTAGCTCCTTTATATTTTTCGCTTCTTTATGCCAACGTCTAATTTGTGGATGCTCTAAGAGACTTATTTGTGAATTTAAAATGTAATTTGCAATTACAGATTTTAAAAGATATATTTTAGTTTTTGTTTGGTCAAACTATAGTTTGTGTTTAGATGAATGGAGATATGCATAATCTTCCGTTTAAATAGAAATCTTCTTTTTAAATATAAATAATAAGTTGAACATACTTTACTAAAAGTTACATGTTTACCTAAGTTGGCTAATGTTCAGTTTGGGTGCTAAAGATAATGTAATTAATGTATTCCTTTTAGATGTATATCAGTTGAAGACTGAAGAGAGCTTCAGTTCTAAAATGTTGTCTTTTTTCTTCCAGATGTGTTGGTGATTTCTTTGCTTTGTATCCTCTACTTCAAATGAACCCAACGAAGAGTTTAAATATGCGGAGATTTGGCCTTCCGTAATTCATTAAAATAAATGACTTAGCAAGCACACATAATATGGCAAATAATCGAAATCTGGTCTTGCATTTTGGATAAGTAAGAAGATTAGCCTAAGCTGTGATTTTTTTTTTGGGTAGGATGAAAGTGAGAATGGATTGTATTTACTTGGCTTTAAATTCTGTAACGGCTTGAATATCTGGGTTTATATAAATTTTTGTTGTGTTTGTTGGCGGAAGTGAAAAAGCTCCTATTGATTTGTGAATTTGAGTTTTATGATGGTATAAAACTAAGAATTTGTAAACCAAATAGTACTTATTATAATTATATTCACTTTTATAAGATGTTTAAACAAAGAGTTAATTTCTATCTCCAAATAATAAGTCCTATTAGAATATAAAATATAGGAAAATAGTGAAAACATAAAAGATAATATATCATGCTGTGATATGACAGGGATTAAAGATAAAGATAAAAAACAAATATGTCATAAAAACTAAAAAGGGTGATATTACTTATGTCCTTTTGTTTATGAAAAGCTTTAAAGCATAGAAATCACAATCAAGATTTATCTCAAGCAGTAAAATAAAGCATCATCTCTCATGTAATTAAATGTGAAAGTTAATTATAATATTGAAACAAATATAGGACAACAAACAATAATCCCACTATACAGTGATAACATATATCATCCTTAAAGAGACTGGAAAAACGAATGTCCTCACGGTATGTTGCAACACTAATTTAAGAAAAAACTGAACTTAGTTTCGCCTTTAAAATCGTCATATTGTTTGCAATTTTTATTGTAGTATTCATTAAGAAACTTCCCACATATATTTGATGCCACTATGCTAATAAAACACTTTCACCTTTTGGAAGGGGGGGAAAAGAAAGTGCAATGTACTAAATAATCTGACTGAGTTATTACAATGGTAGAAAATGAGAGGTGAACAAAGTCATTACTTTTAGATTGAAAACCACTCTCCTTAGGTTGTCTAATATTGAACAGACTCCATCATATGATCTAACTTCATCCCATCTACTAATAAATCCAACAACTTGATTTCTCAACTAACTAACTATTACAAAAGGGAAAAAACTAATCAAACGGAGATATTATTAGTTTTAGAGGAAAACATTAATAATTTTCCAATCAAACAATAATAAAATAGAAAATTTTGAAAAAAAAAGCCAACTATAAAAAATTATAGTATAAAGAGTTTGAAAAAAAGGCCACTATAAAAAAATTATTCTTTTTACAGAAAAATAATAAATAAAATAAAGAGTTTGAAAGAATTATAAAAAATTGACTTTCAACAACAACAAAAATAAACCTTTCTCTAGCTCTAATATTATTCCCAATCAAGAATTATTGTATCAATTCTAATTTTTGAATTGATCCTGTGTATACATGGCTTTAGCTTATATAAACACAGTGGATGTTTTATATCAACATGTTTAATTGATATCATTCTCATGGAATATAATGTGTATAAATCTCAATATTGAAAATGAGGAAAAATAATCATTTTACAACAAATTCCCTTATGGATGTTATAATTTGTCATAGCGTTAAGTGAAGAATAACAAATGGTCTCCTCTTTATGGTGTTTTAACAAACGGTTCATGCGCAACATTAGAACTCAAAAGAATAAATCACTTTTCATTTTGTATTTCTCTATTCTCAACACAAGATAATACATAATCAAATATCCAACCAAAATCAAAAGTTAGGAAAAATTAGATTTTTGGAATGTATTAATTATAACTCATATATGACACAACAAACAATTTATCAACATTAATTTTATTCATAATATTCAAAAAAATCATGGAATTTTTTTAAAATACCTGTTCATCTTCCCCTAACAACGATAATTAATACTTTGATTGAACAAAGCCGGTATCAAAATACCTACCAGAAATATGTTCAGAGTGAGAGAATTGTAAAATTGAAAGAGAAACTGAAATTGGCATCTACAGAATGAATTAGAGAGACTTACCTTTGAAATAGAGTGCGTTGATGACGGGAAGAATCTATTCAACGTAGATGAATTTTTGTAGTGTGAAATCATATGGAGACACACACTCTTCAATGTAGAAGCCACTGAATATATCACCTCGTGGAAGGTTCAAAGAGGAGTAGAGGAATAAACAGGGGTGTTAGGGTTTCAAATAGGAAGGAGAGGAAAAAATCATGTGGTTCAATGTTTCCTTAAGTGATAACTAGGGTCATAAGTTGTTTTAGCAGATTAACAAATAAATTGCTCAAATTTTTTAAGAACTTTCTCTACATAATGTGATTGGGTTAGAACAATTCCTTCGAAATTTTTAATGATTTTAATTCCAGGTATAACATCACCAACACCCAAATCTTTCATATCAAATATCTTACTAAGGAAACTTTTAGTTTTATTAACTACATCCATATCAGTTCCAAAAATAATCATATCATCCACATACAAGCAAATAATCACACCGGAATTATCCTTGAATTTGCTATAAATACATTTATCTGCTTCATTAATGTTAAAACGATTAGAGATCATTACTTTATCAAATTTTTCATGCCATTGTTTAGGAGCTTCTTTTAGTCCATATAAAGATTTTTTAAGTCTACACACTTTTTGATCTAGGCCTTGGACTACAACCCCCTCGGGTTGATCCATATAAATTTCTTCTTCAAGATCTCCATTCAAAAAAGCCTTTTTAACATCCATTTGATGAATTATCAGATTATGTAATGAAGCAATAGAAATTAATAGCCTAATAGATGTAATTCTAGTAACAGGAGAGTAAGTGTCAAAGAAATCAATTCCTTCCTTTTGCCTATAGCCTCTAGCTACCAATCTTGCCTTAAATTTATCAGTAGAACCATGAGCTTTTAATTTCTTTTTAAAAATCCATTTGCATCCAATAGTTTTACATCCTTTAGGTAAGTCAACTAACTCCCACGTGTTGTTAGAAATAGTAGAATCATGTTCACTATTAATAGCTTCTTTCCAAAAAATAGAATCGGGTGAGGACATTGCCTCACTAAAAGTGACGGGGTCATTTTCCATTAAGTACGTTAAAAATTCAGGACCAAAAGAAGTAGCTATCCTAGGACTTTTATTTTTCCGAATTTCAATTTCTTCTGAATTTGGAGATTCATTTCTAACACTAGGATCCACTGGAACAGAACTACTAGTTCCCTCACTTCTCACTTTAAAAGGAAATTTGTCCTCATAAAATTCGGCATCTTTTGACTAAAAAATAGTGTTTTTATCCATATATTGATTTTTATAATCAATTACAAGAAACCTATTTGCATTACTATTTTTAGCATAACCTATAAAAACACAATCAACTGTCTTTGGGCCAAGTTTAGTTCTCCTAGGTAGTGGTATTGAAACCTTAGCAAGATACCCCCACACTTTAAGGTGTTTATAAGAAGGTTTTATATTTTTCCCCATTTCATAAGGAGTTTTATCATTATTCTTAAAAGGTATTTTATTAAGAATATAACAAGCAGTAAGAAGTGCCTCACCCCACATATTATAAGGTAATCCCGAAGTGATTAACATAGAATTTACCATATCCTTAAGAGTTTTGTTTTTTTTTTCAGCTACACCATTAGATTGGGGTGAATAAGGAGGAGTAACTTGATGAATTATTCCATTTTCTTTATAATATTTATCAAGATCACCGGTGTATTCTCCTCTCCTATCGGATCTTAATGTTTTAATGGTTTTTCCAATTGTTTTTCAACTTCTAATTTATAAGAAATAAATTTTGAGAAACTCTCATCTTTATTCGTAAGGAGATAAATATAACAATAACGAGAGTAATCATCAATAAAAGTAACAAAATATTTATTTCCACCACGTGTCACATAACCTTTTAAATCACAAAGATTAGAATGTATTAAACTTAAAACAATTGAACTTCTTTCGACACTTCGAAAAGGTTTTTTAGCATATTTTGATTCAACACATATTTCACATTTAGAGTTGGTAGAAATATCAGATTTTGGTATGTTTCCCAAAAACATTAATTTTTTAATAGATGCCTTATTTACATGACCAAGTCTAAAATGCCACATATCAAAAGAGTTAATCAAATAAGAAGAAGAAGTAGATATTTTATTATTATCATCCATGGTTACATTTAGTTTTAAAACACCCTCATGAACATAACCTTTCCCCACAGAAGCACCTCCCTTAGTCACAACTACCTTATCACTCTCTAAAACAATTTAAAAACCCATCTTAACTAAGATAAAATCGGACACCAGATTCTTCCTAACCTCAGGGACATACAAAACATCTTTCAATGTGAGAACATTTCCCGAAGTTAACTTTAAAACTACGGTTCACTTGCCCTCAACCTTAGACGGAGAGGAGTTTCCCATGTACAGACATTCATCCCCACCCACAGCAGTGAAGGTAGTGAAGGCACCTCTCGTGCCGCAAATATGTTTGGTGGCGCCAGAATTAAGACACCAGTCTGTCATGTTACTCACAATGTTTGCCTCGGTCACAACTGCAGAAAAGTTACCCTCCTCGGTTACATTTGCTTGAGGCTTCACACCTTGACTCTTCCTAAACTTGCAATCTTTAGCGTAATGACCTGGTTTTCCACATACATAGCATTGACCTGCAGGTTTAGATTTAAACTGAGGTTTAGTATTTTTATTCTTATCGTTAAGTTTGAATTTATGGTTGGACCTCGAATTTTGGTTTCGTTTATGGTGCCCATGTTTCTAGTTTAGAAGGTTAGGCTTGGACTGTATCTGTTTTTGGTTTCCATTTGATTTTCCCTCTACCAAATTAGCCTTAGAACTGAATTCAGAATTTTCTCCCTAAGTTCTGCATTCCTATTATCTTCCTCAATTCTCAAACGAACTATCAAATCTTCTAGTGACATCTCCTTTTTCTTATGTTTCAGATCGTTTTTGTAATCTTTCCAAGAAGGTGGCAGTTTTTTAATTATAGCAGACACCTGAAATCCCTCACATATATTATAACCCTCGGCAAGAATTTCATGAATAATAATTTGTAGTTCTTCCAGTTGTGACACGACATATTTATTATCTTCAATTTTAATATTCAAAAATTTTCCAACCACAAATTTTTTAGACCCAGCATCTTCAGTCCCATATTTTTTATCCAGTAAGTTCCATAATTCTTTAGCAGCGGGACATGACCAATAAACATCATACAGTTCAAGGAAGAGACAGTTCAAAATATAATTCCTACACATATAATCTCTTTGTTTCCAAATAACCAGTTCTTCAGGTGTAGAAGGTCTATCAGATGCAATAATGTCAACGACCTTAAGAGTTGTTAGGTAAAATTACAGTTTCATTTGCCATCTTTTAAAATTCTTTCCATCAAACAATTCAGGTTTTTCAGAGTATTTTGCATTAGGATTTTCCATAGCAGATTGTAGAATAACGAAAAAAATTCACCTTTAGATTGTTGGAAATAATAAATGCAGAATAAATGAAAAAACCCAAATTCGATATAGATAAAATTAGAAGGACTTATCGGTCGAGGTTTTTGTTTGACACAAAGTCCTAAAGGTGAAATTTCTCGCTGATATTTGTAGCTGTCAGCCTCGTGAACATACACCTCTTAGGATTCAACGATCAGATTTACACACCAGCTTTATGTTAAATGTTTGAACTCGTGGGATACTCCAGCACTCCCAAAAAAATAACGAAAAGTAGAAAATAGCAAAATTATTTTTGCAGAGAAAGTGAGAGAGATTGATTTTTTTTTGTGTGTTTCTCTCAAATCTGTAACCGTTGTTATATACAGAATTTGGTAAAAAACGTGAACAGAGTTTTTAGCCAACTAACCCACTAATATCTCCACTAACAGGTAGTTTACTTTGAATAGGAGACTAAGTTAAAAATTAAAAACGGGTTAATAAAAGAGTAAAAATTATGGGCACTCAAGAGAAGCCCAAAGCCCCAAAGACCCCAAGGGCCAATCAAAGACTATTAATGTTTAGTGTCCCTCCTAGGGATTGAAACCATGACCTCAAGCACCAAACCCCATAAACTTACCACTAGGCCACTTACCCCAACTTATTTAGTTCATTCAAAATAAACATATATACCAAAATACTCAACAATCCTCCATATGAAATAAATAAATAAATAAAATAAAACGATGCTCTGGAGTATCATAAGCAGTGACGTATAAGGCAAAGGTGTCATTCGACTTGAACCTTTACTTTGTGTTGATCTATTGAGTTTATCAGTTGATAGTGAACTAATGTCTTGAACTATTTCATCGTTGTTGTAAACTTACGTCAATAGAACACACACGTGACTCCCAAAAATCATCATTGAGTTCCCACAGTTGTGCTCGTTTCGGCCTTCAGTATGCCCAGGTTTCTTAAGTGCTCTAGAGAATCAACCTTAATTCTCATAGGAAGCGTCCCCACTACCACACCCATATAGGTGCTTCTATCAAGAGTGTACTATATCTCACGCCCCACTGAATAACAACTATAGAAAGCATTAAGAGATTAAATCTCATCCTCCATCGATACAGAGGTACGACATCATAGGAATGGGTTTTAAGTAAAACTTAAATTTGTAGCCCCAAAAATCACTCTTATAACTTTGTTATCCCATTGAACCTAGATCTTGGGATCTCCAGTCATATGGGTTGGGTTTCCATTATAGGGGATTTAGATGTTAATAGGCTTTAAGCACATTCCCCTCGATGTTTGATAAACTAGATCTCTAGCTAGCCCTTTAGTCAATGGATCCGCCAGGTTTTCCTTTGACTTGACATAGTCGATTGCTATAACTCCATTTTTAATAGTTGTCTCACTGTTTTGTGTCTTCTCTTAATATGTCTAGACTTTTCGTTGTAGGAGTTATTATGTGCTCTTGCGATAGCTGCTTGACTATCACAGTGAATGGACAAGGATGGAACTGGTTTAGGCCACAAATGAATATCTAATATGAAGTTCCTTAACCATTCAGCCTCTTCACTTGCTTTATTATCCAATGCTTTGAACTCTGACTCCATAGTGGATCTAGCTATGCACGTTTGCTTGGTAGTTTTCCAAGATATAGTACCTCCTACCAAGGCAAAAATATAGCCACTCGTAGACTTACATTCATCATTATGAGAAATCCAATTAGCATCACAAAAGCCTTCAATTATAGCAGGATATTTAATATAATGAATACCATAATTTATTGTGTATTTTAGATATCTCAAAACTCTAATAAAATCATCCCAATGTTCATCATTAGGATTACAAGTGTATCTGTTAAGTCTACCCACAGCATATGCAATATCATGTCGAGTGTAGTTCATAAGATACATTAGACTACCAATAACTTTAGAATATTCTAATGATGGTACAACAAGACCCGAATCTTTCCTTAAGTGACAACTAGGGTCATAAGGTGTTTTAGCAGGAATACAATTAACTTGTTCAAATTTTTTAAGAACTTTCTCTACATAATGAGATTGGGTTAGAACAATTCCTTTGGAATTTTTAATGATTTTAATTCCATGTATAACATCAGCAACACCCAAATCTTTCATATAAAATTACTTATTAAGGAAACTTTTAGTTTTATTAACTACATCCATATCAGTTCCAAAAATAAGCATATTATCCACATATAAGCAAATAATCACACCGGAATTATCCTTGAATTTGCTATAAATACATTTATCCGCTTCATTAATGTTAAAACCATTAGAGATCATTACTTTTTCAAATTTTTCATGCCATTGTTTAGGAGCTTGTTTTAGTCCATATAAAGATTTTTTAAGTCTACACACTTTTTGATCTAGGCCTTTGACTACAACCCCCTCGGGTTGATCCATATAAATTTCTTCTTCAAGATCTCCATTCAAAAATGCCGTTTTTAAATCCATTTGATGAATTATCAGATTATGTAATGAAGCAATAGCAATCTTAGGGTTGCAATAAATAACTAGACCACTGCATCCTCCTTTCATCATTCGACTAGGGTTGTGAACACACCCCAAGGTGCGCAAACCCATGGTGACTCCAATATTACATTTGGCCACCCATACCTATCCTTAGTGCCAGATGATCTCACCAACCCCTTGATCCTTATCGAAACAAATAACAACCACCTCTAATGGCTATCGAAATACACAATCGTATGGGCCCACCCCCCAAGTTACAATATATCCACCTTATTGTCTTCATCGGGAACACGTCACATCCCTATCTAGTCTCAATGTGTATTTTGTGGAAGGTCGGGCACCATTAAAAGTCCTCCAAGTACCAATTAATAATCGTTCAACTATTTATACTCATTCAAATAAAAAAATAGTGGGTTTGTGATAAAGGTTTGTGCATTAACAATTGGGTTCGTCATCTATACCCTATGGTGGGTCCTCAATTTTTTGGAATCCTGCTACCCTCCCAATTAAAGGAATTAGAGATAATTTAATATCGAGCAACCAAAAGAATATCGTTCCGATTATATGTCACTTCAACCCCGAAATATCTCGACATGTTTTAGGATGCATCTCACTATTCAAAACCTAATGTATATCCTTATGTTGTTTCACTAGAGAATATAAATTATTTTTCTAGTGGTGAGAAATGGAACCTAAAAATCCGATTACCCTCCTTAGACTACCATCACTCCATTTGTGACCCACAATAGAGAGAATTTTCAACACCATTGTTCTCACCTTGTGAAAGAAAACCATGTGTTTGAACCTTATAGCGAGCCTGAAGACTATGAGGATGAAGTTCCCCCACAAGGGTGGAAAGATTCTATCCATTTAGGATTTGTTTTCAAGCTCTTAGCGAAGGCTATGGAAGAAGATTTGCGAGTCAATTTTCCTACTTCTATGGATAAATAGATTCAAACACTTTTGTTGATTAGATAGATGCAATGAAAAGGTGTTTCATCTATAGAATTGTTCGGGCTACAAGTGTCTAAAAGTTATAGCGAATAAGCTACACGGCCTTGCTGAAGTATGGCCGAATGTCCTCATATGGGGAAAAAACACTCTATGATCAACCCGCCATCTTCATATGACAACAATCTTTTAGACTTATCCAATCCATGTGACCTTTTACTCTAGTGTGAGTGACTACATGGAGACAGTTCATTTATAATGTATCCATGACAGTTTAAGTTTGAGAGGGATTGAATAATAAAAAATTGGTCAGTAGGTGCACGTACTGATAAAGCACGAGCTCACCTTCAGAGAGACTAAAACTTTCTAAAAGGCCGTCGAATGTGTTATGCGAGTGGAATCTCATCTTTGTCATGGAAAATCTCCTCCCACAGTTGCTTCCACCAAAACAAACAGAATTTTATCCCCACCTATTTGAATAAAGTTCTACGAATGTGGACAATTAGGACACTGGATAGTTTCTTTTTTCTTAATTGTTAGTATCAAATGTAATAAAAGGGGTTTAGTCCTCTTTAGAATATATTAGAGTAAGTGAAGGGTATTAGTCTTTTAATGCTTTCCTAGCTAGAGTACTATTACTACAATTATAAATAGGTAATAATGTAATAGACATATTATTACTCTTTAGCTTTTCAATACAATTTTCAAATTTGTGCTTGTGTTTCATTTATTATTTAGCGATGGAGAGTTTTATTGTTTCGTTGTTATTCCAAACAACAAATTGAGAGACACCTCATGAGTCAAAGTGGGGTTACACGTGAAAATGGGCTTTACATGGTGATGGGTCACCATGAGGAAAAATGACTTACTTTTGGTGTTTTGTAATAAAAAAACCATTTATGTTTTTTTTATGTAGTGTTTGTGATAAATTTTTGGGTGCCTTTAACATCATTCGTAGCCTAATAAAGTGGCTCGACCTACAAAGCCATTCAGACCCATGTATCCACAAAAGGGTCCCTATTCACTTTATTGCTTTATTAGGGGGGGAGGGATAACACCAATGGAAAGTTCCTTAGTATATGAGTGAGGGAAAATTTTATTTTGTTCGATGTTATTCCAAGCACTAAATTAGGAGGCACCTCATAAGTAAAAGTGGGGGTCACGTTTGAAAATTGGCTTTCCATGATGATGGAGAAAATTTGACTTACTTTTGGTTTCTTATAATAAAAAATCATTTGAGTTTTTATGTAGTGTTTAGGATAAAATTTTGGGTGCCTTTAATAGCACCTATAACCCAATAACTTAACTTGGCCTACAAAGACACTACGACCCACGTATCCAGAAAAGAGATCATAATCTCTCTATTACATTTTTTAGCCCAGAAGGGTAACACCACTAGTAAATTCCTCGGTATAAGAGAAAAGGAAAGTTTTACATTTTTCACTGTTATTCTAAGAGCATCCACAATGGTGGAGAGTTTGGACAAAAAAATTGGTAAAATTACCAATTTGTAGAAGTACAATGGGGATAGGCAGTTGGCAAAAATGGAGATAGGAAAGGTAAGGGATTTGTAAAGTTATCGGTAGGATACTGAATCAGTAAAAACTTCTTATGAAACTTCTGATGGTCGTAGGAACTTCCTACGAACTTCTTTTGTCTGTAAGAAGTTCTTACAAACTTCTTTTGTTCGTAGGAACTTTCTACGAACAAAAGAAGTTCGTAATAATTCCTACGAACAAAAGAAGTTCCCAAGAAACCCATTTTACCGCTGTAAAATCTAACACAGTTTGGGGCCTCGTTGGAAACTCTTCTTTATAAATAGGGGCCAAGTTTCTCACAATTTATTATTATCACCCTTTATAAATTTTTAGATCCTTCTGTTTCATTTTCTTATTTTCATTCTAAATATATTTTATTTCATAGAAAATATGTCTTCCTCTCAACCGATTATTTTCGGTACATCTCGACAACCTAATATGACTCCTTTTGAGGATGAAGTATTATGTACCATTTATGCAAAATATACAGCTCGAAGTATTGAAGGAAACTCAATATCATCGGGAACATTTTGGGACACTGTGAAAGATGAGTATAACGTCACGCATGGAATTACAATTACTCGTACGAGATCCATGCTACCAACACGTTATAATCATATATCGCATCAAATAATGCTATATATTGCAAAGCTTTCTCACCAAATGAAGAATATGGGAAACGGGACGAACGAATTCCAAGCAGTTACTAATGCACGCGACACGTACCGCGCCGAAACCAACAAACATTTTACGTTTGATAACTGCTATCAAATTTTAAAAGATTTACCAAAATTTGACTTGGAAAATACAGCAGGGAATGACGACAGCCCTACACCTGTACGCGAAGATGATACTCCGGGGGTACGAGACGTACCGGATAGACCCCTAGGCAGGAAGGGTGAGAAACAACGTGCACATCAACGAGTGCGTTTTGACAGCTTGGATTGTAACACGGTAGTACACAAACATTGCGAAGACTTCAATGCAATGTTTAAAAGTAAGCAAGAGTGGAAGAATAATCGCGCCCTTAAATTTGACTCTCAAATGGATGCGTTCATTCAGATGAAGCGAGTTGATCAACTCACCAAAAAGCAGGATCAACTCGTGCGCCTAGGACGAGAGCAATCGTACATCATGGAGCTGGATATGACCCATATGAATGAAATACAAAAGCATTTTCATTTTAAAAGGTTTAATAACCTAACAGCGATGGTTGCTGCGACCGAAGCTGTGATATCTGAGTTGTAATAGAACTCTGCCAGGTCGTCTGGTCCAAGCGGTTCAATTAATGACTAGTAGTTTTTTTAAATGATGTATTGAACCCTCATAATTGTATTTCATTTTTTTTCAGTATATGGAGAGTGATTCACTATCCATCTTAATAAATTAAATGCCACCCTTAAATAGATGAAATGTGAGTATTGTTTAATAATTTTCCGCTTATATAATATTGTCGGTTAAACCATTATTTTATATAGAATAACAGGTATATGATCACTACGACAATCCTACAAATACAAATTGAAAATGGAACAAACAAAACATTAAACCACGGTTAAAATAAAAAATACAATAAATTAATCAACCGACAATTTCATCACCGTGGGTGTTCCAAATGTGCTCTTCCAAATCATTCCGTACCTGTTGATGTTTAGTTACGTCTCTTATCTTAGCATACCGTATGAGGTAGTCCTAGAAATTAGTTAGGCTCCTCATAATTACAAGTGTTTCATAATTGTGTTCGTACTCATTTTGCCATGGACAATCTCTACGTTCATCGTCAATAATCATATTATCCATTATAATGCATGATTTCATAATGGTTGATAGTGACGCCCTATTCCATAATTTACAAGGTTCCCGAACAAAAGCAAATCGAGCTTGCAATACACCAAACGCACGTTCAACATCTTTTCTGCACGCTTCTTGGTACTTGCAAAATAATTTTTGTTTTTGTGTAATACCATTTTGGTTCCTAAATGTTTTTACTATTGAAGCGTACGGAGGGTAAATGCCATCTCCAAGGTAGTAGCCCATGTCGTAAGAATTTTCGTTAACATTGTAATTAACGGGAGCTGCCATCCCATTGCGCAATTCTCAAAAGACATTAGATCGATGCAAGACATTCAAATCATTGCAAGAACCCAACACCCCAAAGAATGATTTCCAAATCCAAAGATCGTAGGAGGCAACCTCTTCAAGGATTATAGTTGGTGACTCTTTACGACCACTATATTGCGCATGCCATGCTGTTGGATAATTTTTCCAACGCCAATGCATGCAATCTATGCTGCCTAGCATTCCTGGGAAACCTCTATTTGCATTTTGTTCAAGTAACCTTGTAACGTCGCCTTGTGTCGAATTTCTGTCGTACTGGGGACCAAAAGTTCGTACAATTTCCTCTGTAAATCTAATAACAGTTTCTAATAGAGTGGTTTCACTCATAGCGTAGTGCTCAAATCACACGTCATGGGAACCCCCATTAGCTAACAGTCGAATTGCCCCCAACACTTTCTAATGAGAGCTTAAACCTTGACGACCGCAAGAATCATTCTTCTGAACAAAGTAGTTATCATAAAGGCAAACAGATTCAAGGATGCGATTGAAAACACTATACCGCATCATGAATCTCCTTCGGAAAAAATACTCGTTATCTACCTTATCTTCCCCAAAGTAATCTTCCTATAGTGTTGCATGTACCCTTTCTCTCCTACGATTCACTCGACGTCTCGTTTCGAGTTCTTTCCCATCACGAATTATATTTTTTTTAGCACACCACCTGGTAATCTCCATCATAATAATCATTTCCTCGTCTGAATCATCGGATGATCCACCTTCATTAAATTGTGCATATTGGAGCAAAATATTTTGTCCCTCATCGCTAGAACTAGAGGAGTCCATGATATAATAAGGTTACAAATTAATTTTGATGTAGATGAAATATTATACTCTACCTGTATAGTTTTACGGTACAAAGGTATTTATAATTATAGGTAAAATCTTATATAGGTAAGTGTGCTACATGTAACTATGCTACAGATAAGTGTGCTACAGATACTATAGGTAAAATGTTAATTTATGTGTCCTATTGGTAAGTGTGCAATACAAATTTATCTAGACTAGTGCACTCGTTCAACGTCAATAATATCTGTGTCCTTTCCATATGTAAATATACTGTATGATCTTGGTAAGTGTGCTACATATATTATCAGTGCTATTGGTAAGTGTGCTTCATTTTGGGTTCAAGTTCTTCAGGCAATCAATATGTTGTATAGTTAATTTAGAAAGTTACTATGTGGTAACTTCAATCGTCTGCATGTTATTATTGTGCCTTTATATGTGCCTTTTTATAATTTATAAAATTATAAAATTACTACGTGATAATTTTTTAGCTTTATGTGTGCCTTGGTATGTGTCCCTTTCTATAATTTATCTTTTACATTGGTATGTGTGCCTTTGTATTATTATAAATATTTTATATCATTGTAAACTAAAATTATATCTTCGAAGGTTTAAAATTACCTATAAATAAATTAGAAGGATTGCAACAATTTTTTATCTACCATTGTCTTATATTTCAAAAATGGTTTCATCTCCCTACTATTCATCCATTTACAATGGATCTTACACAGATATTGCTGGTAACGATTGGTATGGGAAAAAAATAATTTTCCAAACATATCCAATTGATACTTCTTGACATTTTCTGAATGAATTTGGTCATATATTCATAATCTCTCCCAATTCGGAACCTGAAGACGGATTTGTGTATCCTTGGGAACACCTCACATGGCCAGATAAATATGATGAAAGGTGTGACTTGGAGGTGCTTTGCCATTACCATCACATATCCCGGCCAAAAACTCGTGCTGCCGCACTTTGGCCAATATCGTATCCCGAAGAAGCGGATATGTTTTGTCTTGATTTATTGGAGGAAGAGATATGGCAGATGGAGAGGCGCCTACAACGTTATCAAAAAGCACAACGCGCGATGCTATCAGGTCGTCACATTCAAGAACAATTAATTAACATATGCTCTACGTTGGCATCAGATAACGATATTTCCGACTACACCAATTCCGGTTATGATTACTTTATGCAAATATGAAAATGATGGGGAAGAGTACGAACCAAATATATCAAACTACAACGAAGAATATGTTGATTCCGATATGCAACGATCTTACTTACCTAAATGTTTAGTGCGCAATGGGAAACCATATTGTTGTACTTCTACTAGGTTCGACCTAAGCGTTTGAACACATACTCCAAATAATCATTTTTATCATGTATTATTGTTTTTACTACTTAAGTCAATATTTCAATACTAATAATAAATGATATCAGAGCAATCGTAATAATTGTTTGTCATCATTCAATGTGTAATAAATGAAAATAAATATGAGACATTATACATCATAACATTTTTCATAAATATGAGACATTATACATCACAACATTTATCATCACAATTAAAATTGAGACAACAATACACAAAATTTTCTTAACATTTTTCAATTGTATATTATACATCACTGGCGCCCCGGGCCGAACTCAAAATCAGCACCTAAATCTGCATGTGAACTCGTGTAAGGGTCAGACCCAAGTAAATTACCCCAACCTTGTTGCGCCTCATATGTCGGGACCGAGTCAGAGGTTGGGGCTAGGTGTGGTATGTAAACTCTCGGAAGACTAGAACTAGTACCACCCTCCTCAAACCCATGACTAGGCATAGTAAAACGTGCTAGTCTACGCTCCAACTCATCAATGCGATCATCACGTGCTTTGAGTTGATCCTCTCGCTGACGTGTCTCGTGTAATATTAAATGATGTAGACCTCGAATGTTATCTGCTGCCTCGACGTAGGATTGACGCCATTCTAACCGCGTCAAAGATTGAGCTGGAGGTGCGTTGGTTGAAAACTCAGGTCTCGGCACATCTATAGTATATAAAGCCCCCTCCGGTAGGCCTACGTCAACCGTCCAATTCTGCCTCGGTGGTTGGATGTGCGTAGAACCACCCACAGAGAACTGTGTCTCATACACATGCAGATCGTTTGTCGGTGCTGGTGATTGCGGGATTCGCAACGTCGAAGGTGTCACTGAACCAACTCCAATCAAATCTACATTAACATATCTGGCAATCGGCGGTAGTAATGGCCCGAGTGCTACTGCCTTCCCATATGCATTATACTCTTCTTGTGACACATCTCTTACGTATTGATTTGCGATAGGCCAATTTTGGGCGGCAGCTGCTTGCAAATCGTGTTCTGAGGCACAACACAAACTTGATGGTGGGTTGTCTTTATACATATCCGCCCAGTCAATTGTCGGATGGCCCAATCACCCAAGTACCAAAAACCCTTAAATAAGGGATCCCAAAAAATCATCCGTAACCCCGATATCTCACGATCATATAAGATGCAATCAGAGTCACGATAGGCAGAAGTCTCGTATGGTTGCCATATAATGGACTCGGGTGACCGCATCTCAAGCTGATGTTGACTGCTTGAGATGTTAAATCGTTGTGCTCCCTTTACTTTCTTTCTGTTCCCCCTCGACCAACGAAATATGCGGGGCCACGCATCGATGGACGGATCGACGAGAATAGGACATGCCGTGGCCATGTACTCGTGATGTAAATACTACAAAATTTGTCAATAAATTTAATTCATTAGAATAAGTTGACATATATTGTAATGAAACATAAATTTTAATAAATAAGATGAAACGAAAATATACCTCGAGTATTTGCCACATGCATTCAACGCTAGTCAGCGATCCTCGACTGGCTTTGTCCAAAGACCATAAAATACGGGCATAAATAGCCGAACCCCAGTCGTATGTGCCGATGGCAGGAATATCCTCCAGATAATGTAAATAGCTGAGGTCGGAAGTGGAGTGAGCATTTGGAAAAAATAAACTCCCCAATACATAAAACCAAAATGCCCGAGCTATGATTGGGGACATATAATCTGGTAAAGGTTCAACCTTGACAAATTTTCAATGTATTTTTTTAGGTCAGAAACTGGAATTCTCGCACCAGTAAATCTTTGTATATGAATTTCTGGGAAAAATTCATTTATGGTATTAATAAAATTTGTATATTGTTCAATTCGTAGATTTTGAATGGGCCGTCCTTGTCCAATTGGAATGCTTGCACGAAGGTTTAAAATTTTGTCATATATTAAAATAATTTTGAATATAAATACCATAAAATATATTTCAAAAAATCAACTATGAATTTAAGTACAACTAATTATTTTCACATATTGAAACAATTATGAATATAAATAATTATTTTCATATATTGACACAATCAATGCGAGTACATTTTTCAATATTTCTGTCATATATTGAAATAATTATGAATATAATTACCTAAAAATATATTTCAAACAATTAATTATGAATTTAAGTACAACATATTATTTTCACAATTTGAAACAATTATGATGCCGGTACATATATTTAAAATTTGTCATATATTTAAATAACTATGAATATGAAAACCATAATATATATTTCAAACAATCAATTATGAATTTAAGTACAATTATTTATTTTCACATATTTAAACATTAAGTGAATATAAATAATTATTTTCATATATTGACACAATCGGAATGCGGTTATATTTCTCAATTTTTTTGTAAATATTGAAATAATTATGAATATGATAACCATAATATATATGTCAAACAATCAATTATGAATTTAAGTACAACTAATTATTTTCACATATTGAAACATTAAGTGACTATAAATAATTACTTTCATATATTGACACAATCGGAATGCGGGAAACATTTTTCGAGTTTTGTTGTCATATATCTAAATAATTATGAATATAAATACCTAAAAATATATTTCAAACAATTAATTATGAATTTAAGTACAACATATTAATTTCACATTTTGAAACAATTATGATGCCGGTACATATATTTAAAATTTTGACATATATTTAAATAACTATGAATATGATAACCATAATATATATTTCAAACAATCAATTATGAATTTAAGTACAACAATTTATTTTCACATATTTAAACATTAAGTGAATATAAATAATTTTTCATATATTGACACAATCGAAATGCGGGTATATTTTTCAATTTTGTTGTCATATATTGAAATAATTATGCATATGATAACCATAATATATATTTCAAACAATCAATTATGAATTTAAGTACAACTAATTATTTTCACATATTGCAACATTAACTGAATATAAATATTTATTTTCATGTATTGACACAATCAGAATGCGGGTATATTTTTCAATTTTTTTGTCATATATTGAAATAATTATGAATAGGATAACCATAATATATATTTCAAACAATCAATTATGAATTTAAGTACAACTAATTATTTTCACATATTGAAACATTAAGTGAATATAAATAATTATTTTCATATATTGACACAATCGGAATGCGGGAAACATTTTTCGAGTTTTGTTGTCATATATTTAAATAATTATGAATATAATTAACTAAAAATATATTTCAAACAATTAATTATGAATTTAAGTACAACATATTATTTGCACATTTTGAAACAATTATGACGCCGGTACATATATTTAAAATTTTGTCATATATTTAAATAACCATGAATATGATAACCATAATATATATTTCAAACAATCAATTATGAATTTAAGTACAACAATTTATTTTCACATATTTAAAGATTAAGTGTATACAAATAATTATTTTCATATATTGACACAATCGAAATGCGGGTATATTTTAAATTTTTTTGTCATATATTGAAATATTTATGAATATGATAACCATAATATATATTTCAAACAATCAATTATGAATTTAAGTACAACTAATTATTTTCACATATTGAAACATTAACTGAATATAAATAATTATTTTCATATATTATCACAATCGGAATGCGGGAAACATTTTTCAAGTTTTGTTGTCATATATTTAAATAATTATGAATATAATTACCTAAAAATATATTTCAAACATTTAATTATGAATTTAAGTACAACATATTATTTTCACATTTTGAAACAATTATGAATATAAGTAGAACGAAATAAGCCATAAATTATTACCGGAAAGCATTGTGAAGTCCACCGGAGTGAATGCAAGCTCGGCATATGGTAGTTGGAAGGTATGCGTCGTGTCCCACCAACGTTCGATCATCGCCGTCACAATACATTGATCGGAATTGGGCATCACCATAAAAAAGAAATTCGACTTAAAACCCGACACTGTTGATAATTGTTTTGATATCTGGTTTTTTCTCTGGAATTAATTTGTACAATTTCATTGGCCCCGCCCAATTCCCCCGAAAATCGAATTTATTTCCGTTTATTATCGGAGTTTCATCGTCCGACGCGTGTGATACTCCGTCGTAAATACAGGTATAGTTGTCAATTACGGGATTCGATGATTGAATCGGCACGGAAGAATCGGGAATTGTCGTTGAAGTCGACCCGTGTTTTTTCGATTTCCCGATATTAATATATTTCTTCCATTTTCTACTTAATTCCATCGTGTTGACAAGATCTGATTTGGAGGATTTTCTATATCTAAATTGGGACTGATTTAAAATAATTTTTGGGAATGAATGGAATGATTTTTGAGAATATAGGAAAAATATATAAAAAGTTTGGACTGAATTATATGAGACTGGTATGAAAATGGAGAAGATGGAGATTGAGAAGAAGATGAAGAAAGAAAGAAGATCAGCTGAATAAATATAAACGGATGCAGAAAAAAGGAGAAGAATGAAGAAGAATGGAGAAGAATGATGAAGGTTCTGAATATATAAATGGAGGAATGTTACCGTCTAAATGTGACCGTTAAGTTCTTACGAACTTCTATAGTTCGTAGGAACTTCTTACGAACTTCTCCCCCACTACACGCTGCCCGTTTGAGCGAAAGGTTAATCACACACACGCGCCTCACACCTACCTTTCGCCGATTCACACCATTACGGATGCTCTAAACACCAACTTAAAAGGCACCTCAATAGTCAAAGTGGGGTCACGCGTGAAAATGGTCTTTCCATGGTGATGGATCATGGTGAGAAAACTAATCTAGGTTTGATGTTTTGTAATAAAAAAATAATTTGACTCTTTATGTAGTGTTTGAAATAAAATTTTGGGGTGTCTTTAAGAGCACCCATAGACCAATAACCCATCAGTGGCTACAAAGCCATTCAGACCCACTTATCCACAAAACTGACCCTAATCACTCTATTACTTTTATAGGGGTGGGTGGGTAACACCACTGGTAAGTTACCGAGTATATAAGCAAGGGAGAGTTTTATTTTTTTCGTTGTTATACCAAACACCAAATTAAGAGGCAACTCAAGAGTCAAAGTGGAGTCACACATGAAATGAGTTTTCCAGGATGGATCACTATGATAAAAAAAATGACCTACTTTTGGTGTTTTATAATAAAAAAATCATTTGAATTTTTATGTTGTGCTTGGGATAAAATTTGGATGAAATACCAAAAATTCCATTAAACATTTTTTAATATACATTTAATTCAAGTCTTTTATTCTGTATCAAAAAGTCGCTAGGAGCATGATAAAGCTTTTTTATCATGGTGAAGGACTTTTTGATGCAAAATAAAAAAACTTGGACTAAACGTGTATTAAAAAAAAATCGAAAGACTATTTGATATATGTTTCATTAAATTTTAGTGGGCCTTTAACAGCACCTATAACCGAGTAACTCAATTTGACCTACAAAGCCATTTAGGCCAACGTATCCAAAAAAAGAGACCCTAATATCTCTATTACTTTTATAGGGGCGGAAGGGTAACACCATTAGTAAGTTCATTAGTATAAGAGAGAAGGAGAGTTTTATTTTTCTCGCTGTTATTCTGAACACCAAATTAGGAGTCACCTCAAGAGTTAAAGTGGGTTCAAGCATGAAAATGATCTTTCCATGGACAAATTAATAAACCTCAGAGTAAAACATCCAAAAAGTTTATTACCCACAACCCAATAACCCAACTTGGCCCACGTAATCACAAAAAATACTCTAATCGCATTAATGTTTTCACAGCGGCGGCAGTGCAAAAAACACGAGACGCGTGGGTAAGTTCTTAGCGAAGGGGAGTTTTATCTTTTGGGGGGCTAAGACGAAGATGAAGCAAATTAAAGTTTTTTATGAGCTCTTCTTTAACAGTTTTTTATAAAATAATTTCTTTTATAAAATCTTAAAACAACTGCAATTTAACTCTTTTTATAAAACAAAAAACTTTTTTTGAAATTATTTTTTTCTTTTTTGTATAAATGATAGGTTTTGTAATGTTTTTATATAATCAAATTAAACAGTTTTTATATAAATTACGGGTTTTAACATTTTTTTTACATAAAACAATGTTTTAATACTTTTTATACAATATAATGTTTAAAAAGAAATAAAAAGTTCTTAATAGATTATTTTTTTCTAATTTTTAATTTTATAAGTTGCAGGTTTTTTTTAATGTTTATATATAAAAAAAAAGAACTAAACTTTTTTTAAGAAATTACAGTGTTTTTAACATTTTATATAAACAAACTAAACTTTTTTTTTTATAAATACAGATTTTTAACATTTGTTATTAACAAGCTAAATTGTTTTAAGATTTATTATATTTTATTTTATAAATTACATGTTTTTAGTTTTTTTGTATAAAACAATTTTATGATGTTTTTGTTTTATATAAATTACAGGGTTTAGCTTTCTATATAAAAAAATGCATATAAAAACAATTGAAAAACAATATATAAATACTCTATATCATAACTAAATTTCATGGTTTTGTTTGTCTATATGAAAAGCATGCTTTTTATATAAAAAAACTAGTCCAATAATTTATAAAATAAAAAAAATAATTTGTTTATAAGAAAATGTAAAAAATATTTAATTCATATATAAAAAGTTTAGTTTGTTTTTATATAAACTTTAAAAAAACATTGGAATTTCTAAAAAAAAAGTTAAGTTTTCTTTCTATAAGAATGTTAAAAATGTGTAATTTATAAATAAAAAATAAAAAATAGTTTATAAGGAACTTATTATTTATTGTTAAAAAATTGTATTGTATAAAAAATATTAAAGCCCCGTTCAATGTAAAAAAATGTTAAAAACCTGCAATTTATATAAAAAAATGTTTAGTTTGTTTATATAAAAATATTAAACAAACCTGCAATTTATATAAAAAGAAAAAAAAAATTTCTAATAAAGTTTTTAATTTTATAAAAAAGTTAAATTACAGTTTTTTGAACTTTTTATAAAAGAAATTAATTTTATAAAAAATAGTTACAAACAATTTATAAAAAAAATTTATTTTATAAAATCATGAAGTTAAAAACAATTTAGGATGTTATGCTTTAGGTAAAACGGAGAACAATAGATTGTTGGGGGGGGGGGGGGGGGGAGGTAGTTGATTCATCAATATGGTCATGGGCCCCATCCGACAAAACTTACCCTCATTGCTTCTACGATATAGATGATTATTTGTTGCTTCCCCACAATTAATAGGATAGATACTACGAAGGTCATGTGCGTAATGTGTTCCCCAGAACTCTCCCTAGCAGCGTTCATGGCCGACCCATTTAAGAGTATAAACTTATATATGTATATTATAGCGGTTCAAAAATATTATATGTATATTAATAAAAATAGATTATATAATTTTAGGACTTAAAATAATATTGATTATGGATATAGGACAACAAACATTTCATTTTCATTTTTAATCTCTATTTTCAAATTAAAGTGATATGTGGCATTGTGATTGGTTGACGTTTTATAAACATGGGTCTGTCCCAGCGGCTTTATTAAAAAATATGGACTAAAACTATAAATAAAATGTTTGTTGTCCTATTTTCAAAATACATATTACAATAGGTCTTAAATTTACAAAGCCCCTATTAAAAATGTCAATTTTTAAAATAAGTTTAATTTTGTAGGAGCCCATTTTTTTAACTACCCAAAAATAATTTGTACAAAGAATGATTCCCACCCAACTAAAATGGGCCCCTACAATATAAGTTTAATATTTTAGGGGCCCATTTTAGGTATTTAATATTTTTGTACGATATTTTTTTGAAAGGGTCCTAAATTGATTTTTACATAGGGCACTTCCAATCTTAGGACTGCCCCTGGTAGCGTTGATCTTACTTCATCTACGACTGTAGGTCACATTGTCTACAAATTCTATTATGGAAAATTGTATGCCCTTGACTTAAATGACAAGGAACCAATCATCTTGAAACTGTGATTAAGGCACATATATTTTACATTGGTACGGGAAAGCTTTGTCTGGCATGGGGAGTTAGTGGCATATACTGGAGTTACCTCTCATTAGAGCATGGTGATGAAAATGAAATATGTCGGAGGAAGAGCTTGTGTTCTATTATTGATCGATGAGAACGATATGTTGTTGGATATTATGAATGCAAATACAGAAATGGAACTCTTTATATATCACAATAATGTCAACTTCAATACAAAAATGTAACTTCTGAATAGATAGTAGAAAGGTTCAAAGCGTGATGTCACTTTCCTAAATACAGTATTTTCCCCACACGAATAATTTCGGTATACAAACGAGAATCCGCAAATCCGTACTCAAGATACAATGAAGCAACTTGCACTGTCTGCAACTTGTATATTTGAAGACAGCCTTTGGATGCAGCAGCGAAGAACAGTCAATCAAGTTCTTATTCTGTTTATGTGCACAAAACAGAATAAGATAATTTATATCTCCTGAAAATTGTAAGAGAGTAATAGCAAGGGTTGGAAATTTCGGACTGGGTAGTATCTGTTATATATGCAAATTCGTTTTAGGCAACCTTTATTTATAGATAATGAAAGGCTTTGTCTTCAAGAGTCATGATTGTTGGATTAACAATCTTAATCAATTCCAAAATTGTATGACTGTTAATTACCAACAGTCTTAAGTCATTTCCGAACAGGTACAATTAATACCGAATCGATTTTGCACGTCATGTCACTTTCCTAAATACAGTATTTGCCCCACACGAATAATTTCGGTATACAAACGGGAATCCACAAATCCTTACTCAAGATACAATGAAGCAACTTGCACTGCCTGCAACTTGTATATTTGAAGACAACCTTTGGATGCAGCAGCGAAGAACGGTCAATCAAGTTCTTATTCTGTTATGTGCACAAAATAGAATAAGATAATTTATATCTCCTGAAAATTGTAAGAGAGTAATAGCAAGGGTTGGAAATTTCGGAACTGGGTAATATCTATTATATATGCAAATTCGTTTTAGGCAGCCTTTATTTATAGATAATGAAAGGCTTTGTCTTCAAGAGTCATGACTGTTGGATTAACAGTCTTAATCAATTCCGAAATGGTATGATTGTTAATTACTAACAGTCTTAAGTCATTTTCGAACAGGTACAATTAATACCGAATCGGTTTTGCACGGGTCAACCAAAAAATGACCGCGCCCGAGCTACCGCGATCTGACCCAGACGAATCTCGAAAACCCGCTACCACTGCGGACACGCGACGTGCGAAGTGCAAAGTGCGCCACTAGCGCCTCTACAGCCCACTGCCCCGCACGCGCGGGCGCGCGCGAGCGCGCGTGTGCGTGTGCGTGTGCGTGTGCGTACGGTGCTTCGCATCGTATTGAGGTCTCTTGAATAGCCTCTTAAATGCTATATGAATTAACTTTTCATCTTCCATTTCTACTTATTAAGTGTACAAGTTCTTAATATTTTTCCAATGTGGGACCCAAAGGTTGCCCACTCCTTTTATAGCTTAGTGGTAAAACTTAGCTTTGTAAATTTTCCATTGTGGGACACTATCGCTTTTTATTTTTGGGTTAGCTTCCCACCTCTTCCTCACACTTCCAATGTGGGACAAGCTCTTAAAGCTCTTACACCCAAAAACCTCTTACTCACTTATTTTAAAAATCACCAACATTCCTCCACCATTTTCAAAATAAGTTTTGTAAATCTTTGATTGTCTGTAAGACTGTGTATAAGCATTGGTGTCTCACGACTTGAACCAATACCCTGTGAAGGTTCGTCAAAGTTAACCATGAAAGTATAGTAGATTTGTATTTTAACTATCAATCTATATTGATTATCCAGATTTGTCTTCACACACAAATCTTTTAGTCACTGATTATCCATATAAGCCGACACATGTATTAGGCCTTGTGTCTGTACCTTGATTTCATGAGTGCTTTAGAGTCAAGCCCAATTCTCATAGGAAGCGACACTAATTCCACACTCATATAGGTAGATTATCATAGGTGTCCATGTAACTTAAAACACCATAAATCTATTAAGGTTAAACTCATCCTCTTTCATTATTCATTACATGTTCTAAGCACTTATCCTTGGGATGTTAAATTTTATAGTTCTTACAATCACGTCGTATGATGTACTTTAATCATTGAACTTAAGACTTGAATATATCAAGTTTCAAGTTTAGTTTCAATCAAGAGTGATTATTATTAATGGGGTTTAGTCCCATCCCTATTGATGTCTTAGACACCAGTCCTCTTGCAAGACCTTTTGTAAAAGGATCTGCTAAATTTTGACTTGATTTTATATAATCCACTGTGATTACACTATCTGTAATCATTTGTCTGACATAACTATGTCTCAGGCCAATATGTCTAGATTTTCCATTGTACACTTTACTATAAGCTCTGGAAAGTGTAGACTCACTATCACAATGTATAGATATTGGAGGCATTGGTTTTGGCCAAACTGGAATTTCGATTAATGAATTCCTTAACCATTGTGCCTCTTTACTAGTTGCAGCTAATGCTACAAACTCAACTGTCATAGTAGAATCAGCTATACAAGTTTGTTTCTTTGATCCCTAAGAAATAGCTCCTCCACCAAGAGTGAAAATCCATCCACTTGTTGAGGAATAATCCTCCCGCTCAGTTTTCCAACTGGCATTAGAAAACCCTTCTAATACTGAAGGATATCCACTATTGTATATACCATAGTCCATAATTCCTTTCAAATATTTTAATATTCTATTGACAACATGCCAATGCAATAAACTTGGATTACTAGTATATCTACTTAATTCACCAACAGCATAAGCAATATCAGGTCGAGTGCATGTCATGGCATACATTAAACTACCAATTAATCATGCATATTCCAATTGTGAAATAGCTCTACCATTATTAGGGATCATCTTTAGCTGTGGTTCAAAAGGTGTACTAACAGGTGTGCAATCAAACTGATTAAATTTCTTTAAAATTTTCTCAATATAATGAGATTGAATGAGAATTATATTTTTATCTTTCCTTATTATTCTCATTCCTAATATGACATCAGCTACACCCATATCTTTCATATACAATTTAGAAGACAAAAAACTCTTTGTATTATTAATGCTTTCTAAATCAGTACCAAGAATTAACATGTCATGTACATATAAACAAATGATCACACCTTTACCATTAGCAAATTTACTATAAACACACTTATCAGATTCATGAATTTTAAAACCATAAGAAATAATGACTTTATCAAATTTTTCATGCCATTGTTTAGGTGCTTGTTTTAGGCCATATAAGGACTTAATAAGTTTACATACTTTATTTTCTTGTCCAGTCATAACAAACCCTTCAGGTTGTTCCATGTAAATTTCTTCTTCTAAGTCACCATTTAAAAAGGCAGTTTTCACATCCATTTGATGAATCTCAAAATTATATATAGATGCTAATGCAATTAAAATTCTAATAGTGGCGGTTCTAGCAACAGGGGCATAGGTATCAAAATAATCAATTCCTTCTTTTTGTGTAAAACCTTTAGCAACCAATCTAGCCTTGAATTTATCAATTGTTCCATCTATTTTAATTTTCTTTTTAAAAATCCATCTACACCTAATGGGTTTAGACCCAGGAGGTAAATCTACTAACTTCCATGTTTTATTTCCCAAGATTGAATCCATTTCATCATTTATAGCTTCTTTCCAAAATGCTGAATCTACAGACTTAATTGCCTCACTATAAGTTTGTGGGTCTGTTTCAACGCTAAGAGTCAAAGCATATTGATTACAACATGTGTCTCTAGTTCCTTCAACAAGATAGACTACAAAGTCGGGACCAAAGCTTTTTTCTTTCCTAGGTCTTTTACTTTTTCTAATCTCTTCTTGTTCTACTGGTGGAGTTACAGGTAACCGTGAAAGGGTGCTTACTTCTTTTTCATTATTAATTCTAGGAATAGAAGAAAACCTTTGTTCATAAAAAATTGCATCTCTCGATTCAATTATTGTATTTACCTCAACAGAATCATTAGGTTCACTAACAAAAAATCTATAGGCTTTACTATATTGTGCATAACCTATGAAAATACACTCAACACCTTTGCTTCCTAATTTCTTTCTCTTAGTTTCAAGTAGTCTTACAATAGCTCTACAACCCCAAACTTTAAGATAATCTAAATTAGGTTTTCTATTCTTCCATAATTCGTAAGGAGTTTTCTTATTATCTTTAACAGGTATTCTATTCAGAATATGACATGCAGTTAAAAGTGCTTCTCCCCAAAACCCTTTAATTAAACCAGAATAAGAAAGCATAGCGTTAACCATTTCAGTTAGTGTTCTATTTTTTCTTTCTGCTACTCCATTTTGTTGTGGTGTATAAGGTGAGGTAATTCCATGCATAATTCCCATATCTTCACAAAATTGAGGAAAGTGATATTCACCACCTCTATCAGATCTAAGACATTTTATTTTAGAATCACATTGATTTTCATCTTCATTTTTGTATGTCTTAAATCTATTAAGCACATCATCCTTGGAGTTTAAAAGATATACGTAACAATATTTTGAAAAGTCATCGATAAATGTAGCAAAATATTTACTACCACCTCTAGTAGGTGTTCCATGCAAATCACAAACATCACTATGTACTAATTGCAACAAAGATGTAGTTTTTTCTATTTTTGGAAAAGGCAATCTTGTTATTTTTGTTTGCATGCATATTTTACACTTTTCATTCATATCATTCTCATATTTAGGAATTAAATTTAAATCAACCATGAAATGCATTTTCTTTGTATTAACATGTCCTAAACAACTATGCCATAATGAAAGATAATCAACGATATAAGCAGAAGAATCTTTTTCATTGATATTGAGCTTAAACATGCCCTCATAAAAATATTCTTTGCCTATAAAGGTACCATTCTTAGTCAGAATAAATTTGTCTGACTCAAATACAAGCTTAAAGCCAAATTTGTTAAGAAGACTTCCAAAAACTAAATTTTTCCGAACATCAGGAACATGAAAAACATTGCTGAGGCTAAGGATTTTCTCGAAAGTGAATTCGAGATCCACTGTCCCTTTGCCTTTAACCGCAGCAGTAGATGAATTTTCCATGTAGAGAACATCTCCTTCCACTGTTTCATAGGCAGAGAACAAGTTCTTGTCCTTATAAACATGCCTTTTGGCACCAGAATCAACCCACCAAGAGTTGTCTTCTTTAAGCATATTAGCCTCGGATATCATAGCAGTAATTTTTTGCTTTGTGTCTGATGTCCCTCCTTTTTCCTTTAGTTTCTTGAACTCACGACAATCCTTTTTGAAGTGACCTGGTTTGTTGCAATGAAAACAATTTCCTTTCTTCTTTTTGTTTGCTTTAGAATTATTTGAAAAATTCTTCCGCTTATTATTTTTTCCATGATTGCCATATTTTTGCTCCTTTCCTTCCTCCACCACATGGACCTTAGAAACAAAAATTTCTTGTTCCTCTTTACCATCTAGAATTCGAGACTCTTGTTCAATTCTTAAATTAGTCTCTAATTCTTCAAGTGAAAGATCCTCCTTTTTGTGTTTGAGTTCTTTCTTATAATCTTTCCAAGAAGGAGGAAGTTTTTCAATTATGGCAGCAACAATTACATTATCATCCATATTTAATTTTTTCAGTTTGCAATGATTTATGATGCGTTGGATGTCATGAAATTGTTCTAGCACATGCCTATTATCATGCATTTTAAAGCTTGAAAACTGACCGATTAGGAACTTCTTACTTGTAGCATCTTCCGTAAGATATTTGGTCTCCAATGTTTCGCATAAAGTTTTTGTAGTCCCAACATTTTGGTACAAGTCGAACAAATTGTCAGCAAGTACATTGAGAATGTGACCACGACACAAGTAATCATCGGTCTCCCATTTTGTGCGTTGCCTAGTCTGTTCCACGGTTTCATCTTCATCTTCATTTGGTTTCGGTTGTGACAAGACATATACAATCTTCAATGTTGTTAGAAGAAAATGAACATTTTTCTGCCAATGCAGAAAATTACCACCATCAAAACGGTCCAACTTGACAAAGCTTTCTGTTATTTGTCGAATTGATTTGGAAGAGTCGGCCATTTTTGATAATATAGTATTTAGATTGTTGGATATTATGAATGCAAATACAGAAATGGAACTCTTTATACATCACAATAATGTCAACTTCAATACAAAAATGTAACTTCTGAATAGATAGTAGAAAGCTTCAAGGCGTGATGTCACTTTCCTAAATACAGTATTTGCCCCGCACGAATAATTTTGGTATACAAACGGGAATCCGCAAATCCGTACTCAAGATACAATGAAGCAACTTGCACTGCCTGCAACTTGTATATTTGAAGATAGTCTTTGGATGCAGCAACGAAGAACAATCAATCAAGTTCTTATTCTGTTTATGTGCACAAAACAGAATAAGATAATTTATATCTCCTGAAAATTGTCAGAGAGTAATAGCAAGGGATGGAAATTTCGGAACTGGGTAATATCTGTTATATATGCAAATTCGTTTTAGGCAGCCTTTATTTATAGATAATGAAAGGCTTTGCCTTCAAGAGTCATGACTGTTGGATTAACAGTCTTAATTAATTCCGAAATGGTATGACTGTTAATTACCAACAGTCTTAAGTCATTTCCGAACAGGTACAATTAATACCGAATCGGTTTTGCACAGGTCAACCAAAAAGTGACCGTGCCCGAGCTATCGCGATCCGACCCGGACGAATCCTGGCAACCCGCTACCACTGCGGCGTGCGAAGTGCGCCACTAGCGCCTCTACAGCTCACTGCCCCGCACCCGCAAGCGCGCGCGCGCGTGTGTGCGTGTGCGTACGGTGCGTCGCATCGTATTGAGGTCTCTTGAATAGACTCTTAAATGATAGATGAATTAACTCTTCATCTTCCATTTGTACTTATTAAGTGTACAAATTCTTAATATTTTTCCAATGTGGGACTCAAAGGTTGCCCACTCCTTTTATAGCTTAGTGGTAACACTTAGCTTTGTACATTTTCCAATGTGGGACACTATCCCTTTTTACATTTGGGTTAGCTTCCCACCTCTTCCTCACACTTCCAATGTGGGACAAGCTCTTAAAGCTCTTACACCCAAAAAACTCTTACTCAGTTATTTTAAAAATCACCAACATATGTCGCTCAAGGCTTCGACCTCTCTTTTTCTTTTTTTCCTTTTCTTTTCTAACAGTAGGAGGGACACATTTATAGCCTTCTTTTAAAATTCTCTTTGCAACTCAACACCTACAGAAGATCACACAAAACCAACCTTGTGGAATAAATATGGACATAGATAACGGGATATAAGCCCTAGTATGAACCTAAGAAGCTATTGATTCCAAATTTTATATTTGCACAACTCACTTCAAATATTTACGGCACAAACCATGAATTTTATTATAGTTTAGAAGCATAACATCCAAAATTGATTTGTTGAAAGGAGAAAGTCTTGCTTGTGGCCTTCACATTGGCTCTCTTCTTTTCCTCTTCTAATAAAAAAAGGGAATGCAAAGTTGTCGATATGGTTCTTGTTTGATAAGTAGTCTAACTAATGGCATATATATGGTGACTCAAGAGTTGAAATTGGATAATTAAGGTTGGCACGAGTAAAATCACTTAGTATTGTAAAAATAATAAGAATTATTTATAACATGAAATTAATTCTTATAGGATCTTAATATAATCATGCAATCATAAATTCGTTTTTAACTACAAATTATATGGAAAAATACCTTTTTTCATGAAGACTTGATTTGTTTGTAGTCCTTGATGTGTCTTGAGAAAAGCTCATCCAAATGATCCAGAATCTTTTCAGAAAACAGCCAGAATTCCAAAATATGGAAAATTTGGAAAATCAGGATTTTCTCTTCCTAGCCCAAATATATTTTTGTGTGTTCTTGTGTACCAAAAGGTGGAGATTGGTTCACTCTATATAGGGTGGAAGGGGACCCAAAATTCCATTTAAAACTCATCATCAACCATCCACCAAAGTAGATAAAGGGACTCACAATATACCAACAGTCATGTGAACTTTGGAATAATAATTTTTCTAAGATTAATACATAAATATAATCAAATTTGTCCCCTTATTTGGACCACACTAATTAGGAGAAATAATTAATTTATTTAATTTATATAATTGTTGTATCTAGAACTGTTTTATAAACCTTCTTCTAATGATCCTGTTTTAGTCGAATATTCGTGCCAAACACAGGCCAACATAATTCATATACAAGGATATTAGACTTGTGCTGTTTTAATATTCATATTTTTACGAGTCTCGTGTCAAACATAGGCCAATGATTCATAACAGCGAATATTAAATATATTGAATTTTTTTAATATTGATATTTTTATGAGTCTCGTGCCAAACACATGCCAATGATTCATAACATCGATTGCTAAAAATATTATTATTATTTTTTAATTTAATATTCATATTTTGATAAGTCTTGTGAAACACGTGCTAGTGATTTATAACATTGAATATTAAATATTATTGTTTTGATATTTATATTAAAGAGTCTCGTGCCAAACACAGGCAATGACTCATTACGAAAAATATCAACTTTATGTTTATTCAGAAGGTTGTTATTATATAGATTTAATCAACTTTAGAATTATTAATTGAATATTAAATTGTCCAAAAATGAGTTTATTAAATCACAATTTTCTATGTTAAAATTCCATTGAAGATAATTAACTTTTATGGTTTGGTGATTTAATAAATATTAATGGTCAATTTGTGACACAATTGATATACTTCTACCATCAAAATTTGACAATTTTATATATTCATTTCCTTGCAAATTTTAGTTATGTGTGTTAATTTTTAATTCGAGTGAGCATTTTGCAGCAAATATTAACCTTTTTTCTCAAGCCTCAACCTTTTCGAAATTTGACAAAACTAATATGTCGGAATGGTGCGAGCAAACCGAATTTAGCATTGGTGTTATGGACATTGACATATCATTTCTTACTGATGAACCCACTGCTATTACTGAATAAAGCAGTGAGGATGATGTGTTAATTTACAACACATGGTCCAAATCAAATTGGCTATGTCTAATGTTTATGAGAATGTGCATTGCACCAAATGTAAAGTCCTCCCTACCTGAAACCACCAATGCCAAACAATATCTGACAAATGTTAAGGAAAAGTTTCGCACTGCTGACAAATCCCTGGCTGGGAAACTTTGGGCCGACTTGACCACTATGAGGTTCGATGGCACTAAGATCATTAACACACATATTATTGAAATGACCAATATTGCTGCCAAACTAAGGACCTTAGGATGTTCAGTGGATGATTCTTTCTTAGTCCAATTTGTCCTAAATTCCTTGCCTTTTGATTATGGGTCTTTCCAGATTCATTATAATACCATAAAAGATAAATGAAATGTTAATGAACTGCAAAGCATGTTAGTTCAGGAAGAAGGACATCTTAAGCAGCAAAATGGTAAGGTGCCTAAATTGCAAGTGGCAAATCTGATGGCCAATAAAGGAGCTGGTAAGAAAAAGAAACGAAATGGCATAAAGCGTGGTCCTGGTCCTTCCAACCAAAAGAAGGAAAAAACAGCAGTCACATGTCACTTCTGTCATAGGAAGGGGCATTTTCAGAAAGACTACATAAAGCGTAAAGCTTGGTTTGAAAAGAAAGGTACACTTTGTGCTTATGTATTTTTCGAATCAAACTTGATTGATGTTCCTTCTAACACATGGTGGATTGATTCGGGTTTTACTTGTCATGTTTCAAATACTATGCAGGTCTTCCTGTCCATTCGGGAAATAAAGCAAAATGAAGATATTCTTTACATGGGAAACCGGGCCAAAACAAAAGTTGAAGCTCTTGGAGTTCTTCATTTAAAATTACAACCTGGCTCTGATATCACATGTAAAAATAAAAAGAATTATTTATCACATGAAATTAAATCTTCTAGGATCTTAATATAATCATGCAAGCACAAATTCGTTTTTAACTACAAATTATATGGAAAAATATCTTTTTCCATGAAGACTTGATTTGTTTGTAGTCCTTGATGTGTCTTGAGAAAAGCTCATCCAAATGATCCAGAATCTTTTGAGAAAACATCCAAAATTCCAACACATGGAAAATTTGGAAAACCAAGATTTTCCCTTCAAAGCCCGAATATATTTTTGTGTGTTCTTGTGTGTCAAATGGTGGAGATTGGTTCACTCTATATAGGTTGGAAGGGGATCCGAAATGCCATTTAAAACTCGTCATCTACCATCCACCAATGTAGGTAAAGGGACTCACAATATACCAAAAGTCATGTGACCTTTGGAATAATAATTTTTCTAAGATTAATACGTAAATATAATCAAATTCGTCCCCTTATTTGGACCACACTAATTAGGAGAAAAAATTAATTTATTTACTTTATATAAGTGTTGCATCTTGAACTGTTTTATAAACTTTGTTCTAACGATCCTGTTTTAGTCGAATATTCGTGCCAAACACAGACCAACATATTTCATATACTAGGATATTAGACTTGTGCTATTTTAATATTCATATTTTTATGAGTCTCATGCCAAACATAGGCCAATGATTCATAACAGTGAATATTAAATATATTGAAATTTTTTAATATTGATATTTTTATGAGTCTCGTGCCAAACAAATGCCAATGATTCATAACATCGATTATTAAAAATATTATTATTATTTTTTAATTTAATATTCATATTTTGATAAGTTCCATGCCAAACACATGCGAGTGATTTATAACATTGAATATTAAATATTATTGTTTTGATATTTTTATTAAAGCGTCTCGTGCCAAACACTGGCAATGACTCATTACGAAAAATATCAACTTTATGTTTATTTTGAAGGTTGTTATTATATAGATTTAATCAACATTAGAATTATTAATTGAATATTAAATTGTCCAAAAATGGGTTTAGTAAATCACAATTTTCTGTATTAAAATTCCATTGAAGATATTTAACTTTTATGGTTTTGTGATTTAATAAATATTAAAGGTCAATTTCTGACACAATTGACATACTTCTACCATCAAAATTTGACAATTTTATATATTCATTTCCTTGCAAATTTTAGTTATGTGTGTTAATTTTTAATTCGAGTGAGCATTTTGCAGCAAATATTAACCTGTTTTCTCAAGCCTCAACCTTTTACGAAATTTGATGAAACTAATCTGTCGGAATGGTGCGATCAAATATAATTTAGCCTTGGTGTTATGGATATTGACATAGCATTTCTTACTGATGAACCCACTGCTATTACTGAACAAAGCAGTGAGGATGATGTGTTAATTTACAACACATGGTCCAAATCAAATAGGCTATGTCTAATGTTTGTGAGAATGTGCATTGCACCAAATGTAAAGTCCTCCATACCTGAAACCACCAATGCCAATCAATATCTGACAAATGTTAAGGAAAAGTTTCGCACTGCTGACAAATCCCTAGCGGAGAAACTTAGGGCCGACTTGACCACTATGCGGTTCGATGGCACTAAGATCATGAACACACATATCATTGAAATGACCAATATTGCTGCCAAACTAAGGGAAAAGTGCGACTGTGTGATAATTGATTAAATTAATTTGCAAGTTTCCAAACAAACCTTATTTAATTCAGCCCCTAAACATGAATCTACGATGCGCGTGTCAAACCATAAACAAACAAAGCATGCGACATAACAAATATGCTGAGACACAGATTTCAGGAGAAAACCCCTTTCGGGTGAAACCTTTATTTCACTATGAATCTATAAATCGCAACTTAGAATTACATTGAGAAATCTGCAATGGTTCAACGCGCAGCCAACCCACAAAGACACGCAGTCTTGAACTCAGCAAGAGAATACACGCAGCACCCTCCAAGGACTCGCAGCCCAATCTTCAGCAAAGAAACTTCACGCAGTAAGATCCTCAATGACACGCAGTCATACGGTGTAGAGATGCACTCCACAAAAGATGAACAAAGGCAAAGATGTGTTCTTGAACACCAAAACAATTCACTAAAGCAATATGGGAGTTTTGTGAATTGTAAACTAAAAAGGGATTAAACCCCTAAAAAGAAGAAGCCTAAAGGATTCTGCTTTCGCAGTTTTCTGTCTGTCAAAAACTGTGGACTTCTTAATGAAAATGTTACCATTTAATGAATATTTATACAAAAATGCACCGCCTCGAAATCCGAGCTCGTTCGAACGAGAAGCATATGTCGCTCGAACGAAGTACGCATGTCGTTCAAATGACATCGCGCGACTTCCAATCTTGTTCGAACGAGATGCTAATCTCGTACGAACGACCTGGGCGTCAAAATCGAGGTCCGCTTCAAAACATAGAAAAAATACTCATTCTCAATATTTGACGAAAAAGTCCGCTCCAACACTTAGAAAATATTTTGTAAAAATCTTCCAAAAGCTCTAAGAGAAAAGTAAAGGTATTTAAAACAGAACCTTACCAAAGTAAACTTCGTGAAGCCTTGAATGATGAAGAACTTGAGTAATTCGGATCTGTCTTTGATGTAGATGTCTCTTGAATGTTCTTCGACGATGTAGCGGTATAAGACATAATAAATTGATAACGGTCCTATGAAAATATGTCCTTAAAAATCTCCCCCTATGTCTATGCTGGTACATACATAAAAAATCCGAATTATCAAAAACCAAAATGCCTATACAAATCTACCCTCCCATGACTAAATTTGCAAGACCTCAAAACTGCTCTGCAATCATCTTCGTCAATTCTCAAAGATTTTCTCATCAGGGTGTGCAACCTCATGATCATCAATCTTTGTCCCTACACACATGAGATAAAGAAAAAACCTTTGTGATGCATCGAGTTTGAAATGGTATAATATTAAAGCATTAATAATCAAATCTCCCCCATAATGCAAAAACTCCCCCATAACTGATAATTCTTTCTCCCCCTTTTTATGATGTCCTTAAATAGACAGATAAGAAGAAACAATAAAAACATGGAGTGTCACGATAAAATGCATAGTAAACAAAGATCAATATACGCGCATGCAAAGGGATATCTTAAAAAATCTCACAAACTATTTTTGGATTTTTCAAATTTTCATACAAAAATAAGATACCACTTTGAAAAATATTATACAAAAATCACACCATGGATTTAAACTAAAACAACCAAGTCATGGAAATGGAATGAATGGGTATGAACACATTCGATATGTAAATAAACTCAATCAATCATATGTGCACGATGCATATGTGTACCCCTAATGAATGAACATCAAAAGTATCCTTAAGTGTAAAAATTTGTTGAATTTAAATGACATCGTCTTATACAAATCAATAAATCAAAGTCAAAATGATTTCCACCCCAATAACATCCAAAACTATTTAGCTCATTTTCAAGACTTTTAAGGACGTGCAAACCTATTATAGATTCTCCAACCAAACTCCCTCGTATATATTTTCTTTTAGAGGTAATCTAAATTCTCAAACTTTGGAGAATTGGTGCAAAAGCCTAAATGGCCTATATTTGGCATGAATTTCTTTTTATTGCCTTTAAATTTTTCGGGCTCTTTTAACCTCTTTGGACCTCGGATAATAAAATTCCTCCATTTGTTAGGTCCAATTTAACGGTGGATTAGTATTCGCAAAGGCAAAATAAACCTTTCGCAACCCTTCCCCGTTTTTAAATAAAGCACACAAACTCACAAAACGCTTCTTATATGCACAATTTCCTTATCAAAATTTATCGCACTTGGTTCGTTTTAAAGGACAGGATTGAAGTGCAAACACCCAACCAACATGTGATAAGACAAGCAAAATAATCAAAAAAATCCGTGCATGTGTGCAATAAAGGAAATCATGAGTCAAACATGTAGGAAGTAACACTAAATTACATCTCAATGATTCCAAACATTGTAAAGCACATGGATGAATTGACCTATTGTCTCAAAACACTATCAGATAGTCACATGAAGAATGGAATGATGTTCTGACTTGGTCATCCTAAGTGTCCATCCATAAACGGTGCAAACAAAATACAAAAATCTTTTTGGATTTTTTAAAAATTTTATCAAAATAAAATGTTTTTGTATTTTTTTCAAAATTTTTCAAAACAAAAAAATATATACAAAAAGTACATGTCATTACACTAGCAAATATATATCATGAAACCACAACTAATGTATGACAAACTTGCAAACACAATCATCTATATGATATGGCAAGAGAAGAATCATGTGCAAGCAAATGGGAATCAACTATTCTAAAATCTAGTGTATCCAAAAGTGATTTCCTAACCCAAACGGATGTAACACGTCGACACGGGATTTTGGGAATCAACAAAATACTAGACTTCAAATTCCTAGGACCTCTTCCAAGATGAAAAAAAAATCTCCTAAGGTGACCTTTCCTACCACAATATGAACATGTGTAAACGGGTGGAACGACACCTAAAGTGTGATCTTTTCTAATATCCTTGAAATTAGTTGACCCTCTAAAACAAATAATGGTATTGGCTTTAGCATTAGAAGCATGAGAACACGATGAGCCATTACCATCACTATCAAACCTACTTGAGTCTGTCAAATCATTTTTTAACATCAAAATTTTTGACTCAAGCAAAGAATTAGTCTCTTCCAAATTAAGGGACGGCTTTTTCAAGTTTTCAATAATTCCAAAAAACGTATCTCTCTCTCCCTCAATTAAAGAAAACTTTTTCCTAAGAGGCTTTTCACGTGCCACAAACTCATTCACTAAAATATTTTTATCCTTTTTGGCACAAACAAAAACCAATGAATTTTTAAGGTCCTCCAATTCTTTCTCTAAAAATAGGACCCTATCATCACTCTCCTTCTTGGACAATTTTAAAGCAATAAAGTCATGGTCTAAGGAAACAAAATTTTCACGATAAAAATCTAGTTGATTTTGAACCGTTTGCAAAAGATCCATCGCGGATTTAAAACGAGAATTTTATTTTTCCAAAACTTTAATTCTCTTTGCAAACGTCGAATTCAAACGATTTATATCATCAAAACTTTGACTCGGGCCATCAAAGGAGGGCATCCGATTAGATAAGTGCTCCATCGGAAAAATTGTAATTTTCAAAAAACTGTTTTTTAAATAAAAATCAATATCACACAAATTTTGCGGAAAATAGGAATTCCAAATAAATTAGTGTAACCTGCTCTGATACCAATTTGAAAAGTGCGACTGTGTGATAATTGATTAAATTAATTCGCAAGTTTCCAAACAAACCTTATTTAATTCAGTCCCTAAACATGCATCTACGGTGCGTGTGTCAAACCATAAACAAATAAAGCGTGCGACACAACAAATATGCTGAGACACAGATTTCAGAAAAAAAAACTTTTCGGGTAAAACCTTTATTTCACTATGAATCTATAAATCGCAACTTACAATTACATAGAGAAATATGCAATGGATCAACACGCAGCCAACCCACAAAGACACGCAGTCTTGAACTCAGCAAGAGAATACACGCAGCACCCTCCAAGGACTCGCAGCCCAATATTCAGCAAAGAATCTTCACGCAGCAAGATCCTCAATGACACGCAGTCATATGGTGTAGAGATGCACTCCACAAAAGATGAACAAAGTCAAAGATGTGTTCTCGAACACCAAAAAAATTCACTAAAGAAAGATGGGAGTTTTGTGAATTGTAAACCAAAAAGGGATTAAACCCCTAAAAAGAAGAAGCCTAAAGGATTCCGCTTTTGCAGTTTTTTGTCTGTCAAAAACTGTGGACTTCTTAATGAAAACCTTATCATTTAATGAGTATTTATACAAAAACGCACTGCCTCAAAATTCGAGCTCGTTCGAACGAGAAGCATATGTCGCTCAAACGAAGTACGCATGTCGTTCAAATGACATCGCGCGACTTCGAATCTCATTTGAACGAGATGCTGATCTCGCGCGAACGACCTGGGTGTCAAAATCGAGGTCCGCTTCAAAACATGGAAAAAATACTCATTCTCAATATTTGACGAAAACGTCCGCTCCAACACTTAGAAAATATTTTGTAAAAATCTTCCAAAAGCTCTAAGTGAAAAGTAAAGGTATTTAAAACATAACCTTACCAAAGTAAACTTCGTGGAGCCTTGAATGATGAAGAACTTGAGTAATTCGGATCCGCCTTTGATGTAGATGTCTCTTGAATGTTTTTCAACGATGTAGCGGTATATGACATAATAAATTTATAACGAACTTATGAAAATATGTCCTTACACTAAGGACCTTAGGATGTTCAGTGGATGATTCTTTCTTAGTCCAATTTGTCCTAGATTCCTTGCCTTTTGATTATGGGTCTTTCCAGATTCATTACAAAACCATAAAAGATAAATGGAATGTAAATGAACTGCAAAGCATGTTAGTTCAGGAAGAAGGACGTCTTAAGCAGTAAAATGGTAAGTTGCCTAAATTGCAAGTGGAAAATATGATGGACAATAAAGGAGATGGTAAGAAAAAGAAACGAAATGGCATAAAGCGTGGTCCTGGTCCTTCCAACCAAAAGAAGGAACAAATAGCAGTCACATGTCACTTCTGTCATAGGAAGGGGCATTTTCAGAAAGACTGCATAAAGTGTAAAGCTTGGTTTGAAAAGAAAGGTACACTTTATGCTTATGTATATTTCGAATCAAACTTGATTGATGTTCCTTCTAATACATGGTGGATTGATTCGGGTTTTACTTGTCATGTTTCAAATACTATGCATGGATTCCTGTCCATTCGGGAAATAAAGCAAAATGAAGATATTCTTTACATGGGAAACCGGACCAAAACAAAAGTTGAAGCACTTGGAGTTTTTTGATTAAAATTACAACCTAGCTCTGATATCACATGTAAAAATAAAAAGAATTATTTATCACATGAAATTAATTCTTCTAGGATATTAATATAATCATGCAAGCACAAATTCGTTTTTAACTACAAATTATATGGAAAAATATCTTTTTCCATGAAGACTTGACTGTTTGTAGTCCTTGATGTGTCTTGAGAAAAGCTCATCCAAATGATCCAGAATCTTTTGAGAAAACATCCAGAATTCCAACATATGGAAAATTTGGAAAATCAGGATTTTCCTTTCCAAGCTCGAATATATTTTTATGTGTTCTTGTGTGCCAAATGGTGGAGATTAGTTCACTCTATATAGGGTGGAAGGGGATCCGAAATTCCCTTTAAAGCTCATCAACTACCATCCACCAATGTAGGTAAAGGGACTCACAATATACCAAAAGTCAAGTGACTGACGCGACTCAGAATGTGTCTCTAATGTGCGTTCACTCTAGGCTCAAGTGCAAGCATGTCGCATTAGTAATAAACCCGATAAGTCGAGATCGTATCCATAGGGAAAAAGGACAACGGAGTTGTAACGACGGGAATAGACGAAGGAACCCTAACTCTGACTCTAAAAAGAAAGGAGAAAATTATTTGGTTCTTTTAGAATGATTATGCTAAATGCAATGAAGAAATTATGACGAAATGCAACTACACTAATTTACCTAGAATGAGACTGAAAAATTGGTTTAAAACTTTTGAACTAAGTGATGAGAGAAACAGGACGGGAATACAATCCCCCAACCCTAGTGAACTGCAGTTATAATACTAATCGTAAATTTAACTGATTAAATCCGACCCGGAATTTAGTACTCCCAAGCATTATGTATACGAGGTTCAAGCCCGCGTTATACCTAATCTGAGGACGAGTAAATCGGCACTCGAATTGCATTCTAAATCATCACGGTTACCCAGGGGCAAATGACATATAAAGACCTACAATTGTTATGTTCCTACGCAATACGGTCGTCTTTAATCACCAAATTCAGGGGATTAATGTTATAAACATACAATTAACACATCAGGCTGGGTTCATGTATTCCTGCCTTAGAAAATCTAGCCTAGCATGATGAAAGTGACGAAACCGGTAAATGATGTGCAGGAATTCATAATTACTCTAAGGAAAATTGTAATTAGATGTAGAAAGGAATTGGAAATAAGAAATACTCACTAAAATTACCCAAGCAGTAATTGCAACAATGAATAAAAGTGGTAATCCACTAATCTCTGAATCAATCTTCAATCTTTGAATTAAAACTGGAAATTTTATCTAAACTAGGGTTTTTGGAAAGAAAAGAAAAAACTAACTATTCTCCTATCTAAAAATTCGTCCAAATAACAATATTAAATCGGGTTTTTATACCCTCCATGAATTTAGGAATTGCAGCTGCACTAGGACTCTTCTTTGAAACAAACAAGATTTGCAAATTTCGAAGGCCGGACCGGTCCGGGCCTTAGGCGGACCGGTCTGCTTTCAAGGCGGATCGATTCTTTTATTTTGGGGAGGATCGGTCCGAGGGCGGACCGGTTCTTTTATTTCTGCCTTCTTCGGTTTGCTTGTGGTCCGGGGTCTACTGGAGTTTGGCAAAGCGGACCGGTCCGGGGTAGGGGCGGACCGGTCCGGCTATTTGACTTTTTGGCTCAATTTTGTCTGCTCACATCTTTTGTTCTGGGACTCCGATTGAGGTGATGTTTCTTCCTATGTGCTTGCGAATGAGATCTCTTCAACTTCTCTTGAGGTACCTCATTCGAATTCCGGGTGGAAATTACGCTTTTGCCCTTTTGACTTTCCTTCTCTCTTCCTTGATTCTTCCGTGTTCCTTCTTCCGTTTCTTGACATCAAATACGTGTAAAATCACTACGAAATAGCAGAAACTTGGTGTACTCATTAAGATCAGTCAGTAGCAAGATTATGAGATAAATTCAACTCAATTACATTGTTCGAGGTGCTAAAAGTGACTAAATCAAGGGATAAATTAGGAAGAATTTATGCCTAATCAAACCCCCCTAACTTAGAACTTTGCGCGTCCCGAGCAATGTAAAAGAATCCTAGCTAGGATCAATTCTTAAAAACATTTTATTGGGATAAAATACCTTTTTCGCGGGCAAGCGGTTGCATTTAGCATATGCAACAAGCCTTTAAACCTCTAGGTTACCCTAGTAGGACGAGTTGTGTCCCGTGAGGGTTTGCAGTGAATATACCCACAAAATTCGTTATTGACTCAAAGAAAATTCAAAATATGAAAAAATTGTGCAACTTAAATTTTTCCAGAAAATAGTCATCATCAGGTCATATTTACAAATCTCAAATCATAGTGCGTGTGTGCGAAGCCGGAAATATAACCGCCAATTTTAAACGATTGATCATTACGTTACTTATCCGAAAATTCATTTTGATTTCAAATTCTCACGTAATGCTCTCTCAAACGAATCTCACGGATTATGGCTATTCTCTCGGTATGCGTGATATAAAGAGTAAATATAATGGACGCAAAATCACGCATACAATTAGAAAGACATAAATTTCATGGTGAAAGGATCTCATCAACAGACTACGGTTTTAAAATGGGAACATTGCCTATTTTTCGCGCATTTAATCTCTTTTATTATCTTTTGGTGTATTAGCTCTCCACGCGGTAGCCAATTTCGCAATTTAGACTCGGTTAGGACTGATGATACGAGAAATCGTACATAGGTAGATCTCGTGCCAACAAGTCAAGTATGAAGTGTAGAATAAATAGATAAAGCAAGTAAATAGAGAGAAGACAAGGTATAGAGTGGTTCAGCCTCTAAAATAGGCCTACGTCCACTGTGTTGCTCCGTTCTCATTATGTGCGTTGCATTGTACAATATAATCGTTCCTATAAAGGCGTACAAGTATGAGAATAAAGGAGAGTACATGATAGTATTATAGATTCCGGTGAGCCCGTGAGGTGGCTGTGATGCAGATTCTAGGCCTCCAAAGCTTATGTTGGGGTGATGTAGAGAGAATCTGTGTTGTAGTGCCTCGGGTGTGTCTGGAACCGATCCTCTTTTCCAGGTGTGGTCCTCTATTTATGAGGGAGTGAGTTGAGTCACGTGCCCTGAGCACGTGGCGTATACCAAGTCTGCAGTAGATGTGGATGAGGGCGTGCGGTCCACAGAGTAAGCAGCGCTGAGCTGTTGGAGGGGGACCGCGTACCCTAAGGTGGGGTGCCGCGGCCTCTGATGGAGAGGGCCGCACCCTATAGGAGTTCTGGCCGCACCCTATAGGTGTTCTGGCCGCGCCTTGAGTGAGGTACCGGCCGCGGCTTGTATGGCCTGAATGCGATTGTAGAAGTACTGCCACGGCAGGGTGCTATACTTGTACTATCAATAAGCCCCCAAGCCGTAGTGCCAAGGGAGATATATTGGGACTGCGGCTAAGTAGCCTAGGTGCCGCGGTGCTTCCAAAGCGACGATTCGTCTTCCACGCTCCCTTATATAAATTGTTTCTGGCCGTGGACTTCATTACGTTTCTAAAACTTTTGAGAGAAAATTAAGAGAAAACCTTGTTCTTCCTTTCTCAAGCATTTTCCGGCAGCATTCCAAGTTTGTTTGAAGCTGCGTGTGGTGTTTCCAAGGTGGTGTGAGGCTGAGCATCACAGATTTCTTCATTTCCAGGTAATCTTTCGATCAATAGACTTCATAGTTTGCATTTCTTTCCAGTTTTTAATAATCGAACATCTGAATCGTACACCAACCTATTTTCTAATCTTCATGAACAAACTCTAGCTGTTTGATAGGAATCTAGGGCTTCAATTTAAAATCTGCTTATTCCCTCAGAATTGAACACATGAATGTTGAGTACCTCAATAATTGCTAGGATAAATCTTCATATGCTGAACCGAGACCTAAGTTTGATAATTGTTAGGATCCTCGAGATGCCATGAAAATCATATAAATGTTCTTGCTGTTCTTGATGCTTTTCACCAAGTTTTTCATATTTTGCGAATTTTGATCTTTAAAACGATTAAACGTTATATTCATCAACTGTTTTAAGAGTAAAGTCGCGGCATGATGCCCCAACTTTAATCTATTCCCATTTTGGTCCTTGTGGCATACCGTGGACACCGGCCTCGGTCTCTTAAAATCTGAGATTTCCCTTTGCAAAACAAGAGTAGATAACTGCAAATATCTTAAAAATGACAGTAGACATTTACTTGTTGGAGGGAGAGGCCGCAGATTTATAAAAAGTACCAGTAATGTTGAACCCCGTTCTGGAACCAAATCGCGGCGTTTAGTAAGTTGGCTTAGGACCCTTGGGCTGATTTATCCTCCTTGGTTAGATGAGGGCCGCGCCCTTTGATATGGAGGGTTAGATGGTCACCCTTTTAGGTTCAATCAGTAGTAGGCAATTTATGTAAATAATCTTTCCGCGGCTTCTTGGTCTTTTCCAAACCATACTGGCTGCGGCGCCTAACTGCGGATACGAGAAATCGTACATAGGTAGATCTCGTGCCAACAAGTCAAGTATGAAGTGTAGAATAAATAGATAAAGCAAGTAAATAGAGAGAAGACAAGGTATAGAGTGGTTCAGCCTCTAAAATAGGCCTACGTCCACTGTGTTGCTTCTTTCTCATTATGTGCGTTGCATTGTACAATATAATCGTGCCTATAGAGGCGTACAAGTATGAGAATAAAGGAGAGTACATGATAGTATTAGAGATTCAGGTGGCTGTGATGCAGATTCTAGGCCTCCAAAGCTTATGTTGGGGTGATGTAGAGAGAATCTGTGTTGTAGTGCCTCGGGTGTGTCTGGAACCGATCCTCTTTTCCAGGTGTGGTCCTCTATTTATGAGGAAGTGAGTTGAGTCACGTGCCCTGATCACGTGGCGTATACCAAGTCTGCAGTAGATGTGGATGAGGGCGTGCAGCCCACAGAGTAAGCAGCGCTGAGCTGTTGGAGGGGGACCGCGTACCCTAAGGTGGGGTGCTGCGGCCTCTGATGGAGAGGGCCGCACCCTATAGGAGTTCTGGCGGCGCCCTATAGGTGTTCTGGCCGCGCCTTGAGTGAGGTACCGACCACGGCCTGTATGGCCTGAATGCGATTGTAGAAGTACTGCCACGGCAGGGTGCTATACTTGTACTATCAAGGACTTTTTCGGGTTTTAAGGTATATGGGGTAAAATTACAATGGTGGGGAGGTTGGAATTGGAAAAGTCATTAATGATGTCCATTTGTGCTTTTTCCGGGCTATTGCTCATTTTTTTCTTCTTTTTCTCTAATTTTTTTCTGTTTTTCATTTCTTTTCTTTTCTTGCTATTTTTTTTGAGCATATTTATTTTTTCTTGCCCCTTTTTATGCACTTTCCGGACTTAAATTCTGAATTTTCTCATTTTTCGCAATTCCGGGCATACTTGGGTTTTTCGGGTTATCAAACGAAAGGGCAATTTGTTTGGTTCGAATTGGGTTACAAAAGGGGGTAATTTTTCGCTACTTTTTCTGGCCAGTATTTTTGGGTGACAAAGAGGGCCTACTTCATTGCCCAAAATGCCAATTGCGTTACCATATGCGTTTCGAGATGAATTTAAGTTTAGAGATCAATTTGGCACGTTTTTCAAAGCAATATTACACACATTTTTCAAAACCGATCACAATGAAAGGATTGAGATCCTTGACAACTTTTTAAGTGTTGGAAAGAACTTTGAGTTAATAATTATCTCGGATTGATTTAAAAACTCACAAAAAGTGATAGGCTCGAATCTCACCGGGTTTGTTAATCTCCACACTTATTCGTTAAGTCATCAATTTTCGCTCAATTTCCATCTTTGGTCAATTTCGGCTTTGTGTATGTTGAATTTTCACAATTTGAGACTTTAAACCGACTTTTAATGATATTTTTGAAAAAATTGAATTCCAATTTTTATTTATTTTGAACAAAAATATTTTTGGATTTTTCAAAATTTTCTGATTTTTTTGGAAATTTCTGGGCATTTTGAAAATTTTTGAAGTTTTAGACATACGCACTTGTGACCCCCCCTAACTTAGACTTTTGCATTGTCCCCAAGCAAAAAGGACTAAAATCTAAATAAGGCAAAATAATAAGTGCGATAAATAAAAGAAACAAATGGAGAAAATGCAGTTCTTATTACAACAGGACTGTGTTACATGTGCAGGGAAAAGCATAGAAATGTGAACAGGAAAAAAAACAAGTAAAAAGCTGCCAACACCATATAAAGCTTCACCGGGGTGGGGGATGGGAGGAACCGAGCGCGTTGGGGTCATAGGGGTTATGGTAGTAGGAAGGCAGTGGCTCATTAGGATCCCCTATGCGGCGATAGATGTCCGCTTGGAAGCGGAGAACGATGCTCATGTCTCGCTCGTAGTTGGTCTGAAAGGTGTTAAAGCTTGTTTCAAGTGCCGACATGCGGGCTGATAGGTCGGTTCCCGCCCACTCGAAATCTGGGTCGTCCTCCTCGTCCACCGACTCCTCGTCCGGATCGATATCCCCTATCTCGACGTCCTCACCGGCTGCCCCTGCTTCTTCCTCGCTATCGCTCGAGGCAGCTTCTTCCTCACTATCACCTCCCTGCCCAGCCCGTAGGACAGCTAGCTGTTTGTCTCTTTTGGTGTAGGTCCCTTATCCGAAAGGACCGGGGATGTGTGTATGGTCGATTGGCGCTATTATGCCAGCATCCTTAAGGATGGAAGTTATTAAATGGGCATAGGGAAGTGGGGTGGTGCCCTTCTCATCCAAGGACGCGTTAATGATATCCGCGTATAAGGTTCGACCCAAATGGATGGAAGTTTGGGGGTCAAGGAGGTGATACGTCAAGGTGGCTTGCCGGGGCCACATGGCGGAGTCATTGGATGTTTGTAAAATGTTGGCGAACACAATCTAAAATGTGAGGCGTGCCTTCTCGTTGAGGGGTCCAACGGCAACGGTTTGCCCCGTCCATGCCACGTTCGGTGCAATGCGGGCCATGACAATGTCCTTACCGACCGGGGGGACGTTTTGAGGATATGTAAATTCTTGAACGTCCGGGACGTCATACTTGGCCAACTTGGCTACGAGACGGGCCAAGGAAAATGGGATGGAAGTCCCATCCACGTAAGCTTCGGCCTCGAATTGGCCCGTCCGGACTAGGGTGCCATAAAATGAGCGGACTTCGGTTGCCCACACCACTTCATAGGGTTGGTTGAGGAAATGGCACCAACCCCGAGCCATGAATAGGGCGGTGACGGAGTTGTGCAGCCCTTCAGCAGGCCATATGGAGTTTGCGGCCAAAAACGAAAAATTAAGTGCACCATCGCTCCTCTTGGCGGGAGCGGAATTTGCCGTGACCGGAGGGTTGGATCTAGGTGGAGTCATATTTGGTGGGGGCAACGCGGGGGGCCATGGAAACAAGAAGGATTATTTGCTTGAAACACTAGAGAGGAAGAAAAGATTATTTGGGTTGAAGGTGTGAGGAGAAGGGGAGGGATGGGGGTGTATTTATAGTGGAAGAGGTGAGGGGTTAGAATTGGAGGGAAAGGGTTTGGAGGGAAAGGGGGGTGGATTTGGGAGGAAAAGGTTGGGGTTGGGAGGAGGGAAAACGAATTGGAGGGAATGAATGGGATTGGGGGGAAAGGGGGCTGAATCTTGGGAAGGGGAGAAAACAGACCTGCTGAAGGCGGACCGGTCTGGGTCTTTGACTTTTCAACCATTCGCCACGTGGACCGGTCCTTTTTAAAATTAAAGGAATTAGTTCGGGGGTAGACCGATCCGGCCTTAAAAGGAATCGGTCCTGCCCCAGGTCTTTTGGGATGGAATTCTCTGAACTTGGTTTCGAGCTCTCTTCTCCGAAAAATTTCACTTTCACGACATACTCTCTATCAATCTGGACTAAAACCCTCTGATTTCGCTTGCCAACACCCTTTGACTCAAAATTCCCGAAACACACGAATGTTATCCCCGAATGAAACCTAGTCCTAACGACTCTCAAAACGCACACGACTCTCACACACACGACTCTCACCCCATACGCATTGGGAGTACGATGACCTCGCTGCAATGGCTCACTCTACCCCGTAAATGGGGTCCGATAACCAGACGGTGTTGACTTCTTTCGTACACGCCTCTAGATATGGCTTTAGGTGCTGTCCATTCACTTTGAATGTATTTCCCATCTATTAAATCATCTAGTTCAACAACTCCATGGGGGAAAACATTCTTCACGACGAACGGGCCAGACCATCGTGATCGCAACTTTCCCAGAAAGAGGTGAAGCCGAGAGTTGTAAAGAAGAAATTTTTTCCCTGGAAGAAACTCCTTTCGTTGGATGATGCTATCATGAGAGAGTTTCATTCTTTCTTTTGAAATTTTAGCATTCTCATACGCATCATTGCGTAGTTCTTCTAACTCATTCAATTGAAGCTTGCGGGGTTCACCGGCCTTATCCATGGCATAATTCAATTGTTTAATTGCCCAATACGCCTTGTGTTCAAGCTCAACGGGAAGATGGAAAGGTTTTCCATACACAAAGCGAAAAGGGGACATGACGAGTTGATTCTTGTATACGGTACGATATGCCCATAACGAATCGTTCAATCCAAGGGACCAATCTTTCCGGGTAGGATTGACGGTCTTTTCAAGAATGTTCTTGATTTCCTGATTTACTAGTTCGGCCTGCCCATTCGTTTGTGGATGATAAGTCGTTCAAACCTTGTGAACGACACCATACTTTCTCATGAGCTTCTCGAATGGCCTGTTGCAAAAGTGCGTGCCATTATCACTAATTATCGCTTTCGGTGCACCGAAGAGAGAAAGTATGTGTTCCTGCAGGAATTTTATCACCACCTTGTTGTCATTTGTCTTGGTAGCTATAGCTTCCACCCATTTAGAAACGTAGTCTACTGCAACCAGGATGTATAGGAAACCAAAGGACGGGGGGAAAGGACCGATGAAGTCAATACCCCAACAGTCGAATATCTCAATAATGAGTATAGGGGTAAGAGGCATCAAGTCTCGTCGGGTAATGGCCCCCATCCGTTGGCACCTGTTGAAAGATTTGCAAGCAGCGTTCACATCCCGGAATATTGTGGGCCAATAGAGGCCGCATTGCAGAATTTTTGCGGCCGTCTTTTTCGTCGAAAAGTGGCTTCCACAAGCTTCCGAATGACAAAACTGGATGGCTTTTGGAATCTCGTCATTCGATAAGCATCGTCAGATGATTTGGTCGGCGCAATATTTACAAAGGAAGGGATCATCGTAAAAGAACATGCGTGACCAAGTAATAAACCTCTTCTTGTCTTGCGGTGTCCAATCGGGAGGGACGGCTCCCGTGACAAGGTAGTTCACTATATCCGCAAACCAGGGCAAAGAAGAGGTAGCAAAAAGTTGCTCACCCAGAAAGTATTCGTCTATGGGTATGAGATCACTAGGCACGTCGGACGAAAGCCGAGATAAGTGGTCGGAAACGACGTTTTCTACTCCTTTCTTATCTTTGATGGAGAGATTGAACTCTTGTAGGAGTAGGATCCACCTTATGAGGCGCGACTTGGCATATTTCTTTGCAAGTAGGTATTTCAAGGCCGCGTGGTCGGTGAAGCAAGTAATGGGAGAACCAATGAGATATGACTGGAATTTATCAAGGGCAACGACTACCGCTAGTAACTCCTTCTCCGTGGTAGAGTAGTTGAGTTGAGGTCCGGTAAGGGTCCGACTAGCGTAGTAGATGACATGAGCTTGCTTATCTTTTCGTTGGCCCAAAACAGCCCCGATTGCATAATCGCTAGCATCACAAATAAGTTCGAATGGCATGGACAAATTTGGAACTTGCATGATGGGAGCGGACACAAGCATGTTTTTCAATTTTTCAAAAGATCTTTAACATGCTTTCGTCTACTCGAATGGGGTGTCCTTCATGAGTAGGTTGCTTAAGGGTCTAGCGATGGCGCTAAAGTCCTTAATGAACCTTCGTTAAAACCCCGCGTGGCCCAAGAAATAGCGCACGTCCTTCAGCGATTTTGGTGGGGGAAGATCAGCTATGACATCTATCTTTACCCTATCCACATCGATTCCCTTGGATGATACTATGTGGCTAAGAACTATTCCCTCGGTGACCATGAATTTTTACCAATTCAGCACTAAGTTCTTTTCCACACACCGGGAAGTACTTTTTCCAACTTTTCTAAACAATGATCGAAAGAGGTGCCAAAAATGCTGAAATCGTCCATGAACACTTCGAGTCCTCTCTCGACCATGTCGCTAAATAAGCTCAACATTCACCTTTGAAAGGTCGCAGGTGCATTACACAAGCCAAATGGCATACGTTTGTAGGTAAACGTACCAAAAGGGAAAGTGAAGGTAGTCTTCTCCTGGTCAAGTACATCTACCTCAATTTGGTTATATCCGGAATAACCATCAAGGAAGCAATAGTAAGGGTGGCCCGCTACTCTCTCAATCGTTTGATCAATAAATGGCAAGTGGAAATGGTCTTTCCTAGTTCTCGCATTGAGTTTCCGATAATCAATGCAAACGCGCCACCCGATGGTGGTACATTGGGGAACTAGATCTCCCTTGGCATTCTCAATCACAATCATACCCGACTTCTTCGGGATGACTTGAATGGGGCTCACCCACTTGCTATCTGAGATTGGGTAGATAATCCTGGCATCCAATAATTTGATAATCTCGGTTCTCATAACTTCTTTCATGTTGGGATTTAGTCTTCTTTGTATTTCTCTAAAGGTCTTGACATCCTCTTCGAGATGGATCTTGTGAGGGCAAATCAATGGACTTATCCCTTTTAAATCAGCGATGCACCAACCAAAAGCACTTTGGTGCTTCCTTAGAATTTTTAACAATTTACCCTCTTGCTCATCGTCTAGGCTAGAGGAGACAACAACAGGAAATGTCTCATCCTCTCCTAGATATGCATATTTAATGTGGGAGGGGAGTTTCTTTAATTCGAGGGTTGGAAATTTGTCACTGGAGGGAACCATGCGTGTATCCCTCAGAGGTAACTCCTTGAATCTAGAAACCCAATTAACATCTCTCACGTCCTCGTCCGACACACTCTCATCGAGTAACTCACTCAACTTTCCAACCTCCCTCTCGAAGTCGGTGTACGTCCCCTCACTCTCATATCTCGCCGCTAAACAGGACTCTAAAGCGTCGCCACAGTAATTCTCCTCAAAATACTCCTCTACTATCTCATCTATGAGACTCACCGCGTGAAAATAATCTTCCTCCCTGGTATGTTGGGCTATGTGGAAGATTTTGGTTTCCAAGGTCATGGTCCCAAAGGTGAGTTGCATTCGCCCATTCCGAGTATTGATGATTGCGTTAGCCGTAGCTAAGAATGGACGCCCAAGGATGATGGGAACATGATTGCTCAAGTTGAAGGAGGGATCCGTATCCCAAATGACAAAGTCTACCGGGAAGTAGAAAGTGTCAACTTGGATGATCACGTCCTCGACTATGCCTTGTGGGATCTTCACTGTTCGATCCGCTAATTGGAGAGTGTCTTTTGTGGGCTTGAGGTCGCCCAAATCACGTTGCCTATAGATGGAGTACGGGAAGATATTTACGCTTGCTCCCAAGTCAAGTAAGGCTTTTTCGATTTTATTCTCTCCAATGATGCAAGATATGGTGGGTGCACCGGGATCTTTGAATTTAGGTGGGAGTTCATTTAGTAGAATGGAGCTCACGTTTTGTGCTAGAAAGACGTTCTTCTTCACCTTCATCTTTCTCTTAACCGTCAACAGGTGTTTGATGACTTTAGCATAAGATGGAATTTGCTTGATGGCATCGAGGAAAGGTAAATTCATCTTTACTTGCTTAAGCACTTCTAGCACGTCTTCACATGGGTTTCCTTTTTGGGAGGGAATCAACCTTTGAGGAAACGGTGCCGCGAATGGTGGTTTCACTACCACTTATGGCTCACTAGCGTCTCCCTTATCACTCTCATTCAAGGGGACATCTTCTAACTCTTTCGTGCCGGGCGAAATCTCCTTGTCTTTTATCATGGCATGTGGGGGAGGTGATAAATCAACGACTCTCTCACTACGAAGAGTGGTCACAGCTTGACATTGCTCCTGTTGTTTAGTAGAGGTGGAGCTAACACTAGTTTGACCTTGGGGAGGTCTTTGGCCTTAGGCAGGAAACTTACCCTTCTCTTGGACACTCAGCGAGGATTGTATCTTTGACAGACTTACATTTATGTCATCAATCAGACGATCATATTTGGCATTGGTTGCGGTCTGGCTTGCGAAATTCCCTTTAAACCCTCCTATACCACTAACTTGCTCCTGAAGCATAACTTTATAGGTGGGTATCGTCGGGAATTCCTCAGTTGAATGGCCCGCCTCACAAATAGCACACACCTTTTTGACGGGGTTTGGTACGGATCCAGCTGGTCCTTTTCCATATATCTCGCATAGATCTCGAAATCCTTTCTCAAGAGTCTCTAATCGACTATCCGTTATTGAGTTCTTATCTATGTGGAATAGGCCGGATGCCGACGGAGTGGTGGTCACTTGGCGATTTCAATTTTGAGCGTTAGGATCAGATGTGTCCCAGGATTGGGTAGTCTCAGCGACATACCTCAGGTGAAGCTCAGCATCGTGGGCATCTAAATCGACAAACGAACCACTTCCCATGGTTTCAACAAGTTGTTTAGAGTTAAGATTCAACCCGTTATAGATAAAAGAGATGATTTGCGCTGAATCAAATCCGTGATGGGGGCATGAAGTAACTAACTCGTTGAAACGTTCATAACATCGATGGAATGGCTCATTTTCAGCTTGTCTGAACGCTTGAATTTGAGCCTTTATGGAGATTGTTCGATGTGGTGGGAAACATTTCTTGAGAAATCTCGACTGCAACTCAATCCATGATGGAATCGAGCTCGGAGGTAAAGACCATAGCCAGGTCTTAGCTTTATCTTTGAGCGAGAAAGGGAAGAGTTTGAGGCAGATTACCTCTTATGTGCAGGTTTGATCATTGAGAGTATCACACATGTCCTCAAATTCCCTAATATGGAGATATGGCTTTTCAGAATCCATACCGTGGTAATGCGGTAGCTTCTCGATCATCCCATTTTTGAAACGGAATTGCTCGGCATTATACGGGAGTGTAATGCATCCCGGAGTGACAGTGCACTTGGGATATAAGAATTCTCTCATCGGGCGGTATGGGGGCTCTTCCTCACCGGCGGGTGCACTGCCGTGTTGCGACATTTCTTCCTCACTTATTAACTCAGTGCTCTCACTGGGTGTGCTCGGAGTGTGTCCTAAGAAGGAAAACGGAGTGTTATTGGAGATTGTATGCGATGGTGTGGGAGGTGGGATCCAGAATTTTGGGGAGTTTAGAGTGTGGGGACTATCGGGATTATACTCAACAATTGGATTTTCCTGAATGTTGATTGGAGTATTATGGGGTGTGGGAGTGGTTTCAGAATTTTGCATTAAAGCTTAGGAGAGATGATGATTGTGAATCTTTTTTTTGTGCTTTTTAATTTTTTTTTTTATGTTTTTGGAATTTTTTTTTTTGAATTTTTTTGTCAAAGCTTTGGATTGACTCAATCTAATCCTAAGTCTACCTAATTCCCCGGCAACGGCGCTAAAAACTTGACGCGACTCAAAATGTGTCTCTAATGTGCATTCACTCTAGGCTCAAGTGCAAGCCTGTCGCATTAATAATAAACCCGGTAAGTCGGGATCGTATCAATAGGGAAAAAAGACGACAGAGTTGTAACGACGGGAATAGACGAAGGAACCCTAACTCTGACTCTAAAAAGAAAGGAAAAAATGATTCGGTTTTTTTGAGAATGATTATGCTAAATGCAATGAAAAAATTATGACGAAATGCAACTACACTAATTTACATAGAATGAGACTGAAAAATTGGTTTAAAACTTTTGAACTAAGTGATGAGAGAAACAGGACAAAAAATACAATCCCCCAACCCTAGTGAACTCCAGTTATAATACTAATCGTAAATTTAACTGATTAAATCCGACCCGGAATTTAGTACTCCCAAGCATTATGTATACGAGGTTCAAGCCCGCGTTATACCTAATCTGAGGATGAGTAAATCGGTATCGCGATAGTACACTCGAATTGCATTCTAAATCATCACGGTTACCCAGGGGCAAACGACATATAAAGACCTACAATTGTTATGTTCCTACGCAATACGGTCGTCTTTAATCACCAGATTCAGGGGATTAATGTTATAAACATACAATTAACACATCAGGCTGGGTTCATGTATTCCCGCCTTAGAAAATCTAGCCTAGCATGATGAAAGTGACGAAACCGGTAAATGAGGTGCAGGAATTCATAATTACTCTAAGGAAAATTGTAATTAGATGTAGAAAGGAATTGGAAATCAGAAATACTCACTAAAATTACCCGAGCAGTAATTGCAACAATGAATAAAACTGGTAATCCACTAATCTCTGAATCAATCTTCAATCTTTGAATTAAAACTGGAAATTTTATCTAAACTAGGGTTTTTTGAAAGAAAAGAAAAAAATAACTATTCTCCTATCTAAAAATCCGTCCAAATAACAATAATAAATTGGGTTTTTATACCCTCCATGAATTTAGGAATTGCAGCTGCACTAGGACTCTTCTTCGAAACAAACAAGATTTGAAAATCTCGAAGGCCGGACCAGTTCGGGCCTTAGGCGAATCGGTCTGCTTTCAAGGCGGATCGGTTCTTTTATTTTGGAACGGACCGGTCCGAGGGCGGACCGATTCTTTTATTTTTGCCTTCTTCGGTGTGCTAGTGGCCCGGGGTCTACTGGAGTTTGCCAAAGCGGACCGGTCCGGGGTAGGGGCAGACCGGTCCGGCTATTTGACTTTTTGGCTCAACTTTGATTGCTCACATATTTTGTTTCGGGACTCCGATTGAGGTGCCGTTTCTTCTTATGTGCTTATGAATGAGATATCTTCAACTTCTCTTTAGGTACCTCATCCGAATTTCGGGTGGAAATTACGCTTTTGCCCTTTTGACTTTCCTTCTCTCTTCCTTGATTCTTCCGTGTTCTTTCTTCCATTTCTTGAAATCAAATACCTGTAAAATCACTACGAAATACCAAAAACTCGGTGTACTCATTAAGATTAGTCAGTAGCAAGATTATGACATAATGTTAACTCAATTACGTTGTTCGAGGTGCTAAAAGTGACTAAATCAAGGGATAAATTAGGAAGAATTTATGCCTAATCAGTGACCTTTGAAATAATAATTTTTCTAAGATTAATACATAAATATAATCAAATGCGTCCCCTTATTTGGAGCACACTAATTAGGAGAAATAATTAATTTATTTTCTTTATATAAGTGTTGCATCTAGAACTGTTTTATAAACCTTGTTCTAATGATCCTGTTTTAGTCGAATATTCATGCCAAACACAGGCCAACATAAGAGTGAAGATTAAATATGTTGAAATATTTTAATATTAATATTTTTATGAGTCTCGTGCCAAACACATGCCAATGATTCATAACATTGATTGTTAAAAATATTATTATTATTTTTTAATTTAATATTCATATTTTGCTAACTCCCGCGCCAAACACAGGCCAGTGATTTATAACATTGAATATTAAATATTGCTGTTTTGATATTTTTAGTACAGCATCTCGTGCCAAACACAGGCCAATGACTCATTATGAAAAATATCAACTTTATGTTTATTCTCAAGGTTGTTATTATATAGATTTAATCAACTTTAGAATTATTAATTGAATATTAAATTATTCAAAAATGCGTTTATTAAATCACAATTTTCTGTATTAAAATTCCATTGAAGATATTTTTCTTTTATGATTTTGTGATTTAATAAATATTAAATGTCAATTTTTGACACAATTGATATAATTCTACCATCAAAATTTGACAATTTTATATATTCGTTTCCTTGCAAATTTTAGTTATGTGTGTTAATTTTTAATTCGAGTGAGCATTTTGCAGCAAATATTAACCTTTTTTCTCAAGCCTCAGCCTTTCCGAAATTTGACGGAACTAATCTGTCGGAATGGTGCGAGCAAATCGAATTTAGCCTTGGTGTTATGGACATTGACATAACACTTCTTACTAATGAACCCACTGCTATTACTGAACAAAGTAGTGAGGATGATGTGTTAATTTACAACACATGTTCTAAATCAAATAGGCCATGTCTAATGTTTATGAGAATGTGCATTGCACCAATGTAAAGTCCTCCCTACCTGAAACCACCAATGCCAAACAATATCTGACAAATGTTAAGGAAAGGTTTCGCACTGCTGACAAATCCCTGGCTGGGAAACATAAGGCCAACTTGACCACTATGCGGTTCAATGACACTAAGACCATGAACGCACATATTATTGAAATGCTAATATTGCTGCCAAACTAAGGACCTTAGGATGTTCAGTGGACGATTCTTTCTTAGTCCAATTTGTTCTAAATTCCTTGCCTTCTGATATTGGGTCTTTCCAGATTCATTACAATACGATAAAAGATAAATGGAATGTTAATGAATTGAAAAGCATGTTAGTTCTGGAAGAAGGACGTCTTAAGCAGCAAAATGGTAAGGTGCCTAAATTGCAAGTGGCAAATATGATGGCCAATAAAGGAGATGGTAAGAAAAATAAAGGAAATGGCATAAAGCGTGGTCCTGGTCCTTCCAACCAAAAGAAGGAAAAAAACATCAGTCACATGTTACTTCTGTCTCAGGAAGGGGCACTTTCAGAAATATTGCATAAAGCGTAAAGCTTGGTTTGAAAAGAAAGGTACACTTTGTGCGTATGTATGTTTCGAATCAAACTTGATTGATGTTCCTTCTAACCCATGGTGGATTAATTCGGGTTCTACTTTTCATGTTTCAAATACTATGCAGGGCTTCCTGTCCTTTCGGGAAATAAAGCAAAATGAAGATAATCTTTACATGAGAAATCGGGCTAAAGCAAAAGTTGAAGCTCTTGGAGTTTTTCATTTAAAATTACAACCTAGCTCTGATATCACATGTAAAAATAAAAAGAATTATTTATAACATGAAATTAATTCTTATAGGATCTTAATATAATCATGCAATCACAAATTCGTTTTCAACTACAAATTATATTGAAAAATACCTTTTTCCACGAAGACTTCATTTGTTTGTAGTCATTGACGTGTCTTGAGAAAAGCTCATTCAAATGATCTAGAATCTCTTTAGAAAACAACCAGAATTCCAAAATATGGAAAATTTGGAAAATCAGGATTTTCCCTTCCTAGCCCAAAAATATTTTTTTGTGTTCTTGTGTACCAAATGGTGGAGATTGGTTCACTCTATATAGGGTGGAAGGGGATCCGAATTTCCCTTTAAAACTCATCATCTACCATCCACCAAAGTAGCTAAAGGGATTCACAATATACCAAAAGTCATGTGACCTTTGGAATAATATTTTTTCTAAGATTAATGCATAAATATAATCAAATTCCCTTATTTGGACCACACTAATTAGGAGAAATAATTAATTTATTTACTTTATATAAGAGTTGCATCTAGAACGGTTTTATAAACCTTGTTCTAATGATCCCGTTTTAGTTGAATATTCGTGCCAAACACAGGCCAACATATTTCATATACTAGTATATTAGACTTGTGTTATTTTAATATTCATATTTTTATGAGTCTCGTGCCAAACACAGGTCAATGATTCATAAAAGTGAATATTAAATATATTGAAATTTTTTAATATGATATTTTTATGAGTCTCGTGCCAAACACATGCCAATGATTCATAACATCGAATGTTAAAAATATTATTATTATTATTAATTTAATATTCATATTTTGATAAGTCCCGTGCCAAACACAGGCAAATGATTTATAACATTGAATATTAAATATTATTGTTTTGATATTTTTATTAAAGAGTCTCATGCCAAACACAGTCCAATGACTCATTACGAAAAATGTCAACTTTATGTTTATTCTAAAGGTTGTTATTATATAGATTTAATCAAGTTTTGAATTATTAATTGAATATTAAATTGTCCAAAAATGTGTTGGAACACGATGCCCCACTTTTTGAATTTTACACAAAAAGTATAATTTCAATTTCCTCATAAAGATGCAGAAGTGAGATGGTTCAGTTAAACAACCACAAACCCCAAATTTTAATTTATTTCAAATTAAGATTAAACCAAAGTTATATTAAATTAAATGACACATGGATATTTCACTTAAACCAATTTAACCCAAGTCCTAGAAATTTGCCTAATATTTTCAATATTACCAAATTATGCCAAACCAAATTTTATCCAATAAAATTAATGACTTGAATTAAATTAAAATATAAACATTACCCAAATTAATTTATACCAATTTAAACAAGTAGTAATTTAAACTAATTTTATCTTTTTACCTAAGCATGCGTTCTAGGTGATTTTGCAAAAGAAAAAATAAACAAATAAATCACTACGCCGCGATGTACGAGGAAAAACCTACAACGAGAAAAATCCTCGGACGACCCTAGCCTTAAGTCCACTAAGTATGATTTTACAATTACAAGACAGATGACTTACTTTCTTGACTCGACCCCTTTCAAGCCTTGCTTGTAAACACCTACGCCTAGTTGACAACCCCGGAGCTCCACCGAAACCTTGGACTTCACTAATGAGACTTTAGGTACACCGTCAACCACACATGGTGCCTTTCACCATGTGAGAATGCTGCAGCAAAACAACGAGACTTATTCTTTGTGGGATGTAGAAGCAAACTCAAACTCTATTTTATGATTGAGACGAATTCGGTGCCAAACAAACTCTCCAAGCAAGATGTATATATAGATAGATAGAAACTTGGATTAACACAAACAATTGGGTGTAAAGTTGGTTTTGTTCTTTGAATATATCAATTTGGATAACAAACACCAAAGGAACTTTTTATGAAAGAATTAAGCTCTCAAACACTCTCTAGGAGTTGGAAAAATTTATTTGAAAACTTATGTTCCCAAAGTCATTAAATTATGTGAAAGAATAGTGGGACAAAGTAGTGGGAAAGTGCCATAAAACTGCCAAAAACTGTTCCCGCCGAAATCTCATTCGAATGACGTTTTTCCTTCGAACGAATTATCTAACGAGGTTCCAGTGGTAAGTCGTTGGAAAACCTCGTTCGAACGACATTCTCGTTCGAACGACAAACTCGTTCGAACAACAATTTCGAATGAAGAGACAGAAAGATTAAAATTCAATTTTTAGCCCATAAACTTTATTTTAAAGTTTTAAACAAACCTTCTGAAAACAAACCTCGGTTTAAAATAAAAGTACACCTAATATAAACTTATTCCAAGTCTCCCTATATAGATATAGATATGCATTCATACCTTTGGAGACTATGGAATATGATGTTGATGGCGTAGAAACATAGCAGTTGAAACTCAGCAATGACGAACCTTTATAAGTCTAAGCCGCTACGTCTTCAACTCTAGTATGTCATAGTCTTGAAGGATGGTCAAGAACTCTATCCTATGATTCAAGCGTTTTTGTCCGTAATTGAGCCAAAACTAGAAAGGACTCAATTGGAAATTTGTGTCCTTACAAATCTCCCCCTTTGGCTATTCCGGGAGAAAAAACAACAAAAATCCTAAAGGGCCGTCAAGCCCTTCTAGACTTAACAAATCCCACCCAAAATAAAAATACATAGCTAGACTCAAACAACCCAAGGATCATTCTCTTTGCCGGCGATGAAAGTTGCCACTTAGAAGAATTCTTGCACACTTAAGCTAACTATCAAATGCATAGGGAATATCAAAATATTAAATGCATAAAATAAATACTCCTCCTAAATTAGTTCTCCCCTTTATCAACTATGATCAACCTAAGAAGATAGCGCTCTCCCCCCCCCTAAGTAAACTTAGATAAGATTATAATAGGGTTAGATACTGATGATGCTAAGATTTAGCACCACCGAATAAGTGATAATGAGCTCAAACATTAGTAACCATGGCAGCCATAGATATGTATAAGTGTATAAGTATGTAGAAGGGGATGAGTATAAGAGGAAATAAGACAATGATGTATAGTGGTTCAGCCAATTTGGCCTACATCCACTGTGAGTGTGTGATCCACTATGTATGGGCACTAATGGCCTTGGATACAATGCACATAAGCTCACTTTCTCTCTCTACTGTGTGTACACGCAGAGTTTTAGCTAGGGTTACAATAAATTGATCGATCTCCTTATAGGGTTGTAGGTGACAAGTATATATAGGTCTTGGGGGGTGTAGTGTACCCCCCAAGTATGCATGGTGCATGTGAATGGTGATCCAGCCAATCCCCTGTTGACACCTGTAGATGCCAAATGATGACATAATATTCCCTCACGTGAGGGTGTGATTTTGTTATAACGGTCTCCCATGTGCCATGTGAGCCTCATGCGCACTGTTCCACGCGTCTCCCAAACCACGCGCTGTGATGATGTCACCCTCGGCCTTTGATATGAGGCCGAGGGCAAAGTTCCTTCCAGTAATGAGTCTGGCCTAATTTGGTCCTCGTACTGCCGTACACTCGGGGGGTCGTCTGGAGCCTGATGAAGGGTCGGCCCCCTGAGGGGTCGTCCGGAGCCTGATGAAGGGTCGGCCCCTAAGGGTTCGTCGGGAACCTGATGAAGGGTCGGCCCCCTGAGGGGTCGTCCGGAGCCTGATGAAGAGTCGGCCCCCCCTGAGGGGTCGTCTGGAGCCTGATGAAGGGTCGGCCCTCTGAGGGGTCGTCCGGAGCCTGATGAAGGGTCGGCCCCCTGAGGGGTCATCTGGTTGGAGGGTATATATGGGTATATCAATCACCCCCAGCCCTCAGCCATAGATGATGCTGAGATGGCTGAGGGATAATGTGGCTTTTGAGACAAGTGTACTGTCTGTTGGATGAGTGACACCTGGGTAGATACTCGTTGTTGTTCCAGTTTCCAAGGTGTGGCTGCTACACACAACCTAGGACTTGGTGCCCTAATAATGCCCTCCTCTTGGGCTGTGCTCTACCTTGGTTAATGGGCCCACTCATTACTAAGGTATTTAAGATATTTTTGAAACATTTCCTTCTCTTCTTATTCTTCGCGCCCAAGCTCTATCTCTCTAGATTTCCAACAAACAGACCTGCACATTTCGACATTTCGAGTTTGGCACCCTCTTTCTCCTTCCTCGGGTAATCCCTCTACCCCAGTGTCCTCTTTTACTTTCATTTCTTTCTTTGCTTTAGGCTTGTATGGTCGGACTTAGGCTGTTTTATATTATTTTCGGCATCTTCTTCGGCGACTGGTTTTTGAGTGTTCTTTAGCTTTCTTGAGTAAAACTCTTGATTTCTTTTGTTTTAATCCAAAAGTCCAACCTGGTCCATTGTAAACTTATTTGTAGCTAGCTTAGTTAAAATCTCCAAGTGTGGGGTCTTCCCTTTAATTCTTAGGAGGCTTTATAGTTTAGCATCTGAATTCCCATCCTTGAGAGAGAAGACCTTTGCAGAGATCAGACGAATTGAGGAAGAGGAAGAGAGGAGACGAGGGACCGACCCTAACTGGGTATGACCCATCTTTCCCATTCCTCTAGCCACAATAAAACCATTTGAACCGTCTGAGTCTTGTGGGTCGTCCTCTCGTCCAGTCGATAGTTACTCAAGTGAGATGGATGAGAGAGCGTCGTCGCCAACTGGTGCTGGACCTTCTGGGAGAAAAGAGATGTCTGATCTAAGCCTAGGCCGATAGGCCGAGGGTATATTTGCTTCCGAGGCTATCCCTGTGATGACCCTATCTCCACATGCCTTCCAGATGGCCTTTCCCCATGGACCTCTGGCAGATGACGAGGCCGAGGGAGAGGGGACTGAGGACAAGGGCGATGATTAAGATGACCAGGGTGATACCTCCCATGCCTCGTCCTATATCTCATCCATTAGGGATCACAACCTCTTATTATGGAGACATGCCTATGGAGTGCCCCCCGGCGTAACCATGAGGGTCCCCTCTGAGTCTGAGAGGCTTTTTGAGGGTGAAGAGGGTGAGGTTACAATGTATGAACAAATGTTCAAGGTTGGCGTCAGGTTCCCTCAGCATCCTGCTATCATAGATATCCTATCAGCCCTCGGTATTGCCCCCTCTCAGCTTCCTCCCAACTCCTGGAGGACGATACTAGGTTACATCTCCCTGTGGAAGAATGCTTTCACTGATGAGCCCTCGGCTGACATATTCTTGGCCTGCTACAATATCACCTCTTCATCCAAACAGCCTGGGTACTATCATCTAGGGGCGAGGAGGTCTGAGAAAAAACTTCTCCACGTGGCACGAACCTCCAACCACGATTGGAAGAAGATATTCTTCTTCGTCTCTGGGGAGTGGGAGTTCTTCGCCGAGGCATCTCCTGTAGCCGATGGTCCGAGGGTCCCCCGAAGATGGTCTAACCCGTCAATGAAGGCCAGGTCAGACCCTGGACTTAGCCTGGAAGAGAAAGATATTGTTGAATATCTGAGAGGACGAGGGAGAGGGGGTGAACTTCTAAAGTTTGAAGATTTGATGACCCCTCGGTTACTCAAGGAAGCTGGTCTGAAGGTCGGCCCCCTTACAGAACTATGTGAGTTGTACTTTTCTTTACTTTTTTCATGTGTTTCCTTTTTATCTCTGCATTTTTCTCACGTGTCGTACCCTTTTCAGGTCGTCCTGCTGGTGTTTCAGACTATCTCTGGGAAATGACTGCTCCCAGTTTACTATCAAGCTTGGCAAAGAAGAAGGGTAAGGAGCCCCAGCAGGCTCCGAGGAAGACGAAGGCTGTGGGGCCGATGGTTGTTGAGCCGAAAACTGATAGCCATAAAAGAAAAGAGCCTGAGATTCCTGTTGACCCTCGGCCGGATTCTCGGACGAGGGCCAGGGTCGAAGCATCTGAAGGGACTGCTTCTTCATCCAGCATGGGGGCCTTCTGGTCCCAGAACTTGGCACTTCTGAGGGCCAAGCCCTCATCACTCATCACAAATTTGAGGGCAGCCAAGGCATCAATGTTTTCTGCTCCTTTGGCTGCTGATTACGACTTTCTGTCAAAGATGCCTCTAGCTAAAGTGTATGACTATGGTCTGCATGCTCTAGCACAGGTATCGATCTTGATTCATTTATTTTAATTGCATTCTTTCAATAACTATTTCCTCGGCCTCTTGACATCTGTTTATTTTTCAGTGCAGTCTGTATGCGCCTTTACCTCGGCAACTAAATGGATGGCTGAGAATCAGGAGAAATTCCATGAGGCCGAGAGGGCCATCCAGCATGAGGCCGACTTGCAGGCTGACTTAGATATTGCAAAGGCTGAGCTAGAGAGTGCCAGAACTTAACATGCACGAATTATGGACGAGATAGCATGATGAGGACCTGAAGGCCAAAGACTTTCTTCTGAAGGAGAAGGATGAAGCCATGACCCATCGGGAGGCCCAGTTTAAGATTGAGCTATCTGAGGCTGTGAAAAAAGCCGAGGCAGACACTGTGGAAGCCTATAAACTCTCCGATGAGTTCCAAGGCTTCGGCCTTGAGTACTTGGAGAGAGGGATAAGGACGGACTGTCGGTGGGTCGTCCTTAAGTTCGACGACATCGTCTATTCAGTCCGTCCCTCTCTGGAGGCGGTTCAACTGGACGACCCCTTGATTGCCGAGGCTCTAACCCAGGTGGAATCCCAAGTGCAAGTTGAGGGGGTTGGCACGTCTGAAGATCAGCCAATTGTGGTCATTGAGCAAACCCCTATTGTGGATGTGGAGGCCCTACCTTCTGATATTGTCCCATAGGGTGGCTATCTGTAGCCCACACCCTTCTGATGTAATTAACATTTTTGTTCTCAATCTTGTATAACACTTGATATTTCATTTATAGTATCATCTCGTTTGCTGTCTTCCATGTTTTTCCTTTTACATTATTTGTGTTGTGTCTTTGTTAATGCCACTAACCCCTCCCTCGTCTGTCTTGAGGACCATGGTGGGGTCGTCCCCTCCATGCGACCTCATTATAGCCGAGGGTTATAATCACCCAATTAATGTCTTTAAATAAAGTTTTCCCTCGTCTGTCTTGAGGATCATGGTGGGGTCGTCCCCTCCATGCGACCTCATTATAGCCGAGGGTTATAATCACCAAATTAAGGGCTTTAAATAAAGTTTTACCTCGTCTATCTTGAGGATAATGGTGGGTTCGTCCCCTCCATGCGACCTCATTATAGCCGAGGGTCATAATAACCAAATTAATGGTTTTAAACACAATATTCCCTCGTCTTTCTTGAGGACAGTGGCGGGGTCGTCCCCCCCACTGGCCCTCATCATAGCCGAGGGTTAATCACCAAATTAATGGTTTTAAACAAAGTATTCCCTCGTCTTTCTTGAGGACAGTGGTGGGGTCGTCCCCTCCACTGGCCCTCATCATAGCCGAGGGTTAATCACCAAATTAATGGTTTTAAACAAAGTATTCCCTCGTCTTTCTTGAGGACAGTGGTGGGGTCGTCCCCCCCACTGGCCCTCATCATAGCCGAGGGTTAATCACCAAATTAAGGGCTTTAAATAAAGTTTTCCCTCGTCTATCTTGAGGATAATGGTGGGTTCGTCCCCTCCATGCGACCTCATTATAGCCGAGGGTCATAATAACCAAATTAATGGTTTTAAACACAATATTCCCTCGTCTTTCTTGAGGACAGTGGTGGGGTCATCCCCTCCACCGGCCCTCATCGTAGCCGAGGGTTAATCACCAAATTAATGGCTTTAAACAAAGTATTCCCTCGTCTTTCTTGGGGACAGTGGTGGGGTCGTCCCCTCCACTGGCCCTCATCATAACCGAGGGTTAATCACCAAATTAACGGTTTTAAACAAAGTATTCCCTCGTCTTTCTTGAGGACAGTGGTGGGGTCGTCCCCTCCACTGGACCTTATTATAGCCGAGGGTTAATCACCAAATTAATGGTTTTAAACAAAGTATTCCCTCGTCTTTCTTGAGGACAGTGGTGGGTTCGTCCCCTCCACTGGTCCTCATTATAGCCGAGGGTTAATCACCAACTTAATGGTTTTAAACAAAGTATTCCCTCGTCTTTCTTGAGGACAGTGGTGGGGTCGTCCCCTCCACTGGCCCTCATTATAGCCGAGGGTTCCAATTACCAGATTAGTGGTTTTTAATAAAGTCTTCCCTCGTCTTTCTTGAGGACAATGGTGGGGTCGTCCCCTCCATTGACCCTCATTATAGCCAAGGGTAGTTCTCTAGTAGATGTTTTCACGCGTACTAGAACTGATAACCACAGGATGAGGGGAAACACTGATATTTCTCATTAATTTTCCAAGTGTTCTGTTGGATCAACTCTTATTACAATTATGGTCTATCAAGACCTTACAACATTACTCATAGTATTTTTTCAAATGATCTTCATTCCAGGGGTTGGAAAAGGGTTCCCCTTCTAGGTTTTCTAGTCTATAGGTCCCAGGGACGACTTCATCGATGACCCTATATGGGCCATGCCAATTAGGATGGAGCTTGTTGAGATTTTGCCAAGTCTTCTTGAGGATCAAGTCCCCTACCGCAATTGGTCTCTGTTTCACCCTCTGATTGTAAAACCTTGCAGTCCTTTGCTGGTAGGCGGCTTGTCTTATCTCAGCATCCTCCCTCCTTTCCTCAATAAGGTCTCAGTTGAGTCTCCTCTCTTCTGTATTTCTCTGGGGGTCATACATTTGGACCCTATGCGTAGGAAACTCAATCTCGTTGGGGATGACGGCTTCTGAGCCATAAGCTAGCATGAATGGGGTCTCTCCGGTAGAGGTCCTCACTGTTGTCCTGTACGCCCACAACACGGCATATAACTCATCGACCCATCTTCATTTTGCCTCCTCAAGCCTCTTCTTGATTCTATCTAGGATTGTCCTGTTTGTAACTTCTGTTTTCCCATTGGCCTGAGGTCGGCCTGGGGTGGAGAAAAATTGTTTGATACTCACCCTTTCACAACACTTCTGTAGAGAGGTATTCTTGAACTGAGTCCCGTTATCCGAGATGAGGGTGTTGGGGAGACCATATCTGCATATAATATTTTTCCAGATGAACTGGAAGGTCTTCTGCTCTGTAATTATCACCATTGGTTCGGCCTCCACCCATTTTGAGAAATAGTCAATAGCTACGATGAGGAACCAATAGTTATTGACTACTCTTGGTAAGGGTCCTATGAGGTCGATCCCCCACACTGCAAATGGCCATGGGGATGTAATGGAGGTAAGAGGTTGATGTGGTTGGTTAGGGATGGTGGCAAATCTCTGGCATTTATCGCACCTTTTTACATATGTCGCGACGTCTTTCCCCAAGGTCGGCCACCAGTACCCTTGGGTGATCACCCTATTCGCTAGGGATTTGCCCCCGATGTGGCTTGAGCATGATCCTTCGTGCACATCTTGCAAAAGGGATGAGACCTCAGATGGGTGCACTCACCTGAGTAAGGGTAGTAAAAATCCCTTTTTGTACAAGGTATCCCCAATGACGGTGAACTTTCCAGCCCTGTATCTCAACTTCTTCCTTTCTTGCCTTGCTTCTGGCATCTCCCCCTCTTTAATGTACCTGATCAGAGGGTCAATCCACGAAGCTTCCTGAGAAACAATTAGGCAATTGCCAAGTGTTCCCTCAACGTCTTCAATAGTTGGCTGAAGCAAAATTTCTACTGTGACCATCCTCCTGATGTCTGTCCTAGTTGCTGAGGCCAACCTCGCAAGGGCATCAGCAGGGCCATTGTCGAGCCTAGGTATCCTCTTTAATTTCACTTCTCTGAAGCCTTTCAGTTTTGACCTCTGTAAACGCAGTTGGATCCCCGGTGATTAATAATTATTATCACAATTAAAATCAAAGTTAATTTCCTTTTTAAACAAATTGCGGAAGCGTTGAATACAAGTGATAGTTCAATCAAAACAACAAGGCCGGGTTTTAATATCTTAAGAAACAAATTAAAACATAATTCAAGTCATAGAATTTGCCTAAGTCATAATTAACCATTATTCAAAGTTAGGCGAAACCAATTTTAGCAAGTGACTAGAATAAACCAATTTTACCCAATTTATAGTTTAAGTCCCAAATTAAATGAGTGTGACAATTAAACCTAATTTTATCTTGAAATTATCCTAAGCATGGATTCTAAATTATTGTGCAAGATAAAATAAACAAAGTCACACTACACCGCGATATACGAGGAAAAACCCACTAACGGGAAAAAACCTCGGGACGACCCTAGCCTCAAATCCACTAAAAACGGTATTACAAATACAAGACAAAAGACTTACTTCCTAAACTCGAACCCTCTCAAGCCGTGACGCTTCTTCTTGTATCAACCTCCAATTAGCGGATAACCAACGGAACACCACCGCGGTCTCGGAATCCACCGATGGGACTTTAAACGGTCACCGTCACCCGAACATGGAGCCTTTCTCCAAACGGGTGGAATCTCAACAAAAGTCTTCTTTGTGATGGGGTGTAGAAGCAAACCCGAAACGTCTCTTGAATTCGGTAGAGAAAACCGGTGCCAAAAACTCCAAGTAAGGATATGTATATATAGAACTTGGAATAAACAACAATGGGTGTAAACTAGAGTGTGTATGAATTTTCCATTAAAAATTAACACTCAAAACATGAACATTTTCCCTAATTAAATTTGCTCTCAAACTCTCTCTAAGAGTTGGATATGGAATGGAAAAGTTAGGAAAAGTTATCTTGGAAAATGTGTTTCCCGCACATAATAATGTATGAAAAAAGTTGGTTGAAAACCAAGTGGAGAAGTGGGGAAAAACTGCCAAAAAACTGCTCAAAACCGTTCCCGCCTGGCGTCTCGTTCGAACGAACTTGACTCTCGTTCGAACGAGACTTCTAACGAGCGACCAGCCTGGGCTCGTTAGAATCTCGTTAGATACCTCGTTAGAACGAGAAACTCGTTCGAACGACATATCGAACGACTGGCCAGTTAAGGGTCGTTGGCAAACTCGTTCGAACGAACTTGGTTCGAACGACCAAACTCGTTCGAACGAAACCTGGTTCGAACGAAAAAACTCGTTCGAACGACATTTCTAACGAACGACCAGAAAGATTGAAAAATTCGATTTTGGCCCAGAAACTTTTATAAACTTTTATATACTTATTTTAAAGTTCTAATTGATTGTTTCTGAAAATAAAATGCAGTTTTTATTACACCTAACACCCAATACAAATTGTTCCAAGCTCCTATATAAATATAATTACATTCATACCTTGGGAGCATGGAACCTTAGTTGATGACGTAGAAACGAGGCACACAAACCGGCATTTTGATGAAGCTTTAAATTCTTTGCTGCTACGTCTTCAACATACACTTCATAGGCTTGAGAATATTACAATAAAATACATTCCTATGAATAAATGTTTTTGTCCGGAATTGAGCCAAAACTATATATGGACTCAATTGGAAATTTGTGTCCTTACAAATCTCCCCCTTTGGCTATTCCGGGACAAAAACCAAACAAAAATCCTAAAGGGCCATCAAGCTCTACTAGACTCAAAACATAACCCGCCCAATCTTGACTCAACCCAAGGATTAAACTCTTTGCCATAGAAAGATGCCGCTATAGAATAATTCCTGCACACTTAAGCAAACCCATCAAATGCATAGGGAATATCAAAAATATTAAATGCAATTTTTAATTAATTACTCCCCCTAAATTAATTCTCCCTTTAAAACACATGACCTACTTAGAAAGACGTCTCCCCCTAAGATAAATACGATAATAATAGGATTAGATACCATTTCTCCCCCTATCATCATTCTCCCCCTTTTTGTTCGGGAATAGGCAAAGGATAAAGAACTAATAAACAGCATTGAAAGCTTAAAGTGATAAGACATGAAAGCATATAGGCAATTAAAAACAAGGCAAAGACAAACAAATATCATATATATATATACTAGAAATATATCAATGGACCACTTGCATATATATATAGATATAAACACACACATGACACAAAATACAATAAGTTTGCACACTCGTATGGCAAAAATGTGTCATATGGAAACGGAAGTGTAGGGGTGTGAACTAGCAACAATTAAATTTAGACCCAAACACTTAAGAAACGTTCACGGAGTTCTCATTTGATTGCAAACTTCATCACACTTAAATATAACCTCATGTGACAATATAAAGATTGAACTCAATGAACAAACATACACAATGCATACAAGCCTAGCATGATGATGATTCTACAAACCAAATAGAGTCATGACATTAAAGACAACTAGGATAAACGGACATTGTGCAAACCGTTGATATACCATCCAATTCTCCCTCAATGAGCATATATATTCTTTTGTTTGTGAATGATTATATCAAACAAACATAGGCCTTGGCAATTTCTTTTTGTTTAATGCCAAATATTCTGTTTTTAGGCCTTTGGATCACGTATTTCTTTTAGATCCAATCAACAGTGGCTTACTATTCGCAAAGGATCACTTAGTCCTTTCGGAGCCCTTCCCCGTGCATATATTAAATTATCATGTTTTCATTTTTCACACAAATCTCACATGCAACGGATTTTGACATGCACTAGTCCTCCTAGGTCATAGATATGTAGATGACTAGATTGATAGGAGAACACCTCAAAAAGCTCAAATATAACATGTGACATTAAGATTTCAAAAGAGCTCGTGCATGTGTGAAAAGAGGCATATAGAAATAGAATCCATTTGAACAATACAAAATCCAACTACTCCATAAAATATGGTAAAGAACATAATAAGGATTGAAAATCTAAACCAAAAGTTCTAGCCACGTGGGAGCGTAAATGATGGGATTCAAACACAAGTATATGCCACATAAAGTGTGTCAAACAAAAAAAAACACACCAAACAAAAATCTTTTTGAGTTTTTAACATTTTTAATCAAAAAGAAAGATATATACTCAAAAGACTAAACAAAAATCATTTGTATTTTTCATTAAGCATAAATGAAATAAATAAAACACAAATGATAAACAAAAATCTTTTTATATTTTTCAGTTAAATCAAACACAAAATATAATACAAAAAGATAAAGAAGTCATGATTTCTAGCATGTGATATGAAATAAGGCAATGACTAGAAAATGACTAAACAAGCATACATTTAGCACATGAATATGGCATGAAGTACATACGCTAAAGCATGCAAACACTAACACATTTATCCTTTAGATTTAGCAAGAGAGGAAGCATGTGAAAGTAAATGAGAATCAGAATCCCTATTTTGTAAGGCAACCAAGTCGGATTTCCTAACCCAAATTAATGAAGAATTACTATCTTGGGGTGTAGGAACGTTAGCTATCGTGGTTACTTTACTATGGGATTTTCTAGGAATTCGTTTAATATCTAAACAAAATTGCCTACGATGACCTTTTCGACCACAATGTGTACAAGTAAGAACATGTCGAAAATATTTATCTAAGGAGTGATCATTAAATGCATTCCTAGAAGATTCTCCTAAAACATTGGTTTTGACTTTAGGGTTGTATTCATTACAAGAATTGAAGCCTAAACCACAAGTGTCATTTTTAATTTGGACCGTTCCTAACATTTTATCTAGTTTTTCTGAACGACATTCCAAATCAAATTTGACATTACTAGAATCTTTTAATTTATTTTCCAAATCTAAAATGGTAGATTCTAGTAAAAAATTTCGCTCTTCAATAGTAAGAAGCTCCTTTTTCAAGGATTCCATTAAACCCCTAAGGCTATCTCTCTCGCCTTCTATGTATTCTAGCTTCTCTCGAAGAGTCCTCTCTCGTGTCCTAAGGTCTTCTATTAAGGCACTATCATCAACGACCTTGACACTCTTTCTTAAACAAGCTTCTAACTTCAAATTAGCTCTTTTCAATTTGATAGATTCTTTATATAATTCATGAAAAGCGTTTTGAAGTTCACTCACATCAACCTCTTCTTCATTTTCACTCTCTCTTTCTTCTTCACTCTCACTATCATCAAAAATAAGAGAATCATGCACAATGACCTTGGAAGTGGCATGTGCTATAAATTCATCATTCGATGAGTTCTCATTATCACTCACATGTCTAGCCATAAAAGCCACAAAATTTTTCTTAGTGGGGGAATCGGGCTTTTCTTCCTTGTCACTATCACTAAGGGTTGCATTATATGCAGTAGGTCGTTTACCATCTTTCCTTAGTTTAGTGGGGCACTCATAAGCTCTATGGCCATAACCTTCACAACCAAAACATTTATTAGACTCGTCCCTATCTAAATTTTCATTACTAGTTTTAGGGATCTTTTCGGCTTTAGAAATCTTCTCGTTTTTATCATGTTTAGAAGATTCAAATTTCTTGAAATCATTTTTAACTTTATCTTTGTTAAATTTAAGAAATTTTCTAAATTTACGAGCAAACAAAGCCATATCTTCCGAGTCACTATCACTATCGCTCTCTACTACTTGTTTGACCTCTTTTCGGGCTTTTAAAGCAACGCCCTTTTCGATTTTCTTTTCAGTTTTAGAGGGAAACATATCTAGTTCGTAGGTTTGTAAATCACCTACAAGCTCTTCTAATTTCGTAGAGGCTAAAGTGGGTAAAGAATTTAAAACGGTCACCTTTGGAATAAATCTATCGGGTAGGGACCTTAAAATTTTCTTTACTACACGGTCATCAGGTATTTTCTCTCCCAAGTTAAAGGATGAATTAACAATATCAGAAAGTCTAGCATAAAATTTATCAAAAGTTTCTTTTTCATCCATTTTGATAGTTTCAAATTGAGTGGTGAGGTTTTGGAGTTTTGAAGCTTTAACGACACTAGTTCCTTCATGAGTTAATTGTAAAATATCCCAAGCTTCTTTAGCGGTTTCACACGTCATAATACGTCGGAATTCATCCGGTGCGACAGCGCTAAATAAGGCATTTAAACCTCGGGAATTAAAGTTGGCAAGTTTAAACTCATTTTCGGTCCATCTATCGATGGGTTTGGGAACACGTTCATTTTCAATTAGATGAGTTGGTGGGGAGTACCCGGTAACAACAGACATCCAAACACGTTCATCGATAGATTTAAGTGCCGATTTCATTCGCGCTTTCCAATACGTGTAGTTAGAACCATCAAAAATAGGAAATTTTGAAAATGGGGAAAAATACATATTTAGCCAAAAATTAAAGGATCTTAACGAAATAATTTATCGTTTTTGGCTCTGATACCAATTTGTAAACGCAGTTGGATCCCCGGTGATTAATAATTATTATCACAATTAAAATCAAAGTTAATTTCCTTTTTAAACAAATTGCGGAAGCGTTGAATACAAGTGATAGTTCAATCAAAACAACAAGGCCGGGTTTTAATATCTTAAGAAACAAATTAAAACATAATTCAAGTCATAGAATTTGCCTAAGTCATAATTAACCATTATTCAAAGTTAGGCGAAACCAATTTTAGCAAGTGACTAGAATAAACCAATTTTACCCAATTTATAGTTTAAGTCCCAAATTAAATGAGTGTGACAATTAAACCTAATTTTATCTTGAAATTATCCTAAGCATGGATTCTAAATTATTGTGCAAGATAAAATAAACAAAGTCACACTACACCGCGATATACGAGGAAAAACCCACTAACGGGAAAAAACCTCGGGACGGCCCTAGCCTCAAATCCACTAAAAACGGTATTACAAATACAAGACAAAAGACTTACTTCCTAAACTCGAACCCTCTCAAGCCGTGACGCTTCTTCTTGTATCAACCTCCAATTAGCGGATAACCAACGGAACACCACCGCGGTCTCGGAATCCACCGATGGGACTTTAAACGGTCACCGTCACCCGAACATGGAGCCTTTCTCCAAACGGGTAGAATCTCAACAAAAGTCTTCTTTGTGATGGGGTGTAGAAGCAAACCCGAAACGTCTCTTGAATTCGGTAGAGAAAACCGGTGCCAAAAACTCCAAGTAAGGATATGTATATATAGAACTTGGAATAAACAACAATGGGTGTAAACTAGAGTGTGTATGAATTTTCCATTAAAAATTAACACTCAAAACATGAACATTTTCCCTAATTAAATTTGCTCTCAAACTCTCTCTAAGAGTTGGATATGGAATGGAAAAGTTAGGAAAAGTTATCTTGGAAAATGTGTTTCCCGCACATAATAATGTATGAAAAAAGTAGGTTGAAAACCAAGTGGAGAAGTGGGGAAAAACTGCCAAAAAACTGCTCAAAACCGTTCCCGCCTGGCGTCTCGTTCGAACGAACTTGACTCTCGTTCGAACGAGACTTCTAACGAGCGACCAGCCTGGGCTCGTTAGAATCTCGTTAGATACCTCGTTAGAACGAGAAACTCGTTCGAACGACATATCGAACGACTGGCCAGTTAAGGGTCGTTGGCAAACTCGTTCGAACGAACTTGGTTCGAACGACAAAACTCGTTCGAACGAAACCTGGTTCGAACGAAAAAACTCGTTCGAACGACATTTCTAACGAACGACCAGAAAGATTGAAAAATTCGATTTTGGCCCAGAAACTTTTATATACTTATTTTAAAGTTCTAATTGATTGTTTCTGAAAATAAAATGCAGTTTTTATTACACCTAACACCCAATACAAATTGTTCCAAGCTCCTATATAAATATAATTACATTCATACCTTGGGAGCATGGAACCTTAGTTGATGACGTAGAAACGAGGCACACAAACCGGCATTTTGATGAAGCTTTAAATTCTTTGCTGCTACGTCTTCAACATACACTTCATAGGCTTGAGAATATTACAATAAAATACATTCCTATGAATAAATGTTTTTGTCCGGAATTGAGCCAAAACTATATATGGACTCAATTGGAAATTTGTGTCCTTACAACCTCACCTTCTCAAGGTACCTAGCCATCCTCTCGTCCTTATCCTCGTAGGCTCCTAGTATCTGATTCACTACTAGCCTCGAATCACTGTGAACCAAAATCTGGCCGATACTAAGTGATCTAGCCAAGGAGAGGCCTGTTATAAAGGCCTCATACTCGGACTCGTTGTTGGAGGCCTTAAAGTTGAACCTCAGGGCGTACTCAATGTCTGTGCCGTCGGGTGCTGATACTATTAACCCAGCTCCGCTCCCGCTTTCGCAAGAGGACCCATCGATGAAGAGACTCCACACGGCGTGTTCTTCTAAGAAACCTCCCTCGGTGAGTGACCCCTGTCTAAAGAGATATCTTCCCTCTTCGTTTTCAACTACTTTCCTTCTAGCGGTGCTCGTCTCAGCCTTATCTATAGTCGTGTCGGTGAGCTCATCCTGTCGGGTATCTATCTTCCCGAGGCTCTCATCCTCGGCCTCATCACCTTCCCAAGTAAACTCAGCCACGAAGTCTGCTAATGCTTGCCCCTTAATGGCCGTCCTAGGCTGATACACTATGTCAAACTCCCCCAGTTCTATAGCCCAGGCCATTAACCTCCCTGATTTTTCAGGCTTGTGTAAAACCTGCCTAAGGGGAGAGTCAGTGAGGATGACCATCGTATGAGACTGGAAGTATGGATTCATCTTTCTTGATGCATGGATCAAGGCGTAGTCTAACTTCTCCATCCTTGGATATCTTTGCTCTGCCCCCTGGAGTGCCTTGCTGTTAAAATACACAGGTCTCTATATTCCATCTTCGTCTATCACAATGGTTGCACTGATGGCTGACTCTGAGACGGCGAGGTACACATAAAGTCGTTCACCCTGCACGGGTCGTGACAACAGCAAGGGAGACCCCAGGTATGATTTTAACTCCTTGAAGGCCTCATCGCATTCTTCACTCCATTCAAAGGCTTTTTTGAGAATTTTGAAGAATGGTAGACACTTGTCTGTGGCCCTAGACACGAACCTGTTCAAGGCAGCAACTCTCCCCGTGAGTCTCTGAACGTTTTTAATGGACTTGCGGGTCTTCATCTCAATAAGGGCCTTTATCTTTTCAGTATTGTCCTCGATGCCTCTTTGGTTGACAATGATCCCTAAGAACTTCCCTGCTTCGACCCCGAAGACACACTTGGCCGGGTTAAGCTTCATTTGGTATTTGTCCATCGTATTAAAGGTCCTCTCCAGATATGCCACATGATCCTATGCCTTCAAACTCTTAGTCAGCATGTCATCTACATAGACCTCCATAGACTTCCCAATTTGGTCTTAGAACATTTTATTTACGAGGTGCTGGTACGTTTCCCCCGCATTTTTTTGGCCAAAGGGCATGACCCTATAATAGTATGTCCCCTTGTCAGTGATGAAGGTTGTCTTCTCCGAGTCTTCAGGGTTCATGAAGATCTGGTTATACCCTGAATAGGCATCCATGAAGCTCATGAGCTCATGGCCTGCGGTAGCATCTACCATCTGGTTAATGCGGGGGAGAGGGAAGCTGTCTTTGGGACAGTGCTAGTTGAGGTCTCTGAAGTCCACACACATTCTCCACTTCCCGTTGGCCTTTGGAACAATGACTACATTGGACAGCCATTCGGGGTAGATGACCTCTCTGATAAACTCAGCGTCTTCTAATTTTTTGACCTCATCCCTAATGACCTCATACTTTTCTCTGGAGTAAATTCTCCTCTTCTGCTTTATCGGCTTCACTACCTCTACCACATTGAGCTTGTGGCACATGATTTCAGGGTCAATCCCCGGCATATCTACATGACTCCATGCGAAGACGCTTCGTCTTCTCCTCAACAGTTTAATGAGGTCTTCCTTGATATTGGGCTTCAGAGACTTGCCGACTTGGACGGTTTTTTTTGGGTCATCCTCATCGAGGATGATGGATTCTACCTCTTCTGCGGCCTCTCCTTTCTTGAGCTTCGTCTCTTCCCTGGGGTCTAGGGTATCAATATTGTAAGTGGTCGTAGCCCTCTTGTGTGCCTCCCTTTCTTCAGCGGAGTTGTAGTAACATTCTCGCGCTGTCGTCTGGTCGCCCTGAACTTTCCCCACCCCGTAAGGGGTAGGAAATTTAATCATATGATGGACCGTAGACGGCACAGCTTCAAACCCCTTGAGGGAAACACGCCCCAGTATGATGTTGTAAGCCGAAAACACATGTTCATCCATCACAAAGAAACTGACCTTCTTGGTAAGCCATCTCGGCCACTCGTCCCCCATCCTAACATCGACCTCATACACTCCCAGGGGATGAACCTTTTCCCCACTGAATCCAATCAATGTATGATGGTATGGGACGAGTCTAGCACGGCTAAGACCTAAGGACTTGAAGCACGACCAAAACATTACATCTGCGGAACTGCACTCGTCGACCAATATCCTCGGCACCTCACACCCGTGCACCCTAGTTGTGATGACGAGTGGGTCGTCGTATGGGGCTAGGAGGCCTTTAAAGTCCATTCTCGAGAACCCCACAATCAGGGTGTCCATATCAACCTTATTCCTCTTTTCTGACTTGGCCTCCAGGGAGGTTGAGTGTACCGTCTTCGTCACTGCCCTGGCCTCATCCACATAGGCCTTCCTGTCAGCGACCTCAGACCCTCCTCCTTCCAGACCCCCGGAGATCATTCCCACTCCGAGCGAGATCATATTAAGCCTCTTGACAGGACCTTGGTCATCTTTCGGCGGGAGGTCAGGGTCATCCTCATCATCAGAAGGGTCGTCCCCTCTTTTTTGAGGTCCTTCTCTACATGCATCACCTCGCTTCTTTCTGGGGTTGTCCCCTCGGCCCCTCTTGAAGGCATCTTTGTCGACGTACTTTCTCAGCTTCCCTTCTTTCAGCATCTTCTCAATCTCATCTTTCAGAGCAAAGCATTTGTCTATTACGTGGCCGTGGTCTTGGTGAAATTCGCACCACAGGTTCTTATTCCTCTTGTTGGGGGCTGCCCTCAGCTTCTTAGGCCACTTCAGGGACCGGTCACTCTTTATCTCATTGAGTATCTGCTCACAGCTGACCGTCAAAGGGTTGTAACCAGTGAATTTGTCGTCCGTAGACCTCTTCTTCCCCTCTTTGTCCTTCTTAGGGTATTTACCCCCAATAGCGCCTCCTTTTTCATCTTCGTATTTTGCGGCCATCGCCTCTTCGGCGTTCATCACCTTTCCTGCTGTTGACAACAATTCAGCCATCGTCCTAGGGGGGTCTTCAGCAAGCTTCCATAACAGCTTCCCCTTTTGGAGTCCTCCAATCAGGGCTGTCATAGCTATGCTCTCCTCATAGTCTTCCACCTCCAGCTTCTCTTTATTGAATCTGGCTATGTAGTCCCTCAGACTTTCATTCTTCCCCTGCTTAACATAGAGCAGGTGGGTGGTCTTCTTCTGTGGCCTCACCCCAAAGCAAAAGTTATGGATGAACATGTCTGCCAACTGCTTAAAGTTTTCAATGGAATTTTTTGGAAGAGACGTGTACCAGACATGTGCAGCCCCAGTCACGGTACCAGAGAAGGCACGACACCTCATCTCATCTAAGATAGAGTATATGTCTGCTGCTGATTGATACATCTCAACATGGTGGACAGGGTTGGTGCTCCCGTCGTATCTTGGGGTGACCACAGGTGGCTTGAACCTTGATGGCGTAGGGAAGTTGACTATCTTTGCCACAAAGGGTGATCCTATGGTGTATCCCTTCTAAAGAGGGTCTCGGCTCTTAAGTATATCACCGATCTTTTCCTCTAGTCGCTCGATCGAGTCATTCCAAGGCCTCGCAGGGTCGGCTTGGCCGATGTTATCCCCTGCCGCCTCTTTAAGGCGGACGGAGGGTTCTGCTGCGGCAGGTATGTGTTGGCTGTTTACTTCCCTTTGACCGTCATCCTGTCCTTGGGGTAGGCCATCTGCTGCCTCCCTCCTGGACCTCGCAGCACTCCTTGACCTGGACAATTTTTCCCGCAGGTCATTTACTGGGCCTAGCCTCTCAAAGGCCGACCCCCTGCTCAAGCGATCAAAATCAGAGCCTCTCGGGCGATCATCAGGATTTGGTCTCCCGCACTTTCCTCTACTATCCTGAAGAGGTCGTACAGTATTGTTGGAGACCTCATATGGTTCCCAGCATTCTATAGGGGCCTCCTCTCCCTCCAGATCGTCATACCTGTCCTCAGGGCAAGGGTTTCCTTGCCTCCCCAGGCGTAGACGCTGGGGGTCAGCGACATCCCTATGTCGCTGAGGGGGTGGCAGGTCTTTGCGTGGTCCCGTGGCCTCATGCTGTCTTGGAGCTGCTGCCGGAGTAATTATCTCAGGTGAAACCCCTAGTGGTATTAGCATGTTTTGGCTTAGAGCTGTGAACTGCTGCTGCATCATCCGCTGGCTTGCTGCCAGAGACTTTAAGGCTGCCGCCATATCATCCATCTCAGACTGAGGTGGCGGCTGACTGGAACTGGGTCTTCCCCCATCATCCGGCGGGGGAAGCGGTGGCGGTGGCATTTCAGGTGCCATGTGTTTGAGCTATGAAAAGCTGAACTAAAGAAAAGACTGGTGAGCTTGAGAACCTTAGTGGGTCTCTTTCAATGGTGAAACATCTCCTCTCAGGGGGAGAGCTGGCTCACCACCAGAGTGCCTAGTGAGGTCAAGATGTACAAAGGAAGAGATGTCTTCTCGTTCCCACAAACGGCGCCAAACTGATGATGCTAAGATTTAGCACCACCGGATAAGTGATAATGAGCTCAAAGAGTAGTAACCATGGCAGCCATAGAGATGTATAAGTGTATAAGTATGTAGAAGGGGATGAGTATAAGAGGAAATAAGACAATGATGTATAGTGGTTCGGCCAATTTGGCCTACATCCACTGTGAGTGTGTGATCCACTAAGTATGGGCACTAATGGCCTTGGATACAATGCACATAAGCTCACTTTCTCTCTCTACTGTGTGTACAAGCAGAGTTTTAGCTAGGGTTACAATAAATTGATCGATCTCCTTGTAGGGTTGTAGGTGACAAGTATATATAGGTCTTGGGGGGTGTAGTGTACCCCCCAAGTATGCATGGTGCATGTGAATGGTGATCTAGCCAATCCCCTATTGACACCTGCAGATGCCAAATGATGACATAATATTCCCTCACGTGAGGGTGTGATTTTGTTATAACGGTCTTCCATGTGCCATGTGAGCCTCATGCGCACTGTTCTACGCGTCTCCCAAACCACGCGTTGTGATCATGTTACCCTCGGCCTTTGATATGAGGCCGAGGGAAAAGTTCCTTTCGGTAATGAGTCTGGCCTAATTTGGGCCTCGTACTGTCGTACACTCGGGGGGTCATCCAGAGCCTGATGAAGGTTCGGCCCCCTGAGGGGTCGTCTGGAGCCTGATGAAGGGTCAGCCCCTGAGGGGTCGTTTGGAACCTGATGAAAGGTCGACCCCTTGGGGGGTCGTCTGGAACCTGATGAAGGGTCGGCCCCTATAGGGGTCGTCCAGAGCCTGATGAAGGGTCGGCCCCCCTGAGGGGTCTTTCGGAGCTTGATGAAGGGTCGGCCCCTTGAGGGGTCGTCTGGAGCCTGATGAAGGGTCGGCCCCCTGAGGGGTCGTCTGGGGCCGCTCGGCCCCCTGAGGGGTCGTCTGGAGCCTAATGAAGGGTCGCCCCCCTAAGGGGTCGTCTGGTTGGAGGGTATATATGGGTATATCAGATACCATTTCTCCCCCTATCATTCTCCCCCTTTTTGTTCAGGAATAGACAAAGGCTAAAGAATCAAAACTTAACTTATCTCCCTTAATAAAAGCATACACTCCCCCTAAGCTAAACAAGGGATGAATAGAATAGGATAACAAGCTAAACATGCAATTGTTCATAAAGTTATTAGAACATTAAAGCACATGGACAACAAAATCATAACTAATCCAACAAATAACAACGGATACCAACTAAGATGCAAGAAAATGATACCAATATGATAAATAAAGTATTAAGCACGTGGTATCAACAAAGAATGCAACAAGATAGATACCAATTATGAAGAAGAAGCATAGATGGACTAGAAAGGAAGGCAAAGAAAAATAAAATGCCTCGTACATGAGTACATATTAAATATCATTAACGTAGAAACACATATACTATGTCTAAACACCACACATGACACAAAATAAAACAAGCTTTTCGCACTCGTATGGCAAAAATGTGGCATATGGAAACGAAAGTGTTGGGGTGTGAACTAGAAATAATTAAATTTAGACCCAATCACTTAAAACATGTTCACGGAGTTCTCATTTGATTACAAACTTCATCACATTTGAATATAACCTCGTGTGACAATATAAATTAAACTCAATGAACAAACATACGCAATGCATACAAGCCTAGAATGTTAATGATTCTACAAACCAATAGAGTCATGACATTGAAAGTACAACTAGGATAAACGGACATTGTGCAAACCGTTGATATACCATCCAATCTTCCTCAATAAACATATGTACTTTTGAATGAATATATCAATTAAACATAGGCCTTGGCTATTATTTTTCTTTTTAATGCCATAATTTATTTTTAGGCCGTTGGACCACGTATTTCTTTTAGGTCCAATCCAAACGGTGGCTTACTCGCAAAGCATAATATTTTTACTCTCAGAGCCCATTCCTGTGCACTTTTATATATATCTTTTCATGTCTCACACAAATCTCACGTGCAACGGATTTTGACCTGCACTAGTCCTCCTAGGTCACATAACATGTAGATGACAAGATTGGTAGGAGAACACCTCACAAAGCTCAAGTATACATATGAAGTTAAAATTTAAAGTGAGCTCATGCATGTGTGAATTGAGGCATATAAAAATAGAATCCATTATATCAACACAAAATCCAAACACTCCATTTAAGCATGGTAAATAGCATAATAAGGATTGATAATCTAAACCAAAAGTTCTAGTCACATGGAAGCGAAATGAGGATTCAAATACAAACATATGCCACAAAATGTGTGTAAAACCAAAATACACACAAAAATAAAATCGTTTTGAGTTTTTCAAAGTTTTTCACCAACCACAAAAATTAACTCAAAAGATAAACAAAAATTAATTTGTATTTTTCATTTAATGCAAATAAAAAAATGAAAGAATAAAATACATATGATAAACAAAAATCATAATTCTAGCATGTGATTGATTATGAAGCATAGACTAGAAAAATAATAAACAAAACATACAACTAGAAAAACATATATCATTAAGCACAAAAGCTAGAGTATGTAAGACATGCAAGCAATTACTCATATAATAGGGCAAGAGAAGAGTCATGTGAAAGTATGAGAGAATCATCAAACGTAGGAAATATTGAAGGAGGAAAGTTTTCCATTTTAAACACAAATGCCCCAAAAGGACCTAAACACAATAACTTAGCGCTCCCGCTCTGATACCACTTGTTGGAACACAGAGGCCCCATTTTTTGAATATTACACAAAGAGTATAATTTCAATTTCCTTATAAAGATGCTGAAGTGAGATGGTTCAGTTAAACACACACAAACACCAAATTTTACTTTATTTCAAATTAAGATTAAACCACAGTGAAATTAAATTAAACGACACATGGATATTTCACTTAAACCAATTTAACCCAAGTCCTAGAAATTTGCCTAAGTCATATTTTCAATATTATCAAATTAGGCCAAACCAAATTTTATCCAATAAAATTAATGACTTGAATTAAATTAAAATATAAATATTACCCAAATTAATTTATACCAATTTAAACAAGTAGTGATTTAAACCAATTTTATCTTTTTACCTAAGCATGCATTCTAGGTGATTTTGCAAAAGATAAAATAAACAAATAAATCACTACGCTGCGATGTACGAGGAAAAACCCACAACGGAAAAAAAACCTCGGACGGCCCTAGCCTAAGTCCACTAAGTATGGTTTTACAATTACAATACAGATGACTTACTTCCTCGACTCGACCCCTTTCAAGCCTTGACGCGTCTTCTTGTAAAAACCTCCGCCTAGTTGACAACTTCGGAGCTCCACCGAAACCTTGGACTTCACCAATGAGACTTTAGGTATACCGTCAACCACACATGGTGCCTTTCACCATGTGAGAATGCCGTAGCAAAACAACGAGACTTCTTATTTGTGGGATGTAGAAGCAAACCCAAACTCTGTTTTATGATTGAGATGAATTCGGTGCCAAACAAACTCTCCAAGCAAGATGTATATATAGATAGATAGAAACTTGGATTAACACAAACAATTGGGTGTAAAGTTGGTTTTGTTCTTTGAATATATCAATTTGGATAACAAACACCAAGGGAACTTTTTATGAAAGAATTAAGCTCTCAAACACTCTCTAGGAGTTGGAAAAAGTTCTTTGAAAAATTATGTTCCCAAAGTCATTAAATTATGTGAAAGAATAGTGGGACAAAGTAGTGGGAAAGTGCCATAAAACTGCCAAAAACGGTTCCCGCCGAAATCTCATTCGAATGACGTTTTTCCTTCGAACGAATTATCTAACGAGGTTCCAGTGGTAAGTCGTTGGAAAACCTCGTTCGAACGACATTCTCGTTCGAGCGACAAACTCGTTCGAACGACAATTTCGAATGAAGAGACAGAAAGATTAAAATTCAATTTTTAGCCCATAAACTTTATTTTAAAGTTTTAAAGAAACCTTCTGAAAACCAACCTCGGTTTAAAATAAAATTACACCCAATATAAACTTATTCCAAGTCTCCATATATAGATATAGAAATGCATTCATACCTCTGGAGACTATGGAAAATGACGTTGATGATGTAGAAACATATCACTTGAAACTCGAACATTGATGAACCTTTATAATTCTTGGCCGCTACGTCTTCAACTCTAGTATGTCATAGGCTTGAAGGATGGTCAATAACTCTATCCTATGACTCAAACATTTTTGTCCGAAATTGAGCCAAAACTACAAAGGACTCAATTGGAAATTTACGTCCTTATAAAATACGTTTATTAAATCACAATTTTCTGTATTAAAATTCCATTGAAGATATTTTGCTTTTATGGTTTTGTGATTTAATAAATATTAAAGGTCAATTTCTGACACAATTGATATAATTCTACCATCAAAATTTGACAATTTTATATATTCATTTCCTTGCAAATTTTAGTTATGTGTGTTAATTTTTAATTTTTTGCAGCAAATATTAACCTGTTTTCTCAAGCCTCAACCTTTTCGAAATTTGACGAAACTAATCTGTCGAAATGGTGCGAGCAAATCGAATTTAGCCTTGGTGTTATGGACATTGACATAGCACTTCTTACTGATGAACCCACTTCTACTACTGAACAAAGCAGTGAGGATGATGTGTTAATTTTCAACACATGGTCCAAATCAAATATGATATGTCTGATGTTTATGAGAATGTGCATTGCTCCAAATGTAAAGTCCTCCCTACCTGAAACAACCAATGCCAAACAGTGTCTGACAAATGTTAAGTAAAGGTTTCGCACTACTGACAAATCCCTGGAAAGGAAACTTATAGCCGACTTAACCGCTATGCGGTTCGATGGCACTAAGACCATGAATGCACATATTATTGAAATGACCAATTTTACTGCAAAACTAAGGACCTTAGGATGTTCAGTGGACGATTCTTTCTTAGTCTAATTTGTCCTAAATTCCTTGCCTTCTGATTTTTGGTCTTTCTAGATTCATTACAATACCATAATAGATAAATGGAATGTTAATGAACTGCAAAGCATGTTAGTTCAGGAAGAAGGACATCTTAAGCAGCAAAATGGTAAGGTGTGTAAATTGCAAGTGGCAAATCTAATGGCCAATAAAGGAGCTGGTAAGAAAAATAAAGGAAATGGCATAAAGCATGGTCCTGGTCCTTCTAATAATGAACCTGGTCCTTACAACCAAAAGAAGGAAAAAACAACAGTTACATGTCATTTCTGTCATAGGAAGGGGCATTTTCAGAAAGACTGTGTAAAGCGTAAAGCTTGGTTTAAAAAGAAAGGTACACTCTGTGCTTATGTATGTTTCGAATCAAACTTGATTGATGTTCCTTCTAACACATGGTGGATTGATTCGTGTTCTTCTTGTTATGTTTCAAATACTATGCAGGGCTTCCTGTCCATTCGAGAAATAAAGCAAAATAAAGATATTATTTACATGGGAAATCGAGCCAAAGAAAAAGGTGAAGCTCTTGGAGTGTTTCATTTACATTTACCACCTGTCTCTGATACCAGATGTAAAAATAATAAGAATTATTTATAACATGAAATTAATTCTTATAGGATCTTAATATCATCATGAAATCACAAATTCATTTTTAACTACAAATTATATGCAAAAATACCTTTTTCCATGAAGACTTGATTTGTTTGTGGTCCTTGATGTGTCTTGAGAAAAGCTCATCAAAATGATCCAAAATCTCTTCAGAAAATAGCCAGAATTCCAAAATATGCAAAATTTGGAAAATCGGGATTTTCCCTTCCTAACCCATATATATGTTTTTGTGTTCTTGTGTACCAAATGGTGGAGATTGGTTCACTCTATATTGGGTGGAAGAGGATCCGAAATTCCCTTTAAAGCTCATCATCTACCATCCACCAAAGTAGCTAAAGGGACTCACAATATTCCAAAAGTCACGTGACATTTGGAATAATAATTTTTCTAAGATTAATACATAAATATAATCAAATTTGTTACCTTATTTAGACCACACTAATTAGGAGAAATAATTAATTTATTTAATTACAAAATTAGGCCGAATTTTGTAAATATTAAATAATTAAATATTAATTCTAACAAGTATTTGTGGAAGATGAACCCTACTATGGTTGATCAACGCTAATACTTTACACTTTAATGTTTTGGAGAGCAACGTCAAGCTTTTGTACTTTGTTACACAACCAAGAAGTCTAACACTTCTTAGAATTCAGAAAAGAAACAAGCAAAACTAGTTTACTAAAAGTCAAATGCTTTGCTTGTCACTCTTTTCATTGATTCCATTGTTTTCTAGTTTCTTTAGCAAGCAAAAGGACAAAAAGAAGTTGATAAATGGTTTTGTTTGTTTAATAGTGGCTTAGCTAATTGTAAATGTATCCATTATGATGTAGTCCAAGTTTTTAGTATTTAGTTTTATTAATTTTTAGTATTAAATGTAATAAAGTGGTTTAGTACTTTTTAGAAATATTAGAGTAAGGGTGTCTTACTCTTTTGATACTTTCCAAGTTAGAGCAAGAATACTACTACGATAGATAGGTAATCATGTAGTATAAATCTAATTTATTTGGTTTGCTAGTATAAGTTTTAGATTTGTGCTTGTTTTGTGTCTCTTCTTTGGATCCAATTGGTGGTGTTTGCATTAAATTGGTAACAAAGCTTGGCATCTATATTATGTGTGTAAGTGTATGTCTCCCAATTTCTTTCCAATTATGACTCTCAAGAAGAGAATTTATTGCACAAATTCTAAAAATTGTTTGACAACCATAAAAGAAATCGTGATTCAAATTAAGGCTCAAATCAAAGAGCAAAGGATTGAAATCAAAGAGAAAAAGGGTGAGATAAATAATCAAAAAGCACTACTCTTATCAAAATTTGAAGGAATTGCTCAAATTCAAACCTTAGCCCATATCCTGAATGCCAATTTTGAAATTCATCTAGAAACCATTGCAAGAATGTCTAACCTCCATAAATTTGACAAAAATTTACATCAACAATCACCACATCAACCCCAATTGCAACCTACTCCATTTGATTCCACCCAAATTCATATCGAACACTAGAAATCACCCTAACCCATATTCGATCACTTTCGCTGCCAATTCTCTACCCCCATTATGAATAAGCCATTACAAACCCGGGGTTAGCAAAGTCTTACGGGTGCAACCAAACAAACATGCCATTTCCTCCTCCTTTATATATCTGACTAGGGTTACAACATTACCCTAAGGTGCACAAACCCTTAGTGACTCCCATATTACATTCAGCCGCCCACTCTCACCCTTACAACCTATTTGGGAGTTTGAAAATGAAGAGAAATGGAGATAAAGCAAGGGAAATTTTAAGTCCCAGTTATTTGGGAGTTTTTTTAGGGAGAGGAGGGAGGAAAAGGGAAGGAAATTTTTCATGCCTTTTTTCTTCCAAAGCTTTCCTTCCAAAATGGATGACAAGGGAGAGAATAGAAAATGCCTACAATACACAATTTAGTGGAGCGATAAAATTACCGATCCATTAAGAGGTGTTCTCCTCTACAACCTATCAGATAAATATAAAGATCCCAAAATTTTAGGTTTGTTCACCATATTAATATTTACATACAATCCCGGTTTATTTATTTTCACCTTTTCATCACACTCTCTCATATGTTCAAGATCGTATAAAAATGAACATATACAATTTTAACTTGTATTTTCATACCCATCTTCTAAAATTCGGCGACCCACCTATCTGTACTAAAGTCTGGCGACCCACCTGCCTATACTAAACACGACGGTGACCATTACGGACACAAACATACAACCAAAGCCCTCCAAACTTCTAAAAATCTACCTAACCCCTCTACCCAAACCCCCTTTACCAACTCTCTAGCCTACATCACCGGAACTGCGACCTAAAACTCTTTATGCCAATTCTGGCCAGCACATGCCTTATAAGCTGATGACAAGATCATCCCTTTAACCCGATGACACACCTTCTATCCCAACCATACTATATTTAACCCATAAACCCATGCCCCAAATCCATTTAACCTCAAACAACCCAAGTAATTTTTCAATCCATATCTGTTGATAAGCCCAAATAAAAGAAAAAAAAACACATGTTCTCCAAATCAGATCGGAGGATTTTCTCTTTTTCACTGATTTTTTATTATTATTTACAAACTTAATCTGCGTTTGATTCTAACCGACCTGGATATATACGATTTGGGTTTTACACATTCTGAAATTTCTTATACTCGGTCAAAGGATGTCCAGGCGTGAAACACAACTCGTTTTTGATTTTTTTGGCATCTTCATTATCTGATTATTTCGATATGTTCATATTTGTGCTGAGTTGGTACATTTATCAAAGGCAATGTCTTATTGCAAAGCTGCATTTTACTGAGATGTGTCATTTTCTTTATTACAATTTTTTATTGATTCATTATTATTTGACTTGCATGAAGTTTCGAGTATTTTTATGTACGAGCATAAAATGTTTATGGCCTATAGTTATTATTAATATTTTAATCATATATCGAGGTGCGTTTATATTATCTGACTTTATTTTTAGCCCATTTATTTAGTGCATTAATTTGTCAGAATATTTAATTAATTATCTAATTAATTAATTTATCTTTTGGCTCTACCATTGCCAGTGCCCATGTCCGGATGTGAAATGAGGTGGGTTAGTGTCAGGTTGGCAACCGGCTGTAAAATTTATGTCAAGTATTAATGGTGGATTCTCTAGTTAACAACAGAAACACAAATAAAGATAACATAAAAATTAGATTTGGTGAGTGGAATTGATGAATGCTAATTGTAAAGTGTAAATAACTTATGGATACCTTAATACAAGAAACTAAATGGAATGGTGAAAAGGCTAAAGAGATAGAAGAAGATACAAATTTTTTTATTCCGGAGGTGGAGAAAATCGTAGAAATGTAGTAAGTATTGTTGTTGATCATTGTATGAAAGATAAAGTGGTGGATGTTAAAAGATGGGGACATAGATTAATCAGCATTAAGATTGTCTTAGATAAAACAATATTGAATATTATAAGTGCTTACGCGCTGCAAGGAGCTTTAGATGAATATGTAAAGAAATAATTTTGGAAATTATTGGATGAAATATTACAACAAATTCCTACGCATAAAAACATATTTTTAAGAGGTGACTTGAATGGCCATGTAGGAGTAGAACGAGACGGTTATTCAGGGGTACATGGAGGTTGTAGTTTTGGTAAGAGAAATGAATGGGGGATACTATCTTAGAATTTGATAAGGCATACAATCTGGTGTTAACAAACACATTTAAAAATAAGGGAAGAACATATAAAAGCGAAGAGAAAAACCCAAATAGATTATTGTTTACTTAGAAGAAGAGACTTGAACACATGCAAAGACTGAAAAGTTGTACAAGATGAAAGCTTAACAAATCAACATCGTCTATTTGTAATATATTTAGCCATTATAGGATTTAAGTACTGAAAAGAGAAAATAGATTTTCAAAATATAAAATAAAAGGATTTAAAAGGATGCAAAGAGATAGAATTTAGGTAAGAGTTCCTATTAAACATAAAGTGAAATTGGGACGTCACTATTAACAACATTTGTTCAAGAACAACGAATGATATTGAGAAAATAAGTAAGAAAATTTTAAGAGTGACTAAAGGAAAAAGATTCATTAAACAAAAGACTTGGTGGTGGAATGAGGAGGTAGAAAAGATAATACAAAATAACCGAGTAAGTTCCAAAGAGTAAAAATCAAGATGACTTAGAAAGATATAAGAAATTAAAATGTGAAGTAAAAAATATTATTAGAAATGCACAATAAAATGCACTAGATAATCTTTATAGTAAATTAGCTACCAAGGAAGGTGAAAGGAGATATATAAATTGGCAAAGAATAGAGATAAATTGACAAGGGATATGGGTCCAGTTAAGTGTATTAAAGATATAAATCAAAATATATTAATTAACGATAAAAAAATTCTAGATAGTTGGGAACAATATTTTTAAGGACTATTTAATGAAGAATATCCCAGATGTTGAGAACATACAACCGAATATAGGAAGGGTTTGTCCGATTACTAAAAAATAAGAAGATATATTAATAAGAAAATTAGGAAGGAATAAAGTTGTTGGACTGGATAAAATACTCACAGAGGTGTGGAGAACCCTTGGAAGTATATGGGTATAATGGTTTGCATGTTTATTTAACAAAATTTTAAAAGAAAGAAACATGCCAGATGAGTGGAGGAAAATAACCATAATACATTTGAATAAAAATAAATGGGATATTCAAAATTGCGATAATTGTAGAGGAATCAAACTTATAAATCACACTATAAAATTATGGGAAAGGGTTATAAAAGAAAGACTAATAAATGAGTCAACTATTTCTGATAATAAGTTTGGATTTATGTCAGGGCGACTTACCACAGGAGCTATTTACTTATTAAGACATGTAAAGGAGAAATGTAGAAGAATAAAAATTTACATATGCTCTTTATAGACTTAGAAAAGGCATATGATAGAGTACACAAGGATATAATATGGTGGTCCTTAAGGAGAAAAAGAATCACTGTGGGTTATATTAAAGTCATTGAAGATATTTATGATGACATAAAGACTATATAAGGACTATTTGTGGATGAACTAATGATTTTATGATTAAAGTGTGCCTAATCGACTTTAAGTCCTTACTTATTTATCGTAGTATTCTCTAAGATTACTAAATACATATAAGAAGATGTCCCATGGGGTATGTTGTTTGCGGATGATATAGTTTTAGTAAACACTTCAAAGGAGGTCTTAACGATTAGAGTAGATACTTGGATAAATGCCTTAGAATCCACGGGACTAAAAATCAATAAATAAAACTAAATTTATGGAATGTAAATTTAATAATGAAGCGTCTAATAGCATAGTGTTAAATATTGAAGAAATACTGATAAACTAAACTAATAAATTTTGTTATTTAGGTTCAGTGATTCAAACTACTGGGGATATTAATGAAGATGTTATGAGTAGAATATCAACTAGTTGGATGAAATGAAGACAAGCAAGTGGAGTGCTATGCGATAAGAGGATAATTAATAAATTAAAAGGAAAATTTTATAGAACAGTTGTTAGGCCAATGACCCTCTATGGAGCAGAATGTTGAGCATTAAGAAAAAATATGAACAAAGTTTCCCTGTTAGTGAGATGAGGATACTCCGATGATTGATAATAATTATTAGAAACGACAAGATTAAAAATAATTATCTGAGAGAAAAGTTAGGAGTAGATCCCATTAGAGATAAATAAGGAGAAAATAAATATAGTTGGTATGATTTTTTTTATGTAGACTAGTAGATGCACATAAAACATAAGGATGATTATTAGAAAATGAGGGAAAAAGAGAAGGGGACGCCTTAAGCTATCATGTGAGGAAATTATTAGGATCCTAAGGATTTAAATGTGAATGAAAATATTGCGTATAATAGATTAGAATGGAAACTAAGAATTCATGTGGCCAACCCCATGTGATGGGATTAAGGAAACGATGATGATGATTTTGCTCTATTATATACTTCCATTACTTTATTTTCCCAAGTCAAAAATACAATAACCAACTATTTTACATCTAGATACATTAATACACACTATTATACTTGTACAATATGCATTTAAAATATTTTTATATATATATAAACATTCGAAAACATTTTTTGTTCTAAATTTTTTTATATTGAACATTTTTTAGAAAATTATTTTTATGTACATACCTTTTTTTAACTATAAATTGTTTTTAGAAGCATTAAAAACTGTATATGTGTAAACTATTTTTTCCAAAACTTATTTAATACATTTCTAGAAAACAACTATATATTTTTTTCAATTATTTCTTTTCTTTTCTTTCCAACTCACGAATAAGGGGAAGTAAATTAACTTTCCCTTCTCTTAAAATTGCAAAAAAGGATGAAATGAGCTTTATTTTCTTTTCTCTTCTCTTCTTTTCCCTCCTATTAAAATTTTCTCTTCCTTTCTCTCCTACCCCAAACTTCCAAACATGTCGTTAGTGCCGAAAAACCCTCAAGAACCCTTGGATCCTTATCAAAACAAGCAACACCAACCTCTAATGGCTCCCAAACTGCACCATTTTAAGGGCCCACCGCACAGGTCACAATATCCACCTCACCTTCTTCGTTTGGAAGACGCCACATCCCTATCCAATGTTGATGTATATTTTCTGAAAGGTCGGACACCATTAAAACTTCTTTAAGTACCAATTGATAGTCGTTCAACTCTTTTCTCACTTTTGAATCCAAATCAGTGGGTTTGTGACAAAGGTCATTGAATTCACAAGTGAGTTCATTGTCTACCTCCTTTGGTGGCTCCTCAAGGTTTTGGGAATCCTTCTAGCCTTCCAATTAAAGAAATTAGGACTAAATTTAATACTGGGCAACCGGAAGGACATTCGTGTGATTATATGCGATTTCAACCTCCAAACATCTTGACACGTTTTTGAACTCATCTCACTGTTCGAAAACTAATGTACATCATTATGTTGTACTGTTAAATAATCAGAATTGTTTTTCTAGTGGTAAGAAATGGCATCTCAAAATTGATTGGCCTACTCAAAGTCTCATCACTCCATTTGTGACTGACAATAGAGAGAATATTAAGCAATCTCGTTCTCACCTTAAGAATAAAATCATGTGTTTGACTGTAATCATGAGCCTGAAGAATTTGTGAATGATGAGGTTGAAGTTGCCTCACATGGTGGAAAAAATTCTAACCGTTTAGGATTTATTTTAAATATCTTAGCCAAGGCTACGCAAGGAGACTTGTGAGTTGATTTTCCTACTTTGACGGAAAAATAGATACATATGCTTTTGTTGATTGGATAGATATAATTGAAAAGTGTTTGACATTATGAACTGTTAGGGCTACAAGTGTGTGAAAATGATAGAGATTAGGCCACAAGGCCTTTCCAAAGTATATTGGAATGACCTCGTGCGAGAAAAACCCTATATAATCGACCCGCCATGTTCATATGAGCACGATCCTTTGGTCGTATCCATGCCATGATGCAATATTACCCTAGTGTGAGTGACTACATGAAGACATTTTGTTTATAGTGTATCTAGGTCGGTTTGTGTTTGAGTGAGACCGAATATCATAAAATTGGTTGGTTGGTACAAGTACCGATTAAGCATGAGCTCGCCTCGAGAGACAATCCAACTTTACAAAAGGCTATCAAATGTTCTATATGCGAGTGGAATCTCATCTCTTTAATGGAAAATTTCATCCCACTGTTGGTGCCACCAAAATAGATGGAAATTTAGCCGTTCCCTTTCTAATAAAGTTCTATGCTAAAGGGTTTATTTTTTTCTCAATTGTTAGTACGAAATGTGATAAAAGGGGCTTAGTCCTCTTTAGGAAATATTAAACTAAATGGAGGGTATATTAATTTTTTATGATTTCCTAGTGATAGGAGGATTACTACTACTATAAATAGGTAATAATGTAATCGAGATCTTATTACTCTTCAACTTATTATTAGAATTTTTAATTTGCGCTTGTGTTTCGTCTCTACTTTGATCAAGTTGGCGATGTTTGCATCATACTACCACCAATCACTCAAAACATGTTTAACCAAATGTTAGTATTAAATGTTGAAGATTCGAGTACTGTTATTGTCAAATCAACACTTTCGATTATAAAACATAAACTTTATGTGATGTAAATTGCTAGCCAATAAACGTCTTACTGTGTTCACATTGGAAAGAAAAAGATGCCAAAATAAAGATATCAAAATTTATACATTATCCAAAATTTAATTTATGTGTATTGCCTTGTAATTGAAGCTCAACCATGCCAACAAAATAAATATGTAGAAAACGGGATCCACTTCAATCTTGAAACAAATCAATAATTTGTAATTTTTTGGCCCAAGAAATCACTGACTTTCAATATTTATCTGAACCTATAATTTCTAATTTCTAGTGATGATGGTCCCTACTAAAATATTAAATATGATTATTCTAAAAATTCATATTCAAGGCTCCACCCGATCCACAATGATGTTGGAGAGCATGGTTCAAAGTCAAGGCTGATACCGTGACAATACGACCTAGTTGACTAGGTATCAGAACCAACCGATCCGATTTCGAGTTACGAGTTGAGTTTCCAATTATTTGTGTTAATCGACCGTGTATTAGTAAAATTTCTTAGTACTATCATCTCATATCGATGATATTGCAATTGAATCGGGCCATATTGGTGATATCACTGTAGTATCGACCCATATCGGTAATATATTGATCGATATGGTATAAGTTACTAAGCATCGATCTCTCTATCTTAACCAACTCACTCAATTGATCCTCGATTTTGCATTCATGTCCAGATTGGAGCGATCGCTTTAAATTCGATGCAGGGTATGTGGTGTTTTGTGGCACAAATTTGGTTTTTTGGTTGAATCTCTCATTCCTTTTCTTCTACTATTACTAAAGGGGTTATCTCCAATTTAACCTTCTTTTTGTATTTACTTAATTTGTATTAAAATTAATCATTATTCATATATCCTTAAAGTGTATGACTATTTGCATTATATATACCTTAACTAGTAATATATATTACTACAATATTCACGAAGAATACATTACTAAATATATATTGGTTTACACAATGTTATGCATATTAAATGATGATTCAGTATAAATAATTAGACAATGTTATGTATACTAAATGATGATTTTGTACTTGCCTAATTGAGCCATATTATTATTCTTATTTTTCAAAACTTTTTTATATTTTTTCAAATTTTTCTGAGTTCTCTAAATAGTGTATAGTTACCTATCACCCGAGATCGAGACCGATACTGAAATCGAGTCAAAAATTGAGCGTCCAAGTCATAGACTGATACCATGACTTTGAACCATGATTGGAGAGCTTAACGATGATTGAAGTCCTTGGAGGTCACGGTCTTACTGTTGATCAAAGTGACTTTGTCATTAGAACAAACACGTGCAACATTTCTTCCTCGAACAATAGGTTATAAGTGTAACACCCCATATTTTTATGCTTTTAATATTTAATTACTTCGGGAATTCAAAATTTCTTGTGTGTGTCTTAATTTTAATTGAATTAATTATGGTAATTTATATTTAAATATTAATCGGAGAGTGAATGGTTCATATTTAGGGAAATTGATTTACTAAGTTAATAGTAATAATGTATTTACGTCATCTCGGGTATTAATGACGGGATATGTACTTATCTTAGTCGGGAGTGGGTATAGACTAATTTGGGTGTGAAATAAGGATTTTTATAAATTAATTCGGATGCCAATTCTGAGTGTACAATTGAGTCCGGATGGGCCGAGATAGTCGAAAAAGAGTACCCGGGGGTAATAATTGGGTCTCGGGATATTTTTGGGCATAGCCGGGCCCACACGGGGTGATTTGGGCCATTTTAATTAGGCCCAGGTGGCCAAAAACGGGATTGAGGGTTTATAACCAAATTGAGAGACTAGGGAACGACAGTCAACATAACTTCAAACCTAGGGTTTGAGAGGAAATTGGGGAAAAGCAAACCAAGAGCCAATTTGGGGATTTTGGAGCCAAATTAAGGGACTACACCAACGGATCAGACTCTACGAACAATTCTAGGAAAGTGGTAAACTGTTGTGATTTCTAAATTGATGATAATCAATTCATATCATAGTTATGTGTAAATCAAAATTCGTTTTGGGTGTGTAACAAAAATTAAAATTGGGTTTTTATGAATTTAGAGTAATGGGCATATTTAATTACTCAATGGATGTTAAGTTATGATTTGGGTCTGTTAATATTCAATTGTAGGGTGTATTGCAATATGTATAGTGATTACATGGACTGAATATGATAGGGTCGAATTTGGTAGAACAGACCCGAGTGGAAAACCCAAATCGGATATACTTAGGGTTTTGGACAAATTGTTAATGGATTAAGGTCTCTAGGGTGTTTAGAGCCTTTTCTTGGGTGGAGAACATGTTGGTTGTGATTTGGGTAAAGGTTTAAGAAGAAACCAAAAGCTTGAGGGTTCGTTAATGGATGAAACAGCAAGCCGGGGAAGACGATCACCTGCTCGATCGATCGATCGACCCAGGGGGATCAATCGATCGACGGTCCCAGAAATTTGACAGTTCGGCCAGTTTTCAATATAAAGAGGATTTTATCTAAGATTTAATCCCTTACTTTTATTTAGTGATAAATTCATATGTGGCACATATTTCCTTAACAATTATAGGGTGATATAATTAGGTTTAGGAGGGTGTGAACGGTATGTCACGAGATGAACGAATTTGGGGAAATAATTCACAAGTATTGATATTGGGCTGAGGAACAATATTCGGGTATTGTAGTTGGGTGATGCTTCATTATTAAAGGAATTGAGGTGAAATATTTAATTATGGACCAAGTGGGCGAGTCCGGGTATGTTGATAATTATAGGTATATATAATTGGGAGATTTGATGGAGATGAATGTGTGACACATTGTGGGCGTGGGAATGAAATTCTGAGATGTAAAAATGGACCAAGTGAGCGTGTCCGGGTATGTTGGTTAAGTGACACCAAAGTATTAAATTAATTAATGAGAGAGTAAATTAATTTGGAGCCAGAACATAAACTCGGGAAATATTAAGTTACGGGCCAAGTGAGTGAGTCCGGGGATAATGGTTGGGTGACATCAAGTTATTAAATTAATGGATGTGTTAGTTACTGAAAGTAGAGTCGGAAGGTAGACTCGGAAAAGTATTAAATTAATTGATGTTTTAATTAATTAATTTAGATTCGGATTGTAGACTCGGGAAGGGTATTTATTAATTTATGTGTAATTTAATTAAATGAGAGTCGTACCATAGACTCGGATAGGTATTAAATTAATACGTGTGTTAATTAATTAAATTAGAGTCGGACGATAGACTCGGGAAAAGTATTATATTAATTGAAGTGTGAATTAAATATATTAGAGTCGGACCATAGACTCGGGAAGATGATAAATTATAAAATGAGAAAAGTAATTAAGTTGAGTCGGGCCACAGACTCAGTAAATTACAGGCTAGTGTACGGGATTTTAAGTACACGGTAAAGCCGGGGTTTATATTATATATATACGGCGTAGTGATAGTATATATATGCGTGTATAAATTGTGTGTGATATTAAATATCAGTGACTAGATATTTATTTAATTTATATACTCTAGTGCTATTAAGGGAGGTTGCGCGATGTGGGTGAATCCCCTAGCTTGAGGAGTAGGGAGAGTATATCCCCGGGTCATAGCGTCTGGTATATGGGTGAGGGGATTATCTCAGTTTCAGGGAAGGAATATGACCGTCTCCACTTCGTTTATGTTTTGGGCCCGGTTGGTGAACGATTCCAACTTGGGTAACTAGGTTATGTGATCACACCTAGTGAGATAACATTTTAGAGGGAATCATCCGGCGAGGGTATACTCGGAGGGATGGATATACGTAAGTTATATGTGTGGATGTTTTAGTAAAGGTACATATATAATGGTATTCAATATTATTTGTGGGTAATAATACAGTGTGTGATGTATTTACTTTATATAACTTGTGATACGGTTATATGCAACTATTTAAGAAGGAATTAATTAATTTAATTGTGAGATAACTTATAATTCAAGAATCATTATACTTGGATTTGAGTAGTATGGCAAGGGGAGGTTATACCAGGACTACTTGGACGGGGTAGTATAACTAGGTGGGGGTCAAGGTAACCGTTAGGTGCACCCAATAGTGGAGGGGTGAGAATGTCCACAAGGGAGTGCGACACTAAGTTAAATATGAGGCGCATTCATGCATTTTAAATTACTACAGTTAATTCACTTGCTAAATATTTTCAAAATGTTTTGGGTTCTAACCCTTGCTATAAAACTATTTTCAAAACCTTTTAGGTGTCCAGCCACAGGGATGCCAGGATTGATATTCTATTCCAGGGACACGGAGTTGCGGCATATGTGGATGCTAGCAGGAGTTTGGATTCGACGCAGCGTTCATTCATTCCTAGAGTAGGAATTATTTATCAATTCCAGTTTTATTTATGGCTTGTCGCCCATACTTCTCAGTACAGTTTTCAGATGTACTTATTCAGGTGTTGGATGTTTGTATTGGATTTCATTTTGTTGGCCGATGGTTTATTCGGCAAATTATTTATTAATTTATTATTCAGTTGTGTGAATGGTTTATATTTATTTCCACATGTACTGTTTTTGTTTAATTAAAAAAGTTAAAATTGGCACCAGCTTTTGGAATACTAGGTGGTTAGTAAGTTTTAAGTAGTTTTCGACAGTGATGCTAAGGATGAACCAACTGGGATTCCTGTTTTAATTTGGTATAGGACTGATCACCCGGTATTTTATTTAGCGGGGTGTCACAGATGGTATCAGAGCATCAGGTTCTTGTGTCCTTCGGATCTTTGAGACTTTTCACGTTTCGGCTTGCCAATCTTTGATATAGAGTCCTATCATAGGATTGTTGAATTATTACGTATGCGAATTTACGTCTTCTGCCAAATTTATAATTGTGTGTGAACTCATACGATTCGATTCTGATTCCAGTTGCCACCCAGGAGAGAGGGAGAAGCTAGGGCAGCAGGGGGAGTTGAGATTAGGGAGGCTCATGAGGATCAAGAGTTACCGCAGCAACTGCCAGGGATGATTTCGGCAGTGCAGGTAACTGAATTAGTGGCGCAGGAAGTTGGCACGATGATGATCACAATGGTAAGGTACTTGTCACGAGATCAGCCAAAAGTATTGTGGCTCCAGATGTTCAGGCTCACGCGGGGCTGTCGGGGTGGCAGCAAGTAAGAGAGGTTTTTCAAAAAGGGCATCCACCATAGTTTTGAGGGAGTTCAGGTGTAGTGCTATCTTGTCAAGGAAGATAGATATCCAACTTCACCTACGCACGGAGATTGCGATGAGGTGCAGAAGTAAATGCTCGACACTTTTAGTTTAGTGGACGCAACGCTACAGTGGTGGGAGTCGATCACCACAGTTGAGGATAGGGATACGCTAGCTATTGTAGAGTTTTGGGTGTGGTTCGACCACAAGTATTTTCCTCCAACGGTTGAGACCGAAATGAAGAGAAAATTTAGAGAGGTGACTCGGGGAGACCGTTCAGTGGTCGATTACGAGGAAGAATTTACTCGATTGGCAAAGTAGGTACGGGATGAGGTAAGCGATGATGAGAGAAAGAAAGCAAGGTTTATGGATGGGTTAGTCTGGAGAATCAGACAACATTTAATTGGTAATTACGCATTAGTAGCTTATACTGACGTCATTGACGCAGCACTTCGGCACTGTCAGGAATATCGCTTCCACGTGAAAGGAAGCGGGAGGGAAGTGGGAACTAGCTAGTCGGATAAAGCTGGAGGGAACAGTACCAGTGGGGTATCCCAGCACCAGACAGGGGGAGATCAGGGGCAGGATTCTGGCAGGGAAATCTTGCCAAATGATTTAGAACTGGAGGCTATCGGTAGGATGGCTAGAAATTCCAACAAGGTCGACATGGAAGGGACCAGTGGCAGGGTGAATGTATTAGAAGGTGTTTCGTTTGTGGGGGAAGCGAGACACATGAAGAGAGATTGTCTTAAGCGAGGAAGGGGTCAACTACAGGATGAGGTCTTGGATGTACAGCCACTAAAGCAAGTCATGGGCGCATTCAGGCAGGGAGAAGATGCTCTGGACCCCGAGGATCAGCCATTGCAGCTGGAGTATGGAGGTAATTATTTTTATCCTATGGGAATGGGTTATACTTTGTGTGACAGTGAGGGTGTCACATTATAAGAATTATTTTCACTAGATTTCATGGGTAAGTCGAATTTATAGGGTGCACTAGCTATAGCAACCATATTATATATATGTATATATTTTCCGTGGGGTAGCGGAGTTCTTTGGTGTTATCCATGAGAGAGTGGGGGTGTACACTGAGAGAGGTTTGAATTATGCGAGGGGTTACTACTTTCGAGAATTTTGGGAGTAGGGTTAATGATTTACCCAAGTATCGACTAGATATCATCGGATTTGAATTATTGTAAATAGTGAGGGTAAGTTGTTGTTCGCGACACCAGGGTATGATTGGTACTAGGTATCACCTGAGAGGGCGTTTAGCCTATGTATATGTGTGTATATATGTTATATTGTGTGGTGTTATAGACACAAAATGAGGTCTTGTGTTCTCACATTTTATCCCGGTAAGTAAGGGTGTTTACTAAAGTGAATTAGTGTGGTTAAATTTATTTATGAGCAGGGAGAGATAGCTTGGGGTTTATTTAGTGCAAGAACTAGTGATAGTAAGGGTGCGGTATTCTATGTTGTCTTTGGTAGCATGAGGGTAAGCGTATATACTTTTGTGTTAAAAGACAAGTATTTGGGGGTACGTGCTATGGACTGAGGGTCTAACGGATCTCGATGACCGACAATGTTAGGTAAAAGTGTATCCGGGGGTTCCATGTTTGGAGTTCACTTTGCGAGACGTACCACGCATGAAACTTAGCGCAACATTGGAAGTGGGGAGATGTTTGGTCGTTAGTACATGGGTTGGTTACCCAGGGCAGTATATATATATATATATATATATATGTATACACATATGTAGGTGATATGACTATGGGATGGATGTCATATCAAGGGTTACGACTAGCATAGTCGGGTAGCTTTCGTGCGGTAAAGCACGGGGATAGGGTGTATGGGCACCCGGGTAAATTAAGGCAAATTTTGTGCGGTTAAACACGGGTATAGGGTGTATGGGCACCCTGGATAATTTAAATGCATACTTGTGTAACGTATGATTAGAAGCGGATGGGATAGATATAGCGAGCTTATAGGTACATGACTAGAGAGTAATATGCGAAGCTTGGAACATTACGCTCATCTTAATTTCGAGGACGAAATTCTTTTGTAAGACGGAAAGTCTGTAAAACCCCGTATTTTTATGCTTTTAATATTTAATTCATTCGGGAATTCAAAATTTCTTGTGTGTGTCGTAATTTCAATTGAATTAATTATGGCAATTTATATTTAAATATTAATCGGGGAGTGAATGGTTAATATTTAGGGAAATTTATTTACTAAGTGAATAGTAATAATGTATTTACGTCATCTCGGGTATTAATGACGGGATATGTACTTATCTTAGCCGGGAGTCGGTATTGACTAATTTGGGTGTAAAATAAGGATTTTTAAAAATTAATTCGGATGCCAATTCTGAGTGTATGATTGAGTCCGGATGGGCCGAGATAGTCAAAAAAGAGTACCCGGGGGTAGTAATTGGGTCTCGGGATATTTTTGGGCATAGTCGGGCCCACACGGGATGAGTTAGGTCATTTTAATTAGGCCCAGATGGCCAAAAACGGGATTGAGGGTTTTTAACCAAATTGAGAGACTAGGGAATGACAGTCAACATAACTCTAAACCTAGGGTTTGAGAGGAAATTGGGGGAAAGCAAACCAAGAGACAATTTGGGGATTTTGGAGCCAAATTAAGGGACTACACCAACGGATCAGACTCTACGAACAATTCCAGACAAGTGGTTAACTATTGCGATTTCTAAATTGATGATAATCAATTCATATCATAGTGATGTGTAAATCAAAATTCGTTTTGGGTGTGTAACCAAAATTAAAATTGGGTTTTTATGAATTTAGAGTAATGGGCATATTTAATTACTCAATGGATGTTAAGTTATGATTTAGGTCTGTTAAGATTAAATTGTAGAGCGGATTACAATATGTATAGTGATTACATGGACTGAATATGGTAGGGTCGGATTTGGTAGAACAGACCCGGGTGAAAAACCCAAATCGGATATACTTAGGGTTTTGGACAAATTGTTAATGGATTAAGGTCTCTAGGGTGTTTAGAGCCTTTTTCTTGTGTGGAGAACATGTTGGTTGTGATTTGGGTAAAGGTTTGGGAGGAAACCAAAAGTTTGAGGGTTCGTTAATGGCTGAAATAGCAATCCGGGGAAGACGATCACCTGCTCAATCGATCGATCGATCGACCTAGGGGGATCAATCGATCGACGGTCCCAGAAATTTTACAGTTCGGCCAGTTTTGAATATAAAGAGGATTTTATTTAAGATTTAATCCCTTAATTTTATTTAGTGATAAATTCATATGTGGCGCATATTTCCTTAACAATTATAGGGTGAGATAATTGGGTTTAGGAGGGTGTGAACGGTATGTCATGAGATGAAAGAATTTGGGGAAATAATTCATAAGTATTTATATTGGGCCGAGGAACAATATCAGGGTATTGTAGTTGGGTGACGCTACATTATTAAAGGAATTGAGATGAAATATTTAATTATGGACCAAGTGGGCGAGTCCGGGTATGTTGATAATTATAGGTAAATATAATTGGGAGATTTGATGGAGATGAATGTGTGACACATTGTGGGCGAATATGTGGGAATGAAATTCTGAGATGTAAAAATGGACCAAGTGAGTGAGTCCGGGTATGTTGGTTAAGTGACACCAAAGTATTAAATTAATTAATGAGAGAGTAAATTAATTTGGAGTCGGAACATAGACTCGGGAAATATTAAGTTACGGGCCAAGTGAGCAAGTCCGGGGATAATGGTTGGGTGACATCAAGTTATTAAATTAATGGATGTGTTAATTAATGAAAGTAGAGTCGGAAGGTAGACTCGAAAAAGTATTAAATTAATTGATGTTGTAATTAATTAATTTAGAGTCGAATTGTAGACTCGGGAAGGGTATTTATTAATTTATGTGTAAATTAATTAAATAAGAGTCGTACCACAGACTCGGATAGGTATTAAATTAATAGGTGTGTTAATTAATTAAATTAGAGTCGGACGATAGACTCGGGGAAAGTATTATATTAATTGAAGTGTGAATTAAATATATTAGAGTCGGACCATAGACTCGGGAAGATGATAAATTATAAAGTGAGAAAAGTAATTAAGTTGAGTCGGGCCACAGACTCGGGAAATTACAGGCTAGTGTACGGGATTTTAAGTACACGGTAAAGCCGGGGTTTATATTATATATATACGGTGTAGTGATAGTATATATATATGTGTATAAATTGTGTGTGATATTAAATATCAGTGACTAGATATTTCTTTAATTTATATACTCTAGTGCTATCAAGGGAGGTTGCGCGATGTGGGTGAATCCCCTAGCTTGAGGAGTAGGGAGAGTATATCCCTGGGTCATAGCGTCCGGTATATGGGTGAGGGGATTATCTCACTTTCAGGGAAGGAATATGACCGCCTCCACTTCGTTTATGTTTTGGGACAGGTTGGTGAGCGATTCCAACTTGGGTAACTAGGTTATGTGAGCACACCTAGTGAGATAGCACTTTAGAGGGAATCATCCGGCGAGGGTATACTCGGAGGGATGGATATACGTATGTTATATGTGTGGATGTTTTAGTAAAGGTACGTATATAATGGTATTCAATATTATTTGCGGGTAATAATACAGTGTGTGATGTATTTAATTTATATAACATTTAACACGGTTATATGCTACTATTTAAGAAGGAATTAATTATGTTAATTGTGAGATAACTTATAATTCAAGAATCATTATACTTGGATTAGAGTAGTATGGCAAGGGGAGGTTATACCAGGACTATTTGGATGGGGTAGTATAACTAGGTGGGGGTCAAGGTAACCGTTAGGTGTGCACAATAGTGGAGGGGTGAGAATGTCCACAAGGGAGTGCGACACTAAGTTAAATATGAGGCACATTCATGAATTTTAAATTACTACAGTTAATTCACTTGCTAAATATTTTCAAAATGTTTTGGGTTCTAACCCTTGCTATAAAACTATATTAAAAACCTTTTAGGTGTCCAGCCACAGGGACGCCAGGATTGATATTCTATTCTAGGGACACGGAGCTGCGGCATATGTGGATGCTAGCAGGAGTTTGGATTCGACGCATCGTTCATTCATTCCTAGAGTAGGAATTATTTATCAGTTCCAGTTTTATTTAGGGATTGTCGCCCATACTTCTCAGTACAGTTTTCAGATGTACTTATTCAGGTGTTGGATGTTTGTATTGGATTTCATTTTGGTGGCCGATGGTTTATTCGGCAAATTATTTATTAATTTATTATTCAATTGAGTTTTATTCAGTTGTGTGAATGGTTTATATTTATTTCCGCATGTACTATTTTTGTTTAATTAAAAAATTTAAATTGGCACCAGCTTTTGCAATACTAGGTGGTTAGTAAGTTTTAAATAGTTTTCGACAGTGATGTTTAGGATGAACCAACTGGGATTCCTGTTTTAATTTGGTATAGGACTGATCACCCAGTATTTTATTAGGCGGGGTGTCACAATAAGTTGTTTTAGAACTAAGTGTACGTATTTTAACTCCATTTCTAGGCTTTGGAATCGAATTTGGAGTAAAGTTAGTTCACACTTTTAACTAACATTGTTTAAGCTTCCAAAATAAACCCCAAGTGTTTGTGGATATGTGTGGCTATTGCTTTGTCTTGACATTGTGGTTGGAAAAGAATGATAGGTCATTTGAAAAAAAAAATTGTGAAAGGAAAAAAAGATGGAGAAAATTTCAATTTTTCCATAGATTTATTTTTCTCTATCTTAAAAAAATCTAGCTTAGAATAATTTCAACCACAGCTATATTTGATTAAGAAAGAAGATGGGCTACACAACTTTGGTATCCTCCTTGTATTGTTTTAATCCCTTTCGGATGTGAAATTGTTATTATTTGGACTTACCTTGTGAAGGTTTGGATGTTTTATGGCCTTTTAGATGTTTATGGGATCCTATACGAATTGAGGGAAGCTATATTTCACGATAACATCAACCAAATCTCCCACCCTTTGGTTTTCGATTACGAATATAATTGGGACAATTTGGCGCCCAAAGCTATTACTTCACGTTCTTAAAGAAAAATGAAGCTTTCAACATTAATGGGCCAAATTTTAGGATGAACCCAAGTGAGGGACCTCTCTATAGACAATTAATTATTTGAAGACCGTCCATAGAAGGTTATGTTTGGGATCTTCATTAACTATCAAACTTCAAAGGGAGATGGTAGCTTTCCTTTGTCAGCACCATGTTGTATTTGTATCCATGAGGACATGCCTTACCTCGATGTCCAGATGAACATCGATCTAACATTAAAGATCATAAAAATGAAGAGTTTTGTGACTGAGCGGAATCATCATCACACATGGAAGTGGGAAAGATGAAGGGGGCTTATTTCTTATGGGACGTCAACTATCTCGAGTGGTTGTTTAATGTAGTGATGGTGCTCAAGGCTTGCTGCCCGCTTTCATAAATCATTATGCTCATCAATGCAGCAAGGAATGACTTCCTATCTTTTACGGTTGCCTATTCCAGATACATCCTAATTCTAATGCATCTATGCGAGGAAGAGAAGATATCTATCGTCATTGACTGAGGCGCATTGTTACAAAGTCATGCTACTCGTCTTAAAAATGCAGATGCCACTTATTCGAGGCTTATGAATTCCATGTTTGCCAAGAAGATCAGTCATACGATGGAGCTCTATGTGGACAATATACTCATAAAGAGTTTAAGTCAAAGGTATTACATTATCATTATAAAAGATATGTTCATCACTCTAAATCGATACATTATGAAGATAAATTATGTTAAATATGCATTTGAAGTGTCCTTGGGGATGTTCCGGGGTTTCATTGTGAGGAGCTGGGGATTTCAAGTCAACCCCTAAAAGATTCACACAGTTCCGAACATGAGAAACTTAAAGACAATAAAGGAGGTACAAAATCTAATGGCGCAAGGGTTGCCTTTAATTGTTTTGTATCCCTAGAAATAGGAACATGATTGTCGTTTATAAAACATTAAAAAATATCTTTGTCTAGAAAGGTGAATGTGATCAAGCCATCAGAAAGAAAATTAAGAGGTACCTTGCGAGCTCTAGCATGCATATCTTCATTGGACTAGCTGCCATGGCGTTGTCAAAGAGCGTTTGGATCTCCTACCACATTCAGGTACCTGAAGTTAGTGATGTTCGCTGGAAGTCTGTGACGTTAGAAAACCATCGGGATTAGTATATTGAGCAATATGGGGGGTTATATTTAGGGTTTTTGGAGGATATTGGTTGCTGCATCATCAAACCAACAATTTTTTAGCATTTAAATGACCTCTCGCCATCGATGGCCTTCCAAAATGAATCTCAGGCATTGTCAAGTTTTTTAATGGTTGGATTTGGGAGTAAGAATTTTTTTTACATTTTTGGGTAGGCAGAACCACGATATAGGGTTTCCGAACAAGTTCTTTTTTTTATGTGCAAGTTATTCATTCTGCCTTATTTGTTTGCCTTGTTTGCGTTGCATGTAGTTTTGGTATTTTAATTTTGGTACGATAATTCGGTAAAGAATTTTTAAATGTTTAAACCAAAACCAACAACAAAGTTCTATGTAATTCCGTAACCACCCTTAGCTTTGGGTGAAATGCTTCTCGGGTGGTGTTCAACTCTTTTCCTCTTGTTGCTATTACTGATATGTTTATGTACACCATCAATTTGATATCTTTTTTTTAACTTCAGGTTGTATATATTTATATTTCATGTGGACCCTGGTCTTTGTATGTACTCATATTTGCTTATCATTAAAAGTGCATTGCGTATGAAAAAATACCATGCGTTTGGTTTGACCCAATGAATCATTTTTGGGGAGAGGTTTCAAACAACTGCATATAACGTGATGCGCGCTTAAACTTCTTAACCTCCAGAAGCTTATTGGGACAACTGTGAACCCCACGGAAGCTCGAAAGCATTCTGAACGCTGAATTAAACCTACAGGTCGCTACAGACCCATTCAATTCCTCTTCTGCTGATCACAACCTCCCCAGTTTTTCATCCCTTTGCTTTGCATGAAGTGACATCAAGTAGTAATACAAATCAATCATATGCTCGTAGGATTCCTAAATACCAAAATGTGCCTTTAATGAGATTGTGACTCAGAGCATAAGTAGCTGAATTTCACACTAATACAAAACCTTCATAAGAAATTAAAGGGAATTGGTAAAAGTATCCCAAAAAATGAGCTTCACTTGTGGACAATCATTAACTAAAATTTATTACAAGTCCCACTCTTCTTTTAAAAAGCTACAGTGACTCATATTTATAAGACTAATTCTGAACTTACTGGGTATAAGTATATATATTTATTTTGAATGAAGTAAATAAGTTAGTGGGAGTGGCCAAGTGGTAAGTTAGTAGGTGTGTGAATGAGGTCATGGGTTCAATCTCTAGGAGGCACACTAATTATTAAGGGTCAAAGATTGGGCCTTGGGGCCTCTGGCTCTTGGGGATTTCTAATGTGCATTAAATCTTTTCAAACTCGTTTTTAAGACTTTGACTGTTTCTTCCATCTGTTAAAATATAGCTGTTAGTGGAGAGGTTAGTGGGCTAGTTGAATAAAACCACTACCTACATTTTTTATCATTGTTGTTATATAAAACAAAGGCTAGAGCTTTGAGAAATACACAGAAAAATTCACTCTCTCTCACTTTCTCTGCAAAAATAATTTTGTTATTTTCTACAATACACTTACGTTCGTCATTTATTTTGGAGTGCTGGAGTATCCTGAGAGTTAAAAGAATTAACATAAAGCTAGTGTTTAAATCTAATAGTTGAATCCTGGGAGGTGTATGTTCACGATACTGGCAGCTACAAATATCAGCAAGCAATTTCACCTTTAGGACTTTGTGTCAAACACAAACCTCGATCGATTGGTCCTTCTAATTTTATCTATTTCTAATTTGGGTTTTTTCATTTATTCTGCATATATTATTTCCTACAATCTAAAGGTGAAATTCTATTGTTATTCTACAACCTGCTATGGAAAATCCTAATGCAAAATACTCTGAAAAACTTGAATTGTTTGATGGAAAGAATTTTAAGAGATGGTAAATGAAATTGCAATTTGACCAAACAACTCTTAAGCTCGATGACGTGATTGCATCTGATAGACCTTCTACAATTGAAGAACTGGTGGTTTGGAAACAAAGGGATCATATGTGTAGGAATTATATTCTGAACTGTCTCTGCCTTGAATTGTATGATGTTTATTGCTCATGTACTACTGCTAAAGAATTATGAAAATTACTCGATAAAAAATATGCAACTGAAGATGCCGGGTCTAAAAAATTTGTGATTGGAAAATTTTTGGATTTTAAAATGGAAGATAATAAATATGTTGTGTCGCAATTGGAAGAACTGCAAATTATTATTCATAAAATTCTGGCCGAGGGTTAGAGTATATGTGAGGGATTTCAAGTGTCGTCTATAATTGAAATACTGCCACTGATTGCTCGTAAAAAGTGTGTTCGTGTAAGGATACAATCGTTGTTTTCGTTTCATCGCGATAATACAAACAAACCTAAATTACGACTACACTCAAAGCGTGAGTATAGCGGTAAGTCGAGTATCGAAAATCCACAGAGACGAGTTGCTAGAATTTTTAAGATTTAATACTCCTAAAATAAAAGTGTAAAAGGTAAAAATGAACAAAAAGGAAAAGATGAAAAAAGGGAAATGATTAATCTAGGCGAGGGAAAAGAAAGTTGGATTAACAAAGCGAGTAAAACTATAGGTTGCGTCAAATATCCCTCACCCGAGTTAATTAGTATAAAATGGTCACATCGGTCGACGAGTTATTACAAATGCATCTCGTTTCGACAGTTAACTGGACCAAGGGTTGGCACGCCCCTAAATACGCATAAAATCCTAATACGATTTTGGTGTCAACAATTACCCCGAAAATTACGCACGCAAGGCCGTAAGCACGGGACATATATGATACGCCCCGTCAAATATCCTAGGTGTAATAAGTAGGACAAAACACCCATAATAGACTCGTAAACACCATCACCAAAGCAAAGCAACGCGTCAACCCGAGTAAGTTCAATTCAAACACGACCTAGACTAAATTAGATAGAAAGCATGATAAAAACGCAGTAAATAAACACAATAAATCTACACTAGAATGCAACTAAAGGAAGCATGTAAACCTAATTATGAAATCATGTAAATCTAATTATGAAATCAAGAATTAAGGAAATACAACTATATTAAATATAGAGGATGATGAATAGTGCAACTTACAACCTAATTGGGTGTCATACCAAGAAGAATTGAAGAAGAGCTCTCCAAAAAACCTCAAACCCTAAGCTATTCTAACCTAAAATGAATTATATCTGTTTTTACACAAAAAATCCTTTATATAGTAAAAGCAATTAAATTAGAAAAGAAAAGGAAAAAGAAAAGAAAAGCCAAAATATCAGGTGAAAACAGAGCATCGATCGATCGATCGATCCCTTTGACCGATATATCGATGGTAGAAATATTAGCCCACTGTCTCCCCATGATGGCCAAAAAATGAAGCATAGATCGTTCGATTCTTTTGATCGATCGATCGATCCTTTTGATCGATCGATCGATCCTTTTGATCGATCGATCGATCAAGCAGGGTTGCTTCCCTTTTCCTCCTGTTTTGGCATGTTTGATTTTCCCTTCCGCTAAAATCGTCGTAACTTCTTCATTCTAGATCGGAATCGTGCACCGTTCGAGGCCACCCGAAGATTACGAGGAGGGATACAACTTCAATGGAGATGTTGGGCCAGGTGCCCAAGTTGTGAAAAGACTAAAATGCCCTTGAACGTGTGATCGCGTACGAAAATTGAGCGGAATGCGTTCGAACTCCATACTTAGTACCTAAATACCTACACAAGCCCAATTACAGCTCATATAGAATGTTAACAATATAAACCGAGGTTTTATTAGGTTAACAGGCTTAAATATATAGATTAAGGCACCCAAGGGGGATAAAATTCGTAGGTTCGAGGGATGAAATATGCAATATTTGCGTATTATCACAATCCCTATCTTACACATTGCTAGTCCCTAGCAATGAAATAGGATGCAACAAGAACTACAAGAAAACCAAAAGCATGAGATAGTACAAAAGTATGGTATAAAATCATAAGGCCACTTTCTCGGGCGATTCGATTGCATTTAGTGTATGCAATAAGCCATTAAACCCCTAGGTTACCTTAGTGGACGAGTGTCGTCTCGTGTGGGTTTTTAGGGATTATACCCACAAACATCACATGGTTTCCTCAAAATATGTCCAAACCAACATGCAACAAGCCCAACAATAGTGAACAATATTTCATACACATTATTAGCACATGGAATGAATTCAAACAAAAGTCCAAAATCATTAACATTATAGAATGCACCTCATAGAATTGAAACCTTAAAATGTGGGAGGGGGAGGGATCACATGCAAAGTGTGATTTGGCAACAACTTAAATAAACCGGATAAACGTTAAAGCAAGCATATATTCAATCCTCACGAGCATTACACTCATCAAGATAATTCACTCGAAATAGGGAGGTAACATACGGAACATGCGGGCATAAAGAGTAAATGTAAATGGAAACTAGGTCGCGCACATTTCACAAATGAATACCGCTATATATGAAATTAAAAACTGTAATCTCAATGAAAGATACCGCTCACTAAAGGAGGCAAAATTCATTTTCACAGATGATTAAAACTATTATGACTTTTGAATTACATCAACCTAAGATCACATAGGACTTGTATAGGGTTGTAAGGTAGGCTAGGCTAGGGTACGAAACGAAATGGATGTATATACGGATTCAAAGTTGTTTGGGGATAAAAACTCAAGATAATGGAAAAATGCGGCCAAAATCAAAATTGGAAAACAAGTTCCAAACAAGCATTGGATATAACAATTGTAGAGTAATCAAAGCTTATTGAACTATATACACAACATTTACAACTTTCTCTTTTTTATTCTTCTTTTTTTCATTTTTTTCTTTGGTTTTCTTTTGCTTTTTGCTTTCTCTTTTTCTCTTTCACATCTCTTTTCTTCCTTAATTTTCAAACTCTCATATGCCTAAATTGCAACCGCAACACAACAACATCATTCAATCCCAAGTAACATCCCAAACAAGGGTACGGAAGGTGTATGTATGGCTTATAACTCCAATATGGAGTTGGTTATGGGATTTTGGGGTTATGAAAACAAAGGCTAATATTTAGGCTCAAAGGGGTTGACGAGGGGAAACAAATAAGGCGAGGTCAAGGCTAATATGGGTGATATAACAAATATGTCCTATGATCATTTCCAAAAATTTACGCAATTCTCGAGTAAAAAAATGTATGAAAATGAGGATCAAGTAACACATTTCAAGATATAAACTCAATTAATGAACGATCAAATGAAAGAATAGTGAGATTACCAACGAACTCAACGTCTTCAAAGAGGAAAGAATAGTGTATACACTCACAAATGGCGAAAGGTACAAAGCTTACTTGGTGTAAGTATATACAATGCAACAAAAGATTACCGAGTTATAAAAATCTTAAACCAAATCAATAAAACGAGAAAAGTGCATGTGCTCATGGGATTAAAGTTTAATTCATGAAGTTATTCATAATATCAATAATTAAGACTAAAGAGTAATAACTTCTGAAATAGAGAACATACGTCATTGGATTGTCTATTGGATCGGGTAATTATTGAAATTTATCATCGAAAACAAAGGCAAAATGCCCAAAAAAGGAGAAAAAAGAAAGAAAATCTTTTTGAATTTTTTACAATTTTTCTAAGAAAAGCATACTATGTAACTAATATGTGAGCAAAAACATGGACTAAATAAAAGAAATGGATAGAATATCCCACACCCCCTAACTTAAAACTTGACATTATCCTCAATGTGAATTAAGAACCAAGTAAAAGAGAGGTAAAGAGCGATATTACCCAAAAGTGGAGCGATCCCCATAAGAACAAGTGCAAAGAATCTACAAGAAAAGTTAGTACCGAGCATAGCGAAAACAAATAACAAAAAGTTAACTAATTACATTAGACTAAATTAAAAGAAAGAAAAAATAAAAGGAAACAAAGAATAAAAAGCTAACTATATACAACCTACTATTTATGTTTCACACTAACTATACACTAGAAGTCTAAATAGTTGAGGGTCCTTTGCAAAACCGATTTGACTTTGGAGAATAACCGGTGTACCCTCACATACAAGCATGCCTTTCAGAAAATATGAATTCCGTTTGACCAATGGAAGGCATGTGTAAGGCAGAAAAAAGGAACCATCTGTAATACCCCGTATTTTTATGCTATATTAATTTGGGGATTTATTAAATTTAATGTGAATTAATTATTTAGTATAAATCCGGAAATTGATTATGTTATAATTATTAACGTGATGAGAGTTAGTAATTATGGGAAATTTGTTGAATATTACTAATGAGCAAAGTAATATATAATATTTGTTATATTAAATGTCACGAGTGAATAAAATGACAATTTTGGAAATTTAAGTCGGGACGTGCCCGTGTCGCGTCGGGACTAAATATTGATGAATAAAAGTGAAAATATTAAAGGTTGCTCGTATGGTCATTTTGAGTGCACCAAAGTGTCCGGAAGGGTCGAGATAGTCAGAAAAGTGTACTCGGGGGTTTAGTTTGGGTCTCGGGGTGTTTTTAGGCCTATTTAACACCCCGGGAGGGCATTTTGGACATTTCGCATTTTTGGGTAATTAAACCCACGAAATTTCAAGGGTTATATCAGATGTCTAAGGTTACCTTATAGGGTTAAAACAACTCAAACTTTATAACGACCATAAGAGATGGAAGGAGGAAGCTTTCCAAGCAATCCAAGGCCAAAAAGTCACCCGATTGCATCGCCACCACCACCAACGCGTAGATCGCGCGACGGGGAACGCAACCACACCAAAATCGTCTGCAAAATAGAATTTTGAAAATCCCAGGCAAGTGTTTATCTTCCTTATTTTCGTTAATGCATCACTCATGTAAGCCTAGGGATGTTTAGGATGAGTTTTATGGAAGAAAACCCAAATTTGAGATAGGAAATCGCATGTAGTAATGATTTGAATGTAAATCTGGAAACCCCTTCACATGTAGAGGATTAAACCACGAAATTATGATGTTTTAGAAGAAGAAAATTCTGGAAAAGACTGATTAGAACCATGTTAAAGAGATTTCTAGGGTTCTTGAGATTTACACGAATTTTGGCCTGTTAATCCATGGTTATTAATGGAAATTTGCATGCTTTACGTAAAAGATGTATGAAATGGGTTTATACTATTAGTAGTACAAATTTCTGGGTGATTGGGAATGAAAAGTTGGGATTTGGATGAGGTTATGTTATAGAACCCGTAACTGGTTAATTGTAGAATTCGCCATACCTCCTTGATCGATCGATCGAGCCAAGAGCTTCGATCGATCGAAGGTTCGATCGATCGAGCCTCAGCCCTCGATCGATCGACCCCTTCTGGTAGACTCATATTTCCCTTTTTAAATTAGTTGAATTCAATTTAAAGAGAAATAATCCTTGGACACCCTTATTAAAATATTTTGGGAGATGAAGAAGACCAGTAGGACTTATAAATAATTAGGGGACCCTTAATGTAAGGCGAGAGTTGTATTTTTGAGATATTTACATATAAGAGACGATGAAATTGTGTATTAAGGGGAGAGACACGTAAGATAGTTACGTTGGAAATTAGATGAGTACCTACTGAGTTCTACGCTTAGGAGGATAAAGTAAGTGAGTGTTACGTAATAAGTTGGAATGATCCCTAAAATTTAAGTAAGAAATGAACGGTTATACGTGAGAACTAAATAATGACAAATAAGGACAAATGTCGAAATAATGGGATTTGAGATATACCTAATTTGATGTGGTAATATTAGTATAGTTATATAACTGTGTTTATGCATATACTATCTATGTGTGAAAATCGTGCCCGCGCTACTTGCTATCCCTAAGGTTACCGCGCTGGGACAGTCTTATCTCGATGGGACCTTTATGGGGGATATTGACTCGTACCCTAGAAGATAGAAATCCTTGGTACATGCTATCGAATCGATAGTTTAGACGGTCCTAAGAGACGTAGGGGCATGTGTTATCCTCTTACAGACTTGGAATCTATGCTTCACCTCAATATTGTTTGTGTATGTGTTAATACAGTTCGAGAGTGATCAAGAACTTATATTTCCCTTAGTACGAGAGATACGGGGATTGGATAGTATAGTATGCACACACCATAATTTTTATGTGGGGTGCTGTTAGAATATATATATTATACGAGTATTTAATATATATATGAAATTCTGAAATTTGGAACTATCTACTGTGTTATGATAAGTAAGACATGTATAATGACTCGAATTTGAAAATACTTGTTTTGAAAAAGTATAACATGACACTGAGAAACTTTATTGATAAATAAAGTTAAGATGTGATCTTTGTTACTGAATGAAATTTTCCTCTTAAACCATTATATTGTTCAGTTTTAAATCTTACGAGTAACCTAAGTTAAGTTAAACCATTGGGAAGTTTAGTGCGATATAAGATAAGATAATCCGTTGGGAAGATTAGTGCGATAGGCGTGCACATTAGGAGAGAGGTGAGATTTTCTCAAGAGAGTGCCGCACTAATATGTTGTTGCATTGGCCGGTAAACATTTTAAATACTTGCTAAACAAATTTTAAATCATCTACACTATCGGGCTCTGAACCGTTTCTATTTCTCTTTCTCTCTTGTATATATATGTATATATTACAGGTGCCCAGCCACAGGGGCGTCTTGCATAGTATTCTTTGGAAGGAACCCATTGCAGCTTAGGTGGGAGTTGCAGGCCTCTTGCTTAGACGACTTCATTTATTTTACTCCACTCCTAGTATATTCATTTAGTGGGGCATGTGTCGCCCTTTTCATTATTCAGTTGTTGATTCGGACATTGTGATTCAGTTATTTCTAGTATTGTCACTTTGGGATTTATTACTGTCTGGATGTTTTACTTTAAATTTTTAAATGTTGGGATTTAGTTGTTGAATGTTTAAATTATTTGGATTATATGTTCCAGGATTATTGTGGTGTGATTCTTTAATATTGAATTGTTGTAAAGATTTAAATCTTGGTTTATAAAATAAAATTTGGATAGTAATGTCTAAAAATAGTTTTGACACTTAGCTTAATTAATTAGGGTGTTTAAATTGGAAAAGTTATTTTTACGACAGTGATGCTAAGAATGAACCAACTGTTCACCTTGATTTTAATTTAATAAAGGAGTGATCGCCCGGTATTTAATTTGGCGGGGTGTCACAGGTGGTATAAGAGCATCGGGTTCTAGTGTCCTTAGGATCTGTACGACTTATTTCGCTTTCAGCTTAACATTTTTGCTATAGAGCCCTAACATTAAGAATGTTGTATTCATCTTTATGCGTTGGAAATTCGTGATTCTGCGACTTGCCCATACGAATGTTAAACTTATTCTGATGAAATTTTAAAACTTTCAGATGGACCGTCAGGAAGAACAAACTAGTACCATTGGGGAGGTTAATGAGCAAGGACAACACATGCCTCAGGTGTCTTCGAAAAGGGTACCAATCGCTGAATTTGCGAACATTGTGGCACAAGCAGTTACCACTGCAGTTTTATAGTACCACGAACGCAGCATACAGCTTAGAGGAGGCAAAAGATCTAGAGAGATTAACCAAATGCATGTGACTAAAGTTGACAATTGTGCGAAGGCACCGAAATTGCAACGACAAACCACTCAAGACCGAGTCAGTTCCAGAAGTAACACAATTTATGTAAAGGGCCAAAAGTGTCAGGGCCAACGAAGTCAGATTCAGAGTGAAATCACAAAGAGGTGTTTCAGTTATGGAATGGACGGTCACAAACGTCAATCTTGTCCGAATCAGAATGGGGATAAACTACAATCCGACCATCGAAGAATTTCAGAATTGTGCTATAAATTTGTACAGCCGGGTCATAAGTGGAGGGATTGTCCTCACCCTGAGATGGTTTTTCCTCAAATCTCCCCTCAAGGCCAGTAAGACCAGGGAAAAAGCGAGACTAGTCATCAACGTGGTGAAGTGAAGCAGTTTCGAGAGAAGTGTTTCCGATGTTGCAGGAAAGACCATAGGTGTCAGAATTGCCCAGAGAGGAATAAAGCACCAAGTCCGCAAGGCCAGCAAGGCCGACACCGAAAGTAGCAGGGTCAGAGGGGGAGTAACTTCGGAGGTCGATGTTTTATGTGCGACAAGCATGGACATAAGCGCCAGGATTGCCCAGAGGGTGATAGGGCCCCACAGCAGCAGAGTGCCAGTAATGAGCCACAGAGGCCACTTTCTCCAGCCGCCCTCCCAGCACCAGCCAAGGTATCAGCCCTACGAGCCGTTCCAGCAGCTCCAGTGCAGCAGGGGCAGTTACAGTATGGACGTGTCTATAACGTCCACCAGGCAGCAGCTCCACAGGCACCACCCCCGATTGAGGGTATGTTTCCTATCCATGGTACTATGGGTCGAGTTTTGTTTGATACTGGGGCGACGCACTATTTTATAGCTACGCATTTTGCGAAGGCCTTAGGGTTGTTAGCCACAGCAGAGAACACGGTGACGTGTGTAGACTCACCACTGGGGAGTGGGTCGCTTATTTTCTTTATATGCGGGGGAGTGGGGTAGAGATTGGTAGCTTGGTATTACCTGCAGACATGTTAGTCTTAGATATGCATGAGCATGACGTTATTATCGGTATGGATTGGCTTGCTGCTTACAGGGCCATGACAGATTGTTTTGGTGGGAGTATTTTTGTTGCCATTCCGGGGCAAGAGATGTTTGTAATGGCGATGCCTCGCCCAGAGGGAGGCTCGACTGCTCATTTATATTATATAGAGGAGGATACCTCTAAGGAGGTTGTGATTCCCTTAGGCTCGATTCCAGTTGTTCGTGAGTATTCTGAGGTATTTCAGGAGATACCAGGCCTACCCCCAGTCGAGAGATAGACTTTGTCATAGATTTATTACCGGATACTAGACAGATAGCACGCGCTCCATACCGTATGTCTTCGACAGAGATGCAAGAGTTACGAGATCAGATAGAGCAGCTGCTAGGTCAGGGCTTCATTCGCAGGAGTACCTCACCTTGGGGCACTCCAGTTCTGTTTGTGAAAAAGAGAGATGGTTCATTGAGGCTATATGTGGACTACTGGGAGTTGAACAAGGTCACGATAAGGAATAAGTATCCGTTGCCTCAAATCGATGATCTGTTCGACCAGTTGAGGGGAGAAACTTTATTTTCAAAGATATATCTGAGGCCGGGGTACCATCAGTTACGTATTAGGGAGCATGATGTTTCAAAGACTGCCTTCTTGACGAGATATGGGTCCTATGAGTTTAGGGTGATGCCATTTGGCCTCACAAATGCTCCAGCCGTGTTCAGAGAGTTCTTGGATCAGTTTTTCATCGTCTTCATAGATGGCATTTTGATATATTCACACTCCGAGGAGGATCATGCCGAGCACTTGAGACAGGTTCTTCAGACTCTACGAGAGCATCAGTTGTATGCTAAATACGAGAAGTGCGGATTCTGGTTACAAGAAGTACAGTTCTTGGGGCATGTTATTTCGGAGCAGGCGATAGCAGTTGACCCGAGTAAAGTGTCAGCGGTGAGGGAGTGGGGAAAACCCACGACACCGACGAAAGTGAGAAGTTTCTTGGGGTTAGCCAGATATTACAGGAGATTCATTCGAGGATTCTCCAAAATAGCGGGTCCATTGACGAACTTGACTCTCAAAGGGGTACCATATGTTTGGGATGATGCTTGTCAATTAGCTTTTGACGAGCTGAAAGACAAGCTTACTTCAACACCAGTCCTTGCTTTACCGAAACCGGGTGTGGAGTACCTGGTTTACACCGATGCCTCTTTACGGTGACTTGGGGGAGTACTTCAGTAGGAAGAGAAAGCTATAGATTTTGCCTCTCGCAAGCTTAAGCCGCATGCGAAGAATTACCCCACCCATGACCTGTAGTTAGCAGCGGTCATTTTTGCATTGAGTATATGGAGACACTATTTATTGGGGGAGAAATTCCGCTTGTTCACAGACCACAAGTCACTACAGTACCTGTTCACTTAGCGAGAGCTGAATATGCGTCAGCGCAGATGGTTAGAGTTTGTGCAGGACTATCAGTTCGACATACAGTACCATCCGGGGAAGGCCATCGTAGTTGCTGATGCGTTGAGCCGTAAATCGGTAGACGAGGTAGCGAACATCTGGAAAGTAAAGTGGAAGGAGTTAGGCCACCAGGTTGCATTATCCCATTCCTTCATATCGGTTATGACAGTGACACCCGAGATTGTTACGAGGGTGATACAGGCACAGATCGCAGACCCGTTGTGCCAGGAGTAGATTGTATGACTCTTAGCTATGGGTGCTGAGTCCTATTCTGTTAGTTCTGATGGGGGTTTGAGGTTTAATGGGAGATTGGTGGTTCCAGAAGGAGCAGAATTACGTCATGCAGTGATGACCCAGTCTCACGGGTCCCGATTCGCGGTACATCCTGGAGGAAAAAAGATGTACCAAGATATGATGAGGCAATACTGGTGGAGTGGGATGAAGAAGGACATTGCTGAGTTCGTGTCCAAGTGTTCTACCTGCCAGCTGGTAAAGGTGGACCATCAGAAACCGTCAGGGTTGCTTCAGCCATTGGAAGTACCCGCGTGGAAGTGGGAGAGTATTTCCATGGATTTTATTACAGGGTTGCCTACATCACAACGGGGCCACGACTCTATCTGGGTGATTGTAGACCGTTTGACCAAGGTGGCTCATTTTCTGCCAGTGCGAATAGACTATACCACGGGTCAGTATGCTCAGTTGTTCATTGCTGAGATTGTCAAATTACATGGGGTGCCCCTGAATATTGTGTCAGATAGAAACAAGATTTTCGTGTTGCATTTTTGGGAAAGTTTTCAGGGAGCTATGGGTAATGAGTTGAGGTTGAGTTCAACTTATCACCCACAGACAGATGGACTGACAGAGCGTACTAATCAGATGTTGGAGGATATGCTACGCATGTGTGTTCTTGATTTTGGAGGAGGTTGGGAGCCACATCTTCCACTGGTAGAGTTTTCTTATAATAGCTCTTATCATTTCACGATTGGCATGGCTCCATTTGAGGCTTTGTATGGCAGGCCTTGTCGTTCCCCAACTTGTTGGATCAAGGTGGGGGATAACAAGTTGCTAGGACCAGAGGTAATTCAGGATACCTCCGCGAGGATTTAAATGATCAGGAGTCGCATTCGAGTAGCCCAGGACAGGTAGAAAAGCTACGCCGATGCGAAAAGGTTCTTCCGGGAGTTTAATGTGGGGGACTAAGTGTTACTATGTGTATCTCCTATGAAAGGAGTGATGAGGTTCGGGAAGAAAGGGAAATTGGCCCTGAGGTACGTGGGACCATTTCCCATTATCGAGAGGATTTGGCCGATAGCATACAGATTGGGACTGCCAAAGCATTTACATCGCATTCACGATGTACTTCACATCTCGTCATTGAGACGATAACTTCGGGATGATATGGCCCACACTCACATCGCGATAGATGAGATAGACTTACAGCCTGACATCTCTTACGAGGAGAGATCGGTGGCTAACCTAGACCATAGCGAGAGGAGATTGAGGTCGAAGGTAGTTCCACTTGTATGGGTCCAGTGGGAGCATCATAACGTGGAGAAATCCACTTGGGAGCGCGAGGCAGACATGAGCGAGAGATATCCAGATTTATTTTTACCAGGTACGACTTATATTATGAATTTCGGGATGAAATTCCATTATTAGGGGGGGGAGTATGTAATACCACGTATTTTTATGCTATATTAATGTGGGGATTTATTAAATTTAATATGAATTAATTACTTAATATAAATCTGGAAATTAATTATGTTATAATTATTAACGTGATGAGAGTTAGTAATTATGGGAAATTTGTTGAATATTACTAATGAGCAAAGTAATATATAATATTGGTTATATTAAATGTCACGAGTGAATAAAATGACAATTTTAGAAATTTAAGTCGGGACGCCCCCGTGTCGCGTCGGGACTAAATATTGATGAATAAAAGTGAAAATATTATAAATTGCTCGTATGGTCATTTTGAGTGCGCCAAAGTGTCCGGAAGGGTCGAGATAGTCAGAAAAGTGTACTCGGGGGTTTAGTTTGGGTCTCAGGGCATTTTTAGGCCTATTTAACACCCCGGGAGGGCATTTTGGGCATTTTGCATTTTTAGGTAATTAAACCCACGAAATTTCAAGGGTTATATCAGATGTCTAAGGTTACCTTATAGGGTTAAAACAACTCAAACTTTAGAACGGCCATAGGAGAGGGAAGGAGGAAGCTTTCCAAGCAATCCAAGGCCAAAAAGTCACCCGATTGCACCGCCACCACCACCAACGCGTAGATCGCGCGACGGGGAACGCAACCACACCAAAATCGTCTGCAAAATAGAATTTTGAAAATCCCAGGCAAGTGTTTATCTTGCTTATTTTCTTTAATGCATCACTCATGTTAGCCTAGGGATGTTTAGGATGAGTTTTATGGAAGAACCAAATTTGAGATAGGAAATCGCATGTAGTAATGATTTGAATGTAAATCTAGAACCCCCTTCACATGTAGAGGATATAAGCACGAAATTATGATGTTTTAGAAGAGGAAAATTCTGGAAAAGACTGATTTGAACCATGTTAAAGAGATTTCTAGGGTTCTTGAGATTTACAAGATTTTTGGACTGTTAATCCATGGTTATTAATGGAAATTTGCATGCTTTACGTAAAAGATGTATGAAATGGGTTTATACTATTAGTAGTACAAATTTCTGGGCGATTGGGAATGAAAAGTTGGGATTTGGATGAGGTTATGTGATAGAACTCGTAACTGGTTAACTGCAGAATTCGCCATACCTGCTTGATCGATCGATCGAGCCAAGAGCTTGGATCGATCGAAGGTTCGATCGATCGAGCCCCAGCCCTCGATCGATCGACCCCTTCTGGCAGACTCATATTTCCCTTTTTAAATTAGTTGAATTCAATTTAATGAGAAATAATCCTTGGACACCCTTATTAAAATATTTTGGGAGATGAAGAAGACCAGTAAGACTTATAAATAATTAGGGGACCCTTAATGTAAGACGAGAGTTGTATTTTTGGGATATTTACATATAAGAGACGATGAAATTGTGTATTAAGGGGAGAGACACGTAAGATAGTTACGTTGTAAATTAGATGTGTACCTACTGAATTCTACGCTTAGGAGCATAAAGTAAATGAGTGTTACGTAGTAAGTTGGAATGATCCCTCAAATTTAAGTAAGAAATGAACGGTTATACGTGAGAACTAAATAATGAGAAATAAGGACAAACGTCGAAATTATGGGATTTGAGATATACCTAATTTGATGTGGTAAAATTAGTATAGTTATATAACTGTGTTTATGCATATACTATCTATGTGTGAAAATCGTGCCCGCGCTTCTTGCTATCCCTGAGGTTACCGCGCTGGGACAGTCTTATCTCGATGGGACCTTTATGGGGGATATTGACTCGTACCCTAGAAGATAGAAATCCTTGGTACAGGCTATCGAATCAATAGTTCAGACGGTCCTAAGAGACGTAGGGGCATGTGCTATCCTCTTACAGACTTGGAATCTATGCTTCGCCTCAATATTGTTTGTGTATGTGTTAATACAGTTCGAGAGTGATTCCGAACTTGTATTTCCCTTAGTACAAGAGATACGGGGATTGGAAAGTAGAGTATGCACGCACCATAATTTTTATGTGGGGTGCTGTTAGAATATATATATTATACGAGTATTTAATATATATATGAAATTCTGAAATTTGAAACTATCTACTATGTTATGATAAGTAAGACATGTATAATGACTCGAATTTGAAAATACTTGTTTTGAAAAAGTATAACATGACACTGGGAAACTTTATTGATAAATAAAGTTAAGATGAGAGCTTTGTTACTGAATGAAATTTTCCTCTTAAACCTTTATATTGTTCACTTTTAAATCTTACGAGTAACCTAAGATAAGTTAAACCATTGGGAAGTTTAGTGCGATATAAGATAAGATAATCCGTTGGGAAGATTAGTGCGATAGGCGTGCACATTAGGAGAGTGGTGAGAATTTCTCAAGAGAGTGCCGCACTAATATGTTGTTGCATTGGCCTGTAAACATTTTAAATACTTGCTAAAGAAATTTTAAATCATCTACACTATCGGGCTCTGAACCGTTTCTATTTCTCTTTCTCTCTTGTATATATATGTATATATTACAGGTGCCCAGCCACAGGGGCGTCTTGCATAGGATCTTTTGGAAGGAACGCGCTGCAGCTTAGGTGGGAGTTGCAGGCCTCTTGCTTAGACGACTTCATTTATTTGACTCCACTCCTAGTATATTCATTTAGTGGGGCATGTGTCGCCCTTTCCATTATTCAGTTGTTTATTTGAACATTTTGATTCAGTTATTTCTAGTATTGTCACTTTGGGATTTATTACTGTCTGGATGTTTTACTTTAAATTTTTAAATGTTGGGATTTAGTTGTTGAATGTTTAAATTATTTGGATTATATGTTCCAGGATTATTGTGGTGTGATTCTTTAATATTGAATTGTTCTAAAGATTTAAATCTTGGTTTATAAAATAAAATTTGGATAGTAATGTCTAAAAATAGTTTTGACACTTATCTTAATTAATTAGGGTGTTTAAATTGGAAAAGTTATTTTTACGACAGTGATGCTAAGAATGAACCAACTGTTCACCTTGATTTTAATTTAATAAAGGAGTGATCGCCCCGTATTTAATTAAGCGGGGTGTCACACCATCGTGAATTAAAAGTGTTGGAGGGACGATGGGGGATTTGGATTGAACGGGTGACAAAAACATGTGGGGACCGAGAAAAGACGAATATCCTCCCAAAGATTTTGAAATTGTAATGGGAGGTGGTGCACACGAAGGCAAAGATGCGATCGTGGAAGGCGACTCGAGAAAGTACTCCTCATCGGCGAAAAGGTTTAAAACATTGAAGTTTGAAATGAATCATCGGGTACTTGTAACGGTGTGATAACAGAAAATGAAAATGGGGAGGAAAGCAATTCAAACTCATGAGATGAATCATCATCGCATGAAGATTGAGTTTCGAAGGAAATAAGATAATTTTCAATGAAATGTTCTTCTTTGGGGGCCAAAGAAGAAATCATTTCATTGGAAATGGATATTACGTCATTTTCATCCTCATTTTCAATATCTATTACGAGATGGGCAAAGTCAAGAATTGTTTGTTCCAAACTAGGCACAAAGTCCTCATTTGGTTCAAAACATTCCTCGACTTAAAAAGTCTCGAAAGCAAAATCATTGTCGGATTCAAATAATAAATCCAATTAATGTTCCCACAAACGATTTTTTTCCCGATAACGATTTTCAATTTTCTCATTTTCAAGCATACGCAAGCCCTCATTATTATAGGAATTTTGAAAACTATTGCAATTCGTTTCAAAATTCCTATTATAAGGAGGTAAAGGCCCAAAATCATTATCATCATCATCAAAATACACGCGTTCCAAAGCTTGACTTTTGTAATACTCGCCCAAAGTCATTTTAGATGCTGCAATTTTTTGGGATTCTAAGTATTGACCAAAAGTCAAAGGTTTGCGAGAATTTTGAGAATTATCATAATGATTACCAAAATAATTGGAGTAAGACATGCTTACCCCAAAAAATGGCTCGAAGTGGCGAATTCCACAAAGTAGGTGCGCGCGCGAGAAATTCGAGCGTTTCTAAGTGCTCAAATGTGGAAGTCCTGCAAAAAGGTTAGCCAAAAAATACAAATAGAAAGAAAATACTATGAAATACTAAATCAAATAAAGTCTAAAACAAGATTATCCCTGGTAACGCCACCATTTTGATTACGCGTGAAAAGTGTGTTCGTGTAAGGACACACTCGTTGTTTTTGTTTCACCGTGATAATACAAACAAACCTAAATTACGACTACACTCAACAGGTGAGTATAGCGGTAAGTCGGGTATCGAAAATTCACAAAGACGAGTTGCTAGAATTTATAGGATTTAATACTCCTAAAATAAAAGTGTAAAAGGTAAAAATGAACAAAAGGGAAAAGATGAAAAAAGGGAAATGATTAATCTAGGCGAGGGAAAATAAAGCTAGATTAACAAAGCGAGTAAAACTATAGGTTGCGTCGAATATCCCTCACCCGAGTTAATTATTATAAAATGGTCACATGGGTCGACGAGTTATTACAAATGCGTCTCATTTTGACAGTTAATTGAACCAAGGTTTGTCACGCCCCTAAATCCGCATAAAAGCCTAATACGATTTTGGCGTTAACAAATACCTCGGAAATTACGCACGCAAGTTCGTAAGCACGGGACATACATGATATGCCCTGTCAAATATCCTAGGCATAATAACTAGGACAACGCACCCGAAATAGACCCGTAAACACCATCACCAAAGAAAAGTAACACGTTAACCCGAGTGAGTTCAATTCAAAGACAACCTAGACTAAATTATCTAGAAAGCATGATAAAAACGCGGTAAATGAAAGCGGTAAATAAACGTAATAAACCTACACTAGAAAGAAAGTAAAGGAAGCATTTAAACCTAATTATGAAAGCGTGTAAATCTAATTATGAAAGAAAGAATTAAGGAAATACAACTATATTAAATGGAGAGGATGATGAATAGTGCAACTTATAACCCAATTGGGTGTAAACCAAGAAGAATTGAAGAAGAATTGTCCAAAGACCCTCAAACCCTAAGCTATTCTACCTAAAACGAATTATATCTGTTTTTACACCAAAAATCCTTTATAGTGTAAAAGGAATTAAATTAGAAAAGAAAAGGAAAAAGAAAAGAAAAGGCAAAAAATCAGTAAAAACAGAGCATCGATCGATCGATCCCTTTGATCGATTGATCGATGGCAAAAATATCATCCCACTGTCTCCCCATAATGGCCAAAACCTGAAGGATCGATTGATCGATCAAGCAGGGTTGCTTCTCGTTTCCTCCTATTTTGGCATGTTTGATTTTCCCTTCCACTAAAATCGTCGTAACTTCTTCGTTCTGGATCGAAATCACGCACCGTTTGCGGCCACGCGAAGCTTGCAAGGAGGGATACAACTTTCATGTAGATGTTGGGCCAGGTGCCCAAGCTGTAAAAAGACTAAAATGCCCTTAAACATTCGATCACGTACAAAAATTGAGCAGAATGCGTCCGAACTGCACACTTAGTACCTAAATACCTACAAAAGCCCAATTATACTTCATATAACATGTTAACAATATAAACTGAGGTGTTTGGTTAAGGGGCTTAAATATAGAGATTAAGGCACCCGAGGGGGGTTAAATGGGTAGGTTCGAGGGATGAAATACGCAATATTTGCGTATTATCAGCCACCTTCTTGGAAAGATTATAAAATCGACTGAAGCATAAGAAAAAAGATATGACAATAGAAGATTTGATAGTTCGTTTCATAATTGGGGAAGACAATTGGAATGCAAAACTTAAGGAGAAAAATTTTGAATTCAGTTCTAAGGCTAATTTGGTCGAGGGGAAATCAAATGGAAACCAAAAACAAAACCAGTTTAAGCCTAACCATTCCAACCGGAAACATGGGCACCATAAACCAAACTAGAATGCGAGGTCCAACTATAAATTCAAGCCTAACGATCATAATAGAAATTCTAAACCTCAGCTTAAATCTAAACCTGCAGGTCAATGCTATGTATGTGGAAAACCAGGTCATTACGCTAAAAATTGCAAGTTTAGGAAGAGTCAGAATGTGAAGCCTCAAGAAAATGTAACTGAGGAGGGTAACTTTTCTTCTATAGTGACCGAGGCAAACATTGTGAGTAATATGACAGACTGATGGCTTAATTCTGGCACTACCAAACATAATTGCGGCACGAGAGGTGCCTTCACTACCTTCACTGCTGTAAGTGAGGGTGAACATCTGTACATGGGAAACTCCTCTTCGTCTAAGGTTGAGGGGAAAGGAATCGTAGTTTTAAAGTTCACTTCAGGAAATGTTCTTACCTTGAAAGATGTTTTGTATGTCCCTGAGGTTAGGAAGAATATGGTGTCCGATTTTATCTTAGTTAAGAAAGGTTTTAAAATTGTTCTAGAGAGTGATAAGGTAGTTGTGTCTAAGGGAGGTGCTTTTATGGGGAAAGGCTATGTTCATGAGGGTCTTTTCAAACTAAATGTAACCGTGACTGATAATAATAAAACATGTACTTCTTCCACTTATTTGATTGACTCTTGTGATATGTGGCATTTTAGATTTGGTCATGTAAATAAGGCATCTATTAAAAAATTAATGTTTTTGGGAAACATACCAAAATATGATATTTCTACTAACTCTAAATGTGAAATATGTGTTGAATCAAAATATGCTAAAAAACCTTTTTTGAGTGTCGAAAGAAGTTCAACTGTTTTATTTTTAATACATTCTGATCTTTATGATTTAAAAGGTTATGTGACACGTGGTGGAAATAAAAACTTTGTTACTTTTATTGATGATTACTCTCGTTACTGTTATATTTATCTCCTTACGAGTAAAGATGAGAGTTTTTCAAAATTTATATCTTATTAGTTAGAAGTTGGAAAATAATTAGAAAAATTCATTAAAACATTATGATCCGACAGGGGAGGAAAATACACCGGTGATCTTGATAAATATTGTAAATGAAATGGAATAATTCATCAACTTACTCCTCCTTATTCACCCCAATCTAATGGTGTAGATGAAAGGAAAAATAAAACTCTTAAGGATATGGTAAATTCTATGTTAAGAACTTCGGGATTACCTTATAATATGTAGGGCGAGGCACTTCTTACTGCTTGTTATATTCTTAATAAAATACCTTTTAAGAAAAATGATAAAACTCCTTTTGAAATGTGGAAAAATAGAAAACCTTCTTATAAACACCTTAAAGTGTGGGGGTGTCTTGCTAAGGTTTTAATAGCAGTACCTAAGAGAACTAAACTTGGCCCAAAGACTGTTGATTGTGTTTTTATAAGTTATGCTAAAAATAGTAATGTATATAGGTTTCTTGTGATTGATTCTAAAAATCAATATATGGATAAAAACACTATTTTTGAGTTAAGAGACGCTGAATTTTATGAGGACAAATTTCCTTTTAAAGTGAGAAGTGAGGGAACTAGTAGTTCTGTTCCAGTGGGTCCTAGTGTTATAAATGAATCTCCAAATTTAGAAGAAATTGAAATTAGAAAAAGTAAAAGACCTAGGATAGCTACTTCTTTTGGTCCTGAATTTTTTAACGTACTTAATGGAAAATGACCTAGTCACTTTTAGTGAGGCATTGCCCTCACCCGATTCTATTTTTTTGGAAAGAATCTATAAATAGTGAATATGATTCTACTATTTCTTACAACACGTGGGAGTTAGTTAACTTGCCTAAACGATGTAAAACTATTGGATGCAAATGGATATTTAAAAAGAAATTAAAACCTGATGGTTCTACGGATAAATTTAAGGCAAGATTGGTAGCTAAAGGCTATAGGCAAAAGGAAGGAATTGATTTCTTTAACACTTACTCTCTTGTTACTAGAATTACATCTATTAGGGTATTAATTGCTATTGCTTCATTATATAATCTGACAATTCATCAAATGGATGTAAAAATGGTTTTTTTGAATGGAGATCTTGAAGAAGAAATTTATATGGATCAACTCGAGGGGTTTATAGTCCAAGGCCTAGATAAAAAAGTGTGTAGACTTAAAAAAATCTTTATATGGACTAAAACAAGCCCCTAAAAAATGGCATGAAAAATTTGATCAAGTAATAATCTCTAATGCTTTTAGCATTAATGAAGCAAATAAATGTATTTATAGAAAATTCAAAGATAATTCTGGCCTGATTTTTTGCTTATATGTGGATGATATGTTTATTTTTGGAACTGATATGGATGTAGTTAATAAGACTAAAAGTTTCCTTAATAAGCAATTTGATATGAAAGATTTGGGTGTTACTGATGTTATACTTGAAATTAAAATCATTAAAAATTCCGAAGGAATTGTTTTAACCCAATCTCATTATGTAGAGAAAGTTCTTAGAAAATTTGAACAATATAATTGTATTCGTGCTAAAACACCTTATGACCCTAGTTATCACTTAAGGAAACATTCAGGTCCTGGTGTATCATCATTAGAATATTCTAGAGTTATTGGTAGTCCAATGTATCTTATGAACTGCACTAGACCCGATATTGCATATGCTGTGGGTAGACTTAGCAGATACACTTATAATCCCAATAATGAACATTGGAATGCTTTGATTTGAATTTTGAGATATCTAAAATACACAATAAATTATGGTATTCATTATATTAGATATCCTGCAATAATTGAAGGCTTTTGTGATGCTAATTAGATTTCTGATAATGATGAATGTAAGTCTACGAGTGACTATGTTTTTGCCTTGGGATGAGGCATTATATCTTAGAAATCTACCAAGCCAACGTGCATAGCTAGATCCACTATGGAGTCAGAGTTCATAGCGTTAGATAAACCAAACGAAGAGAATGAATGGTTAAGGAACTTCATATTAGATATTCATTTGTGGCCTAAACCAGTTCCAGCCTTGTCCATTCACTGTGACAGTCAAGCAGCGATTGTAAGAGCACATAATAACTCCTACAACAGAAAGTCTTGACATATCAGGAGGAGACACAACACAGTGAGACAACTATTGAAAGATGGAGTTATAGCAGTTGACTATGCAAAGTCAAAGGAAAACTTGGAAGATCCATTGACTAAAGGTCTAACTAGAGAGCTAGTTTATCAAACATCTAGGGGAATTGGCCTAAATCCTATTAATTTCTAAATCACCTATAATGGAAACCCAACCAATATGACTGGAGATCCCAAGATCTGGGTTTAATGGGATAACAAAGTTGTACAAGTGATTTGTGGGGGTACAAATTTAAGTTTTACTTAAAACCCATTCCTATGATGTAGGACCTCTTTATTGATGGAGGATGACATTTAATCTCTTAATGATTTATATAGATGTTATTTAGTGGGGTGTGAGATACAATACACTTTTGATAGAAGCACCTATATGAGTTTTGTAGTGGGGACGCTTCCTATGAGAATTAAGGTTGATTCTCTAGAGCACTCAAGAAACCTAAGCATGCTCAAGGTCGAAACGAGCACAACTATGGGAACTCGATGATGATTTTTGGGAGTCACGTGTGTATTCTATTGACCTAAGTTTACAACAACGGTGAAATAGTTCAAGACAACAGTTCACTATCGAGTGGTAAACTCAATAGATTAACACAAAGCAAAGGTTCAAGTCAAATGACACCTTCACTATTTACGTCACTCCTTATGATACTCCAAAGCGTCATTTTATATTTATTTATTTATTTCATTTATATGGGGGATTATTGGGTATAAATATATATATTTATTTTGAATCAAGTAAATAAGTTAGTGGGAGTGGCCGGGGTGTGTGCATGAGGTCATGGGTTCAATCCCTAGGAGGCACACTAATTATTAAGGGTCAAAGATTGGGCCTTGAGGCCTCGAGCTCTTGGGGATTTCTAATGTGAACTTTAAATCTTTTCAAACTCGTTTTGATTTTTATTTAACCCATTTTTAAGACTTTGACTGTTTCTTCCATGTGTTAAAATATAGCTGTTAGTGGAAAGGTTAGTGGGTTCGTTGCCTAAAACTAGTACCCACGTTTTTTACGATTTTTTTTATATAAAACAAAGGCTATAGCTTTGAGAAACACACAGAAAAATTTAATCTCTCTCATTTTCTCTGTAAAAATAATTTTGTTATTTTCTACAATACACTTACGTTCGTCGTTTATTTGGGAGTGCTAGAGTATCCTGAGAGTTCAAAGATTTAACATAAAGCTGGTGTTTAAATCAGATCGTTGAATCCTGGGAGGTGTATGTTCACAAGGTTGACAACTACAAATATCAGAGAGCAATTTCACCTGTAGGACCTTGTGTCAAACACAAACTCGATCGATAAGTCCTTCTAATTTTATCTATTTCAAATTTGGATTTTTTCGTTTATTCTGCATATAGTATTTCCTACCCTCCAAGAAATCATTTACAATTTAGAAAACCTAAAAATTTAGGAAACTAAAAGAAATGAGTAGCCTAGTTGAAATAAAGTACGTTGGGTGACATGTAATCATATATGGAAGAAACTGGATCCAGATTGTCTAGGTTTCCCGCTAACCTGTATTATTTCCAAACATGTCGTTATTATTAGCTTCTCACTCTAAATAGGAGTTTGAATAGGAAAATATAACACTATTCTCAAAGGAAGCTTAGATCCATCAATCAACTGAGAAAGAACATTAATATAGTAGTGTAATGTCACTGGAAACTTTCAAATGTTGACAACTGCAAATTCTTAGTGGATCCTGAAAATTAGAAGAAAGAATGAAACTTTAATACCTAATAAAATGACGGTTCAAACTATCTATTGATATGTGGAGACAATGAAAAATTCTTATAGAATCCTCACACCCAAGGGATTTGGATTTGAGCTTTTAAGTGTGAATCAACTATATTCGTGAGAAATGAAAAACCATGACTAAATATCTAATAAATTCTCATGATTTTATGTCGATCAGAGTAGCATCAACAGAGGGTTTAAGGGGTTCATCTTGATTCCTTCTAGGTTCCCCAGTGTAGCTCGACTTATGTTTCATTATGCACATATCTAGCTTAGTGTCACTTCAAACGGCTATGCACCCCCCAACACCCCCATACCCCCCACCACATCCATGCCCACAACCACCATTTTGCCACCTTTCTTCTTTTCATCAGGCTTCATTATACTCAATTATGTTTGTGAAATTTTTGCAACACTTTGATTTCAAAGTTACTTAAATCGTTAAAGCTTTTGGTGCTTTAAACAAGCTTTCACATTAGCTGAGGAGTAGATGGTAGCTCAGATAGAACAACAGATCAATAACATAATGCCTGATTCTCCACCGAACTTTGAACTGATGAGCTGAACTACATTTATAATTAATATATATATAACGTTTAATGTCTTTAATGCATGGGCTTCAATATAGTGTAATATTTTAATCAAGAATATTGTTATTTAGCTAAAAATATATTTTCCCTCTTTTATTTTATTTGTGAGACTTGTGATGTATATATCCGTCAAGCTTTTCGAGTCCGGATAAAAAGATAACTATGATGTATGTATCCATCAAGCATTCCAAGCCTGGATAAAGAAAGAGTTGCGTTAAGTAGCTAACAAACGTAAAACTTTATCAAGACTCCTATGAACATCATGAAAATGCTCTCCAATATACCTAAAAAAACACAGCTCCAATTTTAGAGGATGAACGGGTAAATTTTTTACCACTTTTTTTCTCATCATGTAGATCACCTCGAAATGTTTGATTAAGGGTGGTATTTCATGTGTTAGTGTTCGGGTTGTGTCAAGTATTACTTAGTTAATAATAACCATATTTGTTAACCGCTGGTGTCAAATGACATGTCATTAATGGACATGTTAGTTAATCATGTCTTTTTAATTTGATTCCCATAACTCAGAAAACGAAACATAAAACTTGGTCTGTCTTTCTCAGACAATCAAAGGCACCTTTATTGGGCTCACTATAAATCGAAAGTTTTTCAATTTCAAATATTAGCAACATTTTAATAAGATGTCATCTGTTGTACGGTAATTTATGGGTGTTTTATTTACCCACATCTTTTAATTTTAAACGCCCACGTTTAGATTTTAAATGTTTATAAGTTCATATATATATAAAGACAATGGTATACCATTTTAAACCCTAAATAATCCAACCCCCCACTCCCCCCCTCCCCCCCGTGCGACACAATTAAAAGTGTTGTAAGGCTTGTTCGTTTGGGTTTGCTATTTGGTTCAATGGTCATTTCACGACTTCCTTCTATGTGATTTCTATCCATTTTGTGTTGATTTGATTCATACACAAATCCATTCCAAATTATGAACATTAATTTGATCCATTTTGGGTTGATTCGATTCAGTATCCCTTTCTATACACAGATCCATTCCAAATTATGAACATTAATTGGATTGCAGTTTTGGTGGCTACTTTGGAAGTACAATTCTTAATTGCCTCATCTCACCATTAATGCTAAAGGCGGGACATGCTAAAGGCATCTCTAATTCTTTTCCCCCACCATTACATCATAACTTTTTGAAAACATTGTTAAATCAATTAAAGCATGATGTGATATTGGGAAAAAATGAGGGTGCCTTTTGCACATCCCTTATGTGAATATCTTGGCAAAAGAGAATGATTTTGATATCAAAACTAGGTCGATCATTAACTCGGTGAGTGGATCGGTTCATTGGGTTATTGGTTCATCCAGTGGGTCGATTGGTTTGATCAGATGTATTATTCATCAGTTTAAATATAAGATTTTAACACTTACATTTCTAAATAAAATATAATTTAACAATTGTATATTTACATTCATTCGAATTTCATAGTTCAACCTTTTTAAGAAAAAAATAACTCTTCCGAATTCACCCAAGTAAAATATAATATCGTTAAATTTAAAACATGCATTTGGGTAAGTTTTACCTCGTGAATATTGATTGAATAAGTGACTTTGTAATATCCCTGATTTTTATGTAGTAATTTCATACATACAATTATTAATTTGGAGTAGACTAAAAAAGAAATCATGAATATTGTTTAGGACATAATATTTTAACCTTTTGGAAAGTAATTCAAATTTCATAGCACAAGTAAGTTATAATATATAAAACCTTTTAAATAAAGATAATTCTAACCCTAGTCAACGTGTTTGTAAACAAGCCAATAGAACCTTTAAGCCAACTTGTTGATTCTACGGGTCATCATGGTTAAATTGCACAACTGGTGTAATGATTAACCAGGTGTGGACATAGGTCTAAGGCCCGTGAAGCCCGTCCAGCCCCCCCCCCCCTCCCAAAAAAAAAAAGGCTTGGGTAAGGTAAATAGGCCAGCCAACAGGGCTTGGAAAAATTTTAGCTTAGTTTCCATTTGTTTAAGGATAAAAGTTATAAAAAGAATATAAATGGAAAATACATAAAAATATAAATTTTAGACTTTATTTACTCTTAGTCTCAAGAGTACAATGTAAAATAAATTTGCTACAATATCATTCTTAGCATGTGACAGAAATATGAGACATTAAAAACTTTTTTTCACAAGATATATTCTAAAATTTGATCCAATGAATATAAACAACCACACAATAAAATCCATCACCATGTTAACTCCAAAATAAAACTCATCTCTAAAAGTTAAATTAATACTTAAATGAATAATCCAACAAAAAATCTCTAACTGAAAACAGTAAACAACCGTGGAACCAAATGGCCTACGAAATCCACAATTAACTCTCTTATAAGAAATTACCACGGAATGAAATAAATCTAAACTTTTAAAGCAATAAAATAAAACTCCAGTTTCCCCACACAAATCTCCAATCCATCTTATGTGGCTATTTTGGCAACTATATCGAAAATATTAGTCAATGCAATGGGTCAGAGTCAACCGCATGAATCCCAACTACTCTTTCCAATTAGAATCCATGAATCTAGACCCAAGAATTATAAATGATAAATATCATAATAGAGTATTTTAAATTAAACGATAAAAACAAATTCGAGAAAGGTAAAATAACACCAACTACCCACACAAAACTAAGTCACCCCATTATTTAAATCAAATTATGTAATGTCAACATTGAATTAACAATTAGATCTTTATCTTACTCAATTTAAGTAATAAATTATTCTCATTCATGCAACACCATTATAGATAGTCAAACTTTCTATTTTTCCTACATATACTACTGGCGTGCAAACGTTTCAACAAATCACACTCATTCACCACTATAGTCAATCAACCCAATTTTAGTTAGCTCAACACACACTCGTGAGGTTCCTCGCACGTCATGTCACTATTGTCAGTCAACCCAATTATCGCACGTACTCATGAAGCCAACACACTTCCAAGTCGCTATAGCTAGTCAACCCAATTATCATTAACCCTGCACATACTTCAGACGCAAATTCATTTTAATAACCATTTATTATCTTAGGCATTGATTAGTGATTCTTAGTCAAGTTCTCTTACTCTCTATTAATCCCACCATTAACTCGGTATCACAATAAAAATCATCCATTGTCTCATGTCTAGAGATCACCAAATCATAAGTATAACCTAATCATACGTACCAAAAATCACCACCTAGTCTCATGCCTAGACTAACGGAACAACGTAACGATGTAATATGTAGCCCCATCTAGAAAATACCTAACTGTACAAGCATACACACACTAGGCCCATACCTAGAAACTGTCAACAACAACAAAGTTTGCCTACTAATCCCAAACCTAGCAAGCAACCTATAAAATAAGGGTAAAAGTGTAACTATACCAAAATCTCAACGTTCTCGCGATGTCCAAATATTAACACAAATAATATGCAGATAAAGCATATTTTAATTTATCATTATAATTCTTCCAGTTAACCCTACGATTTCAATGTCGTTGAAATCACGTATGTTTAGGCATATAATTAAACAAGTTCTACCAAATAGTCACACAGGTAGTCGAATTTCATAATTTCCATACAAGTGATATTTTACTAATTAACACATAATTCCACTTTAACATGTGTATCCACAGTGTTATACAACAATAATCCGTTCTATAACCTATGCATCAATATCGCAATTCCACGAGTCGAATTTTTATTCCAGATTCGTATCTTTTTATTTTAACATGAGAAATGTCGCACAATTCTTTCGCAACCCAAACTTCTAATCTAAGCATGCTATTATTTTGTGTCTTAAAACATATTTTTAGATTTTAATAAAAACAGTCTCGGATTTTGCTTTTACTTTCCCTAATTAATAATCTGTATTCATTTTAAGAAAACATGATTAATTAAGGTTTACGCAATATTTAAAACATACAATACTTAAGGGGAACAATAGAATTATTCACGTTTGGTCAAAGTTATCGTATAGAAAATCCATTGATATGGTTGTGTGCTTCTTGAAAAGTTGACAAAGAAAGTCTCTTGGATGATCTTGAGAAAATAGGTACTTTTTTTCAAAAATGAACTTGAAAATATTGTTTTATGGAGGTTAGGGTTTTTATGAAAGATGGGAAGTATTTTGGGAGATAAAGTCTCTTCAAAATATGTTAATATGAGTTTGATAAAGTCCTCCCACGAGATCCCTTTAAATAGGTAAAAATATAAGAGTCCTTATCCCATTAGAATTCTTAAAAATCACAAATTTATACAAATTTAATATTCTGGCAGCTAAACACTCTGTTTTAAAAAACATTTATTACTTCATCCACAGAAGTCCAAATGACTTTATTCAAATCTCATTCGGAAGTTCAGATCCATACATTTCGTTACCTCTATGTCTCATAGTGTAAGTCAAAGTACAAATAAAATTGATGCGTTTGAAGCGACGTCATAGATTCTGACAGACTCGCATCATAACTTAGAGAAATTCAAATCAATATTTTATTTTCATAAAAATGGTTTAAATTGAATTTTGAAAATCATTTTATAACTCCACTAATAAAAAAAATTAACTTACTGATAATTAAGCCCAGATTGATATGTCTACACGATTTCACATTTTTATAAGTTTGAAAACACCTCAATCTCACATTTTAACAAAATTACCAATTTCGGATTATAACCATTGACAATTTTTGCAATTCATGATTTTTTAACCACAAACTAATACTTCAAAAAATTGGGATATTAGATAAAATAGGTCATAAATTTGCTAAACAATAAAATTTAGGTAAAAAAAATTTATGTTCGGGCCTAGCCATATATCTTCAGAATTTGGGACGACTTAAAATCTCACGACCATGCTCGACTTAGGCCTGAGCGGGCTTAGGATAGCTCAACATTTTACAAACGCGGCCTGAGCACCGACTGGGGCTGCCCAAGGCTAACCTATGGCCACCCCTAGATTAACCCAACCCAATGCTTGGTTACATGAGAGACTGCATAAATGATTTTCTGCATTCGACACTGTAATGAGGTTCTAATTCCTCTCGAATGAGATAAAGACACCAAAGATGATAGGTAAGCTAGCTTTTAGATAGTTGAGTTGCAGTGATTTTTCACCTTTATGTAATATTCAACACACATTCAGTCTATGCAGTGAATATCCACTCGATGATGAATATTTTTTGTAGGCCTTTATTTAAGCAAACTTTCTTAGGGAGACAACCGTTTTTGTTCATCTCTGATTCCAAACGTTGTTCATAGCTCTTGTCCAAGCCAACCATTCCATCATCGAGTTCAGACCTAGTAAGGGTACTCCATTAAAGAATTTGGTCACAAAATCCCTAGTCATAGATCCTCATCATGATTGCGTTAAGTGTTGTGGAATGAACACAAATAGCAAATGGGTTCTCTGTTGCTTTAGCTATCTTGGTAGAAACGTGGGGAAAACAGAGAGAAAGAACCACTGTTCTTGCCTCTGCGACTTTCCTCAATATGAATATGAATGTAATGCTCTCTTAATGCACCTGATCATTTAAGCACTTGAAATATCTTACGGTGGATAAATAAAGTGATTTAGTTATTCCATAACATTTCAATCAGTAGCAGTAAAATGATCTTTGATCGCTAGATGGTAAAGAAAGAGAAAGGGCCTTTCATTATCTGCTCGAGTTCCTTTTTATGTTTATGGGCTTTCTCGAGGCGTTGCCTACCTACGAGGAAATATCAATTGGACTTCACCTTCAACTACGACCATCCTAAGTGCAAGCGCTTGGGAACAATAGTTGTTATTGAATCCAAATCTATACAACCTTGATTTTGGTGGATTTGACATTGATTTTCAATTTCGATTTTATTCGGTCTTTGAGTTCAAATCTGAAACACCTAACTAATTTGTTAGGTTGATTTGAGTCGTGCAAGATTAATCAAGTCTTGATCAAGGTTTGTGCTCTTTAGGTTGGGCTTGATGGAGATAATTGATTTCAGTTTCAAATGTTTTTTCCTGTGATTTTGGTTTTTAGATAGGAAGCTCCTAATTGATTTTGTTGGGTTGATTTGGTTTTGTTTGCTCTTATTTTGGTTTAGATTTCGATTTATGCACTGGTTTTTTGTTAGGCGCTATGAGGTGGACGTAGAGGCAGTCTTTGGAGGGGGAATGGGCGGTGGTGTTGAAATTGTTAAATTAGTTGTTAGATTGTATTAAATAAATTTTAAATTATTAAATTGTTTGAACTGATTTAAATTTATTAAATTAATTTTTTTGAAATAATTAGATTAATTAGTAGTTTATCCATTATGTTAAAAGTAAATTTTGATGACTTCTGTTGATTTGGATGTAATGTTGACGACTTAGGATCAAACTTAAACGGGTTGAAACTATATCGGTTGGAATTTTAGGTTCTCTTCCTTCATTATTAAGGGAGAATTGAAATGAATTTCTTGTCTTATTTTTAATCTATTTCTTTGAACACAAATGGATATGTATATCAAACAATTGCTTATTGGTTTAATTTTGTAGAGGGACAGTTGTATTCTTTGTAGAAAGAGCCACTTTGGAGAAAGCGGTGCAAACTGTAGGGGTATATATGTAACATAATGATAATTATATTTAAGTTCGTGAGTTCTTGTACCCTAAGACGTTTGAGGGAATTAACGGCGACCAAGGGGGTCATTTTGGTTACCCAAGGAATGATAGGTACAAGTGCGGAAGATAAACTTAAGGGACCTACTCCTCAAGGTTTTTTTAAAGATGTTTGACTTATATTTATGATACAATTTTTAGATTTTTTTTCATAATTTTTTTTTATTCAATGTATTTCTATGATTCAGGTAAACATACTCTATTTCAGTGATCGACTCTTCTCGAGTGTGTACCTTAGAGAACATTAGTTTCGACCTTCCGAGTGTGTACCTTAGAGTACACTAGTTTTGAAGTGCAATGTTTTATATAATATAAAATGCACTAAACTCATTGAATATTTTTAATCACTCAGCCTATCCATGGGGCAATGCTTCTTTGTGTTTTCATTCATTTTAACCGCCACATCATGTCCCCTAAATGAGATCTTTTATATTCCCACTACTCGTCTTCTCTTTTATTTCCCCAAATTTATTTATTCTATAATAATTCTTGACATTTGTTACCTACACAACCAACACAATTCTCACTCTTGATTTTCTAATTCATTTTATTGTTTGTAGGTTATTCACATATGCAAACCGATAAGTTTTCTTTGGTTTTATCTCAAGATTTCTTTCATATCTAAGTATGGTATTGTCAAGGTGTTCCATAGAGAATCTTTAGTGTTTGATTTTTTTTTCTGGTCTTTTATAGAAAGAAATTACTCATTTTGGTGGAGGTTTTTTCCCCTTTCATTTATAGATTTTCTTTTTAGAAGGGTTGAATTGGGATGTTCTTATTTTTGTTTTCATCACCATGTTTTCCTTTGATTTTTGTTAGACATCGGATGATAAAGATGGTGATGGAGTTGTCAATGGCAATGGTTATCAAGAGACAATGCCTCCCTTTCCCTCTGGCTCTGAGCTCACCCCTTTCACTCCAAATTGCTTCAACACTTGGGTATTGTTGAAGGCAGAGAAGACGACACCATAACAACCGTGATGTTAATATCCAGTTAATTTTTTGCTTACAGTTTTCTTTCTCATTTTTAATCCCACCTTTTTTAAATGGGTCTGTATGAATACGACTTATCTTTGAGTTCTTTTGAATATGTTTCATTTGTTTTTTTTGCTATGTTCTATTTTGGGTGATGAATTGGCTACCTTGGAGTGTGTTTCTTATAAAATTTGCTTAGGGTACTGTAAATTTAATTTGGGCATCGTGTTATAATCTAAAGATATATGGGTCTTCAATTATTTTATATTTTAATGGGTATATATTTTGAAATAAATGTTGGGTTTGAAACTAACCAAAGCACGGTTTCTCAGTTTATGGAAAGGAGAGAGATGTTTGGGTAGAGAAAACATGGTTTGTTACGGAGGGTTTTTAAGAAAGGGGAAACATAAGAGAGGTGTAATTAGTTAATAGAGGAGTCAACAAACATAGGATCTTGGTGTGTTGTTTGTTATGTTACTAATGTGATCTTTCAATTGTTTTTTTTTCAATGTTTTGATAATTGTTTAGTCATTACCATCAACCTTATGTATTATTTAATTATTTTTTCTTTTGGTATAAATGTTTTTCTTTTCTTTTCATGGTTGTACTGATGTCGTTGAGGGTGTTATTCTTTATTTGATTGTAATTTTGTGGTATTTGTTAATGCTCAGTATCTTTTATCTATTATCTATTCTACAACATAAAATGCACTACATGGGTATTAAAAGCATGTCCACATGGCACCCTATTTTTCCACCTTTTCTTTCCCTTTTTTTTTTCAAATTTCATTCGACCCTTATATTAAATCTTTATTTTTCTTATTTAGATTTGCATAAAAGCTACAAAATGTTTAAATTATTTGATAAATAAATAAAATAAAATCAAAACGTTTTTTTTAAATTTCATCAAGCATTTCTATTAAATAGTTATCCTTTTTATTTATATTTCCATAAATGATAAAAAAATGCTTAAATTGTTTGAAAAAGTAAATAAAATAAAATAAAAATTTATTCATTTTTTTAAAAAGTAAATAATAGTTTTAAGTATTTTACATAACAAATTTTTTTACTGTTTTTTGCAAGGACAAAATTTATTTAATAAAATAAACTTTATTTTTAAAATTAAATATTTTTATAAAGAATTAATTACCTAAAAGTCCCTCAAACATTTTTTAATACACATTTAGTCCATGCATTTTTATTTTGTTCGAAAAAGTCCCTCAGACACCCATTTAACCAATATTCTCTTATTTTTAAAGCACCGCGCTAACGGCACCCCCGCCCCACCTCACCCCACTTCCGGAGCTCCGATGATCCTCACCGAATCTCCTAGTTTTGTGTGTTTTTATGTGACCAGGGACTTTTTTGAATAAATGAAAAATGCTTGGACTAAACGTGTATTAAAAAATATTCATGGGACTATTTGGTATATTCCATTTTATACATACATTTTAAGTACATTTTTTTTAATTTAAAACCTTAGAATTTCCATAACATTCATTTCTCAACTAAAACCAGACATTGTTAACTACAAGCTTCAGATTTTCTATGTGTCGCACATTGCGCCTCGCTCGCGCATCGTGCGGGCTTACAACTAGTATATTCTAAAATACCCTGCAAACATTTACGACCCATTCTTATTAAGGTATTTAGGTAGCATTCAAAGTTAGGGTTAAATGGAGCATTATGACCCATTCTTATTAAGGTATCCATATGGCACTCAAAGTGGGGTTTGATGAAGCATCTCTCCCTCTCTCTCCTTAATTCTTTTATCCTTCGTTCTTCCAACAATTATTAGTTTAACCCTTTCCCCAAGACGTCACCCAAAATTGGATTATAGATTTTATGAATTTTGACCCCAACTAAAACTTCATTAAGGCTATAAAAAAGTTAGTCCCACTACACACTCATTTCCTATTGTATGATACCCATTTAAATATTATTCTTCCCCTCATTTGTGGAACTTTTCATAATCGCGAAGATGAATACATCGAAGCTTGGAGCCAATTTTCAAGACCAAAAAATAAGAACTAATAAGAACCCACATGCAGATTATGGTCTTGATAAGTATTATGTGCTTTTAGCCAGTCTCAACTATAAAAGGTAGAAGATTTACACATAAAAGGGGTCACAAGAGATATCTTTTGTTAAAGTTAGATATAAAAAGAACCACAAAATCAACATTAACTTCCATGAAAAAAGGCCTAGAAAACATAATTCTAAAGCCTCAGATAAAATTGATGTCTAACCACATCAAAAGAGACAAAAAGTGTTAGCTCTGCATGTAATAAAGCTAAAATGACGCCGTACACTCCCAACCAGTATTGGAGTGGCAGTTCCTCTCCTTTCAATCTTTAGGAGGCCATCGGGTCATCCACAAGAACCTAAGCCTACTGACGGAAGCAATGGCCCATTGAAAAACTCGCAGCTGGTAAGACTGAAAGTCATATGTGTTCCCTTTATGGGGCTGTGTTCTCTATTGGACAGGATTTTGGGAGGACATATGAGGCATAAAATAGCCTCTTAGAGCATCCACAATGGTGGGGAGTTTGGATATATAAATTTTCAAAGTTACAAACTGGTAGACGTACAGTGGTGAGATGTAATTGACAAATTTGGTAGAAGAAAAGGTAAAGAATTTTCAAAGTTACTGGATGGCTAGTGATTCAGTAAAAGGTTCTAACGAACTTCTAATCTCCATAGAAACTTCCGACGAACTTCTCTTGTCCGCAATAAGTTCCTACGAACTTCTCTTGTTCGTAAGAAGTTCATACGAACTTCAAAAGCTCGTAAGAATTCCTACGAACAAAAGAAGTTCGTAGGAAGTTGTTTTTACTATTGGTTAATTTAACGGTCGTTGGTAGAGATTGTTTATAAATACTGCCCACCTTCCTCATAAATTTTCATTCTCACCCTTTATAAATTTTGAGTGTATAATTTCCTCCGCGTGATTTCCTTATTTCCATTCTTAATATATTTTATTTCTATAGAAAATATGTCTTCCTCTCGACCGATTAGTTCTGGTACAACTCGACGACCTAATATGACTCCTTTTGAGGATTAAGTACCATGTACCATTTATGCTAAATATACAGGCCGAAGTATTGAAGGAAACTTGATATCATCGGGCACATTTTGGGACACCATGAAAGGTGAGTATAACATCACGCATGGAATTACAATTACACGTATGAGATCCATGCTATCAACACGTTATAATCATATATGGCATTGAATAATGCTATAAATTGCAAAGCTTTCTCACTAACTCAAGAATATGGGAAGCAGGACGAACGAGTTCCAAGCGGTTACTGATGCACGCGACGCGTACCGTGCCAAAACCAACAAACATTTCACATTCGATAATTGCTATCAAATTTTAAAAGATTTACCAAAATTTAACTGGAAAACAAAGAGGGGAACGACGGAAACCCTACACCTGTATGAGAAGATGACACTCTAGGGGTACGAGACGTACCGGATAAACCCCTAGGCAAGAAGGGTGAGAAACAACGTGCATGTCAATGAGCCTATTCTGATAGCTTGGATTGTAGCACGACAGTAATCAAACATTGCGAAGACTTCAATGGAATGTTTAAAAGCAAGCAAGAGTGGAAGAATAATTGTGCCCTTAAATTTTACTCTCAAATGGATGCGTTCATCGAGATGAAGCGAGCTGATCAACTCGCCAAAAAATAAGATCAGCTCGTGCGCCTAGGCCGAGAGCAGTCGTACATCATGGACCTAGATATGAACAATATGAATGATATGCAAAAGCAGTTTCATTATAAAAGGTTCAATGACCTAACAGTGATGGTTGTTGCCACTGAAGCTGTAATTTCTGAGTTACAATCAAACTATGCTGGGTCATCTAACCCGGCGTCAAGTTCGAGCAGTTCAATTAATGGCTAGTAGTATTTATTATAGTTGTATTGAATCGTCGTTGTTTTATTTTCGTCATTTACTTTCAGTATATGTACAGTGACCCAGTTTGTATTTTAATAAACCCAATGTCAATGTTTAAATATATGTAATGTCAGTATAGTTTATTAATTTTAGTTTCAATACAATAGTCGTACAATTACAAATTAAAAATCGCACAATTATGAATTGAAAATGTAACTAATAAACTGAATAACCACAATTAATATCAGAAATACGTTTAATTCTTCAACCCACCATTTCATCACCGTGGTTGTTCCAAATGTGCTCCACTAAATCATTCCATAACTGTTGATGTTTACTTGCATCTCTTATCTTTGCATCCCGTGTGAGGTAGTCGCAGAAATTAGTTTGCACCCTCAAAATATGAGGTGTTACATCATTCTGTTCGTATTTATTTTTCCATGGACAGTCTCTACGTTCATCATCAATAATCATATTGTGCATTATAATGCAAGATTTCATTATGATTGATAGTGATGCCCTATTCCATAATTTACAAGGTTCCCGAACAAAAGCGAATCGAGCTTGTCGTACACCAAAAGAACGTTCAACATCTTTTCTACACGCTTCTTGGTACTTGCAAAATAATTTCTGTTTTTGTGAAATTCGTTGTTGATTCCTAAATGTTTTAACTATTGTAGCGTAGGGAGGGTAAATGCCATCACCAAGGTAGTACCCCATGTCGTATGAATTTCCATTAACAGTGTAATTAATGGGAGCTTCCCTCCTATTACGCAATTCCTGGAAGACGTTAGACAGGTGCTAGAGATTTAAATCGTTGTAAGAACCAGGCACACCGAAGAACGATTTCCAAATCCAGAGGTTGTACGAGACAACCGCTTCAAGGGTTATAGTAAGTGACTCTTTACGTCCACTATATTGAGCGTGCCATGTTGTTGGGCAATTTTTCCAACACCAGTGCATGCAATCGATGCTGCTTAGCATTCATGGGAAACCTCTATTTGCATTTTGTTCGAGTAACCTTGTGATGCAGCCTTGTGTCGAATTTCTGTCGTACTGGGGACCAAAACTTCTCATAATTGCCTCTGTAAATCTAATAACAGTTTCTAATAGAGTGGTTTCACTCATAGGGTACTGTTCAGACCAGACGTCATGGGAACCCCCATTCGCTAACAGTCGAATTGCTCCCAACACTTTCTGATGAGAGCTTAAACCTTGACGATCGCAAGCATCATTCTTCTGAACAAAGTAGTTATCATAAAGGAAAACAGATTCAAGGATGCGATTGAAAACACTATACCACATCCTAAATCTCCTTCGAAAAAAAATACTCTTTATATACATTATATTCCCCAAAGTAATCTTCCCAAAGTGTTGCATTTCCCCTTTCTCTCCTACGATTCACTCGACGTCTCGTTTCGAGTTCTTTCTCATCGCGAATTATATTTATTTCAGCACACCGCCGAGTAATCTCCATTATAATCATCATTTCCTCATCCGAATCATCGGATGATCCACTTTCATTTAATTGTGCATATTGGAGAAAAATATTTCGTCCCTTGATTCGACGCAAATATTGCGTATTTCATCCCTCGAACCTACGCATTTTAGCCCCCTTAGGTGTCTTATTCCCTATAATTATGCTCGTTAACCAGACAACCTCGGATTTATACGTTAACATGTTTTGCAGGGGTCATTTGAGCTTTTATAGGTATTTGGATGCTATTCGGACGCATTCGGCTCGATTTCCGTACGCGATCACACGTTCAAGGGCATTTTAGTCTTTTCATAGCTGGGAACCTGGGCCAACATCTCACGGAAGTTGTATCCCTCCTCGCAAGCTTCGTGTGGCCATGAATGGTGCGCGATTCTGAGTTCATATGAAGAAGTTACGGGAGTTTCAGCAGAAGGAAAAATAAGGAAACCAAAAGAGGAGGAGAAGAGGAAGAAAAGGGAATGCAGTAGGCTGCTTGGATGATACCTGCTTGATCGATCGATCGATCGATCAAAAGGATAGATCGATCGATCCTTCTAGACAGCAGAATTTTTGTTCATGATCGATCGATTGACCAAAGGGGTCGATCGATCGATCCCCTGTTTCCAAGAGATATTTTGCCTTTTCTTTTCTTTTCTCTTTTCTTTTCTATTTCAATTCCAACTTACTATATAAAACAATTTTGTTGTAATATCTGAGATACTTAGTTTTTAGAGGATAATTTAGGTTAGGGTTTGGGTTTTTGGAGAGTTCTTCTTCATTTCTCTTTGGATTGACACCCTTTTTGGTATGTAAGTTGACTATTCATTTACCCTCTACATTTAATATAATTGTATTTCATTATTTCTTGCTTTGTAATGTAATTTATATGCTTTCTAATTTTGGTTTACTTGCTTGATTTCATTGCTTTTCTAGTGTAGCTTTACCACGTTTATTTACCGCTTTCTTTATCGCGTTTTTAATATGCTTTCTAGCTAATTTAAATTAGGTTGTGCTTGAATTGAACTCACTCGAGTTGACGAGTTGCTTTGCTTTGGTTATAGTGTTTACGGGTTTATTTCGAGTGAGTTGTCCTAGTTATTGCACCTAGGAGATTTGACGGGGCATATCATGTATGTCCCGTGCTTACGACCTTACGTGCGCAATTTTTGGGATATTTGTTGACGCCAAAATCTTATTAGACTTTTATACGGATTTAGGGGGGTGAAAACCTTTGATTCAATTAACTGTCGAAACGAGATGCATTCTAAATAAGTCGTCGACCCATGTATCAATTTTATACAAATTAACTCAGGTGAGGGATATTTGATGCAACCTATAGTTTTACTCGTTTTGTTAGTCTAGTTTCAATACCCTCGCCTAGAAAAACATTTCCCTTTCATGCATCTTTTCCGTTTTAGTTTGTAAATCACCTTTACGCTTTTATTTCGGACCACTAAATCATCTAAATTCTAGCATCTCGTCCCTATGGATTTTCGATACCCGAGTTACCTCTCTGCTTGCCTCGCAAGTGTAGTAGTAATTTAGGTTTGTTTTTATAGTCGCGATGAGACAGAAAACAATGACTCTGCACGTACACGCGCACACTTCTCTTGCGCTATCAAAATGACGTCGTTGCCGGGGAATAGAAAACAAGGATTGGTGTTTGACATGCGCTACTTTTCACCCTTAATCGAAATGACGCCGTTATCGGGGATGAGTTTGTTTTAGACTTTATTTGATTTAGTATTTCATATTATTTTCTTTCTATTTGTATTATTTGATAACCTTTTTGTAGGACTTCCATATTTGAGAACTTAGAAATGCTCGAATTTTTCCCGCGCGCACCTACTTTGTAGAATTCGCCATTTCGAGCCATTTTTGGGGTAAGCATGTCTTATTCCAATTCTTTCGGTAATCATTGTTATAATCCTCAAAATTCTCGTAAGACTATGACTTTTGGTGAATACTTAGAATCCCAAAGTATAACAAATTCAAATATGACTTTGGGCGAGTATAACGAAAGTCAAAATTTGGGTTATTGGAATTTTGCTGATGATGATAATGATTTAGGGCCTTTACCTCCTTATAATAGGAATTTTGAAACGAATTCGAATAGTTTTCAAAATTCCTATAATAATGAGTTTTCGTTTAAGTCCGATGGTAATTTTCAAAGTTCCCATTTTCATGCATCCGCACCTCGACCTATGACATTCGGTGAGGGTTTGCGTATGTATGAAAATGAGAAAATTGAAAATCTTTATCGGGAAGAAAATCTTTGTTGGGAACATGAGTTGGATTTATTATGTGAGTCCGACAACGATTTTGCTTTCGAGACTTTCGAAGTCGAGGAATGTTTTGAACCAAATGAGGTACTTGTGCCTACTTTGGAACAAACCATTCTAGACTTTTCCCATCTCATAATAGATATTGAAAGTGAGGATGATAATGTCGTAATATCTATGTGGAATGAAGTTATTTCTTCTTTGGCCCCCAAAGAAGAACTTTTCATTGAAAATGATATTAGTTCCTTCGAAACTCAAACTTCATGCGATGATGATTCATCTCATGAGTTTGAATTTCTTTCATCCCCATTTTCATTTTCTATTATCACACCGTCTCTAGTACTCGATGATTCAGTTTCAAACTTTAATGTTTTAAACCTTGTCGCCGATGAGTAGTACTTGCTCGAGTCGCCTTCCACGATCGCATCCGTGCCTTCGTGTGCGCCGCCTCCCATTCCAATTTCAAAATCATTAGGAGGATATTCGTCTTTTCTCGGTACCCACTTTTTTTGTCACTCGTTCAATCCAAACCCCCCATCGTCCCTCCAAAACTTTTAATTGGAGATGGTTCGTTTCTTTCGCCTTACACATGCCTTCCATTGTTCAAACGAAATCTATATTTTTCGGAAGGCATGATTGTAAGTGAGGGTACACCAGTTATCCTCCAAAGTCAAATTGTTTTTGCGGTGGACCCTCTGCTATTTATACTTCTAGTGTACAGTTAGTGTGAAGCCTAAATAGTAGGTTGAATAAAGTTAGCTTTCTTTCTTTTGAGTTTTTCTTTCTTATTAATTTAGTTTAGTGTAATTAGTTAACTTTTTGTTATTTGTTTTTTCTATGCTCGGTACTAACTTGTTTTGTAGATTCTTTGGACTTGTTCATATGAGGATCGCTCCAATTTTTTGTAATATCGCTATTTTCCTCTCTTTGACTTGGTTCTTAATTTACATTGAGGACAATGTCAAGTTTTAAGTTAGGGGTTGTGGGATATTCTATCCATTTCATTATTTAGTCCATGTTTTTGCTCAAATGTTAGTTACTTAGTAGGCTTTTCTTAGAAAAATTCATAAAATTCAAAAAAAAATTCTTTCTTTTTTCTCCTTTTTTGGGCATTTTGCCCTTATTTTCGATGATAAATTGCCCGATCCAATACACAACCTAATGATGCATGTTCTTGATTTTAGAAGTTATTAGACTTTAGTCCCACTTATTGATGTTATGAATAACTTCATGAATTAAACTTTAATCCCATGAGCACATGCACTTTTATTGTTATATTGATTTGGTTTAAGATTTTAATAACTCGGTAATCTTTTGTTGCCTTGTATATACTTACACCGAGTAATTTTTGTACCTTTCGTTGTTTCTGAGTGTACACTATTCTTTTCTCATTGAAAATGTTGAATTCGTTGGTAATCTCACTATTCTTTCATTTGATCGTTCATTAATTGAGTTCATACTTGAAATGTGTTACTTGAGCATGATTTTCATATATTGTTTTGATTCTAGAATAGTGTAAACTTTTGGAAATGATCATAGGCCTTCTTTGTTATATCAACCAGATTAGCCTTGACTTCACCCTTATATGTTTACCCTCGTTAACCCCTTTGAGCCTAAATATAGCCTTTTATTTCATAACCCAAATCCCATAACCAACTCTACATTGGAGTTTTAGCCCATATATACACTTTCCATACCTTTGTTTGGAATGTTACTTGGTATTGAATAATGTTGTTATGATGTCGGTTGCAATTTAGGCATATGAGAGTTTTACAAGTAAAGAAAAGAAAGTAGTGAAAAAGTGAGAGAAAAAGAGAAATCAAAAAGCAAAAAGAAAAAGAAAACAAAAGAAAAAATGAGAAAAAGAAGAAAAGAAAAAGAAAGAGAAGTTTGTAAATGTTGTATATAGTTCAATAAGCTTTGATTACTGTCCCCGATGATATATGTAATGCCTTTTTGGAACTTGTTTTCCAAATCACACTTTTCATGTGCTCACTCACGTCCCACATTTTAAGGTTTCAATTCTATGAGGTGCATTCTATATTGTTAATGATTCAGACTTTTGTTTGAATTCATTCACTTTGCTAATAATGCGTATGAAATCCTTTTCTCTATTGTTGGGCTTGTCGTATGTTGGGTTTGGGCTTATTTTGAGGAAACTATTTGATGTTTGTGGGTACCATCCCTAAAAACCTTCACGAGATGACACTCATCCACTAGGGTGACCTAGGGGTTTAACGGCTTGTTGCATATGCTAAATGCAATCGAATCGCCCATGAAAGTGGCCTTTTGCTTTTATACCGTACTTTTGTACTATCTCCTGCTTTTTTTTCTCGTAGTTCTCATTGCATCCAATTTCATTGCTAGGGACTTGAAATGTGTAAGTTAGGGGGTGTGATACGACGCAAATATTGCATATTTTATCCCTTGAACCTACGCATTTTAGCCCCCTCGGGTGTCTTATTTCCTATATTTTTGCTCCTTAGCCAGATAACCTCGCATTTCTACGTTAATATGTTTTGCAGGGGTTAATTGAGCTTTTATAGGTATTTAGATGCTAAGTGTGAAGTTCGGACGCATTTCACTCGATTTCTGTATGAGATCGGACATTCAAGGGCATTTTAGTCCTTTCACCGCTTGGGCACCTGGCCCAACATCTACAGAGAAGTTATAGCCCTCCTCGCAACTTCGCGTGGCCGTGAATGGTGCGCGATTCCAAGTTCGTATGAAGAAGTTACGGGACTTTCAGCGGCAGGAAAAATAAGGAAACCAAAAGAGGAGGAGAAGAGGAAGAAAAGGGAATGCAGTAGGCTTCTTAGCTGATACCTTCTTGATTGATCGATCGATCAAAAGGATCGATCGATCAATCCTTCTCGACAGTGGAATTTTTGTTCATGATCGATCGATCGATCCCCTGTTTCCAGGATATATTTTGCCTTTTCTTTTCTTTTCTCTTTTCTTTTCTATTTCAATTCCAACTTACTACATAAATAAATTTTGTTGTAATATCTGAGATACTTATTTTTTAGAGGATAATTTAGGTTAGGGTTTGGGCTTTTGGAGAGTTCTTCTTCATTTCTCTTTGGATTGACACCCTTTTTGGTATGTAAGTTGACTATTCATTTACCCTCTCCATTTCATATAGTTGTATTTCATTATTTCTGTCTTTGTAGTGTAATTTATATGCTTTCTAATTTAGGTTTACTTGCTTGATTTCATTTCATTCTAGTGTAACTTTACCGCGTTTATTTACCGTATTCTTAATCGCATTTTTAATATGCTTTCTAGCTAATTTAAATTAGGTTGTGCTTGAATTGAACTCACTCGAGTTGACTTGTTGCTTTGCTTGGATGATGGTGATGGTGTTTACGGGTCTATTTCGGGTGCGTTGTCCTAGTTATTGCGCCTAGGAGATTTGACGAGGCATATCACGTATGTCCTGTGCTTACGACCTTCCGTGTTCAATTTTTGGGATATTTGTTGACGCCAAAATCTTATTAGGCTTTTATGCGGATTTAGGGGCGTGACAACCCCTGATTCAATTAACTATTGAAACGAGACGCATTCTAAATAACTCGCCGACCCATGTATCCATTTTATACAAATCAACTCGGGTGAGGGATATTCGACGCAACCTATAGTTTTACTCGCTTTGTTAGTCCAGTTTAAATACCCTCGCCTAGATAAACATTTTCCTTTTATGCATCTTTTCCTTCTTAGTTTGTAAATCACCCTTTACACTTTTATTTCAGAGCACTAAATCATCTAAATTCTAGCATCTCGTCCCTGTGGATTTTCGATACTCGACTTACCTCTCTGCTTGCCTCGCAAGTGTAGTAGTAATTTAGGTTTGTTTGTAGAGTCGCGACGAGATAGAAAACAACGACTATGCACTTACACGCGCACACTTCTCGCGCGCTATCATCCCTCATCGCTAGAACTAGTGGAGTCCTTGATATAATTTGGTTAAAAATTAATTTAGATGTAGCATGTGTCGGTACAAAACTATTTTAGATTCAGCATGTTACAAATTAATTTATACTCTACATGTATAGTTTTACGGTACAAAACTATTTATAATTAATTACTTTAAAGGTTCCATGTGTCGATTATTCACATTTTGCGTTCAGCTTGTTTTTGGTTTGCAGGCTACAGATAATATCTTGGTATGTGTGCTTTATTATTTACTGTATGTATCATATCCTATAGGTATGTGATACAAATAATATCTTGGTAGGTGTGTTATATTATTGCCTGCAGTTTTATGTTTATCAATATGTTGTATGTTAAGTTACTGTATGTCAATTTATTTACTATAGTTTTGTTTAGTATAGTTTTACAATCGTCATCAGCATTATGTTAAGTTACTTTATCTTTTCCATTGGTATGTGTGCCTTTGTAATATTATAAATATTTGTTACCATTGTAAAATAAAATTATAACTTCGAAGGTTTAAAATTACCTAAAAATAAATTAGAAGGATTGCAACAATTTTTTATCTACCTGATTAGGCATAAATTCTTCACATTTATCCCCTTAATTTCGGTATTTTTACGATCCCGTGCGGTCTAAATATCTTGGATTTATCTCATATCTATGCTACTAACCCTTTTTGGTAAGTATTTCGTATTTTGTGTATCTCTTATGTGTTTTACAGGTATTTCATGGAAGAAAGATGTAAAAGAGAACTCAAAATAGTGAAAGAAACCAAGAATCGGGGAGTTGAAGGGCATTTTCTTAATTTTTCAGCCTTAGTCCAAAAGTGGGGCCAACTGGAAAGTGGAAGAGCTTTCAATTGCAAGAACACTGGAAAAAATGGCACCCAAATCCGAGCAACGGTGAAGGAGTTATGATCATTTGAAGTTGAGATAAAATCTAAGGAAGAAAAGAAGAAAGTTGAAAAATATTCTAAGTGTTGAAAGAGGCCCAGAAACCAGCGACTTCACCCGAACCGGTACATCCAGAACCCGAACCGGTTCGCCCATTAGTCACGCTCAGAATCCGTTACAAAATTAGTCACGCTTTCTAAGTGTGACAAATTGCCAGATACGGGATTTTTATTTTGTGCTTATCTTTTAGCCAAAAGAGTTTTATGTTTTGGGGACTCTTCTAAACGACCTCTAGCCTATATATTTAGTCATTGGGACTCTTTTTATGAAGATTTCATTTATGTAAAAGCTCCATAACAAGTAAAAACATCTAGGAGAAGAATTCACATACTTTGCACCATTAATTCAAGAGCTTTTTCGGTTTTTCTTCAATCTTTGATTTCTTCTTGCATGTTCTTGTTCTTCAGTCGTGGTAATTTTTATTTCTAGCACTTTTATTATTATTCACCATGTTAGGCTAGGTTTTTAAAGGTTGGGATGCATGAACCCAGCCTGATGTGTTAGTTCGTGCGTATAAAATTAATCCGCTAAATTTAGTGATTGATTATGACCGTATTGCGTAGTTACACAACAGTTGTAGATCTTTATATTTCGTTTGCCTCTGGGTACTCGTGATGATTTAGAGTGCAATTCGAGTGCTACTATCGCGATACTGATTTACTCATCCTCAGATTAAGTATGACGCGGGCTTGAACCTCGTATACGTAATGCTTGGGAAAGCTAAATTTCGGGTCAAATTAATCAGTTAAATTTACGATTAGTTTTATACCATCAATACACTAGGGTTGGGGGATTGTGTCTCTACCTCCATTTTTCCAATTAGTTTTAGTTAATTTCTTTATTTTCCCTTTTCCCTTTCTCACTCAATCATCTTATTTTTATTTCTTTTTAGAGTCAAGTTAGGGTTAACAGTCTTACCTTTGTCGTCACGTTCACTCGTCCTAGTTCCCCGAGGATTCGATACCCAAACTAGCCACTATACTCCACAAGAGTGTAGTTATAGTTTAGGTTTTTGTATTGCGGTTGGAAGCCGATAACAACGACTAGCGTATTTACATGGATGCTCTATTTTCGACTCGATTACTACCATTGTCTTATATTTCAAATATGGCTTCATCTCCTTACTATTCATCCATTTACAATGGCTCTTACACAGATATTGCTGGTAACGATTGGTATGTCAAAAAACTAATTTTCCAAACATATCTTATTGATACTTCTCGACGTTTTCTCAATGACTTTGGTCATATATTCATAATCTCTCCCAATTCGGAACCTGAAGACAAAGTTGTGTATCCTTGGGAACACCTCACATGGACAGGAAAATATGATGAAAGGTGTGACCTGGAGGTGCTTTGCCATTATCATCACATATCTGTGCCAAAAAATTGGGTTGTCACACTTTGGACAATATCGTATCCTGAAGAAGAGGATATGTTTTGTCTTGATTTATTAGAGGAAGAGATATGGCAGATGGAGAGGCGCCTACAATGTTATCACAAAGCACAACGCGTGATGCTATCAGGTCGTTACATTCAGGAACAATTAATTAACATATATAACGACTCTACGTTGGCATCAGTTAACGACATTTCCTACTACACCAATTCCGGTTATAATTACTTTTCGGAATGCATATATGAAAATGATGGGGACGAGTACGAACCAACTATATCAAACTATAACGAAGAATATGTTGATTCCGATACGCAACGATCTTACTTACCTAAATGTTTAGTGCGCAATGGGAAACCATTATGTTGTACTTCTACTAGGTTCGACCTAAGCGTTTGAACACATACTCCTAATAATCATTTCAATACTAATTAAGTCATTATTTCAATACTGATAAGTGATAAAGTCCCATCGACTGTCATATATTTTGAGTCCAATCGTACTATTTTTTTGCATATACTTTGAAAGATAAATACAGTAAACAACAGTGTAATAACTTGGTTGTCATCATTCCATGTGTAATAAATGAAAAAAAATATGAGACATTATACATCATAACATTTTTCATAAATATGAGACATTATACATCATAACATTTATCAACACAATTAAATTGAGACACCAATACAAAATTTAATCATAACATTTTTCAATAGTACATTATACATCACTGGCGCCCCGGGTCGAACTCATAATCTGCACTTAAATCTGCATGTGAACCCGTGTAAGGGTCAGACCCAAATAAATTACCCAAAGCTTGTTGCGACTCATATGTCACGACCGGACCAGAGGGTGGGGCTAGATGTGGTCTATAAACACTCAGACGACTAGAACTAGTACCACCCTCCTCCCCACGACAAGGCATAGTAAAATGTGCTAGTCTACGCTCCAACCCCTCAATGTGGTCATCACGTGCTTTGAGTTGATCCTCTCGCTGACGTGTCTCGTGTAATATTAAATAACGGAGACCTCGAATGTTATCTGCTACTTAGATGTAGGACTCACGCCATTCTAACTGCGTCAAAGATTGAGCTGGAGGTGCGTTGGTCGAAAACTCAGGTCTCGGAACATCTATAGTAAATGAAGCCCCCCGGTAGGCCGACATCAACCGTCCAATTCTGCCTCGGTGGTTTGACGTGCGTAGAACCACCCATAGAGAACTATGTCTCATACACATGCGGTTCATTTGTCGGTGCTGGTGCTCGTGGGATTTGCAACGTCGAAGGTTCCACTAAACCAACTCCAATCAAATCTACATTAACATATCTGGCAATCGACGGTAGTAATGGCCCGAGTGCTACTTCCTTCCAATATGCATTATACTCTTCTTGGGACACATCTCTTATGTGTTTATTTGGGAGAGGCCAATTTTGGGTAGCAGCTACTTGCAAATCATGTTCTGAGACACAACACAAACTCGATGGTGGGTTGTCTGCTATACATATCCGCCCAGTCAATTTCCAAATGGCCCGGTTACCGAAGTACCAAAAACCCTTAAATAATGGATCCTAAAAAATCATCTGTAATCCCGATATCTCACGAGCATATAAGATGACATCGGAGTTACGGTAGGCAGAAGTCTTGTGTGGCTGCCATATAATGGACTCGGGTGAACGCATCTCAAGTTGATGTTGACTGCTTGAGATGTTAAACCGTTGTGCTCCCTTGACTTTCTTTATGTTCCCCCTCGACCAACAAAATATGTGGGGCCACGCATCGATGTACGGATCGACGAGAATAGGGCATGTCGTGGCCATATACTCGTGACGTAAATACTACAAAAATTGTCAATAAATTTAATTCATTAGAATAAGTTGACATATATTGTAATGAAACATAAATTTCATATATGCAGTTAAATAAGATAAAACGAAAATACACCTCGAGTATTTGCCACATGCATTCAACGCTAGTCAACGATCGTCGACTGACTTTGTCCAAAGAACATATAATACGGGAATAAATAGCCACACCCCAGTCGTATGTGCCGATGGCAGGAATATCCTCCAGATAATGTAAATAGCCGAGGTCGAAAGTGGAGTGAGCATTTGGAAAAAATACACTCCCGAATACATAGAACCAAAATGCCCGAGCTATGATTGGGGACAAATAATTTGGTAAAGGTTCAACCTTGACAAAATTTTCTATGTATTTTTTAAGGTCAGAAATAGGAATTCCCGCACCGGTAAATCTCTGTATATGAATTTCGGGGAAAAATTCATTTATGGTATTACCAAAATTGTTATATTGTTCAATTCGTAGATTTTGAATGGGTCGTCCATGTCCAATCGGAATGCATGTACATAATCTAAAATTTTTGTCATATATTTAAATAATTAAGAATATAAATACCATAAAATATATTTCAAACAATTAATTTTGAATTTAAGTACAACAAATTATTTTCATATATTGAAACAATCCGAATGCCGGTACATAATTTCAAATTTTTGTCATATGTTTAAATAATTATGAATATAAAAACCATAAAATATATTTCAAAGAATTAATTATGAATTTAAGTACAACAAATTATTTTCACATATTGAAACAATTATGAATATAAATAAATATCTTCATATACTGAAACAATCGGAATGCCGGTACATAATTATAATTTTTTGTCATATATTTAAATAATTATGAATATAATTACCATAAAATATATTTCAAACAATTTATTATGAATTTAAGTACAACGTATTATTTTCACATTTTGAAACAATTATGAATATAAGTACAACGAAATTAAAAAAAAATTATTACTGGAAAGCATTGTGAAGTCGAGCGGAGTGAAGGCAAGCTCGACGTATGGTTGTTGGAAGGTATGTGGCGTGTCCCACAAACGTTCGATCATTGCCGTCACAATACATTGATCGGAATTGGGCATCACCATAGAAAAAAAATTTGACATAAAATCGGCACTGTCGATAACTACTTTGATATCTGATTTTTCTCTTCGATCATTTTGTACAATTTCATTGGCCCCGCCCAATTCCCATGAAATTCGAATTTATTTTCGTTTATGATCGGAGTTTCTCCGTCTGACGCGTGTGATACTCCATCGTAAATACGGGTATAGTTGCCAATTACGGGATTCGACGGTTCAATCGGCACGGAAGGAGCGGGAATTGTTGTTGAAGTCGATCTGTGCCTTTTTGATTTCCCGATATTAATGTATTTTTTCCATTTTCGACCTAATTCCTTGGTGTTAATAAATTTGATTTGGAGGATTCTATAAATCTAATTTGGGGATTATATGGGATGATTGTTGAGAGTATTCGAAGAAATTTAGGGGAAATTTAGGGGATTATATGGGATGATTTTTTAGATTATATGGGAATGTTTTGGTGAGAAATTTGTACTAAGTTTTAGGAAATAAAGAGAAGAAGATGGAGAGAAGTGATAGAAGAAGATGAGATGTAGAGAATTGAGGAAGAATGATGAGGAAGAAGGATAAAGGTTTCTAAATAAATACACAGAGGAAAATGTTACCGTTATATGACCGTTTACTTCTTACGAACTTTTATAGTTCGTAAGAACTTCCTACAGACTTCATTTGTCCCTAAGAAGTTCCTACGAACTATAAAAGACCGTAGGAATCCCCCCATTGCATGCTGCTCATTTGGGCAAAAGGTAAAAGGCCACATACGCATCTTAACTTACCTTTCGCCAACGCACACCACTTCGGATTCTCTTAGAATGAGAATATCTAGCCCACTAAGTTGTTCCAATTGTCAGGTCAATGCCTAGTTTTGAAGAAAAGGTTTTTTGCTTGGATTTGAATTTGATGCCTTATGAGAATGATTTGGATATGGGTCTTGGGAAGGTGGCACCTATGGCTTACTTCTTTTTATGATTTGGTTAGGAGATTATGTGTAATTTAAAAAAAAAAACTTTTTGCCCTTTTTATTTATTTATAAACAATAAGGACCTCGCCGCATCATATTATTAGTTTTGTTCATACATATACTTGTAAAATATCACTTCCAATGTTTATATATGAGGAACCACTAATAATACTATTATTATTATTAAGAATTTAAATTAGTTCACCCAAGATTGGAGGTATTAGCGGTATCTATTGGATATTTTCTAGATCTCTCTAGATGTATACACAATATATGTTGAATATATTCTAGATTTCTCTAGATGCATACACAATATACATTGAATATATTCTAGATCTCTCTAGATGTATACTCAATATATATTGAATACATTCTATATCTCTCTAGATGCGTACAAAATATATATTGAATATATTCTGGATCTCACTAATGTAAGAGCCTATATAAAGGGCTTTCTAGTATTGTAAGTGATCATAATCTAACACACAAATTCTCTCCTATTTTGTTTCATGGTATTAGAGCTCAGTCTCATTTTTTTACTCTCATTTACTTCTTTTCTTTGTGTCTCTCTGCTTTAATTCTCTATCCCTCCCATTCATCCTTTATTATCCAAAATATGCTTTGAGTTTCTCAAATTTACTGGTTGTGTGCATTCCCTCCACAAGACTTGATGCAATCAGGATGGGGAGATATAACTATGGATCTCTGAACTCGATGATGGAATGGTTGGGTTGAAAAAGGGAAATAAATAACGCTTGGAATCGGAGATGAACCAAAATGGTTGTCTCCTTAAGAAAGCTTGCTTAAATAAAGGCTACAGAAAATATTCCATCATCGAGTGAATATTCAATGCATAGAGTGAATGTGTGTTGAATATTACATACAACTTAAATATCACTACAACTCAACAATCTAAAAGTTTGCTTAACTATCATCTTTGGTGTCTTTATCACATTTCAGAGCTCAATTACAGTGCCGAATGTAGAAAATCATCTGCGTAGTCTCTCTCGTATCTCCAATTGGATACTAAGATATTTTAGTTGAGTAAAACAAATTAAAAAAAATAAAAATACAATGTTTATTGCGAATTACCCTTTCATAATTATAAGACATTATGATGTCTTCTTTTTACTCATCTTATTTAGCAACACATGCCAACCCTTCAACAATGTGTTGTTTTTCTTAAGGGCCTTCATAGAAAGGTTGTTAGAAACATCTTTCAAGGATGAGTTTTTTAAGAAAAAATCTAAAGAAATTTTGAGAATGAAAATTTTACCTTTTTTGCTGCTTTAGTTGAGTTAAACTCACTTTGCAAAAGCCTTTTGAAACACCATCACTATCGATATCGAATTGGACATTGACGATTCCACCGATATCTTTGAAATATTCTCGTATGTTGGTTCAAATAAGTGATTAGATACTACATTATGCCTTGAAATAGTTTTTTTGTTGTATTTTAAATCTAATTATTAAAAAAGTGCTGGTTAGTATTTTAAACTTTCATATAAATCTGAAAGGTGTACTCGATATCAATAGATTATTTGTTGATGAAATCACTTATGTTGTTTATTTTTTTTGTTATTAATATTATTGGGTATGTTAGATAATATACATTTAATTTGATTCTGAGTATTAATATTCACCACACGGTGATATTCAATGTGTGTATTAAATAATCAATAATGAATATCTATTATTTTGTGAATACTAATTAGTGAATATTCAAAATGTAGTTTTCCCCAAGTGCATATTCATTAGATGCATTGAATATTACATAGTGATTATTCACTAACATATAGTTAATATTCATTACATTGTAGTTAATATTAGCAAAATTTGAATAAAATGTCATCTGTTGTAACAACCCGCTTAAAATAATAATGGGTGGCCAGCCCTATACTACCTTAAATCAGGAATCTCAGACGGCTCAGTCTCAACATCAACTGACAATACTATATAGTATAAGACTAACTACCCGAAATCATATAAGTGAGATGTTAAAATTTTAAATAAACACACCACGAATAACAAACCAACACAATATAACTGCTAATGAAGAAGAAAAGCATAAGTACTAAGATAAAGGAAATGCTAGAATAAAATGAAATGAGTGTATACAAGTGAATATACCCGAATAAGCTGTCGGGTCACAGACAGTACAATAACTGAAATGGAAAAATATAAACATCTATAAATATCCCTTGGGTATAAACCCGATACACAAAATGAGTCCTATATAGATTTATAAAGAGATAGGAGGCCACAAAAATCTAAATCCCGCAACAGTCCACACCTTTATGGCTCGAGAGACTCTGGATAGAAGAGCATCCGACATCCATGTGGTAGGACACCTGTAGTAATATATACGTATAGCGGGAGAGAGAGATAAACGGGTCAGACACCGAGTTGTAAAAATGTTTAGCAAATGTGTTAACCATGCATAATAAATATAAATGCACTATTTCATAATTAAAGTGTAATCGCACTCTCGTGAAACCCCGAACTCACCTCTCATCTAAAGGCGCGCACCAATTCACGTCCTGAAATCTTAATTTAGTTACCCCAGCCATGAGAACAACCTAAATTACACAGGCACGGCCCATAACCCTAAGACCTGTCATCCTAACATAACCCAAGGATCCTTCCCATTCTAATCACACTTAATTACATACACCCATTTGTGCCATACTAGGCTTAATTAATTTCATATATAACTTATCAGTTAACCATCATATTACTTTACATATTAACATTTAACTATATATTAAGAGTTTATTCTCTACACAACATGAACAATTTAATAAGGACAAAACATCTCTCTACCCTCAACCTTGCATCGCATTTCATGCGTGGGGCGTCTCGCAAATCGAAATCCAAACAAGGAACCCCCCCGATACACTATTACATGGCAAGGTTAATGGTAGAGATCCATTAGGCCCATACTACAAAACTAATATATAAATACACACTAATATACGACTATACATATAATATTCGTTCTTATATACATCATACATATACATCCGAATAATATCTAATATCTCCCAGACTGAGGTTTATTCTATATACATCCGGATCTATCTCTCGGACTGAGGTTCTCTATATTCATAATACACATCCAGATCTATCTCCCGGACTGAGGTTCTCTATACACATAGTACACATTCGGATCTATCTCCCGAACTGAGGTTCTCTATAATCATAATACACATCCGGATCTATCTCCCAGACTGAGTTTCTCTATATTCTCGTGGATATATATATTACCTTGTTCTCATGCACAAGGAATATGCTATATGATACACATCCGAATCTATCTCCCAGACTGAGATTCTCTATATACATCCGGATCTACCTCCCGGACTGAGAACCTATATATACATCCGGATCAACCTCCCGGAATGAGAATCTTTATAGACATCCAGATCTACCTCCGGGACTGAGGTGTATTCTATATTCATTTTTATCTCTTTTCTCATTAGAGAATTATATTACATTGTTCTCATACACAAGTAATATACCATGCACACGAACCATCCCATCATGTAATTAAACCATCACATACGGTTTAGATATTCATAACATGAGTATATACATATATACATATTCATATATGTATATAAACTATCTCTCGTTCATATGTATAAGATTTATAATCTCGGCCATAAGTATACATAATCCTCAATATACTAGCCGTCATCCCAAACACATTAACTTACCTCGACATGTGAGTACAATCCCTCACTTGAAGCATATTCATCCATTTCTACTATAATATAAATAATCTTCCAAGATAAATATATATCCAACATTAAGGTTATCACCCAAAGTTGAGTGTAGTTAACAATCACTACACATCTCATCTATATCAGAAAGTACATCAATATACCTAGTATTAATTTCGACTATTGGTATGCACATAACTAATAGTCTACAAACCTCAAGCTTATCTCAAGTCCATTTCAAGTATTAGAGTTCCAATTGTTACTCCCACACAATTATATGTATAAACTATCCTGACTAGAATTTCACTACAACCTATCCTAGTTGATAGTATGATCCAATCGTTCCCAATTTCGCCTATGGTTCAATTGCTCTTATGAACCCTTAATCCTATTGCATTACAATTTATTCCTTAATTTAAAAATTACTAAGGATACGCGGCCACTCTCTCTCATCGGTCCCCAATCTTATCCTAAATAGAATCCTATTACAATATGGATTCGGTACACACACCTTGGCCTATGATTTCGAGCCAAGCCCTCACAACTCTCTCTCAAAGAGTCCCCAAAATGTATCCTAATAACATCCTAACTCTATAAGGATTCGATACAAATATCGGCCTAGAATTTCACAACGTACCCTCGCAACTCTCTCTAAGAGTTATTAACCTCACATCATATCTATACTCACTTTTGATTTATAATTAGGATTTCCAATCCCAATGAGGTCTCCCACTATATCCATAAACACACACAACTCCAATGCATGCACGTAAACATATACCTTCCTTAACTATTTAAAGAAGTCCCCATAATCATAATAATTGAGAAAACCCTTATAAGTATCCAAAACATAACTCGTACATCATATAATCATGTCCCAAATCGATAAACCCAACCAAAAAGGGTTAGAAATCATTATAGAGAAAATTCCTCAGAATGGCCTGTTTTCGAATCGATTTGGCCCCTCTGAATCGATTTGGCTCCAACCGCGAATCGATTCGGCCCATCCTAATCGATTCGGTCCAAAGGGACCTGAGAGTCTGCTACCTACCGAATCAATTCACTAGGGGTGAATCGATTCGGCTCGAAAGACATGAGGCTTCTGCAACCTGGCGAACGATTCGCTAAGGGCGAATCGATTCTACCAGTTCAGAAAGCCACGAAAGTGGCTAATTTCTCCAAAACCCAAAATTTCGAAAACCCAAATTATACAACTTATACCTTATTATCCTCAACCCAAATATGTTCCCAACATCAAATTTCATCCTATATCTAGTTTCATCAAGTTATATTCCTTAAACCCATATGTAAACTTCAATTTCAAGATCTAAACCAAAAGATTTAGGTTTTGATAAATATACCCAAAAATCCAATTTTCTTATCCACAAATTTTGAAATGAAATACACAAATGAAATATTTAGCAAGATTAAACACTTGCCTCAGATTTGTAGAGGTTGGATCATCCCCGGAGTCGCATTTGGGCCGGAATCTCCAAGATTTTTCTCATCTCTCTCTTCCTTTCTTCTTCTTTCTTTCTTCCTTCTCTTTCTCTAAATGAGATGGCTTGATCCGTAAGCCTCTTAAGCCTTTAAAACAATAATCCCAGTTTGAAATGTTAATACACACTTTAAATGACTCGTTTACTCCAATTCGAGTCAAACATACTTAAAATTCATTCGGAACCGAAATAAAACCCAATGACAGTCATTTTAACTATCTCGACCCATCCGGAACCAATGGCCCACTCAGAATTATCATTCAGAATACTTTAAAATGCCCTAAATTTTTGGCCTTCAGTTTCCAAATTTTAAAATTCTCTAATTAATTAAATTTAATTCTCCCAAAAATTAAATTTCTCGATCCCAAAATCTTGGGGTGTTACACTGTTCCCCCCTTACGAGGATTTTGCCCGTGAAATCTAAGATATTCCTAGGACTTCCATCGCATCTAGTCCTTACATCTACTCTCAAGATGACATAACCGATCTCTACCAGTTCTCACATTGAACCATACAGACTTTAAAAATCAAACTAACTACCGAGGGCGCCCATACACCCTGTACGTCGAGTTCAACTCGTAAAACAATAATTCGGCTCTACAACCCCCAAGTCGTAACATAACTTCCAACAACATAATCTATAGCAACATACTAAATATATACAAAAGTTTGAAATTCCCAATGGTTGAACACTTCTCAATTCTTGACACTAGCTACCTTCGTGCGGGGGAGGTCTCGCAAGCGAAATCCAAACAAGGAACCCTCCCAATACACTACTGTGTAGCTATGTCAGGGATTGAGATCTGTTGAACCAGGGTTAAGGTTTTATAAAAGATATTCATATTTTAGATATTGCCCAAAGGCCTATGCAGTACATAAAATAAAACAATTCCATGTCTTTCGACATGCCAAATAAATACCTTATGTTCAGGACACAAGGCTCCACAAATACAATACTCTAACTAATACCTAGTCCTCCAACTAGCACAACTATGAGATAAATTTTCTGCTCAAAATAAATCTACTAAGCTTTGAACCTTTTAGTTATACAATTCCTTACATGACATCAACACCTTTCCACACGACAATTTCTTCCCTCATTGGAATACTAGAATTACCTGTCCCAACCTACCTGTAACCCAATAACCTTAACATTTCACACTCCCGAAATCAATAGAGCAACTCTCTACTATCTCCTTACAAGACGATGTATTATCCCACAAGATGTCGTGTAAAGACCACACTTGCTCACTCCTTCCCAAGCTCTAATTATCCTCAAAGAAATATCTTCCTCATAAATCTTTCCAAACCATCCCGAAGGACAAGACACTATTGCGACTACCTAAAACACCCTCAGTCTTATTCAATGGACCTAAAACTTTAAATTTTTTACTCCATCTTCCCAGAAGGCAATACTCCTGATATTGGGACAACTCCACACACCTCACATCGGTAAAAGTCACCAACACTAGGTTTCCTAACAAATGTTGAATAATTTCTCAATATAAACCTCCCAAGGGCTCCCTACTCTCTCCTCATCAGTACTCACCTTATCGATCACGAAACTCTCCTTCTTATCTCTGCTTGAGTCACGGAATGAAATACTTTAAATCAAAGCGTACCCACAATCTGTTATAGGTATTACATCTTTCATCTTCCCCTTCCTAATCGACTTATTCTCGACGACATTTGAGGCGAAAGCAACTGTGTCAGAACGTCATTCGAGCGAGTACATCTCGCAGAATAAGATAAATGTAGGGAATACAACAATCCTGATAGTAGGGCTCTATATCAAGAACATCAATGGGAGAACGCAGAAAACCCACACAGATCCTAAAGACTCTAGAACCTGATGCTCTGATACCATCTGTAATAACCCGCTTAAAATAATAACTGGTGGCTAGCCCTATACTACCTTAAATCATGAATCACAGATGGCTCAGTCTCAACATCAACTGACAATACTATATAGTATAAGACTAACTACCCGAAATCATATAAGTGAGATGTTAAAATTTTAAATCAACACACCACGAATAATAAACCAACACAATATAACTACTAATGAAGAAGAAAAGCATAAGTACTAAGATAAAGTAAATGCTAGAATAAAATGAAATGAGTGTATACAAGTGAATATACCTGAATAAGCTGTCGGGTCGTAGACAGTCCAATAACTGAAATGGAAAAATATAAACATCTATAAATATCCCTTGGGTATAAACCCGATACACAAAATGAGTCCTATCTAGATGTATAAAGAGATAGGAGGCGACAAAAATCTAAATCTCGCAACAGTCCGCACCTGTTACGGCTCCCAAGACTCTGGATAGAAGAGCATCCGACATCTATGCGGTAGGACACCTGTAGTAATATATACATATAGCAGGAGAGAGAGATAAACAGGTCAGAGCCCGAGTTGTAAAAGTGTTTAGCAAGTGTGTTAACCGTGCATAATAAATATAAATTCACTATTTCATAATTAAAGTGGAATCGCACTCTCGTGAAACCCCAAACTCACCTCTCATCTAAAGGCGTGCACCTATTCGCGTCCTGAAATCTTAATTTAGTTACCCCACCCATAAGGACAACCTAAATTACACAGGCACGTCCCATAACCCTAAGACCTGCCATCCTAACATAACCCAAGGATCCTTCCCATTCTAATCACACTTAATTACATACACCCATTTGTGCCATACTAGGCTTAATTAATTTCAAACATAACTTATCAGTTAAAAATCATATTACTTTACATATTAACATTTAACTACATATTAAGAGTTTATTCTCTACACAACATGCACAATTTAATAAGGAGAAAACTTCTCTCTACCCTTAACCTTGCACTGCGTTTCATGCGTGGGGCGTTTCGCAAAGCGAGATCCAAACAAGGAACCCCCCCCCCCCCGATACACTATTACTTAGCAAGGTTAATGGTAGAGATCTATTAGGCCCGTACTACAAAACTAATATATAAATACACATTAATATACGACTATACATATAATATTCGTTCTTATATACATCATACATATACATGCGGATAATATCTAATATCTCTCGGACTGAGGTTTATTCTATATACATCCGGATCTATCTCTCGGACTGAGGTTCTCTATATTCATAATACACATCCGGATCTATCTCCCGGACTGAGGTTCTCTATGCACATAGTACACATCTGGATCTATCTCCCGGACTCAGAATCTCTATATACATTTGGATCTACCTCCCGGACTGAGAACCTTTATATACATCCGGATCTACCTCCCGGACTGAGAATCTATATAGACATCCAGATCTACCTCCTGGACTGAGGTGTATTCTATATTCATTTTATCTCTTTTCTCATTAGAGAATTATATTACATTGTTCCCATACACAAGTAATATACCATGCACACATGCATACGAACCATCCCATCATGTAATTAAACCATCACATACGGTTTAGATATTCATAACATGAGTATATACATATATACATATTCATATATGTACACAAACTATCTCTCGTTCATATGTATAAGATTTATAATCTCGTCCATAAGTATTCATAATCCTCAATATACTAGCCGTCATCCCAAACACATTAACTTACCTCGACATGTGAGTACAATCCCTCACTTGAAGCAGATTCATTCATTTCTCCTATATTATAAATAATCTTCCAACGTAAATATATATCCAACATTAAGGTTATCACCCAAAGTTGAGTGTAGTTAACAGTCACTACACATCTCATCTATATCAGAAAGTACATCAATATACCTAGTACTAATTTCGACTATAGGTATGCACATAACTAATAGTATACAAACCTTAAGCTTATATCAAGTCCATTTCAAGTATTGCAGTTCCAATTGTTACTCCCACACAATTATATGTATAAACTATCTTGACTAGAATTTCACTACAACCTATCCTAGTTGATAATCGTTCCCAATTTCGCCTATGGTTCAATTGCTCTTATGAACCCTTAATCCTAGTGCATTACAATTTATTCCTTAATTTAAACATTTCTAAGGATACGCGACCACTCTCTCTCATCGGTCCCCAATCTTATCCTAAATAGAATCCTATTATAATACGGATTCGGCACACACACCTTGACCTATGATTTCGAGCCATGCCCTCACCACACTCTCTCATAGAGTCCCCAAATTGTATCCTAATGGCATCCTAACTCTATAAGGATTCGATACAAATATCGACTTAGAATTTCACAACGTACCCTCACAACTCTCTCTAAGAGTTCTTAACCTCACATCATATCTATACTCGCTTTTGATTTATAATTAGGATTTCCAATCCCAATGAGGTCTCCCACTATCTCCATAAACACAGACAACTCCAATGCATGCACGTAAACATATACCTTCCTTAAACTATTTAAAGAAGTCCCCATAATCATAATAATTGAGAAACCCCTTATAAGTCTCCAAAACATAACTCTTACATCATATAATCATGTCCCAAATCGATAAACCCAACCAAAAAGGGTTAGAAATCATTATAGAGAAAATTCCTCAAAATGCCCTATTTTTGAATCGATTCAGCCCCTCCGAATCGATTCGGCCTCAATAGCGAATCGATTCGGCCCATCCGAATCGATTCGGTCCAAAGGGACCTGAGAGTCTTCTACCTACCAAATCGATTCACTAGGGGCGAATTGATTCTGCCCGAAAGACCTGAGGCTTCTGTAATTACGCCAGTTCAGAAAGCCACGAAAGTGGCTAATTTCTCCAAAACCCAAAATTTCCAAAACCCAAATTATACAACTTCTACCCAATTATCCTCAACCCAAATATGTTCCCAACATCAAATTTCATCCTATATCTAGTTTCATCAAGTTATATTCCTTAAACCCACATGTAAACTTCAATTTCAAGATCTAAACAAAAAAAAAAGGTTTTGACAAATATACCCAAAAATCCAATTTTCTTATCCACAAATACAAAAATGAAATATTTAGCAAGATTAAACACTTGCCTCAGATTTGTAGAGGTTGGATCATCCCCGTGGTCGCATTTAGGCCGGAATCTCCAAGCTTTTTCTCCTCTCTCTCTTCCTTTCTTCTTCTTTCTTTCTTCCTTCTCTTTCTCTAAATGAGATGGCTTGATCTGTAAGCCTCTTAAGCCTTTAAAACAACAATCCCAGTTTGAAATGATAATACACACTTTAAATGACTCGTTTACTCCAATTCAAGTCAAACATATTTAAAAATAATTCGAAACCGAAATAAAACCCAATTACAGTCATTTTGACTATCTCGACCCATCCAGAACCAATGGCGCACTCAGAATTATCATTCGAAATACTTTAAAATGCCCTCAATTTTTGGGCTTCAATTTCCAAATTTTAAAATTCTCCAATTTAATTAAATTTAATTCTCCCAAAAATTAAATTTCTCGGTCCCAAAATCTTGGGGTGTTACAGTTTTACAGTAATTTATGGGTGTTTTATTTACCCCCATCTTTTTATTTTAAACGCCCGAGTTTAGATTTTAAATGTTTAGAAGTTAAAATATATATAAAGACAATGATATCCCATTTTACCCCCTCACCCCAACATAATTAAAAGTGTTCTAAGGCTTGTTCGACTAGGTTTACTATTTGGTTCAATGGTCATTTAAGGACTTCCTTCTGTGTAATTTCTATCCATTTTGTATTGATTCGATTCAGTAGTCCTTTTTGTACACAAATCCATTCCAAATTATGAACATCAATTTGATTGCAGTTTTGGTGGTTGCTCTGGCAGTCCAATTATTGATTGCCTCGTCTCACCATTACTGCTAAAGGCGGGACGTGCTAAAGACATCCTTAATTTTTTTACTCATCATTATATCGTAACTTTTTGAACACGATGTTATATTGGGAAAAAATAAAGGTGCCTTTTGCACAATCCTTATGTGAATATCTTGGAAAGAGAGAATGATTTTGATATTAAAACCATCTCGATCATCCACCCAATGAGGGCATCGGTTCATCGGGTTATTGGTGCATCTAGTGGGTTGACTTGTTAGATCAGTTGTATTATTCATCAGTTTAAATATAAGATTTTAATACTTACATTTTTAAATAAAACATAATTTAACAATTATATATTTACATTCATTTGAAATTCATAGTTCTTTGAAAAACAATCTTTTTAAGAAAAAAATACACCTTCCGAATTATCCAAAGTAAAATATAATATTGTTAAATTTAAAACATGCACTTGGGTAAGTTTTACCTCGTGGATATTGATTGAATAAGTGACTTTATAATATCCCCGATTTTTATGTAGTAATTTCGTACGTACATTTTTTAATTTGAAGTAGACTAAAAAGGAAATCATGAGTATTATTTGGGACATAATATTTTAACCTTTTGGAAAATAATTCAAATATCATAGAATAATTAAGTTATAATATATATAACCATTGAAATAAAGATAATTCTAACCCCAGTTAACGCGTTTGTAAACAAACCAATAAGGCCTTTGATATATATAATTCAAATATCATAGAATAAGTAAGTTATAATATATATAACCTTTGAAATAAAGATAATTCAAATATCATAGAATAAGTAAGTTATAATATATATAACCTTAGTTTTGAGTCATCCTGCTGATTTTATAGGTCAACATGGTTAAATTGTACAGCTGGTCTAATGATTAACCTGGTGTGGACATAGGCCTAACGCCCGTGAAGCCTGCCCATCCCACCACCGCCAAAAAAGAGGATTGGGTAAGGTAAATAGGCCTCCAAATAGGACTTGGAAAAATTTAATTGGCTCGATTTTTTCTCTGGGCGTGCTTAGGCATGTGTTCTTAGGCCCGCTTGATTCCATCCCGACTCGAGGCTTGATAATTAGGCATAATATTGCTTATATATATTAGTAGTTTAGTTTTTATTCATTTAAGGATTAAAGTTATAAAAAGAATATAAATGGAAAATATTTAGAAATATCAATTTTAGTCTTTATTTACTCTTAGTCTTAAGAGTACATTATAAAATAAATTTGCTAAAATACCATTCTTATCATGTGACAGAAATATGAGACAGTAAAACTTTTTTTCACAAGATATATTTTAAAATTTGGTCCAATGAATATAAAAATCCACATAATAAAATCCCTTACTATGTTAAAAACAAAATAAAACTCAGCTCCAAAAGATAAATTAATACTTAAATTAATAATTCAACAACAAATCTCTAAGTGAAAAAGTAAACAACTGTGGGACCAAATGGCCTACAAAATCCATAATTAACTCTTTTATAAAAAATACAATGGAATGAAATAAATCTAAACTACTATAGTGATAAAATAAAACTCCAGTTGCACTTCACAAATCTCCAATCCATCTTATGCGGCTATTTCAACAACTACATAGGATATATTAGTCAACGCAATGGGTCAGAGCCCACCGCATGAATATCAAATACTCTTCCCAATTAGGATCCGTGAATCCAGACCTAAGCATCATATATGATAAATACCATAATAGAGTATTTTAAATGAAACGATATAAGGACATGTGAGTAAAATAAAATAACACCAACTGCCGACATAAACTAAGTCACCCCATTATTTCAATCAAATTATTTCATGTCAACATTGAATTAACAATTATATCTTTATCGTACTCAATTTAATTAATAAATTATGCTCATTCGTTCAAGACCACTATAGATAGTCAAACATTCTACTGGTCCCGCACATACTCCTGGCGCGCAAAAGTTTCAACACATCACACCCATTCCCCTCATTATAGACAACCAACCCAATTTCGTTAGCTCAGAACATACTCGTGAGGTTCCATGCAGGTCACGTCATTATTGTTAGCCAGCCCAATTATCTCATGTACTCATTATGCCAACACACTTCTACACCGCTATAATTAGTCAATCCAATTATCATTAGCCCTCGACATACTTGCGACGCAAATTCATTTTAATACCCATTTATTATTTTAGGCATTAATTATTAATTCTTAATCAAGTTCTCTTACTCTCTATTAATCCCACACTTAACTTGGTATCACAATAAAAATCATCCCTTGTATCATATCTAGAGATCACCAAATCATAAGTATTACCTAATCATACATACCAAAAATCACTACCTAGTCTCGCGCCTAGACTAACGGAATAACGTAATGATGTACTACCTAGACCCATCCAAAAAATACCTTACCGTACAAGCATACACACACTAGTCTCATACCTAGAAAGTGTCAACAACAACAAAGTTTGCCTAAAAATCCCAAACCTAGCAAGCAACTTATAAAATATGGGTAAAAGTAAAACTATACAAAAATCTCAATGTTCTCGTGATGTCCAAATATTAACACAAATAATATGCACATAAAGCATATTTTAATTTATCGTTATAATTCTTCAGGTTAAGATTTCAATGTCGTCGAAATCACGTATGTTTAGGCATATAACTATACAAGTTCTACCAAATAGTCACACAGGTAGTCGAATTCCATAATTTTAATACAAGTGATATTTTATCAATTAATACATAATTCCATTTTCACATGTGTATCCACAATGTTACATAACAATAATCCGTTCTATAACCTATGCATCAATATCACAATTATTGGAACAAAATATTATTCGAGATTCATATTGTTAATTTTAGCGTGAGAAACATCGCACAAATCTATCGCAACTCAAACCTCTAATCTAAGCATGCGATCGTTTCGAGTCTTAAATCATATTTTTAGATTTTAATAAAAACAGTCCCGATTTTTGCTTTTGCTTTCCCTCAATAATGATCCATATTCATTTTAAGAAAACATGATTAATTAAGGTTCATGCAATATTTAAAACATACAATACTTATGGGGAACAATAGAAGTGTTCATGCCTGATGAAAGTTACCGTATAGAAAATCTGTTGATATGGTTGTGTTCGTCTTGAAAAGTTGACAGAAAAAGTCTCTTGGATGATCTTGAGAAAATAGGCACTTTTTTTAAAAAATAAGCTTGAAAATATTCTTTTATGGAGGTTAGGGTTTTTATGTAAGAGGGGAGGTATTTGGGGAGATAAAGTCTCTTAAGAATAGGTTAATTTGAGTTTACTAAAGTCCTCCCATGAGCTCCCTTTAAATGGTTAAAAATAAAAGAGTCCCTATCCTATTAGAATTCTTAATGATAAAAAAATTGCACGAATTTAATATTCTGGCAGCTAAACACTTTTTTTCAAATGCGGCTATTACATCACACACAGAAGTCCAAATGACTTGATTCAAATATCATTCGAAACATAATATCCATACCTTTCTTTACATCAATGGCTCATAGTGTAAGTCTACGCGCAAATAAAATGGATTTGTTTGAAGTGACATCAAAGTTTCTGACAGATTCTCATCATAACTTAAGGATATTCAAATCATTATTTTATTTTAATAAAAATGGTTTAAATTGAGTTTTGAAAATCATTTTGTAACTTCACTAGTAATAAAATTAACTTATTAATAATTAGTTCAAGTTGATATGTTTACCCAATTTCACATTTTTATAAGTTCGAAAACACCCCATTCTCACATTTTAACAAAATTACCAATTTCACGTTATAACCATTAACGATTTTCACAATTCATGATTTATTAACCACAACCTAATCCTTCAAAAATTTTGGATATTACATAAAATAGGTGGTCATAAATTTGCTAAACAATAAAATTTAGGTAAAAAAATTATGTTCGAGCCTAGCCATTAATCTTCAGAATCTGAGTAGGCTTAAGATCACCCAACCAAGCCTGACTTGGGCCTGAGAGGGCCTAGGATAGCTCAACATTTTTCAAACGAGGCCCGAGCCCCGACTGGGCCCGCCTAAGGCTGGCTTATAGCCACCCCTTGATTAACCCAACCCAATGCTTGAATATGTGAGAGATTGCGCAAATGATTTTCTGCATTCGACACTGTAAACGAGGTTGTAGTTCCTCTCGAATGTGATAAAGACACCAGAGATGATAGCTAAGTAAACTTTTAGATATTTGATTTTTCACCTTTATGTAATATTCAACACACATTCACTTTATGCAGTGAATATTCACTCCATAATGGAATATTTTCTATAAGCTTTTATTCAAGAGCCTCTGGAGCTCCTACCACATTCAGGTACCTGAAATTAGAGATGTTCGCTAGAAGTCTGTGACATTAGAAAACCATCGATATTAGTAGATCGAGCAATATGGTTGGATTTGTCAAGCTTTGTTAGTGGTTGGATTTGGGAGTAAGAATTTTTTTTACATGTTTGGGTAGGGAGAACCACGATCTAGGGTTTCCGAACAAGGTTTTTTTTCGGGATGTGCTGCCTTATTTGTTTTGCCTAACTGCGTTGCATGTAGTTTTGGTATTTGAATTTTGGTACGATAAGTCGGTAAAGATTTTTTTAAATGTTTAAACCAAAACCAACAACAACGTTTTATGTAATTCCGTAACCACCCTTAGCTTTAGGTGAAATGCTTCTCGGGTGGTGTTCAACTCTTTTACACTTGTTTCTGTTGTTCATATGTTTATGTACACTATCAATTTGATATATTTTTTTCAACTTTAGGCTGTATATGTTTACATTTCATGTGGACCCTGGTCTTTAAAAGTGCATTACGTATGAAAAAATATCATGCGCTTGGTTTAACCCAATGAATCATTTTTCGGCTGAGGTTTCAAACAAATGCATACAACGTGTTGCGCGCTCAAACTTATTAACCTCCAGAACCTTATTGGGACAACTGTGAACCCCACGGAAGATCGAAACGGGTTGTTATAGACCCATTCAATTACTCTTGTGCTGATCACACCCTCCCTATTTTTTCATCCCTTTGGTTCACATGAAGTGACATCATGTAGTAATACAAATTAATTATATGCTTGCAGGATTTCTAAATACCAAAATGTGCCTTTAATGAGATTGTGATTGAGAGCATAAGTAGCTTAATTTCACACAAATACAAAACCTTCACAAGAAATTAAAAGTAATTGGTAAAAGTATCCAAAAAAATGAGCTTCACTCGTGGACAATCATTAAATAAAATTTTATTACAAGTCTCACTCCTCTTTAAAAAGCTACAGTGACCCATATTTATAAGACTAATTATGAACTTAATGGGTATAAGTATATATATTTATTTTGAATTAAGTAAATAAGCTTGGGGGAATGTCCAAGTGGTAAGTTAGTGGGTGTGTGTGCATGAGGTCATGGGTTCAATCCCTAGGAGGCACATTAATTATTAAGGGTCAAAGATTGGGCCTTGGGGCCTCGGGCTCTTGGGGATTTCTAATGTGCTTTAAATCTTTTCAAACTCGTTTTAATTTTTAATTAACTCATTTTTAAGATTTTGACCGCTTCTTCCATCTATTAAAATATAGTTGTTAGTGGAGAGGTTAGTGGGTTAGTTGCCAAAAACCACTACCCACATTTTGACCATTTTTTTTATATAAAACAAAGGCTGCAGCTTTGAGAAATACACAGAAAAATTCCGTCTCTCTCACTTTCTCTGTAAAAATAATTTTGTTCTTTTCTACAATACACATTCGTCGTTTATTTGGGAGTGCTGGAGTATCCTGACAGTTCAAAGATTTAACATAAAGCTTGGGTTTAAATCTGATCATTGAATCCTGGGAGATGTATGTTCATGAGTCTGACTGCTACAAATATCAGGGAGAAATTTCACCTTTAGGACTTTGTGTCAAACACAAACCTCGATCGATAAGTCCTTCTAATTTTATCTATTTTGAATTTGGGTTTTTTCGTTTGTTCTGCATATATTATTTTCGACAATCTAAAGGTGAAATTATGTTGTTATTCTACAACGTGCTATGGAAAATCCTAATGGAAAATACCCTAAAAAACCTGAATTGTTTAATGGAAAGAATTTTAAGAGATGACGAATGAAAATGTAATTTTACCTAACAACTCTTAAGGTCATTGATGTTATTGCATCTGATAGACCTTCTACACCTGAAGAACAGGTTGTTTGGAAACAAAGGGATTATATGTGTAGCAATTATATTTTGAACTGTCTCTGTCTTGAATTGTATGATGTTTATTGGTCATGCCATACTGCTAAAGAATTATGTAACTTACTGGATAAAAAATATGGAACTGAAGATGCTGGGTCTAAAAAGTTTGTGGTTGGAAAATTTTTTGAATTTTAAAACGAACGATAATAAATCTGTTGTGTCGCAACTGGAAGAACTACAAATTATTATTCATGAAATTCTGGCCGAGGGTTATAGTGTATGTGAGGGATTTCCAGTGTCTTCTATAATTGAAAAACTGCCACCTTCTTGGAAAGATTATAAAAATGATTTGATGCATAAGAAAAATGAGACGACACTAGAAGATTTTATAGTTCGTTTGGGAATTAAGGAAGACAATAGGAATGTAGAACTTAAGGAGAATTTTTTTTAATATAGTTCTAAGGCTCATTTGGTCGAGGGGAAATCAAATGGAAACTAAAAACAGAACCAATTTAAGCTTAACCATTCAAACCAGAAACATAGGCACCATAAAACAAACCAGAATTCGAGGTCCAACCATAAATTCAAACCTAACGATCAGAATAAAAATTCTAAACCTCAGTTTAAATCTCAACCTACAAGTCAATGCTATTTATGTGGAAAACTAGGTCATTATGCTAAAGATTGCAAGTTTAGGAAAAGTCAGAATGTGAAGCCTCAAGAAAATGTAATCGATGAGGGTAACTTTTCTGCTGTGGTGATCGAGGCAAACATTGTGAGTAACATGATAGACTGGTGGCTTGATTCTGGCGCTACCAAACATATTTGCGGCACAAGAGGTGTCTTCTTTACATTCGCTACTGTGGGTGAGGGTGAACGTCTGTACATGGGAAACTCCACTTTGTCTAAGGCTGAGGGTAAGGGAATCGTAGTTTTAAAGTTCACTTAAGGAAATGTTCTTACCTTGAAAGATGCTGTGTATGTCCCTGAGCTTAGGAAGAATTTGGTGTCCGATTTTATCTTAGTTAAGAAGGGTTTTTTAATTGTTCTAGCGAGTGATAAGGTAGTTTTGTCTAAGGGAGGTGCTTTTGTGGGGAAAGGTTATGTTCATGAGGGACTTTTCAAACTAAGTGTAACTGTGGCTGATAATAATAAAACATCTACTTCTTCTGCTTATTTTATTGACTCTTGTGATATATGGAATTTTAGACTTCGTCATGTAAATAAGGAATCTATTAAAAAATTATTGTTTTGGGGAAACATACCAAAATATGATATTTCTACCAACTCTAAATGTGAAATATGTGTTGAATAAAAATATTCCAGAAAACCTTTTTAAGTGTCGAAAGAAGTTCAACTGTTTGAAGTTTAATACATTTTGATCTTTGTGATTTAAAAGGTTATGTGACACGTGGTGGAAATAAATACTTTGTTACTTTTATGGATGATTACTCTCATTACTGTTATATTTATCTCCTTACGAGTAAAGATGAGAGTTTTTTAAATTTTATATCTTATAAGTTACAAGTTGAAAAACTATTGAAAAAATCCATTAAAACATTCAAGATCTGATAGGGGAGGAGAATACACCGGTGATCTTGATAAATATGGTAAAGAAAATGGAATAATTCCTCAAGTTACTCCTCCTTATTCACCCCAATATAATGGTGTAGCTGAAAGGAAAAACAGAACTCTTAAGGATATGGTAAATTCTATGTTAAGCACTTCGGGATCACCTTATAATATGTAGGGTGAGCACTTCTTACTGCTTGTTATATTCTTAATAAAATACCTTTTAAGAAAAATGATAAAACTCCTTATGAAATGTGGAAAAATAGAAAACCTTCTTATAAACACCTTAAAGTGTGGGGGTGTCTTGCTTAGGTTTCAATACCAGTACCTAAGAGAACTAAACTTGGCCCAAAGACTGTTGATTGTGTTTTTATAGGTTATGCTAACAACAGTAATGCATATAGGTTTCTTGTAATTGATACTAAAAATCAATATATGGATAAAAACACTATTTTTGAGTCAAGAGATGCTGAATTTTATGACGATAAATTTCCTTTTAAAGTGAGAAGTGAGGGAACTAGTAGTTCTGTTCCAGTGGGTCCTAGTGTTAGAAATGAATCTCCACATTCAGAAGAAAGTGAAATTAGAAAAAGTAAAAGACATAGGATAAATACTTCTTTTGGTCCTAAATTTTTCAACGTACTTAATGGAAAATGACCCAGTCACTTTTACTGAGGCAATGTGAAAATGATTCTATTATTTCTAACAAAACGTGGGAGTTAGTCGACTTGCCTAAAGGATGTCAAACTATTGGATGCAAATGGATATTTAAAAAGAAATTAAAAGCTAATGGTTCTACTGATAAATTTTGGGGAAGATTGGTAGCTAAACGGCTATAAGCAAAAGGAAGGAATTGATTTCGTTGACACTTACTCTCCTGTTACTAGAATTACACCTATTAGGATATTAATTGATATTGCTTCATTACATAATCTGATAATTCATCAAATGGATGTAAAAATGCCTTTTTTGAATGGAGATCTTGAAGAAGAAGTTTATATGGATCAACCCGAAGGGTTTGTAGTCCAAGGCCTAGATAAAAAAGTGTGTAGACTTAAAAAATCTTTATATGGACTAAAACAAGCCCCTAAACAATGGCATGAAAAATTTCATCAAGTAATGATCTCTAATGGTTTTAACATTAATGAAGCAGATAAATGTATTTATAGCAAATTCAAGGATAATTCTTGCTTGATTATTTGCTTATATGTCGATGATATGCTTATTTTTGGAACTGATACAGATTTAGTTGATAAAACTAAAAGTTTCCTTAAGAAGCAATTTGATATGAAAGATTTGGGTGTTTCTAATGTTATACTTGGAATTAAAATCATTAAAAATTCTGAAGGAATTGTTTTAACCCAATCTCATTATGTAGAGAAGGTTCTTAGAAAATTTCAACAATTTAATTGTATTCCTGCTAAAACACCTTTGACCCTAGTTGTCACTTAAGGAAACATTCGGGTCTTGGTGTATCATCATTAGAATATTCTAGAGTTATTGGTAGTCTAATGTATCTTATGAACACCACTAAACCTGATATTGTATATAATGTGGGTAGACTTAACAGATACACTTGTAATCCTAATAATGAACATTGGGATGCTTTGATTAGAGTTTTGAGATATCTAAAATACACAATAAATTATGGTATTCGTTATATTAGATATTCTGCTGTAATTGAAGGATTTTGTGATGCTAATTAGATTTCTAATAATGATGAATGTAAGTCTACGAGTGTCTATGTTTTTGCCTTGACAGGAGGCGATATATCTTGGAAATCTACCAAGTAAACTTGCATAGCTAGATCCACTATGGAGTTAGAGTTTATAGCGTTGGATAAAGCAAGCAAAGAGGCTGAATGGTTAAGGAACTTTATATTAGATATTAATTTGTAGCCTAAACCAGTTCCAACCTTGTTCATTCACTGTGACAGTCAAACAGCGATCGCAAGAGCACATAATAACTCCTACAACGGAAAGTCTTGGCATATCAGGAGGAGACACAACACAGTGAGACAACTATTGAAAGATGGAGTTATAGCAGTTGACTATGTCAAGTCAATGGAAAAACCTGGCAGATCCATTGACTAAAGTTCTAGCTACAGAGCTAGTTTATCAAACATCTAGGGGAATGGGCCTAAAGCCTATTAATATCGAAATCACCTATAATGGAACCACAACCCATATAACTGGAGATCCCAATATCTGGGTTCAATGGGATAACAAAGTTATACGAGTGATTTTTGGGGGTACAAATTTAAGTTTTACTTAAAACCCATTCCTATGATGTAGTACCTCTATATCGATGGAGGATGAGATTTAATCTCTTAATGATTTGTATAGTTGTTATTCAGTGGGGTGTTAGATACAGTACACTCTTGATAGAAGAACCTATATGACTGTGGTAGTGGGGCCGCCTCTTACGAGAATTAAGGTTGATTCTCTAGAGCACTCAAGAGACCTAGGCATGCTGAAGGTCGAAACAAGCACAACTGTGGGAACTTGATGATGATTTTTGGGAGTCACGTGTGTATTTTATTGACCTATGTTTACAACAATGGTGAAATAGTTCAAGACATCAGTTCACTATCGAGCGACAAACTCAATAGATTAACACAAAGCAAAGTTTCAAGTTGAATGACACCTTCTCAATTTACGTCACTCCTTATGATACTCCACAACATCTTTTTATATTTATTTATTTATTTATTTATTTCATTCATGTGAGGGATTGTTGGGTATAAGTGTATATATTTATTTTGAATGAAGTAAATAAGTTAGTGAGAGTGGCCAAGTGGTAAGTTAGTGGGTGTGTGTTCATGAGGTCATGGCTTCAATCCCTAGGAGGCACACTAATTATTAAGAGTAAAAGATTGGGCCTTGGGGCCTCGGGCTCTTCGGGATTTCTAATGTGAACATTAAATGTTTTCAAACTCATTTTAATTTTTAATTAACCCATTTTTAAGACTTTGACTATTTCTTCCATCTGTTAAAATATAGCTATTAGTGGAAAGGTTAGTGGGTTAGTTGCCTAAAACTACTACCTACATTTTTGTCCATTTTTTTATATTAAACAAAGTCTACAGCTTCGAGAGACACATAGAAAAAATTAATCTCTCTCAGTTTCTCTACAAAAATAATTTTTCTATTTTCTACAATACACTTACGTTCGCGGTTTATTTGGAAGTGCTGGAGCCTGAGAGTTCAAAGATTTAACATAAAGATCGTGTTTGACTCTGATCGTTGAATACTGGGAGGTGTATATTTACGAGGCTGATAGCTACAAACATCATGGAGCAATTTCACCTTTAGGAATTTGTGTCAAACACAAACCTCGATCGATAAGTCCTTCTAATTTTATCTATTTTGAATTTAGGTTTTTCCATTTATTCTGCATTTATTATTTCTCACACTCCAAGAAATCATTTACAATTTAGAAAACCTAAAAATTTAGGAAACTAAAAGAAATGAGTACCCAGTTGAAATAAAGTATGTTGGGTGACTTGTAATAGTATATGGAACAAACTGGATCCAGATTGTCTAGGTTTCCCGCTAACCTGTATTATTTCCAAAGACATCATTATTATTAGCTTCTCACTCTGAATAGGAGTTCGAATAGGAAAATATAACAGTATTCTCAAAGGAAGTGTATATCCATCAATCAACTGAGAAAGAACATTAATATAGTAGTGTAATGTCACTCGAAACTTTCAACTATTGATAACTGTAAATTCTTATAGAATTTGCCAAAGTGGATCCCGCAAATTGGAAGAAAGAATGAAACTTTAATACCTAACAAAATGACGGTTCAAACTATCTACTGATGTGTGGCGACAACTGCAAATTCTTATAGAATCCTCACACCCAAGGGAATTGGATTTGAGCTTTCAAGTGTGAATCAGCTATATTCCTAAGAAATGAGAAACCATGATTAAATATCTATTAAATTCTCATGATTTTATGTATATCAGAGTAGCATCAACAGAGGGTTTAAGGGGGTCATCTTGATTCCTTCTAGGTTCTCCAATGTAGTTCGACTTACGTTTCATTATGCACATATCTAGGTTATTGGCACTTCAAATGGCTATGCACCTCCCCCCCCCCCCCCCCCCACCCCCATATTTCCACACACATCGATGCCCACAACCACCATTTTTCCACCTTTCTTCTTTTCGTCAGGCTTCATTATACTCAGTCATGTTTGTGACATTTTTGCAATACTTTGACTTTAAATTTACTTAAATCGTTAAAACCTTTGGTTGTTTAAACAGGCTTTCACGTTTAGCTGAGGAGTACATGGCAGCTCAGATAGACCAGCAGATCAACAACATCATGCCTAATTCTCCGCTGAACTTTGAACTGATGAGTTGAACTACATTTATAGTTAATAGCTATAACACGTTTAATGTATTTAATGCATGGGCTTCTATTTAGTGTAATATTTTATTCAAAAATATTGTTATTTAGCTAAACATATATTTTCCCTCTTTTCTTTTATTTATGAGAATTGTGATGTATAAATCCATCAATCGTTCCAACTTCCGAATAAAAAGAGAACTTTGATGTATGTATCCATCAAGAATTCCAAGCCTGGATAAAAAACATAGTTTTGTTAAGTGGCTAACAAATGTAAAACTTTATCAAGATTCTTATGAACATCATGAAAATGCTCTCCAATAGACCTAAAAAAGCACAACTCCAATTTTTAAGGATGAACGGGTAAATTTTTTACCACTCTTTTTTCTCATCATGTAGATCACCTCGAAATGTTCAATTAAGGGTGGTATTTCATGTGTTAGTGTTCGGGTTGTGTCAGGTATTAGTTAACATTAACCAAATTTGTTTAACCGCTGGTGTCAAATGACATGTCATTAATGGACATGTTAGTTAGTCATGTCTTTTTCATTTGATTCCCATAACTCAGAAAACAAAACATAAAACTTGGTGCGTCTTCCTCGGACAATCAAAGGCACCTTTATTGGGCTCACTATAAAACGAAAGTTTGTCAATTTCAAATATTAGCAACATTTGAATAAAATGTCATATGTTGTACGGTAATTTATGGGTGTTTTATTTACCCCGATCTTTTCATTTTAAATGTTTATAAGTTCATATATATATAAAGACAATGGTATCCCATTTTAAACCCAAAATAACCCCCCCCCCCCCCCACAACCCCCCACTCCCCCCACCCCCCGCGACACAATTAAAAGTGTTATAAGGATTGTTCGACTTGGTTTTCTATTTGGTTCAATGGTCATTTCACAACTTCCTTCAGTGTGATTTCTATCCATTTTCTGTTTATTCGATTCATACACAGATTCATTCCAAATTATGAACATTAATTTGATCCATTTTTTGTTGATTCGATTCAGTAGCCCTTTCTATACACAGATCCATTCCATATTATGAACATTAATTTGATTGCAGTTTTAGTGGTTGCTTTGGTAGTCCAATTCTTAATTGCCTCATGTCACTATTAATGCTAAAGGCGGGACGTGCTAAAGGTATCTTTAATTTTTTCCTCACCATTACATCATAACTTTTTTAACACAATGTTCAATCAATTAAAGCATGATGTGATATTGGGAAAAAATGAGGGTGCATTTTGCACATCCCTCATGTGAATATCTTGGCAAGAGAGAATGATTTTGATATCAAAACTAGGTCGATCATCAACCCGGTGAGGGGATCGGTTCAATGGGTTATTGGTTCATCCAGTGGGTCAATTGGTTAGATCAGTTGTATTATTCATCAGTTTAAATATTAGATCTTAACACTTACATTTTTAAATTCATAGTTCTTTGAACGACAATCTTTTTAAGAAAAAAATACACCTTCCCAATTCACCCAAGTAAAATATAATTTCGTTAAATTTAAAACATGCATTTGGGTAAGTTTTACCTCATGAATATTGATTGAATAAGTGACTTTGTAATATCCTCGATTTTTATGTAGTAATTTCATACATACAATTATTAATTTGGAGTAACTAAAAAGCAAATCATGACTATTATTTAGGACATAATATTTTACACTTTTGGAAAATAATTCAAATTTCATAGCACAAGTAAGTTATAATATAAAAAGCTTTGAAATAAAGATAATTCTAACCCAGTTAGCGTGTTTGTAAACAAGGCAATAAAGCCTTTAAGCCAACCTGCTGATTCTACGGGTCATCATGGTGAAATTGCACAACGAGTCTAATGATTAACTAGGTGTGGATATAGGTCTAAGTCCCGTGAAGCCCGCCCAACCCACCACCCCCCAAAATAAGGGTTGGGTAAGGTAAATAGGCCAACAAACCGGGATTGGCAAAATTTTAGTTTAGTTTCTATTTGTTTAAGGATAAAAGTAATAAAAAGAATATAAATGGAAAATATATAAAAACATCGATTTTAGACTTTATTTACTCTTATTCTTAAGACTACAATATAAAATAAATTTGGTAAAATATCATTCTTAGCATGTGACAGAAATATGAGACATTAAAAACTTTTTTTCACAAGATATATTCTAAAATTTGACCCAATGAATATAAACATCCACACAATAAAATCCATCACCATGTTAACTCCAAAATAAAACTCAGCTCTAAAAGATAAATTAATACTTAAATGAATAATCCAACAACAAATCTCTAACTCAAAATAGTACACAACTGTGGAACCAAATGGCCTACCAAATCCATAATTAACTCTCTTATAAGAAATTACAACAGAATGAAATAAATCTAAACTTCTAAAGAAATAAAATAAAACTCCAGTTGCACCTCCCAAATCTCCAATCCATCTTATGCGGCTATTTTAGCAACCATATCGAAAATATTAGTCAACGTAATGGGTCAGGGTCCACCACATGAATTCCAGCTACTCTTTCCAATCAGGATCCGTGAATCAAGACCCAAGAATTATACATGATAAATATCATAATAGAATATTTTAAATTAAATGATATAAGGACATGCGAGTAAAATAAAATAACACTAACTACCCACATAAACTAACTCACCCCATTATTTAAATCAAATTATGTCATGTCAACATTGAATTAACAATTAGATCTTTATCTTACTCAATTTAATTAATAAATTATTCTCATTCATTCAACACTGTTATGGATAGTCAAACTTTCTATTTTGCCCTACACATACTCCTGGCACGCAAAAGTTTCAACAAATCATACCCATTCCCCACTATAGTCAGTCAACCCAATTTTCGTTAGCTCAGCACACACTTGTGAGGTTCCTCGCACGTCACGTCACTATTTTCAGTCAACCCAATTATCGCACGTACTCATGACGGCAACACACTTCCAAGTCGTTATAACTAGTCAACCCAATTATCATTAACCCTGCACATACTTCAGACACAAATTCATTTTAATACCCGTTTATTATCTTAGGCATTAATTAGTAATTATTAATCAAGTTCTCTTACTCACTATTAATCCCACCATTAACTCGCTATCACAATAAAAATCACCCATTGTCTCATGTCTAGAGATCAGCAAATCATCGTATTACCTAATCATGCGTACCAAAAATCATCACCTAGTCTCATGCCTAGAGTAACGGAACAACGTAACGATGTACTACGTAGCCCCATCCAGAAAATACCTAACCGTACAAGCACAAACACACTAGGCCCATACCTAGTAAGTGTCAACAACAAAAAATTTGTCTGCTAATCCCAAACCTAGCAAGCAACCTATAAAATAAGGGTAAAACAGTAACTATACCAAAATCTCAACGTTCTCGCGATGTCCAAATATTAACACAAATAATATGCAGATAAAACATATTTTAATTTATCATTATAATTCTTCCAGTTAACCCTACGATTTCAATGTCGTTGAAATCACGTATGTTTAGGCATATAATAAAACAAGTTCTACCAAATAGTCACACAGGTAGTTGAATTTAATAATTTCCATACAAGTGATATTTTACCAATTAACACATAATTCCACTTTAACATGTATATCCACAGTGTTATACAACAATAATCCGTTCTATAACCTATGCAGCAATATCGCAATTCGACGAGTCGAATTTATATTCCAGATTCATATCTTTTTATTTTAACTTGAGAAACGTCACATAATTCTTTCGCAACCCAAACTTCTATTCTAAGCATGCAATTGTTTTGTGTCTTAAAACATATTTTTACATTTTCATAAAAATATTCCCCATTTTTTCTCTTACTTTCCCTAATTAATAGTCCATATTCTTTTTGAGAAAACATGATTAATTAAGGTTTACACAATATTTAAAACATACAATACTTAAGGGGAACAATAGAAGTAGTCACGCATGGTCAAAGTTGTCATATTGAAATTCCATTGATATGGTTGTGTTCGTCTTGAAAAGTTATCAAAGAAAGTCTCTTGGATGATCTTGAGAAAATCGGTACTTTTTTCAGAAATGAACTTGAAAATATTCTTTTATGGAGGTTAAGGTTTTTATGAAAGATGGGAAGTATTTTGGGAGATAAAGTCTCTTGAGAATATGTTAATATGAGTTTGATATAGTCCTCCCACGAGATCCCTTTAAATAGGTGAAAATATAAGAGTCCTTATCCCATTAGAATTCTTAAAAATAAAAAATTTACACAAATTTAATATTCTGGCAGCTAAACACTCTTTTTTCAAAATCGGTTATTACTTCATCCACAGAAGTCCAAATGACTTTATTCAAATCTCATTCGGAAGCTCAGATCCATACACTTCTTTACCTCTATGTCTCATAGTGTAACTCAAAGTACAAATACAATTGATGGGTTTGAAGCGACGTCAAAGTTTCTGATAGACTCGCATCATAACTTAGGGAAATTCAAATCAATATTTTATTTTCACAAAAATGGTTTAAATTGAATTTTGAAAATCATTTTATAACTCCACTAATAAAAACAATTAACTTACAGATAATTAAGCCCAAATTGATACGTTTACACGATTTCAGATTTTTATACGTTTGAAAACACCTCAATCTCACAGTTTAACAAAATTACCAATTTCGGGTAATAACCATTAACAATTTTCACAATTCAAGATTTTTTAACCACAAACTAATAATTCAAAAAATTGGAATATTAGATAAAATAGGTCATAAATTTGCTAAACAATAAAATTTAGGTAAAAAAAAATTATGTTCGGGCATAGCCATAAATCTTCATAAATAGGGAAGGCTTGAAATCACACGACCAGGCCCGACTTAGGCATGAGCAGGCTTAGGATAGCTCAACATTTTACAAACGCGACCCGAGCACCGACTGGGGCCGCCCAAGGCTGATCTATGGCCACCCCTAGATTAACCCAACCCAATGCTTGGATACGTGAGAGACTGCGTAAATGATTTTCTACATTCGACATTGTAATGAGGTTGTAATTCCTCTCGAATGTGATAAAGACACCAAAGGTGATAGGTAAACTAACTTTTAGATAGTTGAGTTGTAGTGATTTTTCACCTTTATGTAATATTCAACACACATTCAGTCTATGCAGTGAATATTCACTCAATGATGAATATTTTCTATAGGCCTTTATTCAAGCAAACTTTCTTAGGGAGACAACCATTTTGGTTCATCTCTAATTCCAAGCATTATTCATAGCCCTTGTCCAACCCAACCATTCCATCATTGAGTTCGGACCTAGTAAGGGCACTCCATTAAAGAATTGGTCTCAAAATCCCTAGTCATAGATCCTCATCATGATTGCATTAAGTGTTGTGGAATGAATACGAGTAGGAAATGGGTTCTCTGTTGCTTTAGCTATCTTGGTAGAAACGTGGAGAAAACAGAGAGAAAGAACCACTTTTCTTGCCTCCGCGACTTTCCTCAATATGAATATGAAAGTAATGATCTCGTAATGCACCTGATCATTTAAGCACTTGCAATATCTTAAGGTGGATAAATAAAGTTACTTAGTTATTCCACAACATTTCAATCAGTAGCAGTAAAATGATCTTTGATCGCTAGACGATAAGGAAAGAGAAAGGGCCTTTCATTATCTGCTCGAGTTCTTTTTTATATTTATGGTCTTTCTCGAGGGGTTGCCTACCTACAAGGAAATATCAATTGGACTTCACCTTCAACTACAACCATCATAAGTTCAAGCGCTTGGAAACAATAGTTGTTATTGAATCCAAATTTATACAAGCTTGATTTTGGTGGATTTGATGTTGATTTTCAATTTCGTTTTTTTTCCAGGTCTTTGAGTTCAAATCTGAAATACCTAACTGATTTATTAGGTTGATTTGAGTCATGTAAAATTAATCAAGCCTTGATCAAGGTTTGCGCTTTTTAGGTTGGGATTGATGGAGATAATTGATTTCGGTTTCAAATGTTTTTTCCTGTGATTTTGGTTTTTAGATATAAAGCTCCTAATCGATTTTGTTGGGTTGATTTGGTTTTATTTGCTCTTCTTTTGGTTCAAATTTTGATTTATGCACTATTTTTTCGTTAGGCGCTATGAGGTGGACGCAGAGGAAGTCTTTGGAGGGGGAATGGGCGGTGGTGTTGAAATTGTTAAATTGGTTGTTAGAATGTATTCAATAAATTTAAAATTATTAAATTGTGTGAACTAATTTAAATTTATTAAATTTAATTTTTTGAAATAATTAAATTAATTAGTAGTTTATCCATTATGTTAAAAGTAAATTTTAATGACTTCTATTGATTTGGATGTAATGTTGACGACTTAGAATCAAACTTAAACGGGTTGAAACTATATGTGTTGGAATTTTAGGTTCTCTTCCTTCATTATTAAGGGAGAATTGAAATGAATTTCTTGTCTTATTTTTAATTTATTTCTTTGAACACAAATGGATATGTATATCTAGCAATTGCTTATTGGTTTTATTTTTTAGGGGGCCAGTTGTATTCTTTGAAGAAAGATCACTTTGGAGAAAGCAGTGCAAACTTTAGGGGTATATATGGAACATAATGATAATTATTATCAAGTTCGTGAGTTCCTGTACCCTAAGACGTTTGAGGTAATTAATGGCGACCGAAGGGTTCATTTTGGTTACCCAGGGAATGATAGGTACAAGTGAGGAAGATAAATTTGAGGGACCAACTCATCAAGGTTTGTTTAAAGTTGTTTGTTATATATTTATCATACAATTTTTAGATTTTTTTTCATTATTTTTTTTATTCAATCCATTTCTATGATTCAGCAAAACATACACTATTTTAGTGATCGACTCTTCTCCAGTGTGTACCTTAGAGCACCCTAGTTTTGACCTTCCGAGTGTGTACCTTAGAGTACACTATTTTTGAAGTGCTATCTTTTATATAATATAAAATGAACTACACCCGTTTAATATTATTAATCACTCAGCCTATCCATGGGGTAATACTTCTTTGTGTTTTCATTCATTTTAACCTCCACTTCATGTCCCCCAAATGAGATCTTTTATATTACCACTACTCATCTTCTCCCTTATTTCCTCAACATTACACCAAAATGGTCAAATTGGCATCCTTCAACCGGACAACCTTGTCGCGATCATTGACCGTGAAAAAAATACGCATTTTTTTATCATGGTCATTGACCGTGGACCGTGACAAGTCCGTGACAACTGTACTTGTCACAGACGTGTCACGGTCAATGACCGTGACAATCCGATAAATTTGTCACGGTCAGGGACCGTGACATGTCCGTGACAATTTTGTCAGTAAAAAAACCCTCCCTCTTCTTTTTTTCCACCGATTCTAATTTCCTCCATTTCTCTCTCTCTCTCTAGCGACTGCACTCTCTCTCTTTACGATTTTGGTACGTTTTCTCTCACTATTTCTCCTCCATTTATGTATATGTGCATGTGTGTATATATGTGTGTGTAAATATGCATGCGTGTGTGTTTGTGTGGTGTATATATGCGTGTGGGTAGGAGAGGGGTGCATATGTGCGCATGTGTGTGTGTGTGTATATGCGTATGTGTGTATATGTGCATGTGTGTATGTGTGTGTGGTGGGCAGTGGCAGTGGGGGGAGGGGGCAGGGTTGGGGGTGAGGGTGGGGGTGGGCAGGGGGGAGGGGATGTGGGGCTGTGTGTGTATGTGTGCATGCGTGTGCTTTTTTTAGTTAATTTTTTATTGGTTTATTAGATACTGCCCCTCATATTGTAGTGCCCCTTATAAAATAATTTATTGATTGGTTGTTAATTTTTTTAGTAAATTAATAATTAGTGCCCCTTTCATATGCAAGAAGGATTTCCCCTCACTGTAAATTAGTAAATTAATAATTGTATACTTTAATTATTAGTTTAATTGATGAAAAGAATTAATCGAGTAGATGAATTAGAAGGAGTACGGGATACACATTTGTTGTTGCCATTGCGGTTGGATTATAGTGGATCGATGTTTGGTTGGTTAATTTTAAAAGTGGCATGACAACTGGATTATTGTCCACATGGGGGTGGGATTCTTCTGGTTTTTTTGAAAATTGCTTTGTATAATGAACAATATATATATAGTATGATAATTAAATGAAACATACTTGAAATTACATATAATGCGCATAGATACTAGCCTTCTAGTTCTTATTCTTACGCATTCAATAGCCCTTACCCGTTCGAGGGTCATTACCTATGTATTGAGATCTCTCGAATCGTCCCGTTTGGACTATTTGGGACTGCGTAATTATTGTATAATAATATTCTTAGTGGCTTAAAGTTGTTACTTTTGGAGGAAGTTCAGCAGTCGTATCCTAATGTTCTCTGGGAACATACTAGATTGACAAGTGTGAGTGTTATTTCAATTGATCAATTGAAATAACACTCACAGTTGCCAATCTACGCCATGTACTTGGAGAACTATGGGGATATGCTGCAGATTTTTTCTCAAATCGTAACAATGTGCATGAGTTGTTAAGTATATTACAAAAATATACGGTCTTGAATGGGATAGGACCAGTCACCCTTTAGAGGAGATGGAGGAAATATGAATTTCTATTATAAATTTAATTTGAATTTAAAATTTACAAATCGAATATAAATAAGACTTAATTAAATGAAACATACTATAAATCTAAGTTTTGTTTATACTAATCCATGAATATATGCTTCTTACCTTTAATAGGTGATTAGTTATGGTAGTTATGATGGGATATCCGAAATACAAAGAGTGGATGGGAGACAAAAATAGTATGGGGGATGTGTTTCACAGAGAAGCTAATGAATTTGTGAAATACGCAAAGAGATGTCATAATGATGAAGAGTTTTCGTGTCCGTGTGCTAGGTGTAAGAATGGTAAGGTGTTTGAGTGGAAAATAGTTGAACTACATTTGTTAAGATGGGGTATGCAAGATATTTATCGATTTTAGAGTTTCCACGGTGAATTGAAAGTTCCTGTTATCCCCCAATAACCTTAACAACAACCTTCAACAAGTAGGACAGATTTACAAGGGGACGGCGTAGATCATAATATGTTAGAGGATTTAGTTGATGATACATATGGAGTTTATGAAGCGTAGGAGAATGAGGTTACAGACGATGTACAAGGTTCATGTGCTCGTGAAGATATCACGATAAACCTTAACGATGAATACCAAAGTTTAAAATTTAAGGCGACCCAACCGCTATAATCTGGCTGTGAGAAAGATAAAACAACTTTGCATGTCATGGTTGGTTTGCACAATTTGAAGACTCAGTACGATTTGCCTGACAATAGCGTGATAGGAATTCTGAATTGGGTAAAGGGCTTACTACCCAAGTTGAATACGCTTCCAAATCGCTATCATCTTATGAAAAACCGTTTGAAAGTTTTGGGAATGAAGTATAAATCGATTCATGCTTGTGTGTAGGACTACATACTATACCGAAAGGAGTATAAAAATCTCGATCATTGTCCGGTATGCGATGAACCTAGATATGTCCAATCTACTAGTAAGGAAGGCACAAGCTCAAAAGTGCCTTAAAAAGTGTTGAATTATTTTCCTATTGGGCCTAGATTAAAGAAATTTTTCACAGTACCATGGATAGTGGAGGCAATGACTTGGCATGCTAGGTCAGAAGTTGGGGCTAATCTCATGCGTCATTCTATTGATTCTACAACTTAGAGGAGGATGAATTATGAGTATCCTGATTTTTCTCGAGAACAGTGCAACATTCGTTTGGCTATATTAACAGATGATTGCAATCCATTCGGAAATCTAAGCACCAATCAGAGTGTATGGCCAGTGATCCTAGCCCCACTCAACCTCCCTCCTTCACTGTGTATGGGACCTGAATTTTCGATGCTGCCTTTGATTATACATGGGCTAAAGGCACCAAGTGATGACATCGACGTCTACCTGGATCCTTTAGTAGAAGAATTAAATGTGTTGTGGGAAGAGGGTGTGCAATCATTTGACTCTTTTAGAAAAAGAAGAGTTTACGCTGAAAGCTATGTTGATGTGGGAAATTCTTGATTTTCTAGCTTATGGAACATTATCCGGTTGTGTAGTACATGGTTATTTGGGGTGTCCTATTTGTGGAGAGGAGACTGAATATCTTCATCTATCTGCTAACTCAAAAAATGTATACCATTTCCATATGAGGTTTTTACCCCCGGCTCATAGTTTCAAATTTAAGCAAGGTTCCAATTTTTTATTGGGTGGGGTTAAACATAGACTACCGCCGAGACAACTTTCATGTTTAGAAATTGAAAGTAAATCTTCTGAATGTGTCCCTAATATGCCAGCTAAGAATCCCAAATTTAAGAATGTCAAGCATAAGAAGACCCCACTTAGGAATGAAACTGAGACAAGAAAGGTATGGTCTAGGAGGTCAATTTTATTTTACTTGCCTTATTGGAAGAATAACCTGGTGCGCCATGTATTGGATGTGATGCATGCAGAGAAGAACCTCGCTGAACATATTTTGGGCACTTGCCTTAGGGGAGTCATTCGAAGGATGGGGAAAATGCATGAAAAGACCTTAAATCGTTGAACCTCAGCCACAACTATGGTTGAAAGAAGGTAGTAGGAGAAGGACAATAATTCCCCCTGGTACGTTTACTTAGACGAGTGTGGAAAGGAAGGTGATTTTAGACACAATATATAATTTGAAGGGACCATCTAATTTTTCATCCAACTTGCAAAGGATTGTAAATTATGCTACTCATGATTTACATAAGTGTAAGTCGCACGATTAGCATGTGATCATGCAAATGGTTCCTCTATTGTTTAAGCACTATTTCTCCAAGCACAAGGATTTGGGGAGGGCTATTATGAAAATTAGTATTACTTTCTCACTCCTGTGTGAGAAGGTAGTCAATTGAGAAGACATAGTGGCCGCAAAATTGGCGATGACCGAAGCAATTTCTGTGTTGTAAAAGTACTTTCCCCCAGCATTCTTTGACATAAGTGCTCAGTTGTTGGTACGTCTATGCAACGAAGCACTTCTTTGTGGTCCATTTAGACATCGGTGGATGTATCCATTTGAAAGATTGATGAAAGTTTTTAAAGATTGCGTCAAGAATACGCGATACATTACAGGATCAATTGCAGAGGAATACATCACCTTGGAGTCATCAATATATACTCAGGAATATATGCTTGACTCGACCAGCGTTGATGACACTGATGAGTTTGTCGATGATGGTGGTCATGTGATGGGAAAATGAGTGAAATTGACGAGTTTACAACATGAACAAGTAGCTCGTTATCTATTTGACAAACATGAAGATGTCGAAGAATGGAAAAAGTAAGTTTAACTTATTTTAATTTTTACATTATTTTAGAATATTTTAGATTATTTTATACATGATTAATTTTCTAATATGCAGAAAATATGAAGCCTGTGAAAACAATAAAAGATGAAAAACAATGGTACAATCAGACAGCGAATTTAGGTTTTTGTTGTCACAAGAGGTAATTATAATGAAAATGGCCGTTATATAGCGTTACATTACACTAAAACTTTACAACTAATCTAATTAATTTATCTATATTCTCAGCTCTTAAATACGGGTGATGCGACATCAACGCTTGCTCGTCTAGCCACTGGACCCTTGTTCGTGGCATAAGAGTACAAAAAGTATCGATTGAACAGTTACATATTTGGCGCAAAAGGGTACGAGGAAAGTACAAATGTACAGAACTCGGGAATTTCGTACAAGGCTCTCACATTCTTTCGAGCGAGCGCAAAAGATAAAAATCTCGTTGAAGCTGAAATGACTTACTATGGTGTAATTCGAAATATATTTGAATTGGATTATATAAGATTCAAAGAGGTTGTATTTTACTGTGATTGGGTAAGAGTTGAGGATAAAAATGCTTGTATAGTTGATCCTATCACCATTTTGATCATGGTTGACTTGTCCAAGTTGAAGAGCAACAACCACATGAGCGATGAGTCGTTTGTTTATGCATTTCAAAAGGTCAACCAAGTGTTTTACTCGGACTATATCAACAACGAGCCGTGGTCAATTGCCCCACATGCGCCAAAAATTCTAAATAATAGTGTGGATGACTTCGCTGCTCCTACCGATTATCAATCCATTTTTTATGATAACCTGAATTCTAAAGAATTATTCAATTTGTAATTAATATTCCAATTTGTACTTTATCAATCCATTTTTAATGCTTTTAATTGATTTGCACTTTATCATTTTCACTCTTGTGTAGTGTGCGTGTGTGTGTGGGCAGTAGGGGTGGGGGTGGGGATGTTTCAGATTTTTAGTAATTGTATATATTATGAGTTAGAAGATGTTGTTTTGGAATTCAGAATCGAGGTGTTAAATAGTAATAATTCATTTGGATTTGTAGTAATTGTACATATTTTCATGTCGTCTTCTAATTCATTTTGATTTGTAGTAATAACAACATTTTTTTTTACAGAAAATGTCTCCTGCAGGTATTAAGGCGAGGAGGATGATGCTGATTATGATGATTTCGTCTGGGCTCGGTGGTAGCGAAGGCGACGAGGGCTCCTCAGCCCCTAGGCTCCGCAAATATGGCAAAATTGGGGATGGCCATTGAGAACAAGATGGGGCTATTAGCGGGATCCCTCGAGCTGGTAAAGACGATCATCGTCTTGGGGTACACTAGTTGGAGGGAGGTGCCAAATGAGCTCAAGTTAGCTATTTGGGCAGCATTATAGGTAATGTATTTATATTTATATGAATATTTCAATTTCAATTTTGATTTCGATTTCAATTTCAATTTCATTTTATATTTATATTTATATTTATTCGCAACTAACATTGTATTTGTTGGACAGGAATAATTCAGCCTGGATCCTAAGCTACGCGATTCTGTCTTGGAGCAGTTGAGTGATCAACACAAGACGGGTAAGAAAAATATGCGGACCCGGTACTTTGGGAAGACCCGAGAGTCCGTTTTCGAAATGGATGAATCCGCCTAGCCGAAGGAGCCGATCTCATTGGTACACTGGCAAAAGTTCATTGACAATGAGATCGGGGAGCGACAATTGGCATCTCGCCAATAGGGGAGGGAAAATCAGGCAAAAAAGACAGATGTCCACTACTCCGTCCGGACGTCTTACGCCGAGGTGGAGCATAGGATGATGGTAAGATTTAATTTTTCTATAATTACAGAAATATATTATTTTACATTATTTTACTTTGCGGGGTCGATACTAATTTCGCATTATTTTATTTCAGGGGACAAGGAGTGGCCCTGGGGGTAGGCCACATAGGCCCGATACTTTTGTGGTTATTCGGACGAAGAAGGGGAAGGATAATGAGGTGTCCCCGAGCATCGCGTTCACGATTTTAAGTAATCCGACAGTTTAATTTTTGTTAATTACGTTATAATTTTTTTATTTACTTATTTAACTAATCATGTGCTTTTTGTCATTTCAGGCAAAGCTTAAGAAAATGCATGAGTCGCAGTCTGATGCCGACAAGGCATCTTTGTCCATAGACGCACTCAGCCAAGTGCTTGGCGCTGATCGCAAGGGGAGGACAATGGGGTGAGACCATGGGTGGATAAATCTAGGGTCATCAGATTTGAGATGAGTGACACCGAGTTGGCTCGAATGATGGGCCCGCATGACGTGAAGTTGTCCCGTTTGGAGGTGACGGTCCAAGATGTATTCTCATTCATGAAGCGTTCATTGGGCGAAATTCGTAAGGGGAAACAGAAGGAGAGGGTGATGGGGGATCAGGTGCAGGAGGACGAGGATGTGGACCTCGTTCTTCATCGCCGACACGTACGAAATGTGATGATCCAATCCCCTATTTAGCTCCCTTCGACCAATCGTGTTTATAGTGAACATATTTAATGGCCGGCGAATAGGGGGGTTGAGGGACTCGAATACCGTCCAGGGTATGCAAGTTCATGGACGTTTTCTTCAAGACATCGAATCCAAGGTGCTCGTTACGCATGTGATACCCGGGAAGAAGAACTCCCCATTGTGGTTGCGCGGACAATGCAGTATGATGTATATTGTTGGGTGTGTCAATACATATATCGTGTGTACTACTCACCTCCTCAGAGCTACCCCTACCCCAGAAATGTAGTGACATTATTTGAATTGAATTGTTTTAAGTTGTTACATTTGAATTATATTTGGATTATATCGTGATACATATTGTTTTGAATGTATATTTGCATTATCTCTATTTTATTTGGATATATGATGTTTGAAAAGGTACAATGTTGCTATAATAGGTACAAATATACTGTTGGGCAGTGGTAGTGGCAGTGGTTATACTGCTCAACAATTTTTTTTTTAATTCTGTCCAGAATTGTCACGGTCATTGACCGTGACAAGTCCGTGAAAAAGGATAGTTGTCACGGACTTGTCACGGTCATTGACCGTGAAATTCTTTTAAATATTGTCTCGGGTTTGTCTTGGTCCTTAACTGTGACAAAACTTGTTAAGGTCAAAGACCGTGACAAGTCTAATGAACTTGTCACGGTCAATGACCGTGACAACAAACGTTGTCACCCCCAAAATTGTCACGATCATTGACCTTGACCAGTCCAACTTGTCAAGGTTAATGACAGTGACAAGCCGACATATGTGGTGTAGTGCAAATTTATTTATTCTATAATAATTCTTGGCATTTGTTACATATACAACCACCACAATTCTCACTCTTGATTTTCTAATTCATTTTATTGTTTGTAGGTTATTCACATATGCAAACTGATAAGTTTTCTTTGGTTTCATCTGAAGATTTCTTTCATATCTAAGTATGGTATTGTCAAGGTGTTCTATAGAGAATCTTTAGTGTTTAATTTTTTTCTTCTTTTGCTTCTAGTCTTTTATATAAAGAAATTACTTCTTTTGGTGGAGGTTTGTTCCCCTTTCATTTATAGATTTTCTTTTTAGAAAGGATGAATTGGGATGTTCTTATTTTTTATTTCATCACCATGTTTTCCTTTGATTTTTGTTAGACATCGGATGATAAAGATGGTGATGGAGTTGTCAATGGCAATGGTTATCAAGAGACAATGCCTCCCTTTCCCTCTGGCTCCGAGCTCACCCCTTTCACTCCAAATTGCTTCAAAACTTGGGTATTGTCGAAGGCAGATAAGACGACACCATAACAACCATGATGTTAATATCTAGTTAAATTTGTACTTACATTTTTCTTTCTCATTTTGAATCCCACTTTTTCGAAATGGGTCTGTATGAATACGACTTTTCTTTGAGTTTCTTCTGAATATGTCTCATTTGTTTTTTTTGTTATGTTCTATTTTGGGTGATTAATTGGTTACCTTGGAACGTGTTTCTTATAAAATTTGTTTAGGGTACTGTAGATTTAATTTGGGCATCGTGTTATAATCTAAAGATTTATGGGTCTTCAATTATTTTATATTTTGATGGGTATATATTTTGAATTAAATGTTGGTTTTGAAACTAACAAAAGCACGGTTTCCCAGTTTATGGAAAAGAGAGAGATGTTTGGGTAGAGAAAACATGGTTTGTTACGAAGGGTTGCTGACAAAGGGGAAAAAATAAGAGAGGTGTAATTAGTTAATAGAGGAGTCAACAAACATAGGATCTTGGTGTGTTGTTCATTATGTTACTAATGTGATCTTTCAATTGTTTTTTTTTCAATGTTGTGATAGTCATTTAGTCATTAACATCAACCTTATGTATTATATAAATCTTTTTTCTTTTGGTATAAATGGGTGTTTTTTTTTTCTTTTCATGGTTGTACTGATGTTGTTGAGGGTGTTATTCTTTATTTGATTGTAATTTTTTGGTATTTGTTAATGCTCAGTATCTTTTATCTATTATCTATTCTGTAAGATAAAATGCACTACATAGGTATTAAAAGCATCTCAACATGGCACCCTATTTTCCCACCTTTTCTTTCTTTTTTTTTTTAAAAAAAAATTAATTCGACCCTTATATTAAATCTTTATTTTTCTTATTTACATTTGCATAAAAGCTACAAAATGTTTAAATTATTTTATAAATAAATAAAATTAAATTAAAGATTTTTTTTTAAATTTCATCCAGCAATTCTATTAAATCTTTATCCTTTTCATTTACATTTGCATAAATGATAAAAATAATGCTTAAATTGTTTGAAAAAGTAAATAAAATAAAATAAAATAAAAATTTATACAATTTTTTTAAAAGTAAATAATAGTTTTAAGTATTTTACATAACAATTTTTTTTACTGTTTTTTGCAAGGACAAAAATTATTTAAGAAATAAACTTTATTTTTAAAATTAACTACTTTTATAAAGGATCAATTACCAAAAAGTCCCTAAAACATTTTTTAATACACATTTAGTCCAAACTTTTTTATTTTATTCAAAAAAGTCCCTCAGACACCCATTTAACCAATATTCTCTTATTTTTAAAGCACCGCGCTAATGGCACCCCCCCCCCCACTTTCGGAGCTACGGTGATCCTCACCGAAGCTCCTTGGTTGAGTGTTTTTATGTGGCGAGAGACTTTTTTTAATAAAAGAAAAAGGCTTGGACTAAATCTTTATTAAAAAATATTTGTGGGACTATTTGGTATATTCCATTTTATACATACATTTTAAGTACATTTTTTTTTAATTTAAAACCTTACAAATTTCATAACATTCATTTCTCTACTGAAACCAGACACTGTTAACTAGCAACTTCGGATTTTCTATGTGTCGCACATTGCGCCTCGTTCGCGCATCGTGCGGGCTTACAACTAATATATTCTAAAATACCCAACAAACATTTATGGCCCATTTTTATTAAGGTATTTAGGTGGCATTCAAAGTTAGGGTTAAATGAAGCATTATGACCCATTATTATTATGGAATTAAAAGTGGGGTTTGATGAAGCATCTCTCTCTCTCTCCTTAATTATTTTATCTTTCGTTCTTCCAACGATTATTAGTTTAACCCTTTCCTCAAGACGTCACCCAAAATTAGAATTATTGATTTTATGAATTTTGACCCCAACTAAAACTTCATTAAGGCTATATAAAAGTTAGTCCCACTACACACTCATTTCTTATTGTATGATACCCATTTCAAGATTATTCTTCCCCTTATTTGTGGCACTTTTCATAATCGCGAAGATGAATTCATCGAAACTTGGAGCCGATTTTCAACACCAAAACATAAGAACTAATAAGAACTCATATGCAGATTATGGGCTTGATAAGTATTATGCACTTTTAGCCGGTCTCAACTACAAAAGGCATAAGATTTATAATACAAAAAAGGTCACATGAGATATTTTTCGTTAAGGTTAGATATAAAAATCACCACAAAACCAACATTAGCTTCCGTGAAAAAAGGCCTAGTAAACATAATTCAAAAGCCTCGGATAAAATTGAAGTCTAACCAAAGCAAAAGAGGCAAAAAAGTGTCAGCTTTGCATGTAATAAAGATGAAATGATACCATACACTACTATCCAGTATTTGAGTGGCAGTTCCAGTCCTTTCAGGCTTTAGGAGGCCATCGGGCCCTCCACGAGAACCCAGGCCTACTGACGGAAATAATGGCCCATCGAAAAACTCGCAACTGGTAAGACCGAAAGTCATGAGCATTCCCTTTTATGGGGTCGTGTTCTCTATAGGACGGGATTTTGGGAGGACATATGAGGCGTCAGAGATCCGCTTAGAATGAGAATAACTAGCCCACTAAGTTGTCCTAGTTTTCAGGTGAAGGCCTAGTTTTGAAGAAAAGGTTTTTTGCTCGGCTTTGAATTTGATGCCTTATGACAATGATTTGGATATTGGGCTTGGGAAGGTGGCACCTATGGCTTATTTTTATGATCGGGTTAGGAGATTATGTGTAATTAAAAAAAAACTTTTTTCCCTTTTTATTTATTTATAAACAATAAGGACCTTGCCGCATCATATTATTAGTTTTGTCCATCCATATACTTGTAAAATATCACTTTCAATGTTTATATATAAGGAACCATTAATAATACTATTATTATTAAGAATTTAAATTAGTTCACCCTAGATTGGAGGTATTAGCAGTATATATTGAATATTTTCTAGATCTCTCTAGATGTATACACAATATATGTTGAATATATTCTAGACTTCTCTAGATGCATACACAATATACATTGAATATATTCTAGATCTCTTTAGATGTATACACAATATATATTGAATACAATCTAGTTCTCTCTAGATGTATACAAAATATACATTGAATATATTATAGATCTCAATAATGTAAGAGCCTATATAAAGGCCTTTCTAGTGTTGTCAGTGATCATAATCTAACACACAAATTCTCTCCTATTTTATTTCTTGGTATTCGAGCTCAGTCTCATTTTTTTTACACTTATTTACTTCTTTGTTTTGGGTCTCTCTGCTTTAATTCTCTATCCATCCCATTCATCCTTTATTATCCAAAATATGTTTTGAGTCTCTCTAATTTACTAGTCGCATGCATTCCCTCCACAAGACTTAATGCAATCAGGATGGGGAGCTATAACTATAGATTTCGTGACCAATTTCTTTAATGGTGTGCCCTTACTATGTCTGAACTCGATAACGGAATGGTTGGGTTGGAAAAGGGCAATAAATAATGCTTGGAATCGAAGATGAACCAAAATGTTTGTCTCTATAAGAAAGATTGCTTGAATAAAGGTTTACAGAAAATATTCCATCATCGAGTGAATATTCAATGCATAGAGTGAATGTGTGTTGAATATTACATAAAGCTTAAATATCATTACAACTCAACTATTTAAAAGTTTGCTTACCTATCATCTCTGGTGTCTTTATCACAATCCAGAGCTCATTTACAGTGCCGAATGTAGAAAATCATCTGCGCACTCTCTCTCGTATCAGCAATTGGATACTACGATATTTTAGTTGAGTAAAACAAATTTAAAATAATAAAAATACAAAGTTTATTGCGAATTACGCTTGCATAATTAGAAGACATTGTGGTGTCTTCTTTCTACTCATTTTATTTAGCAACACATGCCAACTCTTCAACAATGTGTTGTTTTTCTTAAGGGCCTTCATAGAAAGGTTGTTAGAAACATATTTCAAGGATGAGTTTTTTAAGAAAAAATCTAAAGAAATTTAGAGAATGAAAATTTTACCTTTTTTGTTGAGTTAAACTCAACTTTGCAAAAGCCTTTTGAAACACCATCACTATCGATATCGAATTGGACATTGACGATTCCACCGATATCTTTGAAATATTCTTGTATGTTGGGTCAAATAAGTGATTAGATACTACATTGTGCCCTGAAATAGTTTTTTTGTAGTATTTTAAATCTGAATATTAAAAAAGTCTTGGTTAGTATTTTAAACTTTTATATAAATCTGAAAAGTATACTCGATATCAATACATTATTTGTTGATGAAATCACTTATGTTGTTTATTTTTTTTGTTATTAATATTATTGGTTGTTTTAGATAATATACATTTACTTTGATTCTGAATATTTATATTCACCACACGGTGATATTCACTGTGTGTAATAATTAATCTATACAATGAATATCCAGTATTTTGTGAATACTAATTACTGAATATTCAAAATGTTCTTTTCACCAAGTGCATATTCATTATATGCATTGAATATTACATAGTTATTATTCATTAACATATAGTTAATATTCATTACATTATAGTCAATATTAACAAAATCTGAATAAAATGTCATATGTTGTATAGTAACTTATGGGTGTTTTATTTACCCCCATCTTTTTATTTTAAATGCCCGAGTTTAGATTTTAAATGTTTAAAAGTTAAAATATACATACAGACAATGGTATCCCATTTACCCCCCCCCCCCCCCCCGACATAATTAAAAGTGTTCTAAGCCTTGTTCGACTAGGTTTGCTATTTGGTTCAATGGTCATTTCACGACTTCCTTCTGTGTGATTTCTATCCATTTTGTGTTGATTCGATTCAGTAGTCCTTTTTATACACAGATCCATTCCAAATTATGAACATCAATTTGATTGCAGTTTTGGTGGTTGCTCTGGCAGTCCAATTATTGATTGCCTCATCTCACCAATACTGCTAAAGGCGGGACGTGCTAAAGACATCCTTAATTTTTTTACTCATTATTATATCGTAACTTGTTTAACACAATGTTCAATCAATTTAAAGCATGATGTGATATTGGGAAAAAATTAGGGTGCCTTTTGCACAATCCTTATGTGAATATCTTGGAAAGAGAGAATGATTTTGATATTAAAACCATCTCGATCATCCACCCAATGAGCGCATCGGTTCATCGGGTTATTGATTCATCTAGTTGGTTGACTGGTTAGATCAGTTGTATTATTCATCAGTTTAAATATAAGATTTTAATAATTACATTTTTAAATAAAATATAATTTAACAATTATATATTTACATTCATTTGAAATTCATAGTTCTTTGAAAAACAATCTTTTTAAGAAAAAAAACACTTTCCGAATTCACCAAAGTAAAATATAATATCGTTGAATTTAAAACATGCACCTGGGTAAGTTTTACCTCGTGAATATTGATTGAATAAGTGACTTTATAATATCCCCGATTTTTATGGAGTAATTTCGTACATACAATTTTTAATTTGGAGTAGACTAAAAAGGAAATCATGAGTATTATTTGGGACATAATATTTTAACCTTTTGGAAAATAATTCAAATTTCATTGAACAAGTAAGTTATAATATATATAACCTTTGAAATGAAGATAATTCTCACCCCAGTTAACGCGTTTTAAACAAACCAATAAGGCCTTTGAGTCATCCTCTTGATTCTACAGGTCAACATGGTTAAATTGAACACTGGTCTAATGATTAACGAGGTGTGGACATAGGTCTAAGGCCCGTGAATCCTGCCCAGCCCACCACCGCCCAAAAAAAAGGCTTGGGTAAGGTAAATAGGCCTGCAAACCGGACTTGGCAATATTTTATTGGCTCGATTATTTCTCTGGGCAGGCATAGGCATGTGTTCTTAGGCCCGCTTGATTCCATCCCTACTCGAGGCTTGATAATTAGGTATAATATCGCTTATATATATTAGTAGTTTAGCTTTTATTCATTTAAGGATTAAAGTTATAAAAAGAATATAAATGGAGAATATTCAGAAATATCAATTTTAGACTTTATTTACATTGAGTCTTAAGAGTACATTATAAAATAAATTTGTTCAAATACCATTCTTATCACGTGACAGAAATATGAGACATTAAAACTTTTTTTCACAAGATATATTCTAAAATTTGATCCAATGAATATAAACATCCATACAATAAAATCCCTTACTATGTTAACTACAAAATAAAACTCACCTCCAAACGATAAATTAATACTTAAATGAATAATTCAACAACAAATCCATAATTGAAAAAAGTAAACAACTTTGGAACCAAATGGCCGACCAAATCTGGAATTAACTCTTTGATAAAAAATTCAATGGAATGAAATAAATCTAAACTACTACAATGATAAAATAAAACTCCAGTTTCACTTCACAAATCTCCAATCCATCTTATGCGGCTATTTCAACAATGATATCGAAAATATTAGTCAACGCAATGGGTCAGAGCCCACCGCATGAATATCAACTACCCTTCTCAATTAGGATCCGTGAATCTAGACCTAAGCCTCATATACGATAAATATCATAATAGAGTATTTTAAATTAAACGATATAAGGACATGCGAGTAAAATAAAATAACAATAACTACCGACATAAACTAAGTCACCCCATTATTTCAATCAAATTATGTCATGTCAACATTGAATTAACAATTGGATCTTTATCATACTCAATTTAATTAATAAATTATGCGCATTTGTTCAAGATCACTATAGATAGTCAAACTTTCTATTGGTTCCGCACATACTCCAGACGCACAAAAGTTTCAACACACCACACCCATTCCCCTCATTATAGCCACTCAACCCAATTTCTTTAGCTCAGAACATACTCGTGAGGCTCCACACAGGTCACGTCATTATTGTTAGCTGGCCCAATTACTCATTATGCAATCAAACTTCTACGCCGCTATAGTTAGTCAACCCAATTATCATTAGCCCTCGACATACTTGTGACGCAAATTCATTTAATACCCGTTTATTATTTTAGGCATTAATTATTAATTCTTAATCAAGTTATCTTACTCTCTATTAATCCCACCCTTAACTTGGTATCACAATAAAAATCATCCCTTGTATCATATCTAGAGATCACCAAATCATAAGTATTACCTAATCGTACCTACCAAAAATCACTACCTAGTCTCGCGCCTAGACTAACGAAACAACGTAACAGTGTACTACCTAACCCCATCTAGAAAATTCCTTAGCGTACAAGCATGCACTCACAAGTCTCATACCTAGAAAGTGTCAACAACAACAAATTTTGCCTACTAATCCCAAACCAAGCAACAAACCTATAAAATATGGGTAAACGTAAAACTATACCAAAATCTCAACGTTCTCGCGATGTCCAAATATTAACACAAGTAATATGCACATAAAACATATTTTAATTTATCGTTATAATTCTTTCGGTTAAAGATTTCAATGTCGTCGAAATCACGTATGTTTGGACATATAACTATACAGGTTATACCAAATAGTCACACACATAGTCGAATTCCATAATTTTCATACAAGTGATATTTTACCAATTAATACATAATTCCATTTTCACATGTGTATCCACAATGTTACACAACAATAATCTGTTCTATAACCTATACATCAATATCACAATTATATGAGTCGAAATATTATTCGAGATTCATATTGTTAATTTTAACATGAGAAACATCGCACAATTCTATCGTAACCCAAACCTCTAATCTAAGCGTGCGATTGTTTCGAGTCTTAAATCATATTTTTAGATTTTAATAAAAACAGTCCCGATTTTTGCTTTTGCTTTCCCTCAATAATGATACATATTATTTTTAAGAAAACATGATTAATTAATGTTTACGCAATATTTAAAACACACAATACTTATGGAGAACAATAGAAGTATTCATGCCTGATCAAAGTTACCGTATAGAAAATCCGTTGATATGGTTGTGTTTGTCTTGAAAAGTTGACAAAGAAAGTCTCTTGGATGATCTTGAGAAAATAGGTACTTTTTTTTTTCAAAAATAAGCTTGAACATATTCTTTTATGGAGGTTAGGGTTTTTATGTAAGAGGGGAGTTATTTGGGGAGATAAAGTCTCTTAAGAATATGTTAATTTGTGTTTAATAAAGTCCTCCCATGAGCTCCCTTTAAATGGTTAAAAATAAAAGAGTCCTTATCCCATTAGAATTCTTAATAATCACAAATTTACACAAATTTAATATTCTGGAAGCTAAACACTTTTTTTCAAATACGGCTATTACATCACACACAGAAGTCCAAATGACTTGATTCAAATCTCATTCAAAAGTTGATATCCATACCCTTATTTACATCAATGGCTCATACTGTAAGTCAAAGTGCAAATAAAATGGATGCGTTTGAAGTGACGTCAAAGTTTTTGACAGATTCTCATCATAACTTAAGGATATTCAAATCATTATTTTATTTTAATAAAAATGGTTTAAATTGAGCTTTGAAAATCATTTTGTAACTCCACCAATAATAAAATCAAATTATTAATAATTAGTCCAAGTTGATATGTTTACACAATTTCAGATTTTTATAAGTACGAAAACACCCTATTCTCACATTTTAACAAAATTACCAATTTCAAGTTATAATCATTAACAATTTTCACAATTCATGATTTATTAACCTCAAACTAATTCTTCAAAAAATTTGGATATTACATAAAATAGGTCATAAATTTTCTAAACAATAAAATTTAGGTAAAAAAAATTATGTTCGAGCCTAGCCATAAATCTTCAAAATCTTAGTAAGCCTGAGATCACCCAACGAGGCCTGACATGGGCCTGAGCGGGCCTATAGATCAATATTTTACAAACGCGGCCCAAGCCCCGACTCGGCCCGCCTAAGGCTGACCTATATCCACCCCTTGATTAACACAACCCAATGCTTGAATATGTGAAAGATTGCGCAAATGATTTTCTGCATTTGACACTGTAAATGAGGTTATAATTCCTCTCGAATATCATAAAGACAACAAAGATGATAGCTAAGTAAACTTTTAGATAGTTTAGTTGCACTGATTTTTCACCTTTATGTAATATTCAACACACATTCACTTTATGCGGTGAATATTCACTTCATAATGGAATATTTTCTATAAGCCTTTATTCAAGCAAGCTTTCTTAGGGAGATAACCATTTTAGATCATCTTCGATTCCAAGCGTTTGTCATAGCTCTTGTCCAACCCAACCATTCCATCATTGAGTTCAAACCTATTAAGGGGAATCCATTAAAGAAGTTGGTCACAAAATCCCTAGTTATATATCCTCGTCTTGATTGCATTAAGTGTTGTGGAGGGAATAGACGTAGCAATTGGGCTCTCTGATGCATTAGCCATCGTAATAGAAAATAAGTGAAAAAATATAGAAAAAACCTCTTGCCCCTATTCTTACCCCTGCGTCTTTCCTCGATATGAATATAAATGTAAACCTTTCTTAATGCAGTCATCCATTTAAGCACCTATAATATCTTATGGCAGCTAAATAATGTGACTTAGTTATTCCAAAACATTCTAATCAGTACCAGCAAAAGGATCTTTCATTTATAAACGGTAAGGAAAGAGAAAGGGCCTTTCATTATCTGCTCGAGTTCTTTTTTATGTTTATGGTCTTTCTCGAGGCGTTGCCTGCCTACAAGGCAAGATAAATTTAAATTCACCTTACACTAAGACCATCCTATGTGTAAGCGCTTGGACGCAATAGTTGTTAACGAATCCAAATCTATACAAGGTTGGTTTAGTGGATTCGATGGTGATTTTAAATTTCTTTTTGTTAGGTCTTTGGGTTCAAATATGTAACACCTAACTGATTTGTTAGGTTGATTTGAGTCGCGCAAGATTAATCAAGCCTTGATTGATGTCTGTTCTTTTTAGGTTGGGTTTGAGTGAGATAATTGATTTCAGTTTCAAATGTTTTTTTATGTGATTTTGGTTTTAAGATATGGAGCTCCTATTTGATTTTTTTGTGTTGGTTTGGTTTTTTATGCTCTTCATTTGGTTTGAATTTCGATTTATGTATTGATTTTTGGTTAGGCATTATAAGGTGGACGCAGAGGCGGTCTTTGGAGGGGAAATGGGCAGTGGTGTTGAAATTGTTTAATTAGTTGCTAGATTGCATTCAATAAATTTAAAATTGTTAAATTGTATGAACTAATTTAAATTTATTATATTCAATTTTTTGAAATAATTAAATTAATTAGTAGTCTAGCCATTATGTTAAAAGTAAATTTTGATGACTTCTGTTGATTTGAATGTAATGTTGACGACTTAGGAAAAAACTTAAACGGGTTGAAACTATATGAGTTGGAATTTTAGGCTCTCTTCCTTCATTTATAAGGGAGAATTGAATTGAATTGCTTGTCTTATATTTAATTTATTTCTTTAAACACAAATGGATATGTATATCTAACAATTGCTCATTAGTTTTATTTTGTAGAGGGACAATTATTTTCTTTGAAAAAAGATCCACTTTGGAGAAAGCAGCACAAACTCTAGGGGTATTTATGGAACATTACGATAATTATCTTCAAGTTCGTGAGGCCCTGTACCCTGAGATGTTTGAAGGTCTAAACGGCGACTGAGGTGGTCATTTTAGTTACCTAGAGAATGATAGGTAAAAGTGTGGAAAATTAATTTAAGGGACCTACTCCTCAAGGTTTGTTTAAAGTTGTTTGACATATTTTTATTATACAATTTTTATTATTTTTTTATTTTTCTAGTCAATGTATTTCTATGATTCGGGCGAACATACTCTATTTCAATGATCGACTCTTCGCTAGTGTGTACCTTAAAGCACACTAGTTTAGACCTTCCGAGTGTGTACCTTAGGGTACACTAGTTTTGACATGTTATCTTTTATATAATATAAAATTCATTGCTCATTCAATATTATTAATCACTCAGCCTATCCATGGGGAAATACTTTGTGTTTTCATTCATTTTAACTCCCACTTCATGTATCCGAAATGAGATCTTTTATATTTCATTTACTCATCTTCTCTCTTATTTCCTCGATTTCATTTATTCTATAATAATTCTTGACCTTTGTTAACCATAAAACCACCACAATTCTCACTCTTGATTTTCTAATTCATTTTATTATATGCAGGTTATTCACATATGCAAACCGATAAGTTTTCTTTGGTTTAATCTCAAGATTTCTTTCATATCTAAGTATGGTATTGTCAAGGTGTCCTTTACATAATCTTTAGTGTTTGAATCTTTTTCTTTTTTTTTTTGGTCTTTTATAGAAATAAATGACTTATTTTGGTGGAGGTTTGTTCCCCTTTCATTTATAGGTTTTCTTTTTAGAAAGGCTGAATTGGGATATTCTTATTGTTTTTTCATCATCGTGTTTTCCTTTGATTTTTGTTAGACATTAGATGATAAAGTTGGTGATGGAGTTGTCAATGGTAATGGTTATCAATAGAAAATGCCTCCCTCTCCCTCTGGCTTCGAGCTCACCCCTTTCACTCCAAATTGCTTAAACACTTGGGTATTTTCGAAGGCAGAGAAAATGACACCACAACAACCGTGATGTTAATTTCTAGTTAATTTTGTACTTACATTTTTCGTTCTCAATTTTAATCCCATTTTTCCGAATTGGGACTGTATGAATACGACTTATCTTTGAGTTTCTTTTGAATATGTGTCATTTGTTTTTTGTTCTATTCTATTTTGGGTGATAAAGTCGTTACCTTGGAATGTGTTTCTTATTAAATTTGTTTAGGGTACCGTAGATTTAATTTGGGCATCATGTTATAATCTAAAGATTTATGGGTGTTCATTGATTTTATATTTTGATGGGTATATATTTTGAAATAAATGTTGAGTTTGAAACTGACCAAACTGCGATTTCCCAGTTTATGGAAATGAGAAAGATGTTTGGGTAGAGAAAACTTGGTTTGTTACGGAGGGTTGTTGAGAAAGGGGAAAAACAAGAGAGTGGTAGTTAATTAATATAGGAGTAAAAAAACATAGGATCTTTGCATGTGTTTTTTTGTTACTAATGTGATCTTTTAACTGGTTTTTTTCATTCTTGTGATAGTTGTGTAGTCATCACCATCAACCTTATGTATTAAATAAATCTTTTTTCTTTTGGTATAAATGGGTGCTTTTTTCTCTTCATGTACATGGGTATACTGATGTCGTTGAGGGTGTTATTCTTTATTTGATTGTAATTTATTGGTATTTGTTAATGCTCAGTATCTTTTATCTATTATCTATTCTGTAATTTAAAATACACTGCATAGGTATTAAAAGCATGTCCACATGGCACCCTATTTCTTCACATTTCCTTCCATTTTTTTTCCTTTTAATTTCATTCGGCCTTTATATTAAATCTTTTTCTTCTTATTTACATTTGCATAAAAGCTAAAAAAGTGCTTAAATTATTTTAAAAATAAATAAAATAAAATAAAAACCTTTTTTTTTTAATTTCATTCATAATTTCTGCTAAACTTTATCATTCTTATTTACATTTGCATAAAATCTAAAAAATGCTTAAATTATTTTAAAAAATAAATAAAATAAAATAAAAATTTATACATTTTTTAGAAAGTAAAAAATAGTTTTATGTATTTTACATAACAATTTTTTTTTACTATTTTTTGCGAGGACAAAAATTATTTAATAAAAATAAATTTTATTTTTAAAACTAACTATTTTTATAAATGATCAATTACCAAAAAGTCCCTCAAACATTTTTTTAATACACATTTAGTCCAATCATCTTTATTTTGCACCAAAACGTCCTTCAAACATTTTTTAAGGTCTCCACATGGCATTCAAAGTTGGGTTAGATGAAGCATCTCTCTCTCTCTCTCCTTAATTCTTTTATCTTCCGTTCTTCCAATGATTATTTGTTTAACCATTTCCCCAAGACGTCACTCAAAATTGGAATTATGGATCTTATGAATTTTGACCCCCAACCAGAAGTTCATTGAGGCTATATAAAAGTTAGTCCCACTACACACTCCTTTCCTATTGTATGATACCCATTTTAGGATGATTCCTCCCCTAATTTGTGGCACTTTTCATAATCACAGAGATGAATATATCAAAGCTTGGGGCCAATCTTTAACACCAAAAAATAAGAACTAATAAGAACCCATATGCAGATTATGGTCTTGATAAGTATTATGTGCTTTTAGCCGGTCTCGACTACAAAAGGTAGAGGATTTACACACAAAATGAGTCAGAGGAGATATCTTTTGTTAAGGTTAGGGATAAAAAGTACCCCAAAACCAACATTAGCATCCGTGAAAAAAGGCTCAACAAACATCTTTATACTCTATTTAAAAGCTCATTAGTATATCTCCAATGTTGACACGTCAGATTTGACAAGCCTTAATATGCCTTGAATGATTTTGGTGAAGAGAGAGAAATCTCATTCTCAAATCCTAAAAAGGTGGCCACACACACGTGTTCTTTGATAAAGAGAGGGAAGCTTTTCTACTCAACCCACACACACACGTCACTTGACATATTCCCTCTCACTCATCTATCTTCCCCGACTTTCTCTCTACCACATACCCAGTAAAACAAACCGCAAACCAATTCCATATTATACCGACTTTCTCTCAACCCCATACCCATAAATTCCCTCTCTCTCGGAGGTGAACCATCAATTTTGCTAATCTTTCATCTCCATTTATTGCACCTAATAACTTTTTTTTTATTTAGTACAAAAAATAGCTTCCTTTTTTTATGAAACATCTTTTTTTTATTTAGTAGAAAAAGCTTCCCTTTTTTATGAAAAAACTTTTTTTTATTTAGTAGAAAAAACATCTTTTTTTTATTTGGTAGAAAAAACAGCCTTTTTTAATAATGAAAACAGCTTTTTTATATTTAGTACAAAAAATAGCTTCCTTTTTTTATAAAAACAGCTTTTTTTTTATTTAGTAGAAAAAATATCTTTTTTTTATTTAGTAGAAAAAATAGCTTTTTTTTTATAAAAACAGCTTTTTTTTTTATTCAGTAGAAAAAACATCTTTTTTTTATTTAGTAGGAAAAACAGCTTTTTTTAATAATGAAAACAACTTTTTTTTTATTTAGTAGAAAAAACAGCTTTTTTCTTTGCGAAAACAGTTATTTTTTATTTAGTAGAAAAAATATTTTTTTTTATTTATGAAAACAGCTTTTTTTTTATTTAGTAGGAAAAACAGCCTTTTTTTTTTTAATGAAAACTGCCTTTTTTTATTTAGTAGAAAAAACATTTTTTTTTATTTAGTAGAAAAAACATTTTTTTTTATTTATGAAAACAGCTTTTTTTTTTTTATTTAGTAGAAAAAACAGCTCTTTTTTTTTTTATAATGAAAACTGCCTTTTTTATTTAGTAGGAAAATGGTTTTTTTTAATGAAAAAATAGCTTTTTTATTCAGTAGAAAAAACAACTTTTTTTTTAATGAAAATAGTTTTTTTTTATTTAGTAGAAAAAACAGCTTTATTTTAATATGATCATCTTTATTTGTTGGCTTTAAGAAATATGATGCAATTTGTGTATGTTAAAATTTGTAGGATAAGTTTTTACTTCCAAATTTTAAAAAACATGTTAAACTTCAGGCCAAAGTATTTTCAGGCGCTAAAATCATTGAATATATGTTTTTTGAATTGTAGTGAGTGATTAAGTAATTATTGTAATGTTCATATATCTAAGTGTATATATAATGCCGGTGCATCGCACGGGTTGCATTCTAGTAATTCAAAAGCCTCAGATAATATTGAAGTTTAACCAAATCAAAAGAGACAAAACGTGTCAGCTCTGCATGTAATAAAGCTGAAATGATGCCGTAGAGTCCCAACCAATATTTGAGTGGCAGTTCTAGTCCTTTCAGGCTTTAGGTGGGCATCGGGCCAACCAAAAGAAGCCCAGGCCTATTAACGGAAGCAATGGCCTGACACACCCCAACCCACCTACTTATAATTAAGTTTGAAAGTCAAAGTGAGTCAAACCATAATTACATTAACAAAACCATAAACATGAGTATCCTTTTTTAGTTATTAACAGGAATCCATAAAACTAAAACTTTTCACAATTTTAAAGTAATTATGCGTATTCAAACTTACAGAAAGGATAAGTAGGCTTAAATTACCCCTTTTACGTTTGACCAAAATCATGGTTTTATGCATCCCTTGCTAACCCCACCCGACCTCCTAGATTTGGCAGTAATATCAAAATACCTGAAAAAGCATAAACATAGGAACCGTGAGCAAAATAGCTTAGTGAAAGCATTACTATTACACTATTGCATAAAATTGAATGCAATAAATCATATCCATGTGGTAATATATATATATATATATATATACACACACACTTATCTGTCTCATTCATAAAAAAGACCAACTTATCCGAATCATGATTCACATATCCTATCTGCAATAAACAATTGTCCCCCCTTCTAGGTCGGGGAGTAACCTCCTATTTTGGTAAACCGAAAGGAACAGTTTCATATTTATAACATTATGATCATATCCATAACCGTGCATAAATACATCTTGCCAGTGAGTAATATTATGATCATATCCATAGCCATGTATAAATGAGTACACTCACCTTGCCCACTTAATGGGCTTTTCCATTGCCTTTGCCTAATAATTATTCAACTCATTCTCCTTACCTTCCCATCATTATAACAATATTAGTGTCATCATAATAATATTAACGATACAAATAATCACTTAAATGTAATTCAATTCATAAGCATCATATGATCCCATTCAAATCAATTATCATGAATGAAGTCTCATCCAATTTCATGTTAAGATATTTAACATAACCAATTCATAGTCAAAACATACTTTAATTTCTTCTTGGAAACCCAATTCTTATCATATTAGGTTCCCAATACAAAATACGACACATCATTTTAAGTTTCCTAGAGCAAGATATGCCCATTTCTTTATTACAAAGCAAATTTGCCCTTTAGGCTCCTCTATCATTCAGTCAACTTCTAGGAATTTTCATAATTTTTCTATACCATAACTTTTTATGATCTTCCTCCAGTTTTAATTGACATATTGAATAATATAAAATTTAATTTTCATAATTTTTAGAGTTCATTTTCTATGTCAAGCAAATCATCAAACACCTGGTATACATACTTACACTTTCGGGGGAAATTCTATACCTAAACTTTGAACTATCCCCCAAGATTCATTTCTTATTATTTTTATATAATATTTGGATATAACAGGTATATATAAGTATAGTTTCATATCCAACTAGAATCAATAGATTCCATTGTGTATTCACAAGATACACCAGTTTGATTAACATAATGATTTCGCCCTTAGTTGTATGAATTCAACATGCTTCACACATACAACCTACACATACCCATATACATACAACAAAACTTAACCCCTTGTCCCAAAATATGATCTTTAATTTCATATAAAACAACATATATCATGTAAAGAATGAAATTTACAAGTCAAATCTTACCTTGCACCCTTGGATACATAAGTTTGTTTATCTCTCGATTATCTTCCTTAATCCTTTACTAATTCACCCTAACCTCTCTTTCTTTCATGGAAAACCTCAACCCACTTGAAATTCTGATGTAAATGAAGAATAAATGAGATATTAAGGTCTTTAAGTCGGCATAAGCGCACCTCCCCTTGGTCCAATCAAAATATAACATGTGGTGCCATATAAGACAAAATATCATTTAAAGCTAAATGTCTACTTTACCCCATGTTCGTAAAAAGATGATATATTCTCACTTAAAAGTCCATTTGATGCACCGTTTATTGTTTTACAAACATAACTCATATATCTACAACTATCTAGTTTTTGCCTCTAGTCAATTGTTAAATTATAATGGTCAAAACTAGTCTCCAACATTAATATTCCTACCAAAAACATCAAAAATTTGTGTTTGTAATTAATTCAATATTTCAATGTATGATGGTAGGATTAGACTAAACATAATAACTTAACATTATATACACCAATAATACATTAACCCCATCCCTTAAGGTAAGCATGATTTATCACAATTATATCTGGGTTGTCATACTTTCCCTCCTTAGAAAATTTCTTCCCCGAAATTTAGTATGAATTTCACTTACCAAACAATTAAGGATACTATTTCCTCATGCTATATTCCCTTTCCCATACTGCTTATTTAATTTCATGGATCCTCCATAAAACTTTAACTACGGGACTAACTTTATTCCTTAATACTTTTCGATCAATAATTTCCATCGGTTCCTCGATGTACGACAAATACTCTTTCATAATATCTTCACTTTCTTTATCATTTACACGTAAGGATATTCATCTAATGATTTCTTATCAATGAAAACCAATTCCCAACATATATATTACCTCATACCTTTATATATGTATGTCGGACATTCACATGTAATAGATTATCAGTTGTATCATCATAAATTCACAATGAGTGAACATTCTTAACAAACCTAGTATCATTCTTTACATTTCTCCCTTCATTCCTATAGTATATCCTAATAATCGTGTAATATTTCAAATCATACATATCATATTACCATACTATCTTATTACACAACATATTTCCATCTTCCATCCAACACCAAATATATGTGTTTGACTTTAACTACTTTCCGTATCATTTATGAAGTTTAAGAGTATGTTAAATATCATCCTTACAATTTCTTAATTTAAATATAGCCTCACTACTTTTCATATATCGAAACTGAACAATAATTCACTAAATGTTTATTCTTAACAAAGATTTTATATTCACCTTCATGTAGATTGCGCAGTCATGCATTATGAACTCAATATAACTTCTCACGATATTTCCTTTTTTAGTATCGTTTGATTGTTCTTTAACTCAACATACAATGACCTTAACAAGTCATTTTTCTAACACAATAACTTTACAATATTAATCTTATCCCAATCCTTATTAACATGATATTCTTATGCAATATCATTAACACACTCATCTTAGCCGTTTAGTAACATGGATGTTAAACGTAACATCACCACTTAAAACTTTAACCATACTTACCAACACCACAATACTTCTCTAACTATTATATGTCGTATTTCTCTCAAATAACTTGTACAAATACGTTAATATATCACATTATGGTATCTCACGTAGCATATTATCCTTACACATACTTCTTGGTGACTCCTTATAATGTCAATTATATGTCATACTCTTAGTGACAACACGTACGTATAATGACAAATACAACTCAATATCCCCCCTCCCCCAAGTAGTTGCTGATATTCAAATCAAACTACCATCTTTCTCATACTCATACATTATTCCTTATTCGTCATTAGTTAAAGTTTAGATCTCATTTATTTATTAAATTTGAAAATCTCATTTAGCCCCTATTATATTTCATCACAAAGCCATCACACCCCATCATACTACATTTATATTTCACCATGGCCACATTCCATTAGGTTTTGAGTATAAGTATACACTCTCCACCTCTTTTCTTATTTAATAAATCCTACTCGGTTATCATATACACTAGGTATCAATAATGTTTCACCCTTCATTACTAAATACATCTTCAATTCTGATAAATAATTCTTGCCTTTCATTTGATAAGAAATGCATTGCAATTATACACAACACGTGCTCCTAAAAGGATTCCTTAATATTTTAAAATCCCAACTCTTTAACACCTCGTCTCAACTTTACTATTTATATAAGCATACCAAACATCACAAGAATAATATCCACTACATATACTCATACTATTAAAGACGTACATCTCTACTCTCATTACTTCTTTCCTTCTACTTACAATAATTTATTATGAACCCATGTTCAGATCAATTGTGATATATTATATTTCAAACCATTTCATATATTAAATTTAAACATATACAATTACTAATATTTGTATTTCTCATTTACTACGTGAATCTTCATTTTATATAACAATTTAAGTCTCATCATAATCATGTAGTAATGACTCTCCTGGTTTTTCTTCCTTCAATATAACATGGGTTCCCGTACCTCGCTTTCCCACATAAATGGGGCGCGCACCAAACCATGGCTTAATAAGTGACACTACACAGGTCCACATATACCAGTATAAGAAGAGAACACTTCCAATACTTCACAATTTGTGTATACCACATTTTGTCTTAAAAAAATTTCCTTTAATGACATGTTTGTCGATACCACAAATAAAGCAATGCAATGATTCATATTAAAATACGTGTATTCTCTCTAATCCCCGAATAAACCTTAACATCTTATTTCCTTTCCAGTAAGATCCTTACATTATGTAGTACAAGCCATTCGATTATTTAGGTATTATATAAGAATACTTAAGATTTTTATTGAGACTTCAGGTCAGCTCAAAAAACATGAGTTACAATCTACATCGTGTTACGGTTAAAGCATCCAATCAACAACCAATTGTCTATAGGTAAAGAGGCCCTAAAATCTTATAAATTGATATGGAAGGTTTACAATACCCAATGTGGGGGCCCCCTATACATGACTAGGGCAACATATGCACATATTATCTCACTCAATTTTTTTTATCACATACTTGTTTATGTTTTTCATACTTTTATGTTAGTTTGATTACCCTCTTTTTTTATTTAGTTCTTAGTTTAAATTCACATCCTAACAAAATTGTTTTAATATTAAAAAAGCTAAAAAAAAATAAAAAAGCAAAAGTCCAAAAAGAAAATAAACAATTGAATTACATTTTTGCTCTCTTTTATGTTTCACCCTTAGATTTGGATTGATTGCCTTACTTACCGCTACACTCTACTATTGTTATATTTGTGTAGGTATGAAAGGTTTTGATTAGATGAGCTTTTAAGCAACGACAAGCGACAAAAAAAAATATACAAAAAGTTTTCTCTATCAAGGTTGTTTAGTTTATCAATGCTTTAAATTCTTCCTAACATGTGTTATGGGCCTTAGATGTTCTAGCATATGATCCACCCAAAGAAAGTCACGTGCATGGGCGCTTTCGGAGATGAAATCTTAGCGAAATATGAGAGAAATTACTCTTTCCCATTCATAAAAATATGAATAGTAATTTCCTCTCCCTTTTTAACCCTTGAGAATGTCTCATGAAATTTAAACTCCTTATCTTGACCCATATATATAGGTACATTCATTATATCGCAAATAAAAAATGGTTAGGGTAAACTGGTCACAGTCCAGTCCCGTGATAAGGTGGTCATAGCCTATAATCGTGACCAAGGCCAAAGAACCCATGACCAAGTCCATTTTTTATACGAAAGAGTCACTGGTATCTGACCGTGTAATGGAACCCCACCTAGTGGAAGTGGTACATGATTCTCCAACCCATTGTCCTTTGACCGACCTAATTGATGATGCTTACGGAGTCTACCATCATCAAAACCACCAACCTATGGATACAAATAATGTGCATTAAGACCAAGTAAATGAACAAGTTGATGTTAAATTACCAATTAATCAGGAACATATACGGTTGAAAGCCGATGCGACTAGATCGTTGTATAAAGATTGCGATGAACATCACTCAGTATTATATGCAATGATTGGTTTTCATAATTTGAAGACTCAATTTGGTTTGTCAAGAAATAATGTAACGCCCTGTAATTTTGGAGAATATAGAAATTAATTAAATTGGTGATTTAGGAATTTATGGATTTGGAGAAATTATTTAATTCGATGGTTTGGATTTAATTAATTCAGTTTAAGTTTAATTTCACGCGTGCTGTATTTTGAGGTGAAAATAAAGGTATTTTATAAAGCAAATCGGATGGTGATTCTGAGGTCACGATTGGTTAAAAAAGGGTCGAAATAGTCATAATAGTATACTCGAGCGTATAGTTTGGGTCCCGGGGTAATCTTAGACCAACCCGGCACCGTTTAAAGGCGTTTTAGTCATTTGGTAAATTAGGCTAAAGAGTCCTACGAATTTTAGAGTCTTATATCAGCTGATAAGAGAGTTAAGCTAGGGTTAGTAACTCAAAGAACAAAGGCAAGCCATTGGAGAAAAAAAAAAGCGAGAATTCTTAGAGGCTTTGAAAAGTTCTTGAAGAATTGGACCTTGTGCTTGTATCCTCATCAAAATTGAAGTAAGGATTGGAAGAGGAGAGCATCAATCCACCATATCAACCATGAAATCAGACCATACTGATTATGAGGCAAGTGTTTATAGCAAATTATTTGAGGTTGGAATACCCATGTTGTGAGGGTTTCCTTATATATTGAGAAATTGCATGATTCTTTGAAGAAAATAATGGTTTTAATACATGTTATAGGTAGGATTTTCATGTAGTATTATTTACAACTGTGAAGGATTACAAATTAGAATATAAGTGATTATTAACAAGAATTGAACCTGGGTTTTATGTTAAAGATTGTGGAAGAATATTACAAATTTAGGGTTTTGATGATTAGAGGATTTTATTCGTTCTTGAGAAGGATTTGTAATGATGTAAGGTTAAAATTACGTTAGAAATCATCCCATTGCGTGTAGGAATGGTTAGAGATAATTGTTTTAAGTTTCATGGAGGAACATTTGAGTTATGGTAATAACAATGGTGAAAGATGCTGAATTTCCAACAAAGAAGACGATCTGGGCAGTTGCGAATCCATTCGGCCAGGAGCCAAATCGATTCGGCAAGCGGATCGATTCAGAATTTTACAAAATTGACAATTTTCCCTTTTAAAAAATAGAACTCATAAATTGTGATCGGGGAAACATTTGGGACTTAATTAAAATATAATGAGGTGACTATTATATTTTAGGAGGCTTGGGATGGGATTAGAACTTGGGATTAATGCGAGAATTAATGTAAGGATTTTAATGGGATAAATCGGGATGTAATTAATTCGCGAGACAAGAATGATTACGGATAATTATAATGAGTTTAAATTGATAGGCCTATAGGTTTTGATTGGGTTAGCTACTGAAATTATGGAAGGGGTAACTAGGGCCCTTAGAGTTGAGAGTTATACTTGAATTAATACGATAGAGAGAAAAATCATAAATTAATATATATGGTGAGTATTTGAGTGATATATACTACGTACGAATGATGATACCTAGGTTATGTGAATACTGTGACACCACGCCTAATTAAATACCGGGTGATCAGTACTTTATTAAATCAAAATCAATGTGATCGGTTGGTTCATTCTTAGCATCACTATAGCAAAATAAATATTTCCAATTTAAACACCCTAAATAATTAAGCTAAGTGTCAAAACCATTTAAATGATTAATTCAATTAATAAATTTCATCGTAAAAACCGTTTAAAATATAAGCCAGCTTAAAGATAACCAATTGTTAAAGATACAATCATCTAAAAGAAACATGTCAACTAGCTTATTCAAACCAAGTCAAATATCCATAAGTATAATCAACACGCCATGAAATAACTCCCAAATGAGTACTGAATACTGGAAATATACATAAATAAAAATCTCTGACAAATCCAAATGGAATAGGAAATCGGGCGACACATGCCCTAACTCTGAAGAACTAAAACAAGAGCTGAATCAAGGAAGAGGTCATCTACTGCAAGGTCCTGCAACTCCCACATAAGCCGCAACACGTCCAATCAAAAGAATCTACGCGTGACGCCCCTGTGGTTGGGCACCTGTAATATATACATATATATATATATATATATATATATATATATATCCAAGAGAGAGAAAAGAAATGACAGGAAACAGGTCAGAGACCTAGTGTAAAACAGGTTTAAAAATAGTTTAGCAAGTATTTAAAATGCTTACCGGCTAATATAATAACCATGTTAGTATGCGATACTCTCTTGAGAATTCTCACCTCTCATCTAGTGTGCACGCCTATTGTACTTCTAAATCTCATAAGTCTATCTAACTTATCCCCCACAAATTTTATTTCGAGAAGTCACAAGGCTATGATATTTAGTTTAGAGATCAATATCTTCATGATCACTTACGTTACTTAATCTACCTCAGTACCATTATAAAGTTCCCGAATATTTACTATAAAATTTGGAGCATTTATTCAATACTTAACTACTTATATACACAGTAGAAGATTTCCATATATACGTATACATATTAATCACTCATATAATGTATATACTATCGGGACCCCACATAAAATCTATGGTGCTGGCATACTCCGCTATCAAGTCCTCGTATCTCTCGTACTAAGGGAAATACTAGTTCGGAATCACTTTCGAACTGTATTAACATAATACACACAAATTGGAGACGAATCATAGTTCTAAGTCACTAAGAGGTCAGCACATACCCCTCACGTCTCTTAGGACCGTCTGACTATCATTCTCAGATAGCATGTACCAAGGAATCCTATGTTCTTAGGTACAAGTCAATATCCCCCATAAAGGTCCCATCGAGATAAGACTGTCCCGACACGATAACCTCCGTGATAACAAGTAGCGCGGGCATGATTATACACAAATATAATATAGATATATACACATGAATTCGGTCATATATATAAATATACTCATTTTTCAATTAGGTTCGCCAACGACCCATATTAATATTTTAACCATACATAATATAATTTTTACACAATTTTACGCATAAAGAACTCATCTTATTTTATTCTCGATTTTAATCATTTCGCAATTACTTCTCATCCCTCGAAGTATTCTCTCTACCTAAAGGTCAATTCAGTAGGTACACCCTCTCTAACATACTGGTTTAAGTCATTTATAACCTCTCAATTGCATAGCTAACGTGCGAACGAATTCCAATATGTGTCAAACCCCCCGTTAACCCACAGTTTTGTCCCATATATAATTTCATTAAATGGAATATACTTAGACCCTACTAGTCCTCTTCATGACTCATTATATCCTTTAAATGATATTCAAGAGTTCCTATGCATTTTATCTGAATTAAACAAAAAGGGGAAAAACTTGCAGTTTCCAGGAGGGGTCGATCAATCGATGAAAGGGGTCGATCGATCGACATTCTTGGTTAAAAATGATCCTATAACAAGAAGAACTTATGTCCCTCTCGGCTTCTTTCACTTTGACTGCTAGTGAGAAAAAGATCATCTTAAACACGTTGTTAAACTTGAAAACTTCAACTGGTTATTTCTATATTTTGCGGAGGGTAATACGCTGTTAAGAAAATAACCTAAAGTAGTGCAAGTCTCACGACTCACACATTATCATTCAATTCATCTCTCAGATATTTAGGCATTGCTTCTTCGAACACAAAGATTTTCGTCCAAAATTATGCAAATCTGTTTGTGCTTTACTATACTCTGTGCAAAAGTGGTGAACAGAAAGCACATAAAAGTTATAAAATCAACTTTAGCCTAGGAAAATTGTGTATTAAAGAAATATTTTCCTTCCTCATTCTTTGATATAAGCATCCATTTGCTTGTGCATTTATGCGATGAGGCTTTGTTGCGTGGTCTCATTAAGTATCGCTGGTTGTATCCTTTCGAGCTCTTGATGAAAACCTTTAAAGATTACGTAAATAATATACGGTATATTAGAGGGTCAATTGCTGAAGAATACATAACTATGGAATCATTTTTATACGTTCGGGAATATATGCCAAAATAAGAGCTGGGGGGTTCAATCCTCGTGGAGAATGAATGATCGAGGAACTTGATGAATTTTAGGATGAATTTCCTTTTGGAAACCCCAAAGAGGTGAAACTCACAAATCTACAATACAAGCAAACAACTCATTATGTCTTCGAATCGTAAGATGAAGTTGAAAATTGGAGAGAGTAAGTATCTACTAAATTATTCTTGTTTAGTTAAATGTATTCTATATATTATGATCTAAACTCTACAATTTACTTGTAGGAAGTAATAAAACGAAATTGCCTAAAATCAGAGGAGAAATTACACGACAAATGATTTTAGGGCATGGGTATTATTGTAGGATAAAATAATTAGGCTACGTGGACTAGTGAAGTAGTGACACCTGTCAACATTGGCAGTGAATCTCTAATAGTTAATAGGCGTAGTCGACTCAGATATCTTGTGGTCGCCCACTTAGTCGACCACACCCACGGAGGTGACCAGTTAGTAATGTGAACAGGCACACGTGGGATATTCAATAGTTATTATGCACATGCACGAATATCCAATTACCTATTTTTGTGTAAAAATGTAAATACCTAGTGTATAAAGGTATTCCATCTCCTCAACTTCCAACTACTATAAATCGACTACTACTCCTCTCATATGGGGGACATAATCACTTCGTTCTAACCCTATACATTGTTCTTGAGAGATTCGTATCAAACCTTGAAGACATAGTGACATTACCCCCGTGAATGCAGGCACCTTATTTTGGTTGAACCACATAAAACCTTTGTGTCTCTCTACACGTCTCTCATTTCTTTAGTTTAACATATTTCGCTGTGATTATAAATATTGGGTAATTTTAGCTAAGGTAGTTCCAAAATATCAAACCCAAATTTAGACATCGACAGGTATCAAAAGAGGCAATTTCCACCTTTTATATGTGTTGTTATTTATTCATTTATGGTAAAAACATGGCCCAATACAAATTCATTAGCAAATGCGATTTCTAAAAAGGGGTGATGTCTCTTCAAGCCTTAAATGCCTAGCAAAAGGTCCCAAATTTCATGTGAAAGTGTTTAAAAAATTATGCACCAACGGTTTTGATTTTGTTTCATATCCATTTGAGGAAAAGTCTTTGATGCAAAACAACGAAATTTTAATTTCTGCCCCGACTACCTGTGTCACTAGAAAAAATGATAAAAATCCAAAAGATATGGTGCTAACCAATTATGGGATTGTCCAACAAATCCTGGAACTCAATTATTTAAATTTCACAGAAATCACATTCAACTGTAATTGGGAGAAGGTTGAGGATACTACGAATGCTTGCAAAGTTATTCATAACTCTAAACTTATCATGGTGGATTTATCAAAGAGAAGAGTAAAGATCGCATAGTCGATGAGCCTTTTAGTTGTGCTTTTCAGAATGTAAAGAATGTATTCTACTCGAAGTGCATAAATGATGGCAATTGGTTTATTATTGTGTATGCACCAAAGGGTATGACTACTCAAGAAGACGCATTAACGGCTCCTAAAGAGTTCCAGTCTGCTATTGATGACAACCCAAATCTGAAGGATTTTTTAGTTGATTTAGGGGAAGATTGAGTATCAAAACATGATTTACCCTTAACAATCACTATTTATGTCCTTTTGTTATATTTCCCCTTGACAATCCGATTTGCATTCTATTATGATATTGACCCTATATTGGCACTTTAGTTGGATTTATGAATGTTTATTTTTATTTACAATGTGTAATTTGATTTCTGAATGTTACGTTTGAATTACAAATATTTAGGGGCACGAACACGTCGCAGGGGATGTCCAGTTTGATAGAGTCTCATAGGTTTGTGGATGGACCAAATTATCCCTGGTATCCCCCACATTTATCATCTTTGGCTTTGTACTATCAATGTATTGACGTCTCGTTCTAAGAGTAAAACACAAGGCGCCAAATCTTCAAATTTATTCATCCAGGCTTCAGCCTCGTACTCAGATATAGTTTTGGCATGCTTCAGTTGCACAACATTATCTTTATCTAGTATCCTATTATATTTCTCTTGAGTCCTATTTTCTCGTACAAAGTATAGTTAGTTGTCCTTATTAATACGGGTGAATTGCTCTCTTAGGTGTTCGACCTCTAACTTGTAGCTTTTAAAATCAACTTCCATTTCGAGCTTTTCCAATAGAATTTCTTTGTTTTCCTTTTCCAGGGCATCGTATTTGGTTTTCATGATTGATTATCGATTCATCAAAACATTTTTGACATTGTCAAACTCGGACATACGAAAGAATGATCGAATATCCACCTCGATTAGCACTATCTCGGAGTTTATTTCTCCAATCCGATTAACCCTTCACATGTCCAAGTTCGTCTATATCGAAGAAATTCGAATGAATCAACCATCAATCACGAAAAGTAAATACGATGCCATAGAAAAGGAAAACGTGAAAATTATGCTAGAAAAGTTTGAGATATAAGTTGATTTGAAAAGGTTCACGTTATAGGTCGAACACTTGAAAGAGCAGCTCACGCGTGTTAATGAGGAAAACAAACTGTACCTCGTATGAGAAAATAGGGCTCAAGAGAAATAAAATAGGCTATTATGGAAAGACAATGTTATGTCGTTGAAGCGTGCTAAAACTAGAGCTGAGGATTGGATGAGGCTGAAGCCTAAAAGAAAAAATTTGACGTTTTACTCTTGGAACAAGAAGTGCATAAATTGACTAGTGTAGAGTCAAAGAGGGTAAACGCGAGCGATGCCAGGACTAATTTGGTCCAACCACAAACTTAGAAGACTCTATTGCATTGCCTTATTAGATCGTAGGAACCAGGTATTCTTTAACTCACATTTTTATATACTTGATATGCATAAATTTTTAAACATTTTATTCCTATACAATGGTTAATTAAGTGCTCATTTGTTATAATATAACCCATAATAAAACTCATAGAAATTGACCACGTAGTCACGAGACACTCGGCTTGGGAATATGAAAAAAATATGCAAATAAACAGACTTAGGCATGAAAACATGTCCCTAGGGGGCCGAAATAGCCCTCGAAAATCCCCGAGATGGGCACTAAAACTATGCATGTGACCAACGTAACTCGTAGGAACTGACCGTGTCGCCACGGGAATCCTGGTTTGGGAACAGGACGAAATAAGTAGACTTAGACTTTAAAAAAAAGGACCACGTACCCTAGGGGGAAATAAAAAACAGGCCCTGAATGGCCTCTTAGGGGCACATACACTTCGTATGAGACTAATGTAACTCGTAGGAACTGACCGCATAGTCACGGGAGTCCCGGTTTGGAAATACGACTAAAATTTACAAATAAGCAGACATATGACTGAAAACATGCCCCTAAGGGACCCAAAACTGCCCCCGAACGACCCCGTGAGGGGCACGAACACCTCGCACGGGACCAATATAACTTGTAGGAACTGATTGCATAGTTACGGGACTCTCGAATAAGACTAAATTTTATCAATAAGAAAAATTAGGCTTGAAAAAATGCCCACGTGCAGGAGAAAAAACAAAATAACCCTAAACGGTACCATGAGTGGTACAAACACCTCGGACGGGACCAACATCACTCGTAGAAACTGATCACGTAGTCACGGGACTCTTAGTTTGAGACTACGAGTAAAATTAGCAAATAAGAAGACTTAAGCCAGAAAACATGCCCTAAAGGGAAACGCAAAATAACTCCCGAACAACCCCGTGAGGGGCACTAACACCTCACACGGGACCAATGTAACTTATAGGAACTGACCGCGTAGTCATGGGACTCCCGATTTAGGAATACGATTAAAATTTGTAAATAAGAATACTTAGGCCCGAAAACATGGCCCTAGGGGTTAAACCTAAAACAACCCCCGACATGGGACTAATGTAACTCGTATGAACTAACCACATAGTCACGAAACTCCTGATTTGGGAATACAACTAAAATTTGTAAATAAGTAGATGTAAGCCTGAAAATATGTCCCCGGGGGGAACCTAAAGCAACACCTGAAAGGCCTCGTGAGGGATATGGACACCTCGGACGGGACCAACGTAGCTCATAGAAACTGACTTCGAAGTCACGAGACTTATGGTTTTGGAATACGACTAAAATTTGAAAATAAGTAGACTTAAGCCTGAAAACATGCTCATAGGGGAAGCCTAAAACAACCCTCTAATAGTCCCGTGAGGGGTACGAACACCTCGCACTTGAGCAACATAACTTGTAGGAACTGACCACGTAGTCACGAGACTCCCAGTTTGGGAGTACTACTAAAATTTGACAATAAGCAGACTTAGGCTTGAAAAATTACTCACATTCCTGATTAGGCATAAATATTGTATATTTATCCCCTTAATTTCGGTATTTTTATGATCCCGTTCATTGTAATTGACTTGGTTTTATCTCATAATCATGCATTAACCCTTTTTGGCAAGTATTTCGTGTTGTGTATCTCTTATGTGTTTTACAGGTATGTCATGCAAGAAAGTGCAAAAGAGAACTCGAAACAGTGAAATAAACTAAGAAATGGGGATTTCAAGGGCTTTTTCATAATTTTTCAGCCATATTCCTGAGGTGAGGACACCTAGAAAGTTGAAGATCTCAAAATTACAAGAACATGGGAAAAAATGGTACCCTAATTCGAGCTACGGTGAATAAGTTATGCCCATTTGAAGTTGAGAAAGAAATCCAAGGAAAAACCCATCCGGTGAAGTGGAAAAAAGAACCGGTCTGGTGCTACTAAATTCTCTGCATAAACCAAACCGATCTTGTAGGGGACCGGACCGCCCATTAGTCATGCTCCAGAACCGTTTCAAAATTAGTCACACTTTATAAATGTTACAAAATGTCAGATACAATCTTTTTATTTTGTCCTTATCTTTTAGCCGAAAGAGTTTTATGTTTTGGGGGCTCTTCTAAACGTCCTCTACCCTATATATTTAGTCATTAGGATTATTTTTATTCAAATTTCATTCATTAAAAGCTTCCTAATCAAGGAGAAACATCTAGGAGAACAATTTACATCTTTTGCACCTTTAATTCAAGAGCTTTTCTAGTTTTTCTTCAAGATTTGATTTCTTCTTGCATGTTCTTGTTCTTCAATCTTGGTAACCTTAAATTATAGCACTTTTTTTTATAGTTTCACGATGGTTTTATTACATAAACATAGATAATATGCTTTTTATTAATCAAGTCATGTCCAACTTTGTTTTTAAAGGTTGGGATGCATGAACCCAACCCGATGTGATTTGCATGGATATAAAAGTAGTTCTATAAATTAAATAAATGATTGAGTCATGTTGTTTGGTTGTCACAAACGTCGTAGGACTTTTAATGTCGTGCCACGACTTAATTAAGTTAAACTCATCCTTGTTAATTAGCGATAAATTGCCTTGAACAATAAACAATGCTTTAATTTAAATCTCTAAGGAAAAATACCATGGGATTTTTTTTCCAAAGGTATGTGTAGATGAAAACATAACTACATTTACATGTAACCTATTAGTACTACACAACTTTACATAACCAATATCTTTTGTTTAATATTTACACAACAAGATTCTTGATATTCAAACGATACTAGATATCCGTCACTCCCACGTTTTAAGGTCTTAACTTGGCAGAGAACTCCAACTGATAGGCGTACCTGAAACATAATATTATAGGAGTGTAAGCAACACAAGCTTAGTCACTGACCATATTCCACACATATAATCAATTCAAATAACCATTTTTATTTTCTAATGTTATAACCCAATAGGAATTGTGTGACTCTCGCAAGCCTGGACCCGCCAGTCCAATTAACTCCTAGTTAATGGGGAACACCGAATCCCCTAATTAGGCCCGAGTACAACAAATCTTTCAATTGAATTAACGGGGCCGCTGCATCCGTAGGACCCACTAGTCCTTAACATTAGATAAAGGACTCACTAGTCCATATCATTATATAACATCGCTTAACATTTTTAATCATATGCATATGTTTCCTAAATACGACATCACTCCCATAAGCATTTTAACACGTGTTTAACTACACATTTCCATATGAACATATTAGCATCTATATTTCATAGGATAAGTCACTCACCTTGGATTTGGTGCTAAGATTAATACAAAACTACTTCCTTGGTATGGTAGTATTAGCTGCTTCCCCACCTAGTAAGTCAATGTCATTAGTATTTGAATACACCGATTAACATCAAACCCAGTAACACATCAAATCATTTGGTCAATCAGAAATAACTAAAGAGAAATTAAATAACACCCAATTAATTAGGGTTCTAACACAATTTACGAAATTAATTTATGAATTCGCTAGACAAAGTTATGCCCATTTTATTACAACCTTTTCCAAATCGTTTCACAAGAAAAACAACAACACAACTTTAACTTCGTAGAATTTTCATAATTTTTATACAAGTTAACTTTGCATGATATTCCACCCAATATCAGTAAACATATTGAATAATACAAAATTAATGTTTCATAATTTTTAGGGCTCATTTTCTATGTCGAGCAAAACGTCAAACACCTGGTATGCATTCTTTCTCCTTTAGGGCATATTTTAAACCAAAACTTCAAACTACCACCAAGGGTTCACTCCTTGGTATTTTTACACAATTTTCGGATATTTTATACATGTATGAGTATATTTATTCTCCAACTTGAATCACTCAATTCCAATAACT